>CM077835.1:14428745-15800440 GCA_039720395.1 Liquidambar formosana | reverse complement strand
TGATTTACGGACCGATTTGCAGCCTTAGCTTTACAATACAACATACAGACGGAAAAGGAACTTAAGTTTTTTTTTTTTTCTTTACCTTTCTATCAAAACACAAACATTAGCTACGAGAGAACAAACCTAACATATAACAAAACACATGTTAAACAAACCTAACATATAACAAAACACATGTTAAACATTTATATATTTTAAACATGCAAATCTATTTTTAACAAATAAATATGTAAAACATGCTATGTTATCTTTAATAACTTAATATTATAAAAGTTATACAAATAAACAACCGGATTGGTAATATCTATTTTAGAAAGATGAAAATCGTCTTTTCCATTTCAATTCAGTTCCAATTCAGGACATATAGTACCGATTTGCAACTAGATTCAGTTCCAATTCAGGACATATAGTACCGATTTGCAGCCCTAGTTGTGATGTATCAACACTAACAAAGTAAAAAAAATCAACTAGAAAATTAGAGCGAAAGTTTTAGTTTGCCAGATTCGGCAACTAAACACAAATTTGTTTCACTTTTAAAGTAGCAAAATAAAGTAATAATCCTTTGTTACAAATTGAAAGCAATTAGAGACACCTAAATTGATTTTTCCGAACCATATTACTATTACTGGGGCATCACTTTTCTTGTATTCTCGCTAAGCCTACTAGACTACTAGCCTAGCAAAAATGGTTTTTCATTCACTCCATTTATTCAGCAACAAATGACAGCAATGTACTCCATTTAGCCAACTATGCTACTGTGATAAGCAACTCTAATGTCACAAAGCCTTCGCATCCAATCTGCTCGAATGTTATGAAATGGAAAACCACTTTCAACACCAATCCTGTAACAAAACTCTTCCAGCTCGAACTATAAAAATGCACAACATACCATAGAAAATAATCTAAGTATTCCATGTAGGAGACTAATTTTTTTTATATTTACTATGGTGGAAAGAGTAAATATACATTATAGACCTATAAACAGAGACAACAAGTTGAAACAGAAAACTGTCAGATACAAAGAAAAGCATTAAATTTTCTAACATGGTGACAAGGGTCATCCCTTGTCTCCAATATAAAGATATGTGATAATTCTATACCAAAAAACCAAGCTCTCCAAGTGTTCCCGCTGTGTTTGTTGCAACTGTTTGGCTTCTCTTCCCTTTCTTCTCCTCACACTTGCTTATGTTGGGACAAGCAAAACTTAACAGGCATCCCAAAAAGGCGTTCATCTTCTCGGGTTCAACTGCTACAAGAATTGTCCTCTAATCTTGTCGTCTTAACAAAGTCAATGGGTCACCTGGCAAAGATGTGTCACTGGCAATGCTGGATGGCAAAAATATGTAGCAGTAGGCACCAAAAAGAAATGATGTAACTTTGCATCTGTTTAACAAAAAAACAGATAAGTATAAATGACATAAACCCCTACTAAACTGTATAAACCAACATATACATACTGTAATTATTATTGTTCTGATAAGATGATAGCCTATAGTTGGTGCTATAACACCCTCTCTTGGTCAATTTATATCCTAGTGTGCACCATATTGGGAAGTTGCATGATGAAATCCCAAGTAGTCTTTCACCCAGGTGGATGATAGCTGACACCACGTTTAGAGTGTTCTATAGGGTTGGTGCAGTTTCATAAAGTATAGGGGCACATGAAATTTTTATGAAAACAGCTCAATTCCCTTCACAAATTCATCATATCGAGTTTGCCAATTGACCACTTGAGGGATGGGAACCAAGTTCTGCAGCACCAATTCAGAAATAATACCTTGTGATATAGTGAATATCAAACTGGCTTAGTAGATTCTCCACTTAATTCTCTCCTAACCAGCTTCAAAATCTCTATAATCTGCAATAACCAAGAGAAAAAGCTGGATAAATAGACAGAAACTTTAACACATGTAAATGTCTAATACATGAGGTACCAGAGTATAATACAATTGCAAGATGAGGTAATATACATGAATCATGAGTCTATTTCCATTAAAACCTACAAAAAGATAACAAGTATTTCTGAATTTTGGTTGTTGACATGCATGCGTGTTGGATGGGGTATTGGATTAGAAGTATATTTTCCATTTCAATTTTAACTAAAGTCATCTTTTTTCTTCCATTTTAAGATTATTGTGATAGGACAAATTCAAGTGTCGAAAGTTCAGCATGATGTGGTTCAGGAAGTGTAAAGGCATCCACTTAGTTACACATCCAAAAAACATGCAAAGAATACGAGTGCTAGCAGCCATTCCAAATACATGAAAGGATGAATTGATCACCTTTGGACATCTAAACCAGTGGACTTATAGTCATATTTGGTTTCATTTGAGACTTCACAAAAAAGTGAATTCTAATGAACTTTTTGTTGAATATTGGGTTATGTTTTATGTGTTTTATTCATGCTTTATTACTTCTACTTAGTTGAAGGGTATTCTTGTAATTGTAGCATATAAAAAGTATAAATAATATGCTAGTAGAGAAGGAACCCTAAGGTTCACTCTATTATTCTCCTTCTTCTTCTCTTCTTTTCTTATTTCTCCATTCATTTATATACAAACCCTAAGGTTCACTCTATTATTCTCCCTTCTTCTTAGTTGAAGGGTATTCTTGTAATTGTAGCATATAAGAAGTATAAATAATATGTTAGTAGAGAAGGAACCCTAAGGTTCACTCTATTATTCTCCTTCTTCTCTTCTCTTCTCTTCTCTTCTTTTCTTCTTCTCTTCTTTTCTTATTTCCCCATTCATTTATATACAAACCAACTCATATTATAGGAGAAATCCCGAATGGACTCTTGTCCAAGGATCATCTTTGAACAGATTACGTAAAGGTCTCCTATAAGTTCATTAGAATTCACCTTTTTGTGAAGTCCCATGTTGCTTCCCATAACATTCTAAGGTAGCAAGGTACAAATTTATTCTTCTAGAAGGAGCCATTACAGAAAATAGAACCATCATCAGAAATGATACAAAAAATTGGAATGGCACCATGCCACCATTTTTTTAGAAAAGATGGAATCATATTACTAGATGAATTTTTAAACATGATCCCACACATCATTGCACAATGCAAAATGTGCTAGTAGGAAATTCTACAAAAGAACAAAATGGCCTCCTTTCAAAAGCAATGTAGAACACAATGAAATAATTTCATTTCCACAAAATGTCCAAAGATGCCCTTGGACATTTTGATCCACGAAGGTGAAGTATGATATAAAAATAATGGCTGAAGACATATAGGGCATTTAACAAGTTTTTTTTTCTTATAAATAACAAATTGTATTAATCAAAGATAGAAATACAAATTGGACAAGGAGTCCAACCAAGAAGCCAGAAACAGCAAAAAGGCTAAACACTACCAAAAAACATGCTAAGAATCACAGATAGCCCTCTCCAACAAGACGAGAGGCATTCAATAGTGGTTAACAGGGCACACATCAACTCTAACGGATCATATAGAAGCATTGAAGATAGAAATGAATCTAAAAGCATTATCTCATTCAGGCCAACTTACTAAGGATGTAATCCATGTGGAAGTAAAGGTTAGCAACCACAGAACCATGCTGAGTGCTAAGGAGTAGTGAAAGCATACGCTACATGGACACTAACACAGGACACAACACAAACATGTTGACACCACAACTTCTTGAAAACCGAGACACCAACATGGTGGGGACTCAATTTTTTTATTTTTTATTTTTTTGTGTGTGCATGTGTGTACAAATCATTATTAAAATCAATTCTATGATGAAAGAAAAACCATATATCCACAATGTCAAAAGAGATTTCTTTTTTTTTTTTTTTCATTTTTTGATAAGTACGTCAAAAGAGTCTCCTCACTGTGTTTGTGACTTGGGAGCAATGCAACCCTATTGGCAAGGACACAGTCTCCATGCTTCTTCTTTGTCATTGAGTTGGCTCCTAAAATGAGTGGGTGAATCAGTCCCCCGAATTTTAAAATTATCAGTTTGGACGAGATCATCTCTAAAGTCCTTTTTATCTGTATTAGTTGGTCATCCTTCAAACCATCAGTTTTTGGTTTGCTTTTGTTAAAGGGAGGCAAATTGAAAACCACAAACTCAAAGAGGACGTGGACAAGAGTGTTAAGAGACGTGTCCAAGTAGCATCAAAGAACTGTAGTCGTGTAGGTATCTGACGCAGATATGGCTGCAATGTAGAAGTATTCATGGTTGTAGATGAGAAAGCATACCTCTAGGAGTTGGCTACCAAATACATTTCAAAAAACTTTGATGCTGCTGATCTACAAGCATAACATGGCTACTACAATGGAGTGTCTCAGGAAAATGCTAGCCATAAGAGTTTGTTTGGAAGACAAAAAGAGGAGAACGAAAAACTTAGATTTAACAACGACAAGAAAAAAAAAACCTTCATTTCCTCTATTTGGTTCGTTTAGTGAGGCGAGAAAACAAGAGATGTAGGACGATTAGAGAGAACAAACTCTCTCAGGCCCAAAAAAATTCTCACCCTGCAACTCACAAGTGAGAAGACTTGGAGAGAAGTAAAAAAATGCAACATTTCAAGCACAAGGTAAAATTAGTACACATAAGGATGTAGGTGGAGTTCATCCTTTTTCTCCCCCCTTCTTTCTCATCTGATTCCTCTACATAAACAAGCAAATGAAAATAGTCAAGATTTATTTTCTTTTCTCTTCTCTTCCCATTTTTAATTTATTTTCTCTTCTTTGTTCTTGTGATGAAACTTGCCCAACAAAAGGTGATGAACCAAATGGACTGTAAGAGAAATTCTTACCATGGGATGACCATAAACTGATGCTCTAAATTTCCAGAAACTAACAATAAATCATACGAAAGAGAAGCCTAACATATACATACCCACATATATATATATATATATATATTCAAGCACAGGGAGGGGTGTTGACAAGCTTCACCAGCTTGTTGGAATACTTACTCATAAAGGTAACAAGCAGGGGATTACAGAAAATTAAGAAATCTTACTTTACTGAGCTTATAGGTGAAGCTAATTGTAGTCCATAAAATTAAAAATAAAACTTTAAAATAGAAGTACTATGAAAATTTTATCATTTAAGATTATTGTTTCTCTCAAAAGGAATTTTGAACATCTTTCCTTATACTCCAGCTGTGGAGAAAATGGTGGAAAAGGAGATAAAATGCTAAAACAACCTCTCTTCTTTATAGTTAAAAGATTCTAGATGTTCTATTCTTTTCCTCTCACTTCTCATGAACCAAATGGTTTTTAAATGTAGACAGAGACCCAATTTTGCACTTCAACAATTGTTATATAGTGATGTGAAGGGTATAGAGTAGATACAAGAGCATATCCTTCCTTTGCCTCTCCAAAACTAACTTAAAGAACCAGTATTTCACCTTCTATTCTATTTGTGATATACTGTCTTTCATTGTCATTCCTCCTTCCATATAAGATAAATCCACTGGAAAAATTCTATTTAGGATTGACATTGGTGTCTGATACCCTGGTGCTGACAACTGTTACTTCACGGCATACCATAGTCCAGTACACACTGGAACTTTTGGAGCTTGAGATGGTGATTGCAGTGAAGAACATATATCTAATCGCATAAAACACGTGCTAATGGCTAATGTATTCTCACTGTTATGAGCTTTCGACCTAAGGTTAGACAATAATAAAACAAGCATAAACTCAAGACTCATGCAGTTCTTTTCTTTCTGTCACTTTTTTTATTGTCATAAAACAATAATAATAATAATAATAACAAGGGTGTCTGGGGGCTTTGCACCCTACTAATCCCTTGGGCACGTGCAGTACCCCTGTCTGGCCCTGGCAGTAGCCCCTAGGGGATCAAACACTTTCTTGGGGTTTCAAACACGTGGCCTACGCTCCCTGAGGTGTGTATCAAGGCTAAGCTTGCCACTAGGCTAACCCCAATGTTACTATTGGATGCAAAATAGTAGAAAAAGTGGTAATTAGTACAATAGAAGAAGAGTGAAAAGCACTGGTTTTAGAATTCAGGCTCTAGTTCCAACTGCATTGGTTTAGTCAACTAACCAAATGGCATCCTAAAAGAATTATGGTAATATTTTAATGGGTACCAGTAGACCACATACATGTAAAAATGTAACAATGTTTTCTACTGTTAGTTACTGTTGGGTAAGCCCGTGTTTAGTGACTAAAGTATCACAAAATGGATTTTCAAGGAATGAAAAATTCAGAGCATGAAGAAAATTGCCATATAATAGAAATGAAGCAAAGATTGGGCTCAATATTTCAACGGATTCCATATATTAATGGATTCCACCTAATAAATCTCCTAGGCCAAAACTGCCAGTATTGATTCATCCAACAGGAAAATATATATATATTGACAATTTAATCAATCAACCACTAGAACACCCTGAAACATCCTCTTTAGCCTTTTAGTACGATTGCTTCATTAAATTTTTAGCCTAACAGATTCCTTTTTCTGATTCTAGGATGCACATTTCTAGAATGCTGAAAGAACAGATGCAAATGGAAAAGTGTCTAGTAAAAGGAGTGTTAAAGTCATGAGAAATGACTCAAACTACAATCTGTCCTACAAAGGGAAAAATATAACGACAAGAGAAAGACATTTTTTTTTTTTTTGGTCAACAAGAAATAAAATATTATTAATAATAGAAGAAGGGGAGATACAAGAAGAGGACAAGAAGTCCACCTGAAATCTGAAACCAATCAACAAAAAGAGAAGCTAAAATATAAAGAAAACTAACAACAAACAGGCCTCCAATCTGATTTTAATACAAAAGAAAGGCATCTTACTCCAGGATAATGTTGCAATATCGGTGAATAATGATCAAGTGCTATGTATATCTTTTCAAGAAGGCTTAAAAGAGCATCCACCTCATCCCCCAAAAGATCAACCTGAAATTCAAGGGAAAAAAATCCAGTAAGAAAATAATAAAGGAAAAAATATATAACAAAGTCCAATTAAGATACATATTTAAAATTCTGAGATGCAATTGATCCATTATATTATATTCCTTTTTTTTTCTTTCAAGAATTGATACACAAAATATAAATGCTATCTCAGTCTAACAATTTTGGTGTGTGTTTGTCACACCATTTCAAAATAAAAAGGCCTTTTGGAGAAAGGCATTTTCACAACATCATTTTTGAAAAGGCATTTGAAAGAAACTTGATGTTTGGTGAATGCATATTTTGAAAGTCATTTTGTGTCAAAAAGGTTGAGAAAGTAAAGATAAATTTGGCAAATAAATGTAAATTTGGAAATGCCTTTTGTCTTTTCACAATCAGCATTTTGAGGTTAGCTTTTCTGAATGTCTTTTAGAAGAAATGACATTTTGTAAAAGGCCTTTTTAAGTGGCCCACCAAACACTCTTAAAATATGTAAACTGAGTTTTAACTCCTAAAAGGCATTTTGGGCTCTCCCAATCAGTGCGCCAAGTGCACACTTGGTATCAGATTCATTTCCAAAATGTGTGCCTCTTGTTCTCCTTTCAAGATTTAAAATCCCATATTGAATACATCTGAAACTACTAAAAAAATAACTAGGATCCCTCTAAAGAGTTTAAGGGCATCCCTTTTCCCTTGCTCTTATGGATTGGAAGTCCATGTATTTTTGAGACCCTCGCTCCCTTGAAGCTCCTTGTTTTGAAAGTGGGGTTGATATTTCTTTGAGCAGTGCTACAATTCCCCGAATTTTTTTGCCTAAATTTTCTCTCACATGGGATGGGAGCCACACTCATGTAGGCAACCTATTTCTCTACTTTAAGGGCTGTCCTACATCAAGACTCCTCGTCATTTATTTTTGTAACTAATCTCTTGTTCTTGAATAAAGTTGCTTGAAAAAGAAGAATTAAAAAAAAAAAAAGGAATAATGACTAAATATACATTTCACTTCAGAGAATACAATTGTTCAAATATTTATTATCCTATAATTATTTCAATATGCTAAGCTGACACCAAATAGTTGGGAACCAGGTTGGTTAGAGTTAAATTACTTAAATATGTGGAAGGCATTTTTAATCAATCTGATATTTGAGTCGTATTGGTAATATGTTGCGGTAAAACGTATTCCCTTCTTTCATTTATGTGGTTCATCAAACTTTATGATTCATAATTATTGGATAAATAGATTGATAGTAGTCTTCCCATTTTTGTGATTGCACTTTGTGTCATTAAGACACAATATATATATAATAAAATAAAAATAAAAACACTAATATCTCTCACATAGACAGGACAGCTAGCTTCTTTCAATGAAAGTTGGAATTCCAGGCACTTAAAATCTGGTGGTCAAGCCCGTTTAACACAAGAATATAATGCACCATGCATCTAGAGAAGAACACTGACATCAGTAACCAAGTCAGATATCATAAAACTTTCCTAGTAACTGAATCAGATATCATGAAAGTTTCCTACTATATGAATGATAAAACGTAAAATCCTTATGGTCATAATGAAACTTAGTTACTTTTTCTTTTATATTTCATTAACCAACATCTTCTTGACTCTGGCAGTGTCCTCAAGCACTTTCAGCTAAAATTGGCTAAAATATGAAAAAGAAAAAAAAAATGGAAGATTGCAATAAATAAGTACACAATAGATCAAAAACAAACTGAAAAGAACCTCTGAAGAAGTAAAGATGATGATTGCATCCCAGCAATGCAGCAACACTTAATATATAGGCCCATATGGGATTAGATAAACTTACACAAATTTATTGAAAGGAGAACGTAATTTTATCAAAATAATAGCCTCATTAAAAATTAATATTTTCTCAATTTATTGTCCATGATAATTTAAGTGTGAGACTCTAAAACCAAAAGCAACATTTCTTATACAAGACTAGCAAGGCAATGTTTAGCCCCTGATACAAGTATACAACTAACTTATATTTCTACATATGTAGCTTTTTTTTTTTTTTATTTTTTTTTTTTGTTGCCAATCAACATGTACAGATACTTATATTTTAATATTATAGTGAATTCTTTCCGAGAGAATAGAACTTTTTGGATTTCTCTTTTGTCCAGATCGCTCAAAAGATGCAAATGACATGAAAAATTAGCCTTTCGTTCTAGATTTATTGGTTTACAATCTCTATTGATCTCTTGCTCGTTGATGAAAAAAGAAAAGTCCAATTCTATACTTTACAAGTATAAGTGTATAACAAAGTAAAATTCCCTAACATTAGCAATTGTTTGATATTCCAACATTAATCTGCCAAATATTTAAATGCAGCCTTTTGTCACCTAGAAGAATATCATACAATTGCCTCAAGGACTCTATAAGTTCAAAGGATCCCTTATGTATTGGGGTTTTGCTTTTTAGATATGCTAAAGTTATAGATTGGGGTCTTGTTTTTTTGTCTAGCTCTTGTATATACCTTATGTACTTGGGCTTTGCCACCCCCCCCCCCCCTCCACCTCTTTAATACAATACTTCATCAAATATATATATATAGGATGATGATCAGGTAAGCACGTGCTGATATAACTTATATCAACACCTGCATTGAGAGTTGTACCTTGTGCATTAGTAGGATATGAGGTACATTGGACCAATGCAAGGGGTACAACCCCCAATGCATGGTGCTGATATAACTTATATCAAAACATGCTGATGGGAACATAATTGTATATATATATATATATATATATATATATATTCAAAGGATCTGATATTGGTGCAACTTTAAAACCAATGCTGCCAAATGACAGGCATGGTATGGTTCCTTAAGTTATTGAAAAACATAGAGATTATTTATATATGAAATGCTGTTAAAATTACTTTCTTGTGGATTGATAGTTGGCTTCCTTTAGGTCTATTGTTGATAAATATAGGATGGGTATTATTGACGAGGCTGACTTGCCAATCAATTCTCGTGGCTGTAATAGTTAGAACTGGGCAATGGCATCATCCTCTGGCCATCTCAGACGATTTGGCAGAACTTTGGTGTGGCCGTGTTGCTTGAGGGATGTCCCTATTCTAAATGATGAGGATGATGAAGTCATGTGGAACTTTGACTTTAAGGGGGAATCTTCCATTAAGAGTGCTCTGGACATGGTTAGGGATCATGAGTTAATGGTGAGTTGGCAGTCTTTGGTGTAGTTTAAGAGTAGGGTCCCAAAACATTCTTTTGTCTGTGGTTGGCTTTAAAGAATAGTTTGTGAACCCAAAGTGTCCTTTTGAATAAAGGTGGTGACGTGGTGTTCATCAATCGAAATGTGTGTTTTGTTTGGATAAAAAAAGATACGTATGTTGAGCATTATTTTTAGAATGATGATATAATAAGAAGATTTGGGAAGAATTAATTCGAAATTGCAGAATAATCAGAGGGGTGGGCATTAGGGAGCAGAAGATAAAGTGGTTGATTGATAATTGTAAGGGTGGGCATTAGTGAGGGGAGGGAGTTTTGGCTGCCACTGTGAATCATTTTTGGATTGGAAGAAATAAATAGACTCTTAAGAAATTCCATTTACTTTTACCTGGTGAAGTGGTAGTGAATAAAATCTGTGAGGATGTTGGATTAAGACTTGTGCAATAGAGCTTAGTAGAGGATAATGTCAGGAACATGGAGATGATGGAGTTATAGAATGAAAGAGGAAATTGCAAGAAGAATGTGCCAGTTAATTCTATGCAGAAAAGAGGAAATTGCTAGCAGATGGGTGCCTCTAGAAGCGGGGCATTGGCTGATTAACACAGAAGGCTCTTTCACTGAAAGCAGGGGACGCACTGGGGGAACAATGGACGAGTTGCCGTGTGCCTTTACAAAGGCTGCTGCTCCATCATCAGTGTTATTCCATGAGCTATTAGCTGTAAGACTTGGTGTGAATTTAGCCCTGTTAAAGGGCCTAAATAAGGTCGTTGTGGCTACAGATTCATCAAATACTCGGGGATGTGCGTCGAAATTCTAATAATGCTGCTTGGAGAGTTTGTTGATTAGTTAAAGAAACATGTTCTTTAGTTCATCAGTTTGAGAATTGAAAATGTATGCAATGTGTATAGAAAGGTGAACTTCTTACTTTAGAGGGGTCTGTGGTTAGTCTTTGTATATGGCTTATGTACATGGGCTAAGCCCTTTTTGATCATTAATACATATTTACTTATCAAAAAAATAGAAAGTTGAACTTCTTAGCTGAATTTCACCTAGCTATTGAAGAGAAAGATAAAGTCATCATCTTTTCCTTTGATAAGATTTCTCAAGAAGCAAAGAATTTGAGTATCAAGGATAGAGGGGATGTGTTCCTCCCTTAGTTTTCCATAAAATCTTTATTTACTAGTTACTACAGAAAAATAAAGTTAAAATTCTATTGAGCAATTCATTTTTAAACTAGTTTTATCATCATTTTCAATTCCTTATATAAATTTCTTAGCATGGAATACATGATAAGAGAAAACCCTAACATCAAAGTTTAAATACAGCACTATGTCTTAATTAAATTCAAATGAGAATGCGAGAAAGATTTTGACAAACATACCTCTGCTTCAGCCTTTTGAAGGTCAGAACATCTCCTTTCAAACCTCCGCCTGTATAGCAACCCTGTTTCTCTAAGTATATTAGCTTTTTGGATGAGAGAACTCAATTGACAACTCGTATTTTCCAACCTGAAAAAAAAAAAAAAAAAAAACACGTATAATATGATTTTTCAGATAAAAATGAATCCAAATATCACATAAAACTTGTCTTTGAACCAAGCTTTGCCCATGAAATTGGGGAAAAAAAAAAATCAAATCAAATCAAAATGTAGCAAATCTGGATGGACATTCAATATAAAATATATAGACACAAGGTTGAGAGACATTGGCAGACCAGAAAGAGTAGCTAACAGACTAAGGGCCCAAACAAGATAAATACAAATACAGAAATAGCTGCAAGGGATTGTTATGACCCACTTATCAACTTGCAAGAGCTAAATTTAAAACACACACACACACACACACACACACACACACACAAAAAAAAAAAGAAAGGGAAGGAGGAACAGACAACAGAGACCAAGGGCCCAAGAAGTGTGATTCACTAACGAGGATCTCTAATCAAATGAAAGTTGCCTTGGTCAATATCAACCTAATAAAAGTTAGACTAGTTTAAGCTAGCAAGACAACCAGTGAGGCAGTGACACTGTCTTAAGATTAACCATTTTCTCAGTAAATAAGCTTATGCAAAAAGAGAATATTTGAGATTTTGAACTTGGATATAAAAATCTGAACGTGAAACTAAAGATGAGATGCACAAAAGACTGTTACTTTTGCCAAAAAAAAAACTATATATATAATTATTCTCATTAAAATCTAAAAGCAAGATTACAAGCATATATATACAAGGCTAACCCTAATATTACCAAAAAACTAAACTACCCTCACTAAAATACAATGTTTACAATAACACATCTCACAGAGACAACTACAGATAGTAGTCACAAAACTTTGATGATGTAAACAAAAAGAGTCTGCAGTAATTAATTTGATGTGTAGGCCTTGCATTAAACTTATTTAGCTAGAACTTGAATAAAAGCATAAGGTGGAATTATATTCCTGAACAATCAAGTAAAAGTAACTGACACTAAAGTGAAGAGAAATGTGAAAAACAAATAGTGATGTCCAGATAAAGTGGGAGTTTTTCAGATGAATCATGATCATCCAGCTACTTGGGACTCGCTTCTTCAATACTTCATTTCACTGGGTTCATGACAATTGATTATCTAGGTAACCCAGGTTGGACTCAGACATAACAATTTTGTCATCAGACCTATCTATCTCCCCACATCCGGAGGATCAGGACCAATCATTAAAGGAATAATATATGTAGGCATTTAGAGGTTAGAAGGTTATCAGACTAACAGACATCCTACAAGATTTAATCAAGCATCCCCAGTCCCAAGGACCATGCCAGAAAACAGAATGAATTTATGTCAAGGACAGTTACAGTAGCTCAATGCAGATATATAAATGGAAACAGTTAAATATATCAGTAACTGAGTAAGTACCTCAAACTATTTCTTTTGGTATCTTTTACTACTCTACACTCAAAATCAGCAACTGCTTTTGACAATCCATGAACTAGAACAGTCATTGATTCCATTTGCTCCCTGTGCTCTTTGTCTTTTGCTTCAAACAACAATAAAGTCTTCTGCTTCTCTTGGGTAACAGCAACAAGCCTCGTTCTTTCTTCTTCATTCCTCCTTAAGTCCTTCATTACTAGTTCAAGCTGTTGATTTAATTTGATCATATCCACCTTATGTAGATCAATTTGTTTCAATGCCACATCCAATTTACACTTTATAGCATCTAATTCTTTATTGCTCTCAGAAATTAGTAGCTCCTGCTGTCTTGCATGATCTCGTAAAGCAAGCTCAAGCCGCTCCTTCTCCTTTGCCAATTCAGCTGCTGCTTCCAATGCTAAAGTCTCCTTTTTGAGTATCTCTTGCTTTAGTCTCTCTTTTTCTTCAACCTCCAAACTTAATGCCTTTTCTTTTTCCAGTGCCTTCATTTCAAGGGAAACTCGAATTTTATTTTCATTTATATATTCCGTGCTCATGGTATTGAGTTTCACCTCAGCATCCTCCATGGTTTCTCTGAAAATAACCCTCAACAGCCCTTGCATGATGATAGACTCTATATCTGTGTCTTCGATTTCACATTTGCTAGTAGCTTCAGCGTCGTGAGCAGCTTCTTTTAAAAAAATTCCATAAATATCTTGCATGATAGTGGACTCCATATCCAACTCTTCATTTTCACACTTGATCCGGCCAGTCACTTCCTGAAGAACACATTTATATACTTCTTCACTAATCAAAGCTTCCATGCGCACATCTTCTATAGCACAGTTAAGATTTTCAATCATTTTTGACAAGTTTGCTTCAGAAAGAGAATGCAGTGACATTTTCTCCGCAGCATCCGAAACTTGTGATGAAAGGTACTTAACTTCCCTTCTCTTATCTGTAAGCAAGTCTTTGAGCTGGCGATTTTCTGAAAGAAGGGTGTCGAATCTTTCCTTTAAGCTCCCGAGACTCTCAGCATTCATGTTAAATGAAGGTAATTTCTCATTTTCAACAAGGATGTCATCCAATTTTGAGATGACCTCCGGGATTTTTTTCCTCAATATATCAATCTCCTTATCCTTCTTCACTGGCAATGAAGACCCCCTTCGCTTGAGGCTAAAATATTCTTCAGTCAACTCATGCACTTCAAGTTCGTGGTTTCTCTTCATCTTGGTCATCTCAAGCTTAAAATAATTTACCAATTCATCCTTTGACATGTGCTTTAGTTGGGCAGAATCCAAATTCTCAGGCATAATGGTTTTAGACTCATGTTTGCCATTTTCCTCCCCAAGAGAAGTTGATGATGAGCCATGACTGCTCAAAACCTTGCGGTAGAAATTATCATTTCTTTTAGAGTTATTCCCTTCTTCGGCGATCTCAGCAGACCCATGAGAGGTTAGCTGTCCAATTTCAGACATTGGCAGTGACTTATATGTGGCATCTAGTTCTTGGCGAAAATTTGTAATCTCTTTGATCTTTTCAATCCAATTTACACTCTCGCTACCATAAAAACGAGCATTCTGATCCCATAGTCTTTCTTCAAACTCTCCCTGGAGACTCTGAATGCAATTCCTGATTACCATGGCTTCAATTTCTTCTTGAACCTCTCGCTCCTGCTGCCATTCAACTGAGTGATGCCTTAGACAAGTATATCATATCGTCCGCCTGCTTGTATACATTGTCTAAGGTAGTTTTCAGGGAACCAAGCATTTTATCCACATCAACCCATCTTTCAGATACCTTTTCTTCTAGAATACCACCCAATCCCACCAATTCAGAACTCGAACTAATCTTCCTAATAGAACTACACCCTTTCGTGTTGTTGATTTCTTTCTTGAGCTTCTTCAACTGCTCTTTGGCCTCAACTCTTAAATTACCCAAAGATTCTTTCATCCTGTCACAATCCACTAGAGTGTTCGAAACACTTGAATACAACACATATTTTTTATTTTCGGGCTCATGAGGCCCTATCGGAGACCCAGACAACCCAAATTTATCTGCATGCACATGGTATAAATGTAAAGTTTCCTTCAACCCAGCCACCTCCAATTCTTTCATTGCGATTTTCTCAGCTGCCTCTTGTGTGACCTGCATTCACCATGCCCTTAATGACTGAGTCACTCACCATCCTCGATATAGTCAACCGGTCATCGATATCTTCCAAATAAGAATCCAGATCCTCAAGGAGGTCATCGCCTAAATTATCACTCCCTTTAACACCGTTGCTATGCTGCTCTAATCCATCACCACACGATGCGACACTCGCATCCAAAACTCTGGTACGATCCAAAATCTCAGGACTCCCCATAGATATCTGAAAAAACACCACCACTGATGCTCAGAGTGGCATGGCAGAAATACCCCACCAGATTAAATTACCCAGACATTCTCAACAGCTTGAACCCATAGGAGATTTTGGACTCGATAACCTGTCAAATGTTCAAAGTAGGATTATAGCAAAATATTATAAATATATATAGATACAGTCCTGATCAGGTGAGCACATGCTTACCTAATTTATATCAGCACCATGCATTAGGGGTTGTACCCGTGCATTGCCCTAATGTACCCCGTAACCTACCAATGCACGAGGTACAAACACCCAATGCGGGTGTTGATACAAGTTATATCAGCACCCACATTGGGGGTTGTACCTCGTGCATTAGTGGGTTACGGGGTATATTGAGCTAATGCACAGGGTACAAATCCCAATGCATGGTGTTGATATAACTTATATCAATGCTAACCTAACCAGGACTATATATATATATATATATATAGAAAGAAAAAAAGCCCAAAAAGATTGAAAAATCGCATAATCAAATCCACAGTGATTATACTCTGGCCTCTGTTTGGTAACTAAGAAAAATGCAAAACATGAAAGAAACTAAAATTATGAATATTAGATTTCTCAAATTAGCCTAATACAACTACTTAGCTTGTAGGTGAGTTTCATTTCCTTTCTCCAATTTACCAGAACAACAAAAGCCATAAGACTCAAACCTCCATTTCCCTTTCTTTTCCTCCATTTTCTCAGCAACCAAACAGAGGGCAGAAGTAAACTAATTTAGTTAAGTATCTAAACAGAAGACCTGAATACCAAATGAACTGAAATTCAGCTCGATACTCCATTACTGCTACTCTTAAGCTTCAATTAACACTTCGTATCCCCAATATATATACATAACCAAAAGCATCAAAGAGTTTTGAAATGATGAAAATGGATACTTACATGTGTAGAAGATGATACTCTGACAATTTTTAACGGTCAAAAAAAAAAATTAAAATCCTGAGACGACCGTTAATTTTTTTGAAAACTTTTCCGGTGAAACGCCCTCTCTTCCGGTTCTGGTGTTTAGGGTTTTGGAGAAGACAGAAAAGTGAAGATAATACTATTTCTCTGGGAGTGAGCGGGACTGGAGTGAGATAAATGAGCCTCAATAATCGCTTAATTTACGGAGCTTTGCCATTTTTTATTAAAACCAATGCGTGTATGTATAATTATATATGGTCTGGGATTCTGATATGATGTAAGCTTACGCAAGTAATTTGTTTGTACTAGCAACGTGGTAGGTGGACTGTTGTGATCAACAAGATCTCATCATCTCCATATTTAATGGTCAAATAGAACTTGTGATTTCAAAAATTTGCCACCATAGAAACATCTTAGTTATCCCATCTCAGTAGGAGGTCCCTATAGGATTGGTCGAACGATTCTCCGAAGGTTATCATTTTAATATGTTGTAACTATTGTTGCTTGTGTGAGAATATAATAAACGTTTAACATGGATCGTTAAAAGATTAATTCGACCTAGTAGGATTAAGAATTAAAAAACCTTTGATCATTAATAATAATAATATAAAGCTCTCTTACATAAGAGTATGACTCATATGCAAAATTGGGTTGCATAACATTTTTAAAATATAAATAAATTAGTGACGAGTAACTCATAAGTTGGATAGTCATGATCATATGATGTGAAATCGGTCCACCATGATGCGGTAGCCATTTCATCATGAGATCATGAAATGTTTTGATGGCCCACTTTATGTAAGTTTGATGAGAAAGAGGAATTTGAAATTAATGTGGTGGGCAGTGCATTGTATCAACTCCTGCATGAATAGTGTTAATGGAAAGAATTAATAAAAAAATGACTTCATTTACTTGGACCAAAATTAAAGAATCTTAGAAAGTACTTTTTCCCAACTATACACACCAATTAATTGTTTATTTAAACACAATCATGATCAGTTGATTACCTGTGGTGATATATTGTTTCTCTTTCTAGGAAAATTATAATTATATAGAAGTCTGAGGATATTAATTGATCTGTTTCATGTGAGAAGTTTGAACCTTTCTTCCGTTTGCCAAAGGGAAAGACTTCCAGCGTGGGAACACCAAGTAGGTGCTCTTTACTTTTATCATGAATGAGCCACACCATTGTGAAAAGTGAAAACACAAAGACAAAGATAATTATACCATCATTTAAATTATTTTCTGTTTTAATCATAGGCCACGCCATTGTGAAAAGATAATTATATTGCATCATTTAATTTATTTTCTATTTTAATTAGAGTGGGACTCAAAGCTAATACATTCATACATACTTGATTTTTTTAGAAATCCTCGACATGAAATTTATATACAACCTCTTATATTGAAGACTTAAAACATGGGTACGTTACTAGGTATTAACAAATTCAGCCATTGGAGGAAAAAAAATAAAAGGCTATTATTGGAAAAATCCTCAATATATTTTAGCAAGAATACAAGCAACGAGCAAAAAGAACTTATCCGAGGCATCTTTGGAATCCCTCATGGAGACCCTCATGCTAAATATTTGGGGTTACCTACTTTTATCGGACGCTCACGGCGGGAAGTGTTCAATATCTTGAAGGGAAGAGTTTGGAAAAAACTACAAGGATGGAAGGAAAAATTGTTATCCAAAGCTGGAAGGGAGATTTTGATCAAAGCGGTTGCCCAAGCTATACCTACCTATGCTATGAGCTGTTTTAAGTTGCCTATGTCTCTCTATGGCGAGATCAGGGCAATGATAAGCAATTTTTGGTGGGGACAAAAAAACAATGAGAGAAGGATTCACTGGATTCGATGGGAGGATCTTTGTGTTTCGAAGAAGATGGGGGGACTTGGGTTTAGAGATCTTGGAGTTTTTAATAAGGCATTGTTGGCAAAACAAGGCTGGCGACTTCTTGTAAATGATGAGTCATTACTTTCTAGGATATTGAAGGCTAAATATTACCCACGTTGCAATTTTCTGACAGCTCAACTGGGGACGAACCCAAGTTATTCATGGAGGAGTATTTGGGAAGCAAAAGATCTATTGGCCAGTGGGGTAAGGTGGCGTATTGGAAACGGGAACTCGGTGCGCATTTGGGATGATAAATGGTTACCTATACCTTTTAACTTTAAGGTGGTCTCGCCACGGACTGTTTTGGATGAGCACGCGTTGGTCACTGAACTGATTAACCCAATTACCCAGGAATGGAATAAAGACTTAATAGATTGTATTTTTCTCCCTCATGAAGCTGAACATATATGTCAGATACCTCTTAGCCATAGGCGACCTATGGATAGGATGGTATGGCATTATCATCCAAAGGGGGTGTTTACTGTTAGCAGCGCCTATTTGTTGGAAATGGACCGCCTACGGAGGTCTCGCAATGAAGTTACAGGGGAAAGTTCAAATGCTGCTATAGGTGATTCTGTGGGCAATTTAATTTGGAAGCAAAATATGCCAGCAAAAGTTAAACATTTTCTGTGGAAGGCCTGTAAGAATATTTTGCCAACCAAGACTAATCTTGCAAGGAGGAAGATCCCAGTTGAGCTGACATGTCCGTCATGTGGAAATGAAAATGAGACAACCATCCACACGTTTAAAGATTGCAAGTGGGCACGGGAGGTGTGGTCGCTTGGTCCGGTAAATGCTTATCTTGATTCTCCTAATTCAGGTGATTTTAGGGAGTGGCTGGTAGACATAAGCAATTTGGGTGGGACAGACAACATGGTGCAGGTTGTGATGGTGATGTGGATGATGTGGAATAATAGAAATTGGCTATTGCATGAGGGCAAGAGGATGGAGCCACAACAACTCATTGAGAGGGCGAATACACTGCTACAAGATTTTGTTAAGACTCAAGGGGATGGGAGGACGGTTGGAGTTAAAATTTCTGCTAGATGGAGACCTCCCACAACTGGAACTTATAAAGTTAATGTCGATGGTGCCAGATTTGACGACAAAAAGAGTGTGGGTTTGGGGGTTGTGGTGCGGGATTGTGAGGGTCAATTGATAGCAGCAGCTAGCAAGAGGATGGATGGTCTATTCCCTCCCGCTCAGGTTGAAGCTGTGGCCATGTGTTTTGCTATGGATTTTGCGCGAGATCTAAGTCTGAGGTCAGTTATAATGGAAGGCGACAATCTGGAAGTGGTAAGGGGCATTAACTCCTCCGGGATGGATCTCTCACCAGTGGGTCTAATTATTGAGGATATCCAATGTAAGGCTAAGACATTGTTTGAGTCAGTGGTGTTCTCTCATGTTGGTAGAACTGGCAATACTGTGGCCCATGGATTGGCACGTTTTGCAAAAGAGGTTGATGATTTGTATGTTTGGATGGAAGAGGTCCCAACTTGTGTACGGGACCAATTCCTTACAGACTTAAGTTATATTTTTGATCAATAAAATTTTACTGATCGTTTTCCTATCAAAAAAAAAAAAAAAGAGAGGCAAATCACAGTGCAAGATGAAACATTCCAAAATGCCTAAGTCAACTCTAATAAACTCGACCTAAGCCTGATTTTGTTAAATTTAGTCCTTTATACATATTTAATTAATTTAGATTGAGTTAGTCCCTTCAATTGTACCTTTTGTTAAAAAAAAAAAAAGAAAAGAAATTGTTCCGATAGAACAATTTGTTAGACTTAAACTACCTATATATGCACCTAGCTTTTTTCACTTTTACTCTTTAGTAGACTTTAATCAGTTACGGAAAAATGATAGTAAAATTTCACAATACGTGTATAAAATAGGTCAAGCACTGCATTAATCTAAATCCGCATCGACTATGATATGTGTTCTAAAAGTTAAATTCTCTAATAAATTTTAACCATCTTATATTTATTATCTTTTGTAAAACCATTCTCAAATGTTTCTCCACATTTCAAGGAACTAGGCCTAACTTCCTCCTCTCTTCTCTTCTTCATTTTTTTTTTTTTTTTTTTTTTTTTTTGGGGGTGGTGTGTTTGGCTGGGAACCGGGTGGGTAATAATTAGGAACTAGGTTGAACTTAAGTACTGGCTAATGCTTTTGATCAATTTGCTTAATGTCACAATTGTCTAGATCTAGTGATACAACCCGTAAGATCAAAGTTAGTTGTGGTCTACCAACATGTGTAATGTTCAAATCTAGAGTTGGGATCTTAGGTGTTGGGGTTCATTTAAGGGTTCTAAAAAACTTAGCCTCCATCTCATAAGTGTTTGTTTGTTATTTGTTGATTTTTTTTTTTTCCTATCATTAGATTATCCAAGCACTGAAATAGAGGATCCTCTCTCTTAAATCTGTGTAGAAACAAGGACTTTTGAATACAAATTGCCCAGTGACAAAATGATAAAAGGAAATAATTTCTTTCGGGGCTCTATCCTCCTTATTCCTCCACCCCCTCCCTACGCAGGTCCTCTTTTTGGCTTTTGGGTGAGCTGTTTTTGGTATGACTGTTTTCCTTTTTGGCTGTTGGGTGTAGCTATTGCCGTTTGGTATCTCTCTGGGTTTTCTGGCTGCCTGGGCGTCAGTTTGCTTTTCTCCTGTGCCTCCCAGGTGCTTGCCTTTGTTCCTCGTGGTAGGTTCATTTGTTATCCTTGGTGTGGCTTAGCTGCGCGTTCTGGGAGTTTTTCGGGTGTTGGGGCGTGCTGGGAGATTTTGGAGGAAAAAAAAACAAAAACCTACCCTCCCTACGCAGGATGGGACACACTGAATAGTAACTGATGGTGGAGACTGAAGAGGGGTGATTTGGTAATTGAGGTAGTCAGCATACTTTCATTTGACTTTTGACGGGCGGATGAAATAGAATATTGAGGACGACCAAGCGATGAAATTTGACTCTTTAATATTTTTTCTTCTTTTTTGGTAAAAACTGAATTTTGACTTTCAACACGTAAACCTTGCCATGTACGTTCCCATTGCAAGGGCCCCTTCTTTTTCAATCAAAATGAAACCAAATAGCCAATCAACGACTCACGTTGCATTCAAAGCGAGGACTAAGCAATTGCTTGGAGATAAAGACTCTATACAAAGCCTATATTATTAGGTAAATTCTCTATATTAACGTGGCGTGGCTTTTTTTTTTTTTAAAAAGGATTTTTGACCTAGATTCCATTCTCTTATTTATTCTTCTAGCGTTTTTTCTTTCATTTTGTCTTCATTTTTGAAATGATAAACAACTCAACTCATTAAAATCTTAATCCTATTTATATGAGATTCACTGTGTGAATCCTTTTACGCCATTCGGTTTTACTGAGAACCATATCTTCCTAGTTAAATATTTAAAATTTGTCCATTTTGACTAATCACCACTTCTAAATATGTTATTTTGGGCTTTCCTCTTATTTATTATTTACGACGTTAAACTT
This sequence comes from Liquidambar formosana, assembly GCA_039720395.1. Classification (NCBI taxonomy): domain Eukaryota; kingdom Viridiplantae; phylum Streptophyta; class Magnoliopsida; order Saxifragales; family Altingiaceae; genus Liquidambar; species Liquidambar formosana. The sequence goes on along the minus strand of CM077835.1, from coordinate 15,778,769 downwards.
GAATCAAGTTACTATTACATATAAGTGCATTTTTAGGTCTTCATTGAAAATGATCAAATTGCCTCAAACGATTTTCCCTCATCTTCTTAGTTAGTACCATTCCTACCTTCTCACGAATACATTAATTTCTTATGTGTTACCACTTATCTGTGTCAACATTCTCATCTCTACTACACTATATACACGCTGAAGTTAAGACTATAGTTCTGAAAAGGCACAAACTTTGTTGGTTGTTAATACTTTATGCTAAAGGAACTTGGGGGAGGGATTAGATGCTTTTATAGAGAAGAAATGCCAAAAAATGAGGGGTGGAAAAGAACACTAAAGAGGGTTAAAAAAATTTCAAGGGGAGCAAATTTAGAATTTCAGGTATATCACTAGTTGAGTTTTTGGGGAAGTCTATTCTGTTACTTTCTACTCATGAAAACTTAATATCTGACGCATGGGATTAGAATGTATCTTAATCTGGTCCATATCCAATCTGTTAATGGATTTACTTTTCTTTAGGTATGAAGGAGTAGGGATCGATGTGGACACATTCGAATTTATATATGAGGCACTTTCTTGATTAACTTCTTGTTTAAGTAAAGAAAAAGGGTGGAGTGAGTGCGCTCCACTTATAACCTAAGAGCTAAGCTTTTTAATGCAATCAATGGTTGGTCAACAGAAAAATATTACATACCCAAAAAGAAAAAGAAAAAAAAAAATAGAATAATATAAAATGAAATCAATTTCATTTCAAAGGTACAAGAAAATCACAAAAAGCAAGCTGCAACATCACAAGAAAATTACATTGCAAAGTGGGATGTAAAGTTGCTATGTAATTGCTTCTCAATCGTCCTTTTTATTTATTTATTTATTATTATTATTATTTTGTTGAGATCAAGAAATAATTGCTTCTACATGAAATCAGATGTCGCTTCAAGTATATATAAGAGTATATATAAGAGTTTAAACAATCCTAACTTTAAATAAACTAGATACGATGCATATAACACGCCAATTCAAATTTAGAGTTATCTCTTGCAGAAGAAACTCAAAATTACACATTATTTTTATTTAATTACATTGGAGGTCGTGCTTGCATCAAGGTTGGGATATTGACATCCCATATTGGATGCAAATGACTCCTAAAATGGACTTATAAGATGGTATTGGATCAATACTTCTTCTTATAGGCACCTTTTGGCTGGACTCTAAGCTCAATCAAACAATCCCCTGAGATCAACTATTGTGATAATCTTTTGGCTAGGAAGGAACAATAGCTTGGAGGAACTTTCCACCTTTTACTTGTGTGTGAGGAGAGAGGTTTTGGCAAATGAAGGGAAAAATGTATACAGCCTGACTACTTGAAGGCACTTTGGTTATTTGAACAAAACTGTTTACAAAGTAGGTAATTTCAATGTCTTGTTTTAGTGACTGGAAAGGGGAGAAAAGAAAAGAAAAAAAATTAAGGCGGGGTGGGGTGGGGGTGGTCCAGATGAACATGTGCCCATCAAAGGGAGTCATTTTATGTTTCCCACCTACACCCACAAGGCCATCAAGCACAATTCCCTCATTATGAATTACGATATTTGTTAGTGCTTGAAGAAACTTAGGACCATTTCCCTCCAAACTTCTTGTAAAAAACTTTCCAAAAAAAAAAAAAAAAAGCATGTGTCTAGCTTTTTAACTGTGTCAGCTGTGTTAAGGAATCCTATATATGCTTTTGTTAATGAGGACGGAAAGTAGAGATGACCCCTAAAATCAAAAGCTCTCTCCATCTCTCCCTTTAACCGAGTCAGCTGCGTTAAGGAATCCTATATATGCCTTTTGTTAATGGGGACGGAAAGTAGAGATAACCCCTAAAATCAAAAGCTCTATTTATGTCTCTCTCTCTCTCTCTCTCTCTCACACACACACACACACAGAGTCCCCACATTATACCGGACCTAGCACGCCGTAGGCCTCATGCCCTCATCCTTGAAAGTTCCAAAGGATCTTAGAATACTAATTGATGGAGCCCGTCCAGCCGCTGGCACTGCTCCTAAGGCTAGGAGGTTTGGCTTCTTCTATTGTTTGGTTCCCCCACCCACCAAACTTCTGCCAAATCAGATGTGGTTGTGATTTGGTCAAACACTCATAATAACAGCATTATAGTTCTGCTCATCTGGTTTTTTACATGACCTGAATGGGTGAGGGAATAGCTAGATAAATAAATAAATAAATAAATAAATAATCTAGGGGTGCTCACGGATCTGCTCGGCTCAAACCGCCCAATCCGACCCTATCTGAAGGTATTGAGCGGATTCAACTGATGGGATGGGTGGGTAGTGATTTAGGATTTTATTTTTTCACGGTTTCGTGGGTGGTTCGTAGTTTTGAAAGAAAAAAACCAATTCAAACCTACCTACCCGCATATTTTCATACTAATTAAATTATACATGTTACATGTGACAGTGTATCATTGAATCTTGATTTTTTTTTTTTTTTTTTTTAAGAATCAATATATGCTCTTTCTTCTTCTTTATATATACATACATATATATATATATATATATATACATATATATATATATATATATATATATATATATATACATATATATATATATATATATATATATAATCAACATATGTGTTGAATTATTTATCCTTTTATCTTCTTTTTCTGTTTGTGTTTTTAAGAAATAAAATGATATGGCCAAATTAGGAGGGGGGAAAATAGCAAGATCCAACTAAAATCCCAACCCTTAGACCCACCCACAACTTAATGTGTTACGTGGGTCAAAACTGCCCACTTGTATAGACGGAAGTGGATGCGAATTTAGTTCACTCGCCAAGATGTGGACGGATGGCGGATGAACCCACACCCACACCCACACCCGCACCCGCACCCACCCGACCCATAACCACCCCTATAAATCGATTGCCAAATTTTTACTTTGTGCCACAGTGTGGGTGGAGCGAAGCAAAGTATCTTCTTTTTTTTTTTTTTTTGGGTGGGGGGAACAAATTTCCAAGATTTAATTTAATCTTAATTTTAAAGTTTTGAGCTAAAACTACAAAATAAGAATGTAGTTCTCCAGGAATACAGATAGAAGACCTCCCTCCTAACACCATCCCCTCCCCCCGCGGCGGCCCCTTTAAAAAAAAAAAAAAAAAAGGGGAAAAGAAAAAAGAAAAGTGAAGGAAAGATGTGACCTGTTGAAATTGATAAAAGGAAAAACATATAGGAAATTTTTTAAGAATAGTGGAAAAAAATAAGACATATCATCTGAAATTATTTTACCAAATTCTTAAAAGAGTTCATTTTGTTCCAATTAAAGAGCAACTGAAGTTGATCAAATTTTCGTACCAAAATGAGCATTTTAGTAGCTCATGGCACGTACATGTGTATAAGATAGGTACGACGTACAATATTAGAAGATTGAGTAGTCGGTGGTTGGAAGCATCTTATGGCACAATCAACTTGAGAAAACGCTTTTGATTCTTTAGCAAATAAAGGTATGATCACACCTAAATAAAATTGTTACGACAGGTTTCTCCCTTCTATCCTTTTCCAACCAGGAAAAAACAAGAAAAAAACATATGGTAAAGATGCGACATGCACCTGTTTGTTGGGAGGAGGGTGGGGGCCGGAGTGGGTGGTTTTTGGAAAAAAAAAAAAAAAAAAAAAAAAGTTACAAAGACAACTTTGAACCTTTTGGAAAGTATTCTCCACTATAATTTTTCTAACAATTACTCAAGGGAGTTAGTCCAGTTGCTAGGAGGAGAACTTCTCTATTCTATCAATCTGGATTCGATTCTTCTTGAAAGCATTTTAAGAATTAATTTCTAAATGTACTAGACTAAATATGGGGGAGTGTACCCCCTTAAGATCGTTCAAAAAGAGATTTGGTTGAGGTGTAAAAAAAAATAATAAATAAATAAATAAATACAGTGACGGGGAAATTTTTAGCTAAACCAAAGACGTCTTCATCGACAGCATAACTCTTTAAAAAGCATGTACATTCTTATTCTTTTTCTTATTCTTTTTCTTTTTCTTTTTGCTAGGGAGAAAAAGAAAGAAAGAAAGAAAGAAAGAAAGAAGCCTGCCATGTATGTAACATAGCTTTTCTATTGTGGGATGCTTTTTGTTACGAGGATAAAACGTAAAAATGGAGGTCTTGGGTTTGAATTGTGAGCTGGGTAGACCAGATTCTATGGGATAGAGTGTAGCGGTTTCTGATGAATCATATTTTTATCGTTTAATCCTTACCCAAAACAAAAAAAAATAAAAAAAATTGCACTATGTATATATGTTCATTGGATGATGATAGGGTTAATCCATTCATTTTTTTCTCCCTCCTAGTTCTGGTGCTTTGCAAGGGAGTGCTTCAAAATTTGGTAATAACAAAAAGCCCTTCTCTTTATTGAGGAAATAAATCGAGACAAGCAATCATAGATGACATCAAAAACATATGACCTACCCAAAAAAAAAAAAAAAAGAAAAAAAAAGAGCATTTGGAAAAGAATCAAGAGAGAGCATGTCAAGAAAAAGATTGCGAAAAAATCATGGAGAAAAGAAGAATTTGATTTATTTCTTTTCTTGTTTTATTCCAATATTATTTGTTTCCATATTAATTATTATTGCTCTCTATATAATTCCACTAATGGTTCCTTAGAAAGAAGAACCCATAACTTCTACTACTTGTTCGAAGAGCCATCTCTCCACCCCTCACGAGTATGTATATAAATATTTTCATTCTCAAGTAATGCCACAATCCCAGGAATCACATTTCCATTTCGTGAACCAAACACACCCCAAGGAAATAGCTATTCTATTCCCTTGTACAACCAAACATTCACTCTTTTTTTTTTTTTTTTTTAAGAAAATAGAATCATCATTCCATCCCCTCCTTCATTCCCTCGTAACAAACATAGCATTAGGGTTTTTGGATCTTTGATGTTGTAGATTCATGAACACGTTTGGAGTACGGTTGTATTTTGGGCGGGTTAGTTTCAGGTCCATGCGTTATAAACTGGGTTGGGTTCGCATCAAGTTGGGCTCAGATTGAGTAAATATCCCAACCCAAACAAATACGAAGGAGGAAGTTGAGTGCCTTTCAAGGTCACATACAAAATGTCACAGCATTATCTTGCTGAGGCAAAACTCATCAAAAATGACAGGGAATCTTTAATGTGATAAAAAGATTCACCAAGCACCAAGTAGCTGCCTTCTAGGTTTTCCAAACTCCAAAGCTTGATCACTTTACTAGTAGCCACACTAGAGGAAGATCTTGACCTCTATAGGAATATTTAGTTGGTGGAAATCTTTGAAGGATCCTATCCTTGGATCGATTCCTCGTTCCGTTCCACCAACATAAGAACGTCACCTTTCAAGCTTCCAATTATATATTAGAGAACCCCAATATTGGAGTGATGATTCCTGAAATTTATGCATCGATAATGTGTTTATGTGCCTTGTTCAAGGCTTCATGCAGAGAGGGATTAAAAATGTGAAATGTCCGTCTTGGAGGTGATATTGTCTTCATATAGTAACTGATGGTTAATTTTGTCTTATAAAAAATTATTCCTTTTATCAGGGCAATCTTAGGCTATATTTGTTATGAGGGAATGAGGGAAGGAATGGAATGGCGATTCCATTCGTCCAAAAAAAGTGAGTGTTTGGTTGTACAAGGGAATTGAATGGCTATTCCTTTGTGGGGGTCTATTTCCTTCTATGAGGGAATAATCATTTATTCTCAAACCAAAAGGAATGGTTATTCTCACATTTCAAAGAGTAAAAATCATTAAAAATGGGTCCCATTTATGTTTTTTCATTCCATTCCCATCTCTTACCAAACATTGAGATGGAATGTCCTTTCTCATTCCATTCCCATTCCCATTCTCATTCTCATTCCATTCTATTCCCTCAAACCAAATGCAGCCTTAGCATTTTCGGGCTTTCTAGAATATCATCGGCACATTTGGTTGGCCAACCTAACGGTAAATGGATGGAAGGAAAATAAATGTAAAAATACTGAACTCCCAAGGAGTAGAAAGCCATTTTCAAAATGTTAGGAGAGGCAACTATAATTTTGATCAATGTAAGTTTTTCAATATAAAAACCTTCGGTCTACTCTTTTCCCCAAAGAAAATAAATAGTAAACAATACTTGTACCAAAAAAAAAAAAAAAGAAAAAAAAATCAATATATTACAGCCCGATCTATTTATTTGTTTCTCTACATGTGGTGGAGAATCTGAGTTTGAATCTTATCACTAATGCTCTGGCACACTCAATCAAAATATAAATCTTCAATATTAGGATAGATGAACTTGGATCATATCAGCTTACAGGTGAAGTATACTCCATTTCTTGTCATAATAAGGGGAATGGGGCGTAAAAGACTCCTAGAGAGAAAAATATAGATTTCAAAGAGCTTTGGCACACTTTTTGGGAGGTCAAAAGGCCTTTTGAAGTGTAAAACTTGTCTTTATTATTTTGCAAGTGTTTGATGAATCACTTAAACTGTATTTTAAAAAAAGTCATTTACTTTAAAAGGCAATTTAATAAAAACTATTGAGGGTAATTTTTTAAAATGACATTTGCGAAAAGGTAAAAGAGTGTAAAGTGATAAAACTAAAAAATCTGTGTTTATCCATCTTTTTCACAAAAGGATTTTTAAAATGTATGTTCACCAAACATCTATTTTCTTCTAAATGTTTTTTTAAAAATAATTTTTGAAAACACCTTTTTCCAAAAAGGCTTTTTTAAAGGGCCTTTTTATTTTGAAACAGTACTGTGAGCCCTACGCCCTAAACCATATAACTTGAGAATATGCATTAGCCTGAAAGGACTAACCCAAAGAGGAGTCGCCACCCAATATTGGGAACGAGTGAACCCTAGCAGGGTCTAATTCGTCATAACCAGAGATTCAGATTCGGAGTTAGGCACCCAACTATGCCCCATCGGAACCGGCCCCCACACATGATCAATGGCTTTAATTAATCTAAATTCTCAATTAAAATGAACCCTATTCATTCAATAATAATGGCACACACAATGACCGAAATAATTAATAAATAAAGAAAAGAGAATAAAAAATATATTAGAAAGCAGAGATCAGAATATATATACAAAAGACTAACCAAATACTAATCAACTAGGAACAACAGTAAATAAAATAATAAATCTGTCTGCCAGAAAGAAGGTACGTACGCATCATTGATTGGTGTGTATGCATCATTGATAGGTGCGTACGCACCTAATAGGCATTTCACACAGAATTGTAGAACTCACATATCAATCTACATCATCCATCCCAAAATAAATAAAATATATAAATAGATACAAATATAAAAACTAAACCTAAATCATGCTAATCATGTTTTAGACAAAAATAAACTAAAATAAAAATAATAAAAGAAGAAATAGAATAAAAAGCTAAATAAAACTAAATTTACCGACTTTGTGCTTGTTTGTGGCCCCTCAGGTCTTTGGATTGAATCAAGCCAACACGAATCTTCCTTTTCGTCAAAGTGTTATAACAGCAAAGAGATCAAAACTCACTCAACTTTAAAAGGAAATAGAAAACAAGAGAGAATAAGAGAAAAGAAAAGTGATTTTCGTTATTTTGCAACAGTAGAAACTTCAATCGTGTTTTTGGGTATGAAAACGTTAGACTTGGACAAAACTCATGAAATACAAAGTTGTAGAGAATTGAATTATCTTTCTAAGAACACCAATTTCATCAAATTCTGACCTTTGACTCAAAAGTTATGATTAAAATATGCTTACTGGTTTTCAGACACACTGCTGCTGAATTATGACGAATTTCATTTTTTAAAAACCCTCTTCTCCTCCCCTTTCTCTAAGGTATTAAAAGAGTATATATAGTTGAAAATTAGGGTTTCCCTTTCTAGACTAGGTTTCTTGGATAATAGTCAAAAGATGTTACTAATAATTAAAAAGTCTTCTAATCTGAATAGGAAAGGGAAATTGCATTTTCTAAAAATTAGGAGAGCGACCGCTAACACGCATGCACATGTATAGTATGTGTACACACACTTATCACATACTGTTGACACCCAATTTTGTACCGCCTGACATTTTGGACCACCTTTAAGCCCAATGATGAAGGGCAGCAGCAGATGAATTACCACAAGCGAACCCGAAGGACCCATGCAGGCACAATATGGCTTTTTGATAGTTTTTGATACCCCATGATTATATGAGCATGGTTCATGCACGTACGTACATCTTCCATGCACGTACGATCATGCAACCTGGTTTTTTGATACCCCATGATCGTATGAGCATGGGTCATGCACGTATGTGCATCTTCCATGCATGTACGATCATGCCCTTTATTTTTGAAATTTTCAGCTTTTCCCTCAAAATCGTTTCTTTTCTTGTGAAGCCCTATGCTGACAGCTACTTGATGGCGGCTGAGAAACCCTAATGAACTCCGAAATAAACCCTAATACCTCCCTTTATATACCCCACTTTCAAGAGAAAGGATCCAACTTTTGCACCCAACCTCCACCCCGAAAATCTCGAAAACCCATAGTTGAGACTGCGAGGAGTCTAGAAGGTGAGTCAGTGAAGAATTGCTGCTGTCCACGCCTGAGGGTAACAATTCCCAAGCTTTGATTCCGTTCTCCTTTAATGATTTGATAATTTAATGGTTTATGATATTGCATGAAATGTCCACAGCATCTCGTTCATTTAATACTTGAGTATTAAATCCATCCCGGCATTCATTTATTGTATTTCGTATATGATAATTAATGTTCTAAATATAACTTCAGTTTTGAGAATAGGTAGAATTCCGTAATCATATCTCTCCATTAATTCTTGGCATTCGATTAACATGATTTAGGCCTACATGTATGAATACTGTTTATTGTATCTTCATTAGCAGTTACTATCATTCCATCATCTGGGTTTAGGCCATCCTATTGTCTCTAAATTGCATTGTAACCTTTTTATTGCATATATTCGAGTCATAGATCCGTTCGGGCACAACATGGTAAGCACGGGATAAGATTTTAGTAGGCACGTACGTACGTACATATGAGACGCACGTATGTGCATCTCATATGCATGTACGTGCATAACCCTGTTTTTTGGGAGGTTAAACCCGTTTTTTCTTTTGCAGGCTGTGTAAGTATGATTCGACTCTATTAAATGCTCTTGTTTTCTAATGTATATGTTTATTTCTCCTATTTTACCTCAATTTCATATATGTTTGTCATTGTGCGCTATTATTTGAGTTAAATCATATAATTGCTTGAATATAGTTGAATCTAATTAAATCTCTTTTTAATTAAAGCCAATAAGTACATGTGGGGGTCGGCTTCGGCCGGACGTAGATGGGTGCATAACACCTTCCCATCCGCGTACCCTAGCTCCGAACCCAAACAATCTCTGGTTATGGTAAGTTAGACCCTTCCTAGGGTCGATTGGTTCCCGAAGCCAAATCGGGTGGCGACTCCCTCTCCGCCCTAATCTTCCATGGTTAGTGGCTTACTATTCCCGAGCCCGGCGTGGTTCATGGACGCAGGCGCTCACACATACGTACACATGTTAGTGGCACAATAAAAATGATTAATTTAATAAAATAATTTTCCTTTCATTTTAACCAAATAATCTCATGCCGTGATTCGCACTAATCCTTCAAGGATAATCCGTAAATAACCACATGAAACTCATCATTGGGGCCTATGGACTTAAGATGACAACCGGTACAAAATGGGGTGTTTACAAATACGCCAAACGCATAGAGTGTTTCTCTTAAAAACAAAAAACAAACAAATAAGAAAGGGCGTTAGATTTTTTTTTAACAAACGTAGGTATCGCAAGCTTATCTTTGTCGAGGTTTGGGCTAAAACTAATCTCATGTGATGCGCAATCCACTTGCAAGCCCATGCATCAATAGTAATGGGATGAAAATTTGAATTCAAGAACTCTAATGGCTTACTCAAATATTTACCCAAAACTTTTAAAGAAATTTCCTAAATTTCTCTCTCTCTCTCTCTCTGTAACGACACAACCTAATCTACAAATGTCCCCTTAACGGACGTGGATGTCATGCACTAGGGTTTAAACTCAATCAATAACTACCGCACTTGTAAGGTTTGAAATCAATCAATATACTACCCCACTAATGTCTAACCATTGCGAAGTGTTAAGTTTTCAACCCAACAGTCTAAACTAATAGGTGGATGTCCAAACAAATAAATAAGGCTATATTAAATTTATTAATTAATTGATGTGCGATGTGGGATATACTATTTTCCAATACTTCTCCTCTCTCACGCGTGCATGCCTAACAAAATAGAAACGGATTTATTACGTGGACAATAACAACGAGTTCAAATGAAACGACACTTGAATGACATGCTCCAATACTATATATGTTAGTTTCCAACCTAACAGAATTGAAATTCAATGATAATTGTTTGCTTGATTACAATCAACCCATTAATAGGATTATATAGGAAATAAGAAAAAATAATATCGAAATACAAAAGAAAAGAAATAAGTCAAAATCTTTTCTATTTTTCTCCATACATTTCAATGATAATAAGAGATAGTGGGGCTTCGTAAAGCTCTATCGATGAAAGTCCTACGCCAAGAGCTGACAGTCTAGGCCGACAGGGTGGATCGATCACGTATTTTGATACCATGTTAAGTTTCCAATTCAATAACCTAAACTATTTGTTGGACGGTCTAAACAAGTATATGAAGTTATGTCGAATTTTATAATTAATTGATATTGGATGTGGTATTTTCAAACACCAAAGAGAAAAAAAAAATGTATTATGAAAAAAAACAATTTTGAGGTTAAATAAAAGAAAAAGATTAAGAAAACAAGAAAACAAGAAAGAAACATTTTCAAACCCAATAAGGCTATGTTTGGGTGAGAAATTTGGAAAATATTTGGCATGTTTAAAATGATTAGATTTTAAAGATCAGGATTTTTAAGTAATATTTTTAAAGTTCCTTACTTAATTAGCTAAACTTTTAGAAAAGTTGAATTTTCTAAACAGAATTTTGCACCTTCTTTGTTTAAAAGATGGAATTTAGAAAATTCCACTTATCTAAATGGAATTCCAAATAAAATTTGAACTCCCTGAATTTCAAGTTAAATTTATGATTAGAACTTTAAAATATCAAATATTAGCTAGTCAAACATGAGATTTGGTTTTGTCCAACTCATGTGATAGGCCGTCAGATTTGCTAATTAGAAATAATTATTTACTTAATTAAAATTTTAATTGATGTACTAAAAAGCTTAAATATATATAAGAAAATGCTAAAAAAGCTTAAATTTTTTGTTCAATTGATATCGCAACTATCAAATTTGTTCATTAGAAACAATTATTTATTTAATTAAATTTTCAATTGATTTGCGAAAAATCAAAAGAAAAAAAATTGAGTGGCCTAGTTGCCATCTCATTTGAGTTAGTAGGACTGGGCTTTAAAAAAAAAAAAAAGGGGTGGGGTGGTGGTGGGGGTGGGGGAGGAGCGGCTCACCTCCAGTCCCGTATTATCAAGTTCAGGTCCAGTCGACGGCTCCCAACAGTCCAGCGAAATCCAAGGATTCACAACGCCACCACGTTGTCTACCAATTTCCCCCTCACGGTTACTCTCAGCAACGTTAACATACGTGCCGTTAACAAGGAAAATCCCTTCCGTATTTTTAAGAACCTCTCGAGTTCTTTCCTTATTTTCTGAAAACCTCTCCCATTCTTAGAGCTTTGCAAACTTTCTTTATTATTTTCAAAATCACGTCCATTCTTGGAGCTCTGCAAATCATTTCTAAAGCCATGAGTACTGCTCTACCCATATTTGTATTGATTCAAGATTTTGCCCTCAATAAGAAGATGTTTGGTTGCGACATTTCATCGAACACCTTTAAAGCACAGCAAAAGCTATCAAAACAACCAACACTTAAGAAATCTAACCAGTTCAATACAAGTTTAAGTAAACTGAAAATTCAGAACCCCCCCCCCCTCCCCCCCCCCCCCCCCAAAAAAAAACAAAAAAAAAAAAAAAAAGAACAAAGATTATTCAATTCGAATGAGATGATATGCATCAGGAGATTCCATCCATTCATTTCCTTTGTAGTGTGGACCTCCACATACCAGCCCGATTATTATAAAGGATTCATGTTTAATTTGAAGAGATTCGAACCACTTCATGTCGTCAAAATCTAGTTGAGAGCAGAACGGATCAGGTATGACTTATTGTAAATTTGGGTATGAAAGAAATTCAAAATAGAATAATTAATTTACCAAAATCATCCGAGAGCAAACAAGGAAAGAACCTAAATTTCTAGATAGAAGATTCCAGTGAACTTGGCTTTAACGGAACGGACGTTATCAGTAGACCGTGAGAAGGAAATAGGTAGACGACGTGGCACGTTGTAAATCTTCGGATTTTGCTGGACTATTGGGAGCCGTCAACTGGACCGAACTTGACACTATGGGACTGGAGGTAAGCTGCTCCCCTCTAGAAAACTCTCTGTTTGAAACCTTCTTCCTCTTCGGAAATTCTTGTGTAGGTTTATTGAAACGTAAATTTCACAATCCACAACCAACCACCCCCCCCCCCCCAACAACAAAAAAAAAAAGGGTAAAATGCAAAAAACCCCCCTCTATTATTACCCATTTTGCAAGAAACCCCCCTCTAAAAAAAAACCATGCAACAAACCCCCCATATTGTGTAGGGTTGCAAAATACCCCCCTCCGTCCAGCTTCCGTTTGTTAAATTAACGGCAAAATATCACGTGAGTTGCACGTGACGAGGGCAAAATCATTTTATGACTGTTAAACCCTTCAACACACGGAAAAGACTAAAATACCCTTCCCCACCACAATGAAAAGACAAACAAACCCTCCCCTGTTTATTGTTTCTAAGTGCTGATGCACGGGTATGGGGGATCAAATTTGATATCCTCATTCCTCAATCGCCATTGTTGCTCCATCCTCCATCGCACCATTGCTCATCCATACTCCATCTTCCATCATACCACAGCCAGATCCACCCATCGCAAGTCGTGCTTCTCCAGCCTTCATCGCACCACAGCCAGATCCACCCATCGCAAGTCATGCTCCTCCAACCTCCATTGCACTACAGCCAGATCACACCCATCGCAAGTCGTGCTCCTCCAGCCTCCATCGCACAACTAGATCGCACACCCCCACATCGCGCTCCCTCGCTTTCCCTCGCACACCCCTACAGCGCGCTCCCTCGCACAGCATCTCGCGCTCGCTCGCACCACAGCCAGATCGCACCCCCACATCGCACTCCCTCGCACAACATCTCACGCTCCCTTGCACCACAGCCAGATTGCACCCCCACATCGCGCTCCCTCGCACCCTAGCCAGATCGCACCCCCACATCGCACAACATCTCGTGCTCCCTTGCACAGCCTCTATCGCATAGCTAGCATATGGGTTTATCGCACAGCTCGCACATGGGTTTATCGCACAGCTCGCACATGGGTTTTAACGCATAGCAACAGTGAGTTTAACGATGGCATCATCTGCTGATTCAAGGAATTTTAGTCAACAACCATCGTTTTGTCGGTGATTTGGGAATTGCTATTGTGGAATCGAATCTCCATTGAACACAACTTGGACAAGGGACAACCCGGGCCAAAGATTCTATGGATGTGTGAAATTTCCGACAAGCAATTGTGATTATTTCCATTGGCACACCTGCGAAATCTCCATTTCTACCTAGCTTCGTGTGCTTCGTACGCCTGTGACGATGACGAAGATGGATGATGCGATGCTATGTGACAATGAAGATGACGTGTGACAAGGATGACCACCGGCGACGATGGCCGGTGGAGATGGATGGACGACGATAATGCGATAGTTGTGCTGTGTGAGTGGGAGTGCTTTGTGAGCTATAGTGAGGCTATGCAGAACCAGAACACGGGTTTGAAGGGGAGAAACTTCTGTGACGACAATGACCACCGGCGATGATGGACGATGGCCGGTGGAGATGAATGGACAGCGATGATGCGATGGCCGTGCTGTGTGAGTGGGAGTGCTTCGTGAGCGATAGTGAGGCTATGTGAGACCAAAACACGGGTTTGAAGGGGATAAACTATGTTTTTCCTTAAGTGGTAAATAAAGGGTAAAAGGGACATTTCATATATATTTTAAAAAATTCATTTAAAATTTACAAAAACTAATATTTTAATATTTTCCGTACAAGGGTAAAATGGTATTTCAACCTTGCCGTTAACGGCGTTGCCCCCTAGAACAATATAGGGGGTTTGTTGCATGATTTTTTTTTAGAGGGGGGTTTCTTGCAAAATGGGTAATAATAGAGGGGGGTTTTTTGCATTTTACCCAAAAAAAAAAGAAAAAAAAAGCTCTGTTCCTTTCATCTTTTAATTTCGTTTCTTTTGTAGGTTTCCTTTGCGTCTTCTCGATTTACGGAGAAGAAGATTCAAGAATAACCACTCTTCATCTAGCTGAGTGGAGCGCAGTTGAGCTCGAACGCATCCAATAACTGTTGAGCAGCTTGTGACTGGTCATGTCGATCAGAGAAGACATATATACCGACAGATTAATGGCGACCACTTCACTGAGCCACCAAGACCATGAAGGGAATGACACCCCTCTTGAACCATTTGATCTTTTTGCTCAAGAAAACACTAATTGTGAAACAGAAAATTGGGAGGATCCAATAACGATAGCAACCAGCACAACAGCCAGCTCAATAGGTAAGTAGCCAAATTCGTGATTTCGTTCCTACATATCCTTTTAAACTATTGCCACATTCCACTTTCCTCTCTCTTAAAGTGACTGCACAATTTACGTTTGGGCAAATGTTATGTACAACACCTTCTCTAGAGCACCTAAAATACAGCATCTTATGTACAATATGTGTATGAATTTAAAATTCTCTCAATTTATGTAACAAATCTATTTTTTACTGATTTGGATTGGTGCTGTACAGAAGTGCTCTATGAAGGGTGTTTTGTATAACATCATCATTTATGTTTACTTCAAAATTTGGATGAGTGTATGTATAGGCTATTAATGTTCCGCATTGGTTGTGTACGATGCCTAAGATACGCTAATAAAACGGCTGGAGACCTCTTAAAAAGGTTTTGTTTATTTATTTGTTTTTTTGGCTTAGGGTCTAAAAAGACGAACCCATGAGGTCAATTATTGTGATCACGGCTGATGCTGAGGTGAAGATATTAGTATCCAACATAAGTTAAAGAAAATGCTTTGTTGGGGAGTAGGAGAGTCTAAAATCCAATACAATTAGTCCAATATTCAAATCTAAAACTCATACCTACACAAGTCTCCCATTGGTGGTGAGTCCTTTACTTGTATATTAAGGTTTTTTTTTTATTTTTTATTTAATTTTAATGACGATGTGGGACAAACCCCACAAGTGAACCTAAACACCTTCTTTAAGAGGCGTCTTTAAGGTTTAGGGTCCAGAAGGACAAACCTGTGTCTAACATAGGCCTAACAATCCCATTAAAAACTGTGTTGTCGATTGCAAAATGGATTGATGCGGACCTCAGTGACTTCCTCCCTTTGTACCGAGCCGCATTAAATGGTGATTGGGAAAGCGCTAGTGCATTCTTCAAACGCGATCCTAATTCATTGACAGCCATGATCACGAGCTACTCAATGACAGCACTTCATATGGCAGCTAATGTAGGACGCTCTCAGTTTGTTGAGAAACTGGCGGAACAAATGCCTGCAGAAGCACAAATGAGGATCTCTAATCAAATGAAAGTTGCCTTGGTCAATATCAACCTAATAAAAGTTAGTCCTAGTTTAAGCTAGCAAGACGACCAGTGAGGCAGTGACCCTGTCTAAGATTAACCATTTCTCAGTAAATAAGCTTATGCAAAAAGTGAATATTTGACATTTTGACCTTGAATATAAAAGATCTGAACGTGAAACTAAAGATCATATAAATGATTTGCTACACAAGAGACTGTTACTTTTGCCAAAAAAAAATATATATATATATATATATATATATATATATATATACGGTTATTTTTTTATCAGATGTGTTGATATAAGTTATATCAGCATGTGCTTACCTGATCATCATCCTATATATATATAGATATATAAATAAATAATTATTCTTGTAAAAATCTAAAAGCAAGATTACAAGCATGTATATACAAGGCTAAACCCTAATATTACCAAAAAACTAAACTACCTTACTAAAATACAAGATTTGCAATAACACATCTCACCGAGACAACTATATATAGATAGTAGTCACAAAACTTTGATGATGTAAACAAAATGAGTCTGCAGTAATTAATTTGATGTTTAGGCTTTGCATTAAACTTATTTAGCTAGAACTTGAATAAAAGCATAAGGTGGAATTATTTTCCTGAAAAATCAAGTAAAAGTAACTGACACTAAAGTGCAGAGAAATGTGAAAAACAAAGAGTGATGTCCAGATAAAGTGGGAGTTTTTCAGATGAATCATGATCATCCAGCTACTTGGTACTCGCTTCTTCAATACTTAACTTCGTGGGTTCATGACAATTGATTATCTAGGTAACCCAGGTTGGACTCAGACATTAACAATTTTGTCATCAGACCTATCTATCTCCCCACATCCGGAGGATAAGGACCAATCATTAAAGGAATATATAATATATGTAGGCATTTGGAGGTTAGAAGGTTATCAGACTAACAGACATCCTACAAGATTTAATCAAGCATCCCCAGTCCCAAGGACCATGCCAGAAAACAGAATGAATTTATGTCAAGGACAGTTACAGTAGCTCAATGCAGATATATAAATGGAAACAGTTAAATATATCAGTAACTGAGTAAGTACCTCAAACTATTTCTTTTGGTATCTTTTACTACTCTACACTCAAAATCAGCAACTGCTTTTGACAATCCATGAACTAGAACGGTCATTGATTCCATTTGCTCCCTGTGCTCTCTGTCTTTTGCTTCAAACAACAATAAAGTCTTCTGCTTCTCTTGGGTAACAGCAACAAGCATCCTTATTTCTTCATCATTCCTCCTCAAGTCCTTCATTACCAGTTCAAGCTGTTGATTTAATTTGATCATATCCACCTTATGTAGATCAATTTGTTTCAATGCCACATCCAATTTACACTTTATAGCATCTAATTCTTTACTGCTCTCATAAATTAGTAGCTCCTGCTGTCTTGCATGATCTCGTAAAGCAAGCTCAAGCCGCTCCTTCACCTTTGCCAATTCAGCTGCTGCTTCCAATGCTAAAGTCTCCCTTTTGAGTATCTCTTGCTTTAGTCTCTCTTTTTCTTCAACCTCCAAACTTAATGCCTTTTCTTTTTCCAGTGCCTTCATTTCAAGGGAAACTCGAATTTTATTTTCATTCATATATTTCGTGCTCATGGTATTGAGTTTCACCTCAGCATCCTCCATGGTTTCTCTGAAAATAACCCTCAACAGCCCTTGCATGATGATAGACTCTATATCTGTGTCTTCGATTTTAGCTTCAGCGTCGTGAGCAGCGTCTTTTAAAAAAATTCCATAAATATCTTGCATGATAGTGGACTCCACATCCAACTCTTCATTGTCACATTTGATCTGGCCAGTCACTTCCTGAAGAACACATTTATATACTTCTTCACTAATCAAAGCTTCCATGTGCATATCTTCTATAGCACAGTTAAGATTTTCAATCGTTTTTGACAAGTTTGCTTCAGAAAGAGAATGAAGTGACATTTTCTCCGCAGCATCCGAAACTTTTTTTCGGATGCTGCGGATTTTTTTCCTCAATATATCAATCTCCTTATCCTTCTTCAATGGCAGTGAAGACCCCCTTCGCTTAAGGCTAAAATATTCTTCAGTCAACTCATGCACTTCAAGTTCGTGGTTTCTCTTCATCTTGGTCATCTCACTCTTAAAGTAATTTACCAATTCACCCTTTGACATGTGCTTTAGTTGGGCGGGATCCAAATTCTCAGGCGTAATGGTTTTAGACTCGTGTTTGCCATTTTCCTCCCAAAGAGAAGTTGATAATGAGCCATGATTGCTCAAAACCTTGCGGTAGAAATTATCAGTTTTTTAGAGTTATTCCCTTCTTCGGCGAACTCAGCAGACCCATGAGAGGTTAGCTGTCCAATTTCAGACATGGACAGTGACTTATATGTGGCATCTAGCTCTTGGCGAAAATTTGAACTCTCTTTGATCTTTTCAAGCCAATTTATACTCGCGCTACCATAAAAACGAGCATTCTGATCCCATAGTCTTTCTTCAAACTCTTCCTGGAGACTCTGAATGCAATTCCTGATTACCATGGCTTCAATTTCTTCTTGAACCTCTCGCTCCTGCTGCCATTCACCGAGTGATGCCTTAGACAAGTATATCATATCGTCGGCCTGCTTGTATGCATTGTCTAAGGTAGTTTTCAGGGAACCAAGCATTTTATCCACATCAACCCATCTTTCAGATAACTTTCCTTGTAGAATACCACCCAATCCCACCAATTCAGAACTCGAACTAATCTTCCTAATAGAACTACACCCTTTCATGTTGTTGATTTCTCTCTTGGGCTTCTTCAACTGCATGCTCTTTGGCCTCAACTCTTAAATTATCCAAATTACCCAGAAATATTCTCAACAGCTTGAACCCATATGAGATTTTGGACTTGATAACCTGTCAAATGTTCGAAGTTGGATTATAGCAAAATATTATAGATATATATAGATACAGTCCTCATCAGGTGAGCACGTGTTTACCTAACTTATATCAACACCATGCACAGGGTACAACATTAGGGGTTGTACACGTGTATTGCTCTAATGTACCCGTAACCTATCAATGTACGAGGTACAACCCCCAATGTGGGTATTGATACAAGTTATATCAGCATGTCTTCATTTGACCACCATCTTGTATATAAGCATCCACATTGGGGTTGTACCTGGTGTATTGGTGGGTTATGGGGTATGTTGGACTAATGCACAGGTACAACCCCTAGTGGATGGTGTTGATATAACTTATATTAACACGAAGTGGGATTATATATATATATATATATATATATAAAGAAAAAAGGCCCGCAAAAATTGACAAATCGCGTGATCAAATCCACAGTGATTATACTCTTGGGCTCTGTTTGGTAACTAAGAAAAATGCAAAACAATGAAAGAAACTAAAATTATGAATATTAGATTTAGCCTAATACAACTAGTTAGCTTATAGATGAGGTGAGCTTTCATTTCCTTTCTCCAATTTATCAGACCAACAAAATCCATAAGACTCAAACCTCCATTTCCCTTTCTTTTCCTCCATTTTCTCAGCAACCAAACAGAGGGCATAAGTAAACTAATTTTGTTGAGTATCTAAACAGAAGACCTGAATACCAATTGAACTGAAATTCAGCTCAATCCTCCATTTTTCTACTCTTAAGCTTCAATTAAAACTTCGTATCCACAATATATATACAAAACCAAAACACATCAAAGAGTTTTGAAATGATGAAAATGGATACTTACATGTGTAGAAGATGATACTCTGACAATTTTTAACGGGAAAAAAAAAAAAAATTTAAATCCTGAGACGACCGTTAATTTTTTTGAAAACTTTTCCGGTAGGAACGCCCTCTGTTCCAGCTCTGGTGTCTAGTGTTTTGGAGAAGACAGAAAAGTGAAGATAATACTATTTGTATTTGGGAGTGAGCGGGACTGGAGTGGGATAAATGAGCCTCAATAATCGCTTAATTGACGGAGCTTTGCCATTTTTGATTTAAACCAATGCGTGTATATATAATTATATATGGTCTAGGATTCTGATATGATGTAAGCTTACACAAATAATTTGTTTGTATTAGCAACGTGGTAGGTGGACTGTTGTGATCAAAAGATCTCATCATCTCTATATTTTATGGTCAAATGGAACTTGTGATCTCAAAAATTAGCCACCATTGAAACATCTTAGTTAATCCATCTCTCTCGGTAGGAGGTCTCTATAGGATTGGTCAAACGACTCTCCAAAGGTTATCATTTTAACCCATTGTAATTATTGTTGCTTGTGTGAGAATAAAAGGAACGCTTAACATAGATTGTTAAAGGATTAATTCGGACTGAAACCTTAGTACGATTAAGAATTGAAAAACCCTCAATCATTAATCATAATAATAATATAACCTCTCTTAGGTAAGAGTATAACTCATATCCAAAATTAGGATGCATAACATTTTTAAAATATAAATAAATTAGTGACGAATAACTCATCAGTTGGATAGTCATGATCATACGATGTGAAATCGGTTCACTATGATACGGTAGCCATTTCATCATGGGATCATGAAATGTTTTGATGGCCCATTTTATGTAAGTTTGATGAGAGTGAGGAATTTGAAATTAATGTGGTGGGCAGAGCATTGTATCAACTCCCACATGAATAGTGTTAATGGTAAGAATTAATAAAAAATGACTTCATTTACTTGGACCAAAATTAAAGAATCTTGGAAAGTACTTTGCCCAACTATACACACCAATTAATTGTTTTTTTAATCCCAATCATGATCAGTTGATTACCTGTGGTGATTGTTTCTTTCTTCCTAGGAATATTATAATTAAGGGTAAATTACAATGAGACCCCTCTAAAATCTGACTATTATAGATACACCCCCTCACGTTTTTAAAATTACACTGACACCCCTTACTTTACAAAATAAACTACAAAAAGACCCCTCCTTCTAACTTCCGTCCATTAATCTGTTAAATCATATTCAAATTTTTTCAAAATACCCTAACTACCCTTAGTGGATGATAACTTCCATGTTAAATGCGTATAACTCACCAGTCCAATAGTTCATCCAATACTTTTGAATTTTTTAATTATTATTGATAAACAACTAAAAGATAATATATATATATATATATAAGAAAAATGTTAAAAACAATTTAAATTTTCTGTCCAACTGATGTGCCAGCTGTCAAATTTGCTGTTTAGAAATAATTATTTATTTAATTAAATTTTTAATTGATTTGCAAAATAAAAAATAAAAAAATTGATTTACTAAGTTGCCACCTCATTTGAGTAAGTAGATTTGAGTTAAAAAAAAAAGAAAAAGGGGGCTATGTATCATTACTCATATGTAGAAATAAATAAAAAGAATTATTACAATGGAGATGCACGTATAGAGGTGGCAACTTGGCAAATCAATTTTTTTTTTTCCACATCAATTAAATAGATAATTGTTTCTAATGAGCAAATCTGATGGCTATCACATCAGTTGGACAAAAATTTAAGTTCTTTGGCATTTTTCTTTTATATATATATAATCTTTTAGTTGTTTATCAATAAATAAATAAATCAATCAAATGTATTGGATGAATGTGTTGGACTGATGAGTTATATGCATTTAACATGGAAGTTGTCATCCAATAAGGATAATTAGGGTATTTTGAAAAAAATTGAAAGTGATTTAACGGATTATGGATGGAAGTTAGAGGGAGGGAGTCTTAATGTAATTTCAGAAACGTGAGGGGGTCTATTTGTAATTGTCAGATTTTAGAGGGGGTCTTAATGTAATTTACCCTATAATTAAAAGTCTGAGGATATTAATTGCTCTGTAGTCTGTTCCATGTGGGAAGTTTGAATCATTCTTCCGAGCATTCAAGGTTAAACGTACATGGCTCCTAGAGAGTTACCAAAATACAAAGTTATCTTCAATGATTACTGGATCAGGTCGTCCTCTTCTTTCTTTTTGATACAGAATCCGTTTTTCTTCAGCTGACATGGATTCTTTTTATCTTTTCTCGCTGGGCGAGCGCATCTGATTCCAAAGTCCTTTCCTAAACCACTTTCCATTCAATTGCTTGAAAGATAAAGCTAAACTTTCTAAATGATAACTTGCCAAACCCACCGCCCCCCCCCCCCCCCCCCCCCCCCCCCAACCCAAAAAAAAAAAAAAAAAAAAAAAAAAACCATTGTGAAAAGTGAAAACATAAAGATAAAGATAATTATACCATCATTTAAATTATTTTCTGTTTTAATTAAGGCCACGCCATTGTGAAAGATAATTATAGCATCATTTAAATTAATTTTCTATTTTAATTATAGTGTACTCAAAGGTAATACATACATACATACATACATACATACATACATACTAGATCTTTTCGGAAATCCTTGACATGAAATATATGCAGGTTTTCAATCTCAACCTTTTAATTTTTTATAGGGGAAATTGGCGATTAGTTTACTTTTTGGTAAAATATTGGCAATTAATCAAGTAAGAGTTTTTCTAAGTCAATTAATTAAGGAGACTGAACTTATTTATCAATTAGTCATACTTTTTTTGCAAATGCCAGGTTTACCCTTATTATTACTAAGGACACTCCCTTTTTTGTTATTAAGGGCACCCTATGTAACTAACTTAACCTTTTAGTATTATAATTTTTAAAAGCTTATAACTTATAATATACATATCCATTTAAAAAAAAAAAATCATATTTTTGGAACCTACTCGTCGGCATCTTCAAAAAAAGATCCATATTGATTAGGTAATTATTAAAAAAATTAAAACTGTAAAATTTTACTACTTGATGAATTAATAAATTTTATAGTGAAGTAGTAAAATTTTACTACTTTACAAAGTAGTAAATTTTTAGAGTAAAATAGTAAAATTTTACTACTTTACGAAGTAAATTTTAGAATGAAGTAGTAAAATTTTACTACTTTACCAAGTCTTTTACAATCGGTGGATTGGATGAGACGGGAATGAGTCTGTTGGCTCTCAATTCATCATCGATGTTAATGCCTACTTGTTCTACACCACCCATGTCGCCCTCTACAACTGCTTCATTGCCTAAGGGTGGAACCATGTGGTAAAACAAGGTTAACCTCACAACACCTTTACTGTAGCTCCCTGGTAGCAGGCTGAAAATTGCTTTGAGTGCTAGGGATTTGGAATTGAAATTGCTTGGGTTGGAAAACCAACATAGATAGCAGCAACAGAAGCAGCAATTGATGGATGAGATATCTAGTCTCTCCTCCCCATCTTGCTGGAGCAAGGACTTCAACAGGATTGGAGAATTGAAGCCCACAAACCGTAATAATCGTCGTTTACGATCAGAAGCGAGTCATGTGATCTTGGCAACTTTTGCTTCTTCTCTATACCGAAAAATCTTAACCTCGTCGACAATTCCACCTACTGCCTCTCCATCTCTACCTCATATGCAACCATCTTCTCCACCTTCATCAATACTGTCAAGCGTAAGAACCCCTCTATTGTTACGCTTTTATCAATCTAGGCTGGAGAGGCCCAAATGACTCAGTCCGTCCTTACTCAAATACCAAACTTTACAGCTTTGTCTTTAATGGTGAGCAAAGCTTTTCACAGGAAATCTTTCATCCAGTCTTCAATCAAAATAGCTAGGCTTTATGGGTTTCAGGGGCTGGATTTATTGTGGGTTTGGCTCAGCACGGGATCCGACTTAATCAATTTGGGGTCTCTATTGGACGAGTGGTGAGCTGCTACCAATTCTGAGTCAAGAAAGAGGTAATCTGCTTCTCTTATGGCTGTTGGATAGGTGGAGAAGAAGGGAAAAAGAAATGAAGGTGAGGGTATTTTGGTCGGTAATGACTTAAATGGACTAAGTAAGTTAAAAAAAACAGTTGGTTGACTATTTGCCAAATAAGTGTTATTTGGTGGACTGATGGCCAAATCCTCCTTTTTTATATGATAACCAAAATGCATGAAGACTTAAAATGCAGGTTACTAGGTGTTAGGAGAAAAAATAAGAGGCTATTATTGAAAGACAGCATATATGCATCTTATGAAAGAGATTTCTAGTGAGATCATTAAATGGTCTCATATATTATTATGGATTTTTTTTTCCCCCCTAATGTTTTTAGGAGATTGGTAGATCTTTAGGGATCTAAAGGCTTAAAAATCATGTAAAAAAAAATTGTATTCTCTAATCCTCACCCTATATATGATCAAGTGCAAGACGTCTCACACCTGATCATTATTGTATATTTATATCATCAAAGAATTGGTCTCAATTGTAGCTTTCTCCTTTATTATTAGGGGCAACACCCCCAATGCCATTCAAGATTGGAAATTCTTAAGGTGTTAGCAAGCCTATTGATTGTACAAGAGCTCCAAGATTGAATCTTTTTCTCATGTAAGTGGAGGGGGGGGGGGGTGTTTGGGGGGTTTATTCTATTACTTTCTACGGTTCTACCCATGAAAACTTAATCACTGACGCATGGGATTAGAATATATCTTAATCTGGTCCATATCCATTCTGTTAATGAATCTACTTTTCTTTAGGTATGAAGGAGTAGGGATCGATGTGGACACATTCGAATTTATATACGAGGCACTTTCTTGATTAATTAACTTGTTGTTTAAGTAAAGAAAAAAGGTGGAGTGAGTGCGCTCTACTTATAACCTAAGAGCTAAGCATTTTTAATGCAATCAATGGTTGGTCAACAGAAAAATATGACATACCCAAAAAGAAAAAGAAAAAAAAAATAGAATAATATAAATTGAAATCAATTTCATTTCAAAGGTACAAGAAAATCACAAAAAGCAACAAGCTGCAACATCACGTACAAGAAAATTACATTACAAAGTGGGATGTAAAGTTACTACGTAATCGCTTCTCAGTCGTCCTTTTTATTTATTATTATTATTATTTTGTTGAGATCAAGAAATAATTGCTTCTACCTGAAATCAGATGTGGCTTCAAGTTATTGAATTAGAACATGAAGCTTGTGGCAATAGTTAAGTATAAGAGTTTAAACAATCTTGACTTTAAATAAACTACATATGATGCATATAACACGGCAATTCAAATCTAGAGTCATCTCTTGCAGAAGAGACTCAAAAATTGCATATTATTTTTATTTAATTACATTGGAATCAAGGTCGTGCTTGCATCAAGGTTGGGATATTGACATCCCATATTGGATGCAAATGACTCCTAAAATAGACTTATAAGATGGTATTGGATCAATACTTCTTCTTACTCTAAGCTCAAACAAACAAACCCCTGAGATCAACTATTGTGATAATCTTTTGGCTAGGAAGGAACAATAGCTTGGAGGAACTTTCCACCTTTTACTTGTGTGGGAGAGAGAGGCTTTGGCAAATGAAGGGAAAAATGTATACAGCCTGACCACTTGAAGGCATTTTGGTTATTTGAACAAAACTGTTTACAAAGTAGGTAATTTCAATGTCTTGTTTTAGGTGAGTGGAAAGGGGAAAAAAGAAAAGAAAAAAAGAAAAGGCCCGGGGTGGGGGTGGTCCAAATGAACGTGTGCCCATCAAAGGGAGTCATTTTATGTTTCCCACCTACACCCACAAGGCCATCAAGCACTTCCCTCATTATGAATTACGATATTTGTTAGTGCTTGGAGAAACTTAGGACCATTTCCTTCCAAACTTCTTGTAAAAAACTTTCAAAAAAAGAAAAGAAAAAAGAAGAAGCATGTGTCTAGCTTTTTTAACTGTGTCGATCAGCTTTGTTAAGGAATCCTACACATGCTTTTGCTAACGAGGACGGAAAGTAGAGATGACCCCTAAAATCAAAAGCTCTATCTCTCTATCTCTCTCTCTCTCTTTCTCTCTCTCACACAGTCCCCACATTATACCGGACCTATCACGTAGGCCTCATGCCCTCATCCTTGAAAAATTGAAACATTAAGCGACTTTGGTTTAAAAAGGTAAAAAATTTAAAGTTCCTAAGGAAGTTAGAATACTAATTGAGGGGAGCCCATCCAGCTGCTAGCACTGCTCCTAAGGCTTAACCTCTATAGGAAGTTAGAATTCTATTGTCTGGTTCCCCCACCCACCAAACTTCTGCCAAATCAGATGTGGTTGTGATTTGGTAAAACACTCATAATAACAGCATTATAGTTCTGCTCATCTAGTTTTTTGTATGACCTGAATGGGTGAGGGAATAGATAGATAAATAAATAATCGGTTGCCAAACTTTTACTTTGTGCCACAGTGTGGGTGGAGCCAAGCAATTTTTTTTTTTTTTGTGGGAGTGGAGGGAATAAATTTCCAAATATTTTGGAATGCTGAGAGCTTAGAATTAATTTAATCTTAATTTTAAAGTTTTGAGCTGAAACTACAAAATAAGAATGTAGTTCTCCAAAAGATGTGACCTGTTGAAATTGATAAAAGGAAAAACATATAGGAAATTTTTTAAGAATAATGGAAAAACTAGGACATATCATCTGAAATTATTTTACCAAATTCTTAAAAGAGTTCATTTTGTTCCAAAGAGCAACTGAAGTCGATCAAATTTTCGTACCAAAATGAGCATATTTAGTAGCGCATGGCACGTATGTATAAGATAGGTAAAGCGTACAACATTAGAAGATTGAGTAGTCGGTGCTTGGAAGCATCTTATGGTACAAAAAACGCTTTTGATTCTTTAGCAAAAAAGGGTCTACTATGATCACACCTAAGTAAAATTGTTACGACGGGTTTCTTCTATCCTTTTCCAACCATGAAAAAATTAAGGAAAAAAAATGGTAAAGATGCTACACCTGTTTGTTGGGAGGAGGATGGGGGCCGGAGTGGGTGGTGTTTGGGGGAAAAAAAAAAAAAAAAGTTACAAAGGACAACTGTGAACCTTTTGGAAAGTATTCTCCATTATAATCTATATCTATCTATTTATATCTATATCTATACTACTTATAAAAGGCTGAATGTCGAAAAAGTTTTTGATTGATCAATATACCCTTATTTTATATTTTAAATACATTATTACCTTTATACACGGTACATTGATTGGAAGAGGAAATAGGAATATAAAATATAAAATACATGAAGAGGAAATAAGAATATAAGGAATTCAAAGTATACTATAATTCAAAGTACATTGATTGAAATAGGAAATAAGAATATAAAGTACATAAATATAAATAGGAGTTCAAAGTATACTATAATTCGTATATTTTAATTGGTAAAACTACATAAATAGGAAATCAAATTTGTATAAAATTCTAAACCTTAACATATATCATCTACATAATTCTAAATTATACTTTCTCCATTAACAGTAGGATTCTGAATTCTTCTTTCTCCATTAATAGCGTTTTCTATCTTACTTGATAAGTGTTTCTCTACAAAATACGATAACTTTTTTTTAAAATAAAAAAAAACCACATGCAACGCACGTGTGCACCAACTAGTTCTTCTAATAGTTACCTAAGGGGGTTAGTTCAATTGGTAGGAGGAGAACTCTTCTATTCTATTAACTTAAGTTCGATTTCTCTAGGGAGCACTTCACTTTAGGAATTAATTCTTAAATATACTAAGCCGATGTAGGAGAGTACGTCCTTAAGATCACCCAATGAGAAATTTAGTTGAGGTACGCACAAACTGACCCGAACACCCTAATCGTCAAACAAAAAAATAAAAACAGTTACAGGGAAACTTTTAGCTAAATCGAGGACGTCTTAATCAACAACTCTTAAAAAAGCATGTACATTCTTTTTCTTTTCTTTTTCTTTTCTTTTTGCTAGGGAGAAAAAGAAGAAATAAAGAAATAAAGAAGCCCGCCACGTACGTAACATAGCTTTTCTATCGTGGGATGCTTTTTGTTACGAGGATAAACGTAAAAATGAAGGTCTTGGGTTTGAATTGTGAGCTTGGTAGACCAGATTCTATGGGATAGAGTGTAGCGGTTTCCGATGAATCATATTTTTATCGTTTGATCCTTACCCAAAACAGAAAAATTAAAAAAATTGCACTATGTATATATGTTCATTGGATTATGATAGGGTGAATCCATTCATTTTTTCTCCCTCCTAGTTCTGGTGTGCTTTGAAAGGGAGTGCTTCAAAATTTGGTAATAACAAGGAGCCTTTCTCTTTATTGCGCAAAATAAATCAAGACGAGCAGTCATAGATGAGATCAAGAGCATATGGCCTATCAAAAAAAAAAAAAAAAAAAAATGCATATGGAAAAGAATCAAGAGAGAGAGCATGTCAAGGAAAAAAATTACAAAAAAATCATGAAGAAAAGTCAAAGAAAAATTTGATTTATTTCCTTTCTTGTTTTATTATAGTATTATTTGTTTCCATATTAATTATTCTTGTTCTCTATATAATTCCACTAATGGTTCCTTAGAAAGAAGAACCCATGAACTTCTACTACCTGCTCGAGGAGCCATCTCTCCATCCCTCAGGGTTTTGGGGTCTTTGATGTTGTAGATTCATGAATACGATTGAAGTACGGTTGTATTTTGGGCGGGTTATTTTCAGGTCCATGCGTTGTAAACTGGGTTGGGTTCGCATTTAGACTGTGATCAAGTTGGGCTCGGATTGAGTAAATATTTTACCCAACCTAAACAAATAAGAAAAAGGAATTTGAGTGCCTTTCAAGGTCTCATTGAAAATGTCACAGCATTATCTCGCTGAGGCAAAACTCATCAAAAATGACAGGGAATCTTTAATGTGATAAAAAGATTCACCAAGCAAATACCAAGTAGCTGCCTTCTAGGTTTTCCAAACACCAAGCTTGATCACTTTACTAGTGGCCACGCTAGAGGAAGATCTTGACCTCTATAGGAATATTTAGTTGGTGGAAATCTTTGAAGGATCTTATCCTTGGATCGATCCCTCGTTCCGTTCCACCAACATAAGAACATCACCTATCAAGCTTCCAATTATATATTAAAGTACCCCGGTATTGGAGTGATGATTCCTAAAACTTATGCATCGATAATGTGTTTTTGCGCCTTGTTTGAGGCTTCAGAGAGGGATTAAAAATGTGTAATGTCCATCTTGAGGGTGATATTGTCTTTATATAGTAACTGGTGGTTAATTTTGTCTTTTAAAAAATTATTCCTTTCATCATGGCAATCTTAGGCTATGTTTGTTATGAGGGAATGAGGGAGGGAATAGAATAGTGATTCCATTCTCTAAAAAAAAGTTAGTATTTGGTTGCATAAGGGAATTGAATGGCTATTCCTTTGAAGGGGCCTATTCCCTCCTACGAGGGAATAATCATTTCTTCTCAAACCAAAATGAATGGTTATTCCCACATTTCAAGTGGTAAAAATCATTAAAAATGGATCCCACTTATGTTTTTTCATTCCATTCCCATTTTTTACCAAACATTGAGATAGAATGTCTCTTCTCATCCCATTCCCATTCCCATTCCCATTCTCATTCTCATTTCATTCCCACTCCCATTCCGTTCCATTCCATTCCTTCAAACCAAATACAGTCTTAGCGTTTTCAGACTTTCTAGCATGTCATCGGCACATTTGGTTGGCCAACCTAACGGTAAATGGATGGAAGGAAAATAAATGTAAAAATACCGAAATCTCAAGGAGTAGAAAGCCATTTTCAAAATGTTAGGAGAGGCAACTATAATTTTGGTCAATGTAAGTTTTTCAATATAAAAACCTTCCGTCTACCCTTTTCCCCAAAGAAAATAAATAGTAAACAATACTTGTACCAAAAAAAAAAAAGGAAAAAAAAATCAATATATTACAGCCTGATCTATTTATTTGTTTCTCTACAAGTGGTGTAGAATCTGAGTTTGAATCTTCTCACTAATGCTCTGGCACATTCAATCAAAATATTACAAGTGAAATATACTCCATTTCATGTCCTAATAAGGGGAGTGGGGCGTAAAAGACTCGTAGAGAGAAAAATATAGATTTCAAAGAGCTTTGGCACACCGTTTGGGAGGCCAAAAGGCCTTTTGAAGTGTAAAACTCGTTTTTATTATTTTGCTAGTGTTTGATGAATCACTTAAACTGGCTTTTAGAAGAAATCATGAAAAGGCAATTTAACAAAAGCTATTGGGGTAGCTTTTTTAAAATGACGTTTGCACAAAGGCAGAAGTGTGTAAAGTGATAAAACTAAAAAGTCTTTATGTTTATCCATCTTTTACACAAAATAACTTTTAAAATGTATGTTCACCAAACATCTATTTTCTTCCAAATGCTTTTTTAAAAATGATTTTTAAAAATGCCTTTCTCTAAAGGGCCTTTTTATTTTGAAACAATACGCCAAACACAAAAAGTGTTTCTCTTAAAAACAAAAAACAAAAAAATAAGAAAGGGCGTCATATTTTTTTTGACCAAACATAGGTATCCCAAGCTTATCTTTGTCGAGGTTTGGGTAAAAACTAACCTCATGTGATGCACAATCCACTTGCAAGCCCATGCATTGATAGTAATGGGATGAAAATTTGAATTCAAGAACTCCAATGGCTTACTCAAATATTTACCCAAAACTTTAAAAGAAATTTTCAAATCTCTCTCTCTCTCTCTCTCTCTCTCTCTCTCTCTCTCTCTCTCTCTCTCTCTATGTGTAACGACACAACCTGATCTACAAACCTTCCCTTAACAGACGTGTATGTCATGTACTAGGGTTCAAAATCAATCAATATCTACCACATTTGTAAGGTTTGAAATCAATCAATATACTACCCCACTAATGTCTAACCATTGCCAAGTGTTAAGTTTCCAACCCAACAGTCTAAACTAATAGGTGAATGATCCAAACAAATAAATGAGGTTATATTAAATTTAATAATTAATCGATGTGCAATGTGGGATGTTGTATTTTCCAACACTCTCCTCCCTCACGCGTGTGTGCCTAACAAAATAGAAACGGATTTATTATGTGGACAATAACAACGAGTTCAAATGAAAGAACACTTGAACGACATGCTCCAATACCATATATGTTATGGTTTCTAACCTAAAAGAATTGAAATTTAATGATGATTGTTTGCTTGATTACAACCAACCCATTAATAGGATTATATAGATAATAAGAAAAAATAATATGGAAATACAGAAGAAAAGAAATAAGTCAAAATCTTTTCTATTTTTCTCCATACATTTCAATGAGAATAAAAAATAGTGGGGCTCTGTAAAGCTCTATGGATGATAGTCCTGCGCCAAGAGTTGAAGTCTAGGCCCACAAGTGGATTGACCACGTACTTTGATACCATGTTAAGTTTCAAATTCTATAACTTAAACTAT
Organism: Liquidambar formosana; assembly: GCA_039720395.1. Lineage (NCBI taxonomy): Eukaryota > Viridiplantae > Streptophyta > Magnoliopsida > Saxifragales > Altingiaceae > Liquidambar > Liquidambar formosana. The sequence goes on along the minus strand of CM077835.1, from coordinate 15,747,788 downwards.
TTGTTGGACGGTCTAAACAAGTATATGAAGTTATGGCAAATTTTATAATTAATTCATATTGGATGTGGTATTTTCAAACACCAAGCCAAAAAAAAAAAAAGTATTGTGAAAAAAAAAAAAAAAATTGAGGTTAACTAAAAGAAAAAGATTAAGAAAACAAGAAAACAAGAAAGAAAAATTTTCAAAAAGAAACATTTTCAAACCCAATAAGGCTGTGTTTGGGTGAGAAATTTGGAAAATAATTGGCACGTTTAAAAGGATGAGATTTTAAAGATCAAGATTTTTAAGTAATATTTTTAAAGTTCCTTACTTATCTAAACTTTTAGAAAGTTTAATTTTGTAAATAGAATTTTGCAACTTCTTTGTTTAAAAGATGGAATTTAGAAAATTCCACTTATTTAAATGGAACCTAAATAAATTTGAACTCCCTGAATTTCAAGTTAAATTTGTGATTAAAACTTTAAAATATCAAAGTTTAGCTAGTCAAACATGAGATTTGGTTTTGTCCAACTGATGTAATAGCAGTCAGATTTGCTCATTAGAAACAATTATTTACTTAATTAAATTTTTAATTGATGTGTTAAAAAGCTTAAATATATATAAGAAAATGCTAAAAAGCTTAAATTTTTTGTTCAATTGATATGGCAACTGTCAAATTTGTTCATTAGAAACAATTATTTATTTAATTAAATTTTTAATTGAATTGCAAAAAAAAAAAAAAAATGATTTGCCAAGTTGCCACCTCATTTGAGTAAGTAGCTTTGGGGCCAAAAAAAAAAAAAAAAAAAAAAAAGGGGGGGGGGGGGGGGGGTGGCTATGTAGCAATATTCATATGTAGAAATAAATTAAAAGAATTTTTACAATGAGAATGCACATATAGAGGTGACAACTTGGTAAACAATTTTTTTTTTTTTCACACATTAATTAAAAATTTAATTAAATAAATAATTGTTTCTAATGAACAAATCTGACGGCTACCACATCAATGGGACAAAAATTTAAGCTTTGCATATTTTTCTTATATATATATATATATATATATATTATTTTTAGTTGTTTATCAATAAATACCAAAAAAATTTAAAAAAAAAAATCGAACGAGCTAGATGAATGAGTTGGAGTGATTAGTTATATGCATTTAATATGAAAGTTATCATCCAATAAGGGTAATTAGGGTATTTTGAAAAAAAAATTAGCATGATTTAACAGATTAATCGATGGAGGTTAGAGGGAGGAGTCGCTTTGTAATTATGTTGTAAAATAAGAAGTGTCAATGTAATTTCATAAACATAAGAGAGTGTACATGCATTTGTCACATTCTACCTGGAGTCTTAATGTAATTTACGTTGTTTTTTTTTTTTTTTTTAAGCAACAACTTATCAATATCTAGTTTATAACTCGTGCGTTGCACGGGTGAGGTTTGTAAAAATAAATATTGTGAAAAATATAAATTATCTATCTATCTATCTATATATATAATATACACGCATGATAGTAGCTCAGATGGCAAAAAACCGCGGTTCAGAAATCATAAATCTTAAATTTGTGTCTTTGCTCTTCACTATCAAATGCATGGAATTGAGGATGTTTTGTGCATCATGAGGGATTAGTTTGGGCCTAATGGTTTGAGATACCCTCGTTTGGTAAAAATGTATTTACACAATTTTTTAAGCATTTTTATAGTATTCTAAGCAATTTGGTATGTTAATACATATTTTGGTGTGTCGCATTTTCTTTTTTAATCATTATTGTCTCTATTTGTCTCCCTTTTTTATTATAACTATTTATAATTTTATACGTTTAATTTTTGGGATAAGAGATTAATAGACATAAAAAAATGAAGAAATATGGTATAGTCTACTAAGTTTGGGTTGAAAATTGTATAGTGTAGGTTTTCCGATTCTCCCACATAAAAACAAAGAGATATTTATGTATACACCAAGCGTCAACCTACCTATATGGCGTGAAAAAGAGCAATGAAAACCAACCAAAAAAAAAAAGTTAGAGGATTTACCTTTTGGTGATCACTTCTCAACTTAATACCAAACATCAAACATTAGTAGTCCTTTTGAAGCATGTATACAGTCAATTTGTAGCAAGTTGGTAGAAAATATTCTTTCTTTGGTATTAAGTTGGAACTTGATCACTAAAAAAGTAAGTTCTCCAAAAGTCATTAAAAGTAACTTTCTTTTTGGGAAAATTACTTTTTAGTAATTCTTTCACAACTTAATATGAAATAAAGAAAACTGATAGTTATTTTGTTGTAAGTATACAGTTAATTTGTAGTAAGTTGACAAATATTATCCTTGTTTTGGTATTAGATTGAAAAGTGGTTACTAAAAGATAATTTTTACTTTTTTCTTTAACTATTCACAGATTCAGCATGTGATTGGAAAAAAATAAATAAATAAATAAATAATTCATAAATTAACTCGTGGCATCAACAGGAGGCATTCCTCCGACATATATATATAAGTGTGAGCAACCTTTTCCTACTCTCTCTCTCTCCACTTCCGGCTTTTCCCCTCTGGAAAACCCTCTGTTTGAAACCTTCTTCCTCTTTGGAAAATCCTGAAGCAGAAAACACTCTTTTTCCTTTTATAGGTTTATTGAAACGTAAATTTCACAATCCCCAACACCACCCCCCCCCCCCCCCCCCCCCCCCGGGGGGGGGGAATCAAAAAAAAAAAAAAAAAAAAAAAAGGCTCTGTTCCTTTCATCTTTTAATTTCGTTTCTTTTGTAGGTTTCCTTAATTTGCTTCTTCTCAATTTACAGAGAAGAAGATTCAAGAATAACCACTCTTCATCGAGCTGAGTCGAGCGCAGTTGAGTTCAAACCCATCCAATAACTGGCGAGCAGAGCTTGAATACACTGGTCATGTCGATCAGAGAAGACATATATGTCGACAGATTAATGGCGACCACCTCACTAAGCCACCAAGAACATGAAGGGAATGACACCCCTCTTGAACCATTTGATCTTTTCGCTCTAGAAAACAATAATTATGAAATAGAAAATTGGGAGGACCCAAGAACGACAACGACCAGATCAACAGCCAGCTCAGGTAAGTAGCCAAATTCATTCCAACATATCCTTTTAAACCATTGCCACATTCCACTTTCCTCTCTCTTATAAGTGATGCACAATTTATGTTTGAGAAATACTATGTGCAGCACCAAAAAGCAACGTCTTATGTGCACCATGTGTATGAACCAAAATTCTCTCAAGTTATATAACGAATTTATTTTTTACTGATTCGGATTTGTGCTGTACGGAAGTGTATTAGGAAGGGTGTTTTGTATAGCATTGGCCTTTTATGTTTACTCCAAAATTTGGATTAGTGTATATATGGGTTATTAATGTTTTACATTGGTTGCCTACTATGCCTAAGATACGCTAATAAGACGGTTGGAGACCTCTTAATTTTTTTATTTTTTTTGGCTTAGGGTCTAAAAGGGCAAACCCATGAGGTCAATTATTGTGCTCGTGCCGGTGCTGAGGTGGGGATATTAGTATCCAACTTCAGTTAAAGAAAATGCTTTGTTGGGGACTAGGAGAGTCTAAAATCGAACACAATTAATCCAATATTCAAATCTAAAACTCATACCCACACAAAAGGATTCCTATTAGTGGCCGGTGAACCCATTACTTGTATATTAAGGACTTTTTATTCTTCTTTTCTTCTGATGTGAGACAAACCGCACAAGTGAACCTAAACACCTTCTTTAAGAGGGCGTCTTCAAGGCTTAGGGTCCATAAGGACAAGCCCGTGTCTAACATAGGCCTAACAATCCCATTAAAAACTGTGTTGTCGATTGCAGAATGGAATGATGCGGACCTCAGTGACTTCCGCCCCTTGTACCGAGCCGCATTAAATGGTGATTGGGAAAGCGCTTGTGCATTCTTCGAATGCGATCCTGATGCAAAGACAGCCATGATCTCGAACTGCGCAATGACGGCACTTCATGTGGCAGCTAATGTAGGACGCTCTCAGTTTGTTGAGAAACTGGCTGGAACTAATGCCTGCAGAAGCACTTTCAATGCAAGATGGCAGAGGCATGACGGCCCTCCATTATGCTGCCATGAGTGGAATCACAGAGGCGGCCAAGGCGTTGGTGGGAAAAAACCCTGCTTTGACACTAATTAGGAACAAAGAGGGATATAAGCCCATCATGTTGTCTTTTCGGTCCTCTAATAGGGAGATGGTGTGGTTCCTTTTCACAGAAACTAAAGATGAGCCTCCTGGCAATCTCTTTGTCGATCCTTTGGCAGCTGAGCTAATTTGTGGAATCACAACTGCAGGTTTCCATGGTAGAGTACGTTTTCATGACTACTACTAGATTATTACTAACCTGCATCATTCCACATAGAGACTTATCATTGATCATTTTTATTGTTTTCTATTTTTTTCCTCGATTAAACATCTGTCCACAGATATTGCCATATATCTAATCCAGCGGTACCCTCACTTAGCTATTGCTAGAGATAATGATAATTATAGTCTACTTGGAGTGTTGGCAGGACAGCCTTCAGCATTCCGGAGTGGAAGTAGGCTTGGATTTTGGAAAAGATGCATCTACCCATGTTGGTGGTCCATCCGTTTTCATTGCTATTCTTTCATTGTATTCGATCTTTTATCTTTTGAAAAAAAAATTATCCACGGTCTCTTTAATTTCTTTGGGTTGCGGTTTCAGTTGTTCTTGTGGAACTCAACTCTGCATCACGGCATTTACTAGGAGGTGATGTGGAGAATCGGCTAGGGAACTCCGGATCCGTGACCTATTTAACTCGAGGTTTGCATATTCTATGCTTGTTTCTTTGGTGTTCGGAAAAATAAGAAGAAGCATTTCAGCATTTACATGATCATTATTTATTTTTTAAAATTGCTAAAGAGTCTATATTTTTCACCCAAATTTATTTGCCCAATTGATGTGGGCGCTGCCTCATCAACCCATTATGGATACTTATGCTTTTAACGAAATTTTTAATGATAATAGAGTCTCCTAGTCAAATAAAGACTAATAATATTTGGAAACTAATAGTAGTCAAATAATGACACTAACAAATTATAGGAACTTAATGCTCTCTCCATCCCACGGAAATATGTTTTATGAATCTCTTAAAATGTTTGACTTTAAAAAGTCAAATTATAAAATTTTTTTTTTTTTTTTTCACTTTCCAATACTATCTTTTACTATAACAAGAATTACTTTGAATCCACAACAATTGCATTGATATAGTTGGTGGATGACAAATGAATGCACTAATTGATTTTCTTAATCTATTTGTTTTGTCAAAGAAGCCTATCTTTGTAGGACGGAGGGAGTAATAATAATCTCTAAAGTGGGTTTGTTAATTTCTTAATCTCCCATTTGGGCCTCTAGCTCCTGTGGACCACGAGTACCCATGGGCTGCGCATCGCATGCTTCTCTATCAAATTGAGCCAATTCTATTGTTCTGTTGCAGTGCTTCAATGGGCTGAGAGACTACTTGGGGAAGTTATTGTACGATTGGGTATGTCGCATTTCACAGTTATGGGCAGAATCGATGTTTTGCTTATTTTGTTGCTTATGCATTGATCTGGTTTTTCATTTGCAGTACCCGGTGTCGTCCGAGTCCGTGATGAGAAGTTGAGACATAAACAAGCCGATAGATTAGTAGAACTTGTTTGTAGACGACTGTCACAAATGCATCACTCACAAATATCTGAGTTTTTTGATGAGCAAGCCATCCTTACCACTGCCACAAGTAATGGGATAGTAGAAATTGTAACGAGATGCCTTGAATTTTTTCCAGATATAATTGGGCCTATGGTTAACGATCAAAGCCTATTTCTATTTCAAGTTGCCATTGAACATCGTCGGGAAAAGATTTTCAGTCTGCTAAGGGAGAATACTTCACGAAGTATGACATGGGCTTCGTGGAAGGTTGAATCAGAAAACACTATCTTGCATTTGGCAGCAAAGTTGCCACCTTCTTCTCAACTCAAATGTGTTTCTGGGTCCGCTCTACAAATTCAGCGAGAGTTGCAATGGTTTAAGGTAGTGGATTTCACTCTTAAGCCTACTGCTTATTGTTGAGGGTAAATATCTAAAATTTTCAGAAATAAAAAGCCAGGGTTTTGTTCATTGATATGGAAACCTGTTCGGCTGTTCCCATATCGTCCTACTGTGGAAGTCTAGAAACAGATGCTCACCGAAGTTGGATTTTTTTTTTTTTGATAAAAATAAAGATTTTGCTAAGTAGAAAATTACGTACAACGAGCTGAGGAAAGTTAATCCCATAGGCATCTTCCATACAGACATTCCACAGTATACTAGGAAAGAAATTATCTCAAACACAGGGCTCAACAAAATTATGTCCACGATTAGTTGTAACATTTGCTGCCCTAGTAGGCTGCCTTAACACGTGCCTAAATTCAATGGACTCAAATGACCGAAGTTATATAATGGGTTTTATGAATACATTTTCGTCCATTCCTAGGTTTTTGAATAGAAATTTTTATCTCAAAGATGATTTAGATATTTTCCTTATAGTTTTGTTTATAAACATATACATGGGGAAGAATGGACAGTTCATTGAAATCTACACTATTTATATCATGTAGATCCACCAAAACATGCGGAACTCATATGGTATAAACGATCCAAATTTTAATGGAGAGTCGTCCATTGCAATGGACTCAAATGACCGAAATTCAATGGACTCAAATGACCGAAGTTATATAATGGGTTTTATGAATACATTTTCGTCCATTCCTAGGTTTTTGAATAGAAATTTTTATCTCAAAGATGATTTAGATATTTTCCTTATAGTTTTGTTTATAAACATATACATGGGGAAGAATGGACAGTTCATTGAAATCTACACTATTTATATCATGTAGATCCACCAAAACATGTGGAACTCATATGGTATAAACGATCCAAATTTTAATGGAGAGTCGTCCATTGCAATGGACTCAAATGACCGAAATTCAATGGACTCAAATGACCGAAGTTATATAATGGGTTTTATGAATACATTTTCGTCCATTCCTAGGTTTTTGAATAGAAATTTTTATCTCAAAGATGATTTAGATATTTTCCTTATAGTTTTGTTTATAAACATATACATGGGGAAGAATGGACAGTTCATTGAAATCTACACTATTTATATCATGTAGATCCACCAAAACATGCGGAACTCATATGGTATAAACGATCCAAATTTTAATGGAGAGTCGTCCATTGCAATGGACTCAAATGACCGAAATTCAATGGACTCAAATGACCGAAGTTATATAATGGGTTTTATGAATACATTTTCGTCCATTCCTAGGTTTTTGAATAGAAATTTTTATCTCAAAGATGATTTAGATATTTTCCTTATAGTTTTGTTTATAAACATATACATGGGGAAGAATGGACAGTTCATTGAAATCTACACTATTTATATCATGTAGATCCACCAAAACATGTGGAACTCATATGGTATAAACGATCCAAATTTTAATGGAGAGTCGTCCATTGCAATGGACTCAAATGACCGAAATTCAATGGACTCAAATGACCGAAGTTATATAATGGGTTTTATGAATACATTTTCGTCCATTCCTAGGTTTTTGAATAGAAATTTTTATCTCAAAGATGATTTAGATATTTTCCTTATAGTTTTGTTTATAAACATATACATGGGGAAGAATGGACAGTTCATTAAAATCTACACTATTTATATCATGTAGATCCACCAAAACATGTGGAACTCATATGGTATAAACGATCCAAATTTTAATGGAGAGTTGTCCATTGCAACGGAGAGGATCCTTGCTCCTTTTACCTGTCTTTTAGTGAATTTGAGGTGGGGCTATTTTCACACCCTTTTTTTGGCTAAATCCACACCACTTATGCCTTATTTTTACACATTTTTCTTTACCTCTACTCAGGGAGGATTGTGGATTTAGCATTAAAGGGTGTGGAAATTGGCCCATCCTATTTGTTTTTGTAGAAGAATGTAAAATTATGTATGCATACATTAACTGAGGCAATATGCTCTACAGGAGGTGGAAAATTTCGCTTCCCCTGTTCTTAGGGAAATAAAAAACATTGATAAGAAAACTCCTTGGGAATTATTCATGGATGATCACAAAGAGTTAGTTGAGAAAGGGGAAAAATGGATGAAGGATACATCCACCTCTTGCATGGTGGTCGCCACTCTCATTGCTACAGTAGTGTTTGCTGCAGCATTTACTGTTCCTGGAGGCAATGACAACAACAACGGCATCCCAATTTTTTTAAAGCACAAATCATTTATGATGTTTGCTATATCAAATGCACTAGCTCTATTTTCTGCTACCACTTCCCTTTTAATGTTCTTATCTATCCTCACTGCACGTTATGCAGAAGAAGATTTCTTGACCTCATTGCCGAAGAGGTTGATACTAGGTCTAGCTTCTCTCTTCTTTGCTATAGCTGCCATGATGATAGCTTTTAGTGCAGCTCTTTCCATTGTGCTCAATGAAAGATTAAAAAGGGTTTACATACCAATCACTTTGGTAGCCTGTTTTCCAGTTACTATATTTGCAATGCTACAGCTTCCTTTGTTTATCCAAATGTTCCAATCAACATATGGATCTGGCATCTTTCATCGACGAAGCAATCTTAGGCTTTAAAAGGACATGGGAAATACTGTCTTCAAATGTGTGTTTGAAGAATTTATTTTTCATTGAATTTGTACAAAGTTTGATATTATTTAGTGAACTCCCAAAATTCTCAGTTATGTATGCTTGGCAGAGGTAGTACCTCATTGGGTCGAATATTTCCTATTTTTCTTGTTTTGAATTTCTGAACCATTAAACCATTCATAATATTATTGCAAAGGGAAAGGGAAAGGGGAAAGGGAAAGGGAAAAGGGGGGCAACGGTTGGGGGTAGAGGTAGCATTGATAGTTTGATACCCTTTTGTTGAGTTGATTTTAAGGCGAGGGGTATTAAGGGTGGAGGTAATTTCTATTGTTATATATATATATATATATATAGAGAGAGAGAGAGAGAGAGAGAGAGAGAGAGATATTTATTTATTTATTTATTTAACTGTTGACCATCTAATGTTCATCCATCTTTGGTCCTTCTGGATGGTCATACCTGAAATCAGTTTGACACATAAATTCATATAGTTTCACACCATTGGCAAATCGGACTGTCAATGTGTGAGGGCTTCGAAATACGGCTCACGTAGGAATTTGTCAATAACCCGAGGGATAGAGCTTTTTCTTTGTTTGCTTTTGTTTTGTGAAAAAACATAAAACAAAAAACAAAAGGGAAAATAACTACAAGATGCAAAAAACGATTTGGATGATTTGTGATTAGAAAGGGTTGGGGTTATTGCCATCTAAGCTTGGCAAATTTGACTCAAACCCACCAATCCGCCCAAACCCACCGGCAATAAATGGGTTTGGGTAATGATATATTGTTAAATGGGTTGTTATTGGGTTACCCAAATCCAACCTAATTATAATTGGGTGGTCTCGGGTTTACAAGTAGACCCATCAAGACCCGTTTAGAAAAATAAGAAGCAAACAGATATGAAACAAAAAAGAAAAATGTTCCTTCTCTGTTCGAGTTCTTTGTAAAAATTTATGATGGCAATGCCATCATAAAAAGAGTAATAAAATAAAACAATCAATTTTTTTCCCCAAAAGTAATATCCATTTATTCTTGATTATGTCTTGTTATTTTATTGGCAAGCAATTAAGCTATGGAAAAAGAGTAAGGAGGGTCTCCTTTGTTATTTTATGTTCTTTTATAGTGAATCTAATTTAAGCGACACTAATTGATGCCACTTCGTTTCTCATTCAGTTTGGTTCCACTCTTTCAATTATGTGAGTCCAATTCACCTGTCACTTAAAAACTATGTACTTATTTTATCATAGATAAACAAATTTAAGTGGCTCTTTGGTGCGGACACCAAACCTAGTTAGACCTCCGATTACACATGTGTATGAGCGTTGACGACAACGCCAGACACTAAAAATTTTTGATGCAAAGTTTTAGAAAATGTGTTTTGCTGATGTTAATTTTTGGGGAAATTAGCAATAACCCTATTAGGGGACTGCTTTCAACAAAAAACCTACCATAAAATTTTTTAACTCCAAAACCCCTTATTTAAAAGATTTTTTAAGCAAAAGGAAATGTTTTTTTAAAAATACCCATTTTAACCTTTTATATTTACATTTCAACTGAATTTATTTACGAGAAGAAGTGAGGGGGGAAGGAAAGAGAGAGAGAGAGGGGGGTGAGGAAAAACCAGATCTGGTTTTTTTTTTTTTTGGTTTGACAGGTGGAAAAAATTTCGCAGATGGTCTGGGGAGGCGGCGGGGCAGGTGGTGAGTTGCTAATGGCGGGGATGGAAAAACCAGATCTGTTGTGGTTTTGACAGTGGGTTTGAAGGGAAAAACCATATCTGTTGGGGTTTTAACAATGGGTTTGAAGGGAAAAACCAGATCTGTTGGGGTTTTATTGCAGGGGTTCACAGCGCCGACGATGGATCTTCGGCAGATCGCATGCTCCTTAGCGTTGACAGCGGATGATGAAGATTTGACTCCGGTGGCGTGGTCTTCGACTCCGGTAAGATGTTAGCAGCATGGTGTCCGTTTCTGGTTCGACTTTAACGGCGTCTCCTACTCACAGAGAGACAGAGAGAGAGCACGAGAGCGATGCATAGCGAGACAGAGTGAGTGAGTTTCTATTTTTTTGATAAACGAATGACTGACTGATGGGTGTGAGGCCGACTGCAAAGTGGTAAATATCTTATCTAAAATCGTGGTTAAAGGGACGATGGTGGATTGAGAGTTGTGCTGTTATTATGTGTTATTACGTGGTATAATTTTTCTATAATACACAATAGTAAACTGTTACTATTGTCTGTGTAATTTTTTTAAAACACACAAGAGTAAATTGTTACTATCGTCTGTATAATTTTTGTGCAATTTTTTCAAAGCACACAAGAGTAAATTGTTACTATCGTTTGTGTAATTTTTGTGTAATTTTTTCAAAACATACAAGAGTAAATTGTTATTATTGTCTGTGTAATTTTTTCAAAGCACACACAAGAGCAAACTATTACTATTGTCTATGTAAATTTTTCAAAGCACACACAACAGTAAACTGTTACTATTGTTTGTGTAAATTTTACAAAGAACACAACAGTAAACTGTTCACCTTCGCCATCGATGTTAATGGTGGGATGGAAAAAGTAGATCGAGCGGAAGGGGGAAGGAGAAGATGATTCGCTGCAAATCTAGAAACCAGATCTGGTGATAGCGTAATAAAAGGTAGATTATATTGGAACAAATCTACAATAAACAAAGTTAGTGGTAACATAAATCTACACAATGATTAATAGAACAAAATAAATATAATCTATGCAAACATTATCCAAGTAGAAAGAATATGAACAGGACAAAATTAAATATAAACAATTAATTAAACAAAATCAAATAGTAGAAAATGATAGAAAATAGCCTGGAGTTGTAGAGAGGCACGTAGTCGCTGTCCTAAAGTCGTATACGCCTTCCCACGTGCAGGTATTGGCGGTCGCACACAGCTCTAAGATGCAACCCTATTCCTCATAGGCTGTCTGATCTGTAGCGCACGCCTACAGCAGACGGGATGCCAAGTATGTATCGAATCGCCCAAAATATATAATAGAAAAAATGGTGAAGAAAGAGCAAAGAGAGTTTTACAGAAAGAAAAAATATGTAGAGAGAAGAGTCTGTGTATATGTCTGTAATGGATGGAACGTTCTGGTTAAATAGGCCCTAGAAACCTTACAAAACGTTCATCCATTAAAGTATATTACCGTTGGGTAATAATACCTAAATACAAGAATGGTAACTATTGGCTCTTAAAGAAAGTAATAAACCAATTAAATAAATTACTAAAACTGTTAAAAATATTTTAGCCAATAAAGTCAAAATATAAGGCAAATAAGTTTTAAAGCTTTCCTATTAAAACACATAAAATTTAACAATCCCCCACAAGATTCAAAACTTAAAAAAAAATATATAGATAAAATATTTGAGCAATTATATACTATGCAATGGGTGTAGGAGTCTTCCGGACTTGAGCCTACACTTAGTGTTGACAATTTCCTTCTGAAGGAATTATAGTGAACTAGGTCTTGAACTAGACCCCTTTAACCAGAATTCAACTGTCACACGCACAGTATTGATACATATACTTGGCGCAGGTTAGCACTATTAAAGGCCATGTGCTCGATCTTGATTCTCATGAGAGTTTCTAGAGAATAGCCCTATTCTCATAGTCGCGGCCTCACGACAACTCTCATTTAGGTGAGTCCTCAAAGGGTACATGTGACAAATACCTCGCGGAAGAATGTCCGCCTCGAGCTCATTCAGGGTATAACCCTTCCTTAACGTCACATATCATCAGCACTATGTCATAGGGATGAGTAGGATAATTTTATGCACATATCTGCTCATAAAGAGGGTTGGAATTTAAGTCACGCAGTACAGATTGTTCTTACCCATTGAACTTTTTCCTTGGGATCTCCAATCATAAAGGTTGGGTTACCTCCCTAGGTGACTTCCTGTGGGCTTAAACCCATCCCCCTCGACAATTCTAGGACACAATTCCTTGATAATCCTTTAGTCAATTGATCAGCAATATTCTTTTCAGATTTAACAAAATCTAAAGATACAACATTCTTATTCACAAGATTTCTCTCAGATTTATATCTCATTTGTATATGCTTGTTCATTTTCTTATTAGTGTGTGCTTGCTTTATCAATTCTATCACAGCTCGATTATCACAATGTATTGAAATAGCAGGAACAGGTCTATTTATCAATGGTATATCTAAAATCAAACTTTTAACCCATTCAGCTTCAATATAGGTTGTATCTAAAGCAATAAGTTCTGATTCCATAGTGCTTCTAGAAATAATAGTTTGTTTTTTTGAACCCCAAGATATGGCTGCACCTCCAAACATAAAAACATACCCAGTAGTAGATTTAACATCTGAATTATCTGTTATCCAATTAGCATCACTATAACCTTCTACAACATTAGGAAAACCACTATAACACAATGTATAACTTAATGTACCTTTCAAATATTTAAAAACTCTTTCTAAGGCAGTCCAATGATGCTTGCTAGGATTATGTGTATATCTACTGAGTCTACCGACAGCATAAGCTATATCAGGTCTAGATTTATTAGCTATGTATAATAAAGATCCAATCATTTGTGAGTATTTTAATTGAGAAACTGGTCCATCCTTATTTTTCTTTAAATGTACATTAGGATCATAAGGAGTAGAAACAGAGCTATAATTAAAATAATTAAATTTCTTCAACATTTTTTCTATGATTCCAGTTTGACTTAAGGTAATTCCATTTGGAGTTCTTTCTAATTTCATTCCCAAAATCACATGAGCTTCTCCTATGTCTTTCATATCAAATTTCTTAGATAAATACAATTTCACATTTTTTACAATTTCCAAGTTTGTTCCAAATAACAATATATCGTCAACATATAAGCATAAAATAACACAATCTCCATTATCTTCTTTATAATATACACATTTATCGTGTTTGTTAATTATAAAACTATATTCCAAAATTACATTATCAAATTTTTCATGCCATTGTTTTGGAGCTTGTTTAAGACCATATAAAGATTTAACTAATTTACATACCTTATGTTCCATTCCTTTAACAATGAACCCTTCAGGCTGTTCCATATAAATTTCTTCATCTAAGTCTCCATTCAAAACGCGGTTTTAACATCCATTTGGTGAATTACTAAATTATGTATTGAAGCTAGAGCTATTAATATTCTAATTGTAGTTATTCTAGAAACAGGTGAATACGTATCAAAATAATCTATGCCCTTCTTCTGTGTAAATCCTTTAGCTACTAGCCTAGCTTTATATTTATCAATACTACTATCCGGTTTTAATTTCTTTTTAAACACCCATTTACAGCCAATAGCTTTACTACCAGGAGGTAAGTTTGTGAGTTCCCAAGTGTTATTTTGTATAATTGATTCAATTTCACTATTAATCACTTCTTTCCAAAACGGAGCATCTATGGACATCATAGCTTCCTTATAATTACAAGGATCCCCTTCTGTTAAGAAAATATAAAAATCTTCACCAAAATTATTTTTTGTTTTCATCCTTTTACTTCTTCTAGGTTCTACTGTTAGTTCTGAATTCTTTTTCTTTAGGAATATTAATACTAGTAGATGGTATATCACTTACAATAATCGAAGACCTATTTACTACTTGATTTGAAACTTTAGTTTTATATGGAAAAATATCTTCAAAAAATGTAGCATCTCGTGATTCAATTATCGTGTTGTTTGAGATTTCATTAATTTCAGAATTGAAAACTAAGAACCTATAAGCAGTACTGTTTTGAGCATAGCCTAAAAATATAGTGTCTACAGATTTAGGTCCTATTTTCTTTCTTTTAGGTTCAGGTATTAAGACTTTAGCTAAACACCCCCACACTTTCAAGAATTTTAGATTCGGAGTTCTTTTCTTCCAAACTTCATAAGGAGTTTTATTATTACTTTTAACAACAACTTTGTTTAAAATAAAACACGCAGTGAGTAAAGCTTCCCCCCACAAATTTTTAGATACACCAGAATTAACAATCATTGAGTTAACCATATCCATTAGTATTCTATTCTTCCTTTCAGCTATTCCATTAGATTGAGGTGAGTAAGGCGGTGTTACTTCATGTATTATGCCATTTTCTTCACAAAAAATACTAAGGCTTTCTAAATTATATTCACCTCCTCTATCAGATCGAAGTTTTTTAATTTTCTTTTCTAATTGATTTTCTACTTCATTTTTGTAAATTTTAAATTTATTAAAAACTTCATCTTTAGTTTTAATCAAATAAATATAGCAATATCTAGAACAGTCATCAATAAACGTTACAAAATATTTATTACCAGCTCTTGTAGGAGGTTGATTAGAGTCACAAACATCACTATGTATAAGATCAAGTATTTGAGTATCTCTTTCCACAGATTTATGGGGTTTTCTTGTTTGTTTAGCTTGCACACAAATTTCACATTTTTGTTTTAAATCTATATTAGATTTAGGTATCAAATTTAGATCCATCATTAATTTGATTTTCCTAAAATTTACATGTCCTATTCGTCCATGCCAAACATTACAAGATTCAACATTTAATATACGTGAAGAAGTACTAGAATTTTCATTAATATCTGAAGCAACATTCAACTTAAACAAACCATCACTTACAAAACCTTTTCCAACAAATACGTTATTCTTAGTTATAACAACTTTATTCGACTCCATTATAACTTTATATCCTAATTGCACTAAAGCAGACCCACTAACTAAATTTCTTCTAACTTCTGGCACATGTCGCACATCTTTTAAAGTCAATATTCTTCCAGATGTCATCTTCAAGTCTATATCTCCAATTCCAAGCACTGGTGTGACTGATCCATTCCCTAAGGTTACACATCCTCCACTTGATTTCTGATAATTTTTAAAACATTTAGATTCAAAACAAATATGTATATTAGCTCCAGAATCTAACCACCAATCTTTATTAAAGCTAGTGAAATGATTTCAAGAGCATACCTAAAGGACGGTTCACCAGAATTCTCCTCAACCAAAACATTGATATTAGCACCTTGACCTTTATGATTCTGATTCGAATTCTGATTGTTTCTAGGTCGATACTCCTCAGTCTTCCTATAAAAGCACATTCTAGCAGTATGATTGGTCCTTCCACAAACGTAACATGGTGCTTTGTTGCCTTTTCCTTGTCCTCCTTGTCTTCTCTGATTTTGGTTGTTAAAATTATTTTTATTATTAACTTGGTTATGATGATTTTGGTTTTCAGACGACCATTCTTGTTTTTAAAATTTCTACCTTTAGGTCTATAATTTTTCCTGTTATTATATCGGTAATTCTGCCTATTATTATTGTTGTGATTGTTATTATTATTTTCTACTAAATTCACTCTAGGCTCATTCCCAATTTTCAAACTCAACCGATAACTTTCTTCTACTCTTAATGAATTGATTACTTGTGTTAAAGTAAGGTCTCCTTGTTTATGCCTAAGTGATCTAGCAAAGTCGGCCCAAGATGGAGGTAATTTATAGACTAGACACGACACTTTAAATTCTTCATTAAAAATTGTTCCTTTTTTCTCTACACCTCTTAAGAGTTCTTGATATTCATGAATTTGATCACCTACGGGTTTGTTATCCACCATCTTATATTTATTACAGTTGGACACTGTAAACCTTTCAATTCCCGCATCAATTACACCATACTCATCTTCTAAAGTTTTCCATAACTCTTTAGCTGTTTTAGTGGTAGAGTGGTATACATCATATAAATGATCAGAGAGTGCACTAAGAATTCTATTAAAACAATGATATTCAATTTGTTCGGGTGTCATCTTAGGTGCATCTTTAGGGTTAGATGTTGAAGTGGTAGTAGTAGTGGTTGGTTTAGGATCTTCTAAAGCAGAAATTAGTCCTAGAACCGTTAGCCAATATCTAACATGTCTTTGCCATCTACCAAAATGTTGACCATTAAATTTTTCGGGTTTAACACTATTTGCTTCTTCGTTATTAGCCATTAAGGTTCAAATCAGAGATTAATAAACGAGCAATCTGGAGTTAAACAATAAAATCAATTGTCACCCAAAATTGAATATTAAGTATAAACAAGAAATAGAGAAAAAAATAGTGCTGTATTTATAAAAACAGTAAACCTTTTTAATTTTAAACAGCAAATAAAAAACAAAATTAAAATAAAACTGTTTTAATTTTTAAATATGAAAACAGTAGATTGAAAAACAGTAGAAAAACTGTTGTAAAACAGCAGATTGAAAAAAAAAAACTGCTGTAACACGTGCAAACAGTTTTTTTTTTCCAACAGCAAAACTATTTTTTTTTTATGAACAGTATACAACAAACAAACTCAACAGTGAATCTGTTTTTTATTTTCACGAACAGTAGACTATTTTTTTTTCCTTCTCACGAACAGTAGACAGCAAACAAACTCAACAGTAAATTTGTTTAGTTTTTCACGAACAGTAGACTGTTTTTTTTTTTTTTTCCACGAACAGTATTTTATAAAGCAATAAACAGAATTTTTATGAATAAAACAATATATAATATTTTATATTGCAGAATAAATAGACAACAAAATATTTAAATAAATTAACAATCCTCAAAACAATAACTAAAATTATTCTCTTCTATACGACTTTAGATTATTGGAACAAATCTACAATAAACAAAGTTAGTGATAACATAAATCTACACGATGATTAATAGAACAAAATAAATATAATCTATGCAAACATTATCCAAGTAGAAAGAATACGAACAGGACAAAATTAAATATAAACAATTAATTAAACAAAATCAAATAGTAGAAAATGATAGAAAATAGCCTGGAGTTGTAGAGAGGCACGTAGTCGCTATCCTAAAGTCGTATACGCCTCCCCACGTGCAGGTATTGGCGATCGCACACGGCTCCAAGATACAACCCTATTCCTCGCAGGCTGTCTGATCTGTAGCGCACGCCTATAGCAAACGGGATGCCAAGTATGTATCGAATCGCCCAAAATATATAATAGAAAAAATGGTGAAGAAAGAGCAAAGAGAGTTTTACAGAGAGAAGAGTCTGTGTATATGTCTATAATGGATGGAACGTTCTGGTTAAATAGGCCCTAGAAACCTTACAGAACGTTCCTCCATTAAAGTATATTACCGTTGGATAATAATACCTAAATACAAGAATGGTAACTGTTGGCTCTTAAAGAAAGTAATAAACCAATGAAATAAATTACTAAAACTGTTAAAAATATTTCAGCCAATAAAGTCAAAATATAAGGCAAATAAGTTTTGAAGCTTTCCTATTAAAACACATAAAATTTAACAAATTAAGACCCTTTCTTCTCTTCTCCTAGCTTGTTCGTGCCTCTTCTACTAGGTTCGATTCTCACCAACAAGTATTGTGGTGATTCGGACAGCCACTTCATAGTTGCCGGAATAGCATTTCCAACTTGATCGGCAGCGGCTAAAAGTGGGAGACTGATGGAACCACGGGAGAGAGGGAGAGAATGTGGAGAAAAAATGGCACAGTTTGTAATTTGATTTAAATTGTAAATAGGGGTACTTTTGTCACTATGGGGTCAAAAGGGGTTTTCACAAAACTGTTTTTCACTTAGGGCCTATTGTAAAAGTACTCTTATAGTTAGGGGCTATGGCCAAAAATTCCTTTATTTTTTATTTTATTTGTTTTATAAGCGATTTGCTAATCTTAATAAAAGGGTTGCTCACTTTATTTACCAAAATTGCCAGGGCCATAATGTGGAAATGGAATAGATCAAATGCAGAGTGAGGGATAATGTGAACCACGGGTTTCGATCCGAGGGGAAGGAAGGAGAACCCTTCTTTTAAAAAGACTTGTAGAGATTTAAATTAATAAAAATCTGGTTTTTAAAAGGTTCACAAAAACAAAACAAATAAGGAGTCGCCACCTCATTTTTAGGAAAAGAGGAAAACCATAAAAACAGTTTTTAAAGAAAACCTTTGAAAACAAACCACATGACTCCGATCAAGGAAAAGCAGGTCTATCAAAACAAGAAAGGATTCGGAGACTAAGTTACGAAGTGGGAAGGTTCTAGGAAACATCCTATAGGCACCCACATCGCCCCAAAATGGGTCTCTGAATTTATATGGGCTATTTCAATCACTTCCTAATTAGTCACCATGCATATGTAAAGAATTATCCATAAACCATCCACATTCATCCATGAACATCCATAAAGCAAGTAAACATCCATAAAGCAAGTAAACATCCATAAAGCATGTAAACATTCATGAACAAGTATGAGAGATATGGAAAGCAAGTAAGAGATAAAGAGAATGAGCAAACAAGTCCATCCTATCCACTAGCAAATATGTGATGGACAAATGAATAAGCAAATAAATCCATCTTATCTACTAACAAGTATGCGATGGATAAATGAGCAAGCATGGGTCCATCCTATCCACTAACATATATGTGATGGACAAATGGGTAGAAAGAGAGAAGAAAAGAAAGAAAAAGAAAACCTAGGATACTTAGTATCCTAGGGTGGACTTGAACATCAAATGAGCGCCTACGTACCTTACATACAAAGATGTAAGGATCAAAGTTCACGTAGTTCGATTGAGAAGGGGTTACTCCCTTTACAATGAACTATAAACCCTAAGTTTCCATTAAAAGAAAAGAAGAGTTTGAAAAAGAAGAAGAGTTTCCAAAAAAGGAATTTGAGAAAAGATAGAATTTGAAAAGAGATAGAACTCTTATCCAAAAAGAAGTTTGAGAAAAGTAGAATTCTAAAAGAGATAGAACTCTAATTAAAACAGAATTTTAGTGAAAGTAGAGTTCTAAAAGAGATAGAACTCTTATTCAAAAAGGATTTTAAGAAAAGTAGAATTCTAAAAGAGATAGAACTCTAATTAAAACAGAATTTTAGTGAAAGTAGAGCTCTAAAAGAGATAGAACTCTAATTAAAACAGAATTTTAAGAGAGTTGGAAACTTAGGACTTCTTATTCAAAGTAAAGACAATAACCTGAGGGGGAGAAGAGAACAATTCATACACAACTTACCATAAACCACTTACCATATGCAAATTATCCCGAAATATCGAGAAAACACCAATTAATCACCCCATGTATTCTATAGGGCAATTATTAAGCTCAAACCATTCATATTCATGCTCAAATCATCATTAGAAGACCTAATTCAAATCTGGACAGAATACTAAACATGCATATAATGACCTAATACTCATGCAAATCATCCCGAAACATCGAGAAATCACCAATTAATCACCCTATGTATTCTATAAGGCAATTATTAAGCTCAAATCATTCATATTCATGCTCAAATCATCATTAGAAGACCTAAATCAAATCTGGACAGAATACTAAACATGCATACAATGACCTAAAACTCATGCAAATAACAAAAATCAAAAGAAAAACCCAATCCTATATGCTCCTATATGCTCCTATATGCTCTAAACACCCTAACATGCACAAAACTATCAAAAACATGCTAAATAGGCATTACCATGATGAAAATATCATATGACAATCCTAAACATGAAAAGAAAATCTACCATGATGCCTTAGGTAAGTACTTTATGTAAGAATGTAAAATAATCATCCTTACGGCGAGTTTTCTTAAGTAAAACTATTCAGAGATAATTTTACGTAGAAATCACTCCGTATGAATGGTTTCTTCACATATCCTACGTAAAATACATACCTAAGAATGCAAAGAAACTCACAGCACTCTTAAACACACTCCATAAAGCACCTATGCACAACCTCACCCTCTAAGGACGATAATTATCCTTGAAAAGGATAATCATCCATACACCTATGAAGATGAGGCTTACACAGCAAATGTCCTATACAAAAGATGCTTAAAATCATGCATATAATTGAACCATGAAGAGAAAACGGCGTAAACACATCAATTAATTTTTCATGCAAAACGTACCTCTATCCTTAAGAGAGAAACTATCCTAACAGCAAGCAATTCACAATCCTAATCCACTAACATGCATTCTCATCATCTTTGAATCATAAACACTCTAAAATATAGAATATACATGATTCCTAAATCAATTCTAAGTCATAATTATGCAGAGAATGGAGTAGAAGAAGAAGGCATTGTAAAAGGATGCAAGGGAGGCTTACAACAAAGCAAGGGTCTTCGCTGCGTTCTTCCTTCTCTTTGGCTTGGTTCCCTTCTAGTTCCTCTTCAAAATTGCAGTAGGAAGCCTCCTCCAAGTGATATGGGTGTGTGCAAACTCGTGGTCCCTTTCTCTCTTATAAGTATGAAGTGTCAAAAGTCAAAAGTCCCTTATGCTGATGAATGAGCCTGTATTTATAACCAACCAACCATATGAACCAATGGTTGAGATTAATTCACCATAAAATCAATCTAGGGCTGTAATTAAGTCCCATGAATGTTAAACAACTCAAAACCACCTCCCAATAGGCTTAGAAGTCCTTTAGAAGGCTGAAATTCGGAGTGGTAGAATCCCATTTCGTCAAAAACTCAAAAAGAGAAAAATCAAGATGGGACTCTCGGGTGACCGGTTGGGGTGAACCGGTCCAACCGGTTGGGCCCAACCGGTCACCCGAGGAGAATCCAAAAATTTTGGAATTCTGACTCGGTACGGACTCCTAACTTCAAACGGACACAAAATCTTCATTTTAACTCCGATTTGAGTGATTCAAAAGCCAAAATTTCAAGGATTCAATGTAGAATAAGCCTAGAATATTCTTGAACCAAGAACCCCTAACCATGGTCAAGTGGCTGGGTATTCATGAGGCGATTACCCGAAAAATGGTCAATTAGCCATAGGGTAATGTGGTGAACCAATTCAAAACCTATCAATAAATTCAATTGGCTCTTAAATTGGACTCATTTCATCATTCTAAGGTCAATGGAACACTCCGGAACAAATTTGGAGGTCAATTGGAAAATATACGAAGTAAAAGATGAATTTGTCCTTCAAGTCGCAAAAGCTCTAATTGACTATCCAAACCTATCTGGAATTGAACCAAATTTGACATACATATCCAAAATGATCCTAGAAACTAAATGCAAGTGATGGGACTCAACAAAGAGACAAAAATATGCATGCAATGATGACCTATTCTCCTGAGGCTTAAAAGGGCAAAAGTATCCTTTAAAGCTTAGGGACTCCTAAATGCTTCTAAACCTGACCAAATGCTATCTTAATCTTATGGCGATGAAAATGGGGTGTCTACAGATAAGAATAAGAATTCTGTAAAGATTTAAGAATTCATGCCCTCTTGTTGCTAAACACAAGATCGAGATAGAGGATGGCACTTCGGGTCTATAGTTTTAGGTGTTTTCACACCAAAGATATATTTTAGCCTCTATAAGCAGGTTGTAAAACTTTTCCACTACCTGTATGAAAATGGTAGCTAGGTATAGAGAACCAGAAAACACCTCCAAGTTTAGCCTGTATGTAGGATAATAAAAGTAAATTATTACCTTGAAATTAAAGCTGTCAGTTACATTCTTCATTTTTCCTGTGCTGGGGTGGTTGGGGAAGTTTTCCAACTTCACAAGGACAACTATGAGATATAACAGACAGGGAATGGAGCGGTAAAGATATTTGCAATAAGACTACTCTGAAGTTAGTGTTAATAATAACTGGGTTTATATATACCATTAGGGGTGATGGTTTAGTGGTAAAGTCGTAAAAGGTGGGATAGTTAAGGTTTCAAGTCTCGAGGGTGATGACATGATCCTACTCATTCATTAGAGTTACTAATCTTTGGTGAGGTTGAGGTTAAGTTAAAGCTCAACTAACTTGAGGGAGCACCTGCGATTCCCTACTTTATAGGCCCATTTAGATCTCTCATGTCGATTATTGGTTCCTCAGCGGATAGAAAAGCTACTATGATCATGATGAAACAGAGTCGTCAAGATTGATCCTCTTCTACCATTTTTTATTATAAAAAATTAAGATTATATTCGTTATGAGAGAAAGAGTGGGGAATAGAATGATGATTACATTATAAAAAAGAAGGGAAAAAAGTTTTATGTTTTGTAAAGAAATAAATAAATAAAATAGAGAAGAAGAAGAAGAAGAAGAGAGGTTATGTTTGGTTTTGGTTTTGGTTTGGTAGCATAACACAAGAACATTATGCGATATGGATCTCTTTGTAACTTGGTGCTACTCCTTCCGTTCCTGATCGATTGTCCTTTTTGAAAAAACATGTTTTTTTTAAGAGATCCTATTAAATGTTTTTGTATTAGCATATATGTTTGAACATTTCAATTTTACTCTCAAAAATTAAGATTATATTCGTTATGAGAGAAAGAGTGGGGAATAGAATGATGATTACATTATAAAAAAGAAGGGAAAAAAGTTTTATGTTTTGTAAAGAAATAAATAAATAAAATAGAGAAGAAGAAGAAGAAGAAGAGAGGTTATGTTTGGTTTTGGTTTTGGTTTGGTAGCATAACACAAGAACATTATGTGATATGGATCTCTTTGTAACTTGGTGCTACTCCTTCTGTTCCTGATCGATTGTCCTTTTTGAAAAAACATGTTTTTTTTAAGAGATCTTATTAAATGTTTTTGTATTAGCATATATGTTTGAATATTTCAATTTTACTCTCAAATATACAAAACATTGGAACAAGAGAGAATACCCTTTCAAAGATAATTTAAAAAATCAAATTTTGGAATGTGAAAATAATTTTAAAACATTAAAAAAAAAAAAAAAGAAAAAATGCAACGGAGGGAGCACAATAGACCTGTTGTACTGTTCCACAGTGTAGGGTTATGACAAGTACAAGTATGTTCAGCGTATGACTATGACTCTGTCTGTGTTTCAGCCTATGGCAGTATGGCTATATGACAAAGTCCGACTAGGTCCCACTCGCCTACTGCTCCGTCGCGCGCGCCTTATTATTATATTTCTCTTTGTCTCTACTTTCCGTTCTTTGTTTTTTCATCTAACCCAGAATCTGCCGCAGAGTGGTGTTTTTGACACCGGAGATCATGTGCGGATCTGATGCTGCTTGAAGCTGTCTCCTGCAGATCTACTCCATCCATCACCTGAGCAAATATGGCCTTTACTAGTATCCGAGCAGAATCGTCCTCTCCCGTTCCACCTAATATTTTCGTCTATGATGTTTTCTTGAGTTTCAGAGGCGAGGATACACGCAAGAACTTTACGGACCACATGTACGCCGCTTTGGTCCGTCACTGTTTTTCCACCTTCAGAGATGACGACGAACTCCAGAGAGGGGAAGAAATTGGACCCGGACTGTTGACATCAATCGAGCAGTCAAGAATTTCTGTTGTCATTTTCTCGAGAAACTACGCTGATTCGAGATGGTGCCTTGACGAACTGGTGAAGATCCTGGAGTGCAAGAGAACCTTCAAACAGATTGTTCTGCCCATCTTTTACGGCGTCGATCCATCCGACGTGAGGGCACAGAGGGGGACTTATGCACAAGC
Source organism: Liquidambar formosana (assembly GCA_039720395.1). NCBI lineage: Eukaryota > Viridiplantae > Streptophyta > Magnoliopsida > Saxifragales > Altingiaceae > Liquidambar > Liquidambar formosana. Next base: position 15,723,696 of record CM077835.1, on the reverse strand, counting down.
ATTTGCCAAGCATGAGAAGCGTTACAAGGGTAGTGACAAAATGAAAGGCAAGATCAAGAGCTGGAGGGATGCCCTGACAGAGGCCGCGAATTTGTCCGGCTATGACTTGCAAAATATGGCCGACGGGTATAGTTTTATACCTTTATCCCATTGTTTTTATACCTTGGTCGCCTGTAAAATTTACTTTTTGTTTCTTTCCAATTTCATTTTTTTCATTTGCTTTTCAAAAACGTTTATTTTGCTTCCATCTCTTATCATGGGTCGAAATGGGCAGGCACGAGGCCAAGGCTATTGAGAATATAATCAAAGACATATCGAATAGACTAAACCCCACATACTTACATGTTGCCGATTACCCAGTCGGCATAGAGTCTCGTGTGCAACGCGTAATTGAGTTGTTAGAGTTGGGATCGGACAATGTTCGCATGGTGGGGATTTGGGGGATGGGTGGCATAGGCAAAACAACCATTGCCAAAGCTGTCTATAAGCTAATTCGTATCCAATTTCAAGGCAGCAGTTTCCTCGCAGATGTTAGAGAAAAATCGGAACAACCCAACGGTCTTGTTGATATCCAAGAACAACTTTTTTCCGATATTTTGATGAACAAAACTCAGGACATAAGAAATGTTCATCGAGGAACCGACATTATAATGAAAAGACTATGGTCTAGAAGGGTTCTTGTTGTTCTTGATGACGTCGATGATTTCAAGCAGTTAAATGCATTAGCCATAAGGCGTGAACATTTTCGGTCGGGAAGTAGAATCATAGTAACAACAAGAGATAAGTCTCTACTACTGAAATTTCTGAAAGTGGATGAGGTATATGAGCCTGAATTATTATCCGGCAAGGAGTCTCTTCAACTTTTCAGTTGGCATGCCTTTGAAAAAGAGCATCCTATAGAAGATCGCGTGAGGCTTTCGAGGGAAGTTGTTGATTGTGCTGGAAGGCTGCCATTAGTTCTTGAAGTTTGGGGTTCTTTATTCAAATGTATAAGCGGGGCTGATGGGTGGAAAAACACATTGAAGAAATTAAAAGAAATTCCTGATGCGGATATTCAAATGAAGCTTAGAATAAGCTACGATTCATTAGATGCTGTAAACAAGGACTTATTCCTGGATATTGCTTGTTTCTTTGTTGGTACCGAACCAAATTATGCAATCAAAGTATTAGCAGCCTGTGATCTCTACCCAGAAATTGGACTTCAGGTTCTGTCCAATCGAAGTCTCGTACGAAATGATGGAAGTAGATTGCTGATGCATGACATGATACGAGACATGGGTAGAGATATCGTTCGCGGAGAATGCCATCGATCTCGACCTGGAGAACGTAGTAGATTGTGGTTTCATAAAGATGTCCTTACAGTGCTGAAATATGAGACGGTAAGATCCGTTTGCATGACTTAGTTTGTTGATATGTGAGGTGTATTGTGTTAATGTAAGAACGCATGATCATATGAAATTATTGACCTTACAATTTGTTTGGCTCCCAAGCATATTGTAGCATAAAACATTTCTCAGGGAACAAACACATACCATCCTTCTCTCAAATGTGCAATTCAAGGCACTTCTTATGAAGCAATTAATAGATCCTAGCTTTTGCACATATGTCCTCAGTCCTCACCAATATTGTATTTTTGCTTATCAGGGAACAAAAGCGGTTGAAGGTCTTGTCTTAAACTTGCCTGAGTCAAAAGAGGAACTAGTGAAAGCTACAGCATTTGCAGAAATGAGCAACATGAGACTGCTTCAACTCAATTATGTACATCTAAATGGAAGCTATGAACATCTTCCCAAAAGATTGAGATGGTTATGTTGGTATGGGTTTCCTTTGAACTCTATACCGTTGGACTTGTTTCTGGAGGAAGTGGTTGTGCTTGACATGTGCTATAGCAGCCTGACCCATGTTTGGGAGGGAAGGAAGGTATGGCATTGTTCTTTTACATTTTTCAACTTTGATCATTGTTAATTTTATTTATTTTTTTCTTCTATATGTAGTGTGAAAATTAATTAAGTAATTATTTTTTTATTTAAATTATAGGAGCTTGGGAATTTGAAATTCCTAAATCTCAGTCATTCCTATTACCTAGCTGAAACCCCAGACTTCTCGAGTGTGACTAATCTCGAAACATTGTTGCTTAATGATTGTATAAGGTTGGTAGAAGTTCACCAATCTATTGAAGCTCTCGACAAGCTTGTTGTCTTGGATATGAGTAATTGCAAAAACCTTTGGAAACTACCGCCAGGCATTCGGAAATTGAAATCTCTCCAAAATTTTTCTCTCTCTGGCTGCTCAAAATTTGAAAAGTTGCAAGGATTGATCAGTCCTTCACTAGGCTCTACCCAGGGGTTAATTTCCTTGAGAGGATTAGATATATCAAACTGCAATTTTTCATATGTTCCCCACGAGCTCGGGAGTTTATTCTCATTAAAATGGTTGGATCTCAGTGGAAACAAAAACCTTAGAGAGCTAGAGCTAGGCACTTGGAAGTTGAAATCTCTCAGAGATATTAATCTTAATGATTGCTCAAATTTAGAAAAGTTGTCGGGATTCGAAGGATCATCATCAAAGTCACAGTTGTCACTCGTCCCATCTGAGGCATCAGCAGAGATAAATTCTGATTCTCCTTCATCAGACTCTGCAGAGGGATTAACTTTATCTTTGAATGGCTGCAATTTGTCACATATTCCTGACGAGCTTGGGAGTTTATTCTTATTAGATTCATTGGATCTCTCAGGAAATAAAAAGCTGAAGGAGCTACCGCTAGGCATTTGGAAGTGGACATCTCTTCAAACTCTTCGTCTCTCTCACTGCTCAAAATTAGAGCTGTTGTTTTCAATCTTCTCGTCTCAGGCAACATCGGCAAGAAATGCTGCATCTATGCAGGGATTATCTCCCTTTGAACATTTAGATCTGAAATACTGCAATTTGTCACATCTTCCTGACGGGATTGGGAGTTTACTCTCATTAACAGATCTGTATCTTCAAGGAAATAATTTGTGTACCCTACCAGCTAGCATCAGTCAACTTTCTCGGCTAGAGAGGCTCAATTTAAGTGAGTGTACAAGGCTTCAATCACTCCCAGAACTTCCAATAAATTTAAAACGGGTGTGTGCTACGAATTGCACGTCACTGGAAAGAATATCAATTCAATCAGACTTTCAAGCATCGCCATTGTTGACCTTTCATTGTTGCCACTCTCTTAAAATTGACAGGATTCTTCTGCCAAACAAGGTCCTCTCTCTCTCTCTCTCTCTCTCTGCATCTGTGTGTGTTGGGTTAATGGTTCTTATAACTCAGGATTTGATGGAACAGGAACAGTCTGCAGTTGGCAAATTTCGCATTATACTTCCGGGGTGTGAGGTTCCTGACTATTTCAACTATCGGAGTGAGGGTTCAGTTTTATCTTTTGCTGTGTCACTACTTCCCAATCAGAGGATCCGAGGTTGGACTCTGTGTCTTGTTATGGCTGGCTCCGAGGAAGAGGCAGAGGAATATGAAGATGTGAATGATGCCTGGAATTTTGATTTGTACTACAAATTGAAATCTAAAACCAAGGGCTTTGAGATCAAATATGATCTGGGACATCATTACCATCCACCATTTGGTCAAGATCATCTGTGTCTCCACCATGTACCACAATCAGAAGATGTACTTCAAATGGAAGATGGGGATGAAGTGGAGTATTCAATATTCCATTCGTTTGCTGAAGATGATATCCAGGTGAAGAATTGGGCAGTCAATTTGATTTACATGGTTGACGATCAGAAGGATTACCAAGTCAATGATCAAGCAATGATCCAAGATGACTCCCCTTGTATGGGGATGTCATGCTTGATAAAGAGGTTTCAGCAGATCAAGCACTGGTTTTTTGTAGTAGTATTTTTTATTTTTTTTATTTTTTTGTATCTTTCTTGGTCATCACCCCGAGGTGTTCGGACCTTTGAGCCGCCACCACCCACTTGAGCGCGTAAACAGCCAAGAAAACCCGGATGAGTTTGAGGAGTTGGTACAAAGATAGCTCTCCTATCATAATCTGTAAGTTCTCAATTTATATATAATCTGTTTGTTTATTATGCGTAAATGCATTTATATTCGTTCTAGAGTAGAGTTTGAGGAGTTGATATATTTTAATGAGGCAAACAGGTACCCTTTAGGAACCTCAAAGAAGCATTCTTGCTTTAGGGAAGAGAGTGTGATGACAGTTACAGGTCCGGTGGCTGCAAGAGGAACTAGTCCTATGATCATTGAGATAAGATCAAGGATCACTATTGGTGTCCCTTCAATGTGTATAAATACACCCAATTGTGACCCATCCTAATCAATTCTAATTTATCAGAAAGTAAATGTATATATTTCTCCTTCCAACTTCTTTCCTACATGTGATAAACAATCTCACAACATAGGAAATACTTTTTCTATGCTTCCAATCAAATTCCATCAATTTCAATACGAGACAACTTATGATGGAACAATATCATTTTATATGCGAATGGTTGAATTTATGAATGACTACGACCATTGAAATAGATATATTTCTTGTTTCACTAGGATCAACAATATATGGAAAACATTACATATCATTTTTTTTTTTTTTTTTTTTTTTGGAACAGACAATTACTTTCATCATTGACGACGCTCAGAGAAACCGATTGGTGACTTTTGCATCTTAAAGCCTAGGGACTTTTGCATCTTAAAGCTTAGATAGACCAACTATTCTATCTTATGGGTTTAAGAATTTTTATCAGGCTAATACATAATCTAGGATATGCTAAGAAAAGGAACAAGAAAATCTGCACAAAAAATAGGGTATTCTCCTTTTATTCTTCTCATCATACCCATCATCAAGGGAGGTGATGATCAAACCCATTCTTTTTTTTGTTTTTTGTTATAAATAAATTAATAAATTCTCCGCTTTCTTGCAAAATAATTGAAGAGAGTGACTAACGACCCTCAGACCCTCTCTCCCTTTGGGTTTCGAGGTTGTGTAGCATTTGATTTAAATGGGGTTTTCGGGTTTTTTCTAGAAATGGGCAATGGTGGTTTCAGATAGTGGGAGCAAGTGGTGGTCTGGGGGTGCTGCGATGGCTGAAGATGTTGGCGAGGGCCAGAGTGGATGTGTTTGAGATGAGGTGGGGTTGACGATGATAAATGGAGATGCGGTGACATAGGATTGATTTTAATTTGTAAATAGCAAGACGAATAAGACTGTTTGCGGTGACATAGGATTGATTTAATTTGGTATGGCGCAATGTAATTTCAGGGCATGAAGGCAATTATGACTGTGCTTGTCACATAATACTGTGTGTGAGATCAAGAATAATTTGCAATATTCTGCCAGAGTTTAATGTTTGGATGAGGGTAGAATTGATACAAAAGCAATTCATAATGAAATCAAACAAGTATTTTTATAAATAGAAGAGTTATAGAATCTGATGCTATAAATGAATTAATAATTTCCAATGATGAGATATTCTATTCCCTACCCATTTAGTGCGATAATAGATACAATGCAACTCAATGGAGTTCCATGGATTCTTAAAAAGAGTCTTATGTCGATGATTTTGCATGTGGACAAGATAAATCAGGCAAAGTGAGTGTCATTTAGAGGAGCTTTACATGCCTCTATGGCCGAAACATATCCAAAATCACACAAATTATATATCAAATCTTCCCTGTTCCAACACAGTGATTGTTTTCTTTGACTTTATTAGTGCCAGTCAGTGATGGAGGTTTAATGAAAGAATGTCACTGATCACTCAAAAGTTGGGATTGAATAAACAACTCTAACAGTCATAGATTGCTAGCCAAGGGTTGCAGATGAGACATAACTTCTCTTTGCACTTGGTCTCTTCTCAATTTTCCAGTTGTAGTGAGTGGAAATGGTTTCCTCCATAAAATGAAAATCTTTGGTATTTTGAACCTGGAGGAAAAGAGCAGAAACAGAAGTATATCTTTATATAAATTTTTACCCACATGCACAAAGAACAGGAGTAGGAGGAGGAGGAAAAATAAAAGGGATCGCCACACCCAAACTTTCATCTTAGAATAATATAGAATTTAAGACAGCAATACCCAGTTAAATTCATTTCCCTACAGTAGTGCTGGAGTATCTCATTGGGTAACAATAGCTCTTTGTTCTTCACTAAGTGTTCTGATTGTATATCAGCCCATCGCCAGTTGTCCTTCATTTGAATACAAGCTACAACCATCTCTGTCAGGCGAGCATCCGGAAGTCCAACAACAACAACGCCATGGACTCCTGGATGTTGTAGAAGGACAGCTTCCACCTAAGTCGCCAAACAACAACGCTTTAAGAAAATGTAAAGGGCATAGTTAGTTTAGACACCCGTTTACAAGGAAACACTAAAAATTTTTTTAAGAAACGTAATTCAACAAAAAGAAAAATATTTCTTCCTATTTTGTGTTCTCTTCAGCTTGCTGACCAAAAAACAGTACATGATTCCATTTTCTCAGTAATTAAACAGAGCATAGAGGTAAATATATCTTAAACTAACCTCTTCTGGGTAGACATTCTCCCCTCCACTCTTGATTTGACCATTTTTCCGTCCAATGAGCCATAGATTACCATACTCATCAATGGACCCTATGTCACCTGTGTCAAGCCAAACTTCATTTCTAGAATCTGATGCCTCAGCTGGAATTTGATCCCAATATCGAAGCATTACATGTGGCCCTCTAGTCAAAATACTCCCAACATAAGAAGAGCCTTCAACATACATCCTCAATTCAACATGTGGTGCAGCCTTACCAATGCAAACACCTCCTGGTTGGTGAATTGAATTGGATTTTATTTCATTAAATTTATGAAGGCCCTGACAGGATTCTTTGAGTGCTGGGTCATATAGGGTCATAAAAGTTAGTGAAGAACATGTCTTCGTCATCCCTTCAAAAAATGAAAGAAAAGAGGAGAAAAATAAGAGTAAGAACACTTCCAAAGCATGCAAAAGTGGGTATTGCAAAAGAAAATAGAAAGAAATAACCACCAAGTTAGCTAAAGAAATTCTACATCATATTGTGATTTAAGTTTCTAGATCATGTTCCTGACAAGCCAAGTTGAGCTGAGTAATGGGCTCTCTAATCTTGCCTTGGTTGAACTTCGGATGACCTCAAGCTCAACCAAAACTCAGGAAGCCTTGTTGACACTGAGTTCTCAACTGTTTAGCTGAGCTCAAGCTTGTCCACAAGCCTCATCAAACCAGCCAGCAATAGCCTATCTAAGCATAAAAGTCAGTTCTTAAAAATAAAATTAAAAAAATTTATATATCCATTTTTAAGCGTTAATGAAAAAACAGAACACCGTTTCATACAAAGAAAGGAAAATAAGAAATATAATTAATCTAATAAAAATTCCTCACAAGGTTCCATGGTCCCATTGTCTTCATCAATACAACGGAAAAACCCTCAATCCGCAGTTGACATGAATCCAAAAGCCTACTCAAATCCTCATATCCTCACTGGCTAGTTTTACATTACCTTAATGTGTTTTCTTTCAGTAAAGTTCTTAAGAGATATGTTATTTTAATCATGTTGCACCCACCCTAGCTATTCAGAAGCCCAGCTAACCACCTGAGTTGATATTTGTGTGGTTCAAGTATGGTTTGTTGGCACTGAGCATGGCTAGTTGAACTGGTGAACAAACATGAACAAGCTGGCAAAAAGCTAAGCTTGATTCATGTATCAGCTCTACGTGCTGAAGCTTTAGTTGCAAGCCTAGAGCAGTCATTCAGCTTCACTTTCCTCCGTTTAATGGGATTCTAAAATTGTGAAACAGACCAACTATCATTATTGAGGCCATTCGAAATCATTCTTCCTCAAAGTTGTTTCCAAACATATCCTAAGAGGCTAAGATGTATGAAGCTTCATCATACGATTATTTAAGGAAAAATTTAACTTTATTTCCTTTTTATTTATCTTTTTGACAGATTTTGGACTAGATTGGGTAAAAAAACCATAATGGGATACGAGAGACCAACCATAAGCCGAAAGAAGCTTTGATTTTGGAAAGAATTTGGTGGCATCATTAATAAGCTCCATTGAGAGACCCCCACGTCCATTTAATACCTTCCTCATGGTTTCTCCCCCTTTCCATGTTTTATCAATCCTGAAAAAAACTTTCAAGACATGAACCGAGAATACTGACTATCGTACAACCTAAATACAAAATCCCATGCATTAACAGATTCATATCCATTTATCCGTGTTCTGACTCACTTTAGTTCAATAATGCATCAAATACTAAACGAGTTACTACTACATAGCCCAACTCCTTTGTCCAATTTTGTTTTCCCAACTCATGTGGCAATTAATGTCACACTGAGATATCACGTCAGCTGATTAAAAAATTACCAAAAAAAAAGTAGGCGCGCATATTATTAGGAATTAGGTCTTTTAATTTAAAATTTCATAAAAAAAGAGTATTTTTGTGCTTTAAGGTGGCCCACGTCAAGTGCCACATAAGTTGGGATAAAAAGGTTGGCAGAGAGTTGGGCAGTTTAGCATTTACCATATTTAAGCCATATGGTGTTACCTTCTAGAGAAAATATAACATATATTAGGCAGCAAAGAAATACTAATCTAACAGGAGAAATTTCAGTACATTGCACTAAGCTAGACTCAGTTTCTATATGGAAGAATTTAAAATATATATATATATATATAGCCCTACTAAAATGATCAGGAGCAGTCCATCCTGGACAGGATATATATATATATATATATATAGCCCTATGTTGACCAGAATTGTAGAACAGAGTTTGGCTTGATGTCTATGAAAACTAATGACATGGGTTAGTTGAGTTGAGAAAGCTAGTCAGCACCCAGCACTATTGAAAAAGCATCTCATTAATCCCATGTAATAACAACAAAAGCATAATTTTTTTTTACAGCATAAATATGCAATTTCCCAGAGAAGCAAAGAACATGTATTAATAAAAGACATTTTCAATCAATTATGGTTCAAAACGAACACTCTCTAACATACACTATTAATAAAAATTCTTAAATTTTGTCCTCATCACAAACACGAGTACAAGCTTTACCTGATTAAGGAAATTAAATCAGCCATTATTGTGGGGACAGTAATTAGAGACGTCACATAGTGTTGCTCAATGGCTTCAAGTGCAGCTTTAGCTTCAAACTTGGGTGTCAAAACATGGCAACCACCAACCATAAGCATGGCCATGGCTGATGATATCCCACCAATGTGGCATAGCGGAGCAGTATGCAAATAAACCTGCCAGAAACCAACAAAACAAAACAATAAGTCATTCTTCTTTGAGCTACACAACCCCACTACTTTAATCCTGCCAAGTGCCATCCTCAAGTCTCTATGTATTACTCTCAATGCTTGAATTGTCATATCTTTGAGATATTGTACAAAAACATATCATGAGGAAAGGCTTACATCATCCTCACCGTAACCAACAATGGCAATTTTTGCCAGGGATTGTACAATCAGAGCTGAATGGCTTATTGCAACTCCCTTTGGCCTTCCTGTGGTTCCTATAGCCAGGAAAACAATCAAACCAAAATAATGTTTCTGCCAAGAAATTTTATGAGCAAATTAAGGGTATACATGAGCAACTTGAATGACAAAAAAAAAATAAATTGCTTTACATTCCATTCATTTCTTAGATTCTAAACTACATTACTATGTAGTAAGTTAGTAACTTAATGCAACTTCACCGCTGAAAAGATTCCTTAAAGAAAAGAATGACCCATGTTATGGAATTTTATAAAAGTCAGGAGGGAAGTTGAAAGAGAAGTATTTTTTTGAAACTATCTGCCAACCAACATCAGTAGTCCTGTTTTTAGTTTGAAACAACATTTTGACAAGCTTACCTGTTTAATCTTTGGGGTTTTCGTGACTGGCAATTTGGGATTATCATTATGTATTTTTAGAATTTATGTAGAAGGTAAATTAATCAAAGTAAAAGTTCTCCACTTAAACAAGGAAGCCCTGCTACTTAATAGTCAGAAAGCTAAAGCTGCCCAATATTACATAATGCATACACAAGATAGAAGGTAAATTGAATTCCTTGTACTAGGAAGGGTTTCTCCCACACCCCGCACCCCAAAAAAAAACAAAAAAAAGGGTGAGAAATTATAGACCGTAACTTTTTAAGTTGAACACATGCACTGGAGAAAGGAAATCTTTGAAAGGGATAAAATTTTTAAAATAGCAGGTTTCCCCAACTACACTTGTGTCCTTACAATGTATATTGTGCATTTAGTAAAATAAACCAAAAAATGTAGGCCTATAAGACATACCGTCGGAGTCACTCTTTCTTTTAGTTGCTTCCATATACATCCAAAGTGAACTAACACACTCGCACAAACACAATTAGATACAAATATATAATAAATATTTTACCTGAAGTGAAGCATATTATAGCGATGCCCTCAGGTGCCCAGATGTAATTGAATGATAGAGATATTAGAGAACCCTTCCTAAGTGTTTCAGTAGTCAGTACTGGAAAAAATGAACAAGCCAACAAAAATATTAACGAAGTGGTTTTTTAAACCCAATATTGATGATACTTCATATCTTATGTTTCTCATATATGATTTTGGATGTCAGAGAAACTACATACCATCTCCTGTGCTCTTAAAATCTAAAGGATGGGAACCCATGAGAACATGCCACCTCAGAGAAGGTATAGTCTCATTTTGCAGCTCCGAAAACCAAAAATTACAGCTCTCATCAGTCACCAACATTGCTGGCGTCACATACCCCAGTGCCAATCTTGACTCTTCAGAGCTCTACAAGTTGAGAAAGATAATTTTCAGATATTGCATAAAGTGACATAGAATACAATAGATATATTAGTTATTGTACCTATGGGGAAATGAAAAAACACGAAAACAGATATTGAAGAGAGTTAATGCAAGGATGGACAAGTTTTTTTAATTATAAAAAGAATAAAAAGACAGTTAAATGATGATCCATTTCCTCTGATGCTCCTTTCGATTGTATAGACAGAAAATTTTGTGAGCTCATAACAATTGTACCAACCCGTACAAAATTGTTCATTTTCTTTTCTTATATTACATCTTCTCATGAACCAAAGGGATTAAGGGAGCATAACGGTTATTTGATCAGAGTCACCTAGTTTTTAAAAATGGTATGTGTACTCGTATCTCGGTCCTTTACTCTATACTTACCCATCGGTAATTGAGAGGAGCAGCAATCCCTCCAACAAATGTGACAGCCAGTAACCACTCCAAATACGAATCACTGAGACAAACCCAATAAAAAAAAATTAATATAAATAATAAACAACTAAACTTTCATATTTTTTAAACCGTCCCTCTGTTCGCCTGCTTAACATTTTATTTTCAAGTCAATGACTAATTATGTAATCAGTTTGATCATGTAATCAGTTGGGTATTGTGGTCTTAACCATAACTACCAAAAAGGAAAAGTCTAGGAAGAGAGTGCCCTCATTTGCTTACTATGACTCATCCGTTTGGTTTTCACATCTTAACATACTCATGACTACTTTGTGAGCGTCAGGACCATTACTAAGTTGCCAACTCTAAATGCCTTTGCATTTATAACAAGTATCAATCAAATGTCAACTTCCTTATACTAAATAAGCTGCATTTCACTGTATAATCAAACACGAACATATTTGGAGCTGAATTGATGGTTAGACCTCCATGTGGGCTGTTGCAATTAAAGACAGAGCTGACTGATGGGAATATGCTATATGTAATAGCGAGCGTTATTCTAAAACGTTAACTATGAGGGCACCCACATGGACGAAATGACGAACTCTCCCTTATTTCAAGAGATGTTGCACAAATTTAGAGACACGCGCCCCATAGTTATATAAAGGACCCTCCGAGATTCCCACATTCAAAGTTTCATTGATAAATGTTACCGGATTTGCACACTCATCAATCATAGTTTGATGTTCTCTATTTGAACAAAATTATCTATCGACTTTCACCCGCACATGTAGACCATTTTAATATATTTTTAACAGAAATTTCAGCAAAAACAATCCCAATAGGCCAATATAATAAATCCAATAGGCCATTACACGTTCAGTAATAAATTTCATGACTATCATCTTCAAAAATGAAAACAATCCTTTTATTATTATTATTATTATTATTATTATTATTTTCATTTTTTTTGAAAAAGCATTTCTGAACACTGAACCAGACTGCCCCTGCACTTCTTATTAAAGGGTCTCAATTTCATACTTTCATATAACAATATTCAAGCAGAGGCGCGAGTGAGCAAAAAAACCTGTTGCGGGCAGAGATGGCGACAATGTCTCCTGTCCTAAGGCCGAGTTCGAACAACCCACCAGCCAGACCCAATACGCTCTCCACGAATTGCTTGCCGGTTTTTTGCCGCTTTCCCGTGATTGTGACCGGAGAATCACGCCGGAGAGTTGCTAAGATGCTCAAGCACTGACAGATATGGCCTTGTGAGTAATAACCCATATCTATGGAGGGTAAATTCGGAATTGGGTCTTAGCCAGGATGCCATTTGAGAAAGCGAAAGCTTTCCGGTTTGAAGAGGGGACTGAAAGCCAGCGCGGTTCTTATTGGTTGTGTCATCTTATCTGGTACGAGATGCTGTTACTTTACTTGCTGGTAATGCTAGATAGCTCACCAGTGGTAAATTACCGATTAGGTTTATCATTCCATGGAATTGCCTCAGAAGGATTGCCTCAACAAACTGACTACTGACTTTATTATAAACTACTGGAAACAAAAACAAGTTGATAGTCAAAACATCCTTATGGGGCAATACCATGAAATGATGAACCTAATCGGTAATTCCCCCTAAATATTAATCCTGCAAATAGCACATTCATTCAGGATTAGATGCCTTTATTGTAGGGTAAATATTTTATTCTCAACCAACAACTAATTAGTAACTTTAAAAACAAAAATAAAAATAAAAATAAAAAAGGAGCTTTTTTTTTTCTCACACCATTTTAAGTTTCCTAATCCAATTACTTAAAATGTGTGGGAAAAAGCTCAATATTGTCCGACCTTAAACATAGAGAAAAACTTTCATGTAATTGTAATATGACCAGGTGATATCACAAGCCAATAAAATTCAAGTAAAGTGGATTGTTAGTATACTTTTTTACCCCCTAATCCCACTTTACCTAGCCCGTATTGGCTTGTGACATTATTTGGCTATGTCACAATTACATGAAAGACTCACTCCTAAACATAATCCAAACCCAATACAACACCGAAAAATTCGATAATTTTTTATTTTTATTTTTATTACAACATCAAATTAAGAGGTGTGTTGTGGGCTAGCCCTTGAAAAATTGCAATCCAATATTTTAGGTGTAACCCACTTGGCCTTGGACCGAAGTGCGTTGACACTACGAAAAATTAAGTAGGCCTTATACCAGACGGCATGCAGCCCAAGCTCTTTCCCATGTTAATCCATTATTAAATGACAAGCTTTGGCAGCATAGGGTCACATATTACGGAATTCTTTAGAAATTTTTTGGGAAAATGACTTTTAATTTTGGTTACCACTTCGTAATGTAATCCCAGATAAAAAGCAGTTGGTAGTCAAATTGTATCATGTTGAAAGTCAATTTGTAGCAAGTTGATAGGCAAACCCTTTGTTTGGCATTATATTGCGATGTGGTAACCAAAAGGTCATTTTCATTGAGGCAAGTCCATTTTGTTTTTCCTGATATTTAAGCCTCCGTTTCCATTTGAATCTGGTAGACCATGAAGGAAAGGAAAGGAAAGGAAAGGAAAGGGGGGAAAATTCGTCAGTAAGCAATTTTTGGGAAATTACCAGTGACCTCTAGCTCAATTGGTATCGTAGGATTTAATAGTATACTCGTTTAATCTTTTTTCTCACGACCAACTTATGTGCCTTGACCCCCTGTTTTCAATGGGATGTCCAAACACTTCATAAATAATCAGACATTATGTCTTTATGTGTTAGCCCTTATCCCACTGGGTGAGGATCCTCTCCAGTCTAATTCCCACCAGTTCCCTCCAGTCTATGGCTATTAAAGTGCCACATGTTATTAAGTTGATCGAAGGGTTTACATTTAGCCACCTCATCTACCCACTTAAGCAAATGGATTTTTTACCTGAAAGTCTTTTACGCAAGGACTTACATATCGATATTGATGGATATATCGAGAGTCCAAAAATACGGATATATTGGATATTTCGATAGATATATCGAAAATTTATATATCGATTCAGAGATATGATTGATATTGTTAGTTAAACACGTATATTTTCATTGAAACTCTGGAACAATGATTAGACTCTAATAAACAGTTTAGAATCAAAATATTATAATTTAAATGCGTATTAGACATATATGTATCGTATACGGTATAAAAATTGTGCCACACTGAATGATAGAATGAATATTTTAACAAAGTAAATGAAAGTTGTTACTTCATACACCAATTTAAGCCATTAGTATAATTGAAATGTATATATATCTATATAAATCAATACTAAAAGAGTAAGAGGTCATAATTTTGACGCAATAACAAGAAAATGAATATCTCGATATATATCTTCGATATAGTGGATACATCTCGATATATTCGATATATCAACGATATTATGTAAAAGAAAGAAGATATTATGGATATATTAAAGTATATGATATATCGAGATTTTATCAATAATATCAAAAATATCGACAATATTGTAAAGATATTATGCGAAAAAGATATGTCGATTAGATATCGTATCGAGGGGTACGGATACACGGATATATCGTGGATATATCGAAGATATCGTGGATATTTTAGTCCATGCTTTTACGTTTCTACACTAATACCCTGGTTAGAGGAGTCGCCGATGATTACAAGCACCACGAAAGAACCAAATTAATCTAAGTTTCTTCATCTTACATCTTAACTGTTAAGGTTGGGAATAAAAAAGGGAAATACTCGAATTAACCAGAAAGACAATAGTGAGTTTCGACTTATGAATCTGGTATAATTATTTTTGCAGAAGCACTATAGACATTAAAGAAATCTTCCATAAATTTTGCAAATACAGAGGTAAATCTCTTCAATTTTGTTTTGATTTGTTTTGTTTTTCCATCGACAACACTGGTAAGGCCCAAAAATGGCTTCCATGCATTTTGTTTTCAACAATATACAAGTTCTTTCATTAAAAACTTCCCTCTATGGAAAACTGGTTCTGTTGTTGGTGTCTTGTTCAATTCCATGGTGATGCCAAATTGACAAAGGTAACCAAGTTGCCCCCTACTTGTCACCAACGATTTCTTCGATTGCGGGATTTTTTGAGATTTGGGTATCGATGTGAATAAGTCAAGTTATAGGGGAGAGAATGCAAATTAGAGTTTGGGACATTTGGGTTGAATCCCACATGAGAAAACCATGTCAATATTGTCTTGAGAGAGGTGAAGAAGCAGCCTTAAGTGGATAGATATATAACTTAGCAAATGTATATACTAGACATGTAAATGAAGTAAATGTATATGCTAGACATGTAACCGTTAATAATAGTATTATAATGACAATATGAGTTACAAAGCAACCGGTAAAATATTATTTTTATTAAAATAATTTAACAAAAAATAATTTAACAACCCCTTTGCATTATAAATGAAGTTTAATATAAACCCTTTCACACATAGTTCATCTCTTCTGGTTTTTGTTTTTTTTCAGTCACAATTTACAAGACAAAGTTCATGAGGATGGCCTTGAGGAGGAATGGTAAGAGTTAAACCCAAGACTTCTTACTTGGCAAGAGGCCGTAAGACCACTCAATCCACTCCTCGAGGTTACTCACTACTCAATCACACCAGTGTATATATATAGAAGGGAGACACTCACACTTGAGTTTACTTCACACTACTTAGATCAAATGGCAGCTCACCCCCCTTATTTATACTTGTTGGTTGCCGACTTGTATAGTCAGTTGTGCACCGACTTAGAAGCTCCTAGACCACTCGAGAATAGATGTGGAGCAGTTGGTACGTGAAGCCTCTAGAGAGATGGATATGGGAATAAATAAAAATAAAGAAGGAAGACGTACAGAGAAAGATTTGGAGAGAGACAGTGGAGAGAATAAGGGTGAAGAAGATAGAAGAAGAAGAATATAGAAAGAGAGAGAAGAAGGCAGTTGAGAAAGATGGAGAAAAATCTGGACTTTGGAGAGGCGGTGTTGATCTTCAATCACTACTTGGATTCGGCGTAAATCCATTAATACGCTACAACCAAGGCCCTAATAATGCTTTACAAATAGCAAAAATTGTTCTATGTATGGATCAGAGGAGACAATCATTCCTACCATGTAAAGTGCTTAATCCTAATTTTCTAAACTGTAACAATCATCTCCTAGTTGAATTCCTCGGGGCTTAATTAGTGCCTTAGTAGAGGATTGTGAAAGCGCCAAAACAAAAGGGCTTAAGTACGTACAAGACTATGAGGTGCCTCTAGCTTCTATGAATGCTTAGGGTTTTTATTATGGGTTTTCTTAACGTGTGCCCTAAGGCACATATTAAGCTATAATTAACGACCCAATCATTAAATGGAAAAATGTGAAAATGCATAGTAAATGATGAAAGTTGCTTGGAAAAATGTGAAAATGCTTAGAAAACTGTGCAAACACATTACTCCATGCAATGATTGGATCATTAATTGCAACTTAACATGTGTCCCTAGGGCACACGTAAGAAAACCCTCTTATTATTTGTTTACTTTAAGAAAACTAGCTTTATAGGGTTTGATAGCTTATTTTTTTCTTTTGCTGTTTTGTAGGGCTGCTGCATTGTTATTGGAGTTTGAGTGCTTACAATTATTATCATGGTTTTTTGGGTTTTCTATTTTGTTTGGCTTTGCACTGAATTTGGGTCTATCAATCTTTTTTATTTTATTTTTTTTTTCTGGTTGGTTTTTGTTGTCTTGGGATCATGCTTTCTATTTAGGATGAAGCTGATATGTCTTCAACCCATCCT
Source organism: Liquidambar formosana (assembly GCA_039720395.1). Classification (NCBI taxonomy): domain Eukaryota; kingdom Viridiplantae; phylum Streptophyta; class Magnoliopsida; order Saxifragales; family Altingiaceae; genus Liquidambar; species Liquidambar formosana. The sequence continues at coordinate 15,706,712 of CM077835.1, read as the reverse complement.
ACATGCCATACTTCGAGATTCTCCTATGTGGATTATAGTTTTTTAGGATATATATTCTCACACCTCGATCATTTTCACATAAATTTCAAGTCTAATTACTAGTCCCACCTTTTTATTTTATTTTTATCAGCATCATTATCAATCACTTTATGAATGCTAATGAAAGGTCTTAATTGACTCGTATTCCCAGCAGTCCTCAAGTCCAATATCCAATATTTAATGATATGCTTACAATTTTCAAACTTAATTATAATTGTGTTAAGATTCAAGTTCTGCATTTCTAGATCGATCCTTTAAATAATTGCCCATGACTAACTTAAGGGCTGGTTAAATTGGTTTTTTTTTTTTTAGTTTGTTTCGCGGCTTCTTTTTTTCCTTATCGGTAATTGGATTAAAGAAATTTTTTATCGACAAAATTCAAACTCCCCACTATATTGGGCACATTTGATGTGAAACAAAATTGTGACAAGAAGCAATTTAAGTTGAAACTATGAAAGGTTATAGCCGGTTGGCGCGCGACGTAAAACCCATTTTAACATAGAAATCCTGACTTTTCTTTATTTAATAATGCTGTTGATCCTTTATTTGGTTGCATTGGCAAAATTTCATTCTTGTAGAGAGGTGCAAGGTTACTTAGCAGGGGTCATACGTTTACTTTGAAATGTGCCAAAAGGAATTCTATAAATTTATATCAATTACAGAATGAATTTAGGGGTACCTCACAAGGTGATAGCACTGGTTTAGACATATCCTTGCAAGATTTCTAGTCCAAAAATAATAATAGTAATAAAGAAAATAATTAAATATTCACTTGTCAATTAAATACATGTCTGCGTGTTCAAACGAATGGAGCGATGCGAATTAACCAGTACTATATTTTGATTAATTATGGTGTACTATATATTATATATCAAATGATGGACTCTTTCAAGGCTATATTGACATCCGTTGATAGGACACCCACTTAATCCTTAGAATGGGGAGATAATTTATAAATATATTGTTTGATTGCTTGGGGGATAAAAATTTCTTCTTATTACCAACCCAACCTGTTTATTATAAACTCTCTTCTTTTCCTCAAATTTCCACTACCTCCTTCTAAGATATAAATTTATCTATAATTATATTCATAATTTTTGTAGTATAATTTCTATTCTTTGTTGCGCAATAAGATGATTGCCATATATATTTAAATACGGGTTTTATCACCATATATTGAAATTCAACACAGCTTAAAAAATAAAAAATAAATAAATAAAATAAATAAAAAAAACCAGTTTTAATGATACGTTGGATATGGATGACAAATGACTTGCGGAAGAAGGCTTACAAAGGGTTTTTCATCATTTCTCTTTAGTTGGTACTGCCTCTCTCACAAGCTTCAAAATAATATCAACCACCAAGGGGACAAAGAGTGGATCAAAACCTAGACCATGTAAATAGGTCATCTATTACCAGTCACCACGCAATGCCATTGGACATACGTGATTACAAGTTATTTGATCATCTTCGAAGATCCTAATTCCTTTCTTTTCTTTTCTTTTCTTTTTTTTGGCTTTTTTCTTTTTGGTGTCGTATATTTATTGTTTTGCAACCTAATCTAGTGAGGAACTAAGGAAGAGAGTCAAAAGTTCAAACTTAACCGCTAAACTAGTAGGTAATTTTATGGTACCCACAAGATTTTTAGGGTATCATATTCCCTTATCGTTTGAAGTAATCTACTTATTATTTGAAGTGGTTCAAAATAGTCTACTTACCATTTAAAGTGAACATTTTAAGTGGCCCACTTACCGTTTTAAGTGAACAACTTACCATTTCAAATTAGCTTATGAGTATGGTACCCAATTTCTCACTCGGGTAGCATAAAGTTAGCCTAAATTAGGACATGATTGTCACTTTACCAAAAAATTAGAGGTGATCGAGTAGTCCATAAGTTTGAATGACTTGCATTCACATATAAACTTCAATAGTGTCGGGGATTTAGAGTGCAACTTGATCTGGTATAATTGTATAAATCAAGAATTGAAGTGAAATTAACCATTGGGTTGGTTTTATGCTCTTGAGCTACCTTGATTCGGTTCCACGTTAAAAAAATTAGGAAACGACCTTTATGTGGTTTGATTTTGGGTTAAGGCATTGGATAAATCTGATAACCGACCTTATACATATAATATAATAATATAATAATTAATTATGCCATAAATGAATGTTATATTATTTTTTTACGAAATTTCAATATTTCTTTTTTCTTATACATATTAAAAATGTATTTGTTATCTATTAAGAATTTATAAATTAACGTTACTTGTTTTATTTATTTATTTATTTAAAATTAATTTTAACCAAAAAAAAAAAAAAACACAGGGACGTGGAGGAGAAAGTATTCCAAAAGTTTACCAATAGCCATCTAGCAACTATAAAGGCAGGGAATCCAAAATTTTTTGGAAATTCGTACGGTCTTTTGAAAACTCTGAATTACTTTAACCAAAAAAAAAAGAAAAAAAAAAAAAAAAGGTAGGCTCTAATCATATTTCTTTGTCAAAAAAAAAAAAAAAATGTTCATTTTTTGGAAATTCGTACGGTCTTTTGGAAATTCGTACGGTCCTCAAAAGCCTTTTTGCTTTTGATTTTGTTATTCTGGATATTTCTTTGTCATAATACACTTTTATAATTTGTTGGAATTGCCAACACATTCAATTTCAACTTTACAAAGATCACCACCTCCCACCACCACTGCTACCCGCCTGTCACACCACTGAGCGTCACTGCCACTTATCACTACCACTACCTAACATTATCAACCACCTCCATCACCGCCTCTGCATAACAAGCACCATCACCTCTCATATTGTTATTAATCAAAACATTTTTTTGTAAAACCCCTGCAACCCTTCTCTGGCTACCCGATGAAGCAATCTGCGACTTCAGGAGAGTAATTCCGGCGGAGTCGCCAATAAATGTGCGAAGGAGAGGATAGGAGCGACGGAAGTTATCTTGCCCGAATGCCAAAATGAAACGGACCGAATTCCCCGGAGAAAGCTTTTAAAAAGAAGGGTTTGCTTGAGATTTATTTTATTTTATTTTTTATGTTTTTTTTCCTGACACCACGAGGAGAGAATCAGAGAACCCATAGAAACAGAAATTTTATTTTTATTTTTCCCCCTGTTTGTGTGTTTTGTCGTTCACGGTAGCGCCGATAAGGCATCTCAGCAAGGCAGAACGCTTGGGCAGAGGGCAGACACCTCGAAACCACTGCTTCACCGACACTGACAGCCTTCACGAGCTCATTCTTGTTGAGTGTAGGAAAAGTCACCCTTGCGATCACAAGACGACCAGAAAACATTGACTTGTATGGTCGTCATGGACTCATGGGTCCATCATCACAATCCGAATAATTACCCCACCAAACACTACAACTCACAAACAAAGACCCTTTTGAATTGACGGAAATTTTCCGGTCGCCAATCCAAACGCATCTCTGATCCGCAAAATTTTTCGAGAAAAATCCCACCAAACGAGGTAAACTGATCCGAGTCTTTCTCAATTTTTTCAATATCTAATACTACCTCCGTCCGTAAAGATAGGCCACGTATGATTAAACACAGAGTTTAAGAAAATATAACCATTTCATTAACTTGTCATTGATTAAGTTATATCTTTCCAAAAAGAATAAATTACATTAAGACCCCCTCTAAAATCTGACAATTACAAATAGACCCCCTCACATTTCTGAAATTACATTAAGATCCATTCCTCTAACTTCGTCCATAATCCATTAAATCACTTTCAATTTTTTTCAAAATACCCTAATTACTCTTATTGGATGACAACTTCCATGTTAAATGCATATAACTCATCAGTCCAATACATTCATCAAGTACATTTGATTGATTTATTTATTTATTGATAAACAACTAAAAAATTATATATATATATAAAAGAAAAATGCCAAAAAGCTTAAATTTTTGTCCAACTGATGTGGTAGCCATCAGATTTGCTCATTAGAAACAATTATCTATTTAATTGATGTGTAAAAAAAATAAAAAAAAAAGTGATTTGCCAAGTTGCTACCTCGTTTGCCACCTCTATACGTGCATCTCCATTATAATAATTCTTTTTATTTATTTCTACATATGAGTAATGTTACATAGCCTTTTTTTTTTTTTACTCAAATCTACTTACTCAAATGAGGTGGCAACTCAGCAAATCAATTTTTTTATTTTTTATTTTGCAAATTAATTAAAAATTTAATTAAATAAATAATTGTTTCTAAAGAGCAAATTTGACAGCTACCACATCAGTTGGATAGAAAATTTAAATTTTTTGTAGCATTTTTCTTATATATATATATCTATATATATATATTATCTTTTAGTTGTTTATCAATAATAATTAAAAAATTCAAAAGTATTGGATGAACTATTGGACTAGTGAGTTATATGCATTTAACATGGAAGTTATCATCCACTAAGGGTAGTTAGGGTATTTTGAAAAAATTTGAATATGATTTAACAATTAATGGACGGAAGTTAGAAGGAGGGGTCTCTTTGTAGTTTATTTTGTAAAGTAACGGGTGTCAGTGTAATTTTAAAAACGTGAGGGGGTGTATCTGTAATAGTCAGATTTTAGAGGGGGTCTTATTGTAATTTACCCTTCCAAAAATATCTTTATCTTTTTTGTATTGGATTTTGTGTTGAAAATAAATATTGAAATAATGAAGGGTAGTGTAGAAAACTTAAAAAAAATATAATTTGACTTTTCGAAGTGGCCAAATATTTTGGAACAAAAAAAGGTTGAAAATTTGGCCTATCTTATTGGGACGGAGAGAGTAAGAATATAGCTTACTTTTTACAGGAATTTGAAAAGGATAATACTTGGTTCCTCACAATAGAGGAGCAACTCTTCCTCCTTCCCATTCATATTATATAACAAACAAATGAAAATTGATTATGTACATATATCCCTATGTTATGTTATTTTAAATATGCATATATATGTCCATATATATATATATGTTTATTTGTTCAAATGAAATATAATTATGTTTCTATATATTTGTATCCACGTGTTCACGTATCTGTGTCTATATATCCATATTTTTTAAAATTAATTATTATGCGTAGCAAAATATGAATGAAAAGAATACGAGTTGCTCTTCCTCTGATGAGGAAAGTATTATTCATTTGAAAATCAATTTTTTACTATATTTTTACTCATTTAACTGTTTGTTTTTTGGTTTTCTGGGTGTTTATTACCAATAAAGGACGAAGCGAGGGGCGGCAAAAAGACACTCTTTACTGACAGTGACAGCGACAACACGCGTTTTTGGTACTCTCTACTCTACTGTATCACACACACCACTAGAAAAGCCCTAAAATTCTGATAAATTTCCTTGTGAAAGACAAGTTGGAGAGAGTGAGAGATAGGGAGAGAATGATGTGTAATAGGAGTTTCGGCTTCGCAATCGCTGTCGCGTACCTACCGTTGATCGTGTTTACATTCATCAGAGGAGTAGGAGGTCGAGAACTCCGGCTGTCAGAGCATGGACAGGGTTTGTAACGAGATGCCTTCGATTTTTTCCAGATATAATTGGGCCAATGGTTAACGATCAAAGCCTATTTCTATTTCAAGTTGCCATTGGACATCGTCAGGTAAAGATTTTCAGTCTCCTAAGGGAGAATACTTCACGAGGTATGACATGGGCTTCGTGGAAGGCTAAATCAGAAAACACCATCTTGCATTTGGCAGCAAAGTTGCCACCTTCTTCGCAACTCAAATGTGTTTCTGGTTCCACTCTACAAATTCAGCGACAGTTGCAATGGTTTAAGGTAGTGGATTTTACTCTTAAGCCTACTGCTTATTGTTAAGGGTAAATATCTAAAATTTTCAGAAATAAAAAGCCATGGTCTTGTTCATTGATATGGAAACCTGTTCGGCTTTTCCTTGGATTCAATGTACTATTGAAGAGCCATATCATCCTACTGTGGATGTCTAGAAACAGATGCTCACCGAAGTTGGATTTTATTTTTATTTTGATAAAAGTAAAGATTTTACTAAGCAGAAAATTAAGTACAACGAGCTGAGGGTGTTAGGATTATGCCCTAGAGCCAATCATAGAGATGATTGTTTAGGGATTAGGAACAATCATTTGATTTCATTTGTGTATGTCACATTTATTATTGATTTAATAAAAGGGCTTATTCTATTATGTTTATATGCATCATTTATATTTACATAATATGTCCATGGAATTAGAGTTGAGAATATGGAATTACAAAGAGTTGTAATTTTGAGACTGTAGATATATCTCTGTACTAAACTCCTAAAGCATTCATAGTTGAAGGTTTACTATGATGGACAATAATGAATCATAGGACTAGCACTTGTTAGGTTGACTCTATAGGAGGATAGCTAGTCTCAAGCTATTTGTGTGGAGACACTACAATCAACAAGTGGGTGCCTATTACGAGAATAGGTACACTGAATGTGACCAAAGATATGAGATAAACTGAATGGAGTTTTATCCTGCCCGTCAATCAGTTTCTCATTGTTATAGTGGTACAAGTAATCTTTAGACCTGAGACACCATAGTTGTCTTATGCATGTAGCTTTAGAAGTTTGATAACACTAAGTGCAAATCCTATTCAGGAGTTTGCAAAGGTGTTCATTGGCCCTACTGCTATGTGTATGACGGCATGTGAGTGATCAACAAGGGATCCATCACTCTCAGGAAAAAGAGAGAGAATGTCTCATATAGCATTCATAATATAACTCATTAAATCCATGGCCATGGTAGGATGAATATGAAAAGAGTTTCATGAGTTCATCAATGAGTTGATATCTATGAATGAGTATAAAGTAATTGAACTAGGGACTTGACAGACTTCTATGTCCTATTAGTTCAATTGGAGACATTGTATTGAAGGAAGGATGCAATTATAACCTATAAACTATAACAGAAGGGTTCTTTGTAAATGACTATTCACCTCATTAAGGACCACACCATGAGCCATATGCTAGGTGTCACTCATGGTTAGTAGAAACCCTAATTGATATAAGTGAGTTATAATAAATTAGGGAATTGGAACGAGTTCCAATTAGATCCTAAATGGAAAGAGTTCCATTGTGCACATCTCGTGCTATTCCTACTACTTGATGATGTGAACCCAATGGGTCATACACTGATCATGCAAGATGAGCTTTAAAGTCTATGAGAGAAAGGGTATGAGTGCATAAAGAATAATTCTTTGAGGCCTATTTATATTTGATATAATTTATAGGGGTTATTGTGCAATTTAGAGAAATTGCATAAAACCCTAATAGGGTTTCCCCCTAGGGCCGGCCCCCTTAGTGTGGACTATATAAGTCACACTATGATGTGTGACATCATGATAAGTTGAACTCCCCAAGGGCTGGCCAGATTTTCCAGCCTCCCTCTCTCTCTCTCCTCTCTTCTCTTACACTAGCAACAACAAGGAAAATGAGGAAAGGACTTAAAGCTCTAGCTAGGTGTGGATACCGTTGGAGGCAGCACACTTAGGCTGCTCATTCACCGCTGTCCGGAATCAAAGCTTGGAGCAAAAAGGAGAAGACAAAAATTCTGTAAGTGTTCTAACCCTCTTTGTAGTTAGGGTTTGATTTTGTGTTATACATAGTTAGATTCATGGGCTGTGGAATCGTAGGAAAAATTTTTATATTCCACACTTCAATTTTTCCCTCTTGTTCGATTCCCAACAGAGGGAAGCTAATCCCATAGGCATCTTCCATACAGACATTCCACATATACTAGGAAAGAAATTATCTCAAACACAAGGCTCAACCAAATTATGTCCACGATTAGTTGTAACATTTGCTGCCCTAGTAGGCTGCCTTAACACATGCCTAAATTCAATGGACTCAAATGACCAAAGTTATATAATGGGTTTTATGAATACATTTTTGTCCATTCCTATGTTTTTGGATAGAAATTTTTATCTCAAAGATGATTTAGTTATTTTCCTTCTAGTTTTGTTTATATACATATACTTAGGGAAGAGATTCTCTCTATTTAATTGACAGTCCATTGAAATCTACACTATTTATATCATATGGATTCACCAAAACATGTGAGACTCATATGGTATAAACGGTCCAAATTTCAATGGAGAGTCGTCCATTGCAATGGAGAGGATCCTTGCTCCTTTTACATATCTTTTAGTGAATTTGAGGTGGGGCTATTTCCACACCTGTTTTTTGCTAAATCCAGACCCCTCATACCTTATTTTCACACATTTTTCTTTACGTTTACTCATGGGGGATTGTGGATTTAGCATAAAAGGATATGGAAATTGGCCCATCCTATTTGTTTTTGTAGAAGAATGTAAATTTATGTATGCATACATTAACTGAGGCAATATGCTCTACAGGAGGTGAAAAATTTCGCTTCCCCTGTTCTTAGGGAAATGAAAAACACCGATAAGAAAACTCCTTGGGAATTATTCATGGATGATCACAAAGAGTTACTTGACAAAGGGGAAAAATGGATGAAGGATACATCCACCTCTTGCATGGTGGTTGCCACTCTCATTGCTACAGTAGCGTTTGTTGCAGCATTTATTGTTCCTAGAGGCAATGACAACAACAACGGCATCCCAATTTTTTTAATGCACAATTCATTTATGATGTTTGCTATATCAAATGCACTAGCTCTATTTTTTGCCACCACTTCCCTTCTAATGTTCTTATCTATCCTCACTGCACGTTATGCAGAAGAAAATTTCTTGACCTCATTGCCGAAGAGGTTGATACTAGGTCTAGCTTCTCTCTTCTTTGCTATAGCCACCATGATGATAGCTTTTAGTGCAGCTCCTTCTATTGTGCTCAATGAAAGATTAAAATGGGTTTACATACCAATCACTTTGGTAGCCTGTTTACCAGTAACTATATTTGCAATGCTACAGCTTCCCTTGTTTATCCAAATGTTCCAATCGACATATGGATTTGGCATCTTTCATCAACGAAGCAATCTTAGGCTTTAAAAGGCCATGGGAAATACTGTCTTCAAATGTATGTTTGAAGAATTTATTTTTCATTGAATTTTTACAAAGTTTGATATTATTTAGTAAACTCCCAAAATTCTAAGTTATAAATGCTTGGCAGAGGTAGCCTCATTGGGTCGAATATTTCCTATTTTTCTTATTTTGAATTTCTTAACCATTAAACCATTCATAATATTATTGCAAAGGAAAAGGGAAAGGGAAAGGGAAAAGCGGGGCAGGGGTTGAAGGTAGAGGTAGCATTGATAGTTTGACACCCTTTTGTTGAGTTGATTTTAAGGGGAGGGGTATTAAGGGTGGAGGTAATTTCTATTGTTTGAAAAAAAAAAAAAAAAAAGGAAATTGTAACTGTTGACCATCTAATGTTCATCCATCTTTGGTCCTTTTGGATGGTCATACCTGAAATCAATTCGACACATAAATACATAGTTTCACACCATTGGCAAATCAGACTGTCAATCTCTGAGGGCTTCGAAATACGGCTCCCGTAGGAATTTGTCAATAACCCGAGGGATAGAGCTTTTTCTTTGTTTGCTTTTGTTTTGTTAGTATCTTTCACCGACGAAAAATAAAACAAAAAACAAAAGGGAAAATAAGTACAAGATGCAAAAAAACGATTTGGATAATTTGATTTTAGAAAGGGTTGGGTTATTGTCATCATAAAAAAATTTTTGTAATCTCATTTAGATTACAGTTTTTAAGGCTTAATAAAAAAAATATAAAAGGTTCTCATGAAAACTAATTACAGAGTCCATTAGAAAATATTATTTTGAATAACTCTGTGGAAAAAGTTTTTTCAAAATATTTCGTTTAAGTGGATTTTTTTTTTTTTTTTTTTTTTTTTTGCCATAAAAATGAAACAAAGACATTTAAATGGCCAAAAAATTCCACTTAACGACATATTTTGGAAAAATGTATTTTCTTTTACAAAGTTGTTCAGAATAAAGTTTTCCAGTGGACAATGTAATTAGTTTTTAAGAAAACCTTTTATATTTTTTTTATAAAATCTTGAATAGTTTAATATATATGAAAGATACAAAGGAATTTTTTGTGATGACAATAGCCGCCCTTTAAGAAAATTCTTGAGCATTTTTACTTTTGAATTCCACTGTCTGATCTAATAAAATAAAACAGTCAATTTTTTTCCCCAAAAGTAGTATCCATTTATTCTTGAGTCTTGTTATTTTATTGGCAAGCAAGCTATATATGGAAAAAGATTAAGAAGGGTCTCCTTTGTTATTTTATGGTCTTTTATAGTGAATCTAATTTAAGTGACACTAATTGATGCCACTTCGTTTCTTATTCAGTTTGGCTCTACTCTCTCAATTTTGTGATTCCAATTCACCCGTCGCTTAAAAACTACGTACTTATTTTATCATAGATAAACAAATTTAAGTGGCTCTTTGCTGCGAACACCAAACCTAGTTAGACCTCCGATTACCCATGTGTATAAGCGTTGGCGAAAGACACTAAAAATTTTTGATGCAAAGTTTTAGAAAATGTGTTTTGCTGATGATTTTTTTATTTTATTTGTTTTATAAGCGATTTGCTGATGTTAATAGAAGGGTTGCTCACTTTGTTTACCAAAATTGCCGGGGCCATAATGTGGAAATGGAATAGATCAAATGCAGAGTGAGGGGTAAGAATAAGAATTCTGCTAAGATTGAAGAATTCATGCCTTCTTGTTGCCAAACACAAGATCGAGATAGAGGATGGCACTTCCGATCTATGGTTTTAGGTGTTTTCACACCATAGATTTTAGGCTCGGTAAGCAGGTTGTAAAACTTTTCCACCACCTGTATGAAAATGGTAGGTATAGAGAACCAAAAAACACCTCCAAGTTTAGCCTGCATGTGGGATAATAAAAGTAAATTATTACCTTGAAATTAAAGCTGTTAGTTACATTCTTCATTTTCCTGTGCTGGGGCGGTTGGAGAAGTTTTCCAACTTCACAAGGACATCTATGAGATATAGCAGACAAGGAATGGAGCGGTAAAGATATTTGCAATAAAACTACTCTGAAGTTAGTGTTAACAATAACTGGGTTTATATATACCATTAGGCTATGTTTGGTATCCCGAATTAAAAGGTTGGATAGAATATAATTTTTGGATAAAGAAAAAGTCTTTGATTGCTTTGTTTGAACTGGAAAAGATGGTTCTTAAATATTTTTCTATCATCTTGTTTCTTTTAAATGGGATAGTATCCTAAAATAAAAATATACTACCTTCCTTAATGGGTTTATTATATTCTACATATGGAAGATATAACTATCATATGAATAGTATATCCCATATTTGAAAATAGCACCAAGTACATAAAAATGATATGTATATCCTATCCGACCTATCCAATATACCAAACATAGCCTTAGGGGTGATGGTTTAGTGGTAAAGACGTAAAAGGTTGGATGGTTAAGGTTTCAAGTCTCGAGGATGGTGACATGATCCTCCTCATTCATTAGAGTTACTAATCTTTGGTGGGGTTGAGGTTAAGTTAAAGTTCAACTAACTTGAGGGAGCACCTACTATTCCCTACTTTGTAGGCCCGTTTAGATCTCTCATGTCGATCATTGGTTTCTCAACAGATAGAACAGCTACTATAATCACAATCAAATAGAGTCGTCATGATTGATCCCCTTCTACCCTTTTTGATTTAAAAAAATTAAAATTATGTTTATTACAAGAGAAAGAGTGGAGAATAGAATGATGATTACGTTATAAAAATAAAAAATAAAAAATTATGTTTTATTAAAAAAAAAAAAAAAAACTAAATAAATAAAAGGAGAGAGGTTTTGGTAGCGTAATACAAGAACATTACGTAATATAGATCCCTTTCTCCTCTGTAACTTGATAGTATTCTTTTCGTTCTTAATTGATTGTCCTTTTTAAAAAAAAAAAAAAAAAAAAAAAACACACTTTTTTTAGGAGACTTTATTTAATGTTTTCACATCATCATATATGTTTAAACATTCTAATTTTGTCCTCAAATATTCATAACATTAAATAAATAAAAAAAAATGAGAAGAGAGAAAGAAGAAGAAGAAGAAGAAGAAGAAGAAGAAGAGAATACTATACTCTTTCAAGAATAGTTTAAGAAATCAAATATAAAAATATCAAAGACTTTTTGAATGTAACAATAATTTTGGAACGGCAAAAAGAAAAAGCCAGTTAATTAGGAACGGAAACGTGAGAGAGCACAAAAATGAGTCTTCTACGTAATTGTAACACAGTCAAATAATGTCACAAGCTAATAAAAACCAAACATATTGGGATTATGGGTTTTTCTCGGGAGCACAATACACCTGTTCCACAGTGTGGGGTAATGACAAGTACAAGCATGTTCAGCCTATGACCATGACTATGCCTCACTCTGTCCATGTTCAGCCCTTGGCAGTTTGGCTATGACTATGTCCCACTCGTCGATATGACCATGCCTCTCTCTCGCTTCCTCCCTTTGTCTTTTTCCTTTTTGATCAGAAGAAAGAAGACGATATGCCACGAGCACACAGCAAAGAGCAAAGAAGAGACATGCATGCGCGCAACAAAGCGGAGGATGGAACCAAACGCGACTAAAACTTTACGTAACTGTGATATGTGATTATGTGATACAGTTTTGTGATATCAAAAATCAATAAGAATAAAATAAAGTAAGATTACAAGACCCGGCCTGTCACGGTTGCACAGAGATTCAGTCACCAAACGTACGCGCAACGCAACCCAGGCCAACGCCAACTGCTCTTTGTCTCTTCTCTCCGTTCTTTGTTTTTTCATATAACCCAGAATCTGCAGCAGAGTGGTGTTGTTGACACCGGAGATCACGTGTGGTGCTTGAAGCCGTCTCCTGCAGATCTACTCCATCGATCACCTGAGCAAATATGGCTTTTACCAGTATCCGAGCAGAATCGTCCTCTTCCCTTCCACCCAATTTTTTCGTCTATGATGTTTTCTTGAGTTTCAGAGGCGAGGATACACGCAAGAACTTCACGGACCACATGTACGCTGCTTTGGTCCGTCACTGTTTTTCCACCTTCAGAGATGACGACGAACTCCAGAGAGGGGAAGAAATTGGGCCCGGACTGTTGACATCAATCGAGCAGTCAAGGATTTCTGTTATCATTTTCTCGAGAAACTACGCTGATTCGGGATGGTGCCTTGACGAACTGGTGAAGATCCTCGACTGCAAGAGAACCTTCAAACAGATTGTTCTGCCCATCTTCTACGACGTCGATCCATCCGACGTGAGGGCACAGAGGGGGACTTATGCACAAGCATTTGCCAAGCATGAAAAGCGTTACAAGGGTAGTGACATGAAAGGCAAGATCAAGAGCTGGAGGGCTGCCCTGACAGAGGCCGCGAATTTGTCTGGCTATGACTTGCAAAATATGGCTGACGGGTATGGTTTGATCCCATTGTTTTTATACCTTGGTCGCCTGTAAAAATTTACTTCTTGTTTCTTTCCAATTTCATTTTTTTCATTTGCTTTTCAAAAACGTTTATTTTGCTTCCATCTCTAATCGTGGGTTGAAATTCGCAGGCACGAGGCCAAGGCTATTGAGAATATAATCAAAGACATATCGAATAGACTAAACCCCACATACATACATGTTGCCAATTACCCAGTCGGCATAGAGTCTCGTGTGCAACGCGTAATTGAGTTGTTAGAGTTGGGGTCGGACACTGTTCGCATTGTGGGGATTTGGGGGATGGGTGGCATAGGCAAAACAACCATTGCCAAAGCTGTCTATAAGCTAATTCGTATCCAATTTCAAGGCAGCAGTTTCCTCGCAGATGTTAGACAAAAATCGGAACAACCCAACGGTCTTGTTGATATTCAAGAACAACTTTTTTCCGATATTCTAATGAACAAAACTCAGGACATAAGAAATGTTCATCGTGGAACCGACATTATAATGAAAAGACTATGGTCTAGAAGGGTTCTTGTTGTTCTTGACGACGTCAATGATTTCAAGCAGTTAAATGCATTAGCTATAAGGCGTGAATATTTTTGTCCGGGAAGTAGAATCATAGTAACAACTAGAGATAAGTCTGTACTAGAATTTCAGAAAGTGGATGAGGTATATGAGCCTGAATTATTATCCAACAAGGAGTCTCTTCAACTTTTCAGTTGGCATGCCTTTGAAAAAGAGCATCCTATAGAAGATCGCGTGAGGCTTTCGAGGGAAGTTGTTGATTGTGCTGGAAGGCTGCCATTAGTTCTTGAAGTTTGGGGTTCTTTATTCAAATGTATGAGCGGGCCTGATGGGTGGAAAAAGACATTGAAGAAATTAAAAGAAATTCCTGATGCAGATATCCAAATGAAGCTTAGAGTAACCTACGATTCATTAGATGCTGTAAACAAGGACTTATTCCTGGATATTGCTTGTTTCTTTGTTGGTACGGAACCAAATTATGCAATCAAAATATTAGAAGCCTGTGATCTCTACCCAGAAATTGGACTTCGGGTTCTGTCCAATCGAAGTCTTGTACGAAATGATGGAAGCAGATTGCTAATGCATGACATGATTCGAGACATGGGTAGAGATATCGTTCGCGGAGAATGCCATTGGTCTCGGCCTGGGGAACGTAGTAGATTGTGGTTTCATGAGGATGTCCTTACAGTGCTGAAATATGAGACGGTAAAATCTATTTGCATGAATTAGTTTGTTAATATGTGAGGTGTATTGTGTTAATGTAAGAACGCATGATCATACGAAATTATTGATCTCACAATTTGTTTGGCTGCTAAGCATATTGTAGCATAAAACATTTCTCAGGGAACAAACACATACCATCCTTCTCTCAAATGTGTAATTCAAGTCACTTCTTATGAACAATTAATAGATCCTAGCTTTAATTTTGCACATATTAGTGTCCTCAGTCCTCACCAATATTGTATTTTTGCTTAATTATCAGGGAACAAAAGCGGTTGAAGGTCTTGTCTTAAACTTGCTTGAGTCAATTGAGGAACTAGTGAAAGCAAAAGCATTTGCAGAAATGAGCAACATGAGACTGCTTCAACTCAATTATGTATGTCTAAATGGAAGCTATGAACATCTTCCCAAAAGACTGAGATGGTTATGTTGGTATGGGTTTCCTTTGAACTCTATACCGTTGGACTTGGTTCTAGAGAAAGTGGTTGTGCTTGACATGTGCTATAGCAGCCTGACCCATGTTTGGGAGGGAAGGAAGGTAAGGCATTGTTCTTTTACATTTTTCAACTTCGATCATTGTTAATTTTATTTATTTATTTCTTCTATGTGTAGTGTGAAAATTAATTTATTATTTTATTATTTTTATTTTTTTTTTTTGAAATAATAGGATCTTGGGAATTTGAAATTCCTAAATCTCAGTCATTCCTATTACCTAACTGAAACCCCAGACTTCTCGAGTGTGACTAATCTCGAAACATTGTTGCTTAATGATTGTATAAGATTGGTAGAAGTTCACCAATCTATTGAAGCTCTCGACAAGCTTGTCGTCTTGGATATGAGCAATTGCAAAAATCTTTGGAAACTACCGCCAGGCATTCGGAAATTGACATCTCTCCAAAAATTTTCTCTCTCTGGCTGCTCAAAATTTGAAAAGTTGCAAGGATTGATCAGTCCTTCACTAGGCTCTACACAGGGGTTAATTTCCTTGAGAGGATTAGATATATCGAACTGCAATTTTTCATATGTTCCCCACGAGCTCGGGAGTTTATTCTCATTAAAATGGTTGGATCTCGGTGGAAACAAAAACCTCAGAGAGCTACAGCTAGGCACTTGGAAGTTGAAATCTCTCAGATTTATTAATCTTAATGGTTGCTCAAATTTAGAAAAGTTGTCGGGATTCGAAGGATCATCATCAAAGTCACAGTTTTCACTCGTCCCATCTGAGGCCTCAGCAGAGATAAATTCTGATTCTCCTTCATCAGACTCTGCAGAGGGATTAACTTTGTCTTTGAATGGCTGCAATTTGTCACATATTCCTGACGAGCTTGGGAGTTTATTCTTATTAGATTCATTGAATCTCTCAGGAAACAAAAAGCTGAAGGAGCTACCGCTGGGCATTTGGAAGTGGACATCTCTTCGAACTCTTTATCTCTCTCACTGCTCAAAATTAGAGCTGTTGTTTTTAATCTTCTCGTCTCAGGCAACATCAGCAAGAAATGCTGCCTCTATGCAGGGATTATTTCCCTTTGAACATTTAGAACTGAAATACTGCAATTTGTCACATCTTCCTGACGAGATTGGGAGTTTACTCTCATTAACACATCTTTGTCTTCAAGGAAATAATTTGTGTACCCTACCAGCTAGCATCAGTCAACTTTCTCGGCTAGAGAGGCTCAATTTAAGTGAGTGTACAAGGCTTCAATCACTCCCAGAACTTCCAATAAATTTAAAACGGGTGTGGGCTACGAATTGCACATCACTGGAAAGAATATCAATTCAATCAGACTTTCAAGAATCGCCATTTTTGTTCTTTCAATGTTGCTACTCTCTTAAAATTGAAAGGATTCTTCTGCCAAACAAGGTCTCTCTCTCTCTCTCTCTCTCTCTCTGCGTCTTTGTGTTGGGTTAATGGTTCTTATAACTCAGGCTTTGATGGAACAGGAACAGTCTGCAGTTGGCCAATTTCGCATTATACTTCCGGGGTGTGAGGTTCCTGACTATTTCAACTATCGGAGTGAGGGTTCAGTTTTATCTTTTGCTGTGTCATTACTTCCCAATCAGAGGATCCGAGGTTGGACTCTGTGTCTTGTTATAGCTGGCTCCAAGAATGAGGCACTGGATTATGAAGATGCGAATGATACCTGGAATTTTGATTTGTACTACAAATTGAAATCTAAAACCAAGGGCTTTGAGATCAGATGTGATCTGGGACATCATTACCGTCCACCATTTCGTCAAGATCATCTGTGTCTCCACCATGTACCACAATCAGAAAATGTACTTCAAATGGAAGATGGGGATGAAGTGGAGTATTCAATATTCCATTCGTTTCCTAAATATGGTATCCGGGTGAAGAATTGGGCAGTCAATTTGATTTACATGGTTGAAGATGAGAAGGATTACCAAGTCAATGATCAAGCAATGATCCAAGATGACTCTCCTTGTATGGGGATGTCATGCTTGATACAGAGGTTTCAGCAGATCAAGCAGTGGTTTTTTGTAGTAGTATTTTTTATTTTTTGTATTTTTTTTTATCTTTCTTGGTTATCACCCCGAGGTGTTCGGACCTTTGAGCCGCCACCGCCCACTTGAGCGCGTAAACAGCCAAGAAAACCCGGTTGAGTTTGAGGAGTTGGTACAAAGATAGCTCGTATCATCATCTGTAAGTTTTCTATTTATATATAATCTGTTTGTTTATAATGCGTAAATGCATTTATATTCACTCTAGAGTGGGGTTTGAGGAGTTGATATATTTTAATGAGGCAAACAGGTACCCTTTACGAACCTCAAACAAGCATTCTTGCTTTACGGAAGGGAGTGTGATGACAGCTACAAGTCCGGTGGCTGCAAGAGGAACTAGTCCTATGATCATTGAGGTAAGATCAAGGGTCACTATTGGTGTCCCTTCAATGTATATAAATACACCCAATTGTGACCCACCCTATTCAATTCTAATCTATCAGAAAGTAAATGTATGTATTTCTCCTTCCAACTTTTTTCCTACATGTGATAAACAATCTCATGACATAGGGAATACCTTTTCTATATATTCTTCCAATCAAATTCCATCAATTTCAATACGAGACAACTTATGATGGAACAATATCATTTTATATACAAATGGTTGAATTTATGAATGACTAAGACCATTGAAATAGATATATTTCTTGTTTCACAAGGATCAACATTATATGGAAAACATCATACATCATTTTTTTTTTTTTTTTTTTTGAACAGACAATTACTTTCATCATTGACGACTCTCAGAGAAACTGGTTGGTGCTGGATGGACCCATGGAGAGTCAAACTTAGGAACTTTTGCATCTTAAAGCTTAGATAGACCAACTATTCTATCTTATGGGTTAAGAATTTTCATCAGTTAGCTAATACATAATCTAGGATATGCAAAGAAAAGGAACAAGACAGTCTGCACAAAAAATAGGGTAGTCTCCTCTTGAAATTCCGATTTTACCAAACTTGTAATACCTAGAAGGGGGGGGGGGGGGGGGGGGGGGGGGTTGAATAGGTGTTTTAATTTATCTTATCCTATTTTCATCCAATCAATTCAAACCCTAAAATCTATCAATCAATCACACAATAATCAAACCACAAAGCAATAAAAATATCACAAGAGAATTTTTACGTGGAAAATCTTAGTAGGGAAAAACCATAGGACTTTGTCTAGTTGAAGCAAATCTACTAAAAAGCAATAAGTACAAGACACAATACTTACAAACCTGCGAACTTAAGTAATCGTCTTTACTCCCACGACCCGTCGATCGATCTCCATGTCTTCACAGCTTTGGATAGCATTCGACCTCTTTCGAGTGATTCTCTAACCCACAAACTCGCAAGCTTGATCTCCATTGCAACGGCTTCGGTCTCCAACCACACATAGTCAAAGATGTGTTGAAAGTTATGGTTTAAATGAATCTCTAGAGCATATAAGTAGAAACCCTAAGTTGAAGAACTCTAGAGAGAAGGAAGCAAGATATTCAATTAAACCTAATAGTGTGAGGCTTGCTTGGCCCTCTCTATGATATTAGACTCTATTTATAAAGTCTAAAAGACCCCAAAAGGAAGGAGTACGTTTTTGGATCAAATAGGAAGGTTTTAAGACTTTTAAAACTGATTTTACAAACCCTGATCAATCTAGGTCCAAGCCCGATTGATCGGGAAAAACAGTAGCAAAAATCACTTTCTAAGCAAGCACCGATCGATCAGCCATCAACCCCAATCGATCAGGTTACCTTGTTTTGCTTTAAAAACCTTATAGATCAATTTAAAAACCACTCATCCTTTGATAAAAACTTGTAAATGATTTGGGATGATTTAAAACACTAACAATAGAGCAACTATGGACACTTACCTATGAGCGAGTGTGAGCCTCATTGCCTTGAAACTTCACTTGAATGAATATTTGAAACTCCATATAAGCTTGAATCAACATATGACACACAAAGACACTTTTGGCATGGAATATGCCAATACAAAACACAGACTTTGCACTTCTCATCATACCCATCATCAAGGGAGGTGATGATCAAACCTATTCTTTTCATAAAATAAATAAATAAATATATATATATATATCTCCGCTTTCTTGCAAAATAATTGAAGAGAACGACTAACCACCCTCAGACCCTCTCTCCCTTTGGGTTTCGAGGTTGTGTAGCATTTGATTCAAACTGGGCTTTTCGGTTTTTTTCTAGAAATGGGCAATGGTGGTTTCAGAGAGTGGGAGCAAGTGGTGATCTGGTGGTGCTGTGATGGCTGAAGATGTTGTTGAGGGCCAGGGTGGATGTGGTTGAGATGAAGTGGGGCTGACAATGATAAATGGAGATGCGGTGACATAAGATTGATTAAATTTGTAAATAGCAAGACGACTGTTTGCGACAGCTAACCAACAGCATTGGTATGGTGCAATGCAATTTCAGGGCATGAAGGCAATGACAGTGCTTTTGCCACATAAAACTGTGCGTGAGATCAAGAATGATTTGCAATATTCTTCCAGAGTCTAAAGTTTGGGTGAGGTTAGAATTGATACAAAAGCAAGTCATAATTAAATCAAACAAGTATTTTTTTTAAATAGAAGAGTGTAGAATCTGATGCTATAAATGAATTAATAATTTCCAAATGATGAGATTTTCTACTCCCTACCCATTTAGTGCAATAATAGATACAATGCAACTCAATGGAGTTCCATGGATTCTTCAAAAGAGTCTTATGTGGATGATTTTGCATGTGGACAAGATAATAAGGCAAAGTGAAAGTGTTATTTAGAGGAGCTTTTCATGCCTCTATGGCTGAAGCATATCCAAAATCACACAAATTATATATCAAATCTTCCCTGTTCCAACACAGTGATTGTTTTCTTTGAATTTATTAGTGCCAGTCAGTGATAGAGGCTTAACGAAAGAATGTCACTGATCACTCAAAAGTTGGGATTGAATAAACAACTCTAAAAGTCATAGATTGCTAGCCAAGGGTTGCAGATGAGACGTAACTTCTCTTTGCACTTGGTCTCTTCTCAATTTTCCAGTTGTAGTGAGTGGAAATGGTTTCCTCCATAAAATGAATATCTTTGGTATTTTGAACCTGGAAGAAAAGAGCAGAAACAGAAGTATATCTTTATACAAATTTTCGCCCACATGCATAAAGAAGAAGAGGAGGAGGAGAAGGAGGAGGAAAAATAAGAGGGATTGCCACACCCAAATTTTCATCTTAGAATAATATAGAATTTAAGAGAGCAATACCCAGTCAAATTCATTCCCTACAGTAGTGCTGGAGTATCTCATTGGATAACAGTAGCTCTTTGTTCTTCACTGAGTGTTCTGATTGTATATCAGCCCATCGCCAGTTGTCCTTCATTTGAATGCAAGCTACAACCATCTCTGTCAGGCGAGCATCCGGAAGTCCAACAACAACAACGCCATGGACCCCTGGATGTTGTAAAAGGACAGCTTCCACCTAAGTCGCCAAACAATAACACTTTAAGAAAATGTAAAGGGCATAATTAGTTTAGACACCTGTTTACAAGGAAACACTAGAATTTTTTTTAAGAAATGTAATTCAACAAAAAGCGAAATATTTCTTCCTATTTTGTGTTCTCTTCAGCTTGCTGACCAAACAACAGTACACAATTACATTTTCTCAGTAATCAAACAGAGCATAGAGGTAAAATATATCTTAAACTAACCTCTTCTGGGTAGACATTCTCCCCTCCACTCTTGATTCGACCATTTTTCCGTCCAATGAGCCATAGATTACCATACTCATCAATGGACCCTATGTCACCTGTGTCAAGCCAAACTTCATTGCTAGAATCTGATGCCCTTGCTGGAATTTGATCCCAATATCGAAGCATTACATGTGGCCCTCTAGTCAAAATCCTCCCAACATAAGAAGAGCCTTTAACACACGTCCTCAATTCAACATGTGGTGCAGCCTTACCAACGCAAACACCTTCTGGTTGGTGAATTGAATTGGATTTTATTTCATTAAATTTCTGAAGGCCCTGACAGGATTCTTTGAGTGTTGGGTCATATAGGGTCATAAAAGTTAGTGAAGAACATGTCTCCGTCATCCCTTCAAAAAATCAAAGAAAAGAGAAGAAAATAAGAGTAAGAACACTTCTAAAGCGTGCAAAAGTGGGTATTGCAAAAGAAAATAAAAAGAAATAACCGCCAAGTTAGCTAAAGAAATTCTACATCATATTGTGATTTAAGTTTCTAGATCATGTTCTCTAACAAGCCAAGTTGAGCTGAGTAATGGGCTCTCTAATCTTGCCTTGGTTGAACTTCGGATGACCTCAAGCTCAACCAAAACTCAGGAAGCCTTGTTAACACTGAGTTCTCGACTGTTTAGCTGAGCTCAAGCTTGTCCACAAGCCTAATCAAACCAGCTAGCAATAGCCTATCTAAGCATAAAAGTCTTTTCTTTTTCTTTTTTTAAATTTTATATATATATATAGATATATCCATTTTTAGGCGTTAATGAAAAAAAAGAACACCATTTCATACAAAGAAAGGAAAATAAGAAATATAATTAATCTAATAAAAATTCTTCACAAGGTTCCCTGGTCCCATTGTCTTCATCAATACAACAGTAATGTCTGGGAAAACCCCTCAATCAGCAGTTGACATCAACCCAAGAGCCTACTCAAATCCTCATATATCCTCACTGGCTTAGTTCACATTACCTTAATGTGTTTTCTTTCTGTAAATTTCTTAAGAGATATGTTATTTTAATCATGTTGCACCCACCTTAGCTATTCAGAAGCCCAGCTAACTACCTAAGTTGATATTTTTGTGGTTCAAGTATGGTTTGTTGGCACTGAGCATGGCTAGTTGAACTAGTGAACAAACTTGAACAAGCTAGCAAAAAGCTAAGCTTAATTCATGTATCAGCTCTACATGCTGAAGCTTTAGCTGCAAGCCTAGAGCAGTCATTCAGCTTCACTTTCCTCCCTTAAATGGGATTCTAAAATTGTGAAACAGACCAACACTATCATAATTGAGGCCATTCGAAATCATTCTTCCTCAAAGTTGATTCCAAACATATCCTAAGAGGCTAAGATGTATGAAGTTTCATCATACAATTATTTAAGGAAACATTTAACTCTATTTTCCTTTTTATTTATCATTTTGACATATTTTGGAATGGATTGGGTAAGAGAAACATAATGACATATGAGAGACCAACCATAAGCTGAAAGAAGCTTTGCTTTTGGAAAGAATTTGGTGGCATCTTTAATAAGCTCCATTGAGAGACCCCCACCTCCATTTAATATCTTCCTCATGGTGTCTCCCCCTTTCCACGTTTTATTAATCCTGGAAAAAACTTTCAAGACACAAACTGAGAATACTGACTATCATACAACCTAAATACAAAATCCCATGCATTAAAAGATTCATATCCATTTATCCGTGTTCTGACTCACTTTAGTTCAATAATGCATCAAATACTAAACGAGTTCTACTACATAGCCCAACTCCTTTGCCCAATTTTGTTTTCCAAACTCATGTGCCAATTAATGTCACACTGACAAATCACATCAGCAATTAAAAAATTGCCAATAAAAAAAAAAAAAAAAAAAAGGCAGACACAAATATTTTCAGGAATTAGGTTTTTAATTTAAAATTTCATCAAAAATGAGTATTTTTGTGCTTTAAGGTGGTGTGACGTGGCATGCCACATAAGTTGGGATAAAAAGGTTGGCAGAGAGTTGGGCAGTTTAGCATTTGCCATATTTAAGCCATATGTTGGGCAGAATTGTAGAACAGAGTTTGGCTTGATTTCTATGAAAACTATCGACATGGGTTAGTTGAGTTGAGAAAGCTAGTCAGCACTCAGCACTATTGAAAAAGCATCTCATTTATCCCATGTAATAACAAGAAAAGCATAAATTTGTTTTGAAAGCATAAATATGCAATTTCCCAAAGAAGCAAAGAACATGTATTAATAAAAGACATTTTCAACCGATTATGGTTCAAAAGAACACTCCTAACATACACTATTAATAAAAATTCTTAAATTTTGTCCTCATCACAAACAAGAGTACAAGCTCTACCTGATTAAGGAAATTAAATCAGCCATTATTGTGGGGACAGTAATTAGAGACGTCACATAGTGTTGCTCAATGGCTTCAAGTGCAGCTTTAGCTTCAAACTTGGGTGTCAAAACATGGCAACCACCAACCATAAGCATGGCCATGGCTGATGATATCCCACCAATGTGGCATAGTGGAGCAGTATGCAAATAAACCTGCCAGAACCAACAAAACAAAACAATAAGTCATTCTTCTTTGAGCTGCGCAACCCCACTACTTTAATCCTTCCATCCTTATGTCTCTATGTATTACTTTCAATGCTTGAATTGTCATATCTTTTAGATTTTGTAAAAAAACATGTCATGAGGAAAGGCGTACATCATCCTCACCATAACCAACAATGGCAATTTTTGCCAGGGATTGTACAATCAGAGCTGAATGGCTTATGGCAACTCCCTTTGGCCTTCCTGTGGTTCCTACAGCCAGGAAAACAATCAAACCAAAATAATGTTTCTGCCAACAAATTTTATGAGCAAATTAAGGGTTTACATGAGCAACTTGAATGACAAAAAAAATTGTTTTACATTCCATTCATTTCTTAGATTCTAAACTATATTACTCTGTAGTAACTTAATGCAACTTCACCGCTGAAAAGACTCAAAGAAAAGAGTGACCCATGTTATGCAATTTTAAAAAAGTCATGTGGGAAGTTGAAAGAGAAGTACTTTTTTGAAACTATCTGCCAACCAACATCAGTAGGGATCCTTCGATGATGATGAAAAACCTACCAAAATTTCAAACTGCTGACCAGCAGTCCTGTTTTTAGTTTGAAACAATATTTTGACAAGCTTACCTGTTTAAGGTTTGGAGTTTCGTGACTGGCGATTCGGGATTATCATTATGTATTTTTAGAATTTATGTAGAAGGTAAATTCATCAAAGTAAAAGTTCGCCACTTAAACAAGGAAGCCCTGCTACTTAATAGTCAGAAAGCTAAAGCTGCCCAATATTGCACAATGCATACACAAAACACAAGATAGAAGGTGAATTGAATTCCTTGTACTCGGAAGGGTTTCTCCCACTCCCCACACCCAAAAAAAAAAAACCAAAAAAGATTGAGAAATTATAGACTGTAACTTTTTAAGATGAATGCATGCACTGGAGAAAGGAAATCTTTAAAAGGGATAAATTTTTTAAAATAGCGGGTTCCCCAACTACACTCGTGTCCTTACAATGTATATTGTGCATTGAGTAAAATAAACCAAAAAATGTAGGCCTATAAGACATACCGTCGGAGTCACTCTTTCTTTTAGTTGCTTCCATATACATCCAAAGTGAACTGACACACTCACACAAACACATAGATATAAATATATAATAAATATTTTACCTGAAGTGAAGCATATTATAGCGATGCCCTCGGGTGCCCAGATGTAATTGAATGATAGAGATATTAGAGAACCCTTCTTAAGTGTTTCAGTAGTCAGTACTGGAAAAAATGAACAAGCCAACAAAAATATTAACAAAGTAAATAAAAAAGAAGTGGTTTTTCTTTTTTATAAGGTAAAAGAAGTGGTTTTTTAAACCCAACATTGATGATACTTCATATCTTATGTTTCTCATATATGATTTTGGATGTCAGAGAAAGTACATACCATCTCCTGTGCTCTTAAAATCTAAAGGATGGGAACCCATGAGAACATGCCACCTCAGAGAAGGTATAGTCTTATTTTGCAGCTCCGAAAACCAAAAATTACAGCTCTCATCAGTCACCAACATTACTGGCATCACATACCCCAGTGCCAATCTTGACTCTTCAGAGCTCTACAAGTTGAGAAAGATAATTTTTGGATATTGCATAAAGTGACATAGAATACAATAGATATATTAGTTATTGTAACTATGGGGAAACAAAAAAACATGAAAACAGATATTGAAGAGAGTTAATGCAAAGATGGACAAGTTTTTTTTAATTATAAAAAGAATAAAAAGACAGTTAAATGATGATTCATTTCCTCAGATGCTCCTTTTGATTATATAGACAGAATATTTTGTGAGCTTATAACAGTTGTACCAACACATAAAAAATTGTTCATATTCTTTTCTTATCCTACATCTTCTCATGAACCAAAGGGATTAAGGGAGCATAAGGGTTATTTGATCAGAGTCACCTAGTTTTTAAAAATGGTATGTGTATTCATATCTCGGTCATTTACTCTATATTTACCCATCGGTAATTGAGAGGAGCAGCAATCCCTCCAACAAATGTAACAGCCAGTAGCCACTCCAAATACGAATCACTGAAACAAACCCAATAACAAAAAATTAATATAAATAATAAACAACTAAACTTTCATATTTTTTAAACCAGTCCCTCTGTTCACCTGCTTAACATTTTATTTTCAAGTCAATGACTAATCATGTAATCAGTTGGGTATTGTGGTCTTAACCAGAACTACCAAAAAGGAAAAGTTTAGGAAGATGGTGCCCTCATATGCTTACTATGACTCATCCGTTTGGTTTTCACATCTTAACATACTCATGACTAATTTGTAAGCGTCAGTACCATTACTAAGTTGCCAACTCTAGAGGCCTTTGCATTTATAACAAGTATCAATCAAATGTCAACTTCTTTATACTAAATAAGCTGCATTTCACTGTATAATCAAACACTAACATATTTGGAGCTGAATTGATACTTAGACCTCCATGTGGGCTGTTGCAATTAAAGACAGAGCTGATTGATGAGAATATGCTATATGTAATAGCGATCGTTATTCTAAAACATTAAGGCTACTATGAGGGCACCCACATGGACAAAATGACGAACTGTCCCTTATTTCAAGAGATGTTGCACAAATTTAGAGACAGGCGCCCCATAGTTATATAAAGGACCCTCCGAGATTGCCACATTCAAAATTTCATCGATAAATGTTACCAGATTTGCACACCCATCGATCAAAGTTTGATGTTCTCTATTTGAACAAAATTAACTATCGACTTTCACCTGCACATGTAGACCATTTTAATGTATATTTAACAGAAATTTCAGCAAAAACAATCCCAATATAATAAATCTAATAAACCATTACACGTCCAGTGATAAATTTCATGACTATCATCTTCAAAAATGAAAACAATCCTTTTATTATGATTATTATTATTAGTATTATTTAATTTTCATTTTTTTTCAAAAAGCATGTTTGAACACTGAACCAGACTGCCCCTGCACTTCTTATTAAAGGATCTCAATTTCATACTTTCATATAAACAATATTCAAGCAGAGGCGCGAGTGAGCAAAAACCTGTTGAGGGCAGAGATGGCGACAATGTCTCCTGTCCTAAGGCCGAGTTCGAACAACCCACCAGCCAGACTCAATACGCTCTCCACGAATTGCTTACCCGTTTTTTGCCGTTTTCCCGTGATTGTGACCGAAGAATCACGCCGGAGAGTTGCTAGCCGGCTCAAGCACTGACAGATATGGCCTCGTGAGTAATAATCCCATATCTGTGGAGTGTAAATTCGGAATTGGGCCTTAGCTAGAATGCCATTTGAGAAAGCGAAAGCTTTCTGGTTTGAAGAGGGGATTGAAAGAAAGCGCGGTTCTTATTGGATGTCATCTTATCTGGTACGAGATGCTGTTGCTTTACTTGCCGGTAATGCTAGATAGCTCACCAGTGGTAAATATTATTCTGCAAATAGCACATTCATTCAGGATTAGATGCCTTTATTGTAGGGTAAATATTTTATTCTCAACCAACTACTAACTAGTAAAAAATAAAAAATAAACAAAACATAGCTTTTTTTCTCAAAACATTTTAAGTTTCCTAATCCAATTACTTAAAACGTGTGAGAAAAAGCTCAGTTTTGTCCAACCCTAAACATAATCCAAACCCAATACAACACACAAAAATTTGAGAATTTTTTATTTTTTATTTTTTTATTTTTATTACAACAATCAAATTAAGAGGTGTGTTGTGGGCTAGCCCATGAAAAATTGCAAGGGAACGGCTATTGCAACCCCTCATTCTTATCACCCCACCTCCTATTATTTAGATTTTTAAGGTTTTATGCAAAATATAAAAGGTTTTTATGAAAACCGGCTGTGTTATCCACTAGAAAACATCATTTTGAACAACTTTATAAAAGAAAGTTTTTTCTAGATTTATTGTTTAAATATACTTTTTAGCTATTTATAGCCTTTATTTCATTTTTTGCCAAAAAGTCTACCTGAACGATAGATTTTGAAAAAACTTTCTTCTGCAAAGTTGTTCAAAATAATGTTTTCTAGTGGACTATGTGATCAGTTTTTGCAAAAACCTTTTATATTTTTCATGAAATCTTAACAACCAAAAAGAAAAGAGTGAGGTTATAAGAACGGGGGTTGCAATAGCCGTTCCTACATTGCAATCCAATATTTTAGGTGTAACCTACTTGGCCTTGGACCTAAGTGCGTTGTTACTACGAAAAATTAAGTACGCCTTGTACCAAACAGCAAGCAACCCAAGCACTCTCCCATGTTAATTCATTAGTAAATGACAAGCTTTGGCAGCATAGTGTCACATATTACGGAATTCTTTAGAAATTTTTTGGGAAAATGACTTTTAATTTTGGTTACCACTTCGTAATGTAATCCTAGGCAAAAAGCAGTTGGTAGTCAAATTGTATCATGTTGAAAGTCAATTTGTAGCAAGTTGATAGGCAAACCCTTTGTTTCGCATTACATTGCGAGGTGGTAACCAAAAGGTCATTTTCATTTTTTTGCCCTCACTGTTAGGTATGTAAATAGTATAATAAAGTCGAATATTTTAGAATACAATAGACTAGCGTGCAAGGCAGCAAGGGTGTAGTTCTCGAAAATAATCTATTAGATATTATAGATATTTTTAGGACAGTACTATTTTAGAATGCCTATCTAGATTACTCCAAGTCATTAGATCGAAAACACATGTAGAGATCTTAGCCATTCTTTATACATACAAGTGCCTATAAATAAGAAAAGCCTTATTTAGCATAGGCACCGATTTCATATATTATAAACAACTTATTTTTTGAGTAAAATATAGAGTTCACAGTAATGATTTGAGAGAGAAAAAGAAAAAGAAAGAGAGGGCAAGAGATAGAACTTAAAAGAACTTCTAAAGATATGGAAGGAACACACCTAAACCCAAAGCTAACCCAACTCATATAGCTCTAGTATACAAATTGTCACTACTATGCAACTCTTATTCTCTCTTACCTTTTTTTTTATTTTTATTTTTTATTTATAAGCAAATTTCATTAAGAGGAAAACAAAAGTACATTAGAATCATTCAAACCTTCTGTATCCGCACACAAAACAGAAGGTGGAAGATCTAAAATTGGGATCGATGGACCCACAATGATTACAATAATCAACCCAGGAGACTAAGGCATGAGCAACACCATTAGCCTCTCTGGGAACAATCCTAACAGCCCAAAAAGAAAAGGATTCGGTTAGCATGGATCTAGCATCCATAATCAGTGGAGTAGAAGCCCAGTTTGGGGCATGATTCCAGTCAGCAAGCGATTCAAGAGCCTCAGTGGAATCACCTTTCAATGATAATATTGTCATAACCACAACAAGCAGACTCCTTTATTACCAGGCAAAAAGCTTTAGCTTCTCCAACCTCTGACTCAAGGGGGAGCTCAAAGCAGTCCAAGCATGGAGAAAAAAACCTTCAAAGTTTCTGACCACGGCACTTAAAATGGAGTGGTGGAAATATCCCAACGGCTAGTTGAACTTAATCACCAAACGACTAGGAGCTTTTAACCTACATGTAACCACTAGCCCCACCTTTAAACCTTCACATAACCCATGAAATGAGACATGTAACCGTTAATAATAGTATTATAATAACAATATGAGTTATAAAGCAACCGGTAAAATATTATTCTTATTAAAATAATTTAACAACCCCTTTGCATAATAAACGAAGTTTAATATAAACTCTTTCACACGTAGTTCATCTCTTCTTCTCACCACCATTTTTCACATGGGTTTCCTATGGTTTTTGTTTTTCTTCAATCACAATTTATAGGACAAAGTTCATGTAGACACCCCATTTTGTCCCTACATTTGATGATGATTTCCCGATGATGATATCCATAATGTTTGCCGTCAACTTGGGTCACTTTCTACGTGCAAAGCAAGCAAAGGGGGGGGGAATTTAAATGATCAATTTAGACAGTCTAAGGATTTGGTGCGTACGCATATTGTAATATGCGTACGCATGGTTTAGTCACGTGTATGCGTGAGGAACCATGCGTACGCATAATATGATTATGCGTACGCATGAAGGCCTATCTTATTCAAGGGAATGATGACTTGCCTCCCACTTTAGTCGAAAGGGTTGTCGGGAGAATTGTTTATGTTGAGATTGGCCTGCCCACTGAAGGAGAGGGATATGGAGATAAGAAGGAATGAGGTTTGAGGTCATGCATGATGACCTTGCTCGGGGATTTTTTTTCCCTATAAATAGAATGAGCTTCGAGGAGCTCAGGACGAATGGACAAACACATAAAGAAGAGGAAGAGAAAAGAGAGGTGAAACTCTGAGTAACTTAAAGTTATTCTAAGAGTGAGAGAAACAGTGAAAGGGTGAGAGAAATAAACTGAGAGAAAAGAGAGGAGAATATAACAGAGAGTTAGACCAGTGAAGCTAGGAAAAGCTTGTCTTGTTTGACGAAAGAGATGCCACCGGGTTAACGGTGAACTTGAGGGAAGGATTTAACTCCAACCTGCTTTATTTTTAAGAGGTATGCAATATATATTTATTACTAGAACTATATAGGGTGTTTAGAAGTTGATTTATTGCATATAGTGTCCATCTTTGGCCAACAATGTTTTGCAGAGAGGCCAACTTCACGAAGGAAATGAAACAGTGAAACCATAAGTACGCATGGTATTATCATGAGTATGTGTACGCATATCTAAAGTATGAGTACGCATAAGTTCTTTTTCTCTAATTTAAATTATTAATTGACATATGAGTACTCGTGAAATATTATGTGTACGCATGATAATACCACGAGTACGCATAACAAACCACGAGTACTCGTGATAGTGTTTTTTATGTTTTGTATACTCTGTCATCAACTGTTTATACTTTGTTTATTTATCATGTGCTATTAATTTGTCATTTGTGTGTGCCATTTATTTGTTGTATGATTAACAAACAATCTGAATTTTGTTAAAATATTAAATATGGTCAATGAATACAAGAATGAGGGCCGGTTTATTACCAGGCATTGTTGGGTGCCTAACACCTTCCCAACATATACCTTGGCTCTAAATCCATCTATGGTCAATAAAATTGGTCCTGGACCTATCTAGGTGGCGACTCTCATTTATATGCTAATCCTAAATGGGTTAGTACCATCAGAAAGCAGAAAAGCAAGTAAATACAGGTGAAGGAGAACACGCGAGCGCATAGCGGTGGAAGACATGTGCGCTCACAGTTCATGAAAATGGGCTTAAGGAGGAATGGTAAGAGTTGAACCAAAGATTTCTTACTTGGCAAGAGGCCATAGGACCACTCAGTCCACCCCTCAAGGTTACTCACTACTCAATCACACCAGTGTATATACAAGGGAGACACTCACACTTGAGTTTACTTCACACGATTTTTATCAAATAACGGCTCACCCCCTTATTTATACTTGCTAGTTGCCGACTTGTAGAGTCAGTTGTGCATCGACTTAGAAACTCCTAGACCACTTGAAAATGGATGTGGAGTAGTTAGTACGTGAAGCCTCTAGAGAGATGGACAAGGGAATAAATAAAATAAAGAAGGAAGAAAGAGAAAATTTTGGAGAGAGAGTGGAGAGAATAAGGGTGAAGAAGATAGAAGAAGAACATAGAAAGAGAGAAAAGAAGGCAGTTGAGAAAGATGGAGAATTTGGACTTTGGAGAGGCAGTGTTGATCTTCAATCACTACTTGGATTGGGCGTAAATCCATTGATACGCTGCAACTAAGGCCCTAATAATGCTTTACAAATAGCAGAAATTGTTCTATGTATGGATCAGACAAGACAATCATTCCTACCATGTAAAGTACTTAATCCTAATTTTCTAAACTGCAACAATCATCTCCTAGCTGAATTCCCCGAGGCTTAATTAGTGCTTTAGTGGAAGATTGTGGAAGCACCAAAGCAAAATGGCTTAAGTACGTATAAGACTATGAGGTGCCTCTAGCTTTTATGAATGCTGAGGGTTTTTATTATGGGTTTTCTTAACATTTGTCCTAAGGCACATGTTAAGTTACAATTAATGATCTAATCATTACATGAGAAAATGTGAAAATGCACAGTGAATCATGAAAGTTACTTGGAAAAATGTGAAAATGTTTAGAAAACTGTGCAAACATATTACCCTATACAATGATTGGATCATTAATTGCAACTTAACATGTACCCTTAAGACACATGTTAAGAAAACCCTTTTATTATTTGTTTACTTTAAGAAAACTAGCTTTATAGGGTTTGATAGCTTCATTTTTCTTTTGCTGTTTTGTAGGGCTAGCTGCTGCATTGTTATTGGAGTTTGAGTGCTTACTATTATTATCATGGTTTTTTGGGTTTTCTGTTTTGTTTGGCTTTGCAGTGAATTTGGGTCTATCAATTTTTATTTTATTTAATTTTTTCTAGTTGGTTTTTGTTGTCTTGGGATCATGCTTTCTATTTAGGATGAAGCTGATATGTCTTCAACTCGAGATTCTCCTATGTGGATTATAGTTTTTTAGGATATATATTCTCACGCCCCTGATCATTTTCACATAAATTTCAAGTCTAATTACTAGTCCCACTTTTTTATTTTATTTTTATCAGCATCATTATCAATCACTTTATAAATGCTAATGAAAGCTCTTAATTGACTCATATTCCCAGCAGTCCTCAAGTCCAATATCCAATATTTAACGATATGCTTACAATTTTCAAACTTAATTATAACCGTGTTAAGATTCAAGTTCTACACTTCTAGATCGATCCTTTAAATAATTGCCTATGACCAACTTAAGGGCTGGTTAAATCGGTTTTTTCTTTTTAGTTTGTTTCGCGGCTCTTTTTTTCCTTCTCGGTAATTGGATTAAAGAAATTTTTTATCAACAAATTCAAACTCTCCACTATATTGGGCACATTTGATGTGAAACAAAATTGTGACAAGAAGCAATTTAAGTTGGAACTATGAAAGGTTATAGCTGGTTGGCGCGCGATGTAAAACCCATTTTAACATAGAAATCCTGACTTTTCTTTATTTAAAAATGCTGTTGATCCTTTATTTGGTTACATTGGCAAAATTCCGTTCTTGTAGAGAGGTGCAAGATTGCTTAGCAGGGGTACTCATACGTTTGCTTTGAAATGTGCCAAAAGGAATTCTATAAATTTATATCAATTACAGAATGAATTTAGGGGTACCTCACAAGGTGATGGCACTAGTTTAGACATATCCTTGCAAGATTTCTAGTCCAAAAATAATAATAATAGTAAAGAAAATAATTAAATATTCACTTGTCGATTAAATACATGTCTGCGTGTTCAAATGAGAGGTGCGATGCGAGTTAACCAGTATTATATTTTGATTAATTATGGTGTACTATATATTATATATCGAATGATGGACTCTTTCAAGGCTATATTGACATCCGTTGATATGAGACCCACTTAATCCTTAGAATGGGGAGATAGTTTATAAATATATTGTTTGATTGCTTGGGGGGATAAAAAATTTCTTCTTATTACCAACCCAACCTGTTTATTCTAAACTCTCTTCTTTTCCTCAAATTTCCACTGCCTCCTAAGATATAAATTTATCTATAATTATATTCATAATTTTTGTAATATAATTTCTATTCTTTGTTGCGCAATAAGATGATTGCCATATATATTTAAATACGGGTTTTATCACCATATATTGAAATTCAACACAGCTTAAAAAAAATAAATAAAAACCAGTTTTAATGATACGTTGGATATGGATGACAAATGACTTGCGAAAGAAGGCTTACAAAGGGTTTTTCATCATTTCTGTTTAGTTGGTACTACCTCTCTCACAAGCTTCAAAATAATATCAACTACCAAGGGGACAAAGAGTGGATCAAAACCTAGACCATGAAAATAGGTCATCTAGTACCAGTCACCACGCAATGTCATTGGACATACGTGATTACAAGTTATTTGATCATCTTCGAAGATCCTAATTCCTTTCTTTTCTTTTCTTTTCTGTTTTTTTGGCTTTTCTTTTTGGTGTGGTATATTTTTGTTTTGCAACCTTATCTAGTGAGGAACTAAGAAAGAGAGTCAAAAGTTCAAACTTTAAGCTAAACTAGAGGGTAATTTTATGGTACCCACAAGATTTTTAGGATATCATATCCACTTACCGTTTGAAGTGACCAATTTACAATTTGAAGTAATCAACTTAACATTTCAAGTGGCTCACTTATCGTTTGAAGTAACCAACTTATCATTTCAAATGACTATGAATATGGTACCCAATTTTTCACAAGATATCATAGAATTAGCCTAAACTAGAAGGGCATGATTGTCACTTTACCAAAAAATTAGAGGTGATTGAGTAGTCCATAAGTTTGGTGAAATGACTTGGATTCACATATAAATTTCAATAGTACCGGGGATTTAGAGTGCAACTTGATCTGGTATAAATCAAGAATTGAAGTGAAATTAACCATTGGGTTGGTTTTATTTGGTTCTTGAGCTACCCTGATTCAGTTCCACGTTAAAAAATTAGGAAATGACCTTTATGTGATTTGATTTTGGGTTAAGGCATTGGATAAATCTGATAGCCGACCTTATATATATATATCTAATATCATAATATAATAATTAATTATGCCATAAATGAATGTTATTTTACTTTTTAATGAAATTTCAATATTTCTTTTTCTTATACATATTAAAATGTATTTGTTATCTATTAAGAATTTATAAATTAATGTTATTTGTTTTATTTATTTTTTTTTTAAAAATTAAATTTAACCAAAAAAAAAGGCGGGGGGAGGAATGGGGGAGAAAGTATACCAAAAGTTTACCAATAGCCATCTAGTAGCTATAAAGGCATGGAATCCAAAAATTTTTGGAAATTGGTATGGTCTTTTGAAAACTCTGAATTACTTTAACAAAAAAATTAAAAGTAGGCTCTAGGTCCTCAAAAGCCTTCTTGCATGTTTCTTGATTTTGTTATTTTGGATATTTCTTTATCATAATATACTTTTGTAATTTGTTGGAAATTAAAAAAAAAATTATAAAAATATTCTCCCAAAACAAACTAACCTAACCTTTGTTTGGGTTGGATTTGATTTGATTTTACGAGTATACGATTTGGTTTTTGGTCAAGAAAATAAGAAGGGACTTTTAGTTGATTTGGTTTTGTGTTAACCCTATCAAGTTGCACCCCTACTAATGGCTAACATGGATTGATATAATAAATCAATAAAAAGTATAATAAAAGAACAGCCAACACATTCAATTTCAACTTTACAAAGATCACCACTGTTACCCGCCTGTCACCATCACCTAACATCATTACCACTTATCACCACCACTACCTAACAATACCAACCACAACCACCACCGCCGCCGCCCCCTCTGCATCACAAGCAGCACCACCTCTCATATTGTTATTAAGCAAATCATTTTTTGTAAAACCCCTGCAGCCCTTCTCTGGCCACCCGATGAAGCAATCTGCGACTTCAGGAGAGTAATTCCGGCGGAGTCGCCAATAAATGTGCGAAGGAGAGGGTAGGAGCGACGGAATTTATCTTGCCGGAATGCCAAAATGAAAGAGACCGAATTCACCGGAGAAAGCTTTTAAAAATGAGGGTTTGCTTGAGTTCTTTTTGTTTTTTTTTTTCCTGACACCACAAGGAGAGAATCAGAGAACCCATAGAAACAGAAATTTTATTTTATTTTTTCCCCCTGTTTGTGTGTTTTGTCGTTCACGGTAACGCCGATAAGGCATCTCAGCAAGGCAGAACGCTTGGACAGAGGGCAGACACCTCGAAACCACTTTTTCACCGACACTGACAGCAAACTTCACGAGCTCATTCTTGTTGAGAGTAGGAAAAGTCACCCTTGCAATCACAAGACGACCAGAAAACATTGACTTGTATGGTCGTGATGAACTCGTGGGTCCATCATCACAATCCGAATAATAACCCCACCAAACGCTACAACTCACAAACAAAGACCCTTTTGAATTGACGGAAATTTTCCGGACGCCAATCCAAACGCATCTCTGATCCGCAAAATTTTCTCGAGAAAAATCCCACCAAACGAGGTAAACTCATCCAAGCCTTTCTCAATTTTTTCAATATCCAATAAGAATATAGCTTACTTTTTCCAGGGAATTTGAAAATCATTTTTTTACTATACTTTTACTCATTTAACTGTTTGTTTTTTAGCTTTCTGTGTGTTTATTACCAGTAAAGGACGAAGCGAGGGACGGCGAAAAAGACATCTCTACATGCTCTTTACCGACAGCGACAACGACAGCACGCGTTTTTGGTATTCTCTACTCTATTGTATCACACACACCACTAGAAAAGCCCTAAAATTCTAATAAATTTCTTTGTGAAAGACAAGTTGAAGAGAGTGAGAGATAGATAGATAGAGAGAGAATGATGTGTAATAGGAGTTTCGGCTTGGCAATCGCCGTCGCGTACCTGCCGTTGATCGTGGTTACATTCATCGGAGGAGCAGGAGGTCGAGAAATCCGGCCGTCGGAGCACGGACTGGAGTACCAGGACGGGCCGCCGGCGGGGAAGAAGTCTCCGGAGATGATGACGTTCTTCAAAGGAACGTCGTCGTCGTCGGCACCGGAGGTGGCACTGCCGAGGGCGATGAACTCGAGCGATCCGTCGTGGTGGGGAGGTTCCTCCGAAGAGGGAAGAGGGAAAGGTCGCGATCACGTGAAGGAGGTGTTGTTGGTTGCCAGCTTGGTTTGTGGGATTACAGGTGTCGCCTTTTTGGTGGCGGCTGCTTTCCTTCTTTTTCATCGATTCCGAAGGCAAAGGTCGTCTGAAAAGTAAGGGCAAAAGGTTCCAGGCAAAGGAAAAGTAAGTTAAAAGTTTAAAAGGCGATGATTTTAAAAATTTTTATAATTCATGTTTTGTGAAGAGATCTTTTCTAATCTTCTCTACTTAACTTACTGTCATTTAATTAGAATGGATGTGGTGCTTGTGCATTTTTGGATCACTATTTTTTTTTTTAATGAATATCTTCTAGTTATTCATTAGATTTTCTTTTTCTTTTTTGCTGTCGAGTTGTTCATTGATTGCTTTAAAATGAAGGAGGCGTTATTGTCAGACACAGTAATGCTCCTTTCACAGCATTTATTATGATTCGGCAAAATTGCCCCTGCGTGATAGAAACTAGAGAGGATAGGAACAAAAAATCCCGGCCCCCTTATGCAATAGGGCCGATCCATTCGTGGAAAAAAACTCAGGGCCAATGATAGCAGTGAGTTTCTCTATCCGTGTCGGATCCATAGAGTTATCAAATCACAAAAAGGCAAGAAGTGTTAGGAAAGAAAGGGGGCTTTTACTCCTACGGCCACAACGGTTGCTGGTAGCTCGCCAGATGACAACGAAAAGGGCGGAGAGAAGAGAGGAGAGAGAAGAGGAAGGAAGAGGGGGGGGAGAAACTCATCTACTCAGAAACAAATTTTCTAGTGTTGTCTTGATGATGTCGGTGATGCTCATCGCCGGTGATGGAATAGCAACCAGCTTCTAGTTTCCTGTTCTTCACGCATTTTCTCTTTCTTTTATTGTATATTCCCTTTGTTTTCCTGTCTTTTTTGTTTTGTTATAGAAAATGGGTTGAATTGGGTTGTAGCAGATTTGAATAAAAGGGACAATGTTTGGTTGTAATGGAGGCTAGAAGTGGAACAAGTGAGTTGCAGCTACAGTAGAGAAAATGGCGGCACTGTTCAAGTGGTTTATTGTAGCGAGGAGGTCGGGTTGCCGTGTTGGCAGCCATGACAAACTGTTCTTCACCCATTTTTCTCTTTCTCTTTCAGCTTTTTCCTCTCTCTTCCTTTTCATTCCTCCGTTCTTTTGTGCTGTTTTCTCTTTCCTGTCTTTTATCACTTTTTTTAAGATAATGGGCAATGTTGTCAATTCATTAAAAGTGCCTTGGAAGCAACATTGTTGTCTCTTAACACCTCACCTCCCTAAAATAACTATAACAATAAATTTAATTAGTGGGTTTTTTTATTTTTTTATTATTAAAGTGCAGTGACAAAATTGTTGAAATTATCATTTTACCTTTTTTTTTTTTTTTTTCTTTCATAATTATTATTATTATTTTTTTTTATAGGTGTGAGTGTGTGTGACTGTGGGGTTGGTTGTTGAAATTATCATTTTACCATTTTTTTTTTTATTTTTTTTTTTTATAGGTGTGTGTTTGTGTGTGACTGTGGGGTTGGTGGGGTTGTTTGAGTGTGCAACACTGCGACAGAGATCAATTACTTGGCTCTATCTGTTTCTTAGGATAAAGGCATGAAACACACTCAAAATATTGAAGTTCATTGGCACTTTTTCTTTTGTTCGAAAGGGTCTCATGTAATGTGATGTGATGCAAAATTATATAAAGGATAAAGTATTTTTTTTGTTATTAAGAAAATGCTATTTGTTCTAAAAAAAATATTTTCTAGAAATTTAAAATATTTAAAATGGTGTTACAACATTACAATCCACAAATTTGAATTTGAATAGGTAAATCTAATAATACCAAGATGTCAGTTCATGTTCCCATCAGTACGTGTTAATATAAATTATACGAGTACCATGTTTTGAGGGTTATACCATTTGCATTGGTTCAATGTACTTCATTTTTTACTAATGCATAAGGTACAACTCCCAATACGGGTATTGATATAAGTTATATCAGCATGTGCTTACCTGATCATCATCCTATATTCTACATATATATATACAGAGTAGCATTATTATTGTTATTAGTTTTTTACTAACTTTATCTTTTGTTGTTGATGTTAAGTAGAAATTTTATTTTTAACAAAAGAGAATTCATTAAGAATAAACTCCGTAAACAATTACAATGAGGCAAAACAGATTTAGAACTATCCTCCACACAAATATTCCAAACTTCGTAGGAAAGTTACAATCCCATTCACTATAGTTATAAACTTATAATAGAGATGACCAAGATTTAGCTGCACAATCGACCTCTCTTAGCTGACAGAAAATATGCATCCATTCAAGATTGATAAAAGGCTGGGGCCAGAGGTGTAATATCCTTAATAATATTACGAAAATACTTACAAAAATCTGAAACTGCTATTGGTTTGAGTGAATGGAATGAGGCTATGAATGGAATAGGAATTATCATTCTCTTCTAATGT
Organism: Liquidambar formosana; assembly: GCA_039720395.1. Lineage (NCBI taxonomy): Eukaryota > Viridiplantae > Streptophyta > Magnoliopsida > Saxifragales > Altingiaceae > Liquidambar > Liquidambar formosana. The sequence continues at coordinate 15,668,077 of CM077835.1, read as the reverse complement.
TTGGTTAGGGGGTGAGAATAGGATGAGATTCTAATGTCTGGAATGGAATAAGAAAATGCTATTCTAATGTTTGATCATTTCATTCCTTTCGATTTTGGGAGGAATGAATACTAATAAAATCACGATTCCACTCCCTCCCTCGTTCACGTATAACAAACACAACGGAGTCTTATTCAACAATGATGAGGGTAAATCCTAGTGCTATGCAATCAATTAACCAAAGTTCCATGATATAATAAAGGGAGTGGGGCACCGCATCATAATAGTTTCCCAAATATTTATGACAAGCTGGCAAATTTCAAAGAAATGATCAAACATCTCAAATCTTCACAAATCTTCATTTTTACGCCTTGTGAGAAAATGAGCAGTAGCTAGTAGGTAGATGACCTTTAAACAAGCAACTGACAAAAGTGAATAGGGATGAGAACATTTATTTTCTAAATTCCAGTTAAGCGGATGAGTCCTATGGTGTACAGTACAAGATTGGGATTAGCATTGTTAAGCCATTTAACTGACTTAAATGGGAATAACCCCAGGACATTTCATCCTGAGAATCAAACCGGTTTGTATACCTTCTAATGGTTGTGGTCTAAAGCCTCTTCTCGAGAGGTCTAGGGTTTAACTCTCACTACTCTTTGTCAAGGTCACTCCGATAAAGTTTGTCCTATAATTACTCGGTTATGTCGGAAGGAGGGATTCATGTGCCAAACGAAGGAATTAGTCGGATGTATAAGTATCTCACAACCCCTTCGTATATAAAAAAAAAGGTATATCGTATAATGGTTATGATGGTAAAATTATAAACTTCAAAATTTTTAAATTTTGCAATTTCATCTTTATGAATGGTACTACTCATCAAATTTTGTATAATAATTCTTTTAAATAGTAAGAATAAAGTAAAAAAGTACTTCCACCTTTACCAAAACTCACCCTTCCAAGAACTCCAATACTATTTATGCTTTTAGATTGATTAAAAAAAATCCGTGCAATGGTCTTATGGTCTAGTGACATCTGTCCCTCCTTCTTAAATGGTGGGAGGTTTTAGGTTCGAACTTTAAGAATAATTACATGTTGTTGTAATAAATTTCTCACTCATATTACCAAAAAAATAAAAAAAAAAATCAGTGAATCAAATATCAACTTTTCTGGATTGTACTAATGGTGTGGGCAATTGCAAATGTTTTGTTGAATTCATTCATATCATCATTATGTAACACCATCTCACCTCCCATGTATGCAAAATATATTTTCAAAAGAATGTGCAAATTGATCACAACCTGGATAAAATGCTCTGTTTGGAACTTGTTCATAATCCATATCAATTTGGTCAGTTGGGTTGGGAGATTAATCCAAGCTCAAACCAAGAGATTATCTTTCATACCCAAACGCAACCTAACTCATGGTTAAAAAAAAAAAGAAGCCTAATCTGAATCTAGTGCAAGTTTAATTAATTTTTTTAACTTGAGTTGAGCACGAATTGGGCTTGGATCGGACGAGCTCAACAGGTTATACTCATTTTTGGTTCAAATTGTTTTCATTTTTAAACATGTTTTTATGCTCTTTCTTTCTACACGTTTCACATTTTAATTATTTAAACTAACCATAAGCCAAAAGTATAGAGTCCCAATCTTATAAGGGATCCTTCATGTAAGTTGCATAAGGAGCTTTAATATCAATAGATTATCTTTGATCCAATGGCCAAAATGTTAATAGACTTAAAAGGTGGGTAATTATTGGGTATGAGGTGTCCAACATTTTGACCTCTGTATCAAAGAAGATGGGCTGAGATTAGAAGTCCTTCTTCTTCTTCCTTTTTTTTTCACCAGGGGTAAGATGGAGAAGGAGAAAGCCAGAGACCAAACACATCGACATGACTAAATAGTACATTGCTCAAACCTAAATTTCCTGCATTTGCTCTGAGTCTTGACTAATTAAAAATGAATCCGCACCAAGTTTCTTGATTGCCTCATTTCTCTTCCTCGAGGATGAACTAATCATAGTTACCTTCAAACCAAACACCTTGGCAAACTTCACAGCCAAATGCCCTTATCCACCGACTCCCAAATGTTTGCCTGTCTCGTTGAGTCCAAAATATTTCATCGGACTATAAACTGTAATTCCCACACAAAGTAAAGTTTATGTTGATATAACTTATATCAACACCTGCATTGAGAATTGTACCTCATGCATTAGTGGGTTATGGGTTGCATTAGGCCAAGGTATAAAGTACAACCCCCAATGCATGATATTGAAACAACTTATATCAATAAGTACTTACCTAATCAGGACTGTAAATATAGATCACATTCCATAGCGCCCTATCACACTGATGGGCTCATCACCTTCAATACTTTCAACAGTTGCAATTGTGTTGCGGTTTGGGGCAAAATCTATCACTTTCTTGCATCTCCATCCCAACAAGGTAACTTCCAGGACCAGCTGCTATAGATTTTTCTGCATTTCAAAATTAATATCATACTCACCCTTATGCGAATTGGATATCTAATCTTCTTAAACCATTATTGGCAATGTTGATGGCCTGAAAAATGGCAACAATGCATGATGTGCAAGAATCATCAATGTATATATTTCCTTTTCCTTTTTCTCTTCTTTTTTATTTTTATTTTTATTTTGTTTTTGTTTTGGTTTTTTGCTAGGCTCATCCATCTGGTTAGTAAGATATAGCAATACTCAAAAGTCATGGTACGTAATTTTTAATCAAATTATCCAATTATACATTTTAATAGTAAAGATCAATCCACGCACGATCTAGATAATTAGTTGTGCAATCCCATGAAAGGCTGTTTTTTTTTTATTTTAAAAAAGCTATTATTCTCTCTTTTGAAAACAAAAATAATAATAAATATAACTTTTAAGGGCAGGTTCATATAAAATTTTTGTACTTAACTCTTACATCATTGGATTCATATAATCTAAAGATATTTTTATCAAAAGCTGACACGGCCAAACTCCACTCTTTATTTAACAAAGTGAAATGCTATAAACAATACCTAATTAATTATAGCATTTGGTGCGTGTGTGTTGATTGACAAAAATATCCGTCAAACTATTTGACATACCCAAGCCCTACTCACTATTTGACAAAACAACTAAGTGCAAAAATTGTATCTCATAAACCTAATCCTACACTTGAATACAATATTTATGATAAACTTACTACACCTGTGCCATGCTTAATTTATACCTTTTGCAACTGTTCTGACCCAGAGAAAGGAGAGTTTCCTTGGATAGACAGCCAGCGTGAAACCCACTGTTAATCCTCAAACCCTAACACTGTGTTTGGTTGGAAGGATGGAAAGGGGGAAGGAAAGGAAAGGGGAAGGGAAAGGAAAACCCATCCCTAGGGAAAAGAAATCTTCTTTCCTTCTTATTGTTTGGTAAGAAGGATGGAAAGGGGATGGAAAGGGGCTTTCCTTCCTTCCTCTTTGTTTGGTAAGAAAGAAGATAAAGAGGAAGGAAAAGATGCTAAAAGATGTATTTTACCATATTACCCTCGTAAATTAAAAAAATAAAAAATTTGGCCAGCTGGGTTTTTTTTTGGGGGAATTACCAATTGATTCCATCATTCGGTGGTATTGCCCTACAAGGATTGGGTGATAATTTTAAAATTTCTAATGACCAATGAGGACGGGTTTAACCAAAGGTGAGTGTGTGGTTTATTTGTACTTTCCCATTTTACCCTTCCCTCTGCATAAAGAGATTTGTCTTTTCTCTCTCTCCCTCAGTCATTTGCACGGAACAGTTAATGTTCCATCCCCCCTCTTCGTCCTCTCTTCCTTCTTCCCTTTAAGCTCCTGCCCATGGAAACATAACAGACCACCCTCCTCTCACTCGCTATAAGGAGTAGACGAGCAGCTCCTTTGAACGGCAGTTACCTCCTCACAGATCTGCAGGACAACCTCCCTCGCAGTTCTCCTCCCTCACTCCATTTACCCCCTCATTGGCACAGACCAAAAGCGCTCTCTCCTTCTGGTGAAGACCTCTGGTCTTCTAGTCTCCATCCCAATCCCCCCCTTTCCTCTATTTTGTGTACGGAGTTATTTTGGGGTTTGCCAGCGGGAGGGACGAGCATCGCCGGATCAGTGATGTACGGCATCGCCGGATCTATCCAGATCTAAAGCTTACAACTCCAGCAAGCAGATCTCAACACTGGATCTCAAGGAGATAATTATCACCCAAACACATCGTTACATTTCTTTTTAAAATAAAATTATTATGCGTAATGATCATTTCAGTACTCTAAATTGTTTTAAAAACCATAAATGTGGTCCTAAACCCATATGTACAGAATGAATATATAAAATGTACGCTATGAACTTAAAACATATACACATGTGTTCTTTAAAATGTACACTTACATTTTGAAGAAGAAATGCGTACAAGTTTTAGGTTGCTAGCCTACATTTTATATCTCCATTCGGTACATTTGGGGTTAAGACCACATTAAGGATTTTTGAAAAATTTTAGGGTAGTGAAATAATCTTTACCCATAATAAATTTATAATTATCACCCAAAAATTTTTTGAAATTTTTTGAAATTTTTTTTAATAAATTTATATCACCCAAAAAGTGATATGCAATGTAAGATTCAACGCCAAGTTGAAACCCAAGTTAGGAGAAATATTACATTTACCCTTTTTGCCACTAAATGTTCCAATATTTCATAAATCATACTTTTATCTTGCTCTATGTATGCGTGGAATAGAGTATTTTAAAATTTAATGTAGTGAAAAATTTTAGCGTACTGAAATGATCTTTTCCCATAATAAATTTTATTCTAACAAGAAATGTAACAATGTGTTTGGGTGATAAGCATGTTATTATGAACAAATGCGTACATGTTTTGATTTCATAGCGTATATTTTAAAGAACGTATGTGTACATGTTTTGAGTTCATAGCGTACATTTTATATATTCATTTCTTAAATTTGGGTTTGAGACCACATTTATGGTTACTGAAAAAATTTAGCGTACTGAAATGATCTTTTCTCATAATAAATTTTATTTTAAAAAGAAATGTAACAATGTGTTTGGGTGAGCATGTTATTATGAACAAATACGTATATGTTTTGATTTCATAGCATACATTTTAAAGAACACATGTGTACATGTTTTGAGTTTATAGCGTACATTTTATATATTTATTCCGTACATTTGGGTTTAATTGGGACCAAAATTATGGTTTTTGAAAAAATTTAGGATACTAAAATGATCTTTACCCATAATAAATTTTATTTAAAAAAAAGAGAATGTAACGATGTGTTTGGGTGATAAGCATGTTATTATGAACAAATGCGTATATGTTTTGAGTTGATAGCGTACATTTTAAAAAACACTCGTGTACATGTTTTGAGTTCATAGCGTACACTCGGTACTCGTCGCTAATTCCTTATTCGCATCAAAAAATTTGGAGGGAAACGTTTTTATGAACAAATGCGTACATGTTTTAATTTCATAGCGTACATTTTAAAGAACACATGTATACATGTTTTGAGTTCATAGCGTACATTTTATATATTCATTCCGTAGATATGGGTTTGGGACCACATTTATGGTTTTAGAAAAAATTTAGCGTACTAAAATGATCTTTACCCCTGATAAATTTTATTTTAAAAATAAATGTAACGATGTCTTTAAGTGAGAACCATGTTATTATGAACAAATGCGTACATGTTTTAATTTCATAGCGTACATTTTAAAGAACACATGTATACATGTTTTGAGTTCATAGCGTACATTTTATATATTCATTCCGTAGATATGGGTTTGGGACCACATTTATGGTTTTAGAAAAAATTTAGCGTACTAAAATGATCTTTACCCCTGATAAATTTTATTTTAAAAATAAATGTAACGATGTCTTTAGGTGAGAACCATGTTATTATGAACAAATGCGTACATGTTTTGATTTCATAGCGTACATTTTAAAGAACACATTTGTACATGTTTTGAGTTTATAGCGTACATTTTATATATTCATTCCGTACATTTGGGTTTGAGACCACATTTATGGTTACTGAAAAATTTAGCGTACTGAAATGATCTTTTCTCATAATAAATTTTATTTTAAAAAGAAATGTAACAATGTGTTTGGGTGAGCATGTTAGTATAAACAAATGCATACATGTTTTGATTTCATACCGTACATTTTAAAGAACACATGTGTAAATGTTTTAAGTTTATAGTTTACATTTTATATATTCATTCCGTACATTTGGGTTTAATTGGGACCATAATTATGGTTTTTGAAAAAATTTAGAGTACTGAAATGATCTTTACCCATAATAAATTTTATTTAAAAAAAAGATAATGTAACGATATGTTTGGGTGATAAGCATGTTATTATGAACAAATGTGTATATGTTTTGAGTTGATAGCGTACATTTTAAAAAACAATTGTGTACATGTTTTGAGTTCATAGCGTACATTCGATATCCGTCGCTAATTCCTTCTTCGCGTCAAAAAATTTTGAGGGAAACGTTTTTATGAACAAATGCGTACATGTTTTGATTTCATAGCGTACATTTTAAAGAACACATGTGTACATGTTTTGAGTTCATAGCGTACATTTTATATATTCATTCCGTAGATATGGGTTTGGGACCACATTTATGGTTTTAAAAAAAATTTAGCATACTGAAATGATCTTTACCCGTAATAAATATTATTTTAAAAAGAAATGTAACAATGTCTTTAGGTGATAACCATGTTATTGTGAACAAATGCGTACATGTTTTGATTTCATAACATACATTTTAAAGAACACATGTGTATATGTTTTTGAGTTCATAGCGTACATTTTATATATTCATTTCGTACATTTGGGTTTGAAACTACATTTGGGTTTTAGTAACCATAAATGTGGTCTTAAATCCAAATGTACGGAATGAATATATAAAATGTACGCTATGAACTCAAAACATGTACACATATATTCTTTAAAATGTACGCTATGAAATTAAAACATGTACGCATTTGTTCATAATAACTTGCTTATCACCCAAACACATCGTTACATTTCTTTTTAAAATAAAATTTATTATGGGGAAAGATCATTTCAGTACGCTAAATTTTTTTAGTACGTTAAATTTAAAAATACTCTATTCAGCGCATACATAGAGCAGGATAAAAGTATGATTTATGAAATATTGGAATATTTAGTGGCAAAAAGGGTAATTGTAATATTTCTCCTAACTTGGGTTTCAACTTGGCGTTGAATCTAACATTGCATACTTTTTGGGTGATATAAATTTATTGAAAAAAATTTCAAAAAATTTTTGGGTGATAATTATAAATTTATTATGGGTAAAGATTATTTCACTATCCTAAAATTTTTCAAAAACTCCCAAATGTGGTCTTAACCCCAAATGTACCGAATGGAGATATAAAATGTAGGCTAGCAACTTAAAACTTGTACGCATTTCTTCCTCAAAATGTAAGTGTACATTTTAAAGAACACATGTGTACATGTTTTGAGTTCATAGCATACATTTTATATATTCATTCTGTACATATGGGTTTGGGACCACATTTATGGTTTTTAAAAAAATTTAGCATACTGAAATGATCTTTACCACTAATAAATTTTATATTAAAAAAAAGAATATAACGATGTGTTTGGGTGATAAGCATGTTATTATGAACAAATGCGTACATGTTTTGATTTTATAGCGTACATTTTAAAGAACATATGTGTACATGTTTTGAGTTCATAGTGTACAGTTTATATATTCATTCCGTACATTTGGGTTTGAGACTACATTTATGGTTTTTGAAAAAATTTAGGGTCCTGAAATGGACTTTACCCATAATAAATTTTATTTTTTTTAAAAAAAGAATGTAACAATGTGTTTGGGTGATAAGCATGTTATTATGAACAAATGCGTACATGTTTTGATTTCATCGCGTACATTTTAAAGAACACACGTGTACATGTTTTGAGTTCATAGTGTACATTTTATATATTCATTCCGTACATATGGGTTTGGGGCCACATTTTATGGTTTTTGAAAAAATTTAGTATACTGAAATGATCTTTACCACTAATAAATTTTTTTTTTAAAAAAAAGAATATAACGATGTGTTTGGGTGATAAGCATGTTATTATGAACAAATGCGTACATGTTTTGATTTCATAGCGTACATTTTAAAGAACACATGTACATGTTTTGAGTTCATACCGTACATTTTATGTATTCATTCCGTACATATGGGTTTCGGACCACATTTTATGGTTTTTGAAAAAATTTAGCATACTAAAATGATCTTTAACCCTAATAAATTTTATTTTTTAAAAAAAGAATATAACGATGTGTTTGGGTGATAAACATGTTATTATGAATAAATGCGTACATGTTTTGATTTCATAGCATACATTTTTAAGAACACATGTGCAGGGGCGGATCCAGAAATTTTTCTCAGTGGTTAGACTTTTTATATTTTTTTCAGTGGCTTCCAAGAGTTAGATAGGGTAGAGAGAAAAATAGGACCACACATCAGTATGACTAACTAGAAGTGGTGAAAGGACAAAACAATATGCGTATGCCATACTTCAAAATGCGTAGGTGACTTTTAAAAACACGGAACCTTATATACTATTCTTAACACTGCCATCCTGATCTACCCCATGTGGAATAAGGTCTCAGCAAGATGGGAAAAGTGAGAAAATCACATGACCACAAATTGACATGACTGATTAGAAGTGATGAAGTAGGACTTAAGACTAAAAAGAACGTTATAATCCAAAAACTTAGGCGACTTTTAGAGATGCAGAATCTTACTTATATACCACCCCTAATACCCCTGGCTGATGTGGAACAAATTAAACCCAACTTTATATAATCTATAAATTCACAAGTTAAACTAATTTGCACATAAGAACCAATTCATAGATTAAACCCAACTTTATATAATCTACAAAAGTGATGTACATTAGTAAATTTAATCAAAATTAAACAAAGTTTAACCAAATTTAATCAAAATTAACCATTTTTTCTCAGGTTTAAAGCACTTAAGTAAATTTAAATAAAATTACTTATCCGAATTTTTTAAAAAAAAATTTGAGTGGTTGCACATGCGCACGGATGCACTAAGGTGCATCTGCCCCTGCACATGTGTACATGTTTTGAGTTCATAGCGTATATTTTATATATTCATTCTGTACATATGGGTTTGGGACCACATTTATGGTTTTTAAAACAATTTAGGGTACTGAAATGATCATTACGCATAATAATTTTATTTTAAAAAGAAATGTAACGATGTGTTTGGGTGATAATTATCTCCTTGAGATCCAGTGTTGAGATCTGCTTGCTGGAGTTGTAAGCTTTAGATCTGGATAGATCCGGCGATGCCGTACATCACTGATCCGGCGATGTTCGTCCCTCCCGCTGGCAAACCATAAAATAACTCCGTACACAAAATAGAGGAAAGGGGGGATTGGGGATGGAGACTAGCAGACCAGAGGTCTTCACCAGAAGGAGAGAGCGCTTTTGGTCTGTGCCAATGAGGAGGTAAATGGAGTGAGGGAGGAGAACTGCGAGGGAGGTTGTCGTGCAGATCTGTGAGGAGGTCACTGCCGTTCAAAGGAGCTGCTCGTCTACTCCTTATAGCGAGTGAGAGGAGGGTGGTCTGTTATGTTTCCATGGGCAGGAGCTTACAGGGAAGAAGGAAGAGAGGACGAAGAAGGGGATGGAACATTGACTGTTCCGTGCAGATGACTGCGGGAGAGAGAGAAAAGACAGATCTCTTTAAGCAGAGGGAAGGGTAAAATGGGAAAATACAAATAAACCACACACTCACCTTTGGTTAACCCCGTCCTCATTGGTCATTAGAAATTTTAAAATTATCACCCAATCCTTGTAGGGCAATACCACCGAATGATGGAATCAATTGGTAATTCCCCCTTTTTTTTTTGGGCATTTGTCCATAAAAATCATGGGTGTGGGACCCATAATCCATCTCTCTGTCCTCTCATCCCGTCTCTTTCTCTATCCTCTCTTCCTTCTTTTTCTCTTCCCTTTCTTTTCTTTTTTCCTCTATTCTTTTTTGTTCTGCTGACTTTCTCCCCCTTCGTGGCTTCGTCGGCAACAAGCAAACCAAGATCCAAAGGTGGGTTGATGGCCTTTAAAATTTGGGAAGCTTTGGTGGGATGGTTGAGGATGAGATTTTATATTTTAGTTTTTATTTTTATATCTTCATCCTTGCACCAGATCCGTTCGGCACCCTCCATGAACCAGTCGCCGACGGTGGAGCAGGCCGTGTTGCCTTGTGGGAGAAGCACAGCGGCTTGTATGAAGAGGGAGAAAAGAAGTGAGTTGCACATGTCTTGTCTTCTATTATAAAACCCATTCAAGGGTATTTTGGTCAATCAAGGTTTCGGCAAACCTTTCCTTCCACTTTTCCGCCCGTTTTTGGGCGGATTCAAAATGGTGGGCGGGGATGGAACGGCGTTCCTTCCTTTTTTCCTTCCCCTCCTGTTTTCCCTCCCAACCAAACAAGGGATTTGCAATCCTTCCCTCCCCTTTTCCCTCCCCCCCTTTCCTTCCCTCCCCCTTTCCACCCAACCAAACACAGGGTAAGGAATAAGCCAACGACATTCAATTGGCACATATAGCTTTGTTGTGTTGAATCTTTTTGTCTATATATATATTTGTAATGGATTTATACATCATTTTGCCAGTTACCACTCCCAAATGAGGATCGGAACAAATCAACCAACATCTAGAAAGAAGAAATAAAATTGACTAAATACAAGTGATAGAAGACAAGTGTATGGTGCTATTTCATTTCAATAACTCAAAACAATATTACAGTCGTTATTTTAAAAGTAAAATAAATGGAAAGGAAGAATAATTTATATATACCTATTGGTCAAGAGGCATCCACTCTAGTTCTAATTCTAATTCTCCAGATTCCACATTCTGAAGCTTCAGTGACACCCCCTGCTTCACCTTACCATCAACAATGTTGATGATGCTATCATTTATAAGGGCATTGTCATGTGATTTCAGCCATTTTCCAATCTGCATGTTTCCAAACATTCCAGCATCTCCAAATGCCATTGCAGATGTTATCAAGGGCTGGATATCGATCTCGGCTACTCCCATTATGTCATCAGCCGAAAATGTGTCATGATCAAACACTTGCTGCAGTGTGAAAAGATTAAAGATTAGGTGAAACGTCATGAACCTTTTCTTTTTAAAATAACAAAGAATTTTATGGTTTACAAATGATGATGAAAGGCTTTGTTAGCTCATTGTTTTAAAATACTCTTTCGAGGCTCGCCTTGAAGGGGCAAGGCTATTCAAAAATGCGTTAAGGTTTAAAAAATTAAGCAAGGTTCTCATTAGGCATACGCCTCACTAGCCGAGGTATAGTCAAATGTGCGCTTTTTACATCTTAGCACATCAGGCATATGCCTGATGCGACCTTGTATTAAACCCTTTTTTTTTTTTTTTTTTTTGCTATTTGACTGCATTAAATAAATTTCAACCATGTTTAATTTAATTTTATGCATTTTATATCAACCCATGTATATTAGTAGAATTATGTTTAGAATTTTTTTTACATGTTTATGTACAATTTTTGTATAACTTAATCCATCATGCAATATGAACCTTTATCTTTAAATAACTATACTACTATGATTTTAAATGTCCCAAAAATGTTTATATACTTTTTAAATCTTTGTGGTATTTATTAATTTTCAAAATGCTATTAATTTTTGTTTTCTCCCTCTCTTTCTAAAATGAAAATTACTAATTGAAAGGCTTACGCCTTGCCTAATGCTTTCGCTTTTAAAAACATTGGTTAGCAACTTAGCATCATGAATCCCAGCAAAGCTAGTTATAATAATTTATTTATTTATTTATTTATATGAATTTCACACAAATACTATAGGTGATAAACTTTGTCTGTAAAAGAATAAAATAATCACACGCACATGAATCTAGGTCCATGTGTGAGGTCCTCTTAACAGGGGATACCTGATTACCTGGTGACCATAAATGCCCAAAATTTAAAATGACCTTTTTTTTTATTTTTATTTTTTTTTTTCGGTACAAATTTAAAATGACCTTTGGTGGCACATTCATATTGTTGAGTGAGATTATAATTGCTATACAGGCTATTTTTGTAATTTTTCATGGTTTATTATAACTAAGTGGTAAGTGATAACCCATAGCGCGCTTCTTCCTCCATCTCTTCCCTTTTATCTTCTACCTTCTTCTTCATCTTCTTCTCAATTTTCCTTCTTCATAGAACTACTGAGTTTGATATGGCTTCATATACCTGTTTAGGCCCTCTACCTAATAGCTTAGGCTTTTAGGTTAGAAACTTAACATATACGAATTTTGAGTGTAAAGTTTTTAGAAAACTTCAAGGTATACTAGGATAATAATTAATAAGGGATCATACCACGCGTCATTGTCAAAAAGGCATAGAAGAGCTAGCTTTCATGGGGATTGAAACTGTAACAGACTACAAAGAAAATTCAATTGTAATAATCAAGAAGAAAAAGGAGAGAGACTTACCAGTTTTACAGGCCCATAACATTGAGGAACAGAAAGCATGAGTTCCTCGTTCCAGATTGGATTCAAGTTGCTTTTTATTATAGTTGTCTGGACCGTCTAGTAACAGCAACACCCAAAGTTTAGTATCAGAAACAGAATGGTCAACATCTAAAGGGAGAATCAACTTCCCTCACTTGTCTGATATAATCTACGCTACATCTATAAATTGGTTAATAATAGATCACACCGTCACGTAAGGTGTACCTTTAGCTGGGGTTTGATCCACCATTCAACCAATTATATGGCCGTAACCATTTCATCACGAAATATGGTTTAAAGCAACAAATAACTTTATTAATAAATATGTAACCAAAAAATAAAAAATAAAAGAAACCTAAACTGATTTGGTGCTAAAGCTCTGCAAATGGGATCTAAACAAACAGCCATGCTAATGGTATCGATTACGAACTATATTCGAGCTGTAGGAATTCACTCCCAAGGATAAAAATGAAATAAAAGGAGTGACTTACCTGCTGCCCAAGAGTCAGGACAACATAAGGATCACTTGACAGCATATCTCTAATAGCTAAATCTGTGCCTTTTATCACTTTGACCTTCAATAATCCAATAAATTCTACCATGCCTTCCTGTGGCCAGTTCCAACATCAGATAGACCAAATTTAGTCACATTTGCACCAAATGTCCAGTGAAACCTATTTTGCCTAATTATGTTCTTATTATTACCAAATTACTAACTTGGAAAACACCAATAAATTGATAACACTTAAAAATATACTCTGCATGGGCATGGCTGTCTGGTCGCTGAAAAAGTTTATATCCTACCCTCGTTGATGATCTGAATTTTTACCTTAATCCTTACAGTAAAAAAGAGGAAAAAGATTCGACACAATATACCATTTTCTGTGTTGAATTCGAACTTCGAAAACTATCCATTATCTTTCTCGAAAAACTCGATTGGAAAGAGCTCTTTCCAGAAGGTATCGACATTATCCGCAAGCTAGGTTTCAAAAATTCTTGAAGCTCATACTTAGACCTACAAAAAAATGAAAATTTAATTAAGTAATCACTCTGAAGACTCGTCTCAATTTGCTATATAGTATCAAACATGCAAGGATCCACACTTCTGTATTGACGAGTCAACCCTTGAATTGGGTATACAAGTTTTGTGGTAAAGAGGGCAACAGTATGAACAGGGAAAATGAGGTGGTTTAATCCTTGATTCAAAACAAGTATAAGGACAACTAGGCTCAATTAATTGCTATGAATTTCAAATCAGATCCAGCGAAGCCATAGCCCAACCATTAAATGGTCTCAATAAAGTAGACGGTGAAGTATCCATGAAGAGTCACACGCATGCACATAAAGATAAATGCATGGCTTAAAGAATTCTGAATTCCATCTAACCTGATGAATTTCATCCGCTCCTCATGACTAGAATCTGATCCAGGTTTTGAGATTCCTTCAGGAATAAAAGCCTCATAAATTGCATTAGCAGAAAAATTTCCTCCAACCTCAACCATCGCGTCAATTTCATCATCAGACCAATCATCCAATGTCACAGACAAAACCTGAAAGCCAAAATAGAAGTTGTTCAAAGAATTAATTACATGGGTTTAAAACACAAAAAGAGAAGGAAAAACAAATAAAAAACAACATGTAAAAAATAAATAAATAAAAATCCTTTTAAAAACCATATCATTGCCATCCATCTCTGGGATGAAATGACAGAACCCTGTGGAGTGTGGACAACACACTGACTTGCAAATAAATATTGTTATTTTGGGAATGACAAGGTGAGAGGAGATTGTAAGTACATAAATTGAAAGTTCAAAGAACATATGCATTTGTCTGGTATATAAACAAAATTGACATAAATGCCATGCACTTCAAAAGGGAAAATTCAATTCGACTTCCAACAGCTTACAGCCTAAAAGGTCTCTTAGGATAAGACGAAATTTCTAACAGAAAGGATGATCAGAACTATCGAACAATTAAGCTGAGTAACTGCTAAGTGGTATGTCAATTTCAAGTGTTTCTCCATAGAACAATTTAGGTGCATCCCTCAAAACCCTTAAAAATAAAAATTACTTATGAAACTATGAAAGCATAGAAACAAGTCAGATCTCTTCAACAGAAAACAAAAACTGAATAACTTTTATAGATGTTCTTTCGTCTTCATCCAAATTGTTTCTTGCATATTCTTACAGTTAACAGCTTAAGGTCTGAAAACTTTATAGAAATGCAACCAAACGCAGCCTAAAACTTTATTGTGGACATTTCAATATTCGTTCTGGTTGTAACCAGATGAGATTGACAGGTAGATCAGTTCACTATTATTTTTCCAGGAGAAACTTTTAGGAGGATCAATCAAATAGTGGCCACATCTTTCATGAACAAGCCATGAGTAGGTCTCCGTCAGCTATTATGCTTTTTAACCAAGAAAAGATTTCCACAGAAACAAAAATTGAAAAAGAGGCTACTCTACCTTTGAAATATGTGTACCAAGGCTTCTGTGCACACCACAGCATTTCAAGCATATAAAGACTCCAATATTTGCAGACCTGATAATGCAACAGTCAACTGATTTTCAGACATCTACAGAACCATGTATCAAAGCAATAAGAATAGTTTGTAATTTTATCATCTCAATTCAATGATTTGGCCTTTTGCCAACAAGTGTATACATGGGATGAATCTTATCTTTCACACATCTCACTTTCTGTTTTTACTTTCTAGGAAAAATACACACTCCTATGAATCCTCTCCGGTTTCTAATTCTTTTTAAAATTTGCTCTCCCTCCACCACTGTCCATGCATTTCATACTATGCTTTTGCAGGGTTATCCATAAGTTTCTCAATTTATCTCTTTCTTGTTCCTCTCAGGTCATACAATTAGCCAGAGTGCAGCCA
This sequence comes from Liquidambar formosana, assembly GCA_039720395.1. Classification (NCBI taxonomy): domain Eukaryota; kingdom Viridiplantae; phylum Streptophyta; class Magnoliopsida; order Saxifragales; family Altingiaceae; genus Liquidambar; species Liquidambar formosana. The sequence continues at coordinate 15,652,613 of CM077835.1, read as the reverse complement.
ACTTGACAAACCAAGGGAGCAAGACTAACACCTTTTGCTGATTCACATGATAGGGTATAAATTGTTCCTGTGGTCAATCTAGGAATGAGCAATCGACATTTGAGCATTTGTTTTTCATCTCTGCTCATTTTAATGATCTTGGCTTGTTGCATTTGCCCAAAGAACTTTTAAATAATCCAGTGATAGTTGTTTGCTCAAAAGATGTGTCTGTAGATCAGTTCAGGAATCCAGGTCTTTCTGTAATGATCTAGTTGGCATTGGCTTTGCTGCAACTCTGCAAGTGTGTTCTGCCATCAGTTTTACTCAAGACATTAGGTCTTATTCAAATCAATTTTGCTCATTTTTCAGGAAAGAAATACATGCTTTGGGGCTCGAGTAGAAACAACTGCTGACATGCATATTTACAATGGAGAGTTCAAAAACTGATATTGTGTGTGACAATATTTGTTGACAGAAATTTGATGGATTAGAAATTTGCTAAAGTGGTAAAGGGATTTGCAAATTTTTTAAGAAAAGTCAGATTTTGGTGTAGCTGAAATTGCAATATGTATATTGGTCGATGATGACAGCTGCTTGCCATCCCCAACTTAATCAATTTGGCAACATTGATCTATGGCTTCTGATGGCAATCCTTCCATAGAAGATATATCTCCGGATTTCTTCTCTGGCATTGTCAACCAAGAAAGACCTTGAAAGAAAAGAGATATGAAGAAAAGCAAACAAGATAGAATGAAAGAGATACCAAACAATAGATCTAAATGTATTATGCCATGTCCGCAACATACAAGCAAATACTCACAACCATTATGTGTCATTACTCATTAGATAAAGTAAGCAAAGTGTGATGGGAATGAATTGGTGGTAATATTCTTCAATTGCATTTTTGGTATAATATATAAAACCACCACCATTTTTGCAAGAAGTTGCCAAAAAAAAAAAAAAAAAAACCTAATGCAACTTCACTGATAAAATTAGTAACATTTCTGTTTCTCATTCAAGCTCAATTTTCAGATCAACAATATATCAAGCACATCCTATTTGGTTTCGTACAAACCATGAAGCCTAATTACTTTATCTAATTTCTGTTTGTCCAGGTACACAGGAAGTACATCCAGAATCAATACTCAACAAAACCTTATCTTCCAACTAATGGAGTTGGCTACCATGAATTTTTTTGGCCATTCAAATCTATCTAGGGATAATCCATCATTAATACATTGGAAATCATGTTTTCTCTGAACACCTCAAAACACATTCTTTTAGGGCTTCTTCTTGTCCATCTGGTGCCTTCGACTTCAACAATGTCTCATTCTTTTGGGGTAAAACAACACACTGGCCACCTTCTGCACCTTAAGAATAAAGGCTTCCACGACTATCCTGACAAGTTCGTGATGGATTACTCAGATGATATCGTGTTCTACACTTCCACCCTTGAAGGGCACCATTAGCACTTGTGACTGGCATTTGAGAACCATCTTTATGTAAAGAAGGATAAATGCTCTTTTGCACAGAAACACAAGTTCCTTGGCCATGTCGTTAACCAAGGCCACATACAGACAGACGAACTTTGACAAGGTGAAAGGCCATCCAAAATCATGAGCACTTGTGGCTGGCATTTGAGAAGCTGAAGAACTACCTTTATGTAAAGAAGGAGAAATGCCCTTTTGTGCAGAAGTGCAACAAATTCCTTGGCCATGTCATTGAGCAAGGCCACATTTGAATGGACATCAACAAGGTGAAGGCCATCCAAGAGTGGAAAACCCCTACTGATGTGAGAGAGCTAGACTCCTTTCTCAGGTTGGCTGATTGCTATTGGCAAGTTCGTCCAGGGGCTACTCTTAAGGAGCCACACCATTGAGTTGTTGAAGGAAGGGAACGGGTGTAACTGGACTAGTTGGTGCTAGAATGCCTTCAATGATTTGAAGAGGGACAGGATGAAATATCCCATAAAAAATAAAATATAAAATAAAAAATAAAATCCCATTCTTGCCCTTTTGGACGTGACCAGGCCCTTCAAATTCCAAACTGACATCTCTGGCTTTGCTTTAGGTTAGTTGCTTCAAGAGGGCTATCTTGTCGCTTTTGGAAACTGCAAGTTAAGCAATGCTAGAAGGAGATACACGGTCCAGGAGAAAAAGTTACTTGCTATATCCATTGCCTTCAGGTGTGGAGGCATTACTTGCTCAGGCTCAAAGTTTGCCTTGTAGCCCCTATACTATTTTTACTTAAACTTCATTAGTATGATCACACGGCACTCCAAAAGCACTTCCCCTTTTTATCAATACTGCTCGAATTTTATGGCAATGTCTTCTTTGATCCCTCAATTAAATAATTGGTTCAAGATAATGAAAAGTTGTCACTTTAGGCTATCTACCAGAACTTTCATTGTTCCCTCATTTGATCTTCTACTTTCACTAAAATAAGATTACATAAATTCTATCTTCATCTGCTTTTACGTAGAACCTTCAGATTCTAGAGTGTCATTATATATTTTTAACTTAAAATTAGACCTTACACTAAATTCTTGACAAAAGCAATATTGCCAGTAAACAAAATATAGTATAGGATCTGTTCCTGGTTATGGCCAGTAAATTTACCCAAAACCTTCGCCAAAAGATCCAAGGTCAGTGTCAATCCTTAATTTGAGTGGGAATCAATACAAACACAAACTTAGAGTGAATTTAGATGGGAAGGAATTTGGGATGTGAAAATGGCATCAGGCTTCCAAATTTCATGTCTTCTGTTTGGAAGCAATATAACAAATAAAAAGATATATTTTGACACTTCCCTTGAATGATGATTTGCGTGTTAGAAACTTTTCAACATCACACCCTGTCCACCTGTGCTTGACATTTTTCATCACTTAGAAGAGAGTCATCTTCATTAACTCCAGAATATGCAAAAGAACAAAGTGAATTATGCGTCTTGGTGTGAACTTATGGTAGTGATAACTTATTATTAAACCCTCAATATTTCTTCTACAAGCAAATAAAAACTATATAAACAAATTATTAACACACCGTTACGGTCCTCATGTCCCACATTGGCCAAGTATGGGATTGGCCATGTATATATAGACTGTTGGGCACCCTCCCCTTGCAAGCCCGTTTTCAAGGGTGAGTTCTACCTTGTTCGATCATTTGGTATCACAACCTACAGCACATCATGGGTTTGAGTCGCAGGAAGGGCAACCTATAGGCTGGATTAGAATGAATTAGTATTGTGTATGGGCATGGTACTATCTCAATGAATACTGATAGATGAGTGAAGCTGCCAAAAGGAAAGGGGTACCATTGGGTCAGTGTCAATAGAGTGGACCATTGTGGACGTCGGCAGCAGAAGCATGGTGGTTTATTACGATCCTAATGTTCCACATCGGCCAAGCATGGGATTGGTCGTATGTATATATACTCTTGGGCCCTTTGCAAGCCGGTTTTCAAGGGTGAGTTCCACCCAGGGGTTTCTATCACACTCTCTCGAAACAAATGACTAAACTTCATGGAAAAAAAGTAATCACCGCCCTTGGAGATAAACCATGAATCCATAACATATGATAAAATGTAAATTGTAAGAACCATCAATTAGGGCCTTCGATTATGCAACTTCTTTCCATACCTTATCAAAATGCCTCCAACATCCAAACTAAGGTAATTAACTGGGTGGTTACAACTTACAACTATAAATCTGATTCTTTTCTAGCAAAAAGAGATCTCTTAGGTGGGAGATAATAATAATAATAATAATAAAAGGCTCTTTTCAAATGAAACATGGAAGGTGTACCAATGTCCTCGTCATCACAAACCCCATAGCGTAGATTTCTCCTTTTCTTCACTTAAACCGATTATACGTATATTCAGATAAACATAACTAACTGAACAAGGAAATATATATTTATTTATAAGGTTCCTACAACTCCAAACCACTGTGCCATTTTTGCTTAGAAGCCAAAAAAGCAAAAGCAAGGGTAGAAGCAGGTACAGGAGCAGGTACATGGAAGTGCTCACCCTTAGAAGATTCAAGGGGGTTCATAGTGTTTAGGAAGCGGCAAGACAAATACATGAATAAACATTTTTTTTTTTTTTTTTTTTTTTTGATGAAGTAAAATTTGTATTAGTATCAAAAGGCTTAGCCCAAGTACATAAGAAATATACAAGGACAAAGCATAAAAGCAAAAAGGAAAGACCCCTTCATAGTTTTAGGGAATCTAAAAAATGTACAAAAGAAGGAGAGTTAATCTTAGCAAAACTAGAAAACCACAAAAAAAGATTCTTAGTAAGAACAGACTTGAGCTCAATAACCAACTTTTCAATCCCCTCAAAAGTCCTAAGACTCCTCTCCCTTCAAATCCGCCAAAAAATGGCATGGGGGGCCATTCTCCAAACCACTCTAGCTTCTTTTTTACCACTTTTTAACCACCAACCTGAGAGGAGATCGTAAGTAGAAGAAGGAAGAACCCAATGAACACCAAATAAATTAAAATGAGCATCCAAAGACTCCTAGCCACCTTACAATTGATAAAAATATGATCCACCGTTTCTGCCTCCTCCTTACACAAAATGCATCTATTTGGCATAAGCAAACCTCTTTAAAGCAATTATCCACAGTCTTCATCCAGGTCATAAATTTTGCCTGATCAACCTCTCACCAAGATTTAGAAAATGAATCGTAAATTTGATATCATGATAGGTAGTGCTACTTTAAACAATTCCTTTACACACTAAAGGAAGTACTTTATGATCTTGTTAAGCAACTTAGTCAACCAGGCTACAGCACCATCAACCAGAAACTTCCACTCCCTAATTAGAATACCACTGGGTTATAAGGGCTTCCCTAAACTTATATAACAGAAATGAGAAACACACAATTTTAAAGCCTGTTCACAATTAAAAGCATAGAAAGAAAAAAAAAATAGATGTATATTTCTCCACCATTTTAAAGCCTATTCACAATTACACAAATCCACATTTTTCAGAATAAAGAATCTAAAGGTATCAATGTAGTAATACTTACGCCCATTTAGGATCTGGAGCACCACAATCAGCGCAAACACGATTATCACTTTGAAGCAACAAATTGTTTAATCTTCTTCTACCTATAAGAATGTATGCACATATGCACTAACTTGATTAGACAAAAGAAATACCACATTCATAATTTCAACTCATTAGACAAAAGCTATTTGAAGGAGTGAGGGAAATTCTCATACAAAGCCATGAAAATACCTTACTAATAATATATCTACTTAAAATAACACGTAATTATACTAATCAACTCTAATAATTACTAATCCATGACATAATAGTCTCTAATAATAAACAAAAATTTAGTGGAATAAACTTGGTTCCATGGCAGAAAACTTTAATTTTAAAACCTATTAACCAGTTTGAATCAACTGGAATCAGCACTACTGTTGAACTGGCTACTCCTAAGCATATTCAAGCTCATTCAATTTGATTCAAAAGAGGTAAAACTGACATTTTTCAAGTTAAAAAATTGCAAAAAAACTCAAGCTTTCAGTTCAAAAGGGCGTAAGGAACCTTTTTTATGCCTTAGTACAGGCATGGGATATACATTGCTTTTGTGAGAAAGTCAGAGATAGTATTAAAAGATGCATACAAGGAACTCTTTTTGTTCAGACATTATACACTTGTGAGGAAGTCTTTTTTTATGAAAAAGAGAAAACTTCATTTATGAATTTGCGTCTCCCACAGTCAATACTTATTAATGCAACATCTAGTCAATATAAACAATGCAAAGGGTCATTTGGCTGGAAAGGAATGCCAGAATTTTTTACAAAAAAGAAGAAGTGGTGGATGGGTTATGGGATAGAGCGTATTTTCTAGCTTCTTTCTGGGCCTCAATTTCGAAGGCTTTTAAGGGGATTCCTTTATTCATCATTAAGTGTGATTGGAAGTTGGTTTGTGATAGCTAGTTGTTGTTTTGGCTTTTCATTTTTTCGGTGGACTTCTTGTCCTCCTTTGTACTTTGTTTTATCAATAAATATAGTTTCTTTGTTTTCGATCAAAGAACGAAAATATAAAATCTTACATATTCCAATGCGTAATTTCGAGACTATCAAGTCCTTAGAAAAGGTTATAATGAATTTCTAATCCATGTCACCAAAAAAAAATCATTTTCATTAGAAATGGTTAAAAAGACATGGAGAGAAATAAAAGAGGAGGTGAAAGGGAGGAGAAAAAAATGTCTCAACAATCTCTCTGCCAAAACTCCTTCATATCTCCCTCATCCTCCTCCTCAAGTCCTCAACCCTACAACAGTACAACTGTAATATCACCACCATGCAGGCAAAATTGTTTGACTTGCAGTCTACTGGAGATCAATTCAGGTTTAACTACCAAACTAGTGTGGTTTTACAGTCAATTCAAGCCTCAATTTGCAATCTAAATTCTCCTCTACCATATTAAAAAGATCCCAAACTGTATACATATTCTCATCAACAAGCCAGAAATGATGAAGCTTTTGATCTTCAAGGGATGGTACAGTTTCATAGGAGAAATACACAAATATCCTAAGAAGGGATTTAAAATACTGCTCAAAAAGGGGTCCTTGGAAAGCAAGCAAAGAAGCTCTTCCGATATGAGATACACATAAAGAATTCATTTCTCGTGTCTAAATAGTTACATTTCGGTGAAGTACAGTATTAACTAACATACATGTTTAGGTTGCCCCGAAAGGCTAAATGAAAAAAAGATGAAAAACAATAAAATTTCATTTAAATCAATAACCAAATCTTCCCAAATAAACCAAACTTCAAAGATATCTCTACATTAAATATGAAAATATGCTCCTGCTAGAAGAAATTCTACTCAGACTAACCTAATTGTAAATCTAAAATGATTGGTAAATTTATTCTTATAATTGTATATGACTTGCAGCCCTCTTGCATCCTAAAAATTCACCACAAAAGAACAAGGAGGAAAAAAAAACAATAACAACAACATTGGAAGATGTCCTTTAAGGTATACTGTGATATTCAGTAAAAATTTATAACTTATAGAGCTTCATTTCTTCTGTACTAAAACTTTTCATTTGACTTATATTGATCTATAATATTGTAATGTTGTGGAATGAAAAGGTTAAGGTACACCCTGAGGCTAAGAAGAACACTTGGGACAGTTGATATCAGAATATTCCCAAACAATTTTTGTTATTCAACCTAAAAGTTCTCTGTCCCATACATGTTAAGGCACAGCTTGAGGCTAAGAAGAACAACCTATTATGAGATGCAGAAAAAATAGAAGAAATAAAAATGACTTCTTTATATAGATGCTGATGTTAAAATTTAAATAAACTGCTTACTTTACAATGTGTAGTTCCATAGTCTTTATAAGGCTAATGTGGTACAACAAAAAATAAATTATTTTCTTTTATTTTTCTGCAATAAGGTTGATAAACAAAAAACTGATATAACCTGCACAGACCTTGCGCTCAAATTCAAATCTAACAATAATGAAGCGGGCTGTGATGCATGTGACGCTGTCTCTAATCTGCTTAGAGTGCTACAATTTAATAAAATAATTTCATTATAACAATTTCCAATTTTAGAAGAAAAAAAAAATTGTGACAACTGACAAACTTAACAGGAAATAATCTAGCTAAAAATTCATCATCTTGCACCTCTATCGATCATGCTCATACCTATGATAGAGCGAGCACTCTTATACACAAAAATTCTCAAAGTAAACTACCATATTAAACCGAGGTATCATTATTATCATCTGCAACACAGAATAGCCAGCATACCTGAGGTGGGCCTCCCAAGTTCCAATGGACGGTTACTCATTGCTCTGCTTACAACCCACAATCATCCAACAATACCTATCTTCAGCAATAGTCTTGACAAAATGACCCAGAAAAGAAACAAAGAGAAAAGGGTAAGAATGAAAACAACCCATTCAGCAAAAAGTGAAGCTAAGAACCAAACACACAAACACCCAACATAGTAATAATAACTTCCTAAAATTAAAGCTTTTCAACAAAATCAATGAGTTTATTATTATTATTTTCATTGATATTACCAAAAAAAAAGGGAAACACTGTAGTCTAGAGAAAAATGTAAAAGCAGATTACAAATACAGAGAAAATCATAATAGGAGATGAAATTAGCTCAACAGCCCAAATCAAATCATACATTGAATCACATAGGCACCCAACAGAACCAATTAATAAACCAAAAATATAACAAAATTATTACTTTTGTTATTACAAACCAAACACAGAGTCAGATAAGAGAGATGATTGTTTGCTAATTAGGAAGAGACACTTAATGATTAATTGGTCATGAACAGATAATAAATATTTGAAAAAAAGATCATTGACATAAAGATTTGAAATCATTCGGATAAGAGGTTTCAAAAATAAATAAATAAATGGTTCTAATCATCACCAGATCCGTTGAAAACAGAAAAAAACCACTAGAAGAAATGTAGGAAATTTACTTCGAATGAATGAAAGATCTGAAAAGGGTATTTGAATTCACCAGTGGATTTGAGGAAACGGTATGCCTCTCACTTCAATTCCCAAACACTCTGATATAGGTTGATTGATCCTTTCTCCAATATATGTGTGTGTGTGTATATATATATATATATATAGAGAGAGAGAGAGAGAGAGAGAGAGAGAGTTTCTAGGGAGAGAAGGAGATAAATGTTAAGAGACGTAGGGAGGTGGGAACAGGTGAAAATGCTGCCTGCCTTATTTTAATTTGAAGAATGAAGAAAACTGAGTGATTTTGTTTTCATTCCATTGTTTTTCGTATGTCTATTTTACGTGTTACAATGAGTCAGAAAGAAGAATATTATACACATACACGTTGCTCTCAACTCCCATCCTTCCCAAGTTGCCATCATCCGGCCCTGTGATTTTTATTTTTATTTGATTTTTATTTTTTTGGGGGGTGTGTTTAATTTGACCATCAGCTTCCTTTTGTTTATGGATGAAAAGGTCAAGCTCTTTCGAATGTTATACTCCGTATTGCTTTTCCTTGTTTGCTTCACTTTTAATTGGTCAACTTACGGCTGATTTGTCTGGAAGGTGGATTCCAAAGGCTTATGGTATTACAGGCATTTATTTGCCTTCCATGTCGGCAATTACTTACCTCCACTCCACAGAGTAAGAATTAGGGAAGTGTCCATATTTCTTAGCCTCCATCCTATTTTGTATGATCAATTTCTTATTTTATAATGTTTTAAAATGTTTTATTACTTGAAAAAAAATAAAAACAAATCATCATTTTTACTCTCAAAATACATTTTATTATATTAGATATGGTCACACGTGTTTGATCATATGCGGGATATCTCGGATATCTTGTATGATCACACTCGTTTATAAGTAACGCGCATATGCACGTATCATTTACGGACGGTTGTGATCGAACGAAATAGTTTGAGATATCCCACACTTGAACAACCCTGTATCTATATATATATATATATATAGAACATGGAAATTTAATTATTTATTATTTTTTGTTAATTTAAGTTATTAAAATGGACATTCAATATAATAAGTCAAAATTCTTTCTATGGCTAAGAATCATGGTAGGAATAAGAAATTGGCTAAGAAACATACATAGTAGTAGAGGCTGTGTAGAATTCAAGAAGTAAACATCGTTATCTTTCTTTTCCATTTTTTTTTTTTTCATTCTTTTTTGCTGAAAAATTAATATTCTTAATTAGTTAAATATGGGGGGCAAATAAGTATTTAAAATTTAAAATTTAAATAAGGATGTAATAGTCAATCAAAAGTTTTTTTAAGAAACAGACTTTTATAGGTAATATAGATATAGATATAAATAGATGGATTTAAATTACTATTATTATGTCAATTATCACATTAAGTGACATTTCTATTATAAGAAAATGGAATTGAAAAGTTTAAAAAATTAAATGAAATATTAATGGATTATCTTGATATGTTTGTTGGGTCGGTGATCAAAGAAAATAGGAGAAAGAGAGTAATAAATACCAAACCCACCATTTCATAGAGCTTAGGTTAGTATGTAAAGAAGCTAATTGCTAATTTGATTTGATTAAATTTTTGGACAATTTGAAAATATTAAGGATTGGATGGGAAATTTCATTTTTATTGGAAAACAACATTATTCAATAAGCACTTATGACTTATCCAAAAAAAAAAAAAAAAAAACGCATTATTCAATAGGCATCAATCATCATCTCAAGCAATTTATTGTCAATTTGTTTCCTTTCTTTTTGAATCAAATCCAAAGCCCATGTCATCTTTTTTTGGTACATTGGGAGGGGTTCGAACCTTAACCTATCTTACTCCTATCCTTTTTTTTCCACCTTCCCTCACTACTAGGTTAGTTTCAGTGGCTTAAAGTCCATGTCATCTTTATAGATTTCCCAACCTATCTTTTAATTCAAACTTATATAAGCATGACCTTTTGCATTTAATTCACTAATAGAAGAAGCCTTAGATTCAATTTTCAAAAATTTATGGTTGATATTGGAGGGTTCAAGTTTTTCTAATGGAAAATTAGTATTTTTTATTTTTATTTTTATTTATTTTTATTTTTTTTGTGTGTGTGTGAAGTAAGGGAAGGTTTATTTATAATTAAGGCATATTACATAACTGGGGAGTGACCCTACCTAGGGCATCCCATAACAAAATAACTACAAGGTCACTAGGTGGATCATTGAGAAAATTAGTACAGTTACCAATTAAGGGAGAGTACCATAATAATCATGGATTTATTATTTCAGTGTATTTTATAAATATAAGGAATAAAATAAATATGAATTCAATGGCATGATAGTTTAGTGACAATCTCCTTATTTGTTGAATGAGTAAAAAATCTTAGGTTCAAGTCTATAAAAAAGCATTAATACCCATTAGAAGGTTTAATTGTAAGGGTAGATTCCATCAATTATCACCCAAAATAAATAAATAAATAAAAAGGAAACACACATAGTTTTTAAGCTAAAGAGTCTAAAAATTTAAGCGTAATGACACAAATTGTGTTTCCCATATTTCTATTATGCCAATCAAACCAAGGGATTCCAAATAATTCATTTAATTTACCTATAAGGTAATTTTCCTTTTATAAGCCTTAATCCATCATGAATCTTAAAGCCCTTTAATTAATGCTACCACATCTCTCCACGTGTTTCCCTTCTAGAATACGGCCACCTGCGGGGGCTCAAAAACAGCCTCTGAGGTGACACTGGTCCAAATATGGGGGATATTGGAAACATAAATAAGTACAAGTCATATTATAACAAAGTAGCAGGCAGGTGAATGTGGAACCTTTTATAAGCTTAACATGCAATCAGCATCATGCGGGCCACTAGGTGGGTGGGTTGGTTTATTGGGCCACTAGATTTCCTAATTCATTATGAAGTTTTGTTGTGAAAATTGTAAGAAAACATTTGGACAAAAATATAATAAATGGACCCTAATAATAATGTGAAAATCAACTTTCATGCTAAATTGTATTCTTTCTGAAATTTAAAAATGACCTGTAGAAAATTATTTTCAACAGAAGATCTAATGAGATGAGCTTCGATGATAATATATTTTGTGAATGTACAAAAGTAGTGCTAGCTAGCCCTTTCAATTTTCGGATAACAGTCTTATTTATATTTTTTTTGTTTAGTTCTTTTTTGGTTACATTGAAAGAAGGTTGGCCTGAGTGGAAGGGGCTCTGGTCGCTTAAGTAAGAGGTCTTGAGTTCGAACCCTTGTGGATGCAACAAACTTTCTTGGGAGAGGTCCCCGCTTCGGCGCCCGACCGTACCTCGGAGGATTAGTCCTAGGCGAAGCCTGGGGACACCTTGAGAAATCAAAAATAAAAAAAAAACGCAATCGACTCCTAACCTTACAATTACACCTCACTCATCTTCGGGAAAACCACTAAGCCACAGGGCTAGTGGTGCTCCCATAATTTCTCACGATAGTTTATTTTTTCACGATTCTATATCTGAAAGTTTGTTCCATTATACAAGAAACCGCCCCTTTGATATACATAGTTATCCTTCTTTCTACCGATTTGGGTTCTTGGATGAATTAATAAGTTAATAAGTGCTATTCTCCTAATTCTTATTTGTCTTGTAGAATGATCAGTCATGAATTTGGAATCAAGGATGTTCGTTTTGGACACAACCCCATAGGGGTTCTACTGGGCTAGCAATTTAGGAGGTTTTTAGAATTGGTCTGATTGCCGTACTGGTTTCTGGTTTTTTCTTTTTGTATCCTATGTTTTGATAATGAAGTTCTTTATCTTTTACCAAAAAATAAGATATATAAATAAAAATAAAAATAACATGGCCAGGTGGCTAAATTCCCTTCTTCTCACAACCCCAAATGATATTAGACCAACAACTTAACATGAATAAAAATTCTTGAATTTCCTTTTTTATTTTTTTTTTTGGTAAACTAAAATTCTTGAATTTCATGTGTTAAGAGGTATTCCTTCCCAAAATCAAAGGAAGAGGGCACAATAAATTCTCCCCATGCTATATGATAAACAAAAGTGACCATAAAAATGAATCCGTCAAAACAAGTTCTATGTTCCTAAAAAGGAAAAATTTCTATGGACCCCATTATATAGAAATAAAGTGGCATTGGACCACCCCCCCCCCACACCAAAAAAAAAAATATATGTTAGCTGCCTCATCCATCGGCTCATTTGTCAAGGACTGAAATTTATAAAACATAGTCTTTTTTCAACTCATGATTAATGCACATAAATGCCAACTGTATGGACAGCTCATGCATACCACCTCATCATTTACAATACCTTATAGGTGTATATTATTATTAATTAATAATATTGCTATTGAATAATCTCATGCATTAACATTTAGGCTGTCTTTGTTTCCACTTTTAGCTTTAATAATACAATGATGTGCATTGTGACTTGTAAAGATCTCTTAATACAAGGCAGCATTTTTATTTTATTTTTTTTTTCCCATTTTGAGTAAATAGCACAAAGACATAAATTTGATTAAAGAGCAGTTGACACTCATAAAAGTCAAATTTTCCATGAATGAGGTAGGCAGCCAATGTGCAGATCTTTTGGTAAGGGAACATATATCAATGCAAATTTTTATCATGTATAATTTATCTTTTTATTTTTTGGCTATACATGTATTAAAAAAAACACACACACAACAGACAAATGAGAAAAACTTACATAAACAACGTGGCTGGAAGGAACCCAAGAACCCATATGCCATGTTTGTTTGGCTGGAATGGAATGAGTGGGAATGGAATCTAATTCCATACTTAAAATAACCTGAAATGGAGTGGAATGGTTTATTTATCCTTTTTTTTATTCCATTCCAGTTTAACTACCTCATTCAAACATATTGTTGGGAATGAATTGGAATGTGATTCCATTCCATCCATTCCATTCCAACCAAACAAACATGGCCATAAAATTAACCAACAATCGATCTTCAAAAGGGTCTTCTTAGCTTGAAGTTGACGGTTATGGTTTTATGTTCCAGCATTAATTGTCCGCCTTGATAGTTTATTTAATAAAATCTTTTTGTCAACCCAAAAAGAAATTAAAACACAAAATCCATTATGATTTCATGAAAAATTTGTGTACTCATCCTTGTGAGAAACTTATAATCTGACTGTTTCTTGATTGTACAGAAAAATTTTCTATTAAAACACACCATGTTATTTAAATTGTGCATTTCCATCCACATTTTATCAAATCTGTCGAATTAAGTTACCAAAATTTTGTCTAATTTTTGGCAAACAGTAATCTTCATGTATCAAATTTCCTATTTTCTTTTTCTAATGACGTGGCAATAGCCAAATTAATTAATGGCCATTTCAACAAATGTATTGTTATATTTTGTGTGTGCTTTTATTTATTATTTATTGTTAATGCACGTCATATTAATAATTACTTTGTTAGGACAAGAAATTAGGGATCAATAGCATTTTCCTTGACACGGGTCTAATTTCACCACCAAATTTGGAGAAATTATCAATAAAAAGTTGGTTCATAGCATTTATCAGAATTGATCAAATACTAAAATGGGCAATCTTCTAAATGTTATAGCAAATCGTAGAAAGAAAGGGCCAGAACATTAACGCAAAATCTGAATTTGTCCAACAAATCAAATTTTGAAACCATGACCCAATACATTATTTCTTTTTTCCCAATTTTCCCGCAACAAAGAGGGGAAAAGCTAACTAGTTAAATGTGATAAGTTCACAGTCTTAGCATCTTCAAAGGTTTGCCACCTCGCCGAATATATGTAACTCAGATGGCATTTTTCATCTAATTGGGTGTGGACGGTACGTTTGGGGGAAGTAGAGGGCTTGACTCCCTGGCTGTGTGTGGGAAAAAATTTTCTACCATTTTCTCTTATCTTCAAATCTGTAATGAGAGAGGGCTACATAGGCAGGTGGCAATCGTCCTTTTGCTGAATTTTAAAAAAACAAAAAACAAAAATGAGGGGAGGACATATGAGAGAGCTCTGGATTTTTTTATTATTAAATGAGACCCAATGATGGAATGGTTTATTAAATTTTCTATTTCTTTTGGAGTGCACATCGATCACCAAGTGATGTCTCACATGGGTAGAATAGTTTTGCTACTTTTATTGCTACCTCCCTTGGTCCATGATAACGAGCCAATCTATTAATTAAATTGATGAAAAGGGCGTTGAAAACTTAATGTATGTGATTTACTTAGTGCTGCCACTTCGGAGATCCACTGCTCTCAACACTCCACCGGTGATGTTGGAAGATTACGTGGCTTACATTTGCTCTTCATCCTTCAACCATGTAATGAGAGAGCACATTGACCCTCTCGATCACCAAATGGGGCATACACAAAGCTGGATAAGGTTCGGGGGAGCACTAGAAGATGATTGCAAAGCCACATAAAAACATGGGATACTATGTATGGATTTATTGCTTCCACCTAGGACTGCAACTTGGGCGGGTTGAGAGTTCAACCCAAGCGCAACCGTAAGTGTAAATCCCTACGCCCAAGCCCAGTCCCAACCCATACTTCGGGTTGAACTTTCCTAACCCTAAGCTCAACGCGTACTCGAGTTGGGCAGGCACGGGTTACACGGGTTGAGCCGGTTGAAGTCGGGTTGTGTGGGTTAGCTTATATTTTTCATCTTTAGCAAACCTACTTCAATAAAATAAAAATGTATTGTTGCATATACCCACAAATCTTGGTCATCCAAACTCAATTGATTAACCTAGAAATCAAGTCAATCAAGTAATAATTTTTTCAACAAAATAAAAATAAAGATGAAAGCATCAAAGTAATTAAATTCAAAACAAGTAACATATGTAATTGTCTAACTGACTGACTGAGTACCCAAAGAATGAAGCTAAAGGTTCAAAACACATCAAAACACGAGCATATGTAATGCCCAACTAAGCAATTGTCCAAACACAGTTCTTCAAACATTAAAGCCACATAAATTCTTCAACTCCATCAACATTCCTAAAGAAATACAAAGAACATTAAAAATGTGTTAATTGGATCAATCGAATAAAGTAATGATAAACTGATGTACATATCTCAAAAGTAAGTTCATATATTCAAGTAACTTATTAGTATAAACTAGATGATGTCATATTTAATGCATATAAAAATATTAAAAAATTATATATTATATAGGTTAGGTTCGGGTTGCCCAACCCCCTTCCCAAGCCTAACTCGATTTAAATTGGGTTGATATTTTCCAACCCAAGTCCAACCCAATGTATGAAAACTATTTGTCCAACTTGTCTATTGACCGGGTTGGGTTCGGGTTGGACGGGCTCAACCCACCCAAATTGCAGCCCTACTTCCACCACCCAAACCCAAAAAATAAAAATAAAAATTTAAGAATTACAAGGCTTCCACCAAGGAGAATCCTTTTTGGGTTTCAGTTTTGGGTGAGATCCTATCCTATAAGGTAGGGTGTTTGGGACTTGTGATGAGTTAGTGTTGTTGGATGCTCAACTTTGTTGTTCACAACTAACTAGTCAGACCATTTGGGTTCTGATGTGGTATAATTAGCATCCCTTCCTTAAAATCTTGTTAAAATCTCATTTTTGCACATCATGGGATAAGTGTGCTATTACAAGACAGATGATGGGCTCATCCCAAAGGCCAATATGATACCTTAGAGAGAGTGTGCTAGAAAGAGAGCAGAGAAGACTGCTGTGGAGAATAAAAGTAGTGCAAACAATATTAAGAGAGAGCCTCCTTATATAGCTTCCTATGAGTCCTAATTCAATGAGACTAGGGTTCCCATACATGCATAATAGGAAACCAACCCTTACAAGAAAACAAATTTATAAGATCCATCACCCCCATGTGGGCGGATCACAAAAATGTGACACGTACCCAACCCCAATATAAGTACTAGGGATTATTCCACTAAGTTTATTTCCCACTAGTAAAAGTTCTACAAGATAGGGAAGGAAGATACCAAAATTTGATGGGAGATAGACTACAAGGATATTTAATATGAGTGAAGTGGGTTCTTTGTTTGTGCCATACTCTCTCATTTTTAGCTAGTTATGAGCTTTCCAATGCCAAAGTCACCAACATATGCGACCATGTCTTCATCAACATATGCAACCAATTGTCCAGGCTCCCATTTGCAAGGGCGAAGCCAATGTCTAAGCAAGTGGGGCGAACAATTTCAAAAAAAAAAAAAAAAAAAAAGAAGAAGAAAATCTTAATATTCTGTTCTTTTGATGATCATTTCTCAATTTAATACCAAAATAAGGACATTAGTAGTCAATTTGAAATACATATACAGTCGATTTGTAATAAGTTGACAAACAACATCCTTTATATAGTATTAAGTTGAAAAGTGGTCACTAAAACGTAATAAGTTGTAATAAGTTCCCTGCCCATTTGGCATGTACTCAACTACCAAGCTGTGAAATCAACGTACATTAGAGCAAGTAGAAATTTTATTACATATGTAATAATTTTTGTCATAATTTTTATCCTGATTTTCAACTTCTTTTATTTGAGAAACCTTCTTTGGCAAAACAGGCTCATGAGTTCTGGAATCTTCCCCAGAATTTGGTTGAGGTCTTTCTATGTACTATGTATATCACCATAGCAACATTTTTGTTAGGTTCTAATTTTCTCCTTAAACTTGTATTAAATGAAGTGGCTTTTTTTTAATTTTTTCTGGCTACACAATTTGAAGACACGTCGAAATAATTTACCTTCTTACTATTCCAGGAAGATATAAATTCCAATTAGCTTGGTGCCTAAAGGATTCATTTAAATGTTTAACAAATTTAAATGCATAGAAAGCCAATATACTAAGATGGCATAGGACAGATCGACATAGGTAGAAGAGGACACAATTTAAGGAGTGATTGCCTCCTACCATCTGAGGTCCAATGCACATGCCTTCAGAAGCGAGGATTAATTATTTTTTTTTCTTTTCCCTTTTCTATCTTCTGTTTATTTCAAGCAAAAATAAATACAAGGTATCGAGTACTGTTGCCAAAGAGGGATCTACAGTTGTTAGGGAATGAGGTAGGATTTATGACTAGCTGTCTTCCACAGCTTCGGTGACCCCTTTTCTTGGATGGAGAGCGTACATAGAAATACATATACCTATACCATGGCATTGGTGTGAGCATATTGTGCCTTTGGCCTAGGCAAGTTGTGATTTTGGATGCCTCGAGCCTGGCGTGGATTTATTTGAATTCGTGCCTCTATTATGCTCAAGTTGTGGCTTTATCATGACATTATGTACCTTTGATATGCATTGATATGGCAGGGTGTGCGCTTGTCATGGTGCCCTTGGGGTTGCCATTGTACCTCTATTAGGCAATGCTCGTGCAAATATTTTCCAGAGGACCATTATCAAACATTCATGAAGTTTTTCTTTCCACAACGTACCTCACAGTTTTCTTTTCTTAAGATATTAATCCATCACCTTAAATGAGGTTTCCCTCCTCTACAATGTTTTAGGGTATTAATTGTTAGAAATTTAGTTACTCTCTGTTTGTTTGGTTGTTTTTTTTTTTTTTTGGGTGGCTACACGTTTTGAATACAAATGAAACGGTTTGCTTTCTGGCTGCATATTCTAGGAAGATATAAATCCCAATTAACTTGGTGCTTAAAGATTTGCACTAAATGTTAAAACGAAATTGATAATTAGAAATTTAACTTAAATATAAAGATGACCAAGGACTGATGCAGGTACCAAGGGAAGGACACAATTTATTGCCTACAAGCAACTGAGGTGCAATGCATGCACATGCAATATGCCTACATAAGTGATCGAGGATCATATATATTTCAAGTCCCTGCTATACTCATTTGAAACTTGCTCCTGATATTGTTGAGTGTAGCTAGCACATCTTTTATGTCAATTCTCTGTTCGGGTAATTCTGCAGAACACTCCAAAGCCAAGTCCAAAATAGATGATGTACAAGCCTTCTTTGCGGCAAAATGTTCACCCTCTCTCCTTAGCATATTGGCATCTACAACTTCAATTACTGCATGAGGTAACGACTCTTTTACCCAATGCTTCAAGCTCATTTCTCCGACAAACATTTCATCCGTGGGCTTCTTTCTTGTAAAAGTTTCCATTAGTAGAATACCAAAACTATATACATCACCTCTTGTAGAAACAACTCCTTCTGATCCATACTCTACAAGTTGGATTAATATTCTTAATTAATAAAGTATACAATAGTGATGCATGATGGTAAAAGAGGAAAAGCAAAAAAAATTAAACAATTTAAATAACAAAAAAAAAAAAAAAACACGTACACACACACTTGTACTCTTATATTAAGCATAATTATCCTACCTCAAAAAAAAAAAAAAATCAAAAATTAGAATTATGAGCTAAGATGATCACCTGGTGCCATATACCCAATTGTGGCAAGGGTCTTGGTATGTTTCATAGACTCCTCTTCACCTAAGAGTTTTGCAATGCCGAAATCACTTACATGTGCAATCATATCTTCATCTAGCAGTACATTGCTAGGCTTCAAGTCACAATGAACAACAACTGTCGGGCAATTGTGATGGAGATATTCCAATGCTGATGCAACATTTATCATTATGTTTAATCTCTGTAGGATTTCCAAACAGTAGTTGTGAGAATACAACCACTTCTCAAGGCTCCCGTTAGGCATGTACTCTAAAATCAAGGCTTTGAAATCAAGGTTGGTGCAACTGCTAATGATTTTGAGAAGGTTTCGATGACGAATATTGCGCAACACTTCACATTCAGCATCAAAACTTTTGAATGCTCCTTCTAGTTGCAAATTGAAGACCTTTATTGCAACATTTAGCCCATCTGAGAATATTCCTTTGTACACTGAACCAAAACTTCCAATACCAAGTAGATTGCTTTCGCTAAATCCATATGTTGCTTGTCGAAGTTCTTGGTATGAAATTATTCTCCATGCTAAAGGTGACAAATCTGCTTGAGTTGGCTGTCTCGCATTCCTTTTTTCGACATCTCATAGAAACAAATACGAGAGCCACTAAAACAATCGTTGATGCAATTGCTAGGTAAAATACACTTTAGAAGCAAAGCAGTCCTCCTTGATCGTTGTAGAGTACGAATTTTGCACGGTGGGACTTTGCAGTTTGGGTGCACCACAGAGTGCATCATTCATCATAAATGATTGTGCCGACAAATTTGCAAAAGGTCCTCCATTAGGAATTTCTCCTTCTAGTCTGTTGAAAGACACATTTAAATATTCGAGATATGAGAGTGCCTCTAAGGACTTGGGAATCACTCCAGACAAACTGTTGTTTGATAGATCCATGAACTCCAAGCTTACCAACTTGCCAAATGATTGAGGAATTGGGCCTTGCAATCTATTATTTTCCAAGGAGAGAATAATTAAATTCTGGAGGCCTCCAATGGTGCTTGGGATATCACCTGATAAAAGATTGCTTGACAAATCTACTTCTATCACGACCTTCAAATTTCCAATATCTAATGGTAGATAGCCACTCAGAAAATTTGTTGACAAGTTTAGCTCCAAATATCTGTAAGGCTCCACAAGCTTAGGGGTATAATGGAAGTTAATTTGTTGGAGCCTATGTGAAGAGTTCTTAGAGAAGTAAGATTGCTCATGCATGTTGGTATAGATCCAGAGAGCTTATTACCAGACAAATATAAGTCAACCAGGCTCCTTAAATGGCAAAGATCATATGGGATCAACCCTTGTAATCTACTGTCTCCAATATATAACCCTTGGAGTTTCCATAATCCTTGGATGGTGGTTGGAATAGACCCAGTCAACTCATTGCTTCCCAGGCTAAACGTTAACAAGTTGCTTAAGTTGCCAATTTCTTTGGGAATACTGCCCTTAATTTTGCAATTAGATGCAAAAAAAATTTCGAGGGAAGCCGAGAGATTCCCAATGGAATTTGGAAGGATGCCATCTAGCGGATTAGATGAGATCGTTAAACGCTTCAAGTATTTGCAATTTTCCAAAGAAGTAAGAAACCTCAATTCTTGGGTTGAAGATTCTGTGGTCAAAGAATTATCTGCTAAGTCGAACTTCTCAAGGAATCTTAAATTACCAAGTGTGTTGGGTATCAAACCAGTGAATGAGTTGTCCGACAGCTCTATGGCTAGTGATCATAGTAGCATTGGTGATAGAGTCGGGGATTACTCCCCCAAGTTTATTTCCCGCCAGGAAAAGCCCCTCTAGATTAGGAAGCCAGAGGCCAATCCTTGATGGTAGTTGGCCCGAAAGTTGATTATCAGTTAGTGAAAGCACTTTCATTGTTGTGATGTTGAAGATACTGGATGGAATAATGCCAGTTAATTTGGTAAGACTGAGAGCTAAAAGCTCGAGATTACGAAGGTTACCCATCTCATCTGGTATTTCACCTGCCAAAATGTGAATAGCGCTGCATTAATCTTCAAGTACTAAAATTTCGTCACTAGCTCTCTATATGCTTCATAAATGCTAGCTTTTCTAATTTTGTTAGTGTCTCCAACTAAAATTTCACCTTTTTTTTTTTTCCCGGAAAACCATTTACATAAATATAATTTTAGGGTTCTTTCTCTCCGGGTACATACTTCAAGTTAAAGGTCAACTTGGATTTGGTTTTGGATAAATGGTTTAATTTTGAATAACAGCTATCTGTTGACTTCCAATCTTGTCGAACCCACCCAAGTTGTAGCCCTAATACTAAGCATGTACTATTTGCTTACAATAGAAAGGGGGAAGGGCAAGGGTAGGGCCAAGATTTTAGGTCGAATAATACAGCAATACAACTGCACTCATGGAAATGAAGTATTCCATGTAGCAAAATAAAAAATAAAAAAATGAAGTATTCACACAATCACACACAAAAGAAAAATATGATTCGTTATTCAACTAGAAATTCTGTTTTTATAACCAAAGAACAAGAACTGAATACAACATATTATAAGCACTTCCTTTCCAAACCGTTATCGCTTCCATTTTTTGGTGTAATGAACCTTAGCAGGCCTCGCATTAATTCTGTAATACACTGCATTTGCAATAAACTTTCTAATTCGTCATAACCTTTAGGTTTAAAGGGAAGTAGATCAATGTAACTTCTTTTATTAAAAGTTTGGAACTATGCACTCTCCTTTCTTTCTTTTAATATTTTGTCAGAAGTCTTAAGTTCAACTTTTGCTAACTCTTTGGGGCCACCCAAATAAGGGTTTTTTGTTCTCATGGGCTTTGGTCTTGCTAGTCCATATGGGTTGTAGGTCTTACATGAGTCTAAGGTTTGTCCGAAGGGTTTCTTCGTTATAAATTTTTTTTTATTTTTAAATGTCAGTATTTTACACCCTATCCCATAGAGTAGGTCTTCCCCATTCCTTCAAGGCTCTATGCCTCTATACTCGAATTAAAAGGGGCGCAGAGATGCCATCAAAATACAAGGCCATTGATGTGCATTTACTTTGACCCAATATGAGTACATTGCTTATTATATCCATCTTTATGTATGGATACCAAGACAGGGAAAACATTCATTTGCTTAAGTGGGAAGAGAAATGTCAAGCAACATACCCAGTGCAGAAGCGGACTTATCTAAGGAGAGAACTAGTGCCTCAATCTAGAAAACAAGCTTTTCTTAACTGTTACTATTTCTAATATATGGATTCTATATGCTAATTCTTTGCCAACTCCTACTATGGTTTCTAATTCCTCTCAGCAAATCACTTTTTCTTTCAAGTTTGATAATGTTTCTTGTCATATCACAGTGGTTGTTGCAGCTACTACTTACATCCATAGAAGGGACTTATGGGGAGATTATAATCATCTTCATGCAATAATCAATGGTCCTTGGATCGGTGACTTTAATTATGTGCTAGGAGCTCATGAGAAAAGGGGTGGGGGTCCCATTCAAGACACTTCTTGTGCAAATTTTCAGAACATGATTGACAGTTGTGGTTTTTCTCATATAGACACCAAAGGGGTATTCTACACATGGGCCTGGAGCCTTTATTCTAGAGTTGAGATGAGACTTGATAGAAGTTTATGTTACTCCTCTTGGTTGGAATGTTGTGTTAATTCATGCTGCATGGCTCTTCCTAAGTGTATATCTGATCATTCCCCACTGCTGTTTGTCGCTCAAAAGCCTGCTGCTACAAGTACTCGCCCTTTTAGATTTGTTAATGCTTGGACTTTACATGATACTTTCAAACAGTTAATTGCTGATTGCTGGACTAATCGTAAAGTGGTGGGTTGCCCAATGTTTCTTGTTAAAGAAAAGTTTGAAAGCTTTGAAGAGACAACTTAAGATTTGGAACAAAACAGTGTTTGGTATTGTGGATGATAAAGTCAGGAAGTCTACTGTCTACTGCAGAGTTAGTTTCTGTTCCAGAAGAGATTGATACTCTTGGCCCCTCTAACTCTTCGTTGGACAAGGAGGATGACATCAAGAAGCAATTGTTTGAAGATTTTCGAATTCAGGAAATATTTTGGAGGGACAAGTCTCGTATGAGATGGCTAGCTGATGGTGATAGGAATTCCTCCATTTTCATAAGTTAGCCAAATTAAAGAGTACTAGAAACAGAATAAATATTTTGAGGATGAATGAATGTGTTGTTCAAGATCTAGACTTATTTCAGTAGCACATTGTGAATTTCTTTTCTAGTCTATATTCTGATTCTGGCGATTCAGTGGACTTGGGTATAGTGCCTGATATCATTCTTTCTCTTGTAACCCCCGAAGAAAACGATAGTTTGGTGAAAGTTCCTTCTGCTGAAGATGGTTAAACTTGCAGTTTTTTATCTAGATCCTTCAAGTGCCCCAGGTCCTGATGGTTTTCGGGGGTTGGTTTTATCAGTAATGTTGGGACATTGTTCAGTATGATGTTGTTTTGGCTATTCATATATTCTTTGATAAAGGACTCCTATTGCCTAATTTGAATTCCAACTTTTTAGTGTTTATTCCCAAGACTCCTGAAGCTGATAGGGTTGATCAGTTTAGGCCAATTGCTCATTGCAAAGTTCTTATTCAAAATCATTCCCAAGATTCTCTCAATGAGATTAAGCCCCATTGTTAGCAAAATTGTTTCTCATAATCAAGTTGCTTTTATTAGAGGTAGGCATATTTCTGACCATATTGGGATGGCTTCTGAAGCTATTAATATTTTGGATTCCAAATGCTATGGGGTTACGCTATTAGACTTGATATTGCTAAAGCTTTTGACACCTTAAATTGGGATTTTCTTTTGAAAGTACTTAAGCAGTTTGGTTTCAGTGAAAAATTTGTGAGCTGGATTAAGATAATTTTTTCTTCAGCTAGACTTTCCATTCTCATCAATGGCTCTGCTCAGGGGTTTTTCAGTTGCAGCAGGGGGGTGAGGCAGGGTGATCCACTCTCCCCCATTCTTTTTTGTCTTGCAAAGGAATTTTTGAGTAGAGATTTGACTAAGCCTTTTGAGAACAAAAAGATTTTACCTATTTCTGGTCCTCGAGGTGTGCAGTTTCCTTCTCATTTAATATATACAGATGATATTATGCTATTTTACAAAGGTGTCACATCCTCTTTTAGATCATTGATGCAGTTTTTAGATGAGTATGCCCAATACTCTGGGCATGCTATTGTTTCTTTGCTTGGTTTTCCAGAGAGTTCGCTTCCTTTCATGTATCTAGGGGTTCTTATTTTCAACGATAAGCCTAGCTGCCTAGTGTTAGGATTATGCCCTAGAGCCAATCATAGAGATGATTGTTTAGGGAATTAGGAACAATCAATTGATTTCATTTATACATGTCACATTTATTATTGAGTTAATAAAAGGGCTTATTCTATTATATTTATATGCATCATTTATATTTACATAATATGTCCATGGAGTTAGAGTTGAGAATATGAAATTATTGTGACCTTAGAGGTCCTCCCATGGTGGTGCCAATTTAGGGTTCTTGAAACCCTAATGTTCTTTGAAGAAGACAGCCCTATTGGCCACTCCACACGTGTCCATGGGCTTGGCCCACACCCTAGCTCGAGTCCCCTTTGCTGGCCATGGCCTCCCACAGCCTGGCCAAGCCATGGCAGCCTTGCCTAGCCATGGCAGCCCACTAAGGTGGCGGCAGCCTTAGGGTTTATGATGAAACCCTAATTCTTATTAATGATAAAACCCTAATTCATTAATTGCATTAATTGAAACCCTAATTAGGCTATTAATTACCTTAATTAAAGTGTTTAATGATTGGTCATTAAATGACCAATCATGGTTATTAATTATTAGGGCAAAATTAATTGTATTTATGATGTCTAGGGTTTAGGGTTTAGGAAACCCTAATTCATATTAATTAAACCCTAATTCTATTAATGCATTAATTAATAACTAAACCTAGTAATTAATGGGTCTAACCTAGGGTTAAATGATTGGTCATTAATGACCAATCATGATCATTAATGGTTTAGTAATTAATCATTGGCATTTAATAGGTTTAAGGTTTAGGGTTTTAGAAACCCTAATTAGTGCATATTAATTAGGTGTAATTAATATCCTAGGTGGCATTAATTAAACCCTAATCCTAATCATTAATACCATATAAACCTAGGGTTTAAATGATTGGTCATTAATTGACTAATCATAAGGCATTTAATGCATTAGGGTTACATTTAGGGTTTAGAGTTAATGCATTTAGGGTTTAGGGTTTTAGGAAACCCTAATGCACTAAATAATTAATATAATGATTTTATTTAATACCAAAATTGATTATTTGATTAATGGTGATTAATTTTATAATGTTTTAAATGATTTAAAACACAATTTAGGATTGAATTAAAATATGGAATTTTTAATTAATGAAATTGTTTTGTTTAATTAAAGAGACCCTAATATTTGATATTAGAGTTTAATTAGGGGACTTTAAATGTTTCAATTGATTTGATTAATTGAAATTAAATGTCTTAAATGTTAAGACTTAATTAATTCTAGAACTTATGCATCTCCTAATAAGATTAGGACACATTAATGAGATTAATGATAACCAATCAATAGAGTTACCATAAATGCCCATATGTTTATTGCTTACAGTTATTTCCTTTATTATGCAATATGATTGTATGGTTATGGATGGATGATGATTATGGACTATACCCCTTTAAACCAATTGTGATTGGCCGTCTTACGAATGGGTTGTATTAATTTTCAAGAGTTGTTAATTTTAGTGATGTATTATTTATTTGGGGCTTGCATGCCACCTTCTTCTTCTCTCTCTCTCTATCATTCTCTTATGTACCCCACATTCCCCTTATGTATCCCTTTCTTTAAATTATGTAAATGTTATGTAATCGAGAGCGCACTAAAGAGCATGGTGGACCTAAAGGAGCATGGTGGAGCCCAACAAGCCTATGGTGGAGACCATCAAGCTAATGGAGGAGATTGAAGGCCTTGAAAGCTTGGAGAAGACTTTCAAGAGAGCATGCTATGTTTCGAATGAATGTTTTACGATCACCTACACCCACCTTAGACCTAGGATTCAATTCATTAGCTTGGATTAAATCCTCTTAAAGTCCATAATCATCATAGTGGGAGCTTTTAATGAGATTAATAGAGATAGTTCCAAATCCAAAGATCGTTATATGTCACCTTAAAGGGACTAATATCGATAAGTGGATTACATATATATAATGTTGTCATATATTTCTTATTTTAATGCATGAGATGTATGTTAGATTAGTTAATTTGATGAGACCCTTAAAACCCATCCCTTTTAATATTAAGTTGGAAATGGAGAATACATTAGGGAATGGATTATTTATTGCCTTCCATCATTATAGGATCATCTAACGTCCCTTAATGTGGGTACCTGGCTGCAGACATGTAGGAGCTACCCATATTAAAGACATTACTTGAAACTATCACATATAGAGATATCATAGGGGTGCCTAAACTGGTATATATCAAGAAACTATAATGTGAGGTATATATTTGGCGAAACATACCTATGTGAATGATGGGTTTAACTTAACTAGGGAAGTATTCCAAGAAACTATAATATGAGGAGTATGTACCCTAGAGGCAAAATGATTGGAACTTGCTTATGAAGCAATAGACAAGGAGTTGTCTTCTTATTGTGGGTTAGAAGTCAAGAAACTATAATGTGAAGCTTCTAGGTCACAGTGGGACCTCAATCCCCATTAGGAATGAGATTCCCGAATTCCATTAGAGGGTGTATGGAAGTTGATAAAATAGTGGGAGGTACCAAATGATTAAAGACCTGATCATTATGGATTAAAAATGAAATCTAATTCTCTATTTTAATTTTTGTATGTAGTTCATAGAAATGGCTCACTTCAACCTGTTATCCAAAATTTTGGACACCAACCGTTTGACTGGACCTAATTATCGTGATTGGCTAAGGAATTTGAAAATAGTTTTAGATTCCGAAAAGATTACCTACACACTTGATGGCCCACTTCCTAAGGCTCCTGCTGAGGCTGCAACTTAGCAGGAGAAAGACGCTTATCAAAAGCGCATGGATGATAACCTAAAGGCAAAATGCTATATAATGGCATCCATAAGCCCTGAGCTTCAGAAGCAACATGAGTCCATGAGTAGCGCTCCCGACATCTTTCTCCACTTACAAGAGTTGTATGGGGAGCAAAGTATGACCGCTAAGTATAATATTGTCAAGGATCTATTCAAGGCAAGGATGAACGAGGGTTCATCCGTGACTGATCACACCTTGAAGATGATCAACCATATCGAGCAGCTTGAGAAGCTTGATGTGATCATTGAAGCTGAAATGTGTTTAGACATTATTCTAAAGTCCCTTCTTGATTCATTTGGGCCGTTCATTATGAATTTTCATATGAACAAGCTTGAGCCCACTCTCTCTGGGCTACACAATTTGCTCAAGATAACTGAGGAGACAATGAAGAAAGGGAAAAGTTCTTTGCTCGCATTTGATGGAGCTTCTACTTCCAAAGCCAAACCTAAGCCCAAGGGTAAGGGAAAAGGCAAGGGTAAGAGTACTCAAGGGAAGAAGAAGAAGAACTTAAAGCCGAAGGGAGGCATCAAGAAAGGTAATACCGACAAGGCCAAAGGAACTTGTTTTCACTATAGCAAGGATGGGCACTAGAAACATAACTGCCGGGAGTATCTGGATACTCTAAAGAACCGACCTTCAGAAGGTATGGATCATGCTCTAAACTAAATGTTAGTTGCATAGAACATGATAGTTCTAAATTGAATGCTAATAATCTTAATAGAACAAAATATACATAGTGATGTATGAAGAGGTTTCTCTTACTTTACAACCTTTACCGATGATTCATTCTAGGTTTGGGTGTGTATACTTAAAGAAGTACAAATCTGAATCATTTGAAAATTTCAAAGAATTCAGATATGAAGTAGAGAAACAAACTAGTAAAAGTATTAAGCTCTTCGATTAGATCGAGGAAGCGAATATTTAACTGGTGATCTTTCAGATCAACTTGTTCAAACAGGCATTCTATTCTAATGGACACCTCTTAGAACACCATAACTAAATGGTGTGTCAGAAAGGAGGAAGAGGACCTTATTGGATATGGTCTGATCCATGATAAGTTACAACGACCTAATATTATCCTTGTTAGGATATACCCTAGAAATTGCCACGTACCTATGAAACAGAGTTCAAACCAAGGCTGTCCCTTAAGACTTATATGAGATATGGAAAGGGAAGCACCAAACCTTAAGCATGTTAAGGTATGGGGTTGCACTACATATGTAGAGACACATGATGTAACCAAATTGGAAATCAAGATAACTTAAATGTAGGTTTGTGGTTTATCCTAAAAGGAGTTTAGGATATCATATCTATCATCTTGATGAACAAAAGTGTTTGTTTAGTAAGTTTGTAATCTTTCTTGAAAAAGGGTTTATCCAAGAAGGAGCCAATACCAGGAAAATAGAACTCAAAGAGTTGTCTAATGAGACACAAACTAACATTGATGCAACCACTGTCCCTGTTGAGACAGAACCCATTATTGTACCATGATTGTACAAAGGGTTAGTGGGAGTGCGATCACATTTATGGTCCTATAAGTGAATGACGTTCTACTTATTAAGGAATAATGTAGAGACGTTGTCAAAAGTGAAAAATTAGTCTTTCATAGAGTTTCTCCATAAAAGATTTGGAAGAAGCATCCTATATTCTGAGAATAAAGGTCTATAGAAATAGATCTTAAAGGATGCTAAGTCTTTCCCAATCGATGTACGTAGACAAGATTTTGAAAAGGGTTCAAAATGCATGATTTCAAAAGAGGTCTAATTCCTATTAGACATGAAATCAAGTTGTCTGAAAGCATATGTTATGCTATATACATTACCAGATATTAGTTTTGCTGTAAATGTTACGAGCAGATATCGGGTAGACCCAGATAAGTATACTGGGAAGCAGTCAAGGCTATCCTTAAGTACTTGAGAAGAACCAAAGGACCTATGCCTTGTCTATGGAGAAAGAAACTTGGAAATGGTTGGTATAACAGATTCAGATTTTCAATCTAACGATGATGATAGGAGATCAACATCGAGGTATGTTCTCACCTTAAATGGTGGAGCTGTAAATTTGAGCGCATTGCTGCATGTTTGGATGAGTAAGTTCATTGTAGAACTAGGAGTGGTTCCTGACATTGAGAAGCCTTTACTATTGTTTTTGTGACAACAATAAGGCCATTGCTCAAGACAAGGATTCACTGGTCTCATCAAAAGTCCAAACTTTAAGCGGCAATTCCAAGTGATTAGAGAGATCATTGGAAGAGATGACATATACATATAGAAGTTTAATACAACAGAGAATTAAGAATACCCTTCACTAAGGCTATGACCCAAATGTACTGGATCACCACCAACAGGATATGAGTATGAGATACATGATGGATTGGCAGTAGTGCAAGTGGGAGATTGTTAGGATTATGCCCTAGAACCAATTATAGAGATGATTGTTTAGGGAATTAGGAACAATCAATTGCTTTCATTTATACATGTCACATTTATTATTGAGTTAATAAAAGGGCTTATTCTATTATGTTTATATGGATCATTTATATTTACATAATATGTCCATGGAGTTAGACTTGAGAATATGAAATTACAAAGTTTTGTAATTTTGAGACTATAAATATATCTCTGTATTAAACTCCTAAAACATTCCTAGTTGAAGGTTCACTATGATGGACAGTAATGAACCATAGGACTAGCACTTGTTAGGTTGACTCTATAGGAGGATAGCTAGTCTCAAGCTATTTGTGTGGAGACACTACAACCAACAAGTGGGTGCCTATTATAAGAATAGGTACACTGAATGTAACCAAAGATATGAGATAAACTGAATGGAGTTTTAACCTGCCTGTCAATCAGTTTCTCATTGTTATAGTGGTACAAGTAATCCTTAGACCTAAGACACCATGGTTATCTTATACATGTAGCTTTAGAAGTTTGATAACACTAAGTGCAGATCCTATTCAAGGGTATGTAAGGGTGTTCATTGGCCCTACTGCTATGTGTGTGAAGGCATGTGAGTGATCAACAAGGAATCCATCACTCTCAGGAAGAAGAGAGTGAATGTCTCGTATAGCATTCATTGAATATAACTCATTAAACCCATGGGCCCATGGTATTATGAATATGGAAAGGAGTTTCCATAAGTTCATCATTGAGTTGATATTAATGAATGAGTATAAAGTAATTGAACTAGGGACTTGACAGACTTCCATGTCCTATTAGTTCAATTGGAGACATTGTGTTGATGAAAGGATGTAATTGTAACCTACAAACTATAACAGAAGGGTTCTTTGTAAATGACTATTCACCTCATTGAGGACCACACCATGAGCCATATGCTAGGTGTTACTCATGGTTAGTAGAAGCCCTAATTGATATAAATGAGTTATAATCAATTAGGGAATTGAAAGGAGTTTCAATTAGACCCTTAATGGAAAGTGTTCCATTGTGCACAACTTGTGCTGTTCCTACTACTTGATGATGTGAACCCAATGGGTCACACACTGATCATGCTAAGAGAGTTTGATTGTCTATGAGAGAAAGGGTATAAGTGATTAAAGAAAAGTTCTTTAAGGGGCTAATTTGTATTTGATGCAAACTAGTGGGCTAATTGTGTAATTAAGAGTAATTACGCAAAACCCATTAGGGTTTTAATTCCCCCCTTGGCAGGCCCTATATGGAGGCTATATATAGTTTCTTATGATATGATGACATGATCACAATTGGTATTCCCAAGTGCTGGCCGAAATTCACTAAGGAGGTTCTCTCTCTCTCTCTCCCTCTTCTCCACCTCTAGCAACAACAAGGAAGAAGAAGGAAAGGACTTCAAGCTCAAGCTAGGTGTGGATACCGTTGGAGGCAGCACACTTGGGCTGTTCATTCACCGTTGTCTGGAGACAAAGCTTGAAGCAAAAAGGAGAAGACAAAGCTTGGAGCATAAAGGAGAAGACATTCATCAACTATAAGTAACCCTAACTCTCTTGGTAGTTAGGTTATTGTTTTTGTATTATGCATAATCGGATTCATGGGCTTGGGAATCGTAGGAAAAATTTTATTCCGCCTTTGTAGTTTTTCCTCTCTAGTTCGATTCCCAACACCTAGGAGATGTTATTTACAAGTTCTTGCAGATTGGGCTAAAGTCAAGTTGGAAGGATGGCTTTCTAAGTCCCTCTTGTTAGCTGGCAAGGCTCAGTTGGTTAAAGCTCTGATTTTTCCTCTATTCCTTCATTCCTTCAAGGTGTATTTATGTGGCCTCCGCCATTACTTCGACAAGTAGAAGCTTGGGTTAGGAATTTTATCTGGACTGGCAATCTATACTCTAGGAAACTGGTAATAGTTTCTTGGGATTAGCTATGCTCTCCCATTTCTGGGGATGGTTTGGTTTGCGCAGTCTTCAAGCATTAAATAAAGCTGCTCTTTTCAAATTTTCTTGGGATATTCTAACTTTAAATACTCAATGGAGTTCTTTTGTTCGGGGTAGACTTAAAGTGGACCTATCTAATGATTTTAAGGCCTATAAGATATCTTCTATTTTGCCTCGAATAAGGTCTGCAATTTCTGACATTAAGTTTCATATCCAGTGGCTGGTGGGCAATGGCACTAATATTGACTTTTGGGAGGATAACTGGCTTGGGGAGTCCATTATTCATAAACTGCACATTAGTTCTCATCCTGCTTCTTTTTTACAGTGCACTGTGGTTCATTGTTAATAAACAGTGGCCCATTCCTTCTTTCTTTTTTGAAGCTTTTCCAGATATTGCAACTGATATTAATCAAATGACTCTTCCGGTTCAAGAGGTGCCAGATAAAGTTATCTGGCCTTATAGCACTTCAGGTACACTTTCTTTTGTAGATGCATATGTGTTCTACAAGCCTTCTAGACCAGTCGTGAATTGGACATCTATGCTTTGGGACAAATTCATTTCCCCTAGCCTGTCTATTCTTGCTTGGAGATTATTTTGGAATAAGCTTCCAACTGATGATCATTTGCATAGTAAAGGTATTCATTTTGCTTCCTATTGTAGTTTTTGTTCTGCTGGTATTGAAAATTCAGTGCATCTATTCATGGAATGCCATTTTGCTCAGGGTCTTTGGGATTGGCTTCTTCATATTTTTCAGATCTCATTGAATTTTTCAGTGGACTCCATTTTAACCTTATGGCAGCAGATAACTTCTATCAAAATGAGTTCCCAAATTTTCAACCTCTTGGTGGCTAGGTGCTTTACTTGTTTTCTTCATTATATGGCAAGTGTAGAAACCTATTGAGATTTGAGGGTAAGGCCCCTAATATTAAAAGATCTTATCTACATATTAAGTCCTGGTTAGATTTGTAAAGGCACTATGTCGAATCTCTGTAACTGATCTTATGGTTCTTAATTATTTTGGGATTCGTGGTGTTTTACCAAAGGCTCCTTCTATTACTAAAGTTAAATGGTCCCCCCCCCCCTCTCTTCTTTTCCATCTTGGACTAAGCTTAACATAGATGGGCATCGCGAAAGGTAATTTAGGACCTTCTGCGGCAGGGGGGATTTATCAGAATCATTGAGGTTTCATTAAGGGTATATTTTGTATTAATTTAGGGATCCAAAATTCTTTCATTGCGAAGTTATACGCTGTTCTCACCAATATTAAACTTGCTTGGAAATACGGTTGGCGCAAGCCCTGGCTAGAGAGTGATTCAACTTCATCATTCACTGTCTTATGAATCCTCTTTTTGTTCCTCCTTAGGTTCTCAAGGTTAGATGGGAGAATTGCGAGTTCTTTTTGCAGCATATGTAATTTCATTGCTCTCATATTTTTCAGGAAGGAAATTCTGTGGCTAATCTTTATGAGAACTCTGGTTTGAAGTATAGTGGTTTGCAATGGTGGTGGTCTGCTCCAAAAGAGTTTTGGGTTGCTATTGCTCATGATATTTTTAGTCTTCCTATATATAGATTCAAACCATAATTTGAGTCTTGTTATCTGGCTTGTGATAGTTTATAAGTCATATTGATCAGTTTGATTTTCTCTTTTTATTTCTCATCTATTCTTTTCCTTCTATTAATAATATTTAGAGTAGTGAGCACGTGATTTGGAGCATCTAGGGTGCCAACCTAGTTGGGATGTTAGATTCTCTTTGATACTCCTTCTCTTTCTCAAAAAAAAAAATAAACAAATTAAAAAAATACTTTATGATCAAAGCATCTATCTTTAACTATAGTTGTTATGTTATCCTTTTAATTAATTAAAGTTACGGAAATTCCAACTCTTATGTCTAAAGGGGGTTGCTTACATGGGTTTTTTAATCAACAAGGGCCTTAGGATTGATCTAAATTGTGAGCTGTTTGGGCACCAAAATTACATATTCCTCAGCAAGTTTGAGCCATAATCAACGTTGGCTGTCCAAACCCAGTGGGAAAGATATGGATCGAAAAAATAGATCAAATCATTGAGAAAGTATATATAGCTTCTCTAAATCCAGTACAAAAGATAAGAACTATTGCAAGCCGTTGAATTGCATGATAAATCTACTCTATAACATCAATGATACGTAGAGAGACTAAAGAAACCATGCTTGCTCAAACAACTTAGACATGAAAATTGAACCATGATGGACGAAAAGTCATTTAGGACGATAATCTAAAGATGGTGCCTAGCTTGATCATGACAATAGATTGCTAGATTTTTTTTCCCCCAATTTTGAAAGATACATTTCTTGATCTACTTGGTTTTTTTGGAGTTCGACTAATACTCCATAGGATTCATCTCTATTTATGATGGAGCTAAGTTCATGAGACTAACACTACACGATTTACATAAGGGTGACTATCAGTTCTAATAAAGACAAAGATACGATATACCTGTTAAAAAGTTTTTGCTCAAATCTATTTGCACAAGCGAAGAGCAGTTTCCAATTCCTCTTGGTATTCTTCCCATGATATTGTTTTTATAAAGATAAAGAATCTCAAGTGCTGGAAGCTGATGAAAACATATCCAGCGGGAGAATTCCAGAAAGGCTATTGTTTGAGAGCTCAATCACTATCAACGAAGACATGTTGAAGATAGCAGATGGGATGGAACCTGAGAGGTCGTTTTCCTCTACATGCAATATCTCCAACCTATTCATATAACCCATTTCAGGAGGAATTTTACCTGCAAAGTTGTTACGATAATTAATAAAGATGTAATTTCTCATGTATTCGGTAGCATAAAATGATTTTCCCTATCTTGTAATGTGTTTGTTGGCTCCATAAGGCCATAAAGGTAAATCGACTCTAGACATACAACAATGCACCAAGGATAGGTATCACATTAAGGACAATAAGGTCGGGCTTTCTTAACCCCGGTTAAAGACATGGTGACCCAATCAAGGGATAATAACTAGAGATAAACACGAGACCTTGTAACCTTGTATCAGCTACTGTCCCAGTTACAAGACGTCTAGCAAAAGAGTCCACAAAAAAAAGATTGAAGAGACAGAGCTCTCTGCAATACTTTCATCTAACGTTTCCTTTTAATAATGATGCAAATCACAGCCTGCAGCCATGGTGGTTTGACCTAGCGCAATATTTGCCCTAAAACAATGGGTCATTTATCCAATATGTAACCTATTTAGATATGATCTAGGCAACCCGATGGTGACGATGATAAAAAAATAACAATAAAATGCTGCAGCTTTAGAACTACCCAATATCTCTGTGCAGGGTAAATTGAGGGGAAAAAAAATTGGGGGTGATCGATGATGTAAGTAATTGTTTTCTTTTATTTGTTACTACTAGTACTACTATTAGTCTATTAGTTATTACTATTATTATCCTCATCAACAGCTAAGTTCAATTCTATGCAAGCTTGTTCCTTTGTCAAGGATAATGTACCATCACATGCATTAAACGAGCACACTAAACTAATTAGGCTTCCAAGAGATAATGCAATCTCTTTTGTGTAAAACCTAAAACAGAACATTTCCAACTTCAACGATACTATGTTCCTAGATTATAGACATTGCGTAGAAGCTACCTTAGGTCTGTGGACGCCAAAGGTTAGGGCACTGCATCCGAGAAAACATATGAGTAAGCTGTAAGAATTTTTTAGACTCCATAGCTTATATTTTATTTTGATTAAATTATGAGTTAATTGTGATGATCTTGTAAAAGTGGGACCCATAGATCAAACGGTTTTTTGTCAATCACAGTGAATATGTTTTGACTGTTTGATCAAATATAATTTGGTAATATTAGTAGGGTTTTAATGAGTATGGTGATTTGATTCTATGTGTCTTGACCCATAGGACTTATGATAGGTTAAGTCCTGGTTGGATTTGGAAACTTAGGGTTAGTGGTCGTCACCCAGCCGCCTATATATTTCATTGTGTTTTGGAACCCTATCATCCTGAAGTTAGGAAGGTTGGGTGTAGTACCACGGCCGTCATCGGGGTTTTCTATTCTTGCAGGTAGAAGCATCTTTATAGTGACTATGTTTTCGACTCCTACCGATATGTATGGATTATTTATTTAATTATGATTTTCCATGCCATATAGATCCGATCTATCTTGTTTTCGCCTTCGCTTAGTTAAATATTATTTTCTATCATGTGGTATCAGAGCCACGGCTTAGATCTGTATGGTTTTGGTGATCGTTTTATTGGTAGATTATTTATAAAACAGTTTTCGATGAGTTGTTTATTCTTATTCATCACTTTTTGAGTTGTGATTTATTTTTAGTATTAGATTCCTATTGTAGCGTATATCAATTCCTACGTATGTAAAAATCGTTTGAAGTATTTTTTTCTTAAAATATTGTTTTGGGTCAAGTTGAAACCATAGTGTATGGTTTTGATCTTATTTTGTATAAAAATTTGTTAGGACGATGAAGCTTATTCTTTTTGTTGGAAAACTGTATTGGTTGTGTATGAAGCTTTATTCCATAGCTTCCAATCAACACCGAATATTTTGTGACCAACCCACTTTTATAGAAACACAAATTAGCGTGAAGATGGAAGGGCTCCAATTTTTTTTTATTGGACCTGTTGATCCGATTTTTTATTCCAAAGTGTATTGCTTTTGGACCCAATTCATTAATTAATGGCATATATATATTTGGCAATAAATTTTATTATTATTGGTTGTAGAATCTCAATTTGTGATTTTGATGAGATGCAAATTATGATAAAAGAATATGATATTCTCTATGTTATCATAGACTATTGTATTTTATTTCCTTCTAATTTTTTATGTGGGTTTTTTGAAAATATAATTTTTATGAGATATGTCAAATTTTATATGTGTCAATAATAGAATTTTCAAGTATTTTAAATTGACACCAGTTCGGTAGTAAAACATATTTATTAGTCACTTGTGACTTGGTCTCATTTTTTGTTGGAGGAAATAAATTAGTGTTGAACAAATTATTGAATTTATTGGGCTTTTGATATTTTGGTTTTTTGGTTTCCGTTTTGTCAATTGATTCAGAACATATTTTTATTCATTCTCATTTATTATTTCAAAATTATTATATGTTTGAATCAATTTATCAGTGATCTCTATAAAAAAAATTATTATGTTAGCCCATATTGATTTATATTTTGACTAATAGTCTCCTATAGGGAAGTATAACTATTGGTATTGTTGCATCATAATATATTGTGAGACTCGTGCTAATACTTATATGAGACTATCGGACTGCCAAAGTAGACGAAAAATCTCTATAACTATTAGTAGAGGGCTTATTAGTATTTTATTCAACATGTTTATGTTGAGTTTGTGTTACTTTTGAATGTCATGATGTCACGTTGCGTTCGATCGTGTCCATGTTTGATATGTGACTCAAAGGCTTTGTCATTTATGGTAACACGGTTGGAACGGGCAAGGAAGTGGAATATGCATGTGTGAAATTGATTTCAACATATGACCCAAAGGCATTGAGAATGATAAGACACTACGTGTAGGAAACTTGCCTTGATCTTGCAATAAAGTTGCTTTGTTATTTGATTCATGATTTCGACCCAAAGGAGGAATCTTGAATTGCAAATAATTTAGAATTTGGTCTATCCCAAAGATCAAATTTTTTGTGGATGTTATTGCATTTACATGTGCTTAGTATTATATTATTCATGTTCGTTTTTGGCATATTTAATTTGCTCCCATTCTTTTACAATTTATTTCGAATATGCCATATTAATTGTGAAACAAATTCTGATTCTATAGTTGTTAAGAAATTGATTGTTTTAAGATTAAGGCTATAGAAGAATTCAAAATTTAAAATTGATCTCTTGTTTTTTATTTCATGATTATAGATATAAATTTTTAGAATGAGATCAAATATAATTTATCTAGAAATTCACAAGCACAATATTTTTGGGGCCTTATATAATTTTCTTGCAATTTTGGGACAATATTGTACACTTTGATGAGTTCTTTTTGGAATTTCTGTTGGTGAGACTATTTGCCCAATTTTTGAATTCATCACATAATTTTTTGAAGAACTCTATTTGATTATAACCTCGGGTTTATATTTATTTGGTAATAAATTCCTTTACTTGAGGTTTTGAGTATATTTAAAGTTTATTAATTTTGAGATAAAGAAAATCCAATATTTTTAGATATAGTAAACTATTAGTTTATTTTGAAATATTTTGGATTTTTCTTAATACACAAATTTGAATGACCATTTATGAACATCAATTTATTTTTGTCATTTCAAATAAATTCTTTTAGCTTAGATTTAATGGTCATTTTGTGATACTCTTATGTGTCCCTTATTCACGTGTTGTATCTAGCCCACTATTTATAAACATTTTTCATCCTATGAATGTTTTTTCTTAGTGGAAGTTTTTGCAAGAGATTATTTTTGTTTTATATATGGGCTCAATTTTGTTTAAATCATTACCAGGAAGTGCTTGTGATCTTTTGTTCTGCTATCCATGATTATTTTAGAATAGTTTTGTTCGTGTACATTTGAATGCTATTCAATTATTTTATGGATTAGTGTGCACTTTGAATTAAATTTTATTTGCACATCATGATGATAAATACTTAATTGTATTTAGTACTTTTAGTCTGTGGGAGCATCCAAAATTAGAATTTTTTGTTATAGACCATTTGAATATTATTATTATCTTATGTCGGAGAAATTTTATTGAAAATTACATTTACTTCTCGTCATAAGTTTTATGTTATGTTACTATTAGCTTGATTAGTGGAAATCTATTTCCGCGTTGGTCTATTTGGATTCGTATTTGTTTTCTCTCAAATTGAGAGTTTTGGTTCTTTAGAGTTCTTATTCGAATATATGTGAGATTCGATTTTATACGCTCACTTTTGGGGACTTAGAACTCTTAAACTAACTTGAGAATTCTAGATGACTGGAAATCATCCAAAGTGCCCTCATCTGGATTTTGTTTGCACATTCGTTATGATATGTCCCAATCGTATTTTGGATCCAGGTGACATGTGCTTTTGTTTTTTGGTGCACATGAAGTTTCGGTGACCGTTCATGGGAAAGGCTTGTTTGTTTTTTCACTGTACTTTGTTACATGTCTTGTCCTATTAGACACATATCTCCACATTTTGTTACTTAAATATGATGATTTTAAAGATACTTTGACCTTGGTAATAGGCCAGTACCGTGTAAATTCGTATGCCCTTCTTGATTGGGTGTCTATCAAATCATTGTAATTAAGTTTTGTTTTATAAACTCTTATATTACTAAATGTTTGGGCAACTTAAATAAGATCATCATCTGTTTTTCAAATTAATGAGCGGCCACTCGACTTCGAAATTTTGTTATTAACTCAGACTTTGTTTTCAAAGTTCAAAATCTTTCGCTATGGTCCAAGTGGGAGGATGTAAGAATTTTTTGGACTCCATAGCTCATATTTTATTTTGATTAAATTCTGAGTTAATTGTGATGATCTTGTAAAAGTGGGACTCATAGATCAAATAGTTTTTTGTCAATCACAGTGAATATGTTTTGACCGTTTGATCGAATATAATTTGGTAATATTAGTAGGGTTTTAGTGAGTGTGGTGATTTGATTCTATGTATCTTGACCCATAGGACTTATGATAGGTTAAGTCCTGGTTGGATTTGGAAACTTAGGGTTAGTGGTCGTCACCCAGTCACCTATATATTTCATTGTGTTTTGAAACCCTATCATCCTGAAGTTAGGAAAGGTGGGTGTAGTACCACGGCCGTCGTCAGAGTTTTCTATACTTGCAGGTAGAAGCATCTTTATAGTGATTACGTTTTCAACTCCTACCGGTATGTATGGATTATTTATTTAATTATGATTTGCCATGCCATATAGATCCGATTTATCTTGTTTTCGCTTCCGTTTAGTTAAATATTATTTTCTATCATAAGCCTGTGATTTCCCAAACATTTAAGACACATATATGTGCAAATCGACCCTGTGACTTAACTGATATGTCATGACATATGAACCATGAATGCTTTTCAATTTTCACAATGCATATGAATTCATCATAGACCATACGACTAGTATTTCACCTTATACAAGTACATTTAGAAGATGAACAAAAAAGATTTTAAATATATATGTATATATATACGAAGAGAGAATAAGGAAAGATGAAATGATACCTTTCAAGTTGTTATAACCAAGATATAGTTCGTTGATCATAGTAAGGTTCCCAATTTCTTTTGGCATGCTTCCTGTGAATTTATTAAAAGACAGTGATAATCTCATAAGCGCTCTACATTTCCATAAACCTGATGGAATTGGACCAGTGAATTGATTAAAAGAAAGACACAGCTCCTCCAGAAACGAAAGATGATCGCACATATCTTCCGGGAGACTACCAGTTAGGCTATTGTTTGTGAAATCCATTGAATTTAAGGAAGAGACTTTAAAGATAACCGATGGAATTGGGCCTGTTAGGCTGCATGATTGTAGGTCCAATAGCTCCAAACTCATAAGATTGCCGATCTCCTGTGGAATTACACCTGAAAAGTCATCATGAGTAATGAAGTCATCACATCGATCAGAAGTACTAAATTGTTGGAAACTACTTTTCAAACACTTCACTTGTCTTCGAAGTTGGATTTGCTTGAATTTAGTATACACGATTAAACAAATATTGTAATATTAAAGAAAAAAAACATTTACTCCCTCCGTCACACCTTATTTTATAACAATTTCTATTTTGGAAAGTTCCAAAATGTTTGTTACTCAAGACAAAATACCATTTTACTTTCCCAATATACCCCTTCCCTATATTTAAAATCACAATTACTCCGATCATAACACAAAATAAAGTAAGAGGGTAAAATTGAAAAATTAAAATTAATAATTCACATGACAATGCATTAAATAGCTCACCTTATATAATGTGCGTGCTAAGTCAAAGTGGTTCAAACAATTTGGGACGGAGGGAGTATATTAGAGTTTATATGGGAATCACTAGCGATTAATATACTATTATAAACTAGTGACCTAGCGTGAAATTCACGGAACTGATAAAATATTTAATTAAATATAATATGATTTTGAATAGTAGAAAATAAATAATACTCCAGATTATAAATTTAGTTTAAGTTTCCTTATAAGCTAAATGTTATGGAGTTATATTAATTTAGGTGTCTTAATTAAAATAAAAATGATTTTAAATTCAAAGAAGGAGCCACATTATATTATATTATATTATTTTTATGGTTATGATATGAACCCATGCATAGGTAGAATTCATTCATCCTTGAAAAGGGATGTGAGATATTAGGATCATAACATACCACTATGAAAACAGGCTTCCAAAGGGAAGGTAATATATATAGAAACAATCAAACCCATACTAGTGTTTAATCCTTGTAAGCACACTAGTGTTTAATCCATGTTTTTCTGTAAAATTTGATGTTGTCACTCGAAGATAAAATAAAAAAATAAAGAGAGAGAAGAGAGAGAGAGAGAGAGAGAGAGAGAGAGAAGGGTGACTAATACCTTCCAAGTTGTTAGGACCAAGAACTAAATACTTAAGCATGGTTAAGTTCCCAATTTCTTTTGGTATGCTTCCTGTAAATTGATTGTCATACAAATGTCAAATGTTAAAGTTGTTAAATCTCAAATCAAGGAGTTTTAGTGAAGAAATATTAAATATATGGGTGCCTAAAACTTAAAAGTCCTTAGTGGTGCATTTGAATGAGAGATTTGTAGATGGGATTTGGGTTAAGATGGCATTTGAATCACAAATTATGATGACAGCAATAGTGGTGGATGAGGTTGAAATCTCATCTTAGCCTAAGTTTCTCATCCAAACGCACCATAATTGTTAATCATTATAAAAATAAAAATAAAAAGTCACTGAAAGCTGGTCATAGTCCACTAATCATTCTCTAGGTCTGTGAGACATAATTTCTTTATGCTATGTTTGATAGAGAGGAAAAGTGGAAAGGAAAGGGAGAGGAAAATGTCAAAGGAAGGAAAATTTTTTCTTTATTTTGTTAGGAAGGAAAAAGTGGAGAGATGAGGAATCCACCCCCCCCCCCCCGGGGTGTGTGGGAGGCTAAGAAAAATGAAAAAAAAGTGATTGTTACGTGTTATGATAAAAATACAATTTTTCTTTATTTTCTTTATTTTTTATTTTTTAGGATAATATAGTAAAATAATATAATTGTTATTTTTTCTTCACTTCTATTTGCCTTGCTTACTAAACAATTACTAAACAAAGAGAAAGGGAAGAAGGTTTTCATCCTCAAGAATGAGAAGTTCATCTCTTTTACTTTTGTTTCTTTGAACGTTTTCTTTCTACCAAACTGACGGAGCATTAAGATGTGTTTGGATGTACTACTTTCCTGGATAATTTTAGGTCGAGAAGGGATCAGTGGCAATTTACCTTGGTTAAGAAACCAATGGCGGAATTTGTGAAATTCTTGGTGGATTAAATGCGAGATATGGGGCCACCTCAATAGGTTTCTTTCACCAAATCGTTTCTATGAGAGTTCATGTATGGCAATTTGGACCACCATCCCCCACCCTCCCCACCCACTACCATCGGCCACCACCCTGCTGCCGCGGCCTACCAGCTAACATCACCACCACTACCCCACTGCCGCCACCCACCACTTCACATCACTATCACCACCACCACCACCACCGCCTCTACTTCATCTCATCCTCACCACCACTACTCATCACCTACTACCCATCATATCCAACATTACCCACCCACTCCGTTGCCACCACGACTCATCCACCCATCACTATCAACTAATATCACCAACCACTAATCATCACCATCTCACCACCACCCTCATCACCCCCTCAATATCACAAACCAGTTATTAACACCAACCACCGTCCCACCACAAGTTAAATCCTCAAGTGCAAATTAATTTGTTTAAAAGTTTTGAAAATGATTGAATTTGCCAATTTATATTTCATCATCTGAATTTCCTGGTAAAT
The DNA here is from genome assembly GCA_039720395.1 of Liquidambar formosana. NCBI lineage: Eukaryota > Viridiplantae > Streptophyta > Magnoliopsida > Saxifragales > Altingiaceae > Liquidambar > Liquidambar formosana. The sequence continues at coordinate 15,610,253 of CM077835.1, read as the reverse complement.
TTCAATTGCCACATCCAAAATTCCAAATGCATCCTCATAAAACATAGAATAGAAGCTATTGTTAATGTTGAGTGAAGCAAGGGATGACAGGTTACCAAGTGTGGATATATCCTCTTTTCTTTTTCTTTTTTTTTTTTTTAGGTGGATAAGAATATATCCGTATAGATTATTGGTACTTAAAAGACAAATTCTCTAACTTTGAGATGTTGCATAAGGAAGATGAGACGGTACCTGAGAAACTATTGTTAAAGAGAATCAGGCGTTGGAGTTTTGGGTAGATTCCGATCCAGAGTGGAACCTTTCCACTGAAGTTGTTGAATCCCAAATGGATAACTTTCAATCGACTGCAAAAAGGCCAACTCATTAGGCAAAGTGCCATAGAAACTATTGTTTCTAATGTCGAGGGAAGCCATGAATGAGAGGTTGCCAATCTGTGGAGGGATGGTACCACTAAGGCCCATGTTGGGAAGATTTAAGGCTATGACTCTTTGGTGGCGAGCACCACAAGAGACACCAATCCAGCTGCAACAAGAGGTAGCAGTAGACCAATTATGCTCAAGGACGTTGAGAGGGTCAAAGGTGATGCGGGCTTTGAAGGCAAGAAGTGCATATTGATCCGTGGTAAAGTTGGGTGAAGTCATTGCTAAACAAGCCATGAAGCAATGCACCCACAACACCGGAACAAAACAGAGGAACCAAAATTTGTCCATGAAAGGTGGTTAGATGTGTCTAGCAGAGGCAAAACGGGGAAGGGGTGGAGGAGTGCAATGACTAGAAAATTGTGAACTTGACTTCAGTTGTAACGTATTGACTGGCTATATGCTCATATTGATTGACTTCGGTACTTGCATAGTCGGCCAAGTCAAGGTAATAGTCTTGCTGGGACAATCAAGAGGTAGCAATAAACTCCACCACAAATTGCAGGATGTATTAGTCTAAGTCAAGGTCATCCTTGATCAAAAGGTCTCACTACAACATCAAATCATGTTGGAGACCCGTCTTGCAATCCCTTTACATTATTTGTAGGCTCAAAAAATTTTAATTTCTTATAGTTCTTGAAAAATATAAAAGGTTTTATAAAAACTGGTCATGGTGTACACAAGAAAATAACATTCTGAATAGTTTTGTAGAATAAAGTTTTTCCAAAATCTTTCATTTAAGTGAATTTTTTGGTCCAAAAATCAAACAAAGACAATAAATGTTCAAAAAATCCATTTAAACAATTGATTTTGGAAAAACTTCTTATGCAAAGTTGTTCAAAATTATGTTTTTTATTATACTGAGTGACCAATTTTTATAAAAAAAACTTCTATATATATTTTTCACCCCTTAATAAATAAAAATTAGTGAGGTGTACAAATAAAATTAAAGGGTTCCGAAAATTGCCCTTATTATGATGGTAGAACGGATTTAGTCTTGGTTCAATTTAACTATTATTATGTTTGGATAAGGGATTTGTGGACGGGATTTGAGATTAGGATGGGCCATTACGATCAATTAACTTGTTTGGGAAGCAGGTGCACAGCTTGATATAAATTGAGGCCTTGGGCAAAATCCTAAATGAGGCCTTTTTATATTTAATACACTAATATTTGCAGGGAGAATAGTTGCAATATATGCTTCAAAAGTGCAAATTTTCTAATGAGGGAGAAGATGCAATGTCTGTTAAAAGAGAGAGCTTCACTTATCCAAAAAGAGAGCTAGAGAGAGAGAGCTTTGAAATGTTTTGCCATGAAAATAATGGGACATGGACCAAGAGAGAGATGTAAAGTTCGAAGAGAGATAGAGAGAGGTGTTTGAGGCCATTGGAATTTTTTATTTTATATATATATAGGGTTAGATTAACCTATACAATTTTTTACACGATTTCTTAGATAACCCATCTTTAATTCATGTTTTGCGAAACCCACCGTTGGATTAGATAATCTTATCACATAGGTCATGCACTCAAAAAATCAACTCAATTCGAGACTTGTTGCTATTCGATCTAAAAACCTTGTCTTTTTACTCACTAAGAACCTCACATTTATGGATGAAGTAGCCCTTAATTTCGGATAAACTTGATTTTTTGGGTACATAACCTATGTGGAAAGGCTATCTAATCCAACGATGGGTTTCGTAAAATAAGAATTTAATATGGGTTATCTAAGAAATTGTGTAAGAAATTGTGTAAAAAATTGTATATGTTGATCCTAACCTAAGATTTGACACAAATTTTTATAACTCAATCTGTGAAGCATATTTTGAAAAACCCACCTGTTGGTTAAGATAGTCTCCCTATGTAGACCATACATACCAAAAATCAAGTTGATTTGATATCGTTTGCCATCCGATCCACAAACTTATATTTCTTATCAACAAAAATCTCACATTTATGGATGAAGCGGTTCTTAATCTCGGATTAACTTGATTTTTGGCATGCATGGTCTACATGGAGAGACTATCTAATCCAACTGGTGGGTTTCTCAAAATATACTTCACAGATAGAGTTATAAAAACTTGTGTCAAATTTTGTGTCCACAGATCCTAACCCATATATTATCCTTTGATGAATTCTATGTAGAAATATATATATAGAATGATGATCAGGTAAGCACGTGATGATATAACTTATATCAACACCCGCATTGGGAGTTGTACCTTATGTATTAGTGGGATATGAGATATATTGGACCAATACAAGGGGTACAACCCTCAATGCATGGTGCTGATATAACTTATATCAACACGTGCTGATGGGAACATAACCGTGTGTATATACATATACATATATATATACATATACATATACATATACATATATATGGGCTAATCATATGCGGATACCCCAAAGTATCTTATTCGATCATGATCATCCGTGAGCAACATGCGCGCATTCACGTGTGCGCGTGTTGCTCACCATCGACCGTGATCGAATGGAATATCTGAGATATCCCGCACATGATAAAAGCTTTATATATATACAAGGACTTTAATATCGATATCGATGGATATATCGAGGGTCCAAATATATGGATATATCGTTGGATATATTGACAATATCGATATCGTTTTAAAGATATGGTAGATATTATGAGTTAAACATTAGATATTTTTATTGAAATTCTGAGAAATAATGATTTAGACTCTAATACACAATATAGTATCAAAATATTGAAAATTAAATCCCTATAAATAAAAAATAAAAACAAAAAAGTAAGTGGTGTATAGGATGCAAAAAATGCAGGGCACTGAGCAAATAAATATTACAAACTTATGAAAATTTCATAGCTAATGTTACATAACATTAAAATACATATTTATAACATTTAAATATTAGGTTCTATTAAATTAGAGGCCATTGACTTGAAATTATGTTTTAACATATATGAAATACTAAACATAGTTTTAAATAATAATAAAAAAATTATTACTAACTTACTACATAAAAATAAATATGCCCTCCTCTGTTCCTATTTTATTGGCTTCCTTCCCTTTTTATGATGTTCCAAAATTATTGTCCCATTCTAAAAGTCAATGATTTTTTTTATGTAATTTTCTAAAATACCCTTTCTCATGGGTATTTTATTTCTTTCCAATGTTTTGTATACTTAAGGGCAAAATTGGAGTGTTAAAACATATATGATGATGTGAATGTGTTTAATAAGGTCTCCTAAAAAAGCGTGATTTTTCAAAAGGAATAGTTAATTTGAAACAAAGGTAGTATAAAAAATGAGTTGGGTTCTTTTAAAAATGTCACATAGTTAAAGGTAAAAATATAAAGTTAAAAAAAATTATAGGGTTATAATGTAAAAATATGTAAAAAAAAATGGGTGTTTTAATAAAAGGGTTTGTCTTTTATTTAAAGAGGTGTCAGGAAAGTGATAAAGGAATCTTATCTCTTTCATTAAAAAAAAAAAAAAAAAAAAAAAAAAAAAAAAGAAAGGAATCTTATCTTTTTATCCCTTCACGGCTTACACTTTACATAGGCTTGGGAAGCAAAAGAAAAAGTGAAAAAAAAAAAAAGGCTTTTAAACAAAAGTAGAATGAACGACGGTGACGGGTGTCAGGAAAGTGATAAAAGAATCTTATCTCTTTCATCAAAAAAAAAAAAAAAAAAGGAATCTTATCTTTTTATCCCTTCACGGTTTACACTTTACATAGGCTTGGGAAGCAAAAGAAAAAGTGAAAAAAAAAAGGCTTTTAAACAAAAGTAGAATGAACGACGGTGACGGCAAGACAAGGTGCACAAATCAGACGTCCAGACCTTCCTTCTTCTCCTTCTCCTTCTCCTTCTTCTCTTCTTCTACTTCTTTTTTCTCTTGAAGGCTCACGGCGCTGAGCAAATAAATATTACAAACTTATGAAAATTTCATAGCTAATGTTACATAATATTAAAATACATATTTACAACATTTAAATATTAGGTTCTATTAAATTAGAGGCCATTGACTTGAAATTATGTTTTAACATATATGAAATACTAAACATAGTTTTAAATAATAAAAAATTTATTACTAACTTACTACATAAAAATAAATATGCCCTCCTCCGTTCCTATTTTATTGGCTACTTCCCTTTTTAGGATGTTCCAAAATTATTGTCCCATTTTAAAAGTCAATGATTTTTTTTATGTAATTTTCTAAAATACCCTTTCTCATAGGTATTTTGTTTCTTTCCAATGTTTTGTATACTTAAGGGCAAAATTGGAATGTTAAAACATATATGATGATGTGAATGTATTTAATAAGGTATCCTAAAAAAGCGTGATTTTTCAAAAGGGATAGTCAATTTGAAACAGAAGTAGTATAAAAAATGAGTTGGGTTCTTTTACAAATGTCACATAGTTAAAGGTAAAAATATAAAGTTAAAAAGAATTATAGGGTTATAATGTAAAAATATGTAAAAAAAAATGGGTTTTTTAATAAAAGGGTTTGTCTTTTATTTAAAGAGGTGTTAGGAAAGTGATTAAGGAATCTTATCTCTTTCATCAAAAAAAAAAAAAGGAGTCTTATCTTTTTATCTCTTTATCACAGTTTACACTTCATATAGGCTTGGGAAACAAAAGAAAAAGTGAAAAAAAAGGGCTCTTAAACCAAAGTAGAATGAACGATGGTGACGGCAAGACAATGATGTGAATGTATTTAATAAGGTCTCCTAATAAAACGTGATTTTTCAAAAGGGATAGTCAATTTGAAACAGAGGTAGTATAAAAAATGAGTTGGGTTCTTTTAAAAATGTCACATAGTTAAAGGTAAAAATATTAAGTTAAAAAGAATTATAGGGTTATAATGTAAAAATATGTAAAAAATGGGTTTTTTAATAAAAGGGTTTGTCTTTTATTTAAAGAGGTGTCAGGAAAGTGATAAAGGAATCTTATCTCTTTCGTCAAAAAAAAAAAAAAAAAAAAAAGGAATCTTGTCTTTTTATCTTTTTATCACGGTTTACACTTTACATAGGCTTGGGAAACAAAAGAAAAAGTGAAAAAAAGGGCTCTTAAACAAAAGTAGAATGAACGACGGTGACGGCAAGACAAGGTGCACAAATCAAACATCCAGACCTTCCTTCTTCTCCTTCTCCTTCTCCTCTTCTTCTACTTCTTCTTTCTCTTGAAGGCTCACTGATATTTACCGATATTTGTCGAAATATCGCAAGAAAATTGTCGGAAGATCGCTAGAACTGGTGCGAAACATTGCTAAAAAACCATGACTTTCTCGGCATTTCTCAATATCATTAGTATTTATAGATATCTTGATAGTATCGAGATATATCGCTCGATAATGAGTCAAAAAGAAATCGCAGGCTAATATCGTGTCAACCATCGTCGATATGTCAATATATCACCGATATCAGCGATATTACAATCAGTGTGTATATATATATATATATATATATATATTGGGGTAATGGGGCCTTTGAAATTTCAAGGGTCTTAGGCCACTTAGGGCATTACTTTAGTAAACCTATTGAGAAGTTCAGTATGGAATTTAACAAAAAGGGCGGCTATTGCAACCCTTTGAGTTTATTTATTAATCTTAATATTTTTTAACCCCATATTTTTATATGTACACCCTATAATATTCCCAAAATACCGCCAACCCATATGCTCCTTTTATTTTCACATCCCACCACAACCCCAAAATACCCTCTCCTTAACCAAGGTGTTTTCTCCTTCCCAACTTCCCTCTTCTCCATAAACTTATGAAATAGTCTAATTTTTTTAACATTCAATTTTTGAAGATTCACAAATGAGGTTCCCTTCTACCATGGGCGGAGTAAGGGGGCCTTTGGGGGCACGTGCCGCCACTGGCTCAACCAAGTTTTTTTTTTTTTTTTGGGAGAGATATTACCATTTGATGATTATTTCTCATATTTCTCAACATAATGCCAAAGAAAGGAAGATGGTAGTCATTTTAAAGTATATTTACAATCAATTTGTAATAAGTTGTCAAAAAAATCCTTTTTTTGGCATTAAATTTAAAAAATGATCACTAAAAAGTAATTTTTTTTAAAAAAAAATGCTTTCTAGGCTTTTAGATCCCAATTCCCACTTCACAAAATCATAGCATAGTGCCCCCATTGGAGATAAATCTTAGCTTCGCGCCTGCCTTCTACCATGCGTGGAAGCCTTTCTCTACAATAAGAACAAAAAAATAATGAAAATTTTTTATTTTGCACTATTCCACGAGCAATCGAAAAAGACCATTTTGTTCAGTTGCATATAGCATTTTTGTTCTATTCGATCATAACTAACCGAATATATTAGTATTGTTCAAATTTTCAAAACCGAATAATAGTGATTTTGGAGAAAAGAAATGATCTTTATCGTACTTTTAATGCGAAAATACGTACTTAGTCACTACTAGCATCATCCGAAACGTCTATTTCCTTATCCATTTTTCACACACAACATCAAAGATACTTTTCATTTGTGCTTAAGGGGTGATTGAGGGAGAGTGAAGGATAAAGAAGTTATATTCGCTTGATGAGGGTATATTATGTTGGGTTTGATAGGGGATAAAAAGAGAAATAAATTTAGGAATTTAGTTGTAATGTCCTTAATGATAAAATTGTCAAAAAGTTTAAAAAGAATATTGATTTTCATTAAAATTGAGGTTTAGAAATAAACTCAAGAGGTTGCAATAGTCGGTCTGCTATGTTTAACAAATTCTTAGTGGGATTTGAAAATGGGATTTGGGGCCCAAAATCCCACTTTTAAATCACTTCTCCAAATGTGCTATTTCGAAAATCCCTTGAAGTTGGGATTTCAAATGGACAAAACCTAAAGGCTATCCTAAATTTCAAAGTTAGGGAAGAATAGGCAATCACCTCAAAATACGTCTCTTATCTACAAGGTTTTGTAGGGGTTAAGATTCTCGCCATTTAATGAATAATTCAATAAAATTTAGATCGTTAATTATTAATGAATCCCATATAAATTAGTAGACCCATGTAATATGAACAGTACAAATTTTACTATTTCACTAGAGCCATCAAAAATAAACAAACTGAAGCATTACCCGTTTTACGGGCGTAGATTGTCAATTTGTCATCCTCTCATGTCTCATGCGTACCTAGGCGGCCAGGCCAAGTCAAAACAGAAGAATGTTGAACTTGTGGTTAGTGTGGGTCACTTAAACTAATTAAGTCTTGGACCTGTTCACTCTTACTTAACTCCTACATTTTAAAGGGGTCGCCCAGGCCCACACAATGACTTTTTTAGACCCCTTCTTTTAATTACAAGTCAAGCACATTGGTGTGCACAATGACTTTTTGAAACCCCTTATTTTAAATTTTAATGACGAAGCAAGACATCGACCCTCACAATGACTTTTTGAGATTTTTTTTTTTTGGGTGGGTAAATTGCATATAATCCTGAAGTACAGGATGGTCCGTAGATAACCATTTTAATTTTACCAATGTCCCTCTAAAATGTTTGAATTCTAGTCAATGTGCCACATCGTTACTCGAAGTTGATAAAAATTGATAGAAAATTATCACATGCGAAGTAGGTGACACTATTAACGGCCCATGTTGCCCAAAATACCCTTGACTGAATCTTCATCTTTGCAAACTCCTACGACTATTTCCGACGAAGGGGATCTCACTCAACGGGAAACCATGGGGGATCTTAATCTAAGAGTGCGATGATCAGTATAAATTGTAAAATGTCGACCAATCAAATAACATTGCCACTTGCCAATTGCATGTAAAATTGCCATCATCTCCTTCTCATAAGTTGACAAGCCCAAATGTTTTGCAGATAACGCCTTCTAGTAAAAGCAAGTGGTCGACCTTCCTACATCAAGACTGCTCTAATACCAATTCCTGAAGCATCACATTCAATTTCAAAAGGCTTAGAAAAATCAGGTAGGGCTAGAACCGGAATAGAGGCCATAGTTGTCTTAAGCAAACTAAATGTTGCCTCAGCTTCTTTATTCCATTGGAAGGAATCTTTCTTCAATAAAGCTGTTAAGGGCGCAAAGATTTTTCCATAGTCCCTCACAAATTTTATGTAGTATCCAATAGGGTGTTAGTGGTTCGGTTTGGTTTGGTTTTAGGGTAGATTTCAAACCAAACCATTATACTTCGGTTTTGTTCTTACAAAACCAAAACCGAACCATATTATAAAAAAACCATACCAAACCAAACCAAAAAATTTCGGTTTGGTTTGGTTCGATTTCGGTTTTAACCTATCAAGTAGTAACAAATAATTGAAAATAAAAAAAAATGACATGCCAAACTCCAAATAAAAACATTTTTAATAAAAGCATTACATTAGCAACTAAAAAAAACATTAAACATTGTATCAAAATGGAAACATATTGACATATGTCAATCCAAGTTCAAATCTCCAATCTAATACATGCTAATATCATAGTCACTTAGTTAGTACTCACTATTCAGCAGGTTTTGTACTCCAGTAAGTTCAGTACTACTATTTTGAATCTATTACCTATTCTACCCTTATTAGAATAGGAAATTTACAAACTAAAGTTTGATATATAATATATAAATTATATATTTTTCGGTTTTTTCGGTTTGGTTTGGTTTTCTAAACATGAAAACCAAAACCAAACCAATTTGATTTGGTTTTCTAAAATTAGAACCAAAACCAAACCTAATGACAAAAAAACCAAACCAAACCGGCCGGTTTGGTTTGGTTATCGGTTTTAACCTAAACCATTAACACCCCTAGTATCCAGTAAGCCCCAACAAACCTTGTAAGGCTCGTAGAGTCTTTGGAATGGGCCATTCTAACATGCAAGACACCTTTTGTGGATCAGTGGTTACACCCTTTCATGATATAATGTGGCCTAAACACTCTATCTGAACCTGTCCAAAAGCACACTTGGAATGTTTAATAAACAATTTATGTTCACGAAGAATTTTAAAAATTACCTCCAGATGGGACAAATGATCTTTCCAAGTTAAACTATATATTAGGATATCATCAAAGAAAACCAAGACAAAGTGCCGCAAAAATGGTCTGAAAATGTTATTCATCAAACTCTAGAAGGTAGATGGAGCATTGGTCAAGCCAAAAGGCATAACCAAAAATTCATAATGGCCCTCATGAGTACAGAAAGACATCTTGGGAATGTCGTCTTCATAAACACGAACTTGATGATAACCTGACCTGAGATCCAGCTTTGAAAAATAAGCTACACCATTAAGCTCATCCAATAATTCATCAATCGTAGGAATTAGAAATTTATCTTTCACTGTGATCTTGTTGAGGGCCCTATAGTAAATGCACATTTGCCAAGACCCATCGCGTTTCCTTACTAACAACACCAATGAGGAATATGGACTATTGCTAGGTCGAATAACTCTACTTGCCAACATCTCCTTAGACTGGCGCTCAATTTCTTCCTTTTAAATATGAGGGTACCAATAGGGACGGATATTCGGAGGACAACTATCAGGTAGCATAGGAATCCGATGATCTTGTGAACGTTTGGGGGGAAGTCCAGTAGGTAAAGCAAAAATGTCTTCATAATTTTGCAACAACTGCTGCAAATCAAGTGGTAGGACTTCCTCCTTAACTTCACTTCCCTCTAATGCATACAAGGTCATGCACATGACAGTACCTCCTTTAGCCATCAGTTTTTCAATTGCATGGCTACTAACCATTTGTGTAGGGAGGTCTCTTGAGCCCTTCAAAGTATATTTTTGCTTATTGATCTTAAACTGCATCAAAAGCCTAGAAAAATCACATAAAATAGGGCCTAGGGTACGAAGCCAGTAAGCCCCTAATACCACATCACACCGACGAAGAGAAAGCATATAGAAATCAGAGGTGAAATTAAATCTTTGCATAAACATAAGAATATTATCACATATACCTTGAATTCTAATATGCTCTCTATTAGCTACCACAATCTCTAAAAGCTTGTCATTTGATTATTAAAAATTGAGACGCTTAACGAGGTCTGGATGGATAAAGTTGTGAGTGATTCAAGTCAATGAAGATTGTTACCGGCTGTTGCTTGATTTCAGCTTTAACACGCATCGTTTGGGGAGACCAGGTTCCGGTCATAGCATGCATAGAGATTTCAAGTGGCAAATCAACCAATTGCTCCTCGTTATCTTCCACTTTTGCTTCTTGCTCATCGTTTGACCAATCACCCTCAATAAAAAATAATTACTTTGTTTTACACCGATGACGAGGACCAAACTTCTCATTACAATTGCAACATAAACCCTTATCTCTCCCAGCTTTTGCTTTAGACGGCGTTAACCGTTTAATGGGTGTAGGAATTGAAGAAGAATTTGGAAGAGAGGTAAACGCAGATGCTTGACTAAGTTTACTTGGTTTACCCAAGGCAAGCAACTGTTCTTCCTTAAGTCTTGCTAATCCAATGGCCTGCATCATAGTGGTTGGGCGAAACATACGAACATCATGCTTTAATTCTTCCTTAAGTCCACTCACAAAACAACTTACGAAGAAAGCCTCAGTCAATCCTGTTGTTCGATTAGCTAGTTGCTCAAAACAGGATTGATAGTCTCGCACAGAAAATGTTAGTTGAAGCTTGGTGAGCTGGCCAATATAGTCCTCAAACATACTAGGACCAAAACAAACGCATAGCCCTTGTACAGATTCCTGCCAAGAAACCATTCCTTAGTTGTTCTCCACCCATTAGTACCATTGCGAGGCAATTTTCTCTAGATAAATAGATGCTATAGTGACTTTTTCTGCCTCAGGGACTTGATTTAGTTTGAAAAACTGCTCCGCTCGATATATCCATCCCTGCGGGTCCTCTCCATTAAAGCGAGGAAAATCAAGGCGCGTAACCCTTGATTGGATCAATCTGCCTAAGTCGAATTGGTGATCAGATCCATCTTTTTTTCTATACCGACCATACACGTTATTGCCAAACAAGGATTGTGAATTAGTCTCACCATACTTCAAATTGAGAGCAGTAATCAAACCTTACAAATCAGAGATGGCACGGCTGTGTTGCTCTGCACGAGCCTCTTGCTTCTCTGCTAGCTCATTCAAAAACTTGATGTCGTTTTGCATTCTAGCCTTAACCTTCTATCGAGTTCCTTCAGCCGTAGTTCTGATACCAACTGATACGAATCCTTCGTATCAAATAATCAATTATAAGAAAAAGTAAATAGGATAGAGAAGAAGAATAACCACTTCGAGGGGGGGTTTGCCTCTAATAATCACTTTGAGGGTGATTAACCTCCAAAAGAATGTAGGAATTTTTTATCATCAAACATTACGGCATCTACAACTTTAGATGGAACTCAAACCTTAAGGGTGCATTTAGTTCACGGCATCTTGAATGGGAAAGTGGAATCTGAAGAGGATTCCGCTGTTTGGCAGGCGATATCCCTAGGAAACCCACATTCCCGGTTCCTCACATTCCCACCAAATGGCCCCAAAACTTTCCCCAAATTTTGGTGGGTTTGATTCCCCCCCAGTCGGGAATCCCCTTTACTAAGAATTTAATACCAAGCGTGCCCCTCACTCTTACAAACTACAATTTCATCTTCCTTCCATGTCCCTTCTCCCAATCTCCCAAAACACGATACTCCTTACAAACGCAGCAACCTTCTTCACCATCGAGGCAACTGGTGATCATGGCAGAACACGGATCTGAGGGGTTTTTTTTTTTTTTTTTTTTTTTCTTCAACTATTTCATTTGTTGGGAAGGGTTGGAATGGTTAGGGATGGTTGAAAGGGGCTGGTTGTGATGGAGAAGAAGAGGAAGGCGAAGGCGACGGAGCTGGACATCGTGATACCCACGATCAAAACCTCAATTTTTTCGAGATGCGGAGGCCGTTTTTCAGTGTGTTCGGATCTTGATTTGGTTATGGGGTTTTGGGTTTTGGTGGGTGTGATTCGGGGAAGGAGCAGCATCGTCATCAAGTAGGAGGCAAGAACATCAGCCAAGTTCCCACCGCCGGCAACCATGGCAGAACACGATTCTTCCACAATCAAAACCTAGATTCGAGCTTTACACTAAAGACATCCACTTTCTCATGGAACTCATTCAGGTATTATATATGGGATACATAAATAAAGGGTATTGATTGTTGGAAGCATGTTAATGGGGGTTTTGCAATTTTTTTTTTTAACGGAATGCAGAGGACAATGAATACGAACAAGGTGTAGAGCCAACGTTGGAATTTGTGCTTACAAGGAAAGGCATAACAGGTCTCGTGCACCTGCAATGCTGATGGTCTTCAATAATGAAGTTGGGTTTGCAAGGAAGAACATGGACTCTGTTTGCAGTGTTGGCCGATTCAGTTTTTTTTTTTTTTAATCTTCTTCAATGTTGTCATTTATTTGAGTATGGGTATTTGTGAGGGCATTGTGGGAATTTTATCCATCTTGGGCATCACTTTCCTGATTTTACCAAATATGAGAGTGGGAATGATAGAGGGAATATTGCTTTCCATATCCTCAACCAAACGTTGGAATGGGTTTCAATATCTCACATTCCCATTCCCAAGTAATGGCACATTCTCTGGACTCACATTCCCAATCCGTGAACCAAACGCACCCTAATTGAATAGGAATCCCAAATAGGAAATACACAATTAAGACTCAACCTAATAAAAAAGACAATAAATAGGAAATAGAATAAACAGGAAACTATAACTAAGATCCCCAAATAAGGAAGACAAATAAATAGGATGGACCTTACCGGCCGGACCAAAACCATCTGCTTGATGGACCTAAACCCAGCTGCTCGATGGACCTAATCGAACAACCGCCAAACACCGTCGACGCAGCCAATCGTATGAGCTCCGGCCAACTCCATTTTTTCCGAGATGGGTTTGGACTAGGGGGGTGATGTTACTAGGGGTTTCTTCGCCTCTTGCGATTTCCCACACGGCTTTGGTGATTCTTTTGGGTTCTCTTCGGATCTCAGTTCTCCGGTTGAGTCCGTGGTGGGTTCGACCGAGACGAAAGGTGACGAGGAGGATTACCTCGCCGTCGGTTGAAGAAAGGAAGAAACGGTACAGATCTGAACCACCGTAGGTTGGATCAGAGAAGAGACTTCGAGAGAGAGTTCTTATGCGGTGGTTTTCGGTTGAAGAAGGGAAGAAGCGGCTGGATCAGAGAGAGAAAGAGAGAAAGAGGCTGCCGGAAAAAATGGAGTTGGCCGGAGTGTGGGTCCACGTGAGGGGAGGGTGCAAGGTGTGCAAGGTTTTTCGTCTTTTCACTACTACCGTTAACACCGTTAAGTTAAAAAATTCCAAATGAGTTCAGTGGCACATTGGTAGAATGAAGACATGAGGTTATTTGCAATTTACCTCTTCTTTGTTTTTTTTTGTTTTTTTTTTGTGGGTAAGAGAAATGTTCTTGTACAGTACCTAACATGGCACTTGCTAAATAACCAAAACACCATTAAAGTAAGACACGCATCCATTCTCCCCTTCTCCATCTCCTTCTTCTTCTTCTTCTTCTTCTTCTTCTTCTTCTTCCTTTTTTTTTTTTTTTTGAAAATTACAGATTGACCCTTGGAGGGTCGACATTTCAATCTTAGGGCTTTTAGAGCCGTAAGATTGAAAGTGGAACATTGTTATTCCTGGGCAAAAAGTACTTTCCTTCATAGTGATTAGTGAAACTACATTTATAAAATGGAGGTGGCAGTAGACCTCATTGCAAGCAAAATCCAGCAAGCTAGAGGGTAAAACCTCGCCGAGCACGAAGCTAATTCTACACAAAATATACAAAAACTAGTACCAGAGATGGACAAAATATCAGTCCATGTGATTATTCAATCAGGCTGCCTGAGATTGAAGGGCCTTCTGCCTTAAAAAACTGAAGAAACGCCACATATTGTCATGAGGAGGAGCTGCCTCTTTCACCACAGGGAGCTCAATCAAGGCTGTCAACCAAGAGAATACTTTTCTGGGTCTATGAGTTTTAGGCCAAGGACTTCTTCCTGAGCTTTGTGGCTGCCAAAGAAAGGACGCATTACAATGTCCAGAAGTCCCACATTTTGGTTGAGGAGTGCCATATGGAAAGAAATCCTTCATATATTCCTTCTTTGAAGCAACTTCAATTTCTCAAACACTTCCTTGATGGCCTCGTATTGTGCTTCCCCATCGCATTTCATTACGGGGATCATGGTCTCAAACACGTGCACTCAGGAATTTCTAACCATATATTAGTCTTATTATTAAATATATAATAATTATATATATTGATAAAAAAAAAAATGGAAGATATCTTCTGATGCAAGCTCATGTTCCATGCCTAATGTCACAAACTGGGTCTCTAGCCCAAAAGATTAGACAATTAGGTGAAAGTACCAATCCCGCTTTATAAGCCCAAAACACTCTAGTGTACTGTCGGAGTGGGTCAAAGGATCCATGGCACTAAGCAGTAAAATTGCAGGTGCTTCTATAGTCAACACAAAATAAAATTGGCATATCGCACCCAAAAGTGGTAATTTTTTTATTTTTTTTTTTATTTTTTTTTTATTTTTTTTGGGTACCATAGAAAAGGGTAAGACGACATAGCTTTACTCATTATAAGATGTGGGTAGGCATGAATACACAAGCTATTATTTTATCTCACCTGTTGGAGATCGAAAGCCGGCCCAGAATCTAACTTTGGCTCTTTGGTAGGGATACTCTGGCAGAAGTTGAGGACCATTCTTTCAAGGACGATGACAAGCGACTCAGCAATGGGTTTCCCGTCATGGACAAGTACAGGAATCTTCTTGTGGACAGGGTTGTACTGGAGGAGCAACTGACTATTATTTAAATCTTCTTCAACAAACTAATAGGGTATGCCCTTTAATTTTACTTTTGAGTGTCAGTTCAACCCTCTTAGAGTAAGGGCTAGCCCATAGTCCATGTAGCTTCACTTTGTTTTCTTCTCCCATCTCTGAGTCTTTGCTATAAGCTTTGAGTTCATGCTTGTAGAAGCTTTTATATAGAGTAACCACTATCTCCTCTTAGCTGGCATGCCAATTCTTTGTGCCCAACCAAGAAAGAATAAAATATAAGTTCTTCCATTAATTATATGAAAGTTAAAGCTCAAACGAGACGAGACCGTTGACCACGTAATGGATTGGTCTCTAGCTAAACAACGAAGCCATGGTCAATTAACGGGTGTTTCTATGGTGCCAAAAAAAAAATAAAAAAAAAATTGGGTGCCATACCCAAAAATGATAATCGATCATAATTTCTGTTAAATTAATGATCACAATTTCCAGTAATTGTGATAATCGGTTATTGGTTACTACAAAATCACCAAGTTATCACAAAATCTTATCAATATGATACCCCAATTTTTTATTAGATAGCATAAAATTTCCCTCAATTACATTTATGTTTAAATTTGCACCTGCGCATAATAATAAGCATAGAGCAAAAGTTGGAGTAGGTGCTCTCTAGACTCTAGCTAGGGCCGCCCCACCCAACAATAAAAACTTTGATAGTCAACCCCTGTGATTCGGCTCCATTGGAAAAGGAGAGGTTTTTTTTCCATATATCATCTATATCACGAGCTAAGGAGAGTGCATAAGTGAGAATATCATGTTTGATATATTTATTTTTTTGTTGATGTCATATATGATATTGTCACTTATCTTAATTTGTATTGACTTGTAATATAAATTGTGTAATGTTATCATTATACACAAGTTTTTTCTTCTAAGCTAAAATTTGCTTTCATCTTAGAGTTCACTGTACTTTTCCCTTTCGTTTTTTCTTTGTTTTTTTTTTTTTTTGGCAAAACAAAGTCGTGCATCAAAGTATTGGGAAAGCCGCCCTCCTTAAGAAAAAAAAGGTAAAATGCAAAAAATTATCTCAAGTTTAAAATGTGTCAATTACGTACTCAGAATTTCAAATATGTTCTAATTTGGAGCCTACCGTAACCCACTATTTGATCAACAAATGATAATTCAGCCATGTGACTAACAATTATAAAAATATGCCAACTTTGCCCTTATTTTGTACATAAATGCCCTATTTTGCCCCTTTCAAGATCCAAAGTCCTATATTATGCTTTTTGACCTAGATCTAAAGCTCACTTTTTATCATCTCTCTTTCTTCCTACATAGATTTATCATCAATTCTCAACATTCATCCAGATAGAGATCGAGTTAAATATTCTCAAATAATAGATTTTTTATAAAACGACATCAGTTTTAGTTAAAGGCAATAACGTCATTTTACAAGCCAGTCGTTAACGATATTATCGGTTTTGAGTCAACGAATTGTCTAAGTACCTAATTGATACCTTTTAAATTTAGGAGTACCAAACAAAAATTTACCCCAAACTTGAAGATAATTTTTTGCATTTTACCCTTAAAAATTCCGCACCTGCTCAAGAGACAACGCTAGCCGCACCGTATAGGAGAAGCCCCTAGGTGGGACCAGTGTTCAACCACCTTCCTTTTATATAAAAAAAAATTGATAAAAAAATTAATTTAAACAATTTACCCCTATGCTAAGCCGCCTACCTTGGGACAAGATCCCTTGGTGCGACCAGCACTCAAACATTTGTTTTTTCTTTCTTCTACTTCTTCTTCTTCTTCTTTTTTTCTCTTTTTCTTTTTTTTTTAATCTACGGTCCAAATAGATCTTTATATCCTTAACCAACAAGTAATATAATTAATCATGGCGTTATACATATGAAAGTGCAAAATTATTATTTCCTTGGCGAAAGATTCTTTTTCCGCATTGAAACTACATTATTGAATGGAGGTGGCAGTAGCTGGGCCTTATTACAAGCATAATCCAACAAGCGAAAGTGTAAAACCTCTCCAACCATGAAAATTATTCAACACAAAATAAAATGATTTCAAAGGACATCTGAAAACTAGCACCAGAGATGGACAAAACACTAGTCTAAATATAAAAGATTTTCTTAAAAAATAGCTATGTAGTCCACCTAAAAAATATTATTATGAACAATTTTGTAAAATAAAATCTTTTTAAAATCTATCGTTTAATAGGATTTTTTTTAACTATTTATGAAACAGAGATTATAAATGACCAAAAAATTCAATTAAACGATAGATTTTTATAAGATTTTCTCTTACAAAATTGTTCAATATTTTGTTTTTAGTAGACAACGTGATCGATTTTTATGAAAATTTTTTATACTTTTTATAAAATCTTAAAATATAAACTAAGTGAAAAATGAAAAGCTAGGTCTCGGTACCAATGAGGCTCCATCTACGATATACTAGAGATCATCATATTCCAAGTTACCAACACGAGGGGGCAGTCCGTTGAGAGGCTCATTAGGCTGCTTATAAGGCGAGGCTAGGCTAGGCTAGTGTCGTGGGTTGGGTCTCCAACCCAATAGACTAGCCCGTTAGGTAGAGTTGCCCTTCCCACTTATATACCCAAGACTCCCCTAGTGCCTATCCGATGTGGGACAGAGATCCATGACACTCTCCCCCACCCAACCCGCACGATGCCCTCGTCGTGGTTAGGCCCACCCTGCTACCTGTCCGCCCCATACCCCTCGCAAGTCACATACGCTCTCGGTACCCCATGGGCCCAGGCGCTTGGCGTGACATCAGATAAGAGACCGGGTTGACTCTGATACCACTTGTCATGGGTTGGGTCTCCAACCCAATAGGCTAGCCCGTTAGGTGGAATTGCCCTTCCCACTTATATACCAAAGACTCCCCCAGTGCCTATCCGATGTGGGACAGAGATCCATGACACTAGGCTAGGCTGACTACTGAGATCAGTCCAAATCAAACTAAAATTTAAAGTTGAGGATGGCTATTGCAACCTCTTGAATTTATTTGTAAACCCAGTGGTTTTTAACCCTTATATCTTTATATGTACACCCCCACAATGTTCCCAAAATATCCCCAATTCATATGCCCTTTGATTTTCACACCCTACCACAATTCTAGCTAACTATTTTATATTAAAGTGTTTTCTCTTTTCTAACTTCTCTTTTCTCCATAGATGTATGAAATAATGAAATAACCTAATTTTTTGAGCATTTGATTTTTGAGGATTCACGAATGAGGTGCCATTTTATTTTTTGTCATGTGTTTGCCTTTCGCTAAAAAAAAAAAAAAAAAAAAAAGGAAGGTAATGAAAACCTCTCATTCTGGCACTATTCGACATATCAGAGTCAAAGAACCCATAAATGTTCCGTCACACGCAACCGAATAACTCATCAATGTTCGGCCACAAGCAATCGAACAAAATTTCATTTTTATATATCCAAACATTTTTGTTTTGTTCAATCGTCACTAATCAAACATATTCATATTATTCATATTTTCATAGCCAAACAATGGCAATTCTGGAGGGAAAAAAAAAAAACCAATAAACCCCTACTTTTAACGCGAAAATACATAGCTGCTCACTGCTAGCATCATCCCAAACATCTCTTTTCTTGTCCATTGTTTTTATTTCATTTGTGCTTAAGGGGTGATTGAGGGAGAATGAGGGATAAAGAAGCTATGTTTGCTTGTTGAGGGTGTCTTATGTTGAGTTTAATAGGGGTAGAAAGAGAAATGAATATAGATTTTTGTTTGCTTGTTGAGGTTTTAGTTGTAATGTCCTTAACTGATAAAATTGCCAAAGGGGTACAAAAGGAATATAGATTTTTGTTAAAATTAGGGTTTACAAATAAACTTAAGGGGTTGCAATAGCCACCCTCTTTAAAGTTTGATTCAGAATTGGACACGACTTGAATTCAATCAAATATGTTCAACCCCAACCCAGCCCATTTATAAGTAGGGATGATTATAGCTACTCCTTAGTTACATTTGCACCCCTACAAGTTCTTTTAATTTTTCAAGGTTTTATAACAAAAATAAAAGATTTTAAGAAAACTAGTCACACTGTTCAATAGATTACATTGTTTTGAAAAATTTTGCAGAAGAAATATTTTTCAAAATTTGTCATTTAAGAAGATTTTTTTGCCAAAAATAAAATAAAAACTATAAATAGTAAAAAAAAATCCACTTAAACGATAGATTTTGGGAAAACTTTCTTTTATAGAGTTGTTTAAAATGATGTTTTCTAAT
The DNA here is from genome assembly GCA_039720395.1 of Liquidambar formosana. Classification (NCBI taxonomy): domain Eukaryota; kingdom Viridiplantae; phylum Streptophyta; class Magnoliopsida; order Saxifragales; family Altingiaceae; genus Liquidambar; species Liquidambar formosana. The sequence goes on along the minus strand of CM077835.1, from coordinate 15,590,781 downwards.
GAATAATGTGATTAGTTTTCATTTTGAAAAAAAAAAAAAACTTTTATAATTTTCATAAAATCTTGATAAATTAAAATAAATAAGAGATGCAAATAAAATTGAAGGGTGATAATAACCGCCCCCAAGTATCATTTGTTCCGTGATAGCTTCGGGCCAGCCAAAACTTTATACAAATTCGGATTTGATTCCAAGTGTATGAGACAAACTCTTCGGTCAAGCATTTGGACTGATGCCCATCTAAAATCATGCCATTTGGGTTCAGATGTAGAATAATTAGCATCCCTTCTCCATTAAAATCGTGTTACAATCTCATTTTTGCACATCATGAGATAAGTGTGCTTTTATAAGAGAGATGATCTCATGGGCTCAAGCTTGTGACAACCAAATGTTTTTAATCCTATTGGATCTCATGGGCTCAAGTTTGTGACAACCAAAGGGAGCGGCTATTGCAACCCCCCAATCCCCTAAGTTGCCCCCACCTTATTTCTCAACCCCCCAAATTTACACACCCATCCCTCTCAAAGACTAAAATAACCCTAACGCTTCCCACCCACCCCACCCCACTCCCCCCACACAACAGCCCCAATCCGGCAACGGCGAGGAAGGTGAAGACCGGTGACAGTGGCAGTGACATCCTCTTGCGATGTTGTTGGTAGATGGGCATTCGCAAGTTCACCCAAAAAAAAAAAAAAAATACAGGAAAAATGGCCAGAAAAAATGGGTTTCTTGATCTGCCATCACCGTCGGAGCACCCCATAGCCACTACCATGGCCGAAGATCTCAAATCTGCCATGGCCATCGAGCGCAACAAAGAAGGGAGAGGTGAGAGATCATCGGCAGGAGCGGGGTTTAGATGTCAGATCTGTGGGGGGAGGTTTTTTTTTTCAAAACCTCCATTTTTTCCAGCAATGAGATTTTTCCTCTTCTTCTCCTCTTCTTTCTTTCTTTCTCTCTTCATTTTTTTTTTTTTTCTTTTCCCTCTGTTGGTCAGATCTGTGGGGGGAGGTTTTTTTTTTCAAAACCTCCATTTTTTCCGACAAGGAAGGTTGTTGCTCGGAGGGAAGAGAAAGAAAAGGAAAGAAAAAAAAGAGGGCTACCGACGGGAGGGAAGAGGAGAAGAAAAGGAAAAGAAAAGGAAAGAAAAAAAAAAAGGAAAAAAGAAGAAGAGAAGAAGAGGGGTGCGTTTGCCTCACCGTCGCCCGTGGGGTGGGGTGCCGGAGAGAATCGCCGGTGGGAGAGGGGCGCAAGAGAGGGGATGGGAGGTGGTACCCTTTTTGGTAATTTTATGTAATACTTTTTCTAATTAAAAAATGTGGGGGGGGGGGGGGGGAACTTAGTGGATTGGGGGTTGCAATAGCTATTCCCACAACGAAATGTTTTAAATCCTGTTGGTCCCACTAAGTGAGGTCCAAGAGCAGTGAAGTAGATACAATCTTAACTTTTTTTTTTTTTTTTTTTTGAACGCTCTCGATTAATTTGTTGTTGTTATTATTATTATTATTTGACAATCAAATATGCACCTTCTCATTTTTATTTATTTTTTAATATCAGAAGGTTTCAAATGCTTTGCACCTAATTAATCTCCCTTGACACATACAGTCCCCCCGTCTCACATACACTAGGCAATTTGGAGCCCAAAACGCGGCATTCTCCCACTGAATCATTGAGAAGACAGGATCCCTTAAACACCACTCTCTCTCTCTCTCTCTCTCTCTCTCTCTCTCATATTCATACATACCAACAAGAGTAGGCAGCCCGTTGGGAGGCTCATTGGGCTGCTTATCGAGCCAGGCTAGGCTGACTGCTGAGGTCAGTCCATTTAAAACCAAAATTCAAAATTTGATTTAGGGAAGGGCTATTGCAACCCACTTTTTTATCAAACCCCTCTTTTGTTTTGATTTTAAAGATTTTATACAAAATATAAAAGGCTTTTACAAAAACCGATCATGGTATCCACTAGAAAACATTATTTTGAACAACTTTGCGAAAGAAAGTTTTTCCAAAATCTATTGTTTAAGTAGACTTTTTGGCAAAAAAAATGAAATAAAGTCTACTTAAATGATAGATTTTGTAAAAAATTTCTTCTAAAAAGTTGTTCAAAATGATGTTTTCTAATAGATTTTGCGGCCAATTTCATAAAAACCTTTTATATTCTAAAACCTTAAAAACCTAAAGGATAGGGGTGGGGTGATAAAAATGGGGGGTTGCAATAGCCGTTCCTTTTATTTATATAATATTGGGCTCGGCCTGCAAACCCAATATGCTCAGTACCAAGCCACCAACCCAGCCAGGTTTAAGTAACAATCGTTTCGTGCTTGCTTCGGGCTAGCCAAAACTCTATACAAATTCGGATTTGATTCCAACTGTATGATGCAAAAACTCTTTGCCTCTTTGGTCAAGCATTTGGAATCATTTCCATCCAAAATCAGGCCATTTTGATTAAATAATGAGTTAGCCATAATCACAATATCCTTATTGTGGAACCTTTCGGATTTATTTTCTCATTGATTGGGAAGTAAATATATACCAAATATACCGTTTGGGTAGGACCAAACCAGCATTGTTTATTAACTAATTACCCTATTTCTTTAAGGAGAGAGAGGATTTAAACTGCCCAGCAAGTAAAAACCTAACAGTAACCATAGTGGCGAAACACAAGACGGACCTTAATGCATTATTACCCTGCATATTTATACCTCAAGGTACTACTGCATGAAAGACAACTGCATTTGCAGGAAAGACAAACACTGTAGAGGAAAAGAAAACTAATGCAGCATGATGGGTAAAACATTTCTGCATTTGCACTTCTGCGCTTTTATACTCAATAAACAAGTCTAGGAATAATGTCAAACAATTGCCAACCAAAGTTCTTGCCAAAGGAGTTCTTATATTTTATTAATCGAGAGAATAAATTGTGTTTCTCTCGGTTAAAACAACAATACAGATGAATGGCAACTGCTACTCAAGCTCCTCATGCAAAGCTGATCAATGAAAAACAAATACCAAATTACCGAACAGGAAGAGATGGCAGCATTTTCTATAGACAGCACGAACTGTCTACAATTATGCAATATCAATAAACTTCAACATGCCATTGTTTGTTCTTCTTTAGTTGTGAAAGCTTGTCTTCCCAGCTCTCCCCTCTCTGCTCCGCAACCCTCTTCAATGTTTCTTGGATCCCGGGCATCATTCCCTTAAGCCCGCAGAAATAAATGTGGGCCCCAGTATCCAAGAGTTTGAAGATCTCATCACTGTATTCCTCAATCTTATCCTGAACGTACATCTTGCCTCCACTCTTGTTCTTCTGTTCCCTACTAAGGGCTCGGTCATACCGGAAGTTATCTGGGTAGTCCCGTAGATACTTGCTGAACTCGTCATCATAGAGGAGACTGTCAGAGTTGGCCACACCAAGAAACAGCCACGCAAGGCCACCAAACTTGAACGTTGAGACAGACTCCATGAACATACGGCGGAGGTAACCTCTATATGGAGCAACACCAGTGCCGGTAGCAATCATTATGTGAGTGGCATTCGGGTCATCTTCAGGCAAAAGCATTATCTTGCCAGAGGGGCCTGCCACAATACTCTAATTAAAATTAGAAGTAGATAGGGTGTGACTTTTACCAACAATCACCGTGTCACATTTATGAGTCAATACTGAAAAAGTATCAATCCGATCAGATAATCCTACTATGAATAAAAGAGAAATTATGAGGAACATCTGATTGGATGATTTAAGGCTATCTATTTAACACCAAAGCACAAAGAACCATGATGATTAAGAAAGTTGAGCGTGGACACAAAAGCTATACATTTCCTATCCAGCAGTAAATTTTAAGAGGTTAGTTTAACATAAAAAATAAAAATTTTCAGCCAAAGAAAAAAAAAAGGAGAGATTTTTTCTCTTTTTAAAAAGGGTTACTTTCAACAAGAAATAATCAAAACAATGCCTTGAAATGTATGTACTGTAGATCCTGTAATTTTATGTGCAGATTTGGATGGGATTGCAGGTAACGTTCAGTTAGACTTATGGCAACCATGCATATAATAGATTGATAAATTAACCCAACTTGATGTCACAGAATTGAGTTTATCCTGTTACAACTTTTGGGGGCATGGCAGCAAGAGAAGGAAGAGCAAAAAAAAAAAAAAAAAGGTGGGACCCACAACTCACCTTTCTGAGCCAGGAATAAACAATAACAAATGGAATACATAAATAATTAAAACCATTCAGTGAATGAACTTCCCTAGATTATTCAATTTTATTCCACCTTTCCTCCTGACCTTCAAATGGTGAAAGTTTGATAGCATGCAACACATTCAAATCCTCAAGTTCGAGGAAAGAATCATTGACTGGTAGATCCTGACCCACACCTGTCTATTGCATACAGGAGCATAAAAAACTAGCAGGCTTCATTTATCCAGACTCCTTATAGTAAGCACTAAGCACCAACTAACCATCATATTTGTCCACTTTTCACCACCCAAAATATCCCTAATAAAATACTAAAAGTACCATAAATGTCTTCCTATCACATTCTTCAAATTAGCACAAACATACATTTTGACATGCAAAAATACTATGGTATGTCATTCTGTGTACAATTATCATCAAAGAAAAATGTTGCATGCAAGACACATGTATTTCGAGTCTTTGACTAGCTGTAAGTGTACATACATACATATATATATATATATATATGTAACATATTTTTTACATGCTAAACTACTATGGTATGTCATTCTGTGTACAATTATCATCAAAGAAAAATGTTGCATCCAAGACACATGTATTTTGACTCTTTGACTAGCTGTAAGCATATATATATATATATATATATATATATATTATACAAACACACATCAGTTTCCTATGGACCTTCTACAAAATTGGTGGGGCCTTACCTGTGATTTTCACTTTATCTCCAGGCTTTGAGTTGCATAAAAAATTGCTGCATACACCATTCTTTGAAGGATCCTCCTTTCCTGTCACAGGGTCATAATAGACAGCACGACGAACACACAAACTGGCTGTCTTGCCATCAAAAGAGTCACCATAACGGGTGGACGCGATTGAGTAAAGACGGACGTTTTGGGGACTCCCAGGTTTTTTTGGGTTTTCACCCTGTGATGCAAGGAAATAATAAATCAGACAACTTAATGATATGTTAGTACTGTGATATATTCATATATCTTAATTAGCAAGTATAGAACAAAGTCAATATAAATGTGGCTTAAATTGCATGACATTGAGACCCACCATTTGATGGGACTGGAACTTAAGACTACATTAGAATTAGCAAAATTTCAATAATCCTGACCATTATTTATCATTTTGAGATTGAAAGTCAAAAAAATACTTAATCCTGTAGTAATTCAGAAAACTAAATGATTAATTAGATAATCTAATGTCAGGTGCAACTCTTCAATGCAGGTCTCATCCCATTAAAGAACACCAAGCAAGGAAGCAGAAAAAGGGAAATTACCCCACATTATGTATCTAGTTTAACAATGGGTGTCCGAAGAGGCAAAATAATCAAAATAATAATGGTGGAGCACAAAACACAAATAAATATAACCTAGCAGAAAAATAAGACTTACTGGAGGAATTACACCATAACTCTGTCCTTCCCAATAGGGAACATTGCCACCATGATCAATTACAATATGGCAAGTCTCTCCAGGAGCTTTTGGGCCTACAAGCCTCTCAACAGAAACAATGGTTGCTGTGTAAGGTTCCTTGGGCTTGTGCAAGTTTAGTGGGGGCTCTTTGGCATCTTCAAGTTCTAAAGGCGAAACTGCAATCTTTGGTTTGCTGGTTTGTTGCACTGACATGCAAACTATGTAACGATTTCTCAGCTGTGCATTTTTGGTTTTTGAATCCAAAGTTAAGACAGGCGCCCATGATTTATCACAAAAGCTTATATTTCTTGTCTGCAACAAAATCAAAAGAAATTGGCTTGAGAACTAATTTACTGTAAACACCAAATACTCATTTTACATAAGTTCTCATGCATGTGCAACCAAGCAGGTCAAGAAGATTCAAAAGAGAAGGCCAGCATGCAATGCATTCTAACCTTAAATAAATTTTTATATATATATATATATATATATCAATATTTCTATATACATAATTTGATTTTTCGGCACATTAACAAACCAAACTTAGTTTATCAGACTTTATCCAAGTCAAAGTAAAGAAATTGTGTGGATAACCATAACAATCTATCCAGGCAAAATATACCAGTTCCTTGGATAATTGGCTCTACATATCCACAGGAACAACAAAATAAAGGAAAGTACAAAATTGAGATTCTTATATTTTTCATCCTTCAAAAACATCCTGGCACAGTGCAAAAACATGGAGGTTACTGATAATTTTTTAGAAGCAACATTGGAGGGTCCCTGCCATTTTGATTTTGTAGATTAAATACAGAGTAGCGAATGAATTCACCTCTGCCATTCTAAAGGTAAAACCAAATCTTTCCCCCATTAAAAGGAAAGCAATATGTCAAAAATTTATCTACCACAATATAGAAATAAAATAAAATAAAATAGATTAAAAAATAAAAATTCTAGAACAAGGCAATGTTTATTTCAATCAGAAATCTATCAACCATAATGTGATGACCATGCATTTAGCCATTTCTAAAACTTAAGATCACCAAGTTCTAGAAATTTCTCTAGCCACTCAGCAACCTCCACAGTAAATATTAACACTCAAAAACACAAACCCCAACCATGATCCGCCCCAAGCCATTGGGCCCTCTGAAGTAGAGGTTGAGCGAAAAATATAATCCAGGTGACTCCAACCAACAAATTACAATACACTGAACACGAATACAAAATCAAAATAGTTGAAATAAATTCGATTCAAGTCCCATAAAAACTTTCGGCAAGACCCATTAAACCAGAATCAAATAACATCAGTAAAAGATACATAAGTTCAGTTGTCAAAATAATCCAATTATTAAACTACCCATGATGAGACTTTGGAAAAACACCAATTTAGAACTTAATAGATAATTTAAGCAAAAGAAAAGCAAAACCCAACTCAAGCTTCTAATCTTTGAGATCCAAACATAAGAAATTTCAGACCACTTAACCATCAAATTTCAGAAACTCCACTATAAACCTCCACATATACTCATATTCATACATACATGCATACATTCATTCAGTCACACAGACATATATGCAGGCATACCTTCATATATTCTCTACATACAATAATTGGAAGCCTGAAAATGCAAAGGAAATTCAATATTTACAAAGAAAAAAACGAAGTACCTTAAAGACAGATCTCCGAATAGACAAATCACTTCCAACTGGTACAGTAAGAGCAACCTGCCAGAAAAAAATCCTCAATCAATTAAAACCCAATACCAAAATTTCTGTTTGGTTGCTGAGAAAATGAAAAATAAATAAATAACATAAACAAATAATAGAATAAATCAAAAGTTCGAATCTTAGACTACACGTTATTTGGGACACGAGAAAACGAGGAAACGCATTTTATTTGTCAATTTTGGGAAACCAAAATAAGATAAAACTGTAAGATTCAAATACTTTTGTTCTCCTGCGTTTTCTGGGAACCAAACGGAATACGAGATAGCATAAGAAGATGGGGAGAATGGGCGTACCTGAGAGACGGCCGAGTGAGCCATGATCGGATCAAGAGTGGGTTTGGTGAGGGGTTTTGGAAGGAGAGAGTGTGAAATGTGTTTAGCGTTGTTTTATACGGTATTGGGTTTGGTAATGGTTTCGATCATGGCAGTGTTCTTTGGAGAGTGGCAAAGGACATTTGCTCCTCCGACTCCTACTGGGTTACTGTCTCTGACTCTCTCTGCCCCCTCTCTCTCTCTAATTCATTTTTCTAATACGGATTAATAACTTGATTATCCTGCACTAATCACATTGCAGTGTGTACAAAAATTACTCCAGCTATTTTATTCCATTTGGGAGTACGGATTCGCTGCTTGTTTGAGAAAAACCAAGCGCGTCCTTGTTTTAACCAGATGACGCCACGTCACGGAAAAGAAGAATTCAACGGTTCAGGTGCAAAACGCAGAGCTAGGTTGTCGTCTCGGGTGGCATTGGGTACAACTAACGCCGTCTGAAGCGTTAACCCATTGTTGTAGCTTCTCCGGCCGGCGAAGCAAGAGAGCAAAGAGAGAGACTGTTAGAAGGAAAATCTGACAGCGTAGTCTGGGCGGCGAAGCTTCTTTCTCCAGCGAAGCTATTGGATAAAAGTGGGAATAAAAAAAAAACGCATTTGAACTCTACCTTTGGTGGAGCTTCTCCGGCCGGCGAAGCTTCCTTCTCCGGCGTAGGTTATGACTGATGAAGGACCGTACGGCTTCAGATCTGATGTGAGATTTCTGTTACGGATCGTTTGGCTTGCAAACAAGCACCAAAACGGTGTGTTTTGGATCACTTAACGGATATGACGCCGTCAGCTGCTACTGCTTCCGGGCCAAACGCGTCTCCCTCGGGCGTTTCGCTGCATAGCCGTCCATTTCATTAAGTTGGGGGCGAGGCGTCACACGGTTAAAAAACAAGTACACTGCTCAACAAGCAGCGAATCCGTACTTCATTTTTTATGTTGCATAGGGTAGTTATTTTTTCTTTATCAGATTTATGGTCATGTTGATGCTTATGTTTAATTTATGGTTATATGATTATTATTGAATTTTTAAATATGTTTTGATATTTTATTCTTATGATTCTTTTTTATCAAGTTGGGCATTTCTTTTTTCATCAAAATAAATATAGAATACTATTTGGAAGTAAGTTTATTACATACCGTGAAATCAAAAATCTAAGCAAACCAATCCGACCTATCAATTCTAGGGTAAGCTCGTTTTGGTTCTGAGTCAAAGTTTTCAAAACTAAACTAGTTTAATTCGATTTAATTTGATTTCAAACTGAATCAAACTAAATTAAGATGCATTCTTAGAATGAAAGGTAAAAATCCATCACCTTGAATGAGAATATTTTTTTTAAAACAATAGAGTTTATTCTTGTAGTTGATGTTATAAGATCAATTTTTTTTTAGAATTTAAAGAAATGCTAATATTTTGAATTTTTATTCAAATTTGTGATGGTATTCATCGTTCTTTTGAATAATTTGAGGCAATGGATTTGTACTTTTAATATTATGTAAAGTATAGTAAAATTGTTTAATTTCTTTTTAGACGCACAATATTCATGAATACACCCCATCCCATGAGGTTGCGCTCTTCTTAAATTTCCTTGGGAGAAGAATACCCAACCCCACTCCCTTGTTAATAAGGTATTTAGATTATTGACCTAATTAATCTCCTAGACATGAGCCAAGGCCATAGTGCACTCCACATCAATTACTTTAGATAACATCAACCTATGACAAACCCTAAAAGGGAGTGAAAAGTTGAAATTAGAATCTTTCGCTTTTTGAGGTGTAAATCTCAAGGATGCTAATCCACGCTTGAAAATTGATCTGCACTATTATAAGAAAGCTTTGTTCAAGGTTAGTGTAGTGACATGATTTGTCTTTAGTTCCTTTACCAACATGAATCTTGAGTGGGAAGAATTATCTTATTCTAATCCCAAAATGAAGGAGGTGCTTGTTCTCACCAATTCGAGGTTGTATATATTACTATAGGTTCGGGGTAGTTTTATAGAGGAAGACAACTTGGTAAAACATGTGCAAAACATGGGTAAAACATGTATAAAACATTTGGTAGGTTGGACCTAAAATCCGTGGAAGCAAGTGGGCAACCAAAAACAATTCATGCAATAACCATTTCTTAGACAAGATATGGGAAAAAAACATGTGTAAGGCATTGGTTTTTTCTAAAGTTGTTTGTAATAACAACTTTAGCCAAGATTACCATATGCTCCCAACCAAATCATACTCCCATAGTGCTCAAAATAAATATACTTGGCTACGAGAACCAGCATAAAAAGAGAAATTCGTACAATCTGCTTGGAATAATATATTACTTCGAAAGCAAAATTGATTGACATTTACCAACCGACCCTTGTGGCTTAATGGTAGTATCAAGGTAGGTGGAGGTTTGGGTAATCATAAGTTTAGGGGTTGATTCCCTTCTAATGTAACACCCCCCCTCCTCCCCACCCCCAAAAAAAAAAAAAAAAAAAAAAGGATCATATTTTTGCAACTTCAACATGATTAAACTCCTACAAATTTTAGGGCACCTAATGAATCTTAATTGGAAACGTGAAGTATGGGTTCTTACTAACTAAAACGGTAACAAGGGGTAGGTATCTCTGTATCTAGTGATGAGGGAATAATTAGATTAGAAATTACGTGCGCGATCACCCAAAATCCTCAATTCCTCATGGTAAATTCAAATGTGACATTCTATTCCATTATTTTTGTTTTCGATTCGTTTCTTTCTTCAAAAAAAAAAAAAAATGAAAAATATCTATACTACCTATAAAAGGGTGAATCCTAAAAAAAATTTTGATTCTCTAAAATGCCCTTAATATACAACGTAAAAACAATAATACCCTTAGTCCATCAAAATCATACTTGAACAACAAAAAAAATCTAAAAAAACCCAACGTACTGAAATCTAATTTAAAAGCTGGAAATTCTAAAAGTTTAGAATTATCTTTAGCTTGGAATTCTCCAACGTGCCCATAACTTTGCTCACCATATATATATATATAATAAAAGATACTTCACTCTCCCATTCACATTCTAAAAGCTCCAGTCTCCCATTCAACAAAACTACCCTTTTTAATATATATAGGATAGGAAATTCTACAAAATCTTACATACCCTAGCTAGGAACGTCTCCCAATATCTCTCCTCCTACTCCTTCTTTCCCTTACGTTCAACCTCCCTTTTCATTTTTTGGTTGAATCCTTCAGTTTCTAATTCTTACATTGCATATTATTATTATTATTATTATTATTCTTTACTGCTAACACACATAAATAACACACCCACTAACGCATTACTTTTCTTCTCCTACTTCTCATAATCCTTTTGTTTGTATTTAATTTGATTGGATCATCTTGGTTTTTTTTTTTTTTTTTTTTTTTTTTAATAATTTTATTTTATATATCATGTATTTGGTTTGAATAACTCATTACTTTGTGGGGTTTGAAGATAAAGGAATGGCATTGCAAGAAAGCCTGAGCTTCGAAACATCTTTCTAGTGACATAATACCTCAGATACTCAAACTTGTGAGTTTCTTTTCTTTCTATTAATCTCTATCAATCTCTCTCGCCTTTTTTTTTATATTATTTATTATTTATTTTAATTACTGATCTTTGGTAAATTAATCACTTAAAGACTACTATCTAGGACTTCCGTTTCTCTCAAATTAAATTACTAGTCTTTGGTTATAAATACTACCATGCGTTTTTCAATGTTCTTCTTGCGCTCAGATATTTGTTTATTTATTTTTATAAAACTTTACGATTTTTGTTTGAATGGCCAAATTAAAATGGGGCATTTGGGCTCAAGTCCAAAAAGTAATACTTGTGTTGCGTAAAGTCTCTCTTTAAGAACACATTTAGCCTCAAGTACACTATAAGTTGGGAGGACAAAAATGCCCTTGCTATAAAGGTACAAATCGTATAAAGATCAGAAATAAGAATAACTCACCTAGAAAATCTCCTTGAATTTCAGCCAAATCCCTACAAAATCTTCATCACTCAAATTCTTCCCTTCCACTCCCAACGTCCCCTACTTTCCCTACCGTGATATGCTCCACTCCTTCCTTCCTAATCTCCCTCAATTAATTCATATAACTCCCTTCCATTATTTTCGTCAATTCATAACTCTTCTCTTTTATTTTCCCATACTTTCCAAAACTCTCTCTCTCCATCTTTGTCAAGTCCTTCCTTACCTCCCTCAATTCCCTCAATTACTACTCCAACTTTTTCTCCCCTTGTCATTCACAATCCTGCGGGCATCCATTTGGTAGTAGACCTTCTGTTTCATCGTGTAACTTTTTGAACATGTAAAAATCTAGGTTGTTTTTTTTATTTTTTAAAGAAATTGAATGAGTAATTAGTTACCTTCGTCTCAATTACATATAACTAGAGTTGTATGTGATTGTAATTGCTGTAACTGTTATAGTGAGGAACAGTTACTTGGCGAACAAATGGATGAAAAAGACGAAATGAAGGCATGTAACTATTCATATAACTAAACATAGGGGTTTGTTTTGATTTATTTGAATTCCGATTAAAGGATTTTGACATTGTTGATGTGGGTTATGAAATTTCATACATTATTCGGAATAATTACATTAGGAATTTTTTTGGAAAATACACACGCATATGAGTTAGTTACATGATTTTACATAAAATAAGTCCACAAAAAGGCCATACATCATCAACTAGTTACATCTGTCGAAACTTGACGGGTATGAATTTTATTGGACATTTAGCAAACCTAAATAATGAATGGGATGGGTTTGATTCCATAAATCATGGCTGGTTTTCCATTTAAAATCTTGCCATATGTGTTTAGAAAGGCAATATAATGAATGGGATGGAATTGATTCTAGAAATTGTGGTTGGTTTTCTTTTTAAAACCTTGCCATATATGTTTAGAAGGGCATTGGTGGTATTCATGGCAAGATTTTTTACAGTTGTTTCCAAAACGTTATCGTTTCTTCATGTGCAGTGGACTTGAGGCTAAAAGAGTTTTTATAGTTAACTTGAGGCTTGAACAAACCCCCAAATGTGTACCTCCCGCTAATTTTCCCTTAAGGGATATATAATCATGTGAAGGGAAGAAAAAAAAAGCATGAAACTTTGCAATCTTTCACCAAAATATTTATAAATAAAAAATAAAAAATAAAAAAACCCGTGAAGGGAGGGGAAAAAAAAAAAGAAAAAAACAATTATAGATTAAACTCTACGTGATCGAGGGAAAAAAAGTACGAAAAATTCTCCAATCTTTTCAATCTCTACATGAAACCAAAAAAAAAAAAATATACATATATATATATAGATAATGACCCCTAAAAATTATGGGGGATTAGTTTCGCTTAAAAATAAAATAAAATAACAAACAAGAAGCCATGAACGAGTTTACCTTGCAAAGATTGTGATGAATCAAAGAAAAAAAAAAAGAGTGAGTGAGAAATCAGTGAAAATTATTAATAAAATTTTAAATAAAAAAAACACATTTGGGAAAACAAAAACAAAGAAATCCAAAAATCGTCACCGAATTTTGGTGGTGATTAATCAAGTATGGCTAAGAGGAAATGAAAAAATTTTGGAATCTCTACTTAAATCACCAAATTTTTTTTATTAAAAAAAAAACACACACACACACATATATATATATATATAATCGTGTGAAGGAGGAAAAAATTATAAAAGAAAACAAATATCTGTGAGGCAAGAATATGGATACAATGCGATATGGATATGCCAATTCAGCAATCGTCAACAAATGTAAGATACAATACGGCAGTGAATGTTAATATTTGGTCTAAAAATGTAATTAGAAGCATAAAAAAGTTTGAAATATCTATAAAATCAATCAATATTCAAGAATAAATGTACAAAAAATACATCCATTAGCCATGTTCATCATTAATAGATCGAAAATAACTAGAATGACATTAACGTTACAAAATAGCCATTTAGAGCTTCGTTGCTCTACAATGGCTAACACAAGAAGGAGAGAGTTGAAAGAGAATGAAAATGAGAGAACTAAAATGGGTTTATAGTTTTAATCCAAGTATGAGTATTATACATTCCTAAATTAACTTTCCCATTTTATTTAAAAAATAAATTTATACAAACTAACCCTAAAGGAATCCCAAACTATCCGAGGTGTATTCAATGATGCAGTAATGTGTGTTACTATTCTAATACATATAGAGAGTATTAGATATTTATCAGGTAATATCCTAAATGTATTGGCATTCGACATTGATTCATTGAGGTTTTTGAAATATTCGTGCTTCATACAATTATAGATAAAACTTTGTGAGAAACAAAAAAAACAAAACAAAAAAAAAAAGTATTAAAAACTCTCTACTCTTTTCAATGTCTGCGTGAACCATACGAAAAAAAAAAAAAAACAAACAAACAAACTATATTTTGAGGGATCTTGAGGCCGGAATCCAAAGATTGTCTTCATCGAGTACAGTTGAGACAAAATAGCTCAGGTTTAGGTGAGTTTGACGATGAGAAAGAGAGAGAATGTGGTGGGGAGGAGGCTATTCACCAGAGTGGTTGTAAATGAGAAGGGGATGGGAGTATGGATGATTGAGAGAAATGTGGTTGGGTGGACGGTATTCACTAAATTGGGGATTTTGATGGTGAATGATCAAGAGAGCGATTAATGGTTGTGATTGTGATTGCGAGAGTGAATGACTATAATCTCATCATATAGCACATTTTGCAACATATAGATTAAATAATCTTTAACTGTGTTTAAAGTAGCAAATGATAAAATATATAAAATAGTATTAAAATAATCGCATTTCCAATGATTATTTTAACAATTCTAATATAGGGGTAGTTATACTAGCATGGGACGATGGTTTGGATATATATATATATATTTTACTTATTTAATTTAAAATGTAAATAAAATCTGATTTAATTTTGGACTATGTAAGAAATGGCAAATTTGGGATAATAAGGTCACAACTTAAGACAATCTAATGCAGAAGTAAGAAAGTATTGCAAAACGTGGGAAATTTATTTTTTATAGAACCAAGCATGCTAACCAAGAACTCTCATCATAATATGAACTTATATATAATAAAATATATTTGTTACACTTCGTATGTTTATACAGATGGTGTCCCCCCCCCCCCTCCTTCCCCCCAAGAAAAAAAAAAGGATAATGTCTAAGTACTACAACCCCTCATAAAATAACATATATATATCAAAATATTGCTTAAATGTTAGTAGCAACATATTTCTCCTCAAGGTAAAATGGTCCACGTGCAACGCACGTATACTCCAACTACTATTATTAAAATCATGAACAATTACAACCGCCCAAGGCTACCACCTCCAACAACTTAGGGAGGTCCCAAGGGGTAACGTTTAGAGTAGTTATGAGTCATAGTCGAAGTTGCATAATGAATAACTAGTGGAGCACCGCCAATCCTCGTGTCCTAATTATACTCGGGTGAGGTTGGAGTGTGGATAGTTGAAAATTTAGGAGTTGCGTGATCGTTTGATCATATAAAACTCAAATGAAAAAGAAAGTTCATAGTAGGACAATGGCACCGACCTTGTGACATCGTGAATCCTTCTGCAAATTGTTTTGGCCCAAATCTAAATTAATCCAAATTGTCATATTATTTACTGAAATCCATCAAATTGTTTCATTCACATTCCTTTCCACTACAACTGTATTCCAAAATTTTACCAAAACTTAATCAAAATTTGGTTGAATTTTATTTCAAAAGTAAAAATTAACAACAAAGTATTGAGAGGAAAAAAAAAAAATATTATTCTTCTAAAACTTGACAGAAACAACTCAAAATTTTCCATATGATTACATTTTTTGTTGGCACAACAATTGTTATGGCCTAGTGATGATTTTTAATCACTGTGAAGTGGACAGTGTGGGTTCAATTACACCTCACGATTGCTAGTTGTATCTTGTTCAATTTCGACTTCTCAACTTCAAATGAAATTAAAACTAATTAATAGGGTTGACAGGACTAAAATGTTCAGTTACAATGCAATAAGGGTATTTTGCGAATTAGATATACAATTTTCAGTTACAATGCCATGGGGGTATTTTGGGAATAATACGTCCAGGTTATGTTTTAACAGCCCTTCAAAGGGGTGCTTTCTTGACTTGATGCACCAAAATTATGGAAACCCCTAGCAAACACCAAGGCAAAGAGTCGCTTTAGTTCATAGAGTGGGTGGTACCTGCCCTACTGATTGGGTGAAAGTAAACAATTTACTTACTCTTGTGGGCGTCACTTTCTCCAAAATTTAAATACAAAACCCCCCAATGAGCAACAAAGAAGAGTAGAAGAAGTTGTTGCCTTCTCCCCGCGTATTAATTTGAAGGAATGGAATGAAATGAAAAAGAAAATAAGAATGGGAATGAGAATAGACATTCAATCCCCATGTTTGGTAAGGGGTGGGAATGGAATGAAAAAACATAGGTAAGACCTATTTTAAATGATTTTTACTCTTTGAAAGGTGAGATAGCCATTTCTTTTGGTTTGAAAATGAATGGCTATTCTCTCATTAGAAGGAATAGACCACGGGAATAGCTATTCCATTCCCTTATGCAACCAAACACTCATTTTTTATTTTTTTTTTTTGAGAATGGAATCACCGTTCCATTCCCTTCCTCATTTCCTTGTAACAAACATATTCCTAGTGTGAGGAATGGCTAGGTAGTGTAAATTTGGTTGTCTCTTCTATGTATATAGGCAAATAAGCTTGATTTTGGTTGAGCTTATTGGGTTAGGTGGGATGTAGAGCTGTTTTCTTTTTTCCTTTTGCTGTTAACCTTTTGGCTTGTATACTATTCTACTGTACATCTCTTCTTTTGGAATATACTCACTCACTTATCCAAAGAAAAGGAAAAAAGAAAAAAATACACTTCAGCTAGAGCCTTGTATAGTTGGAAAATAATTATGTACACTCTTGATACACACTATGAATTTCACAAAATCACAATGGTTCATTTTCTAGATTGATTTGCTCATCTGTCTCGGGTATCATCGTGGAAATCTGTTTTTGAATGGGTTTTGGATGCTATTTAGGATTTTTTTTTTTTTGGTCAACAAAGTGAAATTTTAGGTCAAATTATCAATCCTTAAATTCCCCACTCCGCATTAATTGCCCTTAAAATAATTTGGACGAGTGGTTAGTTAAAAAAAAAAGTGAGAGAAGTTGAATACAAAACCTTACCCTTCTTGTGACGTAGTGGAAAACCGGAAGATATAACTATGACCAATGTCGATAACCTAAGGTTCTCAAATTCACAAGAAAGAATACTCGAATCCACGAGTAGAAAGCAAACCACAAAGAAAACTCTCAAATATTATCAATGATCAAAGTTGTTGATGCCCATAGACTTACAAACCTATTTAAAGAAAACTGATACTTAAACTCTAACCCTCTATTTGGTTCATGGATTTTATGAAGGAAAAAAAAAAAAAAAAGGAAAAAAAAAATGAGGAGGAAAGAAAATGAAAGGAAAAGATAAAATCATATCAATCCAAAATTATTCTAATTATTCTTTTTCTTCTAATTTTCCATTGCAGCCAAATAAAGAAAAATAGAATTCCTTATATTTTATTTTTTTTTCTTTGATAAAATCCACGAACCAAATAGAGCCTAAGTAAATTAAGAGAATAAATTCTACTAAATTTAAGAAAGCAATAAAATAAGAAAGGAATAAACAAAATAAACAAAAACAGAAATATTAAGCAAATCTATCTATAAATCTAACTAGATTTGGCCCTACTTTTTTGGGTTTTGCCTTCCAAAGTGCGACTTTTTTCTAAATCTAATTAGATTTGCTTATCCTTTGTGATGACTTTTGGTGATTCAGCAATGAGCAACTGTCAAGGTGACTTGTCCTACGTCATCTTGATACGTTGGTTTTTTTTTTTTTGTTTTTTTGTTTTTTTGTGCTAAGAGCGCAATGCCCGGAGCAAAGAGAACACTACACGTCTACACAAAACAGGGAGTAGCAACCCTTCTGTCATCCTCATGTAGGAGGGAATTAAAATTTGGGAGGAGACTTGAACAAAGGAACACCATAAGGGAGATTATGACTCATATTAGCAATTAGATCTATTTTTGGTTCATTATTCATATTCAAATTCAAATTCAAATTCGATCAAATTTCAAATTTCAAAATTCAAAGTCATAAATTATTTTATCACCTCATTTGAGATATTGAATTTTAGATAAAAAATTGCTAGAAGGGATAGGTGGAACATCCTTAAAAATATACTCCGTAAGATTATATATATATATATATATATATATAGATATTTAACTCCGGAGGAAGATGAGATTAAGGAATAAATGAAGAGGTACAACAGGGGGACCAAGAATTTGAGGGGGACGACTTCTCCTTTTGAAGGTTCTGGCATGCAATATTTCTATAGAAAAGATTCTCTTAAGCGTATTTGACCATTTTAGTACATCTTAATCTTTTATTATGTGTGGGATCTACTAGTTTAGTGGTGCACTTAATGTGGGGTAAGGAGGTCCAGTTTTTTAACAATGATTTTTGGGTTTAATGGCATGTTCTATTCTAATAGGGGTATAGGTTTTGTAGAGATTTTGATTTTAACTCTGTATGAGCGCTTGTATGAGTGTGTGTCTCCTTTTGTTTGGCCAAAAAAAAAAAAAAAAAAAAAAAGAGGTCCAACTTTTTGAATCCCTTCAAGAATTTCACAAATCCATCTTGGTTTCCTAAAAAGGTAAATTGACTTTATAACATTTAAAATCCCTTCATGAAACCAAATCCCTGTCATAAATATTGTGTCCAAACGTATCTTAACCCACCGCCACCCAAAAAAAAAAAAATTACAGAAAGAACTGCAGAACTCCAAAACTTTGTATTTAACCCATTGTTTCGTTTGTAAAAAGTTGTAAGAAAATATAAGTTTTCACTTTTTATTAACTTTTTTACCAAAAAAGAAAGAGTTAGTAATAGAATTCACAATTTTTATACAACAACAAAACACACAATAAGTGTGGAAATACAAAATAGACCAACTAAATCTTTCCAAAGAATGCCAAAAATTTAAATAGGAAAATTAGCATCTCGACCTTATTCCATTCCATTTAATCTAATGAACAAAATTAGTTAAAAAGTCAGTAGGTTGATTAGCTTCTCTAAACATATGACTAATCTTAATGTTAATATCCATACAACTGTCCAAAACAATCTTACCAAAATCGTTTAAAATAATTTTTTTTCTTCCATTTTTCTTATCAATTTCTAACACCTTCAATTGTCAGCCAAATCTTAATTTTCATTCAACTATCCAAAATAATCTTACAAAAATTGTTTAAATTAATATTTTTTTTCCCCATTTTTCCTATCCATTTCTAGCACCTTCAATTGACAGTCATTCTTCTTTGGCTAATTTTATTTCAATCTTAAAAAAGGGCACTTTAATCTCTGATAGTTAACCCGTGATAGTAGTTTAGATGGCGAACGACCGCAACTCAACTCAAGAACCATAGGTTGTTTGACAAAAAATAAAATAAAATAAAATCTCTAATAGTCAACCATTCCCTTAGCTATAACTTGATAATTATGAGCCATTTTTAACTTTAGATTAGAGTAGAGCTAAATTATGTGTGATCTAGATTTTTACACTTGTTAAAAAAATGGTAGTTGACCCAAGAAAAAGTTGTTTTTCTATTGAAACCAATGTTTTGAAACCCGGTCTAGTCTAGGCTGTTGAATCAAGCCCAACAATTTTATTGGTTTGGTTCAATAAAATAGCCCCAAAATAAATAGAATTAGAAAAACTTACCGTCTCAATTGGTTAAACATTGACCCGTTAACCTGGTTGGGTAAATTGGGTCATATATGTATTATATTTGTAAAAAGAACAGATATAATAATATTTGGTTCCACCGCTAATCAATTATATTTACAAGACAAAATTACATTTAATAGGATTTCATTTCCTTTTTGTTAACAAATTTGTAGGGGATTAGTTTCCTTTTTGCTAACTATTTCTTTATGACATGATTTATTTTTCATTTTTTGATTATGACTTATGATTTATGACGTTCAAATCTAAACTTGAACATTAAAATTATTTATTTATTTGTTTTTTAAATTATGCTTGACTTTTATATTAGATTTCTTATATTAAAAATAATTATAAATTTATTTTTATCTAATTAGTCATAATTTTATATGGCATAGCCGACTAATCCAATTAACATGATGATTGACACCACATCGATTGTGTCACATTTACGGACAAGTTTATCCTGTAGAGGGTTGATGACCCATTCAAAGTCCAGATACTAACCCGACTTTACCAGCAAGTGAGGTGTCATATCCGAATCTGATCAACTTGTGGGCCCAACATCCTAATTCTCTTTATGCTGACTTGGCCAAACTGTAGGCTCCCTTCTTCTCACTTTATTGGGTTCACGATAAAGCATCAAATTCCAATTATAATACCATCTTTGTCCCCACTATTGCTTAACATATTAAATTGACCACAGGTCAGCGGGCACCTTCAATCCCACTCACCAACCGCGCGGGGCCCACTTAATTCCTGGACGAGATTAACTCTCCTCGTTTGTCGGTCAAAATCTAACGGCACAGATCTATTTAAAAACTTAAAAACTTGCTCGAGCTTTAACCACTGACCGCCTCCCACCCCGAAACTTCGGACGTGTACTAAAATTTAAAACAAAAATAAAGATCGAAAAACCATCCCAAAAGCAAATTTTTATCCACAAGGTGACAAAATGATCCTTGCTGTGTTCCGCTTGTACCTTTGTGCTGGAAATGTTATACCCTGGGCTTTTTTGAATAGAACAGATTATTTTGGGGAATTTTACACAATTTACACAATTTTCTCTTTCGAAAATGCTTAAAAAACTCAACTTTTTGCTAAATCTTACTTGCCGGGGCTAGTGGGCTACTGCCACATCAACCTAAATATTTAATAAATTAAATCTTTAATTAATTAACCCAAGTTTCGCGTTATTTGAGTCGGCAAATATAGAAGAATGAGTTGTTTGGCTGTATAGCATTGCATAGTTTTTTTATTTATTTATTTATTTATTTTTTTTTAAGGTGAAACCTCTAGACCTGTGCTCCACAACTTTGGATTCGATTTCTAATATTGTTAATCGGAGTAGGACAGAGAAATTAAAATATAAAATAAATATTATAAGCAACATGAAAAGTGAGATCCGAAACAAATGACAAGATGCCTTGTAACATTTTTTTAAAAAAATTTGTTAAGTGAATGATTTTAGATTCAAATCTTATTTACTGAGATTCGAGACCAATAACATTATAACTTAATGACATTTTTTTTTATTTGTTAAGTGAATGATTTCGAATTCAATCTTATGAAAAAATATTGATACTTATTTGTTGATATTTGTAAGATTGTGGATAAAGATAAATCTTATTAATTTGTTTTTTTAATTTAAAAAACGTGGGTCCAACAAATACATAAAAATCTCCGAAAAGCTGCACCAAAAAGAGAAAACACTCCATGGAGCAATTTTCAATCCAGAAAAATGATCCATACATACAGTGGGTCTTTTTGGAAAGAAAATAATTTTTCAGGGGAATTTTCGGAATTTGGATAAAAAGTTAGTAAATGTAATAAATAGAGAAAAGGGGGCAATGTGTGGATAGGTTGCAGTGTGCAGACAAGTACGGAGGTGAAAGAATTCCAATTTTCGGAAGGTTTTCACTTTTCCCCAAACACTGTCTTGTTAGTCGCAGGGAGAAGTAGAAGTAGTAGAAGAAGAAGAGCTCGTGAAGTTTCTCAGTAAGGTAATGTCTGAAACTCGAAACCCTAGTTGGGTTGATTCCTTTTTTCTGAATTAGGCTCCTTTATGGTTGCCGAGAAACTGTAAGAAAATAGACTAAGAAAAATGAAAACTTCTGAATCTTTTTAAATTATCTTTGTTTTGAAGCCGATAGAAAAGAATTCATTTTCTTGGCAACCAAACGGAGGGTTGGATGGTAGCAATTGGTATGATCTTTGGTGTTTTTGTTCTGTGGAATTGTTTTCGAATTGTGTTTTTTCTGTTGTGGTAATCTCTGTGTTGGAGTTTGGTTTCGTTGCATTGATAATTGAAGGAATTGGAAGGGCATGCGAAGTGTTTAGGGTTTGTTTACATGCTTCTCCTTTGACTGAGTCGATTTTTTCGGGTTTATCTGAGTCAATTGAGTTAATTTCCGAGATAAAATGTGTAAATTGAGTTCTGGATATTTTTTGAGTCAGTTGAGTTGATTTTTCTTGGTTTATATGAATTAATTGAGTTGGTATTCTGGGTTTAGGTGAGTTGATTGAGTGGATTTTTTTTTTTTTTAATTAATTAGTTGAAATGATTTTTCTGGGTTTAGGTGAGTTGACTGAGTTGATTTCCCAGTTTTCTCGATTTTTTTTTATACTTGCTGTTTAAGCGATTTTTCACTCAGCAATTGCAGTTGATGAATGAATTATATGTTATTGACTGGAAAAGGCAGTGACTTTGTATAAAAAATTTAAATAGGTTGATATATTTGTTTAAGTAATAATGTGACATAGGTTTAACGCATGGCTAAAATGATTATATTTGCACCCAAAACTGATCTTTGCTAGAGGATTGAAGAAACTGAAGTGAAAGAGTAAGGGGAATAACATAAAGGGGGTTTGTGTTTGATAGGTTATTTGGGATTGAAGTTCACTTTAATGTTTACAACCCAAAAGTTTCTACAAATAAATAAGGCAGAAGCCCATTTTGGGGGTGGGATAATTTTATGAGCTAATCCTGGTCAATTTAAAATTGATTTGTTGTTGTTTCGTAAGGCCATATTGCATTTTAAAGATTACTGCTGACCAAAAGTGAGAAATTTTAGGCTCAGAGTCCAATTAATTTCATAGTATTTATTTAGTAATTGGGGTGCATTTGAGCATTCCCATGGTTATACATTTTACCATTTTTTTTTACTATCATTTGTGATGAAGATTATTATTTTCCGTAATAGTCTATTTACAATGATAGATTTGTACAGAAAATGGTATATTAGATACAATGGAGTGTAGTTTAATTTTCACAGGACATCTAATTGATTCTAACAAATTACATGAACCTGATTCATAAGGTAATACAAATTCAAAATGTTGGATATTTATTCAATCAAAATTCAAAACTATCGATATTTAACATTACACAAATTTATGTCCTAGATATGTTCCCCTCCACTACTATTCAAGTTGACCTTGTCTTCATAGTTTCTAACACACTTTAATGGAGTTGGGTATGCTTACTTATCTTTGTAATAGATTGCATTTTGTGAATAACCCTATCATCATGAGAATTATATAGTGGTGATGTTGGAAATGGTCATAAACCCAAATTGTAAACTCAATGATCCTTTTTGGTCACCACTAATTTGGACAGTATTGTCTATCAAAGGAAACAGAGTCTATTCTGCTAGCTATTTTATTTATTTATATACTTTTAAATATCTTGTTGTGGTCATCTATTAACACCTGAACTCTAAAAGATGCTTCCAAAATAGTTTTTCCAAGTGCTTCCTTGGCAATCTTTTCAAATAATACATTTGACTTCTCATCTTTAGTGCAATAAAGTTCAGATTGTATTAGAAGAAAAGATGGAATGATTGTCAATTCTTTCCCAGTAATTTGAGTGGTTTTTCTAAATTGATTAGTTCTACCAAACCCATCTTTAGATCGTTGTTGTCCATCTTTCAATTCCAAAATTAGAGCTTTAATTTCCATGATATTCAAGTGCATTGACTTCAACCCAACATCTAATACATAGAATGGTGGTCCCATGCTCCATATCTTGATACACAGCTGCTATTTGTAACAGTTCCAGCCTGGAACTCTTATGAGCTAACACTTAATGTCACCTTGATTTATAAAGCTATATTACCCTTCCATCAAAAGGCTGCTAAATAGATAACTCATAACTAAGTCTAATACATAGGTAGGCCTACTCAAATCTAACAAATTTATTTAGATATTAAATTTTATTTACCTAATGAATTTATAATATGTCTAAAATTTTATTTAGATATCAAGGGGTAGCTCAGTTGGCAAGGGTTTACGCCTTAGGAAGTGGAGGTCTTGAGTTCGCCTCTTGCTAAACCCCTTAGGGCCATCCACACAAGGTTTCATGGTTCTCATGGGCCTTGGACTTACCTAGTCCATATGGGTTATGGGATCTTATATGGGTCCGGGGTTTTCCCAAAGGGTTTCCTCGTCATAAAAAAAAAATATGACTAAAATTTTAAATTCTGAATATGCTTTATGCAGAAGTATTGTAGTTTAAACACTGTATCTTCTTACTATGTTCATAATGTCTTGTTGAACTAACCATCCTTGACATCAAGATGGAAGATTTATCATAATTAAATGGAGGATGTCAGCCTACATCTCTTCTTTGTTTACATCAGTAGTGAGTAGACCAATATACTACGAGTCTGTGATGCATTAACTAGACAACAACTGATTAGCTGTCATCCTGCACAGTTTTGTCTAGTCTTTTGTCCTAGATGAATTTAAATTGTGTTGCGAGTTGTGTCCAGCACTGTTTCTTCAAATAATTTATATACCTTCTCATCTTTATTTTCAATGCAATTCAAGAAAAGCCTTAATCTCAACTACTTGGGCCCTTGCCATTTTGCTCTATGTAGAGCCACATCTTCTGTTTAATCCCTAACAATAATGTCCTTTCTCATAACCTTTAATAATGTTTCTTCTTTCCTACTTGCCCTTTTGAAGCCTTCAACCTTCTTGTCCATGTTAATTATATGAATTTCATATTCTTCAAGAAGAAAGGTTAAAATTAAAATTCAACAAAATTAGATAGGTGGATACATATGCCACATTACAATTTTTGTTTTCCCTTCAAATTTCTCTGATCTTAAGGATTTATTAGAATGGGTTGAGGTTATCATGGTTGAAAATCTTTCGTTGGGTGGTGGCAGTAGAATCCAAAAAGGTGAAAATTAGAACCCAACAACTATGGAAGAAGTGAAAGATCCTAAGAAGGGTGTTTTAAATCATGGTCGAGGTTATGGTTGCGGATGCATTGGTGGTGTAAAAGGAGGTGGGCATAACGGACATTACATAATGGGCTATGGATCCTGGGGCTGTGAATTCTTCTCAAGGATGCACAACTTACAAAAATTTAGAGATACACATATTTTGTTTCAGAAATCCCAAATATTAATGTTTCTAATGATTTTTAGCGAATTTATTCAACCCAATAGCGTTATTTATTATAGGTAATGTATTTTATATTGGTTTTTAAGTCGTTTTGGGCAGGAAATACTATCTTTTTAAAACTTTTAAACTACTTTTATAATCATAAGAGTGATGAAAAATGAGGAATTGTTAAAGTAGCACAGATATATTATTAATAAAACATGTTTGTTGAGGTGCTCGAGTCTATCCTTTGAATGATTTCTTCATTGAAAAAAAAAAAAAAAAAAAGAATCCTTTTGAATGATTTGATTTAAGATTTGACTTAAATCTTGGTTTTTATTGTCTAAATTTGTAAAGCTAGGTTAGAAATTGAAGAACAAAGGAGAAGAATGCATAAAATGGGAAAAATGTGATGAAAGTGAGAAAATAGAGCTTTCTAGTTTCAGGAGGCGTAATTGTCCGTCCTTATCAAAAAAAGAAAAAAAAAAGGAGATGTAATGATCTTTTACAAACTGTTATGTTTATGTAACGGCCTTAACAGCTGTGAGCCTGTGACTTTATGTTACACTGTTGTGACGAGTAACTTTAATGACTTTTGGATTTCCTATTACGTAATGGCATTAAGTAATGATCACAAGATTCCCAAGTGATATTTAAAACATTGGAAGAGTCTCGAGGCTTGATGGAGTTATATTGTTAGAGCTTCGTGTAATCATCCTGTATATTCAAGATGCCTGGTAAGAAAATGTAGCCAATAATGTTTCAGTTGAATTGTTGGAATAAAAATTTGTAAGCACGTACTGATATAACTTATATCAACACCCGCATTAGGAGTTGTACCTTGTGCATTAGTGGGATATGAGGTATATTGGACCGACCAATGCAAGAGGTACAACCCCCAATGCATGGTGCTGATATAACTTATATCAACATGTGCTGATGGGAACATAACCGTATATGTGTGTGTGTGTGTGTGTGTGTGTGTGTTTGCATATTTCCAAAATATTTTAATGTAGAAGGACATACATATGAAGTTGAGCTTAATAATTTGAATAATAAAGGTTACATTCATGCATCTTCTCAATCTCTAAACCTATAAGCAATATCAGCACCTTCAGGTTTCCAATATAGTTTGCATGTTCTTTTCAAGGAAAATGATATAAAAAGGAGGTTTATTGTTTTGTTGAAGCTACTTTGAAATTCCTGATCACACTGCATGTTATTGGGGCCTTTGGGGATGGAAAGAGGACAAGGGAATAAATTATTATTGCAATAATAGGCCAGATTGTTTGTCTTTGTGACTTGGTGATGCTACTCTGTCCTTGGTTGCACCCTAAATTTCCCACTTAGGAAGAGGGGTCATTTGTTGCGGACTTCAGTTTAGATAGTGTTATTCTGCAATAATCATTTTTTTTTTCATGTTACTTTTCTTTTTGATGTGTATTTGAAAGGGGGAATTACAGATTGGTCCGTCTACAGGCTAAATCAAAACAAATGACTACTAACTTCATGGTAGGCGACTACTAACTTAAATAAGAATGACTATTAATTTGTACTGATATGTAATTATTTGCCTGTAGTTGGACCAATTTATAATTCCCCCTATTTGAAAACCATTTAGATATTATAGCGGTTAAAGTTTGAAGATTGTGGCTTGCTATTAGGGTCAGTGGTGTAAAGTGTTGTTTTGTTACCTGAAATTCTCTTTTTTGTCTACTTGGATTTTTTTGTATTATGGTTCTGGATGTTGGTCTCTGCCCCCTTTTTGATACTTCTATGGATGTATAGATGTTATAATTTGGATATATCATACTTCTGATTATCTTTGTGTGATTGGAAAGTCTGCCTGGTTCTGACTAATGAGATTCTGGTATGCTTGGATGTTGATTTAGTTGTATGTGATGGGACTTTGGAAGCTGTTTTTAAAAGTTCTATCTGATGTTTTGCTATCATACTGACCTGGAATGTGCTCTTGGTTGTGCTTCCAGATTTGAGTTCAGGGAATCTGAGTGAGCAGCAGCATCATGACATCTTCTGTCCATGATCTTTCAGGTATCTTTCATTGAAAACTTGTTCAAAATAATATTATTATGGTACCTTTTTGTTTTTCTTAGTCTTGACCATGCCCAACACTAAACATTATTTATCTGATTTAAAGGGCCTGCTGCAGTAGGTGAAAAATCATAGCACTATCCGAGATAATGTCTAAAACACAACAGCTTAAAAAGTTTCTGTTTCTCCATTTTGTTTTTCCTAGGTTCTTCAACATTATTTATGGGCACAGCACAAAAAACTGTGTAGTGTCTAATGTGTCTTAAATGCAAAATTCTTAAATTTTAGCTGTCACTTATTGAAATATATTCTTGCTGCCACTTGTACTACATCAGCACAGGCTAAAAAAATTTATGTTTGAGAAAGAAGAAAGAAGTAGATGTGTATGAGAAAATATTGATTATAGTCTGCTTTATGAAAGTTGAATGTTTAGGGACTCAAGCATAGGCATGCTGTAATTTGCATTTTTCTTCTTTTTTAATTTTTAAGAACATCATTCACATGGGAGCCGCAAGAGTTATTATTATTATTTTTGAATTTTTTAGCATTTAGGAAATGTGTTTAATTTCATATTGTTATGATTCTTCTTCTTGAAATTTTACAGCTTTTTAGGATTAGAACTTACTATATTGGTTAGGAATAGTTTTAAAATCTTTCTAAGATTTTTTACGGTTTTACAAAACTATAAGTAGGTTTATTGATGTAATTAAATTAACCTCAAAGATGAATAAGAAGTGAGTTGAATATTTGAAAAAAATTTGTGCGCTCTCCCTCCCTCCCTCCCCCCTTCCCTCTCTCTCTCTCTCTCTTTCCCCTTTATTGGTTAGGAATTGTTTCAGAAAATATCCAAGCATTTGAACGGTTTTATTAAGTTTATAAATGGGACTTATTGATGTAAATTGGATCAACCTTTATTTGAATAGTTGAAAGAGCCTCTCCCTCTCTCTCTCTTTCTCACACACACACACACACAGACACACACACAGAGTTCTCTTATAATCAAGAGTTATGAAAAACTCGCCCTCTCTCTCTTATCTAATTTCTTCTGTCTTTTGTTCCTTCTATTTTGTTGTCACAATATATAATTTGGGGGTTGGAATTAGGGTTGGGACCACTAGTTTCAATTCTCGTGTTTGGGTGGTCCATTGGAAACGGGAATATAATTCTGGCTCTAATTTCGTGGAATTTATTTTTAAGTCATATCATAGCTCTATCAATTCTTTGGGTATGAGGTAATAATTGTAATTCCGAAGGCTGGAATTATGATAAAGCCCTCATTACGGCATTACCTAGTCCAACTCGCAATGAAAGCTCTAGGAACTTCTCCAATACTCCATCGTGGGTGTTTCTCAGTTACTCCCTCCCCCCCTCTCTCTCTCTCTCTCATCGTGGAGGATGACAACTACGATCTTGGAGATCTACACACAGACGAATCTAGAAGAGGTTATATATATATATTCAGAGAAGAGGGTTACATACATATATAAAATCAGAGAAGAGGTTTGAGATTGTGAGGATGGTGCTGCCACCAATGGTGATGTTCTCTGTGAGACAGAGGTTGAGTTGAAAATCAAGTGATGATGTTCATAGAGCTTTTGCTGGTGATGGTGATGGAGGTTCTGCTGGCAGTGGCTACTGTTTTCATCAATTCTTGGATCCAACTCATTCAAGCAAAAAAATTGAAACTAGGATCAAATTTCAATTTTTTTTACTCCAAATTTTTATGTCGTCCAAACAACAGAATTGTAATTTCACTTATGTCCAGATCAATTCGAATTCCAACAGAATTGGAATTATACTTGCAATTCTTTACTCTAATTCCAATTTCTTGTTCCAATTGGACCCTAAAGGAGGTTACATTTATGGTATTAAAGGAAGTTTTGATCTCTTGGGAAGAACTTGCTTTATCGTTGCAAGTTAGTGGAAATGAGTAAAGAGATCTCAAGGAATTTGGGATTGGGTTGACAGTTGACTTCTATGGTGATACCGATTTATGGCATAATGGCGTTCTTACTCATTTAAGTGTTTCCTTGAATAGATTTATTAAAAATGAAGAAAAAGAACTGTTCCCCTAAATTGTTTCTTGTGTGTGGTCATTTTCATGTAGAATATGCTTTACAAACCAAAGTCAACTCACCCCCTTCATTGGTGAGCTCACCGACTTACTTTACGTCCCTGTTTCGTATCCCGGTGGCCTAGCTCAGAGGTTATAGAAATTGCAAAGGGACTTTTTGTGAGCATAAATGCATTTTGTGGACTGGAACATGATATGCTCTCCAAAGGAGGGGCTTGGGAATAAGGCGGTTGGTGAGTATGGATGAAGCTTTATTTGGGATGTGGTGTGGAGATATGCAGTTGAGAAGGATGCTTTGTGGCATAAGGTAGTGTGGGGATTGTTGGTTGAAAGAAGTTAGAGGGTGATATGGGGTGGACTTATGGAAATCTATTAGAAAAGGGCTACTAGAGTTCGTGAAAAGGGTTGGGTTCATTATTGGGGAGGGTGGCACTATTAGATTTTGGGAGGATGTGTGGTGTGGGGAGTGCTCCTTAAAAGAGGAGTGATCTACCCTTTTTGGGTTGGCGGTCAATAAGGAGGCCTGGGTGATTGATTATTTGAGGTGGCATGTCGATTCTCCTAGGTGGGATGTGGTGTTTGGTATGATTGTATGAATCTGCAGGATTGGGAGTTGGAGGTGATGGTGTTCTTTGAGAGGATTTATTCGCTTGAAATTGAGCAGGCGAGGGAGGATGCTATTAAGTGGAGAATTAAGAAGAATGGGCGGTTTTCAATTTAGTCCTATTATAGGTTCTTGGTTGGGTTGAATGGTAGTGGCTTCCTGATGTTGATAGTGTGGATTCATAGGTTGGTTGGGAAAATGTTTACTATTGATAATTTACAAACAAGAGGTTTCCAGTTACCCAATTAGTGTGTTCTTTGCAAAAGGGAGTCGGAGTGGGTGGACCATTTGCTTATTGATTGCTTTGTGGCTAGGGAGCTGTGGGACTCTTTTTTGGGATTCGCTGGGTGATGCTGAGAAGAGTGATTCTGGTTATGGCTTCTTGGTGATGCAAATATCATAACAAGACGGCCTTAGAAATTTGGAAGCTGGTTCTGGATGGAATTTTTTGGGCACCATGGAATGAAAGAAATAGGAGAACATTTGACAGCAAGGAGGGTTCTGTTCATTATTTGAGGAGACTTATTTTTTACTCTCTTTTTTTGGCTTTGGGGGAGCCTGAAATTTTTTGTAATCGGACTCCCCTTTAGGATTTTTTGGCTCATCTTGCTTAGTAGTTGTTTTTTCTGTATACTCCTAGTGCCAGGAGCTTTGACTCTTTTTTTTTTTTTTTAATTTAAAAAAATATATAATCAGAATTAAGAATCAAAAAAAGAATATGCTTTACTCTTTGTTAGGGTGTCCATAATGGCTGACTTGCATGGATGTTTTCATGGAGCTGCAGTCCTTTGCTTTGATTGTACTCTTCTGGGTTTTAGCTGTCTTTTGAAGCTTGGTGTCTTGGGTTGACCCTTTACCTTGTTGTATTTTTATAAAAGTTTTGCACATCAATATGATGTTTATATATACTAAAAAAGAAATGGTTTTCCAGATAATAGTGAAGCTGATGAGCAGCAAAAGCACTCAGGAATTCAAATCCAGTCATCTCAAGCAACTGGAATGTCTCATCCTGGTGTAACAACTCCACTTCAGTATGCAACACCTTCACAACTTGGAGCAGGACATGCTATGGTAACGTCTTCAAAGTGAACTTTTTCTATAATAATCATTACTTTTTCCTTTTTTTTTTTTTTTTTTTTTATGTCAATGAATAGCTATTTAAAGAAAAAAAAAACTTCCAACTCACAACTTTTTTGTCCAAATAGTTTTCTATATGTCATTTTTGGTCAGCTTCCTTAATAGTTTGCTTGTTGTCGTTTTAGTTTTTCTAATTTATCATTTTATCTTGTGCACAAATGATAATGATTTTTGTTTGAAATAATGTGTCCTCTTAGTTGTGTGCTTATGTTTCAAGAAGAAAAAATAATTACCAACCCATTACGAAGTGAATGAAAATTGTATGTGGTATTGTGGTTAAAGGCTCATTGCAGTGTATGCATTCATGATCTGATGTTTTGTTTTGAACTTCAATTTCAGATGCCTAAAGTGTTTGGAACATTGTCGTTTTTTGACTATCTATACTAGTTTTTAGCATTCTTCATAATGCCCCAAAAGAAGGATTTCTTATTGCTACTTTTAAAATATAATGTTATTATTTAATTTACTGGGATTTGTCGTAGTTTGCACCTTCTGCTTGCATGAGACAATCGATGTCCTGACTTTGGATAACAATGTAAACACTACATGGATGGAGTTTGCAAACACATAAGTGGATTTAGCATTTAGTGAGTAACAAAAGTGGATTGATCTTGTGATATATAGAGGTGGAGTTATCAACATGCAATTGTTGTCTCATAGTTACTAATGCTTGCAGAAAGAGATGGACCTGAATTGTAGAACAAATAGACCTGTGAGTAAGGTAAAGGGAATACAGTAAAGTCTAGTAGAGATAAATTTAGGCTGTGTTTGGTTTGGAGATTTGGATTTAGTCTAGCAGATTTTCGATTTGGATGGTCAGAATTCTTGGATTGGAAAATGTATATAAATTAAAATTTTCAATTTGGATGAGTCACTAGAATTCCAAGTGTCAATGAAATTAGAATTGGTTTTGAGTTTTAGCGATCTAGTGGGGGTGGCAGCTGCAGTAATGTTAGCTGATTGTTGCAGATTGTGATGCTAAAAGTGGTTTTGTGTGGTGATGTTTTGAGTGCTGAAGATTTGGTGGTCGTATGATCTGTATTATTTGCATTAGGGGTGATAGGTTGGGGGTGGTCATCTGCTGGCATAGTACTAACAGGTGGTGGTGGACTGGTGGTGGTGATTGCATGTTAGGAAAGTGATGATAAGATGACTATGGCAATGGTGCTACCAATGGTGGTGGCAGTTTTGTTGGTTGGGTTGGTAGCAGAATCTTGCAGGGGATAGCATGTGATTCTAGTTATGGTGGTGATGGACCGTCAACACTGGTGGTGGTGGTGGTGGCAGCAGTGGTGGTGCTGGAGTGTTAAAATTATTGACTTAGTGGTTGGGTTGTGGTGACGAACAGACAATTTAGGGGTGGTGGTGGTGGTATTCAATTAGAGGGTTCAATGATAGTATTGGCTTTGATAGGGGTGATGATGGGATGGTGAGGTGTTGCTTGCAGGGGTGCAACATTTTGATAAGTTTCTTGTTGTGGTGCGGTTTGCTCACTATGCTGCATGTACAGAGACTTGGATAGTTGGATATGGATTTGATACAATACGAATAACCTGGCGTAGAAAATTCTTAAAAAACAAGACATGGACACAACAAGGACACACTAATAGGGGAAGATATATTCTGCGATAGATTTATATGTATTATATTATTCTATATTTTTATTCTCGTTTGCCTTCTCATATATATTTTTCCTTCTTCCCCTCCTTGAAACTTGAATTTTATCTCACTTCTTTGATTTCAGAAAATGGCACTATGTTTTTATGACTTCTATTAAACCCACTCCTGATTGTTTTTTTCTTCACAATAATATTTGTTGCTATATCAAAGCAAAACAGCCGTGTCCTGATATGTCTGTTGTGTGCCCAACTGTGTTGTCCTTGTGTCAACCATGTGCCCAAAATAGAATTTAAAAATATATATATATATAGAGAGAGAGAAAATTGTAGAAAACACCCTGAACTTGTGCTCAGATTTCACTTTAGTACCCCTGAACTTCAAAATAGTCAATCGAGCCTGCAATTGAAGTGTTAACTTAAAATCAATAACACCATTTAGGAAAACTACAAAAAGACAATTTTACCGTTGAGGAATAACCGTCCTTATCACCCTCATCTCCCTCATTGAAACCCTCAAGCCCAAGAAAGAACACTGCCATTTTCTCTTTTGGTAAAAAAATAAAATAAAATAAAATAATTCCACTGAAAACAAACTGAATTCTTATACTCAATTCATTCACATCTTGTAAAAAAATTCTTGAAATATTTAAATTCAGGAAAGGTTTCAAGATTTGTGTCTTGTGCATGTTGACTGTATCCATGCAACGTGGATTCTTCCAAAATCCATTCCTATTGCTTGGGAGATGATGGCTACTGGCGGTTTTGATTTATTTGAGCTAATCACCTTCTGATCCTCATGGGTTGGATGCATTCCAACTATTCACCATCAAACACCACTAGAATTTTGCCTCTGAATAGCTGCAGTAAGCTCCATCTCCTGTTTGAGAATAACTCGGTGAAACCCCAACCTTCTCTTTCTTCAGAAACTGACTTTTGGGTCTAGATTCTCTCTTGTTCATGCTGGTTCTGATTTACACCTTGTCAATATCAGAGGCCGAACAGAGCTTGCTTCCCTTGTTTTAAATCCTTCAATTTTAGTGGATTTTGTGCTTCTTTCATTGATTGAACCTTAAAATTGTTTGCGAAATGCCAAATTCTGGATGTGTTTTTCTATGCCAGAGTCGAATCTCTGCATATGGGTTTTGTTTCTGACTTGGGAATCTCATTCTTGATGTGCTGTCCTCTATTTACCCATTGTTTTTGGTTCTTATTCCTCTGTTTCTTCTATCACCAAAGGTGAGCCCCAGAAGTGACTGACTAACAATGAAGATCTGACAGAGCAGATCTGCATCTTGTTGACAATAGCGCTTTCCTGGGCAGTGTAGATGAAGAACATACAAAAATTCGTATATTCTTCGCCATCGATTTCTCCATCTTCTCGGTCCAATTTATTATATGAATCCAAGTTTTCATTTTTTTTCTCGCAGTTTGTTGGAAACCAAACGGAATTTAAGGAATTTTTTTTTTTTCTTTTTTGCGTTGTGGTGTGCTTGATTGAGTTTGATCAATGCTCTGTTCAGATGAGAAACCATGAGAAATCATGGGAAACTATAGGAAAATATGGCTCCATTTTATTAATGCTTGGTTTGGTTGCATCAGAGAGACCCAAATGAGAGAGAGAGAGAGAGAGAGAGAGAGGTGCATCATGTGACGTAAGGGCATGTATAGTGAGAGAAAGGGGGAGGGGGAGGGGGAAAATAGGGAATTCATATACTCATAAAGGCAACATAGGAACATAGGCATATCTCTCTTAAATAACTGTCACGAGCCCATCACATGACAGTTTTTCCTTCAATCAACAAACTGTAGCTGATGGATGGTACTCATTTAAAATCTTTAAATAGTTTGAGGACTTAATTGATCGGTTTTAAGGTTCAGGGTACCATAGTAAATATGACCTAAAGTTCCAGGGTGTTCTGCAATGTGCCTTTAATTAAACATCTTGGACACGTTTGAAACATGTTTGATATGTGTATGGGCGTGTCAATGTTGTGTTGTGTTCAATATGTACTTTACTTGGCATTTGAAATATGTTTTGTTACCTAGGTTGTGATAGAGTCGGTGATAGGTTGATAGTGGAAATTGTGGTGTTCCAATGCTCTCAAAGGTGGTGGTTGTGGTGAATTTGTAGTAGTGCTGGCAGTGGCTTACTAATGATGGTGGTTATTGTGAGTTTTAGTTTTGTGTTGGTGTTGATGACGGATACCCTTTGTTGTGGCTGATGGTACTCGCAGTGAGTGGTGAGTACTGGTGACAAACTGCTGTAGGTGGTTTTGATGGCGGGTATATAGTGTTGCTTCTGGTTCTTTTTTGCTTTATGCATTTTTTTGCCCATTTATTTGTTGATAATGGGGCTCATCATGAAGGATTTGTCAATTTCCTCCCTTCTTTTTAACAACTAAAATTTTGATTTCTGGATTTGTAGTGGACTTCCAAATCAATTCAAGGTGGTGTCCTAAAATCCCACCTTCAGTTTCACTTTCACCCTCATTTCTCAAATGAGACAGCCGATATGGAAAAGAACATATAGGAACAAAATATTGTGAGACAAGATAACCAAGTGTAGTATTTAAAAGAAGTTTTGGACGGTCTAAAGGAAAAGGTCAAATACCTAATGGGGACTGAAATAATACGCTATTCATTTTCCATTACAATTGCATATGTTCCACTTCAGATTGCAAAGCTAAGAAGCACTGACATCGACATCGACATCAACATGCGATTTGGTTTCGGCATGACACTGATACGCCCACACGGTAAATCCTAAAAAAACTAGGATATGATATGGTGGGATACGGCAATAAATAATTGTAATTTAATAGTTATATATAGTTGCTAGTTCCATTATACATATCAAGAAAGCATTAAAATATATGCAGATCAGAAAAGACAAACAAGAAGCATCCATAACTCCATAAGTCATAATGAGTTTAAAACAAAGGCATTCAACTTCAAGAACAGTTCCATTTTCCATACAAAACATTTAAAAATAAATAAATAGACAAGCCATTGTCTTGTTGCAGATGTGTCCCAAGTGTGTCTGAGGAGTATTGGTGCTGTGTGTTTACCATTAAATTACTAATTACCGACACCTCCCAGTTGTGTTGGATATGTGTTGGGAAGGTGTTGGTGTCCGACACGTGTTGAACACCTGCATTGCAGCTTCGGAGGAGTGTCAGTGCTTCCTAGTTGCAGAGTAGTTTCTTAGTTAGCGTGAGTCATTCCTCTTATCATTTATCATAAAATTATAAATCGTGTTCCAGACAATAGTTCTACATCAAATCCTTCTATAACTGAACCGGTTGCCAGATTGGTCCTGGTTCCTCGCTTGTCTAACTGAGAGCCAGAAATCAAATCCAGTACTTATCCAGACTAAATTTAAATTAGAAATTTTGATAGATCAGTTAATTATTTTACATTCTTAACTAATGCAATTGAAGCATTTTAAATTCAGGCGCAAGCAGCTTACCCATATCCAGATCCTTACTATAGAAGCATCTTTGCTCCGTATGATGCACAACCTTATCCTGCACAACCCTACAATGCTCAACCAATGGTATGTTACTCTTTTCCAATGCAATTTATTGGTACTCTTAGTGTTCTTGGTAGATATGGTAGTTTACTGTGATGTGAGAATACACTTGCGCTCATACAGATCATGTGATTATTCCACAATTACTTGTTTCAGGTCCACCTGCAGTTGATGGGAATTCAGCAGGCCGGAGTCCCCTTGCCGTCAGATGCAGTTGAGGAGCCTGTATTTGTCAATGCAAAGCAATATCATGGCATCTTGCGCCGTCGACAATCTCGTGCAAAAGCCGAATCTGAAAATAAAGCTCTCAAGTCTCGTAAGGTATCTTATGAGCAGTGAAATTCTCATTATTTATATATTTATAGTTTTTTTAGATGGTGATAGGCTTATTCTTTGTTAAAATACATTTCCCTTTTTTTTTTTTTTCACCTTAGTTCTAAATTTTTAAGTTTTGACATCAGCTCATCTGCTGCTTTTCAACCTCAATTTGTTCAAACAACCTCTATTAGAGCAAAGGGTTATGTCTACATCAAGTTTGACTAATGATCTGTCTAGGATCACCAGTAGAATTTAAAAATCTAAATGAGTGTAGGCTCCAATGAAACCTTAGTGATCAAGAAACAAACATTAACATGTTGGTTTTTTCTGTTGTTATTACAGAAAACCTGATCTATTTTATACCTCAGAAATGGTTAAGGTCAGTCTGCTGAGTAATTCAATGTTATTTTTGTCTCCTAATTCAGTTTGATATGAATGAGGGATAGTGGGAACGTTTCTCCTAGTGCCAATAGGCTTTGGATACTGGACTGCAGTGGTACCGCAATGCCTGTACTCAGAAACAAAACTTTTTCCAGTCAACAGTACGAATTCAACCATGCCACCCCACCTCTTTTTCCATTATTATTAATATAATTTTTTTCATACAGAATCTTCAATACAAGGTCCAAAATAAGACCTTGGACTGAAATCTCACCACACTTAGGCAGACCAACCCACCTCTCCAGATGAGTTCTGACCATGATAGGCTGGATTTGGACCTGTCTTTAAGATGTGACCCTTATGTTTTTCGACATTCATTATTTAACACTTTTTCATTGTTGACTTACAATTCGAACCAATCTTGCAGCCATACTTGCATGAATCTCGACATTTGCACGCATTGAGAAGAGCTAGAGGATGTGGGGGTCGGTTTCTGAATTCAAAGAAAAATGAGGACCAACAGAATGAGGAGGCATCAGGTGACAAATTGCAGCCAAATATCAATCTCAACTCTGATAAAAATGATCATGCTTCCTCGGATAGTGCTTCCTGATATTTTGGAGGCAATCGCAATACTGTGCATGCGGTGGGCACACAAGATAGTTATTCAACAACAATGTCCAGGAAACTAAAGGTCTCCAGCTGGCCTTAGTAGTCTCAGTAGTGCTGGTTTAGAGGTTAGTCTGGCTGTACACTTCCAACTCCGCAGTGTGTATATTTTCAGTAGTAGTAGGTATGTAGAGAGGTTGCAAATTGAAGAGGTGAGGTGTTACAGAAGCACGTCGACAGTTGACTTCGCCCGCAATGGACTTCTTTCTAGTGTTTACGCTTTTTTTTCTTATTTTTACCTGAGGAAGTGTTGGTTAAGTTTTATGTATGGCAATTTCTTTGCTCTTAAAATCTGTCGAGAGGTTCTTCATCAAAAAGAAATCTGTCGAGAGGTTGGGGACCATCAACACAAATTTGAAGTTCTTGGTTTGGTTTGGTTTGGTTTGGTCGTGGCCCATTAGAGTAGCGAAGATGAGATTGGCAGTTGTGATGTAGTAGTATTAGCAATTTAATCCCTTATTGTTCTCATATTGCAGAATAAGTTGAATAGTGTAACTGAAATTAGTGTAAGATCTAAAATCTGGTGTTTGTTTTGTTATTGCCTATTTTCTTTTCCTTGGAATCAAAGCCACTATGATTCTATGACCCATCTTTCAATGGAATTTCTTGTTTGTTTCTTCCTAAAACCAGAAGAAAGTTAATGATTTTTTCTCCCCTGAAAATGGCTTGTTTTAGTTCAGACAATAGTTTTCAAAAAAATGTTCGTGAACAAATGTTTTGCACTGCTTGTTTATTTTTATATTTTAACCTTTCAATGGGAAAAATATATATAAGCAACACAAAATCACCAGCCAGAAATTATAATATCCATGACATGGGGACATTATTTGAATTTAGGTTGGGATCAATGTCAGATTAGGTTTTCAAAAAAGGAGTTGGGCCAGAGGATTTTACGAGAGACGAACTATACCCACTATGTTATCGTATTTGGTCTCCGCTCTCCGTCCATGCGGAAATTGCCAAATTGGGATAGCTCAAAAAACCCATGCATGCATGCTACTCTATTCAAATGCGCGATAAGTATTGGTTATTGGGTGCTTCTATTAGCATCCCAAGACTTGCCTTTGATGCCCCATTCATCTAACTCTTCAAGGTCTTGTGAAAAATATGAAAGATTTTTATGAAAATTAGTCACGCTGTTTAATAGAAAACATTATTTCAAACAACTTTATAACAAAGAGTTTTTCTAAAATTTATTGTTTAAGTGGATTTTTTGATCATTTATAATCTCGGTTTTTTTTTTTTATAGTAAAAATGAAATGAAAATTGTAAATAACTAAAAAGTCTATTTAAATGATAAATTTTGGAAAAAATTAATTTACTAAGTCGTTAAAAATGATATTTTGTTGAGAACACTATGGTCAATTTTCATGAAACCTTTTATATTTTTTTTGTAAAACCTTGAGAATTTTAAATAAATAAGGATAAAAAATAAGTTTTGAGATGCCAATAGAAACCCATTTGTTATTTGGGTCAAGCTTGGGCAACCCTAAGCCTGACTGAGCTTGCCAATGTAATCTTCGGACCTAGCCTTAGACACAACTAAATTTATAGACATGGTAAGGTCGTCGTCTACTCGAAATACGTTATATAATTCTGCCTGGATTAAAAGTTCATAAAATTTTTAATAAAAATGAAAATGAATACGAGGGTTATGTTGCTTTCCTAAATCAAAGCAGGCCAGTCGACCAGGCTATAATGAGCTCAGCCCAAATAACAAAACTAAGCTAAGAGCCGTTATTGTCAATTTAAGTGCCACTTAAATGACAGATTTTGAAAATCTTTTATATTTTTCATAAAACCTTGATAATAAACTAAGATAAGTGTGGATAATGAATAAAACTAAAAGGTGGCATTAACACCCCCTACTAAGCTCAAACTTCGTTCAACCCGAGTCAAACAAACATCCCTTAGCTCAATCACAGCCCATTCGATGAAATGGGACTTGGGCCAATCTTGGGCGAGGTCAAATAAAGTG
This sequence comes from Liquidambar formosana, assembly GCA_039720395.1. Taxonomy (NCBI): domain Eukaryota; kingdom Viridiplantae; phylum Streptophyta; class Magnoliopsida; order Saxifragales; family Altingiaceae; genus Liquidambar; species Liquidambar formosana. The sequence goes on along the minus strand of CM077835.1, from coordinate 15,551,532 downwards.
GGAGGACAGCTATTGCAACCCCTCAATTTTATTTGTAAATCTCATTTTTTATTTTTATTTTTATGTTTTAAGATTTTATTAATAATATTAAAGATTTTCAATTTTTCATGAAAACTGGTCAAGTTGTCTACTAAAAAATATCATTTTGAACAATTTTGAAGGAGAAAGATTTTTCAAAATTTGTCATTTAAGTAGACCTTTTGGCTATTTATAATTTTTGTTTTTGTAAAAATGAAATAGATATTATAAATGGCCAAAAAATTCCTATTAAACGACAGATTTTGAAAAAATTTCTTTTACAAAGTTATTCAAAATAATGATTTCTAATAGACAACATAGTCACTTTTCAAAAAACATTTTATATTTGTTATAAAACCTTGAAAAGTAAGAAGTGGGTTTATAAATAAAGTTGAGAGGTTGCAATAGCCATTCTCATAAAGCAAATAAAAAAAATTAATTAAAAAAAAAAAGCAATATAGAAGTATACATATCTGATCTCATCAACATGTGCTGATTTTCTTATATCAACACCATGTATTATGGGATTGTATCTTATGCATAGATGGGTTGTACTGTATAACCCATACATGTATGGGTTACAACTCTCAATATATGATGCTAATGTATCTTACATCAACACGTCTTTATAGAACTGGACCCATAGAAGTTTTTTATTTTTTTCTGGTTGCTACCAATAGGAATATATTGCTTTGCTTAAAGAAGTCCCAAACTCAAACTTATAAAAGAAATTAAAGATGAAAATCAAGTTAGATTGAGTCGGGCTGAGGTTCGGTCCGGCCAAACACAAAATAACAATTTTGTAGCCCAAGTTGGACACCGCCTACTTTTATCACACATGAGGCGGCTATTGCAACCTCTCATGTTCTCAACTTTATTTGTAAATCTCACTTTTTTTTACTTTTTAAAATTTTATGAAATATATAAAATATTTTTATTAAAACTGGTCACATTGTCTACTAGAAAACATTATTTTAAACAATTTTATAAAAAAAAAATTTTCCAAAATTTGTCTTGTAAAATGACTTTTTGACTATGTATAATCTCTATTTCATTTTTACATAAATGAAAATTATGAATGGTCAAAAATCCTCTTAAGCAACAGATTTTGGTAAGAAAAAATTTCTACAAAATTTTTTCAAAATGATGTTTCCTAGAAACAATACAACCAGTTTTCATGAAAAACTTTTATATTTTTTATAAAACCTTAAAAAGTAAAAAAAAAAAAAAATGAAGTTTACAAATAAAGTTGAGGAGTTGTAATAGCCGCCCTCATCATGCGTACTTTAATTGAAAGCTCTGCCACTGTATGTGATGGGCTCCAGGCAAATTTTGAACTGACCCAAAATTAAACAGTTTATTAAAACTTCATTAGACAAACAAATCCCATTCCCAAATAACCCACCCACCCACCCCCTTTTCTTTCTTTTTGTTAAGTTTTAGACAAACAAATCAATACAAGAATATGTTGCTTGCTAAATTTAAATTTTGGTCTATAAATCAGGCCAGGCTGTTTGTTCAGGCTTAAGACAGTGAAGAAATATGTTGCTTTGGCCAATAACTTGACCCATTGGTCTGAGGTTAGAAGAGCTAACCCGAATAACCAATCCTTAGTTCAAGCTCAACCCAACCCGGTTCAAGCTTCCCAAGCAAATGAATTCGAAGACTTGGCTGTGCAACGTTAATTGCGACCGTTTATTATGTGCACATGTTCGTATATATTAAGATATATTTTAGTTACAAACCATGTACTCCTAATTCAAACTTTGTGGACAGATTCACTAAAGTCCTAAGAGTATGAGACTTAATTGTCCCAAAGCTCAGACAATAAACATCGATCAATTGTTTTGTAGCTAATATCATTATCAATGAAATAATCATTCATATTTCATCTCTTGATATTGAGTGGCTCAAAATTTGTTTTGCCAAAATGGTAACATTTCAGTTAAACTACATATAATATTTGTTATTATTTTATACAGTTTTGATCATTTGTGGGATATTTCAAATATTCTGTACGAATAGGACTGTTCGTGAACAACATGCACGCGTGTATCATCTATAAATGACTGTAATCGTTTAAGGTAGTCTGAGATATCCCGCACTCGAACAATTCTATCTCTCAATATATAAAGAATCAATTAGGTGCAAGTGCACTAATCACATTTTTCTCCTTCCCTTTTTCAAAATTGCGGTAGTCAAAATACTTTTCAGTCATTTCCCCTCCTCTGAATGCCTCTCATTAGCTATTCATTCATCATAAGGGGGAGAAAACCAGAATTGAGGAGGTGGTCAAAAAAGTGGCCTCTACTGTTGACCAGTGTCAATGATTTTGCGAGCAAAGGGTCATTCAAAGAATATCACATCTCTCTCTCAATTATCTCACCATCAAAGTAGGGGATGGATTCTCAAAATTCAACACTCTCACTATTACCTTCCTTTTGATTTACATTATCTGACTCTCCTCATGTTTCTACCCCCAAATCATTTCCATTTTGCCAAAATTTTCTAACGTCGTTTGGATTTGTCTTTTTAGAATCTGCATGATTTTTTTTTTTTCTTTCCACCCCTCTTTAGCTAAAGTTGTGGGTTGTTGGGTGCTGAACTAATTGGACTTGGACTTGTTTTTTTGTTGATATATTCTCTATCACTAGTGAGGCTACTTTCAACCCACATGATGAAGTGTATCTTTCAAGAAACTGCACACCAATTAATAGTCCCCTTGCTCAGAGGGAGGCTGAGGTTTGTCTTGCCTAATATTGCATGTGAGATTTCAGTGGATGCAACTCTAGCTTATGATGAACTCATTTTTGTATAAGCTTTTATGCATGTCAACCACATTAAAGAAAAAGTTTAGAAAGGCTCTACAACTAGTTATATTAATATACAATATTGGATTCAAAGTCTTACTGCATGCTCTTGTGCTTTTCTTTTACTTTTGAGGCAAAAGAAGTTTGATGTAGCATGCATAACGAGGAATTTATGACAGTCAAAGATATTATTACTCCCTTCGTCCTACAAATTAGGATTAGTTTATTATAAAAGTAGTGACTTGCGCGATGAGCAAAAGTTTTAGGTTTTTTTTTTTTAAAAAAATAAACCTTAGTTAATTTTTTTTTTTAATTAAGAAACAAATTAACTAAAGGCAATCCAACTCATAAGGAAAAAACGGTTACTTGAGTAGGAAATGTTGGATGGTTACATGAATTTGAATTGTAGTGGGAGATGAATAATGGATATAATTTAGTATCTGAAATTTAAAATTTGAAAAATTCTAATTTGATGTAGAAATTTTAATTCGAATTAGAATTTTGAACCAATATTGTAGTGCCATGCCATTTTAAAAGTGGGGATAGAATAAGTAAGAGAAAAGGGATAATGAGAGAAGGAGCTAGAGCCTAAAAGGCCTACCACATAAGCAAACTGGGTTTTACAAATTAGTATAAATATGGATAGAAGGAAAGCCTAAAAAGCCTATCACGTAAGCAAACTGAATTTTATAAAATAGTATAGATATTTGATAAATAGGGCTCTTACATGGGTTTTATTTGGAACTTCTGAGGATTAATAAGAGAGGTTTTTTTTTTTTTTTTTCTTTCTATGGAATCAACAGCACCTTGAATGCCCATAGATTTCTAGAATTTTCAGTGAGAAAAACAACAAACTCCTTGAAAGGTGACAGTCGATTAGCTGATTCATCACACCTTAGATGCTTGCTCCATCGGTTAGTATCAGATCTCATTCTTGCACCATGTTACCAAGTTATGCTACTAATGCTTATGAGGCTCCTCTAGTGGAGGTTTACGAATGTCAATGAAATAATTTGACTTGACACAAGATATTTTAGCACTAACGCGCTATGATTCAAGTTGTTCATAGTGCAAAAAACCTAATTGTCAAATCATCGGTCTTTGTGGCTTAGTGGTACTTGGCTGAGGTTGGAGTGTAGACAGTAGCTAGGTAGAGTTTAGGGGTCAAATCTCCTACAATGTAACAAAAAAAAAAAAAAAAAACAAAACAAAACAAAACAAAACAAACAAAACAAAAAAACAAAACATATTGCCAAATCCATATATTGTGGAGGACGGTGATGATTAACTCAGATTTTTTTTTTCTTCGTGAGTACAATGCAAGAAGACGAGGACAACAAGAATTTTTGGTTTACAAAAGAAGTTTTTGAAATTCCTTATAATTATTTAAGTCAAGACAAGGTTGAAGCAAAAGTGGATTTTAATGCTTCATCAATTTTTTATGCATATCTTGAGAAAGATGAATGCCAAACGTGATTGAAGTTTTGGAAAATCAAGATGGAATCACAAAGCACAACGGTCATTGTCAATACTATTTCAATAATAATTTTGATCCAGTTGACTATTTACATTTTATTGGAGTTCATCCTTTTTTTTTTTTTTTTTTGAGAGGAATTTTCCTAGGATTGATCAAGTTACTTCAATTTCTAGCAATCATATCATAGAGTTCATCTTATATCTTATCATAATAAGATGAGAGGATGACGGCAATACTTCAATGGAGCTGACACTTTGAATTCGATGATAAATTATCTCCAATCTAGGAAGACTGATGCATGCAATATGCATAACAAGGAATTTATGGCTCGCAGTCAAAGTTTTGGTAATATTTTTGTAATTTTTGTTTTGTTTTTAGTTATTTAGGGGATTTATTTTCTTGTTTTAAGTGATTTTTACAAATAACAGTCGTTCCTTGTAGGTAGCTAGGGTTAAGTTTAGAAGGTTTTTAATTGTTTTTAGAGTTTTTGCTTTTGTTCTTTTTAGGGAGGGTTCATTTAATTTTTTAGTGTCAATTCCTAGATTTTGAGAGTCAACAAACTTCTTGAAAGATGACAATATGCTAACCAAATTTATCATATACTAGACAATTACTGCGAACTCAGATTTGGTGTTGTGCACATTTAAGGGCTGATGTGTTGTCAACCAGACTCTGCATAGTGAATGCAATTGTGTATAGCACAGCTGACAACACATCAACCCTTAGATGTACACGTACAGTATGGTTATGTGCGTGCATAACACCAAATTCTAAGTCTAATCACTGCACCAAAAGTGTATCATTCAATTTCTTCGTTGGTCAATTGGATTACAGGATTATCTTACACCTCATCTTAGTCGGCTTTTATTTTACCTTGATTTACATTTGAGGTTCATTAGAACTCCTACTTAATTATAATGAACCTCATTTTATCCACATATAACTAGTTGTAACATAAAATACTAAATATACATGTTTAGTATATTTACATGTTTTTCAGTTTTTGTGGGGTTAGTAGAGCAGTCAAGTCCTAAGTATACTATCTAAACTAAATCATTTTAAGTTCTCGTAACTATCGCTGCTCGTGTGGGCATAGGACGTCTCACATGGGCTGTAAGAGAATTACTTTGGACTGTAATCTCAGCGAAAATAAGGCATGTGATACCCTTAATTGATAATTAAAACATAAAAATAAAAAATAAAAGTACATATTAGCATATACATACTTGACCCATTAACTACTGTTATAGATATTTGACTTTCAATACCAACAAGCACTCCCATAAGAAGAAGAAGAAGAAGAAGAAGAGGAAAACTAAAAAATAAAATAAAAACAATAGCAAAACATCAATTAAGCAACCGTTTACCTCGGTATTATTATTCATATTAACATAATAACCAACACTCTCATAGACCTTATCCTATAATTATCCGATACATGTGATATAAATCGTTTGTGTGCAAGAGGATTGGTTTGATACTATCTTAGAACCTCCTGATATCCTTAAAATAATAATAATAATAATAATAAAAAGAAAAGAAAAGACTTGAGTGAAGAATCCTTTACAATTCTAAAAGTTTGGAAGCCTATGGCTGCAGATGTTCTAGGCCGGCTTGGGTATGAGTGGCTTGAGATACACTTCCATACGACTTACCTAGTTCGGTGAATAAAGCCCAAATAAAATTTGATTTAGCAATCTCCTATGAGAGAGGACAATGAGGATACTAGTGACCACGAGGTGCAAAAAGGATTAGAAGAACTTCTAAGTTCTAATGGTCTGTTTGGGTAACCAAATGAAAATTATTTTATTTTATTATATTTTACATAGTTAATGTTATCAGATCAATTTTTAAAATTTCATAAACTGACACTATTTCAACTTTCCACTGTTGGTCAATTATGATAATGACTATTATTCTCTTGAATTTTTTAATTCAAAATGATGAATTTATGTCTTTAACAATATGTAAAATATATATTAAAATTATTTAATCTCCAACTGGAAGACAAAATTAATGAGGCCCTTAAAGCTTGATTTTATTTTATTTTTAATAAGAAAAAAAATACTCATCATACCAGCTAGTTTATCACTTAGTTTGGAAGCTATTCTTTCTTTCCTTAATACCCTACACATGCACGTAATTAAGCGTACTTGAAGGTTTTTTTTTTAACAAAAAGCCTAATATACTAAAGTGAGAAGTTAGTTATGCATGCAAGCTATCAATCTCAACACTATTTCAATTTTGATTTGTAAAACTCCAAAGGAAAGGCTTAGAAAAGGATCATCAGAGTGCTGGAAATATATATAAATATGTACATTTGGATCACGTTCATGATCGACGACCCGCCAATATTTTCTAAAATAAATAAATAAATAAATATATATATATCTATTCTAATACTATAATTAAGAGTTTTGCTGACCTCATCAATAGATGACGTGGCGAGCTCATAGTTGTTCCCTCCAAAATCCCCTTCTCTCATTCACTTTGGGCCCACATGATGATGTCAGCAGAATTTTCTTCTTCTTTTTTTTTTCTTCTTTTCCCTCTCTTCTCTCTCTCTCTCTCATCCATATGAAACCCATTCAAATTTCAAAATCCACCTCCCCATCCCCCTCACACCCATATGAGAGCTTGGTTCATTATAGAAACAATTATTATGTTTTGATGGGTTTTTGAAAGTGTATTTGACAAAAGTTCAGTCAATGATTAAATATTTTTCCTTCAACTTATATTCTTTTGGATTTTCGCATTTGTTTAAATAGGTTGTCACGTTTTCACTAAACATTTGAGTTGATGATATTTATTTGTGATTCCCACACATCACATGGGTCTTTGCTGGTTAATAAATTATATTATGAATCACTAACATTTTCCTAAGATATTCATATTTTTGAACACATGAGTGCCCTCATTTCTTTTTTGCCAACAGGTATACCTTTCGCTTGGTATCAGCTAATGCCCAGATTAAACGTAACTAATGATGGTTCTAATAGGAAGTGAGAAGTTAAACCTACAACATTGTTCCATAGTTTGCGATTCCCGCGCATCGCGCGGGTTCCTTCTAGTATATATATATATAGAGAGAGAGAGAGAGAGAGAGAGAGAGAAGGGGGGGGATGTTTTTGTAATCTGCATAGCGGTCGACATGAGAAACAAAGAAGGCATGATAATTATGTTTGACATGTTGGTTTAATGTGGCATAAATGGACCTGCAGTCACAGTCACACATAAATGAAATCTTTTTGCCTTCCTTTTCCCATTTCCTTTTCTAAGGTTTTGACGAATTTTAAATATTAAAAAAATTCATATACTTTAATACCACTCCTAATCATAGCATGTATTAATTATATGATATTGTGCAATAATTAATAGCGAAGATATTAGGATTTTCCCCTCCTCACATGAGCATCCTATCAATTAAGGTGGTGTCTCTGCCATATATCTATCCATGTGTACCTTTACACCCCTTATCATGCCACACTTGGACCCCCCAATACCCCCTCACAAGCACAATTTTTTTAAAACAGGAGAGAGAGAGAGAGAGGTGTAAGATGGAAGCAAAGGTACACACAATTCCAGATCAGAGAAACGTGCTGGGTGGGACCAATATATGTGTATATATATATATATATATATGAACGGAGTTTCTAGCTCAGTCTCTTTTTGTGCATGACAAAAATGGGGTCACCCTCCACCCAGAGGAAAATGGGACCCCTTTGGCTAGCTGGGGGTGGAAAGGGACTAGCACCAAGTTGTTAATTTTGCAAAATCACGCAATGTGAAATGGGAGCATGCCTCAGTGGACCTGACCCATTGGTGGGCCTAGAGTGTCCCAAAACCCCTTCATTTGGTGTGCCCTAGCTCTTCCCAAAAGGAGAGGTAAAGAGTAAAAAAGAGATACATATAACAAAGAGATTCATCATCATATTGGCAAGGGAGACAAGCAGACACCAAGTGAGTCTGTGTAGCCATTGACTCCTCCTTGAGCCCCATCATAAGCCATTAATTATATATGCTACATCACAACACACACCCACATATAGAGAGAGAGGAGAGAAGTGAGAGAGAGAGAGAGAGAGAGCTTTAAAGAGTGTTTTTATGCTTTGGATGCTTTCAAGATACAAATCCTTTATGCCAAATGTCAACCTTGTGAAATCTAAAAGTCAATAGCTTTTCTTACCCTCTTTTATCCCCATCTCTCTCTCTCTCTCTCTCTTCGGATTCTTGTGAGTGAAGGGATGGTGGTGGGGAACACTCTCAATCGTCACAAAAGGAGGTGGTTGGTACTGGTCGACCTTAACCACAAAGTGAATATAAGGGTCTAGAATCTAGAATTTTGAAGGTCCAAAATTAATTACAATTTAGTATGGATCCTAGGGTTTTAGATTCTATTTAGTAAGGAAATCAAACCTTTAAACCAAGACTAGATACTAAAATATATCTTCCTAATATGGCTCTAACGCAATGACACTAGCTAGGTACTCCATTATCTTAATTTTTTTTTTTTTTTTGGTGCCACTTTGGCGCGACCATATCGAAAAAGCATGGATAAGTTGAGTTCATGATGGCAGTCCACATGAAATTACAACATCTACACCTTAAACTTATTTTATCAACAAAAAAAAAAAAACAAAAAAGAGAGATTTCTTTTCATATATAGTAGGTATATGCATGTATATAAGTGATCTATCAGTGGTCATTCTTTCTTCTTCTCACATATATATGAAGGCAAGCATGAAGCCATTCCACTTTCTGGTTTTTTTGGCCAGTTGATGATTGGTCTTTTAAATATGTCTACCATATTACAAATATATGCTTTTTCTTGCTTGTTTTAATTTGTATCATCAATGTCCTAAAGTCAGAGTCAAGTCCTCGGCCCCTTGGTATAATTTGCGTTGGTCATATCGCAGTTTCCTAGTCAATTTTTGCATCCTCCATCGCATGCGTTGGCTTGACTTCATATAATATGCATGCATGCATGGTTTAGTTCAACTCATTTAATATTTACTCCGTATTATAATCAGCATAAGTGTTCAGTTTTAGAGCATATATATTTAGTTTCTTAGCTTAACTTCATTGTCACCTTTCAAAAATAATGGATATGGTGCTTGGATTGACGAGTATGATTCAATGTGATATGATCCAATTAATCAATATTTCTAAGTTTTTGAAGACTTATTTGGTTCTCGGATTCTACCAATGAAAAAAACAGGAAAGAGAAAAAATGAGAGAAGAAAAGAAAATGAAAGGATAATGTAAAATTATATTAGGCTAAAAGTATTCGAAGTCTTCTTCTTACTCCAATTTTCCATTGCAACCAAATAAGGAAAAGTATAATTCCTTATATAGATATTTATTTGGAAATTTTGGCCATATCCACCTAAGTATAAGAGTATTTTTATAATAGGTCCTAAGTGAAAAAAAATACCCTTATTTTACAATTCAATCAAATTACAATCGTGACATTTTTTCCCACGTTCTCTCCCTCTCTCCTATGGTTCCACCGCCTTTCATGATTCTCCATTGCCTATCAAGCTACAAATGCTATTTTGGCACCTTCTTCTTTTCATCTCCAACGCCGGTCAACTTCTCCAACAACTTCATCTCTCTCTTTCTCTCTCTACAAGAACCTTTCTTCCTCATCTTCTTCTTCTTTTTTCATTTTTTTTCCTCTTCTTTCCCACCAGATCTGTTACCATGGCCAAAACATAGCCATGGCTCTCTTATGTGCTTCCACCATTTATTACTTTGTGCTTTGTAAATGTGTCATTTTATATATACAACAGTAACAGTTTATTACTGTATGCTTTGTAAAATTTATATAGACAATAGTAACAGTTTACTATTGTGTGCTTTGAAAAATTTATACAGACAATAGTAACAGTTTACTATTGTGTGCTTTGAAAAATTTATACAGATAACAGCAACAGTTTACTACTATGTGCTTTGAAAAATTTATACAAACAATAGTAACAATTTAATATTGTGTGTTTTGAAAAAATTATACACAACATTTTACTGTTGTTTTTGAAAAATTATATAGTAACATAGTAATAACTTGCTATTTTAAGTTATAAAAAAACACTACAATAGCAACTCCCCAAAAAATGACCGGATCTGAAATTGCAACCAAGGACACAAAAAGAGAGAGAGATAGAGAGAGATAGCAGATCTGGAGTTTGGAGATGAAAAGAAGAAGGAGAAGAAGAAGACAAATGCCATGGTGGGGCGCACGAGCATGAGCATCACCGGCACTGTTCTCGCACTGCACTGCACGAGCATCGCTCCTATTATTATTCTTCTTCTACTTCTTCTTCTTCTTCTTCAAATCAAAGCTCGATCCATTGGAATAGTCGCCGGAATGGTAGTCGAAGCTTGATTTACTAGTGGAAACCATGGGAGAGAGGGAGAGAACATGTGAGAGAGGAAGAATGTGGGAGAAAATGGAGAAAAGGGGAGAACGTTGAAAATTGTACAGCATAAATCAACAGGAGGGTATTATTGGAATTAAAAAAAGAGCATTTCCTTATGGATAAAGAAATTGGTAAAAGAAGGGGCTAACGAGTTAAAAAAATGTTATAATGGAGTTATTGTTAAATGGAGATGCCTAATAGGGGTAATTGCTAAGATATTATTTTACTTGATAAAATCCGAGAACCAAATAAAGCCTTAGAATTGCTAATGACAAAAAAATATTCCAAATCGTGTGTGAAGTTTCATAATTAGGCACAACATCTCCATCAATTCTGAGTGGCTGTATATACCCCCATATAATTCACAATTATCCGTGGGCCAATTGGAAACAGGGATGTAAATGCTGATATTGTTATATTGAGAGTCTAAAAGTTGAAAAATATTGAAAAATAAAAATAAAAATTTTAATATCGATTTGGAGAGATGATGAAAATTAATAATAAAACATGGAAATTTTTAATGAAATTTTGGAAAATAATAAAATAGAATCTAGTAAACAATTTAGAATCAGAATATACAAGAGACCTCGTCTAATAAGAGATACATTGGCAATATAGGAGTTAGAAATAATTATTTTGAAAATTTATGACAGTCAAGAATCGTAATTGGCAAAATCTCAGCTTATTTCGAACAATTCTAGGATAGGATGAAGCATATATTTCTTAAATTTGTAACAAATTGTTCTAGATTAATCCTCGAATCCCTATATTAATCTCATTAATTGTATAAATAATACTTGAAATTAAATACGTGACTATGCCCCTAAACCCACGCCCTCAATCAATTAATTGCTTAATCATGATAACATCCGCATTAAAGAATGTCATATATAACGTACCATCACATGGCTCAGAAATATTCCACTGCTTTAGATTTCGATTAAAGTAGCCTAATCTTAACCTCCCCACTAATCCATTATACCTATGACCTATCACACCATGTCTTTTTTTAATTAGTTATTAATTAATATAATTCATAGTCAGCAAACCCCACTTGTATTAGAGCTATATTTTAGTGACATGACATTGTTTATGTTTGAATTATCCTCCTAACCACTTTTCAAAATTTTCCTTCCTTTCTTTCCTTAATTTCTTCCACCCTCATACCACATTAGATTCAGAATATCTAGAGGCCCTCTTAAGTCTTATCATGTCTTGAGAATCTGTCATTGGACCCAATATTTTAATCAAGTTTTTGGTTAGGTTTCGGTGTTGAAGTGAAAAAGATCATGAGTGTACTAAGCTAATTGAGCCGTCAAATCCAAACCATTGGATGAGGTTTTTGACGGCTCAAATTAAAAGATCAAAAAGTTTACTATTGGGGTTATTTTGGTCATTTTAGTATCATCTTTTTTATCTTTTAATCCGTATTGTCAAAAATCTCATCCAACGACTCAGATTAGTTCAATACGAGTTTTTTCACCTTACAAGCACCGAATCCAAACTCATGGGCTGTGGTGCCACATGACCTAAAGCTGCATTAATCATACATGCACAATATAACTAAAGAGTGGAGAATATTTTCACCCTTCAACCGTTGAATTTAATGAATTCTTATAAATTATGATTTGAACACTCTCATATCTCTCAAATTATAAGGTCTATCTCTTATGGGGGGAGGGATACATCATAAAGTTGAAAATGAAATTGGTCTAAGGTTATAAAGTCAATAGATAAGAATGAAAAGTCACAAGGCAAAAACCAAAAATAAACGACACACAATTTTTTAAAAAATAAATGATGAAATAGAATCAAATTTACAAATAATTCAGACGAATGATGAAGTTGATATTCATTGTTCCAAGTCTAAGAACGAACAAATTATCAACTAGCTTATTATACACTTGGACAATTCAGCCTGGTTCGTTGAGATGTCAAAATCTTTTCTTGAAAGTTTTGGCATCAAGTACTCAAAACCTTCTGAACAACCTTAAAAAATAATAACAATAAATAAATAAAAACTTGAAGAGAGAAACCTAATGGTATACCTCTTCAAAGTGGGGAGTTTTAGCACATGTTGGCCTGTATTATTGGGTGAGGGGATGAGCCTTGGTTAGTAGCAAAGTTTAGGGCTAGCAAATAGCAATACCAAGATAGAAAGGTGGTTAATTATTGCTGGAGTTTGGCTCCGTACCAAATAAAAATGGATATAGTTTAGAGTCCATATAAACTACTCTGGCAATGTCTCTGATTTCACAGGGGGAACAGTGCCCACTTGAAGCTTAACGGCCGTTTTCATGCTTTATTCTTGCTTTCTGCAATTTCTAGGTGTAGTTTATTTTCAAGAGATCACCCCACTATAATCGGGGTCTTGAGTGATCCTGCAGGTTGGTTCAACCCCGCGCATTTAAATCCTAAGTGTGCTCTCTAAATGTCATCTTTTCAACCAGTGTAATTAAACTCGGACTGGACTGGCCAATCAAACCGATGAACTGGTGACCCGGGCTTTTGTCTGGTTCGGTTTCATGTGTGGTGTGGGGTTGGTTAAGCATTTAGGTCATGAGTGTGCTCTTTAGAGGTTATCGTTTTAAGTTTCAACTTCTCAGAGCTATCGTTGCCTGTGGGTATGTAGCCTCTCACACGGACTGTTTGGGGATTAGTCTGGGCTAAAACTTCGGTGAAAGTAAAGCTTAAGACACCCTTAATCATTAATAATAAATAAATAAATAAATAAAAAGAAGAAAAAGTCAGGGTCTTGAGTTCAACTCTTGCCAACTCCTTAGGATCACCAATATTACGTTCTATGATTTTCATGAGCTTTAAACACTTGATCCATATAAATTGTAAGGACTTGCATGCGCCTAAAATTTAACTATAACGCATTACTCGTCCCCAATAAAACCAAAATAATAATAATAATAATAATAATAATAAACTTTTACCTTTCTACTATCCACTTTTCTTGCTTGTGTAATTTTTCTATACACATAATGTGGAGTTAGGGAAATTGACAATAGAGAGCAGATAGGAGTATAGGACTGTAGGATTGCCCTTTCTTCAAACATATACTAATAATAAACAAGAGCATATATGCATATATACTTGTCTGTAACCTTAAGGCTATGTTTGTTTAGTTGGAATGGAATGGATGGGAATGAAATGTGATTCCATGCTTGAAGTAGTCTGGAATGAAAATAGATTTGAAATAACTGTTTAAACATACTATTTGATTCCATTCCCATTCAAATTATCTTATCCAAACATGTTGTAAGAACCTTCTTGTGCCTTTTCCGTTTTGGGTTGCTAGACACACCCCTAGGGAAGCATAGGGAAGCATAGTGCCCACGAACTCACCCAATGGATTGTTTTTATTTAACTGTTTTAGAGACATTCCTATTTCCAACCCCCCTTCAGTTGTTGCTCAAGAGGTCGTCAAGGGAAATAACTTGTCAGTATTTATATAACTTCTCTTGCTTATAAAAATAAAAAATAAATAAATAAAATAAAAAAAAAATTGTCACATATCAAGTCATGTGTTTTTTTTTTTTTTTTTTTGGGTGCATGGGGGGGGGGGGGGGGTGTGTGTTAGGGTTTATGAATTCAACCAGAGTCATAAACCTAGACCAATATGCTACAACCTTCTTTTCATGAGGAGATTGAGCCTTTTAATTTGCCTGATTCATTTACTAATTTCCTTAGACTAAGGGAAATTGGGTAACCAATTAAGCTACGTATACCAAACCCATTCCTACTAGAACGTACTAGAATGAGATGGGAATATCATAATTAGAATAGGTGTAGTAGGGGGTGATTTTCTAAGCCCTGGCCTACATCAAATATAAGCGACTTTATTATTTTTCATGTTGTTTTATACACAAATAATTCTCTATGATTGAGTTGGTCACGTCACCACCTATATACCTATCACCTTATTTCTAGCTTTGCCATTGAATTATGAGAACCCACATCGGGTCCCCACATTCCTTCTTGACCTCCCCCATATCTCCAATTAAAATAAAGGGTGGACCTATTTTCACAATTTTTTTTTTTTTTTTTGCTTATCCACACCCTTTTATGGTTAATTTGGTCATTTTCTCTTTTCCTTGTCAAATTTTCTAATTCTAATTAAAAGAAAGAAGCTTCACCCCTTATATCAAAACCAATTTGACGATCTGGGATGAAATCTTGGAATTTCTTTGGTCTTGAAATCCATTTTTGTATCCTGTTTAGAAGAAAAATCAAGAGAAAAATAAGTGACGGCTTTTTTTTTTTTCCTCTTTTCTCTTCTTTTTTTTTTCATTACTCATCAATGCATAAATCTCTATTCACTTCATCAATCATTAAAGCCGTAGAACTAACAAATGATTCATCAATTTAAGAGATTTATAAGAGTCAGAATTGAGAAGAAGAATGAGGGAGAGGGAGATTGAGAGTATAGAATGGAACAATATAGGTGAATGTCATGCTGAATTATGTTGCTTCCACTTCTTCATTTATTTTTACTTTTTCGTAATGATTTTTTTTTTTTACCAGTAGATAAATGTCATGCTTTTCCCTTTCCCTTACCCCTTCCTCTTCTTGATTTTCCTTTTTAAAGTTCTATAAAACTTTGCCCCAAAAAAAATGGAGTTACTGTTGCAGTATAGAAAAGGGGCTGCTGGAGAAACAAGAGGGGAGGAGGGAAGAGGAAGAAGAGGGAGGAGAGAGAAAATATTTTAAAAGGTGAGGAGAAGATGAAGGAAGTTAAATGACTTAAATAACAATAGAGGGGTGTGGATAAGCAAAAAAGGGTGTAGAAATAGACCCACCCTAAAATAAATACAAGTTATTAGAGCATCTCCAGTCATGTGAACAAAAAATGGTGAGCTATTGCTATTTTAGCACATGCTACATTGCCAAATGCTATAATTTAGTACAAAAGTGCTCTAATGGTGCAAATGTATAGTGTGCTATTTTTTGCCACAATTTCAATTCCCTCTAATTTTTTTATAAACTACCAATTACTATCTTCCAACTTCCATTCTCTCTCTCCCCCCCCCCTCTCTCTCTCTCTCTCTCTCTCTCTCTCTCTCTCTCTCTCTCTAGATACTTCCCTTTCTTTTTTACTCTCATACTTCAAACCCTCTTCTCTTCTCCTCACCAACTGTGTGTAAAGCCTTGGTCGAGAAAAGGTATGCAAAAAAGGGGTTGTGCAGAAAGTGAGGAATGATTTATGGACTGTGTGCAAAGCTTTAGCCGAGAAAGGGTATGCAAAAGGGGGTCATGTGGAAAATGAGAAAGGATTACTGGTTGGGGAAATTGAGATACTTGAAAGCAAGAGACGAACTCAAATTTGTGATTCAGTTCGACGGTAGCTTAAGAAAGATATGTTTTCTGAATACAAGGTTGCTTGAAGTAAGACAAATGGGCTAAACATAAGGATATGTTTTTAGATTTATATATATATATATATATATATATATATATATTGTATTTTTAGAGCTGTTTGGTTACTAATAAAATTTTAGGAATGGAGGAAGAGAAATATCTTATTTTTCATATTTGCTACTATGTTGGTTATTGAGAAATAGAATGAGTAATGTGTTTGGTTGCTGAGAAAGGGAGGGAAAGTTGACATGGCAAATATAGCAATAGCTCACCCTTGTGCCAAATATAGCACAAGAGTGAGCTATTTTTATATTTAGCATACGCATTTAACTCACCATTGGAACATCTCAACTTGTGCTAAATATTATAATATAGCAATGGCACACCATATAGCTCACTATTGGAAATGCTCTTAATTGTGGAGGAATTGAGGCCCTTTATAGATCTTTCTTTCTTCTTTTTTTTTCCTTTTTTTTTTTTTTTTTTTGAGGCAAGGGAGTGGGTATTCCATACTTACTTCCACTAAGGTTTGGGTTCGAAATAGGCCTTCTTGGAAATTTTTTTAGTTTTTCATTTTTTTTTTATGTCATACGATAAAAGAGCGCTACTTTACACTCACATACGCACTCATGCAGAATTAAAATTTAGACCTTCGCAAACTCCACACCTCTCTTGGAGATACTTCAAAAGCCAAAAAACTGAGTCATTTAATTTTGAATGTAGTCAAAATTCATTTTCATCTATTTCTTTAAAAAAAAATTTAACTATGCCAGAACAAAAAAAAAAAAAAAATATATATATATATATATATATATATATATATATATATATAGGATGATGATCAGGTAAACACGTGCTGACATAACTTACATCAACACCCGCATTGGGAGTTGTACCTTGTGCATTAGTGAGATGTGAGGTGCATTGAATCAATGCAAGGGGTACAACCCCCAATGCATAGTGCTGATGTAACTTACATCAGCACGTGCTGATAGGATCACCTATATATATATATATATACTACCTATAAAAAGCTAAATGTGAGGAAAAACTTTTGATTGACTAATATACCCTTATTTTAAATTTTAGATACGCAACTACCCTTCTACACCCTTTTAATCTTATTGTAATTGAATAGATGACAACTACTATTGTAGTAAAGTTTATATAGGAGACTTCTATACTCTTCTAGTTAACTTATATAGGAAACATTTTTCTTTGTATTTCATTAGAGTTCTATGCAGGGTCATTCTTTAGCTTTATCATTGTGAATGAATGTTTTTCCATCAAAACTTTAAAGGAAATAGCAAGATTTATTGGTTTTTAATTGTTAGAGGTTAGAATTTGGTAAACTTAAATTCATTGTTTTTCTTCATAACATATATGATGATCATTTCATGATTATGATATACTTATGAAATTCATCAATGTTACTTTGATTTATGCAAATAGCTTACTTATTTTATTTTATTTTACTCGAACTCATCAATTACCAAAATATAATACCTTTAACTTATAAAGCAATGACATTTTTGTAAATTGGTGAAAACACATATCTTCAATAATGATTTTTTTAATTTAAATTTTCATTTCAAATTGTTGAAGTTTTGTAGTTAATCAATATAATATTGTGTTACTATATATTATTGGAAATTATTATATTCTAAATTTATTTGTGACTAATTTAAAATTTTTCAAATTAATTATACTACTCACTATAAGTTTTATTAGAAGTAAAAATCTAACCAAACCGATATTAATATCTAATTCTTTAAAAATTATTTTTTGATTTATATTTCATATTATTTAAAAATAACCATGTGCAACGCACTGTGTGCCTACATCTAGTAATAAATAAAAGGGTAAACAAGAAAAGATAATGGGAAAAAAGGGTGAAAGAAGGTAAAATTCATTTCAACAAAGAGATTGACTATAACAAAAATCCATTTTGTCTCGCTTGCTTTAAGGTCGAAATCAACCCTCACTCTTTAGTCTCTTGTTGTGTCACAGAAAAATTAAGAAAAATACATAATTGGGATTGTGGTTGATTGAGGTCAATTAGTTTTGAGCTTGACTTGATAAATTACAGAGATTTTGGCTCATTTATCTCACTTGTATCAGGATTGATCTTGACAGTCTTTTTATTGAGCCAATCGGTGTGATACTTCACTCGAACTTGACTTCATAAGCTAATGAGCTCTTAAATAAAATTCAATTCGACCCATTTATCTTACATATGAGATCGAATAGCTTTCTACAAAGCCAATGTCATACCCGAGCTCCTCCAAGAACATCTAAAATAATTCAACCATTCTACTCTTCGTATTACTTGGTGTTGTATTTTAAGTATAAAATAAGTATTTCAAAAATCAAAGGTTTTCATAAAAGAGTTTTGTACTTGAGTGTGATGACACCTTGTCCCACATTGAAAAACTAAAAGAGTTTTAGTGGGTTTATATAGTACTCCACTTATTGTATACGGTATCATGTGGGGAGGTGTAGGGAGTCTCCACGTGCGCATGAGACGGAGCCCAATCGAGTGATTTGCAGGATTGAGGTCCGAAAATTGACTTAGTTGGGCGCATCGCGAGCGTACGACGTGTGCACAGGGGGGGTGCAAATCCCGAAAAATTGACTTTACGTGTGCGAGCGGGATTGACCGGTTGTTGAATCCTGGAGGGTAGAGCGCTGTGACCTACTGCACCGAGTTTAATACTCAGAGGAGCGGAACTACTCTTAAGGACAGTGCCTTGTACACGCCTCAACCGACACTTTTTGTATTTTTTAATTCTTGTAATAGCTATTTCATAAAAGTATTGTTAGCTTAATCCATATATTATAAATAATGTAAAATATTTTTTTTTAATGAAACTTTAAGATTGATAGTCCAATTGCCGTCGTCACTTCAATAATAAAATACATTGCTTTTGCTTTTTTCTTTTGAGCAAGGATTTAGTGATGGTTTGGAAAAACTATCATTGTGTAGGTGTGATCCGAGCCATTTCTCAGTAATTTTTTGATATTTTGATTTAAGCCATCTTTTATTTTTATAAATGACTCGGACTATACTAATATAGTGATATTTTTTTCAAACCATCACCAAATCGGGACTCCTCTTCTTAAAGCCCTAACTAATGTAATTTATCTTGCAAGCAAGATAAAAAATTTTACTCGGAGTATCACCTGAGCCTAACTCACTTTCCAGCCCAAACTTTCTATCTCGACCCGCCCAATTTGCAAGACACCCACTGACCCACGACCCGGAAATGTCAGTATCCGGGTTAAAGGATCAACCGGCAAAACCATCAGGCTATGGTTCAAGACTTCAAGGCGTTCATATTTGTCTGTTTCTACTTTCTCTCTCCTCACGCCTCTCATACACGCAGCCCACCCAGATGCTCCATGCATGCCCACAGTTTCCCACATCCATCCATGATCCCATACATGATACACATGCATATATCACATCCATTTATGTAAGCCACACATCAATTTTTAGAGAGAGAAAGTGTGATGCTGAGAGAAGCTGTGTACTTTATCTTTTTCAGAGAGAGAGAGAGAGGGGAACAGCTACCCAATCGTCAGAAAAACGTCTCTGGCAGGTTAAGAAACAGCCATCTCTGCCTTTCATTTATTCCTCTTTTTTCAATTTTCATTTTGCGTTTTTTTTTCATAAACTCAGGATTAGAGGGAGAAAGTGTGGTAGAGAGAGAAAGCTAGAGAGTGTGTGTGTGATTTTTTTTCAGAAAAAACCAGAAAAGGGTAGTTGCCACCTGGCCTTTCATTTGCCATTGGGGCTGTTGTTTTCTCATTTTCTGTTTGCTTTCTGTGGGTTGGTTTGTTTTCCTTCTCTCTCTAAAACAACACTCTACTTTCTCTCTCTAAAAAGGCCTCGAGATTGGCGACTCTTAAGATAAAGACCACAGCACCGCTCTTCAAGCTCTTCCCTCAACTGGGTTTTTTGCCTTCTGTTTGAGATTTAGGATTAGGAACTGTCTGATGAAGGAGAGAGGTGGCTCTCTTGGAGGAGAGAGCCTACCTGCTGATAACAAAAACAACAACTACAACAACAGCTCTGTATAAGGCTCTGTTTGGTTTGTGCTACTTGGGTCTTTGGTGTAGTGGGTTTTTTGGTTTGGTGGGTATGGCGTTATCCATGCACAAAGATTCAAAACAGATGGATTCGAGCAAGTATGTGAGGTATACGCCTGAGCAGGTTGAGGCTTTAGAGAGAGTGTATACTGAATGCCCAAAGCCTAGCTCAATGAGAAGGCAGCAGCTCATAAGGGAGTGTCCTATTCTCTCTAATATTGAGCCCAAACAGATCAAAGTCTGGTTTCAGAATCGCAGGTAAAGAGATAATCCGAGCAAGACCAGAAATTTCTCTCCCTCCCTCCCTCCCTCCCTCTCTCTCTTTATATATACATATTATATATTCTTCTTTTCATGTATATTTGAATTTGTAGTGTTAAGATTTCTCAAATGGGAGTTTTTTTTTTTGGTCCTTTTTTCTAGTTTGTTGTTTGTTGTTTTTAATTAAAATGAGTTCATTTTTATGGCTTATGGTGTGTATCAGTTTTTTCCCTTCCTTTTTTTGTCCTATTTTTCAAGTTGATTGGAAGGAAATGAAGAATGAGAGATGGGGACTGCTTGATTTGATTCTTGTTCTTTTGCTTTTTTGCCTCTTTATGAATTTTTTTTATTAGAGTTCAAAAGGATTTGTACAATGGGAAATTTTGGTCTTCTGATTGGCTTCCGTTCTTGTTTTTAGCCAAAATGGGTTAATTTTTGTTGGCTGCAATTATTTAATCTTTGTTTCCTTCCTTATTTTTAAGTTTGGTTTGGTAGAAAACAAGTAATTGGAGATGGGTCTGCAGGTTGATTTTTTCTTTTTGTCCAGTAGATGTTTGATCTTTTTTCCTTTTTTATTCACTTTTTTTTATTGGAAATGGCTGAAAAGGGTAATGTGGGTTTCTTTTGAAAATGTTATTCCCCTCAAAATGCTTTCCTTGCTTTGCTCTGGAGTTTCCCATTCTTTCACAGTTTTCTTTGAAAATGTACATCATTCCTAGAGAGAAAAAAGTTTTTTTTTTTTTTTTAAATCAAAATTTATCTTGATGTTGTTCAACCTGATTTTTGTTACGTTTTGGTTTCATTCTATGCTTAACTTTAACTAAATTTTCCTGTTAAAAAAAGTGATGTAATGTGGGCTTTGGGAAAGGTGACAATGGTATTTTGTTGATTTACACATTTCGAGCTCGTATTGTTTTATAATTGATTAAGGAAAAACGGGTCATGCATGACTGGTTCAGACTTTTCTGTACTTTATTGTGATTATTTTTTTCATGTAAGCTGGTTAGTTTTTCTCTCTCCTCTCTCTTGGTTTGTTTGTAGCTGAAGGGAAATCTAGCCTCGAAATTTTTATTTTTTTTTAAAATCATTCCTCCCTTATATTTTGTTTTGTTATATTTTGCATGAATGAAAAATTATATTAAAAAAAATAAAAACGAATGATGTTCTCTTGAATGGAATCTTCTATATATATATATATATATATATGGTCAATAAATGGGGTTTATTTGCTTACTTTGTTTCTGGGTAATGTTTAGATTAAAAATGGATAATGACAGCTAATCGATTTGCTCTCAATGACTGTCCTTCTGTAACCCTACTGGTTTTTTTTTCCTGCGTTTAATCATTTTGGGTATTTTTATTTTCAGATTTTCTGTAGAAGATGTTAGAAATGAAACGTTGTTGTTTTCATTGTGAAATAATTTTGGGTATCGTTTTGAACGAATGCTCTTCTTACAAAGGGTTTTTATTTGCTTACTCTGCTCTTGGGCGGTGTTGAAATTAAATGAAGGATAACGACAGCTACTCAAATTTTTATTGATGAATATTCCTGTGTTATCATATTGGTCTCCTCTGTGGTTCATTTTTTTTAGGCCTTTAAAGAAAATATAAAGAAAATTTCTGCTTATGTTGGACTGAACTTTGACGAATGGTTTTGGATTTTTGTCTTCTTCTTATTGGTAAAGTGGTTTTGGATTTTTTCTTCGGCCGCACACTAAGGAAGGGCATCTTTTCCATCTTTTGAGTACTGGGATTTTTTAGTCAAAACAAAAGAAAGAAAATGTGATCTGAATCATGAGAACAGAATATCTATTTTTTAATTTGATGATAAATGCAATATGTATGTTGGCTGAGTATTTTCATTTTTTAAAAGTTTTATGTGTACGGTTAGTGCTTGTTTGGATGTCCTTTGGAATGAAATTATGCCATTGTGTTTTACAAAGCATTTGGAATTTATCCTTTTGGTTTTCTGTATCATTTGAATTGAGTTTGTTTGCAATCGCATATAATTTTTATGATGTCATAAAATGATGTGGTTGTAGTGTTTTTACTATATCGTGTGTGATGGGTGATTTCTCTATGATGACTATAATTCAATAGGATGGATTTGTGCCTTCAAACATGTGTAAAACAAATCATTTCATTTTTCCTAATTCTAATGCAATATTATATGAAATATGCGTCTGCTACCAAGGATTGTCCCACACTCCCCCCCCCCCCCCCCTCTCTTCTTTTAAGTCTGTAAATATTGATTTTCTTCTTGTGTATCTTGTCTGCTTTTCTTATACTCTTAGTTGCATTGGTTGTTCAACTTTATTACTAAAATAACAAGTTTCTTATGGTACGCGTTATCAATGTCTCTGTTTATTGTGTCATTCCTTCCGTAAAATGAATATTGCCAAGATTCTCTGAAGACTCTCTCTCACATATTGATATAGGTTTCTTTTGCTTCACCAGTAGTTGAGTTCATTCTTTGAGGTTGTCTCATTGGGCAGACCATTAAGAGAGATGAGCTACTATCTTAATTGTTATGTAACTATTTTCTCGTATTTTGTTCCATAGATGCCGGGAAAAGCAGAGAAAGGAAGCATCTCGTCTCCAGACGGTAAACAGGAAGCTGACTGCCATGAACAAGCTGTTGATGGAGGAGAATGACCGCTTACAGAAGCAGGTCTCACAGTTGGTTTATGAGAATGGATATATGCGACAGCAACTACAGAGTGTAAGATCCTCATCCTTGAACTGGTTGCTCTTCTGTTTAGACTGCTCCTCAGATGGTTTTTCCTTACAATGGGTTATTTTTATTTTGTTATGTATGATTTACCAATCTCATATTCACAATGATTTCTTCCGCTAATTCCTGAATGTTTTTCTAGGGTCCTTTTTTCATAAACATTACAATTTACATTACCTATTTATGTAAACTGATATTGTAGACAGTGTTTGGACATAATTTCATTTCGTTTTCAGTCTCTTTCAGTCAGCAGTACAAAATTTTGTGTAGTCCCTTTTTTTTTCCCACTGTAGACGTCCCATGCAAAATTCACGTTCTGCCCATTTTGTACTTGCAATGAGTTACCCATTTTTAAAATTTGTGATCTGTATACATATTCTTAAAAATCTGACTTAGTGAATTGCAACAGGCATCTGTAGCGACCACAGACACTAGCTGTGAGTCTGTGGTCATGAGTGGTCAGCACCAACAACAGCAAAACCCAACACCTCAGCATCCCCAAAAGGATGCTAACAACCCAGCTGGGTACATTTTTCTCAATTCTTCCAATCAATTAAGTTATATATCTTAGTTTCCCATTTGCTTTTACTGGCTCACTAAACTGTTTTTGTGCGTTTTAGTCTTCTCGCCATAGCTGAGGAGACCCTGGCAGAGTTCCTTAACAAGGCTACTGGAACTGCTGTCGACTGGGTCCAGATGATTGGGATGAAGGTAAGACTTCTTTATGCATTCCCTTTAGTTATTAATTTTTTCACAACTTCCTTCACTTTATTGCAGTTCTAAGCTCTAATTTCCTTTTGATTTGAATGTAGCCTGGTCCGGATTCTATTGGTATCGTTGCTGTTTCCCGCAATTGTAGTGGGGTAGCAGCACGAGCCTGCGGTCTTGTGAGTCTAGAACCCACGAAGGTACATATTTTTCTAATTTGTGTTTAGTATATTATTTTAACTTTGCTATAAAGTATCTGATGCATCTTTTTACAGGTCGCTGAAATCCTTAAAGATCGTCCATCTTGGTATCGTGACTGCCGATGCCTTGATGTGGTGAGTGTAATCCCTGCTGCAAATGGAGGGACAATAGAGCTCATATACATGCAGGTTTGTTGTACTTATAATGTCTTGGGTTAAGGATTTTTATGGTTATTCTTATTTTTATATCCTTTTAAATTCTTTCTCAGACTTATGCACCTACAACCCTAGCATCAGCACGTGACTTCTGGACATTGAGATATACTACAAGTTTGGAAGATGGCAGTGTCGTGGTAACTTACTTAGCATGGTTCCTTTTTCTTCCCCTTAGAATCTTCTCTCTTTCTTTTATGAGTAGCAAATTTTTGTCACCTTTGCCCAGAATTCTGTTCAAGGGACATAATGTGTTTGACAGTTTCTATATCAAATATGCAGATATGCGAGAGGTCCTTGACTTCCTCTACTGGTGGCCCAACAGGGCCTCCTGCTTCAAGTTTCATAAGAGCCGAAATGCTCCCTAGTGGCTTTCTAATCCGACCTTGTGAGGGTGGTGGCTCCATTATTAACATTGTTGATCACGTTGATCTGGATGTGAGGACACAATTTGATTAAACTTTTTCTTCTGGTTTCTTTGATGCCCGTTACCTTTTTCTTATTTCAACGGACATGGTTGTGTGTTTTAGGCATGGAGCGTTCCTGAAGTTCTCAGGCCACTGTATGAATCATCCAAAATTCTCGCTCAAAAGATGACTATTGCTGTAAGAACTTCGCATCAGTGAGATGATTTTTTCCTTAATTTTTTCATTGTTGTTTGTTCTTGTTTTATCTTTGTTATTTTATTTTGCAGGCCTTGCGACACATACGACAAATTGCACAAGAAACTAGTGGAGAAATTCAGTATGGTGGGGGTCGCCAACCGGCTGTTTTAAGGACATTTAGTCAGAGATTGTGCAGGTGAGGCCTTCAACCTTAGTGTTTAAAAAACCTGGGTAGTGGAGGTCAGATGAACCATCAACTAGGTGGGTCACTATGTTGGTGGTGTCAATTAGTCCACCTTGAGTGACCAACTAGTTGAAACATGTTGAACCTATACATTTCCTTGGCTGATCTGTTGCTTGGTTTAGAACGTGCAACCTACACTGCTCCATGGCCATTTGGTTTCTCTACTAACTCAATAGTTTTTGAAAATGACTCATAGGGGGTTCAATGATGCTGTTAATGGATTCGCGGATGATGGTTGGTCACTTTTGGGTAGTGATGGAGTGGAGGATGTTACCATTGTTATAAATTCATCTCCGAGCAAATTCCTTGGGTCCCAGTATAATACACCAACAATGCTCCCAACTTTTGGAGGGGTGCTGTGTGCAAAGGCATCGATGCTGCTTCAGGTACAAACCAAACCAACCTTCTGGACCTGTTAGTGCGAAATATTTCCTTATTACAGTACTGATTTATGGCCAACTCATTTCTAGATTTCTTTTGCGTTCCTCCCTTCATCGTCTCCTTTTTTGATTAGCTAGTTATGAATCTCTATGTAATTTATATATACATTCCATTGTTTGGTGTAATAGCTTTTTAGTTGTTTCTGTGGACCTGCAGAATGTCCCCCCTGCTTTGCTTGTTCGTTTCCTGAGGGAGCACCGTTCCGAGTGGGCTGACTACAGTGTTGATGCTTACTCTGCCGCATGTCTAAAGGCTAGTCCATATGCAGTTCCTTGTGCCAGACCCAGTGGCTTCCCCAGTACCCAGGTCATTTTACCTCTTGCACATACTGTGGAGCACGAGGAGGTGAGGACTTTCTCATTTACTCTTTCAAATCATTTTCCACCATTTGTTTTTCACATCATTCTTAAATTTTATTTTTGCCTTATGGAATTCTGAGTTTTATTTTATGTAGTTTTTGGAGGTGGTTCGGCTGGAGGGTCATGCATTCTCCCCCGAGGATGTAGCTTTGGCACGGGATATGTACTTATTACAGGTTACCTTATTATTAATTATCATTATTTATCAAGTTGGTTTTATTTATCAAGTTGGTTTTATTTATTTGTTGTCAGACAGAAATTTCAGTCATTAATGTGGAATTTTATTATTTGCAGCTTTGCAGTGGGGTTGATGAGAATGCTGCTGGTGCTTGTGCTCAGCTCGTCTTTGCGCCTATTGATGAATCCTTTGCTGATGATGCTCCTTTGTTGCCATCTGGATTTCGTGTTATACCCTTGGATCCTAAAACAGTTCGGTGACTTTTGTTCACTTACTGCTATAACTTGTCTTTAAAAATAAAATAAAAAACTTATAAAGAAAAAACAAAAAAGCACTCTAATCAAAATCCAAAAAAAAAGGTTTTAAGATAATCCTGGAAAACTAAAAACACAAAAATATCAAAATAATATTTTATTTATTTATTTATTTATTTTTGCTTTGGTGGTTAAATTTTTCACTTAATTCATCATAATATAGTTTTGAATTTTGATCATGTGTAAAATCATCCAAACAGTGTCTCAAACCAATCTACTTAGTTTGCAAAATTTTGGGTTAAATAGCCTAGCAAATATGTTTTAGGCGGACTTCATGGGCCAATACTTTTTGCCATGCCCATGCAATTTCCCCTTTTGTTTTAGTTTTTGTCTTTCCCTCGTAATACTATTTATTGTGTCACAGGATGGACCTGCTGCTACCCGGACATTGGATTTAGCCTCTACACTCGAAGTGGGAGCTGGTGGAGCACGTCCAGCTGGTGAAGCTGATTTGAACAGTTACAACCTTAGGTCTGTTCTGACCATAGCATTCCAATTTACTTTTGAAAATCACTTTCGAGACAATGTGGCTGCCATGGCTCGTCAGTATGTGCGTAGCGTTGTTGGGTCTGTTCAGAGGGTTGCTATGGCTATTGCCCCATCCCGGCTCAGCTCCCATATGGGGCCAAACCCACTTCCTGGTTCTCCTGAGGCTCTTACTTTGGCGCGATGGATTTGTCGGAGCTACAGGTGTGACTTTGAATGGTCTTATTAATTTTTTATTTACTATTACTTTGTTCAGTCACCATCAAACTTGCAACTTCATTGAAAAGTATACTTCTACAAGGATCAACAGCAGTAATTTTAGTGTGAGACATTTCAGTGAAAGTTAAATGGAGAGGATTACAATAGCACCCATTCAATGGCTAAAGCCTCTGTATTGCAATGCTGTGCTAAATTTCTCAATGTAAATAGTGCAAATTGCTTGGGTTGAGCTGCAGCTCACTGAAAATGGAAGAGGAACCACATTTTCTTTTTCTTTTTCCTTTTTATTTTATTTTATTACAGTTTCTTCCACTGATTGGTTACTGCTCTCATTATGGTGTGTCAGGATTCATACTGGGGGGGACCTCCTTCGGGTTGACTCCCAGACTGGTGATGCTGTCTTGAAGCAACTTTGGAAACATTCGGATGCAATCATGTGCTGCTCTGTGAAAACAAATGTAATCATTTTTTTTCTATCTCCATATTCCTTCCTCCTAATCCTTAATTTTCTTAATCCAAAGAATTTTACCAAGGAAATTCTAGTGAGGGGTACAATAAATTTCATCAAAGGATGTAATCATCTAGAAGAATATTCTTCCAAGTTTTTTCCTCTTTTTCACTGTTTACTTGCACAATCAACTTGAAGCTTTGTCAAATTCTGATTTTGCTTGTAAGCCTTAATGCTAACAAGATTGGCAAAATGTAATTTCAGGCATCTCCAGTTTTCACATTTGCGAATCAGGCTGGGCTTGACATGCTTGAAACTACTCTTGTGGCCCTTCAAGACATAATGCTTGACAAGATTCTCGACGAAGCTGGTCGGAAGATTCTCTACTCTGAGTTCTCCAAAATCTTGCAACAGGTAAAATTATCAATATTTAGACTTGACAATCATATTTTGGGAGAAGTAAATATAAATATGAAGATGCATTTGAAAATGTTCGAATTATTACAGCTGTTGAATGTATGTAAACATAATTAAACAATAGATAACGTGTGTCAATTCGGTCCAGGATCAAAAAATGAAGCTGTTTAACTTGAGCTGAGTTCTGTAGACTTCACTGGTTTTACTGCTCTACTGCTTTAGTGATACCTTCTGCTTCACTAGGTTTTTTTTATTATTATTATTTTTTTTTTATCCCTTTAATCAAATTCAACAAAGCCGCATGACTCTGGCTAGTAGAATTCATTGAGAAGCTGCTTTAATAAATTTAATGTCATTGCAGGGATTTGCATACTTGCCAGCAGGAATATGTGTATCCAGCATGGGCAGGCCGGTGTCTTACGAGCAGGCCGTTGCATGGAAAGTCCTCAACGAGGATGATACCAATCACTGCCTGGCCATCATGTTCATAAACTGGTCTTTTGTGTGATGAAGAAAACAGTTAGACAAGACTCTGCCTTAGTATTTTTCTATTTTAAGTTATATTAGTTGCCTTTAGAAAACCTTCTACATTATGAAATGTGAATGGACACATGGCAGGATCTAATGAGCACTTATCTATATAATGCATGTACCTGTTGTATGTTTGCTTAATGGGCATGGTTATGCTGTCTACTTCAATCTTTCAGTATGTCTTGTGAATATTGGGTGAGATTTCAATCAGAATGGATAATTTCAAAG
Organism: Liquidambar formosana; assembly: GCA_039720395.1. Taxonomy (NCBI): domain Eukaryota; kingdom Viridiplantae; phylum Streptophyta; class Magnoliopsida; order Saxifragales; family Altingiaceae; genus Liquidambar; species Liquidambar formosana. The sequence continues at coordinate 15,522,763 of CM077835.1, read as the reverse complement.
TGTATGGTAGCCATAACAGGGGCCCACCTTCTGTTGGGGTGGTTGGCCTGTTTTGGTTACTTGGCATTTCTTCTTGTTTTGTTTTGTTTTGTTTGTTTTGTTTTGTTTTGTTTTGGGTCATACTTCACATGACAAGGAAAGAAAATTTTGTTTTCCTTGTGGAATTGCTTGTATGATTTCAGTTTTCCTTTTCTTCATTCTTTTTACCCCCAATAGGATTTTGGAAAAGTCGAGGGAAAGGAAAGGAAAGGAAAGGAAAGGAAATAAAAGGCCTTCAAATGATTTGGAAAGCAATCCATTTTGAAACAATTTTTTAGAGTATGAGTTGGTTCCGTTTGATAGAATTTACTTACTCTAGTCCCTAACATCAATAAATGGGTATGAATGTTTTTCCATAAGCATAAATCAGAGATCATTTACCACTCAACAAGCCTAGGGAATGTCACTAGGCAATCATGCCGTGGGGTGAGTTGTCTCTCATTTAGCAATTGATAAAATTCATTTAATTAGGTTGGCTTTTGTACATTGAATCTACTATTAGTGATGAGTCTGTGTGTTTACCCTTAAATTGTTTTTGAGTCTTTTTCAGAGTCAAAAGAAGTAAGACAATTACCTAGACGAATATTGGCCGATTAGATTGGTGAGTGACTTCCCTCATCTGGGTCCCAACTATCGAAAGGGCAATCGAGTACTTCTTGAAAATATTCTACTGAATATTATAGGAATAAATTTAATTAGAGCAGTAATATGTTTCTTTTATGCTAATATATGGTGAAATTCTATAAATGACCGAGGATAAAGTGAGGTGATAAATTAGAAGGATTCTACCGGCAATTGCGATTGATGGGCATTTGCATTATTGACATATATTGATACACGTGTCCGCTTTATGAGAAATATTACCAATTTGAGAAATATTACCAATTTGAATAGGTGTTACATGCTTATAAGACCGACATTGGATTGATGTGTCCATGGAGAAAAAGGGCATGAGTGAGGAGGCTACATGTCAATGGCATTCCTCTAACTAAAAGGCTTCTTTGTTTTTTTTTTTTCCTTTCTGTCAACCAATGTTAGGCTAATGCATAGACTAACAACATACCTCATCTTCTCATCTTTGGATCTGAGTGTGATTCTATTTTGATTGTTAATGTTGTTAGTCACTCTTATCAGACTGTTTGATGGGCTTACATATCTCAATGGGTTTTAATTGCTTGTATAAGTTCGATCCCATGAATTTTTTTATATTAGCATGTTTTTGAAGAAGGAAATTGCATTGCTGACAAGCTTGCGAACAAGAAGAGCATTCATGGGCTTGAGTTTGTCTAGTGGTCCTCTAGTATACATGTTTTTCAACAGTCAACCTTTTGTGGAGGGTATAGTCATTTCCTTCGTAATTTATCCTTTTTCTATTTCCTTAATAAAACTTGCAACTCTTATAATGCTTTAAACAAAAAATTAAAAATAAAAATAAAATAAAATAAAAAAGGGGAGAAGGGACCCCCCCCCCCAATATCCCAACCATTGCGATGTGCCTTCCTCTACTAGAAATCAAGAATCGAATCTCGCTTTCAACATGGCGAGGTTTTAGGCTTTTGGAGAAGGGGACACCCGGTTTTGTGCCCATAGACTCGAGTGCAATTTCTCAAGGACCACAAGAGAAAGGGGTAAAAAAATGAGGGTTGTTATTGTCGGATTTGGATTTGGTGCAATTATTGTGTGGTATAGTAAATGTAGAATCGATGACATAAAGAAAGGCAGAGAAATGGAATGCTGAAATTCGAGGGTTGCATTTGACGTCCGACGCTCAACGCCTAACAGTCATCCATTTCTCCTCTTTACCCACGTGTCATCAATCTTACATTTATTATACCATACAGTAAAAGTAGCCAATTACACCAAATCCGAATCCGGTTAATGTCACCCCTCAATTTTTTTTGCATCCCCATTTATTTTAAAATTTGTCAAGAGTTTTTTTGTTAAAATAAATGTTTTCATGAAAAATGACCGCGTCGTTGAATAGACAGAATAAAGTTTTATCAAAATCTATCATATAATTAAATTTTTTGACCATTTATAATTTCTATTATCCTATATATATATATATAACTAAGACTTAAAATGAACAGAAAATTCACTTACACGACAAATACTATAATTTGACAACACAAATGTACTAATTTTTGTCACAACTATTATTCATTCATTTTTTCTAACCACCCTTGTACAACCTATGTGCCAAACATAACATAAGAATGTCTTTTTGCTATTTTTTAATGCACCCTTTTGAATACATTGGTTGAAGCAACACTAAAGATGTTCTATTGCTAAAATATACCACTATTTCATGTTTTAGCATATCATTGGAAATGCTCTTAACATAACTCATTTGCTTGTGTCATGACCACTCTAGCATTAGTCAAGTCATACATAGGTTTTTTTTTTTTTTTTTAATTAATTTCTTTCCTCCACTCTTCTTTTTTATCACTGTTCTACATACACCATCTAACTCAAAAAAATTAACTAAGCTGGTTAGACCTTGCATATTGAAAATTTAAAATAAAAGCAAAATATTTGAACATAAGAAGAGTCCAAGAAAATACACTCAAATGCACAACGGTCCATGTAGGGCCCATGCTCCTGTCAGCCATCTGTGACTAGGTTATTGCTAAAATTAAAGAGCATTTATTTTTTTTAAAATCAGTTTGCTGTGGTGTTGGTTTACAAGATTTGGGGCATTTAATTTAGGAGATCTTCACTCATCAAGAACAGGCAGGCGACACCAAATCAGTTTCTTGCAGCCCTGTAGGGCAAAATATCTTTTTCTTAATAAATGAAAGATCTTTGGATAAATCTTTCTTCAATCAGAATCATAATGACCCCAAGGCAACCAGAAGTGATCTTGGTCCCTTTTTTTTTTTTTTTTTTATTTAAAATTAATGATCTTTCACTGATCCACTCTGCCTTTGTTATGTACCAGCTGCCTTTACTAGACACCCTTTTTTCTTTTCTTTTTTTTTTTCGGGGGGAGGGGTAATTGAAAAAAATGGTAAGACTGTTTAGTTTCTAGTTTCTATTGAAGGAAGTGAGGACTTTGGGTCCTTCCTACCACCATTATAATTTTGAGCGTTTCTTGGTTCAATTTTAATTACCAACAGTTTGATCTTAATCAAAAAATGGCACCATTTGATTATATTTTTCAAAAGATCTTTTTATAAGCAGGGAAAATCCTTTCTTACTCTTTTTCTTTTTGTTATTATGTAAAAGCAACAAAACTATAAGTATGTTTAGTAAAATTGATTTTTGATATTACTTTTTATTATAAAAGAAAAAGTACGTACGGCAAAAGTCGTTGGAATATAGTAAATGCCATCCTCTCGCCATTTGTCTCAAAACATGCTTGGAGAAAATTATAAGGTCGAGAAATTAAATCGGATGAGAAGACTTATAAATTTTTCTTTTGAAAGCAAGTTTTATTTGCTTTTGATTAAAAGTAAAATTTTGCTTCTAATTGTTTTTTACTTATTAAAAATACTTATCAAAAACTGTAACTAAATGTTACATTTAAATTTGGTAAAATTTTACTTTCAAAGTCAAAAATGATTTTTTTTAAAAAAAATCGAACGATACCAATATAGACGAATACTTTAAGATGGTAGAACAATCAAGCATATATAAGAACACAATATCAGATTTGGTGCAGTTGGCTATTTTAACAGCACCGTGCATACTATCAATAATTTAAAATTTTAGTATTTTTTTTTTGTTCAAAATTTAAAAATTTAATAATTAATTCTATAGTGAGCTGCTGATCATGGAATTAAAACACAAAAGCATTATATCATTACCGTTAAGTCCACAAACGACGTTTAACGAGAGTGTGGAGGAATCGTTATTTGTGCTGTCACCAATCAGTGGGACCACAAGAATCTCGGTCCACAACGTGCCACCTCACAGCCACGTCACCATCATTCTCCAAAAGTTTACTCCAAAAGGCGTGCTCGCAGCCCTTTGGCTTTTTGCCGGTACAAATCCGTCTGTGGTGCCCTCTCTCTCTCTACAGACAATTTTGTAAGCTGCTTACCGCTACCTTCCAAAAATGGCCTTGGTTTTTTTGTCTTTTTTCTTTCTGTTTTTATTCAATATGGACTTCCCCTCTTACGTCCATCAACGTCTTGTCAATGCTTTGAAATTACCCTTCTATCCTCATCTCCACGAGTACTCCTTTGTAGCTGTAGCACAGCCACGAGTACCTAACAGGTCTGGTTTAGTCGGTAAGAACATAATTTTTTATTTGTAAAATTTGGGTTCAATTTCAGTGGTTAGTAATTTTTTTTAGTAGATAATCTTTTAAGTTCAATGTAAATTTTCGTTAAAGCTTGAGGTTTGCTTTGACCCTAGATTGGAGTAGCCTCTTTTCATTTAAACTTTTATTTACTACTAAAAAAAAAAAAAAAAACCAATCATGAATAACAAGTTAATAAGAATGTAAACGCATAGTGTCATGAGTTAATGTATGAAATAAAATAAGATTATAAGATCCAGTTATATGACAATTCCAATTTACTTCATATTTAATTAGCTAGTAATATCATATCAGTTATATCATAATTACATATAAGTTTTTCTCCAACTTCACACAAAAAGAACCAATGTCAGGATTATAATTAAAAAAATGTAATTGTTATTGGTTTACTTTATTTAGGCATAATTAGATAAAAGAAAACATCACTTGACTATTGTTAATTTCACAAAAGATGATTTATCCATGACACTAATTAATAGATTTGTAAGTTGTATGGAATACATAACATTTTTTTCTTTAGGAGTTTACATGAAAAATAGGCCAAACATCAGGGTTTCTTGTGATTTACCTTTTTTTTAGTTTTATTTTTTATTATTTTAAATTTGAATAAAAGATTAAAGATTTCATTCAAATTGAAACCTCACGAAATATGTGTCTCTCCATAACTTTATATAAAAGTAAATATATTAAAAGTTTAGTTAGCTTTGCTGCCTTGTATACTTTATCATAAAAAGCTTAGTCCCTCTTAATTAATACACAATGAATATAAAAATTTTCATGATATTTATACACAATAAATATATTCACAACACAGCAATACTACTTTGCTAAAACCATACCTCAAACTTAGATCAATAATCATATGATCGAGGATTTGGTACTGAGGTGCTCCAATTTAGCAATTTTCTGAGGTGCTAAGCACTGTTGGATGAGTTCGTGAATGGTTTAAATTAAAAATTGAAAAAATTGCTACTTCAATGATAAAAATGGTCTCAATGGGATTTTTTTTTTAACTTTTAATCCAAGCCGTTCACGAGCTTATCCAACAGTGTTCAGTACCTTAACACGGTGCTAAGTTTTGAGCACGCTAGCACCGAATCCTACCTCTAATCAAACAACTACAAAGCAAATTAAAAACATGGATTTAATTTTATATTTAAGCTTTCCATGAATGGCTTTACACCCATAACAAAGGCCAACCCTATACCTAACCATTGATGAGTGTTTTTTTTTTTTTGGGGGGGGGGGGGGGGGGTGGTTGTGTTCTAGTCAGTTTTCACTTTCAGCCTCACAAATCCAAGAAAAAATTAAATCTCAACTCCGTTACCCGCCCACACTACCATATGAAACCGCCTATATGGCAACAGTTCCAACAGGTGGATCGGATTTTGTGGGCTTGTTAGCACCCATGAGTCCGACCCAACAAGAAGAATAGTATTTTTAGAACCCAAAAATAATAATTAAGGCATACAATTTTTTTTTTCTCCCCACAAAAGCCCCAGCGCTTTCTGACCAATCACTGCATGAGACAATGGTGCAGTTCTTTCTTTCTTTCTTGGCAGTCGTCTCTGAAATTGAACAAAATGCGGGTTTTGTTTTGTTGGGGCCCCACTCGGCAGTGTACGTTTGTACGTATTACCCACAAAATCACCGTATGAATCCCCACCGTACACTAATCGTATGTTTTGTGATATATCCTCATGTCATGCATGACGTATCGACTCTGAATAGTGATTATAATGCATGGTGGCATGGTGCACATGAGATGCATGCATGCATCATCATAATCTCTGCACCCATAAGCCACCCACCCAACCCACCACCCACCTGACAATAGGGCTAGCCGGCTAGGGTTTATAGGGTTTGTTTGTGTGGGGATCTTTCCTTTTCTGCGTTGAAATTCGAGGTGGGTTTAAAGGTTAGAGCGAAATCCTCTGCTCCTCCTACACCGAAAAAAAAAAAAAATGAAAAATGGAAAAAAGAAAGCCTCTGTTCCTCGAGCCTCGTGTCCTTTATTATAAAATTAATATGTACATATATATAATGTGTGTATATATATATATATATCTTTTGGTGCAGGAGGATTTAAAGAACTGTTCCCCGCGTGGAGCTACTTTGCTTGCTACTTTTGTCTCATTTCATGCATCTTGTGTGTGTGTCTCTCTCTCTCTACATGTGGCTTTTTCAGGTGGAAATACTCAGATGGGCGTGCTCTGAAATCCTTTTCGTGGGCACTGCTCTGTGTGTCTTTACGCAAAAAAATCAAAAAACAAAAAAAGACATTAAAGTGCTAAGATATGGTGTTTTCCCAACACCAAGACAAAAGGAGTCTGTGACCATTCATTTCATTTTCATGGGCTGTAAAAAAATCCTAGGGTGTTTGTTTCTTCAGGCTAGGGCTTTTTTCTCTTCTTTTTTTATTTTTTTTTTTGCTAAGTAGGGTTGTGTACTTGTGTAGAAGGAAGGAATTGAAAGAGATATCCCATATATTTCAGGCTTAAAGATATGGTACTTTCGTTATAGATCATCATCATCATCATCATGGTCTGAACTCTGAATACTTAGGTGTGAACAGAGAAAAATTAGGGTTTTGGCAGTGCTAGCTTTTAAAGAGTTTGACCGTGGCGGTGCAGTTATATAGTTTGAGTTTCCTGCATCGGTGTATGGAGGGGATTAGGGTTTTTGGGGTAGTGGGAGTTTCTGTTCTGGTAGGAGAGTTTTTGCAGAGAGGAATTAATGATGAAACCCTAAAAGCCTAAAAGGTTTTGAAGTTTGATTCTGTCGGATGAAAAGTGGGGTTTTAGAGGGTATGAACTATGAAGTTATGGTTGGTCCAGGGGTGGGTTTAGGGAAACATGAGGGGTAGAGTTCATGATTGAAAATTGAAAGCTTTGCTAGGTCTTGGGTTTTTGTGTTTGGATTTTAGATACCGAGGGGAGCGTTTTGTTGCAGAGTTTTTAATCTTTCAGGAGTTGGAACTTAGAAATGTAGCAGAAGCTGGTTGACTTGTTGGACGTGTAGAAGCAATCGCATTATTCTACTATTCTTACCAACCAAAAAAAAGGACAAAACAAAAAATTTATTATAAAAAAAAAAAAAAAAAAAAAAAAAAACAAGGGAAATAATATTGAGCAAATTTTGCTACTAATTAATTGTTGAAATATGTCATGGTCATAATAATTGACAAAATTTAGCCCATTGTTTTAAATCCAATCTGTCCGGACTGATTAATTTGTGATCAATTTGGGTGGCCAATAAGAAAAAGTAAAATATTTTAAGTATTTGACATGATATTTAACTTGACCAGAATTTTCATTAAATTAGTTTGAAGCCTTAAAAGAAATTATAAATATTAATTACATGCATGGTTGAAGTCCAATTTTAGGATTATCTCCAAGTATTAAACTGTCCAATTTTCTTCTTAAAGTAACCAAATTATAATCGCCCAGTTGTGTGAAGTATTATGATATTTGAAAATTTGTTGTGGGGATGATTATGGGTTTAAATCTTACCACCCAACATATAGGAGGGGGAAATAAAAATGACAAATAATTAATCTTGAAATGGAGTGCAGATATGGGTTTGTGATAGTAATGTAGAAGTTTATTGCGGTATCCTCTGGTTGCTTAAACCATTTTGGGATCATAGATATTATTTGTTTGTGCTTTCCATTTATAACCTTAAGTTTGTAAGTTGAAAACTAAAAAAAATAGCATGTTTTTTATTTTTTAATTTTATTCATTTTTATTGGGTATAGTTGTGCACGGGCCAGACCAAGTACCCAAATTTTGGATTAGGAACGGCTATTGCAACCCCCCATTCCTATAAGCCCACCCCTTATCCTTTAGGTTTTTAAGGTTTTATGCAAAATATAAAATGTTTTTATGAAAACCGACCATCATGTCCACTAAAAAACATCATTTTGAACAACTTTGCAAAAGAAAGTTTTTCCAAAATCTATCGTTTAAATATACTTTTTAACCATTTATAGCCTTTATTTCATTTTTTGCCAAAAAGTCTACCTAAACGATAAATTTTGGAAAAACTTTCTTCTGCGAAGTTGTTCAAAATAATGTTTTCTAGTGGACATCATGGCCGGTTTTCATAAAAACTTTTTATATTTTGCATAAAACCTTAAAAACCTAAAGGATGAGGGGTGGGCTTATAGGAATGGGGGGTTGCAATAGCCGTTCCCTTTTGGATTTTTTTTATAAGGCCTCGGGCTAGGCCTACTAAAAATTTTATTCAAATGCATCCCCTTGCCAATTACCCACTCTAGGTTTCCCCATTGCAGCTTCAGGGCAAATGGCAAAGGAGTCTGATCATAAGGAGGCCCTGAGAGAGTATGAAAGCCCATGGGCTGGATAATGCTACAACAATCTGCACAAGTTTTGCATTCCCAGTCCCCATTCCCTCCCCCCCCCCCCCCAAAAAAAAAAAAAAAAAAAAAAAAAAAAAGAGCACACATTTGGTTATCACATGTATCATAGCCCAAAGTCTCTATATAAAGTTGCTTCTACATATTAGGGGTGCAAAATGGTTCGGGTAATTCCGAGGACCGGACCGTTCCGAGCAATTCGGTCCGGTCCGGTCCGGGTCAAACAGTCTTCGGTCCGGTCCTCGGGACAATTTTTCAAAAACCGAAAATTTCGGTCCGGTCCATGGTTTAACAGATTTTTGTCCCGGACCGGACCGAAGACCGATAATATATATATATATTATATATATATAATATATAGCTTTATATATTTTTGATAATATATAATACAATATAATATATTATCTTTGGTCAAAAGAAATGATGATTGTCTTGAAAAGTGAAACCACTACTGATCTTTACCAAAAAAGAGAAAACCACTACTGATGACTACTGAACCATAAAAAAAAAAAAGGTGAAAACCACAAACTCTCCCCTTCTCCCTCTCATCTGCGATTCTGCGCACACCAAACCCACAAACCCACCAACCATAAGCGGGACGCACCCCGCTCGTCGTTGTGGGGAGACCTTTACTCTGCCTCCATCGCGAACACGGTCAGATCTAGCGAGATGATGATGGGATGGTGTGGATCGGTGAAGATGAGCTTGCCGGCAAGGTTTCACGGCGATTGTGTTTCCATTGTTGCAGATTGAAGGATTCATAAAGCTTCTGGAGTTTTCTTTTGATTTTTTTCTTAAACCTTTTTTTCTTTTTGGTGTTGGGATGGTGTTCCAATTGTTTGGGATGTTTTTCTTGTGCTGGGATGGTTGCGACAGCGAAGATGATCTTTGCCGGAAAAAATGGAGTTGGCCGGAGATGTTTTGTCGGAAATGCCAATTTTTTTAACAAAAAAAAAAAACCGAGTTCCGGACCGGACCGAACCGAGTTTCTCGGTCCGGTCCCGGTCCGGTCCAAAGCCGAAATCGGTCCGGTTCCGGTACAAAATTTGAAGTCCCGAATTAGTTCGGTCCGGTCCAGATATGCCCTTGGCCCGGACCGGCCCGGACTGATTTGCACCCCTACTACATATGGTTGAATTTATACATTTATGTATCGGGGGCTCTATTGGCACCCCAAGATTTACTTTTTAACCCCCATTTATTTTACATTTTAAGGTTTTATAAAAAATATAAAAAGTTTTCATAAAAATTGATCACATAATCTATTAGAAAACGTCCTTTTGAACAACTTTGTAGAAGAAAGTTTTTAAAAAATATATCGTTTAAGTAGACTTTTTAGCCATTTATGAAACAAAGACTGCAAATGGCCAAAAAATAGACTTAAACAATAGAATTTGGAAAAACTTTATCCTACAAAGTTGTTCAAAAAAATGTTTTCTAATAGATGTTTTTATAAAAACATTCTATCTTTTATAAAACATTTAAGTGTAAAATAAGTAGGGGATGAAAAGCAAGTTTTCGGGTACTAATAGAGGGCTCTTATGTATCAAGTTATGAACCAAGAGCTGGCCCAACATAGGGCCTATATCAGACGGACCGACGGTTAGGTTGAGTCAAGGGAACGGCTATTGCAACCCCCCATTCTTATAACCCCACCCCTGTCCTTTTAGTTTTTAAGATTTTATGAAAAAGATAAAAGGTTTTTGCCAAAACCAATTAGTTGGTCCACTAGAAAACATCATTTTGAACAACTTTGTAGAAGAAAGTTTTTCCAAAATTTATCGTTTAGGTAGACTTTTTGGCAAAAAATGAAATAAAGGCTATAAATGGCTAAAAAGTATATTTAAACGATAGATTTAAGAAAAACTTTATTCTACAAAGTTGTTCAAAATGATGTTTTCTAGTAGACAACATGGCTAGTTTTCATAAAAGCCTTTTATATTTTGCATAAAACCTTAAAAACCTAAAGGATGGGGGGTGGGGTGATAAGAATGAGGAGTTGCAATAGCCATTCCCTTGAGTCAATCTGTCAATGGATTCTCTCGATTTGGACCGACCCAAGTTTGCAAGTCTGAGCCCAAGTTGATAATGTTTTCTGCGGGCCAAGATCAAAACAACTGGGCTTTGTTTGATCCATTAAAATAGTTACAATTTTGAGAAGCATCACAGACTTCTGTCACTATAAGCCATCAGAAATCATAAATCAGAAATCAGAAATAAGAAGTGTGCTACTTTCCTTTTTGATTACGATCAATGGAGGGAATTTGACCCCTAGACTATTCATGTCCCAACCCTAACCCCATATGAGAGAAAAAGACACATGGTTGCAATCTTACCTTTAATTCATAGAGGCCTCTATTGGGACTCCAAGACTTGCTTGGAACCCTCAATTCCCCATGGTTTTTTAAGGTTTACAAAAAATATAAAACGTTTTTATGAAAGGATCGCATTATCGTTTAGAAAACATAATTTTGAACAAATTTTTAGAAGAGAAAATTTTCCAAAATTTGTCTTTTAAGTGGATTATTTATTTATATTTATTAAACCATTTACAGTCTCTTTTTTTGTAAAAATTCAAAAAATTCACTTAAATGATAATTTTTTTTAAAAAAAATTTCTACAAAGTTGTTCAAAATAATATTTTTTTAATGGACTACAAGGTCAGTTTTCATTAAATCATTTATATTTTTCAAAAAATCTTAAGAAACTACAAGAGTTGGGGTACAAAGCAAGTCTTGGGTGCCAATAGAGGCCCCCTTGATTCATTTTCATTGGACCCTAATCAGGTCCGGCCATATAAAAGTCCTTGAGAAGCCCAGATATGTGGCCACCGGCTTTGGCCCGAAACGTTACGGTTTGTACATTACCAACCTCACGGTTCGTGCATTTCTCATCTCTCTCTGTGATGTCGCAGTCGCAGTCGGAGAAAGAATCAATCAGAGCAGCTGCCTGAAGAGGTTTCCGGTGAGTTCAAAACCCTAGTCAATGCCGAGGATCTCGACTCCCTCAAACAATTGCAGCACCTCATGTACCTCTCTCTCTCTCTCTCTCTCTCTCTCTCTACACACACACATGGTTAGATTTATCGATTCGATTTCAATTTTGTCTATCATGCCAATATGCTTTTTTTTTTTTTTTTTTGGGGGGGGGGGGGGGGGGGGGGGTGTTATTTACTATTTAGTTCAGAATCAACAACACTGAATTCTTTTCTGGAACTTATTTTTCTATATCTTCCCTTTGTCCTTGTGTTGCTCTGATAATTTATGTTTATTTGTTCAAAACTAGACATGGTGGAGCATGATGTTAACTAGAATTGGGATGTCTATGTTGCAAAACCTTTAGGCTCTATTTGGTTTTAAAGATTTTATCAAGGAAAAAAAATAAAATATAAGGAATTGTACTTTCCCTTATTTGGTTGCAATGGAAAATTAGAAGAATAAGAAGAATTGAATAATTTTGACTTGATATGATTTCATCTTTTCTTTTCATTTTCTTTCCTCTTCAAATTTTTTCCCTTCTCCTTTTTTTTTTTCCTTGGTAGATTCCACGAACCAAATAGAGGGTTAAGATTCCTTTGACAAAAAACAAAAACCCGTGGTCTATATTTAGTATCTAAATTACATTTTGCCTTTGGTATTGACCAAATGTTGTGAACTTCTTTAGTAGGTTGTTCATGATGATACAATATTGATTTTCAGAAACAACACATGAGAGTCGTTTTAACTCTTGAATGTATCATATATGCTTGCCAACGGACACTTCTACAATATAATGATGAGAGTTGTTTGCTGTTCTTTTGCAAGTTGTATCGATAAATTTACTTTATCAACATTGCAGGTCTTGTTTGTGTGTAATCCCTTTTTGAAAATTTTCTGAACTGGCGAACTTCCTTTTGTTGAGGGAGCATAATTTTAGGCAACAAAGGAATGGCATGTGCAAAGGGTAGGCTAGAGGGATGTTAAAATGGATGGGTGGAAGTGCCAAAGGTGAAAAGGAAATGAGCATGCTTAGCAAACTTTTGGGTAGCCAAATAAGAAATCAGATAGAGGAGTGTTTTGAGATGGGTTGACATGCATGGAGAAGATTAATGGTCTAGCAATATTTGATTGGGTTTGAGTTGAAGGTGCTATAAGGGAGAGAAAGGGTAAAGATGACATCAATATAATCTCATGCATTAATTTAAGATTAATAGCGTGAAATGGGTGAGCAGGATTTGTGTCTTTTAATCTAAATAGTGGGAGGAGGCATTATAAATTTATAAGGTCTCTGTCAAAATATTTAATTTCTTGCTTGAGGCACCTACTCTTCTTGGAAGTAAAACTAGGAGCTCTTTATGACATCAACGTTGTATGCTTAAAACTTTTTGGAAGGATGATCACATGTACATGCGATTTCGACGGTGCCTCCTCATGTTGAAAAGTGGATGAAGACATGCATCCTTTCTACGATATATACCCAATGTGAAAGTTGCTGAAGTGTTATGAGATTAATGTGGTAAACCATAAGACATGCTTCGAACTGTAAATCATAAGTGATTCATCATTTGAGCCAATAGGAAAACTTGGCACTTGAGCTATCTCAAAAACAGTTAGTTGGAAGCAATCATAATAACTTAATGTGTTCACTTGAACACACTTCTTTAATTTTTATTATTACCCCACAAATTCATGGTGCAGATGTTTTGTATATTAAATAAGTCATCAATTGATTGATTCAGATTATCTATATGTTTAACATGTTAGATTCAATTTTGGAGGAAGACTACATCCAAGAACTTGAGAAGGGTAAAATGACAACTTAATCGTTGTTGTACTTCATACAATTAAATAGAATGGTGTACCTTGCAATGTTCCATCATTTTAGAACACTTTGGAACTTCAAGTGGATTCCCCCCCCCCCCCAAAAAAAAAAAGAGGGGGGGGGGGGGGGGGGAATAACCTTTTTCTTCCTCTTTAACCGGAGGTGAATAATGTGGATACTATTTGTTATTTGTTATTTATTTTTATTTTTTTATGCTTTTGGAAGGTTGAAGCATGCATTGACACGTGAAGCACTACGGATTGGAGACAAATGGGACCATTACCATGATACCATTATCACTTGACTTTATCCACTTCTTTGCATGTCATCAAGTGCTTAAGTGCCATGATTTGGGTGTCAATGGTATTGGATGAGTTGTCCTGCAAGTGCAAGATTTCCAAGTCACAATGATTTAAGCATTATATATCCATGGCAGCTTCACTGCTTTTATTGAGTATACATTATCGAGCAAATTATTTTAGTGCTGTATACAAATATATATAAAATTATTTGTGTTTGTGTTGCTGACATAGCTTCCAATGTGCGAAACAGGGTTGGAAGAGCTTGAGATGACCTTATGTTGCAGTGTTTTGTGACCATTTGATTCCAATATTCACTAGGAACATTCTCCCCTACTTCCTTTTAACCCATGCCATTATTTGTGTTTGTGTTGCTGGTGCTTTCTTCATCTACTTTAACTACCTGAAAGAGATCACATTGATTTTAGAATATTTTCAGTGGTACAACTTCAATCATAACTGAGACTTATCTTCTTGTGGAGCCCATTTGATGCTAACTGAATTGTCTCCTTAGATAGGTCTGTTTCAATATTTGATTCTGTTTAACTTGAGTATCTACCAATCTATGCAGTCAGCCAGGAGTTTGCAGATGAAAGTAGGATTCTGGAATGAAGTAGTTATCCTACTGCTATATTTTCATGCCATCAATATAGCTTTAATCTATAAAGCTGCTTAGCAGTTTTATCTTGGCATGTGGCATGGGTGCCTAGTGTCGAGGTGTCCAAATGGTACCACAATTTGCTAATGCTAGCTTGGATACTTGCTACATTAATAGGGAGTGCGTAACTATTTCTTAATCACTTAGTCAGGTCATAACAAGTATGCCCTCTTGGTATGGAAGATGCTTCTGCAAACGGTTTTTTGGTCCATTTGGAGGGAGCAAAACCGTTGGACTTTCAAGGGGGTGGAGTGGTCTGTTGATAGAATTAACAGAAGCATTATTGAGGCTCTTTTTGAGTGGAAGGATCCATTTGGTTCTGTCCACAGGATTTCTTTTCATGAGTTTTTAGATAGGCTTCACTTATATTTTGCTTTTTGGTTTTGACTTTTGCTATACCTTGCGTGTACGGGGGTGTTCCCCTTTTCCACTTTCAAATTTAATAAATTATTACCTTATTAAAAAAGAAAAAGGAAAAAAGAAATTAAAGAAACCAGTATATTCTTTCTCTGCAAATCTAATTGTTTTGCAGCTATTGCCTAATAGATTGGTTTATTTGATTGAGGCTGCCCTTTCTATTGTTTGTCTTCCTCTAACCTCTTCCCCTGGTTAATGAAAAATAGATAATATGACTGGAATTGTTTCTTATCAAAAATGACTGGAATTGTTTCTTATCATTGTTTGATCTCAAATCATCACTGATAAGGATCATCATATCATCATCTTCTTCTTCTTCCTCTTCTATTCTGTAAATGCTACCAAATCTGAGTTCTTTTATTCCATTCTCTCTATGCCTTCTATAGGTCTACAGGTCTACCATGTTTGGAGGAATTTTTTTTTTTTTTTTTAAATTTTTCCTTTTCATGATGACATTTTAGAAAAATATTATGATATTTTCGATAATTTATACTTCTATTTGATAATAGGTACACTTATGACTCATGCTAACATCTATTTAACCCAGTAATAAACTATTAATCCACCTACCTTAACCCGATCCTTTTCTCGGGTTGGTGAAGGATGCAGGATTGAAAACATAGCTATCAAGTATCAACTCAGGTGAAAGAGCCTGGATGAGATAATAGTATGTTAATTATGAGCAATCATCATGATTATGTATGTATTACTGTATGAGTGCATTTAAAGTTCGACCTGAAGTTGAAGGTTGAACATCAGATTAAACATACAGAAAGAGTTCAATATAATCAAAGTTGGTATTAAAACTTTGTTGAGTTGGGTTGAGTAACATTATAAATTGATCTAATCGGGGTCCACCAAGGCAAATTACCTTGCTACCATCACCTGCCAATGCCATGATGCAGGTGCTATGGAGCCTGGAGGGACTCATTGATGAACTGGTAATGCCTGGTGAGGACTTGACTATGTTGGCTGAAACCTTCTTACCAGTACTCTCCTCTCCTCTAAGGCTAACTCCAGGTTCTTCTTTGCCCGATAATTCCTCTAATTGAAGAAATGTTTAATTGGTTTATTTGACCATGATTTCTCTAAAAGCAGAAACCTATGATGGTCACTCAGGAATTTCAGGCTGATTTTTACTTGTACACATGAAATGGAAAATTTGGTCGATTTTGGTTTCTCATGGCATGCTGCTTTAACCTTTGGTTTTTTTTTTTTTTATTTTCCTTTTCATTCTTTATTTTGTTTTGGGCATCCGGTGCATACTTGGATGACACCTTCAGTTTGCTGACTATCTGTTTCTACTGTGTATATATTAATCCTTTTTATGTCCCAAATTGCAGATTGGGGAGGTTACAGGATAGCAATGCAGTTTTATCGCATTTTAATGAGTATTCAGAGCATTGCTTTGCTGAGGTTTCCAGTGATTTCTCTAGAAACACACGTCTATTAAGGTCTATGAAGTCTGACCTTGATTACATATTTCAGAAGCTGAGGTATGACCACTACTTATTCTTGATTTCATTATTATTGTTGTAATTAAATACTCTTTTTGTTGTTGTTGTTGTTGTCGTTGCATTATTGTCATGAACAATGCTCTGCTTAATCACATAGTTGTCTGTTATCACAGGTGGATATGTTTTGATTTGAGTGTGTTTTAGTATACATCTTTAGTTGTAATGCATATTTACAGTTCACAGTTTCTTTGCATGTACAGTTAGTGAACTTTTTGTCTTGGTCATCATGGCTTTGTATAATTTATTTTCTGATGGGTCTGTTCTAGGAAGTTAAGGTCATCCCTTTGCATCAGCTCAATTTCACTTTTTCCTTATTATCTAAAAGATTTTGCAGTGGTTCTGCAAAACACTTACAGGGACCGTGAAGTTAGCTTATCTTATTACGTATGATTTCAGTTTTGAATCTATGAAATTTTTACAATCAGCTAAATGGTCTGCATTACTTTTCACGCCCAGCCAGCAACATCAAAATGCAAGTGATGAAAACTACCTCTATTGCATTTAACATCTATTTTGTAAAACAAGAAGGCCCGAGGCGTTACTTAAAGCTTATGATTTATTATATAAGATTAAATCATATACGCTAAAGGATTGCTTCTCTTAACTCTCTGCGGCACATCCTTTATTTTGCTTAAGTAGAATTCCGTGTAATTCTGTAACGTTACTGCAATATCACTGTGCATGGCTTAACTGGCTGTAATTAGTATTTATAGAGCCAAATTCATGTTGCCAACCACAAGCTATTTGTTCAAAGGCACTGCGGAACGTATGGAATATGCAGGAAAAAGTGTGTGCTTTAGTGGTGGTGTCTTTTGGGTTCAAACAAGCAGCTAATGTGGAAAAATTTGATACAAAGGGATCTGGAACCATTTTCTTCCCAAAATGGAGAAGTGATTAATATAGCTTCATTATTATAGGTGGTCGGCTTACCTAACAACTGAGAAGAAAATATGCTATTTTTTAGGGCCTTGTTACAGGAAAATGCGTGAATAAAATGTGCACTCCCTTTTCAAAATGACATAATGGCCTATGATAAAATTGGTGATATGGTATTTGAGCAGAATTACAATAAGTGAATAATTTAGCTGAGCCTTAGCTGAGTTTAGTTATATATGATATTTGTTTATAAATTTCATGGCAATAAATGGTTCAAATACACCTTTTTAGAATGAATTATCCAAAAAATAAGCTTGATATGTTTGGAAAGTGGGATGGTGAATCGCTTGGTTTTGGGTGAACCACCTTGAGACTTTAAGCTTATTACTTATCTTAATTTTCATTACCCTTCGTATTGAACAAGCCTTCTGTAGTCTGTCCTCTTGCACTAATAGAAAATAAAATTAAAAAAATCTTATTTTGTCATATAAAAGTTTATTATTCAAAAATAAATGGCCACATTTTGCAATTATATCATCGAATGATGAAGTTTACTATCATTTGAGTCTTCACTCGCAACATCTTTTTAGATATATTTGGAATTTATTGATCTGAATTTTAGTTTTACCAGTTGTAGCACATGTGCATTGCATGTGGTTAATTTTTTAATATTAAAATATTACTCATTTTTTATATATATTCGTTACATAATTCTTAAAACTGACATTTTGCTCACGAATATATTTATAAAAATTGTTAATCTTATAGAATATTATTGTAGATAAAAATGTATAAAAAAAAAAAAAAAAAAAAGAATTATATTCGCAACTTTTGTGATAAATAACAAAATGTTAGGAGGTGTTGAGTTGAGTTTGAGTCTCCTTTTTTTCTTCTTTTTTTGGGTGTGTATTTGAGTTATGCTCTACACTGCAACTTGGCAGATTTCATTTTGAAGGAAAAACCACAAGAAGTGATCGTGTGCAGCACAGCAAGTGGTGGGCACCTCTCACTGGCCTTTGAGAAGTGAGAGATCCTGAATTTCCTTGTCCCTCGTGTCCATGTTCTGGAGTTGTAGTTCTGGTTCTCATTCTATGGATACATCTTTACCTCACCAAGAAGATCATCCCTTTATACACAACCGATTTATACATTTTCACATCCATCATACGAAACCCTCCTCCTTTTTGTTCTTCTCCTTCTTCTTCATAAAAGATTCTATGTTCACATATATATACATATGCATGTTTGTTGTCATGAATTACAATCATGTTTTGATGAGTGATCAATTTTTTTTGCTTTTGGAAAATAAAAACATTGATCTGTTGCAAGAAATCTAGGGTAGTGTTTATGAAATTTTAGATTTGTGTTCTAAACCATAAACTTTTGATTGATAGACAAGTAGATCATTGACAAAGAGGAGTATACAGTAACTTTTAGATTTGTGTTCTAAACCGTAAATTTAGGGTTTTGCTGTCGTTGGGCTATTATGTGATATTATTTTTAAAATTTTTCAGTATTACCTTTGTAACAGGAGCATGAAGTCTAAGATTATAGCCATCTATCCAGACGCATTTCCAGATGATTCAACAAGAGATGTACTTGACCGAAGACCAGACCTTGAAATACCTCAGTAATGCTAATACCATGACTGATGTATATAATCATGCTGTCTCTTGGAATAGAAATTGAGAAAAATTCATCATGTTAATTAAATCTTGATTGCAGATAGTTTGTCTTTTCTCTTGGTATTTACTAGTAAGAAATCTGCTTCTATTTCACCAGTGTTCACTAAATGATTGCTCCAGCAAGTCTCGAGTATCCGAAAATCCAGATGAGAAACAGTAACGGTTGCGTGGAAGCTCTGCATCATGCTTTGGTTAGAGGTTCCCAATCATCAGCACATTGGCTCCCCTCTACAATTCTGTTCATCATCTCTCTACAATTCTTGATTCCATCACCTTTGAGTGGCAAATTTTGAGTTGGATTGCTCAATTTTATGACTCTAGGTTATATAGCTTGAGCCATTCTTTTATACCCCCAATAGAGTGAACCAAATGAGGTCGGCTTGAATCACTACTAAAAGATTTGGTGTCTGGCAAAGATGGTTTTGAGTTGCCCTCAGTTGTCTAAGAGAGAGATAAGCTACTAGGACTAGCCTAGCGGGGAGGGAAGGTAAGGAAAACGGGTAAAAGTAAGATAGGTTATGGTTTCAAATCCCTCCCAATCCCTCCCAATGTACAAAAAAAAATGTCTAAGAGACAATTTGGTAAACAATCAAGGTTCGTAATTTTAATGTATTTACATAGTATTAAAGACAAACAAAACAAATGAATTAACTTGAGACAATTTGGCTAAGCATGCTTGTAATACGAATCATGAGTTTATCAGGGATCAAGTTCAACATGACACCAGATTAACGCTTTCTTAATGAAATTCTCTTTATCAAAGAAAAAAAAAAAAAAAAAGACAAACAAAACAAATGAATTAGCTTGAGAATGATAAGAACAAGTCTGAAAATATAATGAATTCATTCCTTTTCCCAAGAACAATGTCAATGCGTACACCGAACTCTTAAAGAAAATGCCGATTAGGTCTACTACTACCATCATGTTTCTCAACGAATCATTCCAGCAAAACTGGCGTTTAGAATTACTGTTATCCGAAAAAAGGGGGAAAAAAAATCCCCTGCTCTATCTTTTTTCTTACTTCTTAAAATAAATTTTTTTTATTTTTTAAAAAAAAAATGATGGTGGAAACTGGAAAGCAGTCTAAAGTAACTACCGATTTGGTGGGCTAGGGCAGAGTCTCCTTTTTTTTGTTTTGGTTTTACGCTGGCTTTGATGACACCATGAACTTGAAGCGTGGGATGGTAGCAACAAGATTGAAGGGCATCGAATTCCTCACTCGTCCGCCTCAACCTCTGGGAAAAGGTGGAATCAGAATCGGCCATGTGATCTATGGTATTTCTTACAAAATCTCTAATTTCCCTTGCCACTGCCTGTTCCTCTTTTACCCGATCCTGTAATCAAACGCACATAAAACCAAAAAAACCCTAATCAACATCATTAACATATTCCAATAAGCAGCACAAGCCAATGAAGAAGAAACAAAAATTGAATACAAACATCCATCACCCGCATATGCCTCTTTCCCGCGATCTCAACGTCCCTCTGCCCCGTCGCCATTTTTTTCTCTCTCTTACCCTTTCTCCTTTCTTCTCAATTCTCTTCGGTGCGTCACGACTGGGGGTCTGTAATTCTGTGTACGTACGTGTATATATAGAGAGTGAGAGAAACAGAGGACATCACCCAAAAAGGAAAGAACTCTAATCCTAGGAAACCTCTCAAATAGGAGCCCTATATTTCCCCATACTTTTAATTTATTTAATACTCCCATATTATAATATCTATCTTCTCCTATTCTATATCTATATCTATATCTGTATCTTTTTCTTCTTTCTATCCATCTATCTATATCTATCTATATAGAAAGCATTTGAAACTTTAGTTAGATGTATAAAATGGATTATCAGAAAATCCTCATCAGTTTTAAATAAGGTAAAGGTTAATGAGATTAAAAAGGTCTTTTAAATAAGGACTCCTAAATAAACTCTAACTAAACCGCCTATTATCTTCTTCCTTTCTCCCACTTTTTTCTCCCTCTATCATAACTACCCTCTTATTCTCTCTCCTTAACTACTTAATATCAGTTTTTTATTCTCATTTTGAATTCAAAATTTTTATTTATTTTTTGAGAGATTTTTGTAATTTTCTTTTGGCACACGCTCTGACATCTAGTATATATGTATTAATATTAATTAGCCCTATATTATAAAATATTAATCCCATATAAACATAAATATAAAAGAAATAAAAACCTAAATGTATAAGAAAGAGATCTTGGAAACCTTGAGGGGTGGACCAAGCAAGAGGTCTTGGGTTTAACTTTCACCACTCCCTCTTAAGGCTACTCCTATGGATTTTGTCTTGTAATTAGGATTAGTCAATTGCAACACATCTGGAACATACCAAAAAAAAACAAAAAACAAAAAAATTCATCTTAGATTCAACTTTTAATACTCCCCATCAAGGTCACTTCATGGACATGTGCCCAAAAAATTAGTCAACCAAACATCTTGATATTAATTTTCTATAAAAAAAAATATATAAATAAATAAATAAACACAACACAACACAACACACACGTCCTCTCACTCTCTTACAATTTGTTTATTTAACCCTATTTTCACTCTTTTTAATTTACTTCGTTATTTCCAGTCTTTTTTTGAAACACCATTGTAAATTTCCACTCTTATTACAGAGTATTTTTTTAATTCAAATAAATAAATTTTAAGAAAAACACTCACACGTTGCCAAAATATATTGCAGTGGACTGCCCCAACTAATGCAAGTTGACCCGGCCCAATTTGGTTTGACCAGCCCATTGATATCCCCGGAGGCAAGTTGTTTTCCATTACATAAAAACGTACAATTTTTTTCATGCAATTTTCATTTTTTGAAAAAAAAAAGAAAAAGGTTTGCTTAATTCAAACTAAGCTGGCGGAGCCCATAGTTTGGATTGCTTAATTATAATAATATAATAACAGTAATAGTAAAAATAAAACCAAAAAATAAAAAATAAAAAAGCCAATACAAATTTGGATCATTATATAGTATTATAGTCCACAAACTTGAACAGAAGCTTAATTAAAGTTTAGGGTACTGCTAGTATGACAGACTGCCATTGTTAAAAGTAATGACAATTTTGGCAATAACAGTCAAATCATGATCACAAATTGATTTTGTTCCTCTTTAAAAAAATTCATGATTTATTATTTTTTGTAGTCATGATTTGACTGTCATTGCTTTTGGTAATGACAGTTTGTCATGCAAGCATTTTCCTAAAGTTTATTAGAACTTATTATAATGACAGTCAAATCATGCTCACAAAAAATTTGATGTAGGACAAAAGTTAAGATCAATCAGAAGCCAAAATGGCTTTCTGCGTATAACCGTACCAATGGTCAAGCAAACTGTACCTATGGTTGGGAGCAGTTTTATTTTTGGAATATTTAGTATTTTTCCTTATTTTAGTTATTTTTTTTCTTAAATTTATAGTTCTAGTTGAATTAGGTTATTTATTAAGTTTAGGATTTTTGAGTTATAGTTCTAGTCAAATTAGATTTTGCACCTATATAAAGGCTACCTCCTTTCAATGTAAGGTAATGTTTTGATTTAATAAGAATTTCTTTATGAGATTTTACTCTCTTTGCTCGTAGATTCGGGTTGTTTTCTCTTTGCTCGTGGATTCGGGTTGTTTTCTAAAAAGAAGGCGGTGTCTTTTTTCTTTTATACGCTTTCCGCTACGTCAGTTGGTATCAAAGCAGGCTTCATCCTGGTTAGATGGCGAATGCACGTTACGGTGGCAACTTCTTCTACGACGACGAACGTGGAGAAGAGGCTCTTACCAGAGCCAAAATTTCAAGGATTCAACACGACACCCAGTGAGTGCTGCATGATGTACACGCGGGACTCGCTAGGTTACCAATGAAGACTAATAGGTTAAGTGAAGACTATAGGGTTTGCGCCAACGATGGGGCTCGCGGCCGTCCTATTGGCAGACACATTCCTAATCATCGGAAATTTATGGAATTTAAAGATATTCCTAATTTCAATGGATTTTCGAAAGAAAACTATTATTGGTTATTTGATTTGGAGATATTTTTCGACTTTGTGGGGATTTCGGATAAGGAAAAGGTGAAAGTTACAACGTTCAAGCTTAGATTTTGTGTTGCAAAGTGGTGGGATCAATTGCAACTTTTAAGAACTCTACAAGGTAAATCTCCTATTCGCTCATGGCTTAGAATGAGAAGAATAATAATATCTAAATTTTCTCTTTACGATTATAAAGAATTTGATATGGATCAAGAATATAGGCATAATTATTTGCGAGATTATACCGAGAGTGTCTACAATCAACCATCAAAAGAAGATGTGCAGTTAAGGTTTGACAAGAAAGTTAATGCTTTTGAAGTTAAAGAAGAGGTGCAACATGTAGCTCATGAAGAAATTAAAATAGAAGAAAAAGATATTTTGAATCTTGATAATCACCATGAGAAATATAATTGTGAACTTGAAAAATGCATTGATATACCGAGAGCTTGTGATTTAGATATTGAAAATAATTTTTCACAAGAGGTTCATGCAAATTTTGAAGACCCAAATTCAGAAGTTGATTTGGTTATTGAAGAAAAAGTTTTTCTAGAAGTTCATGAAGTGGAGGAAGAATCTTTACTACCTGTGAGTAAGTCCAAGGTTGAGATCGTGACGGATGTCAAAGAGATTGAGAGTATTATGGTGGAAGTGCAAGAACCAGAGGTAGTTGTCGCTTCTAATGAGGTACAACCAGCATTGGAAGAAAATTGTGAGAAGTTTGAAGATCTAAAGGACATAATTTTTGAGCATGAAGCTTTGGGGGAGACCATTGATTGCGAAATTTCATTCGTCAAAATTTCAGGAGAGATCCAATCATAGCATCCAGTTGTTAATTTATCAATTGATCTTCTCTATATTTACAAGTTGACAAACATTGATTTTATTGGGATCGAGAAATTTAATTTTATTATCAGTCCTTGTTTGATCAACCTCGTTAATTAATTGAAGGGTATAGAGACATTGGCTCGAGTCAAAAATATTTTAGAGTGCAAATTTCAAAGGAGAACGAAGAAATTGAAGTACTCGAAGTATCTTTTTGTTTGGGATGGAAGACTTCAAGTTCATACAACGAACTCGAGGGCGAGTTCTTTTCAAGCAGGGGAGATTGATGTAGGACAGAAGTTAAGACCAATCAGAAGCCAAAATGGCTTTCTGCGTATAACCGTACCAACGGTCAAGCAAACCGTACCTATGGTTGGGAGCAGTTTTATTTTTGGAATATTTAGTATTTTTCCTTATTTTAGTTATTTTTTTTCTTAAATTTATAGTTCTAGTTGAATTAGGTTATTTATTAAGTTTAGGACTTTTGATTTATAGTTCTAGTTGAATTAGGTTATTTATTAAGTTTAGGACCTTTGAGTTATAGTTCTAGTCAAATTAGATTTTGCAGCCTATATAAAGGCTACCTCCTTTCAATGTAAGGTAATGTTTTGATTTAATAAGAATTTATTTATGAGATTTTACTCTCTTTGCTCGTGGATTCGGGTTGTTTTCTCTTTGCTCGTGGATTCGAGTATTTTCTAAGAAGAAGGTGGTTTCTTTTTTCTTTCATACGCTTTCCGCTACGTCAAAATTATAAACCATGTTATCAAGGGTGAAGCAAGGATTTGAAATTACATTGGGCTAAGGTTTCACCGTTTCTTTATATGAAATTACCTTTTTTTGGGACAGCTATTGGCTCCTAAGACTTTCTTTTTATCACCCACTTATTTTAAACTTCCTAAGTTTTTATGAAAGCTATAAAAGATTTTCATAAAATTGGCCACATTATGCCTAGAAAATATCATTTAGAACAACTTTGTTGAAGAAAGTTTTTTCAAAATCTATCGTTTAAATAAAAATTTTGACCAAATGTATGGTTTAAGTGGATTTTTTTTTACAATTTAATGACTCAGAAACGAGAAATGGCCAAAATGTCTACTTAAACAATAAATTTTAGAAAAATGAAATTTCAAAAAAGTTATTCAAAATAATGTTTTCTAGTGGATGGTGTAGTCAGTTTTTATGAAAACATTTCATATTTTTCATAAAATCTTGAGAAACCAAAAATAAGTGAGGGATTAAAAACAAGTCTTGAGATGCCAGTAGGAATCTCTTTTTATTGTGTAAATAAAAAGTGACTTGGGCTTAGATCTCGAACAAGAGGAAAAAAAGAAGTGCGGAATATAAAATTTTTCCCAATGATTCCCAATCCCATTAATCTAACTATGCATAATACAAAATCAAACCCTAACTATAAAGAGGGTTAGAACACTTACAGTTTAGATGTCTTCTCCTTTTTGCTCCAAGCTTGGACTTCGGACAGCGGTGAATGAGCAGCCCAAGTGTGCTGCCTCCAACGGTATCCACACCTAGCTAGAGCTTCAAGCCTTTTCCTTCTTCTTCCTTGTTGTTGCTAGAGGTGGAGAAGATGGAGAGAGAGAAGAGAGCCTCCAACAGCTTGGACGGCTAGGGTTGGGAGTGTGCAAACATTATGCCATGTCACACATAAGTGTGACTTATATATGCAGCCCACTAAAGGGGGCTGGCTATAGAGAAGAAACCCTGATAGGGTTATGTGTAATTACACTTAATTACACATTAATCCTTATTATTTGTATCAAATACAAATAGGCCTATAAAGAACTATTCTTTATTCACTAAAACCTTTTCTCTCATAGACTTTAAAGCCCTTCTTGCATGATCAGTGTGTGACCCATTGGGTTCACATCATCAAGTAGTAGGAATAGCACGAGGTGTGCACAATGGAGCTCTTTCCATTTAGGGTCTAATTGGAACTCCTTCCAATTCCCTAATTGATTATAACTCACTTATATCAATTAGGGCTTCTACTAACCATAAATAACACCTAGCATATGGTTCATGGTGTTGTCTTTAATGAGGTGAATAAGTATCTAACAAAGAATCGTTCTGTTATAGTTTATAGGTTACAATTGCATCCTTCCTTCAACACAATGTCTCCAATTAAACTAATAGGACATGGAAGTCTGTCAAGTCCCTAATTTAATTACTTTATACTCAATCATGAATATCAACTCATTGACGAACTCATGAAAACTCTTTTCCATATTCATCCTACCATGGCCATGGATTTAATGAGTTATATTATGAATACTATATGAGACATTCTCTCTCTTTTTCCTGAGAGTGATGGATCCCTTGTTGATCACTCACATACCTTCATGCACATAGCAGTAGGGCCAATGAACACTTTTGCAAATCCCTGAATAGGATTTGCACTTAGTGTTATCAAACTTCTAAAACTATATGCATAAGACAACTATAGTGTCTCAGGTCTAAGAATTACTTGTACCACTATAACAATGAGAAACTGATTGACAGGCAGGATAAAACTCCATTCAGTTTATCTCATATCTTTGGTTACATTCAGTGTACCTATTCTCGTAATAGGCACCCACTTGTTGGTTGTAGTGTCTCCACACAAATAGCTTGAGACTAGCTATCCTCCTATAGAGTCAACCTAACAAGTGCTAGTCCTATGGTTCATTACTGTCCATCATAGTGAACCTTCAACTAGGAATGCTTTAAGAGTTTAGTACAGAGATATATTTACGGTCTCAAAATTACAACACTTTGTAATTTCATATTCTCAACTCTAACTCTATGGACATATTATATAAATATAAATGATGCATATAAACATAATAGAATAAGCCCTTTTATTAAATCAATAATAAATGTGACATATTTAAATGAAATCAAATGATTGTTCCCAATCCTTAAACAATCATCTCCATGATTGGCTCTAGGGCATAATCCTAACAGGTCTTGGCTTGAGAGCTAAGATCATGGGTTAAAGCAAAATCCTCCTTGGGTTTAAGGAAAAATCTTCCTTGGGTTAAAGGGTAAAACCCACTTCTAATACATACATATATATATATATATATATATATATATATAAATTAGTGCAACTTACCCTGGGCTATAGCCCATAAGGTAGCTCCGCCCTTACATGTTATCACTAATACCATCTGATAAAAGGAAGGAGTCGAACCCTAACATCATCTGTTATCACTAGTTTCACCATCTTACCTAAGAGACAGGTGAGCATCAACTCAAATATGGAAGATGAGCATGGCATGGCTACATTAATTGCCATGTTAGCCTGTTGCACTAGCATGTTGATACCTCATAGTTACAATGAGTATTTGTGTAATGTCGCATCACCTTCTACTTTTTTTTTTTAATAGAATTTACCTCTACCCTTAACCTCCCTTAATATCAACAAATGAGTATCAATCATTCTCTATAATCTTGAATTCATGATCACTCACTTAATAAATGATGCAAATGTGAGAACGTACTCATCAAATTCTAGCTCCCCTCACCATCCACATGCTAAGTTACTGATGTAGCTTAGGATCAACGACTTCTATTAATTTAGAAAGTGTCCTTAGCTGAGGTTGTAGCCTTACAGAACTTGTGCTGCACCTGAAATTTTCTTTGTCTATATATGCATTACACGCTCTAAACACCAACATGCATCTATTTCTTTTTCCAAAAAGAATTTTGGAGAGCAAACATCGTTTTGTCTTAAAAAAGAATTAGTATGATGTTCTCACTTTGCCATTCAAATATTTATATAATAATAATAATAATGGGTGTCCTGATACATGGTTACATTGACTACCGTACGAGCGTCTAATGCTACCCTTGTGATACACACAAAATGACCTCAACCTCCAAAATCGGTCACATCATTTATATTGTTTCTTAACTGCACATCTCACATGAACCTATTCATGAACGCTAAGATAATTCAATGAATTATTTTATGCTACATGCAATTATCAATTATTTTATCTTACAATGATTTACTACACTACCGTTGGTCAAGCTAGCTTTCTTTTTTATGTTATGAAAAAATTAGCTAGCAAATTGATCCACGAGGAGAGCTTCTCCAATTAAAATTGCAACTATTTAGCTCAACAACAAAATTAATTGCAGCTTTCCAACTAACTATAGATCTCCAACTCAAGACTTACTTCACCGCTTTGGCTCAATCATCAACTGTTCCCAGTCCATCTATTTGGATCTCCAAGCCCTCACCAATTGAGGCATCATCTCCAAGCCTTCACAAGTTGAGGCATCTCCATGCTTTCATGAGTTGAAACATCTCCAAGAGCCTTGGTAAAGAGCCAAGCCCCATACCTAGTGTCGTCTGGGTCAAAGACTTGGTGAAAAGCCAAGCCTCATACCTATAGTTGTGTGATTACCTGAATTATATATATATTTATTTATTTATTTATTTTGATCCTATGTGTACAACTTCACCATAACTTATGCATGTATACCATAAAATCATGCACTCAACCACACCATAGCACGAACCATAGAGATGAATGTAAACGGACTACCATTTCCTCCCCTATCCTGCAAGTCTAACCCTTCCCAGTCAATTTTCTTCCCTCAACTCTGCAACCCATAATAACCCCAGCCCTGTTTTTCCTTCAGCAATTAAAATCCTATACTAATAGGATTCTAAGAGGCCATTCTTCAGCCGCACCTAACCATTTTGACTCCATCCCTGTTCCCATTTGTATGTGGTTCGATGTGTGTGTATATATATAGAATGACTCGAGACAGAGAGTTAGAGAAAGAGCAGCAGAGAGAGAGAGAAACTAAGAGAGAACAAAGGAGAAAGAGAGTGGTCTTGTGGAGATTTTTTACTGAGTTCGTGGAGTTCTTTCGTGAGGTAAAAACCTCACCTCTTCTATTGTTGATTTCATATATATATATATATGTCACGTACTGTGTATATCCATATGTATATATAATTTTATTTTCTTGTGTTATTCTTAGAAAGGATGATCCTATTTTATGTTTTTGGGACCAAGGAACACCATGGTAGTGTCAAATTTCAGAGAAATTGACTGTAGGTTAAAGTTTTAGAAATTTTAGAATTTTGGATCATGAAAACCCGAAACTTTAGGCTTAAAAACGAATTTGATTTTATAGGATTTTGAATGAAAAATTTAAACGCGCACGTAGTACTCTGCGTGAGCTTCGATTCGACACTTGAATCACTGAAACGGTTAAGAAATGAGGGAGATATTAATCGTCGAAGTTGGCCCGTTGAACACACAGTGTAACCGGATTACACAATACAACCCGGGAGGTTGAAGATGACCCCATAGGATTATGATCCTATGTGGGTGCATCCGTATACCTTACCGTGTTCTCATACATTTAAAAGCCATACGATAATCATATGAACCCCAAATTTGACTATTGGACTCGTCTTGGCGGGCCCTACCATGTGGGACCCTTGGTTGACCATTTTGACCAAGTTTGACTGTAGTTTGACTTTTTGGCCAAATTAATATTTATTAAATATTCCAGAAAATTCCAAAAATTACAGAAAATTACCAAAAATTATGAAAAATTCCCATAAATTATAGGGAGTGTTTTAAAAATTATTTTGATCATTTTGGGACCATAGTTCACTGTTAGAAGGCCAATAGTAATTTTTTAGTACATTATATTTATTTTGAAATTTACTTAAATATTACGTATGCATAATTATCAGATTTTATCGATCCTCGGGAGGACCCTAGGGAGCATTAACGCTGCATTCGCATTGTCAGTGTCTATCATGTGGTTTTGGGTTGGTATTGCTCGCGATTGAGTTAGGAAATGTGGCTTCTTTACATTTAATATGGTGTTATTTTATAAATGTGATTTTAAATGCCTTAATGATATTGTTGGATTTTCCCGCAATTGAGTTAGGAAATGTGGCTTCTTTACATTTAATATGGTGTTATTTTATAAATGTGATTTTAAATGCCTTAATGATATTGTTGGATTTTCCCACTGATTTATAACAAAATATTTTTATTACTTGTTCAAAATTTAGGGAATCCTTCAATATATCATTTGATACTACTGTTTTATAGTGTTACTTATAGATACATAGTTATATACTCGTTTAAATATTATTATGAAATATCTGTTAACTTTGTGGAATTTTCATGATACTTGGATTATGAAAAAATGCTTTATAAATGTTGTTTACTTGGAAATGCTTTAGAAATGCTACTGAAATTCTAGAAATTTATCAAACGTGTTTATGGATACTTTTAGACACTTGAATATTTATATAAATGATGGAAAATGTTTTGGATATATGGATTGGATTTATGGACCTTAGGTCTTGGTATGCATCAAACAGGTGGGGGCATCACAAGGGTGTAGTGTCCTGTGTTGAGAATACTCCGCGAATAGCAAGCAAGGTGAAGTGCCCTTGGGTGAAAGACCCTAAAGCCCTCGAGGAAGAACGCTGCGTAGGTGTTGGTTATTTTCGTGCTTGGCTGAGCCGGGGGTTAACGTGACGACGTAACCTATGATCAGCGACAGTTGATGCATGGTTTGATCCCATAGTCTTGGAAATTGGAGAGACTATAAGAATTTTGGGAAATTAACTCAAAACCCACACAAAGTACTGATTTGTGACTGTTATTTGATTTTAAGTTATTAAATGATGTTAATTTATATACCATGTATCTGCACATATATTAATTGTATAGAATCCACACATATTTCCTATTGGCCGGGTTTCGCAGCTCATCCTATTATTATTTCATATAATCAGGTGATGAGTGAGGGTTCGCCGGTGGTGGATGCCTAGTTACATGAACTGAGGAATTGGATCTTGAAGGTCACATACTAGCATAGTCATGGATAAAGATAGGCGCACGTGCATTGCATAGAGACTATGCTATTTTGATGCGTAGACATTACTATTATTATTGTTATTACAATTATTACTTACTGAACTTTGAATAGTCTGAATTTAACCTATATGTGCCAGGGATGTTGGCATTATTTTGGGATCATATATTATTATGGGCATGATGTGTGAGCATAACATTTCATGTTAATTATTTGGGTGTTATTGATGAGCTGGTACAATTATTATTTCAAAAAAAAAAAAGAAAATACACGTGGATTTGACTAAGTCTTCCGCAACTTTTATACTCTGACTTATCCACGTGTACACTTTTCTACTTTGACTTTTATCCACATGTCGGCTCTTCGAGTCGGGGAGTGACAAATTGTCTGGGACAAAGTTTAGGTGAAAAGACAAGCTAAAAAGACTTGATGAAAAGTCAAGCCTCATACCTATAGTTGTCTGGGACAAAGTTTAAGTGAAAAGCTAAGCTAAAAAGACTTTGTGAAGAGTCAATCCTTAGACCTAGAGTTATCTAGCTAGTACAAAACTTAGGTGAAGAGTTAAGCTAAAAAGACTTGGTGAAGAGTCAAGCCTCAGACCTAGAGTTGTCTGGGATAAGGCTTAGGTGAAGAGCCAAGCTAAAAGGCCTTGGTGAAGAACCAAGCTCCAAACTTGGTATCGTCTAGTCCAAAGCCTTGGTGAAGAACCAAGCTCGATAAAGAGCCAACCAATGACACACTTGATATCATCTCCATGAAAGAGCAACGTAGCATCTCCAACGAAATTCATTGCATCTCTAAAGTCATGCACTCGTTCAATTGGCACATTAACTACTAGACCAACTCAATTAGACTACTCCCTTTACCCAAGCCAATGAGCTTGGCCTTGAGAGTGGGGGGCTACTGATGTGGTGGAAAAATACCACCTGTTATAGGGATGACACGTGGATTCCAAATAAAACAGTATTTTAATTATACAATTATCTATTCCTAAATTAAGATATTGATATTTTCAATTCGAGTTTAACTCTATCTCAACTATCAAATCCCATTAGGACACTACCCTTCTAATTTGATTAGGAGTAAGACACTCACTACAAATAGGGAGCTCCATATCACACAAGATACGTTCAACTCACGTTTTCCATTCCATGCTTATTTTTTTATCATTGACTTAAGCATCAGAAGGAATGCATGCATTTAAAGATGCCAATGGGGTTCAAATATTTATTTTGATGTTGAATGAGTAAATTGTTAGATGTAGCTATTAAATTAAAGAGTTACAACTTTTGGACGTTAAAATAACAATTTTTAAGAAATTATAAAGTTACAACTGTTCAAAGTTAAAACACAATTTTTAAAAGATTATAAAAAGCCACCATGTGGTAGTATAAAAAGCAGCCATGTGACTCTGGTGAACATTACTTTTATATATTAGATATATTAGATTATAATAAATAACATAAAATTAAATTTTAAAAAAACTTAAGAATATTCAAATTCCCAGTTTAAGAAAACTCTTATTATCATGTCTTTAAAAGAGGAAAATTTACGAACCTTATTACTAATAAAATTTTGCAATTACAAAATATCTGCTCCGAACACTCTGCGTAGTGTGTGGGACGGGGAAATTTTTAATTTGGGTGATTCTTTGTCCCTCGACTCTATTTGTTCTTTCGTATTGTGTTTTATTTGGTACCTTGCGTTAGCAAAGAAATAATAATAATTAAGGCAATCCTATCAAACTTGATATGGAAGATATAAAACAATTGCACATAAAACATGTCCAAGCCACTGTAAAATTGTATTTCATACCTTCTTGCAATTTTTCTTGGATATTTTGTCAAACTCTCCTACTCAATTCTTAACCTTTAGCTTATAGATGTTTAATGACGACAATTAGTCTTTGGGCAAAATTACAAATGTTTAATCCTGTGGTACCAGTGAAGGAGATCGATTAACATTCATCTCCCCATTATAACTTCCCCTTACATTGACCCACATCAATTTAAAAGAAATCTTAACCCACACACAAAACTTTTACTGTAAAAAAGAGAAGGCAAGGCCGGAAATTGAATGAGCAACAATGGTTACAACGGTTTGGGAGGAAAACTGATTTTTCTATCACAAAAAATACTATTTATTGTTGATAAATTTAAAAGTTACAACCTTTCAAATTTAAAAACACAACTTTTAAAAAGTCAAGAGAGAAAAACAAAGAAAGCGCCTTGTGGCAATATAATTAATCGCCACGTGACTACTCTAAACGTTACTTTATTTTATACTAGTTGGTGTTCACGTGCGTTGCACGTGAATTTTTTTTAGTTAAATTATTTTTTTTAATAATGATAATAATTTTTAAAATTTAATAATTTTATCGTGCCTTTACATAAGATGAAAGCATTTTGATCACTCAATCCTTTACTTCTTTTGATATAATTACTATTTTTTTTTTCATTATCTTTCCCAAATCATATTGCTTAAAAGTATCTTTGAAACTTCATTATACATAGGTTCTTTGATATGATTTGATTTCGATATATATAGTTGCGAGGATGGTGTTACTATTCCTGTTTGGTCTTTGCTTAATGATGAGGAATGGGAGGGAGAATCCCAAAGCAGTCATCTTCATTGTCATCTCCTAAATTGACCGAAGCACAGGATCCCTATTCATCCTCTTCATCTTTTAGAGATGAAAGAGCCTCCTGGAGATATGCCTTTAACTCTTTGCTATTAGGAGGAGCAGCAGCCAATTTTGTCATCAGTTGATTTTTTTGACAGGAGAGCTTTGGATGAGTCTCCAATTGTTGACTGGATTGCCGGATGTTTTTGGAACCATTTCTGAATGGCCTCAGGGGTAATATGTTGCAACGGACAATAACCCCTTCACATGGCAATAGTAACGCCACTCAGCAACAGACAAGTACCCTTCACATGGCAACAGTAAAAAGCAACAGACAGGTACCCTTCACATGGCAACAGTAACGCCACTCAGCTAAAGCAACAGAACCTTTTCACATGATTGAATAGTGCTACTCAGCAATAGCAATGCTAGGCTTCATGATTAGGTCTAGAAATCCCTTCTCCTTCTCCTATATAAGGGAAGGAGGACCATTGTAATCGAGGACTGGAATTGATTAATTTTCTTCCTCTCCTGAAAATACCAACTCCCTCTGTAATACTTCCCTCTCCATCCACTTTTGTAATACCTCCATCTTCACCTCAACCGCAAGACTCCGCAATTGTATCTCTGCAATATTTACTCCGCAATTGTATCTCTGCAATATTTGTAAGTTTTATAATAAAAGCTTACTTTTATCATTTCACTTTGCAATTGTTTTAAATTATCTATTATCTATTTTATTTCTCATTATTATTTATCATTTCATTCCTGGGTGTTATTGGTTGCCATGTGAAGGGTACTTGTCTGTTGCTGCGTGGCGTTACTGTTGCCATATGAAGGGGTTATTGTCCATTGCTTTTTACTGTATCCCTGATGCCTTTGTCCGTTACTTTAGCTGGGTGGTGTTACTATTGCCATGTGAAAGGATGATGCTTTGGCGGGAAGTACAATAATGATGTAGATTCGCATGCCTGATAGCTTTTTGCTGAGTAGAGGTAGTGTGGCCAAAGATTATGTCGGTGATCTAAAGCCCTGTTTGGCCTTTGCTTAATGATGAGGAATGGGAGGGAGGTTGCGGACACAGAACCACCACAACAAACTAAGCAAACTACAAAAATTAAGCAATTGGTAGAATATGCTGATGGAAGTGGAGGGATTAGATTTAATAGTCCCTTTACCCAGTCTTTTAGACTACCTAACACCAAGCCAATAATAACTGAAATTCCAGATTCTTCTTGAGCATCCTGCTCATCTGTACCTGTAAGAATCTTCAGACAAAATTCGTCACATTCAAGCTATATATATATATATTTTTTCTTCGTCGATGAGTGGTAAATCACTGCTTGTGATTTTATTTTTTTGGGTGTACATTTTTAAAAAAAAAATGATTTTGAACTTTTTTTTGGGGGGGAGGAGGGGTGGTTGTTTGTGATCTAAGTTATTTTCTTTTCTTTTTGTTCTTTTTGGTTTTGTTTTGTTTAGCTTGGTATTTTGGGTTTGCAAGTAGATATTACAAAGTTTCATGGACCTCACGATTTGGTAGGGACTTTTTTTAGTAGTTCATTAGACCTTCCCTTTTTATTTTTATTTTTTTTCTTTTGCATTCGTTAATTGTCTTTTTTTTCTTTTCTTTTTTTTTGGGGGGGGGGGGGGGGTTTGCTTCGTTTTTGTTCAAGCCTGCTTCTTTTTTAATTTTTCTTCAATTGAATCGTCTTTGATTCTCTTCTTTTTCTTAATAATTTGACTTGATTATTTTCAAAAATCAGAGATTATATATGAATTCTTAACAAAATATGAAAATTATGCAACAGTAGCAATTTAAAAGTTCAATAATGCAATTCAAGTTTTTTCTGATATATGAACGCTTAGAAAATAATCAAAGATTATATGTGCTATTCAAAACTTTACTTATGCAATTCAAGTTTTTTTTTTTTTTTTTTTTGGCCTCTTAATCTGGGTTTTCATTTGTTTTTGTTCAAGCATGCGTCTTTTTATTTTCATTCAACTGCTTCGTCTTTGATTCTCTTGTTTTTTCTTGCTAATTTTGCAATTCAAATAGAGATTTAAAAGTACAATCATGCAATGCAGACAGAGATTTAAATGTTTACGCAGACAGAGATTTAAATGTTTAAACATAATTTGTATATATAAGTCAAGTTTATTGAAAACTACATACCAGACAAAGCACCAGAAGAAAAGAGACGCAATGAAGGCACATAGAAGACACAGAAGAAGGAAGCAGTAGTTGTTCTTTCCTGTGTTAGGGTTTTATGATTTTTATAATGTGTTTCTATTTGTATTTATATGTTAACATTGTTAGGGTTTTACGAATTATAGTTTCCGTTTCCTTAGAATTGTTATTTGGGTTTGGTTTTATTTAATAATTATACGAATTATGGTTTCCTTAAATTCTTAATTAAGGTATGTGTTTTATATTATTATATTTCCTATATATGCAGAAGGGTAGTTGTGTATTTAAAAATTAAAATAAGGGTATATTAGTCAATTAAAAGTTTTTCTCACATTCATCTTTTTATAGGTAGTATAGATATAGATATATATGTTAGATTAGATTAGATTAAATGATACATTTGATATTATAGAATGTTAAATAGTTTGTTTTTAAACATTTTTGCTAACAAATCAACAAACTATCCCCATAGAGTTTATGAAAGCACATTTTTTTTATCATTTGACAATCTTCATAAAGGTTATGAAGGGCATGATACAACTCACTCAATCAGCCCAAACCGTTGGCTCAAACCACCAAAAGAAATCAACTAATTCGTCGGTTTTTAAAACCAACGGTTTGGTGGTGGGTTAAAAATTTTGCAAATCGTCTTTGATGGGTTGGTTGGTAATTTTTCTCCTAACCGCTCCAAATCAACCTGAGCACACACCTAGTCCATAATAATCAATGGAAGTTCCAACAACATAAACTATTTATGAGCCAACTCTTCAACCTATGCCAATGGCCTTGTGGCCAAATTGCATCTCTCTTCTTTGTGTGGTAGGAGGTCTTAGGTTCGAATCTTGTGTATGTCTATGTCGATGCAATGAATTTTTTTTCTATATTACTTAAAAATAATAATAGTAAAAAAAATAATAATAATAAAAAATAAAAACACCTCCACAGCCTATAAGGCATGGGTCCTAGCAAGTCTTAGCCACGTGGCAGATGGCATCCAATGGGAAGGCGCCACTTTCACAGGGAGGAAACAAACACGTACGTTTGAAAAAACTTGGCGCCATTCACCAAAAAAAAAAAAAACTTAGGCGCCACTTGTATGAATGTGTCATGTGTGATAGTTTCACACCAAAAAACCATTTTTCCTTTTCTTTTCTCTCCCCCCCTCGGTTATATTTATGTAGAATTTAAAAAATACTTGTATTATTAGTTAAAATTTTAAAAATTAACAAAAGTAAAATAGTAGGATAATATTGACTTATATTCAAATTTATTAACCTCATTACCTATGATCCTCTCTAAGGAATAATTAAAATGTAATGTATGTATATTGTTGGGATCTGCTTTAGGTTATATGGGTTTTTTTAACTCACGCCGTTAATTCTTTAGGTGTTGCTTTGGGATTAAAGAGGATTTATCTCACACCGTTGGATGCCCCTCTCAGCCACGTGTCGCAATCCGAGAAAGGCATAACATATGCTGTGTTTTTTCTAGTACTGCAACAAATCTGAACACGTTGGTTTCATACAACTAATAAGCAAGACTTGCCTTGTATCATTGGGCATTCTTAATTTGTCAAACTCCATTCAATGTCCCAGATGATGCATAAAACCAAGGGAAAATCAAGATTGAACATCAATAAGGTGACAGGCTTGCTATCTAGATTTTTTAAAAGTTCAATTAAGAATTATCATGTGAGCATGGCAAGTCGAACATTATCCTTTTGGTTCTTACAACATTTATTCAGTGTATATCTATTACAATACAGTTGGATCTTACCAAAACTATGATAGCGTTTGGTCATTGAGTTCGACTGTCCCAGTCTCTACTTCATCACTATCATGCACAAACTTGTATTAAGGGGGATTAGTTAGTTTAGGCCTAATGACTTGGGATACCCCTCACTTGGCCAATAAAAAAAAAAAAAATTAATCTCATCATGATTGAGTGGATTTGTAAGGGGCTTTTAGTGTTTAGCATCATAGAGCATTTGCTTGAGTTTTCTAATTCTCTCTCCTACTTAGACATTCCATGTATTCTATAGATCTAATGTTCCCAATTCTTGGTCATTGAGATTCATGAGCGCATCTAGTTGTGCTTGTACCTTTTATAATTGGGATGCAGATCCTCTCCTTGTTTCTTTTTTGCTTCTTGTTTGTCTGGTAAAGCAAAACTACGTCGGTTTGCGTGATTGTTGCCTGACAAACCAAGAAATTGGGCAAATTGTCTCAGAGTACTAAAATGATATTAAAAAGAAAAAATCTATGTTGCACTTTTAATCGAAATTGATTTTGTGATAATTTGTTGAGCAACAATTAAGCAAAACAACAAAGTTTTGCCTTAATATAAAAACAAGGAGAGAGAGAGAGAGAGAGAGAGAGAGAGAGGGGGGGGATCCATATCATTTTAAGTAATTGAAGTTTGTTATGTGGATCACTATTAGCATGACAATTAAATTAGATGAAATTCTAAAATTTTCGATCAACTAAAATGAGAAATATAAATAGAAAAACAAACTATATATGAGGGGCTTCATTATGGATACATTGACGAGTTTTATCCCTATTTCAAGGATCCTATAGAAATTTCAATGCATGTGTCCTCTAATTGGACAGAGGACCCTTGAAAATTTTATGTACAAAATTTTATATACAAAATTTCATTTAAAATGTATCATACAACTTGTTCACTTGTAATGATCACGGTTTGATATTCTCTCTTATTCAACAAAATTTAACTAGAATTCCTTATCTATTTTTACAAATATGTACATATTTTAACAAACATTTTGTCAAATACTTATCCATAGAACAATCTCCATATTGATAATTTGATGATATCATATGTTTAGAAATCATGTCAAAAATAGATGAAAAAAATGAAAGGACTAAATAGAAAGAAGGATAAGCGCACCTTAATTGCTTATAGCATCATATAAATAATTATCCCTCACTCTTACCAAATAGCAAAAAAAGAAAAGAAAAAAAGAAGCCCCATACAAATAACTTGTGCTAAATTATTGGCTGAAAAATTGGCAACATGAAGTGATTAAATTCCAACTACATATGTTATATGATGGATTTGATACTCATGCTGAGGTGTTTTAGGCCGTTAAATCAGTTCTTGAAAGACCAAAATTCTTGAACCAAAAAAAAAAAAAAAAGGGGGGGGGAAGGCCAAAATTCAAATATTAAAAAATTTTATCATTGAGATCAATTTTATCATTTCAACAACAACGTTTCGATTTTCAAATGTGGTCGTCCAAAAATTCATTAAGACAATCCAAAACAAATATCAATCTGAACTCTTCTAATAGACAGATCAGAGGAGATGGCAATCACATTTGTACTGTGCCCAAAACTTCTCATAATTTAAGTCAGTGGAACTAGTTTAGTGATAAAAAAACGATAGACAAAAAAAAATAAAAATGGTAAGATAGGTTACTGTTACAACCCCTCCCAATGTTTAAAAAAAAAATTTTTTTAAATTATCTCATGATTCCAACTATATATCTTCTTCTAAACAGGTCATGCATTTCTTACCTCTCTCTAGCTCTCTCTCTCTCCTCTCTCCCCCCCTCTGCCAATGTATGCCTGCGCTACGCTACCATATTCTCTGTCATTTCAGGCTTCAGGCTTCAGCCGCCAGCCAACCTCTGTCCTCTCTCTCTCTCCTCTCCCCCATTCCTTTTCAACCTGTCAACCTGACTCTCTCTCTCTCACTCTCTCTCTCTCTCTCTCATGCGATTGTGACTGTCTGGCATCTCCTCTGATCTGTTATGCAAAAGCACATACAAGCCTGTCGCCTATCCTATACTATAAGGACCAGGGTTGTTATCTTGATCACTACCGTCCCATCGTGGCACTCTCACGCCCGTCCGATCACAATCACCACCCCAACCACAACCCAATAAATCGATCACACCTCATTCGTCACTCCTTAGTCCTTACAGTCCTAGAGAGATAAAGATCAGTTATTCATACATACATATGTAGAGAAAGAGAGAGACACACAGAGATGAGAGAAGTGGCAATGGCGAGTGGAGGAGAGAGACTTGGGAGAAGTGCGAGTGAAAAAGAGAGGACGAAGATGAGAGAGAGACAGAGAAGGGGTGTTACCACCAAGATCTTCCACGGCTTGAGGAAACACGGCGGCTACCACCTCTCCCCTCGCGCCGACATCAACGAAGTCCTCCGCGAGCTTGCCAAGGAAGCCGGCTGGGTCATCGAACCCGACGGCACCACCTACCGCTCCACCACCGGCAATGTAACTCCTCTCTCCCCCCATTTTCTTCTTTTTTTCTTTTATCTCCGTTTGGTTGCCGAGAAAACTGAGGAAAACAGAAGGGGAAAAATAAAATCCTGAACCAATGTGCTTATGTCTGTTTTATAAATTCAAATTCTCTCTTCTGTTCCTACATTTTCTCGGCCACCAAACAATACATTCTTTTAATTAGTTGACTGAATATATTTCCTTGTAAACCGTTAGGCATTTTGCCCTGTTTGCGGCGCCAGGCAAAAAAGCACCACCCCAACACCCACCAGCAGTATCGTCGCCGCCGGCGGCGGATGCGGTAGTGGCGGAGGAGAGTGTTCTACCTCAACGTCGCCTCGCCGCGTCCCCATAGGAGATTCGGGGCCAACTGTTGGGGGTGGGCCCACCTCCCTATTCTTCACTGGCGGCGATGGGACCACTATAAATGCTCCGCCGTCTCAGGATCTCATGTCTGACCGTGGCGTACCTCTCGCACTCTATATGTACGGCAGCCTCGCTGGTGAGTTCCACCCATCCGCCGCCGCTGCTGGAGTTCCGTCAGCCGTCACGGCGGCGTATCAGCAGCAACCGTACGTACAGGAGGCGATGGCGTCGAACCAGAACACGCCGGCGGGTTCTCCTCTACGCCGTGCTTAAGTCGAGAAAGTAGAAAAATACACAGAATATAGGGGTTTTTTTTTGTGAGAGAAAATGTTACTCGTATAAGGGAGAAGTTCCTTTTGAATAGAGATATGAGATATGATAGTGTCAAGGACTCAAGGGTCCTCAACCCATTTTGTTTAATCGGAAATGTTTCTTGCTAATTAAGGGAGAATTTCATTCCTTTTTCTTCGTTTTTACTATCAAAATTACTGTCTTTGTCTGATTCTTTTCTTTTTTCCATTCAAGACTTGTTTTTGGGATTTCCTATTCTCTTTTGGGCCAACCACAAATCGAATTTCATTTGGGGTTAACTCATGCATTTCTCTAGGATTCATCAAACCAGAAATCTTAGAGGGTTGAAGGAAATAAATAAATAAATTGAAATGTAAAAATGCTAGGACTTTTGTTGGAAGCAATATTAATATTGAAACAGGACCACCAATTCTGCCAAATTCTCTTGGCAAGCTGAGTCTTTGGCAGTTAAGATTTCTAAGGGCACATTTTAAGTTATATTTAATGAAGTAATAATTATATAAAAAAATGTATTTGTAAAATTTCCTCTAGATTTTCATGTTTTTCTATATTACTTTGCATATTATTTGCATAATTTTTTAAGCATTTCCGTGTTTTTTTCTATGCAATTATTCATCACCCCTTCAACTTTTGCCTTTAATCTATAAAAATAAAATCCAAAATCCAAAATCAAAATCCTTCTACTTATCTAGGGTTCGAATTCCATCCCAACAAACCAACAAACCCCAACCCAACAAAAAAAATAACCAAGGGAAATTATCTGCCTCAGAAAAACTGCATTTTCAGCCTCTATATGCAACAAATCGAATTTTAAATTGGTAATCATTTTAGCCAAAAATTTATTCTTATATCTTCAGAAGAAAACACATATTCACCAGTCTAGGAGACACATCTGTTCACCATGAAGGAAAAAATTATACCTTTCTGATCTAGCTTCCCTTCCGAAAATCAGAAATTCAGCACAAGCCTACCTCCATGAGACATGGATCTGAAATTACAAGACAATAACTATCACAAATACATTAAGACCAGACAAATTGTTAGAACTTGATCAGAGTTTGTGAAAGGTACTTCCGAATGGTCATATGATTGTAACAATTCCCTCATGCAACTAATGTTTCCTACTGTTACAAGCATGATTAACCCAGATGCCCAGCAAAATAAAGTGAAGATTGCTCCAGGTTTGAATGCCTACTTACAACACTGCTTAATTCAACATCGTAAATTAAAATCCAAGTGCATCACAACTTCTGAACATCCCAAAATGTGGGGATTTTTGTGGCATTTCAAACTCTGTTATTTCAAGTGTATCCAGGAATTTCTCCAGGCATCGGAGCCAACTCATTCTTACCAAATCTATCCTCGTCATAAAACGAAGCACGAACTACCCTACCCCCAAAGAACCGACCATCAAGGTCGATGAGGGCTTTTGTAGTTTCTTCTGATCTCTCGAACTGCACAAAAATTCTAACTGCCTCATCAACTGGGAAATTTGGCTCTGTTATCTCAAATATGAGAACCCGGGTTACTGTCCCATATTTTGCGCACTCAGATGCTACCTCGTCTTCTAGCTCATCATCTACCTCGCCAGGGCCCACCTTCAAGATGAAAGCATAATATGGTTAATGTCAACTATTCTCGTTCCCTTTTTCTTCGTTGAGGTGTCAGAAAAACAAAAAGCATTGAGATAATATGAATGTAGATCTCAAGAAAAAGTAACGGATTGTGAGTCAATGAAGAAGTTGTCCACCAGGTCAATAGCAAAATTTGACATAACTAGATCATCAC
The DNA here is from genome assembly GCA_039720395.1 of Liquidambar formosana. Classification (NCBI taxonomy): domain Eukaryota; kingdom Viridiplantae; phylum Streptophyta; class Magnoliopsida; order Saxifragales; family Altingiaceae; genus Liquidambar; species Liquidambar formosana. Next base: position 15,480,557 of record CM077835.1, on the reverse strand, counting down.
TAGAGAAAAATAAAATGGAAAACAGAAAGGGAAAGCGTTTCAAACAATGATTGTTCAAGCAAACAGATCAAACTTACTAAGCAGAAAAAATTATCAAAACTTGCAGTGGGCCTCACATTAAATGTTCCATGTGGGTTCAAGGTCTAGCATGGGCCTGGTTTACCCATAGGGGGTTCCTTGTATCAAACAAAAAAAAAAAAAGTTCCACTCCACAAAAACCAAAAAAATAAAAAGACATCAAATTTCACTTCATTTTCAAGAAGCAAGCTACCCTGTAATCAGTAGGACAGTTGTTGCTGTCAACAATTGTCATGTCAGACACTTGCCATGTCACCCATCCTTTACATCAAAGATGTGTTCAGATGAATAAGAGTATTATGATGGCCCCAACAGATTGTCAATATTTATCTACGATGCTTCAACATAAACAGAAACATACTAAAAGGATGTAAAAGAGTGGAAGGAGTAGTAGCCGTTAATAATAATTATGTCTTAAATATATATTTATATTTGCATTCTAAAATCACAACATCTAGGCAGTTGGAGGTATGAATTATAAACCCTTTCAAAGTAACATATTTTTCTTATGGATGTAATTGCCATAATGTACAGTCAATCTAATGCCAAATTAAAGCCAATTCAAAATCAAAAAGTAGCTCATTCAACTGAATGGTCTAAATTTAGGCTAAGGGAGCTGTGCAGATATTGGCCAAGTCATGCACTCCAGCTTAGGTAGAGATAGTTCTTCAAGCTGAGCTTAGGATGACCTTGTCTTAGATACTAATCAAGCAACTCAAACTTGGCCCTTGATCAGATTGACAAGAAACTTGTTAGAAATCATTTGTAAAATAAATAAGCCAGAGCTCAATCCCACTTTGAAACTCCTCAATTTTTAAGCAAAGCCTACTTGGCTTAATAGGCTCTTGAGCACTTACTACAAGTCAAACCTAACCCACTCAAGAAAGCTATCAAGATCACATGAGATACACAAACCAAGCTCAATCCTATTTCAAATCTCATCAACTTCTCTAGCTAACTCAAAGCAGCCTGCTATAAGAATTGACTCAGCCCCTTTACAGCCCATTACCTTGGCACAGCTCAGCTCAGCTCAAAGCCATGAGCAATCCTATATATCAAAGAAAATTAGAAATCTTCTGATTCACTGATCCCAATTTATCAAACAATAAATTCAAATGTGTCATAAATGTAGGTGACAAGACAGTACATGTCATCAAATATATGAAACATGAACCATAATCCATCATCGCACTACTGTAAGATCGCAGGAACCTCTTTCAGCTACTTTAATATGGTAAATACGATGCATGACAGAAACTAGATGACCCTGTATATCTAGAAAATTACAACCAAAAGGAAGGGCACACATGGTGTGGCACACCATGTGTCCTTTTGACCAAAGAAGTTTAACCACGCTGTCCCCTCACGGAGCAACATGTGTCCATCAAATATTAATGACATTGCACAATGAGGTCACCCTGTCCTGACCTCACCCCACCTGGCGCACCTGGCCCATGTGCCCTTGACAAGAATGTCTCACTCCATCGATGATGCCCTTCCCCAAAATGATGCCTCCCCATGAGGAGATGCCCGAGCCACGTCGAGGTAGAGCTTCGAGCCCTCTTTGAGTTTGAATGCCCATCACAGCAATATGATGGCAGTTGAGGTCAACGACCCCAAAGGTTCCCTCAAAGTGCTCTAAAGGCACTACACCTGGGAGGCTGGGAGTGATGCCTGCCTGCCTAAGTCAAGACAGGACCCGGGAGCTCAACCTTGAGCTTGGTATTTGGGGCAAGGTCACGCAACTTCATCCCCTTCTCGGGTTGGGATAGTTGGAGGATCTTGGTTTATTGATTGGAGAGAAGGTTCTTTGAGGTAGAAGTAACCCTCATGGCATTTAGGGTCGACGCTCCTTACCCTAGTCGATATGAGAGCAACTGGAGATGAAGTGACTCGGATCACCTTCATCGCTCAACTGCCATAGTGACGAACTACAAAAAGAATTTCTTATGGACTAAGGTGATAAGGTTTATTGACACAACATAAGGATTACAGCCTGCACACGACATGTAGTAAACCTACCCCCCAAGATCTAGGTCTGCTTCCCCCACCTGCTCCTAACTGGATCACACCAGATCCCACCGATATAAATGCCTTCTTTGGCCTCATATGTGAGATTTGGAACCTCTATCACCAATCCTCATAATCAAATTATCCACCCTCTGATTCCATCCTTTAGGGTTCCATTAAGCTAAAATATCTCTTAAAGCTGAAATCATGCCTCAAGATCATGGATCTTGCTACCCCCTCTACTCCTTCCTCCACGAAGCTCTCAAATTGCTTCTGTCCTCCAATGAGGTTTCTCTAACTATCCCATCACCTTACGTGGCCAACCTTTTTTACTACAACCTATGTGAGCACCCTGTGTTGACCTCACATTGACCTTGCTCGTAAATAGTCCTTTCCTTACAAATTTTTTAAAAATATCCTATGAACCACTCAATTTTTCACAATTTAGGCCAACACATAAGTTAAAGCCTCCTGTTCCAAGAAAACATGACATTTTCACTAATAACAAAACTTCAACATAAAATAATAAATTCCCAAACATGTTATGGGAATAGGAAATTACAATTCCTACATAAAATGGTTAAGACACTAGGACTTGAAACTCCTGCATTAAATTTGAAGGTCAATCAAACCAATTCTCATAAATTTCTAAGTCCGCTCTGAATTCCAATAAAATATATCAATCAAGGATTATCTTCACAATAACTTTCTTTTTTGGTTTGAGAGAAAATTTTACTAGTTCAACCTAATACGTTTTCCAAGAAACTTCTTCTCTTATTCTTTTTACCCAGGCAAAAATAAGTAAAGTTTCATTAGCAAGTAATTGGTGCAAGAAAAAAAAAAGGACCAAATCTCCTTATTCAGAAGAAGACTACTAGGACCACAGAGACAATAAAAATAAAAATCAATACATTATGGGGGATAAGGGTAACCCCAACATTAATCTAAGGTCGAAACTGCACACTTTGCTAGGTAATCAGCCTCCTCATAACCCAATCTTTTAACCATTTTGGCGATCTTAATCACCATGGAAGAATCACTTTCCACAAAAAAGTGCTGCCACTCATTAATTGACCTAAATTAGAAGATAACCATAACCTGCTGTTTGGTAGAGTAAAATTTTGTGCAGGCAGAAATAGCTCCGGTCCAAACTGGTGGGACAATCATTTGGTAATGTAACACACTTACACCATTCCACTAAACAACACTTCTTCATTCTCATTTAGGACCAAAAACTAGTTCAAGGGCATCTTAAAAGAAAGTTGGTATAATGAAAATATTTTTTAATCCTCTAAAAAGGTCGAGACGCCACAACCAATCTTCCAAGTCACAGCTCTCTCTCTCTCTCTCTCTCTCTCTCTCTCATGGAGAAGGATTAAAACTCTGCAGAACTGGTGCTCTATGGAGTTATTATCATCATCCTCATCTTTTTCTTCTCTTTTTGATGTAAACATTCAAATTCCTTGTTGTAAACAAATAAATTGAGATTTTTTTTTGGATTTTGATATCAAACCATTTTATTTTTTTTCAAAGAGTAGATGAGTTATATTTTTTGATTTAGAAGGTTCAATATGAAATTTAAATCCGATGGTAACATGTGAGTACAGTTTTTAATTTAGGAAATTGTAATAAGAAAATTTACATATGATGGTTGTGGGTTAGGTTCTTATTCAGTTCTCCTTTTCCCGCAAACTGCTATGGGGCTCCATTACATAGTTGTTAAAAGCGCGCCCCTCAGGTGCGAGGCGCAGGCGAGCACAAGGGGTGGGTTTCGCTTTGGGCTAGGCGAGGCGATGTCCACTAGGCACAAGAAAAGCGTGCTTTTTTGGGCTTTTTTAAGAGGCGCAAGGCCCATTTGAGGCACGCCTCAGTGACCTAGCCCTCTTTTTACCTCTTTTTGTTAAAAAAAATAAAAATAAATAATACAATCATTATTATATCCGTTAAAATCGACAAAAGCAAAAAAGGAAAAAGAAGGAAAAAGAAGAAGAAGAAGGAAAAGGTGGTGCAGGCGTGCAGCCCTAGCTCCCCGATCGTCGGTGCAGCCCTCTAGCTCCAACGGTGTAACCGGCAGCCCTCGTCAAACAGGTATGTACCTCCTGCTCCTTCTCCTGCTCCTTTTTCTTCTTCGTCGTCGTCGTTGAACAGGTACTGTTCTTCTCTGGTTTTTTTTTTTTTTTTTTTTTTGGGTAAATCTGTACTTCTCTGTTCCTTCTTCTCCTTCTCTGTTCCTTCTTCTTCTTCTTCTTCTTCTTCTTCTTCTATTTTTCGATTTGTGCTATTTTCTAAGTTTCGAAAATAGTTCTGTTCTTCGTTCTTCTTCCTTTTTTTTAAATTTTCTTCTTCTCTGTTCCTTCTTCTTCCTTCTTCTTCTTCTCTGTTCCTTCTTCTTCTTCTTCTTCTTTGTTTTCTTATTCTTCTTCTCTGTTTTTTTATTCTTCTTCTCTGTTTGGTATTATAATTTATTGGGCTACAAATTAACAAACTATAAAGTATAAACATCTAATTGTGGTTGTAAATTGTGATTTGTGACTTTGTGTGCTTTGTGGGTCTAGGATACTCAGGCTAAGATATGAGTGCTTAATTTTATATGTTTAAATTGATTATTTTTGTTAGCTGCATTTGTTAAAATAGTTTTTATTTAATTTCTTTAAATTGTGCGCCTCACTTCCCTGAAGCCCACACTTTTTCTTGCGCCTCGCGCCTAGGCCCCAAGAGACCTTTCCGCCTTAAGTGCGCCTTGTGCCTTTAATAACTATGGGCTCCAACTTCCAAGTACACCATTAAGACTGCTTCATCCCTCCTTTTCTCCAATAATTTCAGGTGTTTTTAAAATGACATGTTTAATTGAATTCTTGTTGAATATCTTAAACACCTTTAACTATATATATATATATATATCAGCAACAAGAACTTATATTATTAAGAAGAGAGAGAGAAAAGCTATGTGATCCATATGTTTCTTCACATTGATTAATTTACGATGCAGCTAGTATGATGGCATGGTTGAAAAACTCAGAAATTCTCTTCTTCTTTTTTTTCTTTTTTTTTTTTTAAATGAAACAATTGAAGCTCGTGTCTCATCCATGAGGGGTAAAACGCACCACCTTACACCCACAGTAATACAAAGGATGCAAGCGTTATCCGGAATGATTAGGCGTAAAGCATCTATAGGTGGCTTTTTAAGTCCGCCGTCAAATCCTAGGCCTTAAAAATAGTAGCGCAAGCAAAGCAAATAGTTTTCCTAGTTTGGAAACAATGGACATTAAAATTTCTACCCTTAAACCTCCTCCATTAGCAAAGCCCATAAAAAAGCATGATACTAAACCATTTTCAAGTGTTTCTTGATCTCTTAAGCTCTAACTAGGGTCTTTTGGGTTCTGTTTGTATACCACTTATCTACATGGGCTTTTGCCCATTTTTGATATATAAATACGTCCACATATCCAATATATATCATGGCCAGCAGGACACACCATCTGCATAATTTTCTCTCCTTCCCCTCGAAACCTGAATGTTGCCACCCAACTTATCCATGCCAAACCACGCAATACTACAAGTGAGTAGGCCATAGGATGAGGAATGAAGAAGTCTTAAATGGATTCAGCTTCCTTGCTACTCTATTTGGTATTCCCTTCCCAGTTAATATATATATATATAGCAACTTTTGTGGACATTTTGCTAGTTAGAGGCTATAACTGTACAAGGTGCTTCTAAGGTCCAGAACATCTCAATAGCCTGAAACCAAACCACTACCACCACCCCCCCCCCCCCCCCCCCCAAAAAAAAAAAAAAAAAAAAACCCAACTAAAAAAGAAAAAAAGACATTGAAACTAGGATTTGCAACTAGTGCGAAATCCTTGACCCTTCTAAATGAACTTCCAAGGTCAACAATGATCATCCCTCTTTGCTAGCTTATAGCTCCACCTGTTATCATGAATACCACATTTTCTTTGGATCAGAGTGATAACAGAATCTCATACTCTTGAAAACATCCATAACTAGTATCTCATAAGGGTTTTGTTCCTAAATATCACATTACCCACCATTCCAAAGAAAAACTATGGACTACTAATTCGTCAAATTGTATTCCCCCCCCCCCCCCCCCAAAAAAAAAAAAAAAAAAAAAAAAAACCAAAAAAGCCAAAAAAACAAAAACAAGAAACAAGAAAGAAAAAAGAAAAGGATCATTCTAAGAATTCTCAATTGAAGGTCAATGTTATTTTTAGAAATCTCAGTGGAGGTTTCTATTATTTTCCTCAAATAAAAGGTGATTATGATCCTCAAGTAGACCCCCCACCCCAAAAAAAAAAAAAAAAACTCCACGTACCTTTTTTTTTTTTTCCTTAGAAAATGTTTCTTTGATATCCATTAAATGTAGTGATACCCTGTCCCCCATTTGGATGCCACATTAGAATAAGGTTGGAAAGACAACACTTCGCTTTACATCATAAAACCTGGTCTTTTCATAGTTCAAAAATGGAATTTAAAAAAATTATATGCAACTGATGTAAAACCATTTATTTCACTGTTGTGTCTCTACCTATACATGAAGCACAAACATTAACTATATAAAGAATCAAGATCTTGCTAATAATGCTCTCGAAGATCAAATTGAAGATGACCTTTTTAACGGAAGACCCGAAATAGTCGAACAAAAATAATGAGAATCCTGTGCCCTCACCCTAACAGGAGGTGTTATACTGCAGCTTCTACATTTTATAGTTTTGACTAGCTTATGTGAAGGGGCATCAACATTTTATAGTTTTCATTAGTTTATGTGAAGTTGCTGATTGCGAATTAGACAAGCCAATATCGCAGTTAATTGAAGTGCTTGCCAGCACTCTTCTTCAACTACTACACTACAATGATGTGGAAGAAAGAAAACGCTTTAAATATCACACTTTTAATAAAAATCTGGAAACAACTCTTACATCATTGGGCCTGCCAAAAAAAATGATAAAACTAAAATGTTTAAAAAAAGATGAGATCTTTGATCAATTTACCAGAAAACAGAGAATGAAAAGAAAAAATAAAACACGAACAAAATCCTATGCATGCCCATTGCCTAGGTACACCTAAGCAATTGCATCACTAGGATTACCTACTTAGACCCTTACATGGGCAGTCGGCCACAATGGGACCCAGCTAGGCAAACCATCGGCCTAGACGTTGCATAGGTAAGGTTGGACTCCATTAATAACCCCTTAATACTACATGTGAAACTAATAATTAAATGGCATGGGTAAAACTAAATACTAAATGGCATACTAAACTGATTTTATTAAGAAATGATCCAATAAAAAATTAGATGCCTTCAATTTCATGACTTGCACCAATAATGGAAGTAAGTTATAACAAGTTAAGAACTCCATCTAATTTCAATGAACACTCAACGAACAACACAAGGTTATAATATCTAAATTTCAATATATCACTTCACTGCAATGAATGGCAAACAAAACAATTGCATACAATTTCAATATATCACTTCACTGCAATGAATGGCAAACAAAACACTTGCATACAATTTCCCATGTTGATGATGGCATGTAGATAGCAAGTGAATGGCAAGAAAGATACAATTATCTATGAGATGCAAAAAAATAAGTTAAACGGATTTAGGATGCTTGGTAATAATCTACTTCTCATGGCAGTTGGTATAAGTGAAGCAAAGGATTTTCACACAAAAGGGGCGTGCATCAACAATTTTCTTATGTTGATGGAAGCATTTGAAATTACCCATTAGTTATCCATACAGTTTATAGAATTCCTTTTGACGAATACAAGAGACTAAAATATTATTTATGGCAGTGTGACTATATTTTGTAGTGACAACACCCTAAATGCTAAACCAAAAGAACCAAAAACCCCAATATGATTGATTTGTGCTCTTCAAATGCCCCAGAAAACAAAACCAAAATTTTCAATTTCCAAATAGTTTCCTTACACCCCCTTAGAACACATAAACAGTTAAAGTTACAGAGACTTCAATAAAAGGATTAATTTACACATACCATGTTTCTGAGCATCAGAACCCTAGTGGGCGTGCCATTAAAGTTAACGCTCTTCACCTTCTTCTCTGGCTTCGATTCACTAGCATTAACAATAACCCCAGCTCGACGGTCAGTCTTCTTAGCCATCAAAGGAGTAGTTATCCCCTGTTCCTGCTTCCCAAGCCCTTGCCCCTCTTTCCACCCCATTCTCGCCATCATTCTTTGTGCCGCAGTCATCTGCCCACCTGCACCAACCCCCAATCCAACTGTTTCTGACTTGCCTATGCTAAACCCATCTCCATTATTGGGCGGGGAAGGCGATCTGGGCATTGCCCCGCTCATTGCCGCGCGCCGCCTCCATGCTTCCTCACCCGAAATATTCAATCTTGAATCACTGTAATCCCTCTCCCTTTCTCTTTCCCTCTCCCTCTCCGCTTCTCTCTCTCTCCTCTCTCTCTCCCTCTCCCTCTCCCTCTCCTCTTCCTCCTGCCTCCTCTTCTCGAGCTCCCTCTTCATCTCGGCCTCCATGGCCTTCTTCTTCCTCTCCCTCCTATACTCCTCGTAATCGTTAGGCCTCGCCGGATCATACTCCTCGATCACCGTCGACGTAACCCCAACAAGTGCCGGTTGAAACAACGGGCTTCTGGCCCCTTCATTGGCCGCTGACACCGCCACGACAGGCGAAGACGAGAAGGACTTGGGCGGGTGCGGCGAATTTAGGGTTTTGTGTTTGGTTTGGGATTTGAGAACGGACTGCGGAGGCGCAAAAACCGACGAAGGCTTGCGCAGCGTCGCCGGAGCCATCTTGGCGCTGCTGGACCACACCGACGAATTGGTGGGCTTCTCTTCGTCGGCGGAAGAGGGTGGAGGGAGATCTCCATACAACCCACCTAGCATTGCTACACCTACTGCTGCTTCTGCTGTGCAATCACTGAGCTCTCAAAACCCTAAGAAATCTAAGATGTGATTTTTAAGTACACCTCTGACATGGAAAGGGAATTTTCTTAAAGGGTGAGATTAATGTGAAATTGGTGAAATGAGAATTTTGATTTTTCATAAATATATGGTTTTTTTGGGGAAGAAAAAGAAAGAGAGCGTACCACAGAAGGCGGGGCTGTCGAAGAGAGGCCGCCCTCGTTCCCGGTGAAACGCGCACTTTTGTGGAACAGTGAGGGAGTATTGTATAGTTTGTTAACCATCGTACCATATTATAACCTAGAACTCTAGTAGCATCCCCGGTGTGGGATTTTCTTTTCTTTTCTTTTTTTTTTTTTTTAAAAAAATTTATAACGAACATAGGGTCTTTTTGGACTTACCTATAAAACCTAAACTCCAGAAGAGATTAGGAAAACAACCCACCATCACAACCCCCAATAAAATCTTAGATTATTCTAACAAAAAATTGAATCCATGACTAGTATCTAAATCATACGATTACAAGTTCATCTTTACTAATTAGGCTACCCAAGGGTGAGTGAGACCGCTAAGTTCACCTCTTATTTTTGTTGAATTAGTCACCAATTAAACTTTTGTATTTTTTCCTTTTTTCCTTTTTTACATTGTAGGAATCGACCCTTAGACTTAAGACTAACCAAATACTAACCTACCTGTATTCCAATGCTAGGCCAAAAGGGCCTGTAAAACTAATTAAGTGTTATTTAATGTATGATGATGGATTTATAGTTTTTATAGACCCAAAGGTCTAAAGAAATAATAATAATCATCACCACACACACATGGTTCTACAAGCAATCATGTATTCTTGTGTTCTAAATTGTTGTTATATTAGAGGATGACATGGTAGTCTAGTAGCATTTGCCTCACTTATTAAGTGAATGAATTCAGGTTCAAGTTTATGAAAAAACGTTGGTATCCATTTGTTGGTATTAAAGGGGGTTAGGGATAGAAGTAGATTCTATCGATTAATAAAATAAAAAAAATGTATTGATTATGGATAAGTATATATATAAATGAATTAGATTATATTAATATTGTTACATTAATGGGAGAATGCGATTATGTGGAAGAGAATGGTCCCTGAAAAAATGAATTGGCAGGCCGACCCATCTAATTCAATCAACCCGACCAAACGATGCGCAATTCGAACACAATCCAAATTTAGAAAATAGATCTCGAGTTGATGTTTGGGTTGGGCATTGTCATCATGAGAGTTGATTTAATATGATCAATTTCTAGAAATTCAGGAAATGTCATTATTTCGAATTTTCACTCTTAATGATCATCATTTTTTTCAATATTTATATTTAACGTTATAGATTTATAGATTTATGCTTTTAATTACTATATAAAATATACTACAATTGTTTAATTTCAATTGAGACAATCATACTTATCATTTGTTACGAGAAGTGGATCGTGGACAAAATAGTGAAAAGCACACAACTTTATACGGAGTATTTACATACCTCTTCACTTTATGGATAGTAACTTCGAGCCAATGATCCACGAGTGTAGCCTCCAATTGCGTATGACACTCCTTAGGAGGAGGCAGTATAGTTTTCGTTTATGCTGTTTACTCTATGTCAATTTACTTTCCTCTTACCTTTTATTATTACTAGTTGGTGCACATGTGAATTTTTTTGAGTTAAATTATTTTTTTCAATAATGATAATAATTTTTTAAATTTAATAATTTTATCGTGTCTTTGCGTAAGATGAAAATACTTTGATCACTCAATCATTTACTTCTTTTGATATGATTCCTATTTTTTTTTCATTATCTTTCCCAAATCATATATAAATATATTTTCTTCATCGATGCGTGGTGGATCACTGCTTGTGATTTTATTTTTTTGGGCCAGTACATTTTTTTAAAAAAAATGATTTTGAACTTTTTTTTTTTGGGGGGGTTGTGATCTAAGTTATTTCCTTTTCTTTTTGTTATTTTTGGTTTTGTTTTGTTTTGTTTGGTATTTTGGGTTTGCAGGTAGATATTGCAAAGTTCATGAACCTCACGATTTGATAGGGACTTTTTATTGTGGTTCATTAGACCTTCCCTTTTTATTTTCTTTTTTTCTTGTGCATTCATTAATAGTTTTTTTTTTTGGGGGGGGGGGGGGTTTGTTTTGTTTTTGTTCAAGCCTGCTTCTTTTTTAATTTTCCTTCAATTGAATCGACTTTGATTCTCTTCTTTTTCTTGGTAATTTGACTTGATTATTTTAAAAAATCAGAGATTATATATAAATTCTCAACAAAATATGAAAATTATGCAACAACAGCAATTTAAAAGTTCAATAATGCAATTCAAGTTTTTTCTGATATGCGAATCCTTAGAAAATAATCAAAGATTATATGTGCTATTTAAAACTTTACTTATGTAATTCGAGTTTTTTTTTTTTTTTTTTTTTGGGCCTCTTAATTTGGGTTTTCATTTGTTTTTGTTCAAGTATGTGTCTTTTTATTTTCATTCAACTTATTCGTCTTTGATTCTCTTTTTTTTCTTCCTAATTTTGCAATTCAAATAGAGATTTAAAAGTCAAATCATGCAATACAGGCAGAGATTTAAATGTTTATGCAAGCAGAGATTTAAATGTTTAAACATAATTTGTACATATGAGTCAAGTTTATTGAAAACTATATACCAGACAAAGCACCAGAAGAAAAGAGACGCAATGAAGGCATAGAAGACGCAGAAGAAGGAAACAATAGTTGTTCTTTCCTGTGTTAGGGTTTTATAATTTTTATAATGTGTTTCTATTTGTATTTATATGTTAACATTGTTAGGGTTTTACGAATTATAGTTTCTATTTCCTTAGAATTCCTATTTGGGTTTGGTTTTGTTTAATTATTATACGAATTATAGTTTCCTTAGAATTCTTATTAAGGTATGTGTTTTATATTGCTATATTTCCTATATATGCAGAGGGATAGTTGTGTATTTAAAAATTAAAATAAGGGTATGTTAGTCAATCAAAAGTTTTTGTCACATTCATCTTTTTATAGGTAGTATAGATTATTATTATTATTATTATTATATATTGGTTAAGATTCCTCATACCTACTACTTTGCATTCATATGCTTATCATTCGAATGACCTTTTTTTGGTTTTTTGGGATAAGGCTCATTCAAATGACTTTTGAAAACCTAGTAAGAGCATCTTTAGGGGACTAGTTATTTTAGCTTGCTAGCTAAGGCATAACAAGACTATAAGAACATTTCCAAGAGACTAGTCCTCTTGGTTGTCTTAGTTAAAGTAGAGAAAAAATAATTAGCCTTATGAAAAAAGAATAGCTAACCCTCTTGACTCCCTCAGCTAAATAATGAAAAGCTCTTATCAGTCTCAATCTCTCCAAAGTAGAAAAAAATAGCTAGCCCAGTAGCCCTCTAGGGTATCCTCCAAGTTTGTGACAAAAGTTATGTTAGAACTCGTTTTATGAAAACCTTATCAAAGGTGGTTTGGTTAAACTATTTGTAATGACAAAAGAAATGGTGTTTCATGCACAAACTTGGGTATTATTGATGGGTATAAAAACACCTTAAGACGTCCTTAATGTCCAATATCTGATAAGCCGATGAATTATTTTGAAAGTTTACGAGGCGTGATGGTCCTAAATTATTACTATGTCCATAGTATTAATAACATGAACAACAATATCATCCGATAAGCTATATCTGTATCTTATACATGTTCTTCCTTAGAAGGCCAACTCATATCAAGATTGTGCAGTGAAAAAATAGAAGAAAAATACCAAAAACTCCCAACGCAGAAAACTGAATTATCGATGTGGGAATAGAATGGTAAGCACCATAATTAACATGGGGTAATGACCTTTAGCAACTACTCTTTGAGCCCATGGAGATGAGGAAATCATCAATCTCAGGGGTCATAAGAAAGCAGCCTTCCTGGAAAAATGTGCTCAACTCTTTACAATTCTGCCGGTTGAAATTGCCGTCACTGCCTTTTCCCTACCTTTCCTACCATTGTCTATCCAATAGCATATAATCAATATTGAATCCTATAAGTCATTTCAGTTTGATCACAACTCATCGTGAACATCGGGTTCTGAATCGGCTTTGTCATTGGTCGAGCCAGCTGAATCCCCAGCTGATTTATCATTTTGAGAGGGATTCTCTTCAGAGGTTGAGTGGGAAGTATTTTCATTTTCCCCACTGCTCTCAGTCTCATTCTTCGTAGGCTTCTCAATTTTCGGCTTTGGCTTGGGAATTCTATTGACTCTGGCAACCTAGACAATAACCATCAATAACAATTGAAGAGTGTTACACACACATAAAACTTGCAAATGACGTCCTCATTCACATAATCAAATGATGCCCTCTTAATCAAATAAGAGAGCCTGCAATAGTACCTTATCTGAAGATTGAACACCTTCCCATATACGTCTTCAGACGTAAACACGGGTGCATTGAATCCAGAATTCCTGTTACAGAAAGAAGAAAAAAAATTAAGAAAAAAAACAGTTACCAGAAGCGAAGGTGTATAGATTTCATTTTTTAATTATAATTCTCATTGTCTATTTAAAAAACAAACAAACAAAAAAAAACACACAAAAGCATTCACAATTACGTATATGAAGATTATTGTCATAGTTCACAAGCACTTAAACTTCCAAGGAGAAGCAGTCAAACTGCACCTTCAGGACAAATCAATGGATTTTGAGATGAAAAATATATATATATATTGCAAGCAATTTACTTGTAAACTATATTCTTAAATATATTGACTCGACAACCTGAACAACTTCAGTGGTAGGGACACACTCGGATAATTCTCTGAAACACTGGATGAATTACAGAATCAGAGGCACTATATCCTTTCTGCCATGACTACATAGCAGGAAGCCAGGACTATCGCATGAAATGAGCATCTAGAGAGAGAAAGAGAGAGTTCATATATTTGTGTGTACAGAAGAAGACTTTTCTAAATAACATACTCCATTTGGAGATTTAGAAACAAAAAAAATAAGTGCTCTCAATTTGTAAGGGATAAGGGTTATCTTCTTTTGAAAGTGATGTTGTATAGGTTTTTATAAGGTCTTTTGAGTCTCTTTTTGCATAAGACACATGCACTGGATTTCTGTCCTCCTTTTGCAATACAATTTAACTTCATCAAAAATTAAAAAATAGAAAATTCTCAACGAAACCACTTGAAACGCTACTTTCTTAACACAACTCATAGCAGCTTCATTTAGACCTAAATTCTATTCTGAGTTCTGAACACGATAAAACCTGAAAAATAAAGCCTCCTCTATACAGCCAGTAAAAACCTGACTTCCACTTGAATGCAGAAATTCTTAAAAGATTGACCACACTCAATCCAATTCTTTCTTACAAGGAAAGGAAAAGCTAATAAAAGAATTGTTCAAATCTAAAAAAGACCTTAAAAGGATCACAAACTCTAGCACATATTTTAATCCTAGCAGAATGGTCCGATTAAGACGACAAATTCCTCAATTTTCTACTCATCATTGACTACCACAATCTTAACACAAGGATCCCAGAGGATCAGCAAAGATTAATCCCTGAAATGCAAGAAAACCTAAATAAAAGTTTTCCCGTCTTCATGTTTGACACAGAAAATAAATTAATTAAATAAAAAAAAATAATCATTTATAGTTTGTTAAAGATGATTAAAAAAAAAAGGTTATATTAACAACCAGAAACTGCAGAAACTAAACAAGAAATAAATAACTCACTTCTTCTGCTCATCCTCCTTCATATTCAACCAATTCTTGACCTTCTCAGCATCACTCAGAACCTGAAAAGCAGACTTCGTGATTAGGAATTTGACATTCCCAGTGATGAACCTCATATGATGCCAACTCAAGATCATTTCAAAATATTCAAGACAAAACTATCACTAGGCTGAGTTATATTAAATGCGATCAAACACCTCCTCTATTTTATCTTTTGGAAGCCAAGATTTCTTTGTCTCCCAGCCACGTACAACCTGCAAATGCTCAGAAAAGAAGACAGTAAATGTACTGAAAGCCAACCAATGTGATTTAGCAAATTCAACAGTTTCAGAACAGTGACAAAAAACTTCAATAACTTTGGCAAAATAAATAGTGAATTATAACACTATTTTAAAATATTAAACTTCTGGGTCATTTTTCTACACAACAGGCATGCTTGACTCAAATAGAACTCATGCACCGCTTAAAAAATAAATAAAAATAAAAATAAATTGTGCAAGATCATTTGTAAAACCCTCAGAGTCACAAGGCATTCATTTCATGGCTGGCAAACAAGCAAGTCCCAGTCGCTAATCAAAGACAGCACCAGATATTCATCTTAATCTCCTAAGAAATAGAAAGTATAGCCCTCAGGGAATACCAAAACAAAGAAATTCTAAATAATTGGGAAAGACCTTGTTGAGTTGAGTTTAGTTCTAGATAATGTCAACATTAACTGAACATAAAATTGCATCAAGCAAAATTGTCAACACATGTACATGTGCAAATACATGCATGACAAACTACCATCTC
Source organism: Liquidambar formosana (assembly GCA_039720395.1). Lineage (NCBI taxonomy): Eukaryota > Viridiplantae > Streptophyta > Magnoliopsida > Saxifragales > Altingiaceae > Liquidambar > Liquidambar formosana. Next base: position 15,465,007 of record CM077835.1, on the reverse strand, counting down.
ATAATTTGAGTGTGAAGGATACCAAGGGGTAGCTCAGTTGGCAAGGAACCACGCCTCAGGAAGCAGAAGATCCCGACCCTTGCTAAACCCCTTGGGACCACCTACACAAGGTTTCAAGGTTCTCATGGGCCTTGGACTTACCAAGTCCATATGGGTTGTGGGGTCTGATATGGGCCCGAGGATTAGCCTAAAGGTTTCCTCGTTATTAAAAAAAAATAATAATAATAATAATAAAGAAAATAGGTACTTAAAGTCTTAAAGTTAAAGATAGCATCTTCACCCGAGTTGCTAAGAAGCATTTGAGCATGTATCAATGCAACTTGCCGATTTGTCTCTAACTCTCTATCAAAGCCCTTTGGTATACATTGTTCTCCCCACCTCTAACAGTTCAGGCTTTTAGATAAATTAGTAAGTTAACATGGTATTAGAGTAGGAGGTCTTGTGTTCAAATCCCTCTCGGAGTATTTTTGCCTTGATGCTACCCAGTATATTCTCTCACGAGAGTCTGTTACTGTGAAGGAGACTGCACATTTTTGGGCACCCTGGAGGGGTAAGGTTTAAAGCTGTGGATAAACACTGTTCTACCCCGCTCTAAAAATTTCCCAGACACTTCTGCTCCTCTTTCTCCTCTTTAAATCTCCCTGCATTGTTGTGCTCACCAGTCTTAACCCAACCAACCTTCATTTTCCCAATTTCTTTTAACCTAAAACTTCTCTTCCTATTGCCCTAACTTTCTTCCTAACTTTAGGCAATTACCATAACACAGGAAATTATTCTACTTTCTAGTACACTCCTGCATCAATTTCCAATATAACAACCAAATCAAAATCATATGCTTCAAAGTTCAAAGCATTCACACTCTTGACTTTTTGTTCAAATCATTCACTCTTGAATTTTTGTCTATGTATTATGAGGTAATATTATATGTTGTGAAGCCTTTTATTACACAAATTAGTTACATCAACAGGTAAACCACATCAAGGATACAGGCACCAGTTATGTCATCCACACTTCACATGGTGCTAACGCTAGAACATATATTCACATTTTCATTACTGCAAAAGCACAGCCCAAGCCAATATTTCCTGCAATGTAGGTCAATATGGTATGTGGAACAAGAACAGGCACACAATATGCTGCTTACCCCAGAACATGGTATGATGGGGGTAGGCTTATATAGTTTATGAATATTGGTTGATTGAACGTAAGAGTGTGATAAGGTAGCTTTATGCAAGAGCAGTTTTCTATACATCAATAAAAGATTATTGATGAAACTTTATCATAAGTTTTTCCATAAAATTTCACAGTTTACACTAGGTTTCTGATTTTTATTTCTGGTATTGCCTTGAAAAAATGGAAACTGAACAAAGAAATAAGAATAGATCTTTAGGGATGCCAAATGTAGTGTTTTGGAACGAAATTGTAGCATGTTTCAGATCATAGTTCATTACAGTATTATTGAATTGTGGTAACACTTGGCGCAGGGTTACAAAAAATATTACCACTTACAACTGACTACTAACTATCTCAGGTACCTGTTGCAGCTCACCAAGGTATCTTCGAGCATGTTCAGATGCGGCTGGCCGTGCAGTAAGCTCACTCAATCTGCATCAAAACAGTTATTGGTCAGAACAAGTTTTCACTTTCCAAAAAATACTTAGCAACTGAACATAGAAACAAACCTGAAGAATATAGGATCTCCAATGGATTTCAACAAATCTAGGCGTTCTTGAAACTCATTAGCAGTAGCATCTTCACCATCAGTATACAGCCATTCTTGCACCTGAAATAATAAAAGATTTCAACATGAAAGAATAATGCCTGTGAGTCACCCTCCCCTGATCCCCAAACTTCCCCCCCCCCCCCCCCCCCCCCCAAAAAAAAAAAAAAGGCTAACCTCTTCAAGCTTTTCAATAAAGGATTCACGTTCTTGGCTAGTAGAAATTTTTTCAAACTGCTCGGATGATTCAAGCTGGTATAATCAATAAAGCCATCAACAACAGAAAATAAATTATAAGCAAATATATCAATTGACATAGTAAAACAAATAAAATAAAGAATGAAAAGAAATAAAAGAAACCAGTTAGCCATAAAAGATAGAAAGGAAAAGAAACTACAGTAGTATATTGGACCAAGAAGACATAGAACACCATATCTGGGAAAAAGTAAACCAATATAATGAAAGAGGATAACAAGGACAACAAAAATAAATGAAATAAAATAAAAACCAAATCTCGGATGACAACAAAACTATGCAACACACAAATTGAAATGACAAACATTAAACAATTAAGAAAAAACTATAAGAAATCAAGATTAACAATTGCAGGCCCCCATAAATGGTTACGGAACCTTTTTTTTATTAATAAGAAATTATGGAACTTAAAGGGGATAAGTTCCTTCATTTTCTTTTTTCTTATACCAAAAAAAAAAAAAAAAAAAAAATCATTAATAGAAAGGAAGGACAAATAGCCCTTCAAAAGAAATAGGATGTTAGTTTTATCATAAGAGTTCAAACCTTTTCTCTGGTAGCATATATATATCCTTCCAAATTATTTTTTAACTCTGCAGTTCTTCTTCGCTCTGCATCCTTTTTGTCCAGTGCTTCTAATTTTCGTTTGGCTTCATCCAGAGATTCTTTTGAAAGAGGCATTCCAAGTCCCACTGTCTTCTCAACTATCTGCAATCAAGAAATAAAACAGCTCAAAATTAAAGTATTCAAAAGGCAATTGATCTTATGGCATTCAGCTAGTTTATACCTTTAGTGGGTTTTATTTACAGCTAAAAAAAATCTATTCAAAAAGTCTTTCAAGTAAAGATACAGCTAAAAAAAAATCCTAATGTTGGATAGATCTTATGGCATTCAGCTAGTTTATACCTTTAGTGGAACCCTAAAGGTCCGCTTCTTCAGTTTTTTTTCTGCACCAAGATCCACAGTACTTTGTTCAGTTACACTGGAGTTGGACGTATCAATATTCAAGTTGTCATTGCTTTCTTCTGAAGTGTTCTGAGGACCAGCTTCAACTGATATGTTGGGGGAAGTGGTGGTAGAGTTCTCAACAGTCAGATTCAGTTTAGGAACTTCAACCCATTCAGATATTTCTACAACAGCATCTGCTCGATCCAAAGAAAGTATTCCACTTCTACTGAGAGAGAAATGAAGATTTGCCTTAATGGGGGAGGAGAGATTCCGAGATGAGTACCTAGAAAACAAGAGAAAGGCACAAAAGAGAAGACCAAATCAGAAATTATTTGAAGTTTCCACAAAGAAGTATGGTTGTCTCTACTTAAAAGCATAAAGCAGAACTCAGATATACATATTATACAGAATGTTGCTAGTCCTTACTTCTCACTAGCATTGGTCAAACCAGACACATCATACTGAGCAAATGGATGAGAAGAAACACCAGGTGGTAACGGGCCTTCACTCTCATAAGCAAGTGAAACTTCAAAATCTTTGTTATGTACAATGGATCTGAACATCTGTTATGCAGTTGACTTCAAACATGATTAGTAAAAGGAAAGAGAAAAAAAAAGGGAAAAAAAAAAAAGAAAAAAGAAAAAAGAAAAAAGAAGGAAAGAAAGAAATAATGAAAAATCACTTGAAGTCTTTTTTTTTTCCTATTTTTCATCATTTCTAACAGCATATATTCAAATGACCATGTGAATTACCTTACTAGGTAGTTTTTTCATTCGTTGTACGAGTAACTGTCTACTGTTCTCATCTTTCAAAAGATCCGGACCATCTAACTCAAAGAAAAATCCATATGAAGAACCATCAACCATTCCTAGCTTGCGATTCAATTTGATTCCATCACTTAAATTTGCAGCATGTAGTGCTGCACCGAGAACAATAGCTTCATCAGCATCCAAATGTTTGTCCAGATCATTCTTTCCAAGAAATTCCTGAAGCTTGGCCTGTAAAAGGAAGAAAAGTGAAATTTGTTGGATGGTTATCCATCGTAATTGATGAAAGCTGAACTAATTGGTATAATAGATCTGTGCTAGTATTTTTCTGAATCATGTTTCAGAGAACCAATTGACACATTCAAACAGAACACATCATAATGGTATCCAAAGTCAAAGAATGAGCACCACATATGCAGTGTAGCTATGAGTATGCATATTGACATTGACAGTTGAAATTCACAGAACTGATACTTCTGAAATCCAGACAATTTATCATGCACAAAAAATATAGTTGATATACATCTGTGATGTCCCGCCAACTATAAATAAATAATCTGTGGCATAGCAATAATAAGGATGCATTGTACAGTGTGCAAGTCCAGAGTAAAGATCGTGATTGCAGCAAGTTTACAATAAACTACATGCTTAAAACCCTTTGAAGTTGAATCATGTATGTCATACATATTGCTTGTATGGACTGTGGAATGCACGTTTTGGTTGCCTTTTTATTTTCACTTGAGCAACCATTACGTTCTTGTTAAGAGATTATCAAACAAACGAGAAGCAGCACTTCATAAGAATATGCTGTGAAAAATTCATCAAGTCACAAATGAACACTTAGAAGTATAATTAGCTACGTAACATTTATACATAGGTCCTCAACAAATTCTTGAAAATTTCTATGATGTCAAATAAAATAATCATTTGGTCTAGCAATGCTACAGACAAGTGAATTCACACGAAATCCATCTGATCCCATGTTTGCAACTCTATCACATAATTGGAGGAGTGGTTAAGAGCAAAATGATTGCTGCTTCTATGCTTTTAAATGACAATAAATACTTTCTTGCTCATGGGTTTTTGTGACAGAAACAATGTAGTGCAGACCTGCAACTTTGGCACTCGAGTGGCTCCTCCTATCAACTCGACTGCATATATATCATCAACATTCATGCCAGAATGCTTAAGCACTTCTTTAACAGGAATTAGAGATTTCTCCCACAAATCTGCACAGAGCTCTTCAAACTTCTCACGACTTATAGTGCTCCTGAAAAAAAAAAAAAAAAAAAAAAAAAAAGTCCCAGATAATCAAATTTCTATGTTGATCTTATTTACCAAAGCCAACTTCATGAGCATACTTCCCAAGGTACAGGAAGTAAATATCTGGTTACCAAGTTTATCACTTCTGCTATCTGGTTACCAGTAGCAGATATGTTGAAAATTCTATCAAACCCAACTAAGGCATCCCAATGGCACTTCCATATGGCCAGTGGTAGCAGCACTCTACTTCACAGGTGGAAACCAGAAATTAGGAATGCTCACCGCAAGGGGATTAGCAGTGTAAACAATCTAATTAAAATATATTGAGACAATGGAAAGATTTCAGGTTATTTTGGGAGGGAACACAACTCATTTAATATATATTTTCTGCTAGATATGTCAAAAGTATATATAGATGTGATGAATTACCATTTTAAAAAGATGTTGGAAAATTTTGTTGCCTATCAAAAAAAAAAAAAACATGGTGGTGAAGATGGAAAGTAATGCGGTAAGGAAATCTGTGGAAGAGCCTTTGGAAAGCAATTATAAATGGTTTGAGTTCTTTTTCAAATGAAGTAGAGTTTAAACCTGGGGTCATATGAATGGTTTGTGGATAAGATTTTGGTCAGATGTTGGTGAGGATGTGGTGTTAAGGAGGCGTTCCCAGATTTGTTTAATATTGTGGTTCATAGAAAAACTTGGATAAAATATTGTCTTTCTAGGAGAGGCAACTTGATGCCTCAAAATATTCTTTTGTCAGGAATTTCCATGATTGGGAAATGAAAGGAGTGAAGGCTCTTTTCAAAAGGCCCTAATAAATTAAGTTTGGTTAGGAGAATGGGGAATAATATATTAAGGAAAGATAGAGGAAACGGGTTTTTTTCCCCTTTTTTCCTTGTGTGTGTGTGTGTGTTCTACTGTTCTATAGTTTGGTTGCCATTGGTTCCTACAAAAGTGGTTTTCTTTACTTGGACAGTGATGTGTGATAAATGATAATTATGTGTGGGTTGATAGTCTTATTAAGAGGATTTTACTGTGGCCAGACTGGTGCCATTATATGTAAAGTGGCTAGGGGGTTATGGGACTTCTGATCTGGTTTATTTGGAAAACATTTGGTCTTCTCTCAATCAGATCCCTGATTGGTAGACTGGTGGTATAGAAGTGGTAATAGTCCCTCTCTATTAGTTCAGAAGATGGTGCCGAGCACAACGTTCTGGATTCTCTGGGAAGAAAGAAATAGAAATTTTTTGAAGGGTTTGAGCTTTCTAACTGGACATCCAGACTTAAACTAGTTAGTATTCTTTTTGCATGGACAGGTTCAGTGAGGTTTGGTATGCAAGTGCACTTCATAGTTTTCTTAGTTCATTATCTTTGTAAAAGTTTTTTCCTTTTCTTTCTCTGTATACCTCACCTGTATGGTGGTTGGCCCTTTCTTTTTACATTTATACATAAAGTCTTTACTTGATGAGAAAAAACAAAAGAAACAAAATTCACTACTTAGGGCAATGAGGTAAAAATTGAGTTTTCTTATGACAAAAGAGGAAAAAAAAAAAATCCCTACTTCACTTAATATAAAAAATAGAGATATAACAAATAGAAGAAAAAAAAAATCACACTTACAACTCTAATTGCATGAATTATTTGCTCACATGCAACTTTATAAAAACTCTAAAATCGGTTCAATGGAAGGTTTGAATGTTTTTTCTAACTACATCTATGATTACAAAAAAACCATTTTGGTAGTCAGTACAAACAGAAAAGTATAGATCAGAAAATATGTGGTTCACCAGTAATTGGTTAAGATGATTCCTGGCAGGGAAATTCTATAGAGCACCGATCATCAATTTGATAACCAGATTTTCTCTAGTTGCAACATGTGAAATTACAATATTGAAACAAACTGATGCTTCAGTAATACGTATTTTGCCTATTGTTACTCAAAATGATGTATCCAGAAAAACCAAATCAATCATACAGTCAAAAAAGTTAGGTTGCAGACTTGCAGTCAATACAAATGAAAGTAAAAATGGATAGGAACACTGATAGGGAACTAGGAATAGATTTTTACAGCAAATAAAGCATTAAAGTTTGGAGGAAAAGGTATTATATGCACCAAAATGTTTAATATAAACGAATCATGCTTGTTTCAGTTGCATGCAAATTAAAGGAAAGTAAATGGGCGATAACTATCAATTGGTATTGCAAAATATAAACAATGGCAACCAAAACTCACAAAAAGAACTGGTCTATATCTCTGTTTTTTTTTTCACTTTTTCTGTTTTTTTTTTTAAAGGGTTAACAAAAGTTAAACATGAAGTTCTTTAGTTTTAGTGCATTGAATAGGCATTCCCAACAATGTGGCTTTCCTTGAAGGATTATAAAATGTCCCTTTCAGGAGGAGATAATAAAACCAGTTAAATAACTTCCTACAATGAACCAAGAAAATCTAACCATTCCACTCAGACTTTTATATAATAGCCTTGCATTCTTGACTCTTGAGAATAATTTACATTAAAATGTAATTTAAGAAAAATGGTAGCAAACCATCATGCATGCCTTTGAGACATGGACTCTGTGCTTCACCTTAGAGTACCCATGTCAACACAACATTACATGGGTATGGGTACTCCGGCAGTACAAATTGAAAAATCTTTGGACACCAGACTAATCCACCACCTGAGCAAGCACCAAACACCCAACACCAACACTTGAGTACGCAGAAGCATAAGAGGAAGTGGCCAAGAATTGGCCTCCAAGTGGTTAAGGATAGAACCAATCAAACTTTGTGGGTGATTTCTAAGTCAATCGAGGACCAACAGAGGATTTACGAAAAGTTGTAGACGATACTATCAATAGTTCTAGTACTCTCCGTGACCTTTAAAAAAAAAAGGCTCACAAGGGTTTGCTACCTCAAAACCACTACTCTGTGGGATAAGGTGGAGGTGGAGGAGGAGGAGGAGGTGGGGTTCTTGTGGGATAAGGTGATGTTTTTGGATTCTTTTTGGGCCTCGGCTTCTTTGGAGTTTAGTGGTATTCCATTTTTTGTTATCTCATCTGATTGGAGGGTTGTCTGTGGCCTAGAGCAATTTTTGTTCTTGTTTGTTTTCTTTCTCTTTTCTTTCTTTGACAGCATTGTAGGACACCTTGTCCTTTTTTGTATTTTCTTTGATAAATAATACATTCTCTTTCTTGCTTATCAAAAAAAGAAAAAAAAAACACTACTCTGTCCTACTAAGACGGTGAAGTCTCTTGTTTTAGCTATGTTTTATTAGAACTTGTAGCTCCATGTGTAAGAGCTTGGACATTTTAAGTTCAAACTAGCAGCCTGAATAAAATATGAACTCAAGAAAGAATTCATGAGGTCTTCAACAGAAAACTATTTTCACAATGTCCAACAGCCCCACCCTCTTCTCTTTCTTACAGTATATAGAAAAACACTTTCAAAAGAAACTGATAATTCACACAAAAGAGTGATGAGTAGCTTCGAAATTCCACCTACCTAAAGTCCCGATCATCATAGAGGGATTCAACTGATATAGGAGCCATCGTATTTGCACTTAAAATTTCTTTTGTTCGCTTAACCTGTTTCTTCAATTTCGCCATTGCCTTGGGAGACTTCCTCACATCAACCCCATTTCCCATTTGTTTATTAAACTCATCAGCAAAGTACTCCACCAATTGTAATTCCATAGTTTGACCCCCAAGTTCTGGATCCCATCTAACATCCTTAACCTGAAACAGCTTTAAAAGTTAAATAGCCTGCCAACAATACTAAAAATGCTAATGATATTCAATAAATAAAAACAAATAATCTCAGGCACAAATACCCGCATATAGAACAAGGATCATACTAATAAAAAGGTCAAGGGTTAAAGAGGGAAGAAAGGAGGATAAACTTGTTTGGAGAATGGCATCGCATGCTCCTTTTTGGTGCATTTGGAAAGAAAGGGAACTTGTGAACTTTAGATTGAGTGGAAGTGTCTTTAGTAGAGTTAAAATCCTTTTTGGTTAAAACTCTTTTTTGGTGGTTTGTGAGCTATTCTGCAGGGGTAGCCCTTCTTTTGTTCTTTTTGTAGATTCTCTTAAGCTCTAGTTGGGGTCTTTAGGCTAGTGCTTGTATATGTCCTATGTACTTCGGCTAAGCCCTTTTTCTTTTCTTTTAATACAATACTTCATTTTATCAATAAAAAAATTAATAAATAAATAAATACATATAGAATGAAGATCATAGTGACATAAAAACTTAGCCTATGAAGGGTTAAGATGAAGCAATAATGAACATCAAACATGATTACTAACATCAAAGTAACCAATATCATAAAAAAAAGTAGCAACAAGGACCCAAAATTGAGGATGAATATTATTTCAAAAACATCCACTAGAGTGAAGGAGCCCAACTTTATGTACAGTCAGTAGAAAATGAATTAGCTAAAACAAAACAAAACAAAACAAAAAACATCTCTAGCCAGTAGCCACTAGATTAATTGGACAAATTGTTCATAGAAAGCCCACCCCTGCAAAGATCCTTCCGAAAGATATCACTTGTTATCAACCATTAGAAGAAAAAGACTTGCCAAAAGTAAAAATATTTTAACAAAAATTAAAAATTAATATACCAACGATGTGTTCCCCAAATATGGATTACATACAACTAATAATTTACAAGTTATTATTCAGGAAAACCAGGTTATTATATCCTGAAAATTATTATATATATCGTTGAGGGGTAGGTTCTTATAGGAGAGCGAGAGGTGAATTATCTTGGTTAGTAATGTCTAAGTTGATGAGATAGCAAGAAGGTGTTGCAGAGGGAAAAGCAAGGCAATTAGGAAACCTTGAAATGTGGCAAGAAGAGAGGATCCAAAGACTAGGAATACTCTTAGTCTATGTTACACAAATACTTCAAAAATAGTGTAAAATTTTTGGAAAGTAGACGAATCCTACACCTCGACACATACCCACACCCAACACCCGTACACGAGTCCATATAACATAGCTCTTAGTCCTTCTAGATCCCCAAAGTTGTGAATCCCCGTAAGCCACGAAAAGCCTTTATATAGAAATTAAAAGCCTTTTTGTTGAGGAATTCTATTAGTTGAATCACCAAGCCAATGTGAGCCCTTCTCACCCATGAGCCCACACTATGCATGGCTTGTGTCTAAAGACCAATATGGAGTTCATTCCACACATGATAGCCAAGGCAAAAGATGAACTACCCCAATCATGCGATCAGCCACTCGACTAGCTCAGTTAGTTCTTACTCTAACTACCAATTCACAACCCCCAAGCAATCCCAATAAACAGGCTGAGATGGCCTATTTTAGCGCCCCAACCAGCATCATGCCCTAGTTAAGCCTTTCCCAGATCTTGCCACCAATCGAGGTAGGATTGAAGCATTAGGTGCCAATAAAGGGGTAAAAATGGTCCATGAGGTGTCGAATTAATTCATGCTCAGATATCCTTGATACTCAAAAAGCCATCTTATAAAGTGGGAAGCCTACTGCCCAAATAAGCTCCATTGAAATAGAAAGTATAATTAACCTTAGGTGCCATGTGTCACGGTGTCACCAAGCTTAGGATGCATGTGTACAGGAGCGGAGCCAGGGGGTCAAGGGGGGGCAATTGACCCCCCTGACTTCTGTTTTTTTTTTTTTCTTGAATTAACTTATGAGTATTTAAACTTTGACCCTGCCAATTTTTATTTAACCCCTCAAAAAAAATTTTTTTGACCCCCTAACTGCTTTTTTGACCCAAAAAATTGATGACTTTGACCCTTTTATTTATTATAATCATTTTTCTACCCTATACAAAGTTAAAGAATAAATCCCAGAAAATTTCCAAAGTATTTATCATTAGTCTTGAGTCTTGACCCCACAAGACTAATGTTCTGGCTCCACCAATGCATGTGTAGGCTCCAAGTTGAACATCTAGCCTTGTAAACATGTACCTCATAATAAACAATACCTCTAAGGCTTTACTTTTGAAGTCTTATGCCAGAATTTTATTTAAAATATATATATCTATATATATATATATATATGAGTGCGGTTTAGACAGGTGACGGCGCCGTTTGACTTCCCGCGCGAATTCTAATTGTGGCCGTCCGTTTGAGATCTACGGTCCACATTTAAAAGCCACTTTATACGCTTACTCAACCTGACCCATTCACTGCAAAAGAAAAAAAATAACCTATTACAGGCCTAGGTAAAGCAGAATGCTTCTTGGGAGAAGCATCCCAACCCCCTCTCTCTGTTCTCTCTTTCTCTATGACCCTTCTCTCTCTCTTGCTCCTTCTCAACCCCATCGCCGACGGGTGTGAAGTTCAAATACCTGCTTTCATCTCGATCTCCGGCGACGACTCCATCAACTTCCTTCTCCTCTTGCTGATGATGAACTCCTCTGGCCAGATGCTCTCTGTTCTTTTCTCCTCACGTAACCCATTGCCCTTTCTCATGATTTTAGTGTAACCCTTTGGATTTAAGGTAATGCCCAAAAATAAAAATATAGAAAGAAAAAACTTCTACCAAAAAACAATGAATTTAGTTTTTTTTTTTTTTTTTTTTTTAAATTTTTGGTAACCCAAACCCAAAAAAATTGTTTTTTTTTTTTTTTTGGTGATGATCCTAAAATTAGGAGAGATATCCTGAACATGGAATTTTTCGTAATGGGTTGATTCCTCCTTTTATTCATTTACACCATTGCATTGTTTTTTTTCTTCCCTGTTTTTGTACATCATTTCTTCAAAATTCTTAAAGGTGTTCTAAGCTATGTTTTGCTCCCAGTGCTTGGCTGATTCGAGTCCTTTGTTTATCCACTTCATTTCCCAGACAATCATACTATTATTTCATTCAAGAGATAATGATGAGGAACTCCATGACACAAAACTAGATTTGATTCTTTTTAACTTGTTGAGCATCCAAATTTGGAAATTTTGCTTATTATATTAACAAATTGGTAGATTTGGTTAAGTCTTGCGTTGATTTTATAAAGATCCAGCACCACTTATGCACATTTATTTTTATTTTACTTGACACCCGTCAGCGATGGGGTTGAGAAAGGGAGCAGGAGCGCGAGAGAGAGAAGGGTGAGAGAAAGAGGGAACACTGGAAGAGAGAGAGAGAGAGAGGGTTGCTTCTCCCAAGAAGCATTTTGCTCTGCCCAAGGCCTACCTAATAGGTTTCTTTTCTTTTGCAGCAAACGGGTCGGGTTGAGTAAATATCATAACGTAGCTTTTAAGTGGACCGTAGATCTCAAACGGACGGCCACCATTAGAATTCATGAGGAGAGTCAAAAGGCACCATTGCCTGTTTGAACCGCACTCATATATATATGTGTGTGTGTGTGTGTGTGTGTGTGTGTGTGTGTGGGATGATGATCAGGTAACACATGATGATATAACTTATATCAACACCCACATTGGAAGTTGTACATTGTGCATTAGTGGGTTATGGAGCACATTGGGCCAATGCAAGGGGTACAACACTCAATACATGGTGCTAATATAACTTATATCAACACGTGCTGACCTGATCAGGACTGTGTATATATGTATATATATATATATATATAATTGGACTAGTTTCCTTGAAGTGCGCTTTACTTCTAAAATAGTAAATATATTCAAAGTGTATTTGTGACACTTCTTCCCATACAGCTATATCATATCCAAATATGGAAGATGTCCCTAGACCAGGTGGTAAAGCCTCATTGGCATCATACCTAAAGCTAGGTTCGAAATCGTCTGCATGCTAACAACCAGCAACTAACAATTTCCCAGCAAATAAATAAATACATCATATCCAAATTTGAACCAAAACTGTTTGTTATAAACAGCAGATTTCCAAAAGTTGCTAAAGCAAACAATCACAGAAAAAGTGGACAACAACAACAGCATTGGTATATTTCACTGAACAGGACTCAACTTGTTTCTACACTACCATACAAATGTAGATATCAGCATATTGATAGAAATTAAGGAAGGTAGTTGACTCCTAATAATCAGAACAATACAGAGCAATGCCTCGTAAAAAATGTCAATGCAAAATTTTCAAGCACTAGCAATCAAAACATAAAATCCTTGTTGGATGGAAAGCATTACCTGAAATTGATTCACCGAGACCGACTTCCCAAACTCCTTAGGCACTATAGGCCGAGAAGTATACAAGGGCTGCGTAAGTACTACTAGCCCCCATATCAGTAGAATATAACATGCCTCGACCCATTCGAGAAATCCTTATCAATCCCATACTGTAATGCCGCACCCGAATGCTCATTCATAAGTGACAGCACATTAATACCCGCCAATTGCGCAGCCTGAAGCATCCCTTTACGCTCCGCCTGCCCAAAGTAAGGAGGCACGGCTATAACGGCATCCTTAATGGGAACCTTGGAATGAAACTCCGCTAAATGTAGAGCATAACCCAAAACCATGGCCGTTAGTTCCTCAGCGGTATAAATAGTGACACCATCATCGATCTTAATAGCTGCACCACCTCTAGAGTCTTGAACAACATCAAATGGTAAATACATAGCGTCGAGACGATCTTTGACATATTTATACGGTTTCCCGATCATATCCCGAACAAGGGAAAATACTTTGTGGGGATACCGAGCGAACTATCCCGGCTGCTTCTTCCCCGATTAGCCGATTCCCAGATTGGAATGCGACTAGTGCTGGGGATTTGCGCTTTGACATCTCGTTAATCGCGACAGAGATGGGGCTCTGTCCCGGTTTTAGATTGACCACAGCTACTTTCAACCATTCAGAACCTAGATCTATGCTCGAAACAGCAGACTGGGATGGAATCGGGATAAGCGAAACCACGAATAAGAATAGCGCAAGCTTGAATAAGATCGCCGCCATTCTCGATCGCGTTCAAAACCCTAGACCTGCAGGTTCATCTGAAGAGCACAAATCCAAAGCAACTATAAAAACTCATGGAAAAAAAAAAAAAAAAAAACGAATTACTGAATTGATTAAATTGCGTTTTGATTGGTTTCCGAGAAACCGAAAGAAGAATAAACAACAGAAAATTTCGAAATTTTAATAGGCCGTTGTTGTTTGGGGGCCGAGAAAGTGAAAAGCTCAACTACTTGACTAACAGATCAAACAGTAGGTCATATATATTTACATGTAAAAAGATCACCCCGAACCCAAATTTGCAGCAGCTAAACCACCACATTGAACCCAATTTACAGCACCCAAACACTTAGAGAGAGATTAATACATATATATAACCAGAGATGAATCATAATTGTTTGATCGATCCAACAAATGGAAAGGAACCATACTAGATCTACATATATACACAGAGAAAGGGGTGAGGAATCATGCCTGTTTTTCTGGGAGAGAGAGGCAGAGAGACGAATAGATCAGAGCGCGAAGAGAGACGACTGGGAATTGCTCAGTGCTTTCATTTTTCTCCGTGTTTTCAATTTTACCCGGTTGAAAACATAGAAAAACGGTGACGTTTTCAATTTTCAAGTGTTTCTTTTTTTTTCTTTTGCTCGTTCTCTAGAAAATGTTTTCTATTTCTTCACCGAGAAAATGCTTGATTACGAATTTCGAAAACATAATTTTTAAGGAAGATTGTGCACAAGTTTTTTTTTTTTTTTTTTTAATTAAACACACAGAGATTCGGGTTAATTTTGAACAGATAATACTACTTTCCCCCACACTTTTGTCCTACGTTTGATAAGGATTGTAATCATATTAGTGGCTCTCACAATCTTACCCTCCCAAATATTATCTCGGATTTAGTGCAGTTTGCACTTTTAATTGCATTGTGTAGTTACCGGTAGATAGGCGTCATGTGGCAAGAGAGAAGCATGAACAGCTGAGATTCAATGCAAGGATTTCACACCTAAAGGTTATAATGTTAACACTTTGACGCCAAACTCATTTTCTGAAATCCCAACCGTTTATGTTTCTCCCTTATCACATGATGCTCATCCATCGAAAACTATACCATGTAATTAAATGTGCAAATTACACCAAATCCAAATCCCCAAATACCTTGATAAGACAAAATGTAAGGCAAGTGCGGGGTTACCTAAAATTTCCCATTTTGAACAAATTATTAAAAAAGATGGTTTGAAATTTGGACAAAATTTTAAGCAAAATTGTTTGACCCATAAAAAATCAGTTGGTCAATTCATTAAATTGTAAAATTTGTTTAAAATTGGTTATTATGAAGATTAATAGTTCAAAAATGCATGAACAATGATATAATAATTTCAGCAAATATGTGGTTTGGAAGGGAAATGTTTTTTATCCTCCTTTACCAGCTTGAGAAGCTCACATGATGTGACATGATAGGTACTTTTGATAGTGTTATTTGGTATCACTAATGCATCTCTATTTTCATGTTTCATCATGAAAATTCATTTTGAAAGATCCAATAGCATTGACGCATTTGGAATTTGATTATGGTGATGAAATTTCATTGCATTATAGTTCATTGTGACTTCATGGATTTCATTATAAAGTAAGAGGGGGAAATCGTCTAATGACATGTAGTAATTGTTTTTTTTTTTTTTTTTTTTTGGGGGGGTCAAATGAGTGGTATTCCAAGCCATTGGACTCAGACTAATTCCCTCGTGATATACAAATCACTCGCAAACCCATGAATCCGATAATGAAGGAATAAAGACTCAAACTCAAAACTTATGATTCTTAAGCCACGGTCCTTTACTATCTAAAATATGCCTCTTGTTGGTTTCATTTAGTAAGTGTTGAGCTACTAAAATTTAGACAGCCTAAAAGATTAGAACTCCTTATGAACTCCTACAATTTACACCATTATTTGTCTTTTTGAAAGACTCCGATGACGAAGTCAAAGAGTAAAAGATAATGAAAGCAATAAGCTCTATATATTAGAGTTGTGAGCAATTTTCATTGCACCTTCTATTGGAGAGTATTGAACTCTCCTTTTTCTAGCCTCGAGGTTGTGTGTGGATGAGGAGTGAGGGAGGAACACGGGCAGTGTTGCAGTACTTGAATATTTCATCATCCACAATGAAATTTATCAGAGTCTTTGCCCGTGGATATTATAAATTAGAAGCTGAATCGATCACATAGCTTGTTAGTGTACTTGTGTATCTTCTTTCTCTTTTCTATCTCTTGTTGATTTTTTAGTTACATTGATATTTAAATCTTCGTTTGCCATAACAAACTGGTATTAGAGCAATAGAGCCTCATTGATAGACAAGGATAAGACCTTTTGCTGAATTTTTAAAAAAAAATTAACTTGCTTCCAAAATTTGAGATATTTCCATGGCCTCTAGTGAATGATTTTATGGTCACATAGGGTTTCGAAAAGTGGTAAACGAATAAATTATGGAGGATTGTTAACACATTCACCCATAGGATTAAAAAAATTAGTTCTTTTTTATTTGGAGTAGATGGATAAAAAAAATATTTAATGGGATTTTTAGATATGATTTTATATTTGAGGAAAGTTTAGATATTTCCCCAAAAACTTATTTGAAACTTAGTTTTTCTTCGTTGAAGAGAAATTCAAATTGCCATACAAAATTTTTGGCGAAACCATGTATCATCAAATTGTAAACCTTGTTTTGAAATTGATTATGAAGAGGCGGAGTCCAAAGACGGATAAGTGATGAATTGATAATAAAATAATTTCAAAACGATGTTTTCAGGATTGGGATCCCATCTAGTGAAATCTTTCTCCATTATGAGTCACTAAATTCCTTGTACATATTCCCCCCCCCCCCCCCCCCTCTCCCTCCATCCATATACAAATGGGATCAAACCATCCCCCCTCCAAACTTTAAAATTGAACAAACAATATCCCATACTTAAACTATTAAATTGTATCGCTTTGATAGTTCATCAAATTTATGATATATTTTCGTCGAATTTAATGCTTGAACCAAGTATTAAAAAGGCTAGTTTAAGCATCAAAATGGTTTAAAGGTACACCTAATACTCACTTGGTTTATTTGCATAAAATTTTTAATGGCAAACAAACGTAAGAGACAGCCATAATATAATTTAGGGTAAATTACATTAAGACCCCCTCTAAAATCTGATAATTACAAATAGACCCCCTCATGTTTCTGAAATTACATTAAGACTCCCTCCCTCTAACTTCCGTCCATAATACGTTAAATCACTTCCAATTTTTTTCAAAATACCCTAATTACCCTTATTGGATGACAACTTACATGTTAAATGATATAACTCATCAGTCCAACACATTCATCCAGTACATTTGATTGATTTATTTATTTATTGATAAACAACTAAAAGATTATATATATATATATATATATATATATATATATATATATATATATATAAAAGAAAAATGGCAAAAAACTTAAATTTTTGTCCAACTGATGTGGTAGCCATCAGATTTGCTCATTAGAAACAATTATCTATTTAATTGATGTGTAAAAATTTAAAAAAAAAAATTGATTTGCCAAGTTGCCACCTCATTTGCCACCTTTATATGTGCATCTCCATTGTAATAATTCTTTTTATTTATTTCTACATATGAGTAATGCTACATAGCTCTTTTTTTTTTTTACTCAAATCTATTTACTCAAATGAGGTGGCAACTTAGCAAATCAATTTTTTTATTTTTTATTTTGCAAATCAATTAAAAATTTAATTAAGTAAATAATTGTTTCTAAACAGCAAATTTGACGGCTGCCACATCAGTTGGATAGAAAATTTAAATTATTTTTAGCATTTTTCTTATATATATATATATATATATTATCTTTTAGTTGTTTATCAATAATAATTAAAAAATTCAAAAGTATTGGATGAATTATTGGACTGGTGAGTTATACGCATTTAACATGGAAGTTATCATCCATTAAGGGTAATTAGGGTATTTTGAAAAAATTTGAATATGATTTAACGGATTAATGGACGGAAGTTAGAATGAGGGGTCTCTTTGTACTTTATTTTGTAAAGTAGGGGTGTCAGTGTAATTTTAAAAACGTGAAGGGGAATGTATCTGTAATAGTCAAATTTTAGAAGGAGGTCTTATTGTAATTTATCCCTATAATTTAAGAAGCTATTTGTCCTGTTTTAAGGTTCAACAGGGATCCCGTGAAAAATTGACCTACAATTTAGGAATGTTCCATGTAATTTACCCAAAATCATAACACCCACAGGTAATTGAATGCAATTTATGATCGTGTGAAGTAGATTAGTGACTCAGACCCTTTAAATGGACGAGTCATCAAGAATCTTGAAAGGTAACAAGCCAATGAGGCAATGTCTAGTTCTTCTAATCAAATCATAAATTGATTACACCATACATCGTGATTTGGGGAGACTGCTGCTTCATCTCGGCGGAGAAATTTGGAAAGAGCGAGGTTTGGAGAGAATATCGGAAAAACCAAAGAAAATAAAATTAATATGCCAAAAGAGGCCTGAAGACTGAGGCGTGACCACGCTTGAAACATGAAAACGACATCGTTCTTCTCTCGCGTATCTTGGCAGTTGATATTTCTCCCCTCCATGAAGAGCGCGATTTTAGCATACCCAAAAGGAAACGCAATTTTAAAAACGCCGCCGTTTCTGGAGGTTCTCCGTCTCTTTAAATATGCTTTAGCGCCACAGAAAGGAGCAGAGAGAACACAATTGGGAAGAAGGAAAAGAAAGAGAGAGAAAACCATGGCTGCACGGATAAATGACTTACAAATTGTTGGAAAGAAGCATGAGTTAACCAAGAGGAAAGAGGTATATATTTCAATGGATTGTTGGTTTGTTATGTCTTTTTCTTTTTGGCACTAAACCTAGTTCGTTTTGCCGGAATTGGGGATTCGGAATGAATTATACCTATTCTACTATCTTCTCCTTTCCTCTCTCTCATCTTGGCGGCTTATTATTGAAATCTCATTCTATTTCCGTTCTCCTCAATTCTGGTATTAAAAAAAAATATGTCATTTCACAAAAGAAAAATTAATGTTAGTAGAATTCCTTTGACACTTTTTTTTTTTTTTTTTAATGATTTTTGTTGTATGTATGTTCATTTTGTACATGTGGGAAAAAAAAATTAAAAAAAGGCAAGACTCAAGCATGAACAAGAGGTACTACGTGCATTGAATGTGGATTTGAGGTTACAAAACGCAGCGTTGGACAATAAGATTGCCCAAGTTGTGAACGAGAATAATCTGCTCCGCCAGGAAAAATTGGAGCTTACCCTTCGCGAACGTCTTCTGTACAGTTCCTTGAAAGCGGAAGAGGAAGGAGATGCTGCCAAATTTGCAGAAATCACTGAGTATCTTAAATTGGTTGGGCCAGACTTTATCTACAACGCTGTTTGGTTGCTCAGAAAGTGTTAAGATACAAAGGGTCGAAGTGGGATTTTGATTCTTATAAAGAATTCTATATAAATTATGCATTCATGTCTACTAGGTCTTCTTTATCTGGTCTACCATTTATCCTTTTACACCAGTTGCTTCTTTCTTGATTAGGAGGATTCATGCAGTTGGTTGTGGACTTGAGCTTACTTATATATTTTATAGCCATTTAATTTAGAGGTAATGATAGAAGTTTTAGTTACATTTGCTTTTTGAATGATTTTTCTCTCTCCCCATTGTGCTGTGGACATGCTTTTTGTTTGGCACCATCTATAATCAGTGTCTGAATTGCCGATAATGTATTATGTTTTCTACTCTTTGACCCCATCATAGTTTTCTTTGCTCACCCCCCAACCCATTGTGCTGTGGACATGCTTTTTGTTTGGCACCATCTATAATCAGTGCCTGAATTGCCGATAATGTATTATGTTTTCTACTCTTTGACCCCATCATAGTTTTCTTTGCTCACCCCCCCACCCATTCCTTCCCCCCACCCCCCCACCCCCAAATTACTAGTTTGTACTTTGTACCTCAGCAGACTGGTAGAGTAGGTTTTTTTTTATTTTTTATTTTTTATTTTTTGGGTAGAGTAGGTGTACTTAAGCAAGGAACATAGAATAACGATGAAGTTTAGAACATCGTGTTGGAAAATAATGAAAATGCTACTGTATAAAATGAAATAGCTAGTACAAGAATTGTAGAAATACAAACAGTGTCGGTTGAGGCGTGTACAAAACACTGTCCTTAAGAGTAGTTCCGCACCTCTGAGTATTTAATTCGGTGCAGTAGGTCACAGCGCTCTACCCTCCAAGATTCAACAACCGGGCTCCCACAATGTGCACTGGCAAGTGTAAGAGTGAAACGAAGAACTCAGAATGCTCCTGACTCTCAAAAATAAATTTGCAGAAAGAAAACAAGAGAAGAAAGAAAAGACGATTTGTCTTTTTGTGTGTTTCTACTGAATGAGAGGGCTGGTATATATAGGCTTTAGAAAAGCTAAAGATGTTCAGTTGGTGGAGATGATAATGGGGTGGGCAAGGTCACTTTGTTAAGGTTGTACAATAAAAAAACTGCCCATTGATCGCATCTATCTAATAACACATTGATTGAATATGGAAGTTATTTAGCACATGTTATGAAAATAAGACAATTATGTATTAGTATTTATTTGTCCTCCCACCCTTTCTCTTCTCCCCAAGCCATAGAAGAACCCAAGCTCCACAGAACCCACTCTTTCAAAATTGGGGTGAGTTTTGAAACCCAATATCCCTATAAGAAGCGGACAGATAACACCTAGGCCATAACTCCATAAGTCACAAAGTCTCAAATAGTAAGTTGAGTTGAGACCCACAAATTCTTTGTGCCCCATTTCTATTTGCGGGGGTCCTAAGTGATCTTATGTTAAAATGAATTGGAAACTGATGGCATGAGGTGTAAAAATGGTGCATGCTATATCAATAACTAGTTGAAAGTGGCCAAATTAATTATTATTATTATTATTTATAAAAAAAAAAAACTGCCACCTTGTGTGAAATTTTAATGGGTTCGGTCACAATTCCAAATTTACAACCATAATTTTTACCCACACAAAATTCAGTTGAATTATTGGCTTTAGTACTGTAGAACTATTTTTCTTTATTCCGAATGATCTTATTAATCTATTTTCAGAAAATTAAAGATATTTAGACTGATCTACCAAAGATATTTCTTTATTACAAACGATCTTTATCAAGTCCTTCAATGCCATTGCTTTATCAATACATGCACTCTAAACATTCTTAATCTTCTTGCACTTGTAGCTAAGAATCTCCCCTCTCCAATCTACAAACCAAGCCTATCCATCCTACTTCCTATGTCACATGAGATTTTTATATGGGAGATTATACTATCCGAGTAAGATGATCTAAGTCTACTACTGTGGCCTTTTTATTTTTTGTAATTCTTACTTAAATCGTGGCCATTTTATTAAACAGTGAAAGCCAAATGAATTGGCATATGGGAGGTACAATGGGCTAGTCAACTTGTATAGACATGAAAGAGACATAAGATTTTCATTTTTGTTGGAATATATTATGCCTAACACAACGGTCACCCAATTTTATACTTAATGCTCTATTGCTCTGAGATGACTTTTTTAGTCTAAACATATGGATATAATTTAAAGACTTGTAATTCTGTACCGCCTGTAAGTTACCAAAAGAGAAGAACATATTTTCAAACGTTAAAAAAATTAATGTAAATCATTGACCATGCGATAATCGAGTATATGAAAGCATTGACATCCAAATGGGAATGGCCATCTCATGGCTTGTAAACGATGATATAAAAGGTTTATCCAAGAGGGTCAACTCAAATGGTCCCAGGATAAGCTATAAACCCGGATATTCTAGGTTACATTCTCCATTATGCTCCTTTGGGGAGCATTTCAGGAATTTATTCTTGACTGTACCATATTAGCACCATATTGATGTGAGGGAGTGTATTCTTAAGATTATCTAGGAAAAAATTAATCGAGGTGCGCGCTAGTTGGCCGTGCACCTTAACCGTCAAACCCCAAAAAAAAAAAAAAACCAAAAGGATATAAAAGGTTTAATTTGGACATAATTGTTGAATAAATGCCGGAGAGGCAAATTACAACTTTCCAGTATTAGTCAATGCCATGTACTGGATGCTTTATAATTTCATATTTTTTTCTCACAATTATCTTAATCTAGCTGTAATCTCTCACAGTCCTATCCAACATAATGAACATTTGTTTTTTTCTCTAAAAATAAAATTTCCCATTCCATGCCGTGATTCATTGATATTCATAATTTCAAAAAAAGTGCTTTGATGGTTTTTACAATGGTTTGGGTATAGGACTACAAGTAAAAAGGACAGGAGGGAGTCGCATTAAGTGTCCCCAAAAGCTAGTGGACAACAAACCTCCAACTTTAGTGGGCAACTAAACCTAGCAACAAAATTGGCAGGTCTTCCACCTTTTTGTGTGTAGTGCACACAAATAGAAATCATTAACCCATATTTTTATGTTAATTCAAACATTAAGTCTCCCTTTATATAAAAATGTAAATGAAAATACCCAATTTACACACGCACACACATATATATTTATATTTACAGCGAGATATATATATAATAGTTCTATTTTCTTCTCCAAACACTCCCACCGTCCCGCGATTGCAGGTGTTCTGGTTCTCTAGCGCTATCTCTCTCTCTCTCTCTGTCTTTATCGCAAAACCCTCGAACCGATCGAATCTCATCCATTCAAATCCATTTCTCCGATCGAATCTCGTTGGAGGTGCGTTTCGGATTCTAGGGTTTCGTTTTGGTTTGATGTTGGGGGAATTTTTTTTTTTGCTTTTGTTTTTGTATTTAATTATTGGTGTTTGTTTGAGAGTTTTTGTGGTTTCGACTGGGGATTGTTGAGGCGTTAGGGTTTGTGGGTTTTCAGATCTGAGTTTCGTGGAGGCGATTTTGCTGTTGAATTGTGCTTGTTCAAGATGTTTTGGCGTATGGCAGGATTGTCCACTGCGTCTCCTGTGAGTTCTCTGTTTGAATCTCTGTTGCTGTTTTTCTGTAGATCCATTTGTCTATTTGTATTTTGAATATTGTAATTATTAGCTTAAAATGTTTGGATTATAGGTTGTTTCTTAGAAGGATTTTATTTTATTTCATAGATTTGTTGTTTGCTTGATTTTTTATTTTTTATTTTCTATTTTTTTTAAACTTTTTATTCTTTAAGGCAATTTGTTCTGTGTAGTAACTGTATTATTAGATTTGCATACTTGTTGATAATTTTTTTTTTTTTTTTGGGGGGTGGGTCTCTTGTTTTGAAGTTGTGAAATGAATAATTTTTTACATCTATTTTAATGGGTTGAACGAATTTTTAAGCTGATCCATTTTACTTACTAGAAATGAAATTCTAATGCAACAATGTGAAGGAAGAACCCTAATACTTCATTTTAAACTAATTGTGCAAAGCCTTTGTGGAAACTGATTTCAATTTTAGTAAAATGGGATTGAGAGTAGCTAAATTCTCTCTCTCATTATCGGAATGAAATTTTTATGCAACAGTGTGAGGGATGTTTAAATTTGAGTTTTAGTGTTGGAAGCCTTTGTGGGCACATAATCGTGGTAGAAAGAAAATCTGTCTGCTTATTATGAAAATGTAATGAAACAATTATTTTAGCTTTCTTCTTTCTCTGTCTTGCAATACTACTTTAATGCCAGAGTGAGGGAAGAAACCCACCCTGTTTAAACTTGAGTTTTAGTGTTTGAAGCCTTTGTGAATGCAGAACCCTAAAACAAAGGGAACCCATTTTAAATTTCTAGGATCCCATCTTTTTCACTAAATGTGATACTGTTTGTTTGGAACTATTCACCATGGGGCTCCTGTTCATGGTGCTTTCATGATTTGGTTCACCTTCTGAATTTTGGGATGAAAATTGTACCATAGTTGTGAATGCTTATATAAAATATGACTTGGTAAATGAGCCCCCTTCCCTGTAAAATATGAAACAATAATACACATTAAATATTGTGAAATCTAAATAGACACAAATATTTATGATCTTGACAACTGATCACACTCCCCACCCCCACCCCCCCTGCTGGGCACCCGAGGGGAGTGAAGAAATAAAGTAGAAGAAATTGTTTTAGTCGTTGATGACAGTAATTTGGAATAAATAAATAAATAGACAGATAATGATGACTTAGATATTTAGATGTCTCAGGATATTTTTTGCTAGTATGTACTTGTATATTCAATGATTTCATTGTATCTTGTTACAGTTTGAGTGTGTTTGGATATCCCATGGAAATTGAATTGCCTCATTGTGTTTTGTATATGATTTCATGTACGTATTCATCATCCTAACTGGGGCTATTATGAAAAATGATGTCAACAAGAATTGATAGTAAACATTTGATAAGGTGCCCTTTTATGTTATCCTGAAAAGCAATGGCTCCAAATATCTTAAATGACTTTATTGTAGATTATTGGCTTGTACCTTTGACTGTAAAGTGAAATCCAATGAAGCCATTTAAATTTTAGTCGATAATTTAACATTTCCTGGATAAAATCCAATTTTGTTTGGTTAAATATTTGTTAATCCTACTTTGAGGCAGATTTGTCCCTAGGTTTCAAAATTATTTTGTTTGTGGTAATTTTAGTTCGATTGGATTCAGAACTTCACCTCAAATTGATGGAACACCTGAAATGCGTTCCCCTTTTCCCTCTTATTTGTGAATGGACCATCTAGGTATGCTGGATCTTTCTCTCTCATGGTTTCAACATTCTTCTGTATTTTCAAACATATTTAAATATAAAATCCTAGTTGAACGGCTAATTTAGTTGTAAGCGTCATCATTATCAGTTTTTTTGGACTTCTGTTATGGAGTGCTTAATTTGTGGACAAAGATGCAAAACTTGGAGCTTCTTCAAAAAATTTTTAGGTGCAGAATGATGCACATGGGTTTGAGATGAGCAACTATCAGCCACAAATCATGAAGTTTAATAAGTGTATTAGATTAAGATTTAGGACAATGAAATGATGATGAAAAGGGCCAGTTTTCTCAATGACTCTCGTTAATAGCTTTGTTGAGATAACAGGAAGTAGAGAAATGATGATGACAGACAATGAAAAGGGTCATTTTTCTCAGACTGTTCTTTCATCAATTGTTTCATTCTGTTTGGAGGCACAACTGTTACTCCTTAGCCAGGATACTCATTAGTTTTTGGACTTCTTGACTGTTACCCTCTCATGGGGGTCACGTTCACTTGTGCTTTAAACAAGCTATATGAGTCTCTATTCTTTTCACTTTGTGTTTTAAACGACATAGAACATAAAAGATACCAAAGTCGTGTTCCTTATAATGACTCTGTCTGTTGCTTTACTGTATAATTATTTATGCCCCTACAAACTTGTGAAAAATTCATTTCATCTTAACATTTTCTATTGGGGATGTATGTGGAACTTTACTCTTGTTTCGTGGTCCATGCGTTCAATAATTGTGGATGCTTTCCTTTTGGTTTTGGACATTTCTCTATCAAGTTTTCAGATGAGAACAAGTGGTTTGCTTATCCACTAGTTTCATTTTCCTGCTCACTCCTCGTTCCATTTTTACATAATCTGATACAACTTGCAGCCGTAGTGGTGTTCTCCTCTTTGGCATTATAAAATTTTATCTCATTGAAGCTTGAATCATCATGATAATGTGGACATCAGTAAAGTGGGGCATGATTGGCATTCATCCAGATCTTTTATCATTGTTACAGCATATATATATATATATATATATATATATATATATATTGTTAGAGCACTACTTAACCCTAAAGCTTAAGCCATTAGGGAATGGGCCCACAATGTATATAAAGCTAACACTACCCCTCGCGTATGGCCTCATCCCACGCGTGGAGAGATAGACTTACAACCGACAAACAAACAGACAAACTGGTGGAGAAATAAACAAATAGAGGTAATAAGATTTGAACCTAGGACATCCTGAAACTAAAGCTCTGATACCTTGTTAAAAATTTACTTAATGCTAAAATTTTAAGCTATTAGAGAATGGGCTAACAATGTATATTAAGATAACATTTGTTTTCAGTTAACAGAGATGTTTATGTGCACATGATTTACTCAATTTATTGTTAGGTAGGATCATTGATTTTAAATATGACAAATGATTTATCAAGTCACATCAACTCTGATATAGTCGTCGTATTAGACAAGTAGAGAGTTTGCATTGGAATTATATCAGGTTTGATGTTGGCCTTGTTGCTGAAAGAAATGAATTTTTGGTACTATTATGGTATTTCATGAAGCACTATTTGTTGTAGGAATCTTTGTTCTTGTAAGCATTTAACATTTAGAATATGGAATTTTATACTACACTTTCTCTTATCCATGCTATTTGGATGGGATCTTGGTTGTAATGGATTGCATTTTTAGGATGCTAACCTCAATACTCCATCACGTGCCCACTGCATACGGGCTAAAACATGAGCCTGCGTGTGTGTACTCATATCAAGGCACTTCTTATGATAAATTTATTTTATTTCTTTGATTTTATCTGGAGGATAAGTGCTGATCTCATGCAACTGCATTTTTTTGTCGTGGTTAGCTTAATTGGTAAGAATATTTAGGTATTTATTATATATTTGATCGTTGTCTAACTTAGGGTTCATCATTTTCTATTTAGAATGTATAAGAGTAGTATGATTTTAATTTTTCCATCTTTTTTACTTCATTATATGTTCATCGTAGGTGGAGACGATTTTGGATAAGGAAAATTTTACTTTGGAAGAGCTTCTTGACGAGGATGAAATAATTCAAGAGTGCAAGGCACTTAATGGACGGCTTATCAATTTGTAATGCTCTCTTTATCCCTTGGCTTTTCAGTTGATCTTTATTCTGCTTACCTTTTTTCTTTTTGTCTTGTCAACCAATGATTGATAATTAGGGATTTATGGCAATTCTTACTTAGTGCCTTTGGAGGATGGTTCTAGTACAAGGCTCTCTGAGTCATTTTTGATTAAAGAACCTCATAGTTAGGTTGGTTCTCGATTGTCACCATCATGGTAAAGGCTGTTGGAGGGTCATGTGACTTGTGTCGGTATATGATCAGAGGTTGTAACTCTTGCTGATATTTATTGTGAATACGTCTGTAAATATCCCTTGCATGAATAACATATTGAAATGAAATATTAGAACTGATATGTCATTGGTATGAGTAAAAAATCGTACAAACCTTGTGCCTGGGTCATTGAAAATGTTCTAGAAGGTTGAGTTGTTGATGCTTGATATTGTCACAATCCTGTCTTTGGTTGCAATGGTTGCAGTGAAGCACTTTGAAATTTATAAACGATGCTTCTCATGCTACCTTTTAAGAGGCGTAGTAGCTTCTTTCCTTCAGTTTATTTCCATTAGTTGTTTTGATTATCATATATAGGCATTTATTTTTGTTTACATGCATGAGAAACCAAAATTTTGAAAGTTACTATCGATTTTAATTGTCATATGGTTAATGGAATTTGGTTTCCTGAAAAATTTGGTTCTAGGGGTAAAGTTTTTGTTTGACTATTTGTAGTCTAATTGGAGCCTTTTGATTCTTGATTTTTTTTTTCTTTCAATTTTATGGATCAAACTATATAACATTCAGTTGTCTTGGTTGAGAGCTTGTGTTTATATGCAATTTTGAGGATATAGGCATGTATCTTTACACATAAAATTGTTTGTGGTTCTGAGAACCAATATTGGGGATTTTTATTTATTTATTTATTTTCTAATGGCTTTTCATTATTCTGATGATACAGAACCAGAAAATGGGTCTAGATTAATTGATAAACTTGGTGGGTGTGCAAATGAGTTAAGAAATAAAGGGAACGACTTTTGTGCTTTTTATTTTCCGTTTTTTATTTTTGCCTAAAACATTACTATTTCTTTGGTATCTGTATTCACTGCTGCCTGGTAGGGTGGGTGTGATGACAACTTCAAGAGTGACATGCCCACCTCAGAGTTTGGTCCACGATATGAAGTTTCCCACGTATAAGTTGGAAGTAGGAATTGCAAAATTGATATAGGTGTGCTGAACATGGTTATTGATACCCACCATTATTTGGATGCATGGCTAGTTACTTGGATTGGTATGTAAGATACTAAAGGAATTCTTTGTTAGCCATCATTTGAGGCTATAGTTGTTAAGATGAGGTTATTTTGCCCGGAAACTCAAGTTATTGAATTGTTTTTGGATGTATTTGTTATAATAATCTTTTGTCATCAGCTGTTGTATATATGAACACAATTGAACTACTTGCAGTGTGATTTGGTTTTTATTTTTTGCAATGCAACTCTGAAATGGTATTTTTTTCAATATTTTTTTGTTGCCCTCCCGTTCTTAAATTTTGTCATTTGATTCTTTTACATCATCCCTTTTTGCAGTTTGCGAGAAAGAACTCAGGTTGAACAACTTATTCGATATATTGTGGAAGAAGCTCCTGAGGATGCTGAAAAGAGGAGAACTTTCAAGTAGGTTTCTAGTGATGAGCATGTAAATTTTGTTACCGGATGCTCTTCTTATACTTGGATGTGTTTGATGATATAGATATTATTTTATTGTCTGTCTAGGTTTCCTTTTATTGCTTGTGAGATCTTTACGTGTGAAGTTGATATTATACTCAGAACATTGGTAGAGGACGAGGAGGTGATTAGTTGTGACAATTCTCTCTCTCTCTCTCTCTCTCTCTCTCTCTCCCCCCCCCTTCTCGCTCTCCCTCTCCCTTGCTGTTACTGGATTTTATTTTTATCATTGTTTCAGTTACTGAATTGGTTTTTCATTCCTTGTTGTACAGTTGATGAACTTGTTGTTCTCTTTCTTGGATCCAAAACACTCACATAGCACCCTACTGGCTGGATACTTCAGCAAGGTATTTCCATTATTGACCTCTCAAAGTGATAGTAATTTTCTATGTTGGCAGAAAGTTTAATTCAATGTGAAAGAAGTGTTACCATTAATACATTTATTTGAGCTTCGCTATGTCTTTCTTGTATGTAAGGTAGTGTTATATTTGTTTCAGTTCAAGTTTTTTATGCCTTAATTTCTCTCTGTAGGTTGTCATTTGCCTATTGTTACGGAAGACTGTTCATTTTATGCATTATGTTCAAGTAAGTTCTGGTTTTTCTTTTCATTTTATAAAGGAATTCTTTCTACTCATGTGAGATGGGTCTGGGTTTGCCTCTTAAATGTTTAATGTTGTTATTTTTGGGCATACCTATGGAAATACCAGTGGAAAAGAGAACAGAGACTGAAGTTCATGTTTTCATATAGGAAAGGGTTGAAAATTGTTGACAAATGGCCGTGTGGTCATGAGAAATCTCCTTTATTGCTTTTAAACATAAAACTTGTAAGGTTACTCCCTAGCGTTATTGTGACCTTTGGTGAACGTTGCTTCCTGCTCTTTTGTGTTGGTTTTTGAGCATGATCTGTATATTTATTTATTTATTTGGATGAAGTAAGTATTGTATGAGTGGCTTCTGAGCATGATCTGTATATTTATTTGGTTGAAGTAAGTATTGTATGGGTGGCTTCTGAGCATGATCTGTTTTCTATGGTCAAGGTTAATGTTACTCTCTGATAAACAAGAATTTTATTAGAAACAAGAAAGAATACAAAAGGATGATGATTTATCGACAGTTAAAAAGACATAAAGGGCACATACACAACCAAGAGAAGAAAAATTGACTTATAGGGGTCAAAAATCTGTGCTCCCCTTTGTCTTTGAACTATTTTCTTGTCTTGATGGAATCGGTGAGGGCCAATCTTGAAGCTCTATTAATACTGGGTTTGAGGTGGTTTTAGGAAATTATCTTTATATTGCTTTTAGTATATACCTAAAGATAATGGAGTGGAACGACCTGTTACTTGTGTCATTAGTTTACCCATACTCCTTTAAACTATACATATATGTAGTCCCAGTCAGGTGAGCATGTGTTATATAACTTATATCTGCACCATCATGCATTAGGGGT
Source organism: Liquidambar formosana (assembly GCA_039720395.1). Taxonomy (NCBI): domain Eukaryota; kingdom Viridiplantae; phylum Streptophyta; class Magnoliopsida; order Saxifragales; family Altingiaceae; genus Liquidambar; species Liquidambar formosana. The sequence continues at coordinate 15,435,179 of CM077835.1, read as the reverse complement.
TGAACTGGTTGTACCCCATGCATTGGCCGTATGTACCCAGTAACCCCCCAATGCACAGGGTACAACCCCCAATGCGAGTATTAATATAAGTTATACCAGCACGTCTGCACGTCCTCACTTGACCATCATGCCTATATATAAAATGAACTTTAAGCATCATAGGACACGCTAGAATCCCAACTATGTTGGCACCCTAGAAGCCCCAAATCATGTGCTATAGGCTTGAATTTAGTAAAAGAAGGAAAAAAGATACAAAGAGAAGAAAGAGCAAAAAAATCAAACTTGGTGGCTTATATTTGCGACTGTCCAGCTTACAAAACAAGCCCAGATTATCCAAAAGTAATAGAAAAGCCTAAATACGAAGGTTTAAATCTATAAGATGGTAAAGTTATCTATAAGATGGTAAGTTATACATATCATGACATAAAATAGAAAAAAGCTCACTGGTGACATCCCACCTCCCATTGAAAACCACTCAAAGACGATCCCAAATTGGCATATGTATTTGCAGCAGCGTTCCCTTCTCTGAGAATGTGACTACAATAAAAACTCAAATACACCAAATTATATAGGCAATTCAGGTGAAAAATCATACATCCTAGTATGTGTCGTTAGTTTACCTATACACCTCGAAATCTCTAATTCCAGTGTTATCTGGCTTACCAATCATGAGCTACACTGGCTCCGGAGACATTGTTCATTTTTTCAAGTAAGACTCAAGCTTGAATTGAATTGCTATTTTATATCCGGAGGTAGGAACACCATTTTACCGTCCAATAAAATCTTACCAATCAAAAATTTTATGTAAGTGGAAGTATATATTTAGGGCCTCTCTTGTAGGGGATAAATAGTACTATCACTTGGTTAAGGACTATCTTGTAGGGGATAAATAGTACTATCACTTGGTTAAGGACTATCTTGTAGGGGATAATGGTACTATCACTTGGAATATTAATTTTATTAGACATTTTAATGACTGGGATTTGGAGGGTGTTCTGAATTTTTTTCCAAAATCTCTATGATAGCAAGATTTCTTTGGGAGAGAGTGATTCCTTGGTGTGGTGAAGGACTCTAAAGGGTCATTCTTGGTGAAATATTTTTGCAAGATCTTCGTCTCTGGTGGCATTCCTTTTCTACCAGCTAAGAGGATTTGGATTATGTTGGTTCCCACCTACGTTGCTTTTTTCACATGTTTGGTTAGTAGAAGCAAGTGTTTTGACATTGGATCACTTGATTAGAAGAAGTTGGGGTTTGGAAAATAGATGCATTTTGTGCATGGAAGTGGCGGAAACGGTTGATCATCTTTTTATTCATTGTCATGTGGCATGAAGCCTTTGGATGTTTACATTCAATCTTTTTGGGATCCATTGGGTCTTGCCTTCGCGTCCCCACAATCTTCTTTCGAATTGGAGGGTCAAGACGGCGAACAAAAAAGCAAAGGTGGTTTGGGATATGGTTCCGCATGCACTTTTTTGGTGTCTTTGAAGAGAAAGGAATCTTCAAACTTTTGAAATTAAAGAAGCTTCAATCATTGAGATCAAGTCTTCTTTTGTAAAGACTCTTTATTGGTGGTTCAATAGTTATACTAATGACCACAAGTCCTCTTTTGTTTCCTTTTTAAATTTTCTTAAGATATAGCTTGGGGTTTTGTTCTTTATTTCTTTTTTGGCTAGCACTTGTATATTCCTTAATCCTTATGTACTTGGGCTATGCCCTTTTGTTCTAATACAATATTTCCGTCATCAGAATACACACACACACATACACACACACACACACACACACACACACATATAGATATTTACCTTTGTTAAAATGTGATGTCTCATGTCAAATTCTTTTTTTTTTTTTGGGGGGGGGGGGGATATGAAACAGTGTTTCCATTTGGGGTATGGTTTCTTCTTATCATCTTGGTTGGGATTTTTAATGATAGGGAGGTGTTGGAACTTTCTTCCTTGTTACTGGTTCTTGAGGAAGTGGTTTCGAGACCTTCAATTTTAGATAGAAGAATCTGGATTCCTCATTCTTCAGGTTCTTTTTCTTGTACATCATTTTTGGTTACTTGATGACCCATCTATTCCTTCTTTCCCTCCTTTAAAGATGGTTTGGAAAGCCTAAGTGCCTCTTAAAATCCAGGTCCTTTTCATGGACTATTGGTCTTGGAAGAATTTACTCAAAAGATTGTTTTTCTTATTGCTTATCTCCTCAGTGGTGTGTTATGTGTAGGAGGAAGGTAGAAAATGCGGATCACCTATTTCTTCATTTTGATTTAGATGATCAGAGGATAGCAGACCAAACTTACCTGGCTCAGATGAGATAGGGACCCCCTTTCACCTGTTTCTTCATTGTTCAGTTGTGTGTTTCGCTTTTTCAGGTTGTGTGTATTTCTTGGGTTCCACCTAGTGATTGCTCTAACATTTTTGTTATTGAGTTTGGAGGCCTTGGCTTGTCCAAGAAAGCGTCAACTTTATGGAATCGTGCTATTCATGCTATCTTTTGGGTCCTTTGGTTGGATACTAGGGTCTTTGAAGATAGGATAGAGGATGCTAGGAGTTTATGGGTAGAGCTTCTTCTTTGGATTTTTTTTGGGCTTCAATCTCAAATGAGTTTTTGGGGATTTCTTTGTTTGTGTAATATTGGGAGGCTGATTGTGGAGCGTAGTTTAGTTTCTTCTCTTGTTACCTTTTTGTGTTTTTTCTTTCCTTCTTTGTATGACTTCTCGTCTTTCTTTGGAGTCTTTTCTTATTTAAGTAAAATTAATGTTTATTGCTGATAAAAAAAGAAGAAAAGAAGAAGACGGAATTCCAAACCAAAAAGCAGCCTCATGGAGGAAAAAATGCCACTCTTAAAAATGTAAAGTAGAAGATGTCAAATTCTTTTTGAATTCTGTTAAAATGTGACAACTCATTTCAAATTTCAAGATAAATGATTTAAATTTAGGTTTGAATCTCTTTCCGTAGGAATCTTATGAATTTCCAATATGAATCTTCAATCCTATCAAGTCTCACAGGCTCACAGCTTGAGTTGAAATTAGTTGTCATTGTATTTTAGAGGGAGATGAGACACTTTCTTCTACACGTGCTCCATGCACATTCGGTACGATCGACAAAGCTGTTAATTTAGTATTATAAATTATGTTGGGGACTTGGGGCATAAAAAGTGGAGCTGAATAGTTTTCTTTAATATTTGTTGTTATCTATTTTCATACCTTGAGCTTAATGTGTCCTTTTTTAGTGAAATTTCTTCCTATAATTTAACTATATATGGCTTTTTCGATTGTGCGATGCACTTTTCAGTTATGTGGGCCTACCTACAAACTTTATTTTTTGTTAGAAATTTTAAATTAATGATGATGTGTAAGTGATGCCAAAAATGTTATTCACTGATGAATAATTGACTTTACTACGCACACAGATTTATTTGGTTCTAAAAGGACATAACTGTAATTTGGAATAAGTATATCATTGTTTGGACAACTTTTGCGTGTCTTGGAAATTTTTTCAAAATTTCTAGGTTTATGAAAGTCGATCTTTTAGAAAGTAATTTTGTTATTGCACAGTATTCTTAGTTCTTTCTTTGCATGTTGTATTTTGTTATCTTAGGTATCTTCAAGACATTAGGTTTATGGAAGAAATGTATATCAAGGCCTAAATATTGTGAAGTAGATGACAGTTAAAAATTTTAAAAATAAATTTTAATTTAATTCTTTTTAATTGGGGTTGTCAATTCTGGAAATTTTGATAGTTATCTTGGTGATCCTCCCCCCCCCCCCCCAAAAAAAAAAAGGCACCATATATGTATATATATTTTCTTCTTTTTCTATAAAGTATTATTCTTATCTTGAGGCTGGATTGGTGGAATTGTTTGAAAAAGGTTTTTTTTTTTTTTTTTTGAATTGTCATGTATCAGTGGCTAAGGGTTTAATGTGTTCTGGTTAAAGTAATGTGGAAAGGCTTGGTCCGCAATGGAAAAAGGTAGAACTGAAGAGCCGAGAATTCATGCTTATTATGGATTTAGGTTCAAGAAACAGAATCAGATATAAACCAAAAGGGTTTAATAAAAAGAAAGGAAAAATTTAAAGTTCAGTATGCCCAAGGTACTAACTTTCGTATCAACATGTAGTTTCGCTGCGTGCCTGAAACAAAAATTTTACAATATCTTTTGAGAAATCTTTATCAAAAATACCTTTTGAGAAATGCAATTGAATCGGTTAAAATTTTTGGAAACATGTGGAAACGCTCGGAACCAATGAACAAAAGTATTTATATGTTAAGAAGACAAGTCTACAAAATGATTAATTGAATATGTTCAAGGCCAATACACCCATTCAAATAGATATAAACTTTAAAACATTGTAAGTTATAGTTCTAATTTACTGTTTTTTGATACTAAGTTACTAACTAATAGTTAAAAGATTGTCAAAAGTATCTAGTATCATTAAGTGTAGTGATTGATATATACTATGTAAATGGTTAAAAGTAATACAGTACTTTCAAGTTCCATCTTCTTAGCCTTTACTGGTGGAATTTTATTGGGTGATCCAATGTCATAATATGGACACCACTGTGCTTAATAAAAATTTTAACAACTAAAAAGAGAGAAGAAAGAAGAAAGAAGAACCCTTTTGAGATTGAATTGTGCCATACAACTTGTAAAATTAATCTCATAATAATCCCACCTCACTTGGGGTGGGACTTACAAACTTGCACCTCTTAAGGGTGTGGGTCCTACCCATGTGATAGGGTGAAATTCTTAGAGGATCTCTTTTATGGGATGATTAGCATTTTCCCTTGAGATTTCTCTCTCCTTAGTTCTTCATATTTTTCTCTTTTCTCTCTTCACATTGACAAATGGGTTTTGCTGGATGACCTGTATAAAGGCCATCCCATATAGACACAAGGGGGTGGGGCCCACTCATTTTGTCTATAAGGGATGACTTGTATACGGGTCATCAATCATTTTCCTGCAATTTAACCAGAAGAAAACCCTCACATGGATATGTGCTGAAACAGCATGAAAGGTCCAAAATTTTTTTGATGCTTTGAAGTTTGAACAGCATGAGTTTTTTGTGGACTTGTCAAAGTTGAAATGCAAGAGTTTAGTAAGGGCCCGTTTGAGCGTTTGAATGAAATTTAAACTTCTTCTCCATTTTTTGTTTTTTTTGTTTTTTTTTTTTGTTTGGGGTTTTCATTCTGTTGAAGGCACAAATCCATCACCTTGAAATCTTGAATGGAAAAATTCAGGAGAATGATGGTTATCATCACAGCCTCACAGGAGATTAGATATTCAAAATAGTGCCATTTCATGAATTCTAGAAATTGTTCCTATAACATCAACTAGGGTGATGGCTCTCAACTTTTTAAAGTTGTCTCATTCAAGGTGATGGTTTTGTGCCTTCACCAGGATGTAAAATACAGTGAAATTATTTAATTTTCATTCGGATGCCCAAACGGGCCCTAACTTAACCATGAGTTATGTGGAATGTCATTTATAGTAGTCTGTGCTACTTGTAATGTAATATGTTGCGGTTCTGAATGTAAGTATATGGGGACAACGTTATGTTTGCTCTCCAGTCATTTCCTTTTCAGATGACGGATATTTTTCTTACTCCCTCCATCCCACAAGGATAGGCCTCTTTTGAAAAAGCATGCAGATTAAGAAAATCAATTAATGCATTAATTTGCCGTCCATTCAACTTTTTCTTTCCAAAATACCCTTCACTACTATCAATGCATTGGTTATGTGATCAAAGTAATTCTTGGTATTATAAAGGATAGTATGGGAAAGTTAAAAAAAAAAATTATAATTTGATTTTTCAAAGTGACAAATATTTTGGGACAGCCAAAAAAGGAAAGAAGGCTTATCTTTGTGGGACAGAGTGAGTATTATTTTCTTTTCATTATGTGGTACATATTTCACTGATCTTTTGTTGATATTATAAAATTTAAACTATCAATGAGTTACATTTTAATGCTCATTTTTGATAGTTGAATATAGGGGAACTGATATGTTGTCATTATATGATTATCTAGGCTCATCAGGAAATTTTCAGGCAGCTGGTTGATCTTATTGGAATTACATCCATTATGGAGGTTGGTTGTTGGTCATCTGTGTTTGTTGCATCTAGTTTTTGAATCCTTTGTGAGAACTCCTTTTCTTGTTCAACAGGTTTTAATACGTCTTATTGGTGCTGATGAACATATTTACGCGAACTACATGGAGGCAATGCAGTGGTTAGAAGATACAGATGTGTTGGAGATGATTGTGGATAAGTTTAGCTCTTCAGTAAGTTACATCAATTGTATAATTTTGAATTTGATTTACATTCCGCTTTCCTGTTGTTCCTTGGTTATTACTTGAAGCTGTTTGGGCTCTCATTGGTCAATGGGAAGAAGTTCTCTCCTTTATTATTTCTGTTCATGTGGCATGTGTTCAGACTGTTGGAACCCATACTTGGGTGGACCAATCAGGTGGTGTTGGTTAACTATTTTCTCTGGTTGCAACAACCCCTCATATCATTCCACTCACCCTTCACTTGCTTTATTTTTGTGCTGTTCTCGGTAGGATTTCTTTTAATTAGAGAACAACAAGAATAGGAAATTCTTGTTTCTCTTTTCACCTTTCGTCAATGTTCACTCACTATCTTCATTCATCTCTTGAAACAAAGGGTTCCTTATTTTTGTTTTTTGAAACCGAGTGAAGGCCCTTAAACAAGTTATTAGATACGTCTTTATTTTATGCTCCAAAGGCTTTTTTTAATATGTATGGATTAACTGCAAAATAAATAATTTCTGAACCCTAGGTACTATGGGACCAAATATCAGTGACAAAATCAGGAAAGAAATGAGGGGAACCTGTTACAATAATTCTCATGTAGAATGACAGAAATATATAGTGGAGAGTAATTTGTATCAATGGGGATGGAAACATGGTATGAGATTTATCTCTGTTGTGGTGCAATGGGGGAAGGCTCATTTTTTATTAGTTCGTGGTTGAATTAGGACAATCTAGACAATCTAGCCACAAAATGTAAGAGGGCTTTTCTATTTAATCAATAGCTGAGAATTTGTCAATAATTATGTACATAATACACAAGTTACCAATTTACTTCCAGAATTTTTTTGGATGCAAGTGCATAGCATTTTCTAGTTACATTGGGCTCTTGATGTGCTAGACTTCTCTATTTCTGTTTAAAAAATATGAAAAAAAAAAATCTCAGTTTTAAATCTGTTGGGTAATATCATCTTGTGGTAACTTGAGTTGAATTTGAGCTGGAAGTGTTAGTTTGAGGTCTGCTTTAAATTTGCAGCAATTCCGAGTTTATAAGAACTTGGCCAAGCCTCAATACAGTTGTTAACCATTTAATTAGTACACTGAGTGAATTTGCTAGCAACATAATTTTTCCGTTCATTAGTCTAGCTTTGTTCAATATGTCATCAGTATATGACATTCAGCCATGTGGGAGCTGGCTTGCCATTCTCTTGGAACCATGCCATATATCATAGACTGAAGTTCTTTATTTTTTCGCTGTGCTTCAGTGGCAGATTCCCATTTTAAATATTCTTTTTTTTGGTATTTAAAATATCATCTGTTCCTAAAATAGAGCCAATCAAGTCTTTATAAAATAAATCAAAGCCGATCAAGTTTTTTCTCAATCAAAGCCAATCAAGTTTTTTATTGAGAAAATGGTGACAGTATGCCACACTATTTCTGATTCTTTCCTGAGACTTTGTCACCACATAAATCTTTAAGCCCCAGTCCCCAACCCCAAACAACAAAAGAAAAAAATTGGATAAGTGAGTATGTTGAAGTGTTTTAAGCTTTGATGAAGAGACTTTGCATGGCTATTTTAATCTTTCATCAACCATCCAATAATCGTTGCTTTCAGATTGTACACCTTGCTAGATCTTGCCATCTTCTCATTCATCTTTCATTTATTTTAATTGGGTAAGAAGCTATCTTCTTCTTGTTTAAGTGAGGTTCTGAAAATCTTAATCTTTGTGTCACCTTTTAAACATTATTACTTCTGGTTATTGGCTGAAGATAACTATTAGAGATATAGCATTGTTCATCTGTTCACTTATGGCTTTTACCCAGCCATTAGGTATTAATTCTTAATGAAAATTTCCATCCTGAAGAATTAAAGTAGCCTCAGCAGCCTGATGTTGTGAGAATTCCTTTTTGGAATAGGGTGTTTTGTCACAATCATCATCATTGTTATTGGTATTGTTATTATGCTTCCTTTTCCTTGATGCCTTGTACTTAGTCTTCCCCTCCCTTTTTAGATTTATATAAATTTTTTTTGACTTATCAGACTTGCTCAATCTTACTTCTTCCTTCTGATTTCCTGCTTTGTGTTTTGGAGAACAGGATTAAATTCTTGACGTCCTGAAACAAATTTTCATCTTTTTGCATTAGCTCAACGAGTTACCCTTGAATCTGATTAATGTTTGCAACTCTTCATCTGATTAGTTCCCTCATTCCTAATTGATAGATTTGTTTTTTTTTTTTTTTTTTTTTTGGAACTGTTTCAACTTCCAACTTTAGTATGTTGTATAAACTTTTCTTTTGGGACCAAAATTTACTTTTTGTTATTATTATTTTTTAAAATTTCGTTCAACCTGGTTATTTATTTATTTATATTCATTTTTTTTTGGGGCAAAATTATTTTTGTGTTGACTGAGGTTATCCTTTTTTTTTTTTAATTTTTTTTTAATTACAAATTTTACACACTGAGGTAGGTTTTTGAATGTTATTTTGGCAATGTGCCCCGTCCCCTATTTTCCTTTATCGAAAGGATGTTCAGTTTCGGTTCAGCCTTTTGTTAATATTATATGAATGGTGTCTCTTGTCATGTGTTCGGAAGATTTTGCCAGCTTCTTGTCGCGGCACATGCTTAATCTTTGTGTATAATCAAAGTGCTAGATATGATTTATTTGGTATTTGAATATGTGTGTGTGTGTATATATATATATATATATATATATATATATATATATATATATATATAGATGTATAGATGTTAAAGTTTTGTTGGACATGACTCACAGGATTCTCCTGAAGTGCATGCTAATGCAGCAGAAACACTTTGTGCTATAACTCGAAGTGCTCCACCAGGCCTTGCTGCTAAAATCTCCAGCCCCAGGTATCATATTATTCTTCCTCTTGTTGCTTAAAATGTGCAAAGAGCTCTCATCTGACTACCTCATTATTTAATAAATAATTTAAAAAATTTGTGATTTCTTGCAGTTTTGTAGGGAGATTATTTCTTCATGCCTTGGAAGACTTACGGCCGAAATCTGTTTTGGTTAACTTATTGTCCGTATGCATATCTTTGTTAGACCCTAAGAGGCTAACCTTGGGGACATATTATACATACAACCGCCAATTTACTCATGGATCCACGATAACTGCTAATCCTGAGACAGTTGAAGGCATGCTGGAGAGATTGGGTAAGGTCACCTCCTTTGATGTTTTTAAAATTTCTTAACCACACCCCTTCCTCCCCCATACCCGCTTTCTCCATTTCTCTCTAAAATCCGTTCTCCTTGGAATATTACTTCGTATTCTAGAATCCATACATTTCAATAATGCATGTAATCTAGAGTTTGCCCTACCATCACAAAAGCATTTTGATTACAAGAGACCACATCACCCACTACCTCCTATTAGCCAAAAGCCCAAAACTTTGGCAATGATCTTGTACCAAACTAATAGGTCTAAAACCTTTGATGTCTTCCGGTCACACTTTTTTTAGGGATCTAGAATAAAAAGGTCTCATTCATTTATTAAAAAAAATGCAATTTTAAATGACAATCATTGTGGAATCTCTTATTGCTGTCTTAGAAGTTTATTCTTTTCTGCGTTTAAGTTGATTTGGAAGTCAAAGGCACCTTTAAAGGTTCAGATTTTCTCTTGGACTCTTGCACATAAGAATTAACACCAATGATGTTTATCAGAAGAGGAAACCGAGTCATTGTCTGCTTCCTAAGTGGTGTGTCATGTGTAGGAGGGAGGCGGAGAGCATTGATCACTTTTTTGTTCATTGTGAGGTGGCCAGCATTATATGGCAGAGCCTTTTCCCAATGGGTGGTGTTTTTTGGGTGTGCCTAGCTTCTTTTTTCGATATGCTTGTTATTGATTTCCCGGGAAGGAGTTTGAGAGGTGTGGTATTGTGGAGGTGTGCGGTCCTCGCTATGTCGTGGGTGGTATGGTTAGAAAGAAATGCAAGAAGTTTTGAAGACATTGATGGCTTCTGGCCTTATTGGATAGGGTGGTTTTTCTTGCTTCATTTTGGGCTTATGTGACAAAGGAGTTTTCGTGTGCTCCCTTGTTTCTCATCATCTTAGATTGGAGGGCTGTTTTTGGTTCATAATGCCCTCCTTTTGTTACTTTTGATATCTTTGTTCGCAGTTTTTCTTTCTTTTCTTGGATGAATCCTTGTCCTTTTGTACTATATATTATTCTTTTGCAATAAAGTTTTTTTGTTGTCTATCCAAAAAAAAAAGAAGGAGCATACACCAGCATTCAGGTAAAGATGTAGTTATATATTTATATGTGGGTGAAAGTTGTTGGGTATATCTTATATGTGTGAAGAATAAAGATATAATTATATAAAATATAAAACAAAAGCTGAATTGCTGAAAAGTGGTGAAAGGCTACTACGGAGTTGAATTCCCATAGGTTGAATACAAGGTACAACATGTGAAGCTGCAACTTGCAAGTTTTAAAAACTAGAAAAAAGAGACAAAAAGTACATAGGGATATGTCAATATATATCCTTGATATATAGAGATATATCAATGGTATTATGTGAAAAAAGGTAGATATTATCTATATTATTGAGATATAGCGAGATAGTATAAAAAATATTGAGAATACCCTATCAATAGATTGTGAAAAAGATATGTTTGTTAGATACCGTATTGTGGGGTCTTGATACAGGTAGATATTGCAGACATTTAGTCCATGGTAATATCCGTCATCTCTCTTAATTGATATCGATATTTTTTATACAATCAATATATCCTTGTTGTTGGACCCTTGATTCATATCGATATTTAAGTCCTTGCTTTTATGGAAGAAGAAATCAAAAGCATGTGTTTTGGATGGATATGAATAAGTCTTCAGGTTCATATAGTTTTATGATTTGCCTTTTTAGAAACTTGTTAGTACATTCTTAGGGAGGACTCGTTGAATGTCTTTGAAGAGTTTTAGGGGAATGAGGTCATTCACAATATCACTGATGCCACTTTCATGGCTATCATTCCAAAAGTTAATGAGGTGGTGAGTGACTGAGGAAATAGGCCCATTTGTCTTGTTACTAGCCTCTATAAAATTATTGGCTAAGTTCTCTCTAGAAGGATTGGAGAAATTATACGGGATACGGTCTCCTTACCTCATGTAGTATTTGTGAAACAGACAAATTTTGGATGCAGTTTTGGTGGCTAATTTGGCCGTGGAGGATTGTAGTAATTGTAGCGAGGAGGTTATAATTATTTAAAATTGATTATGAGAAATTGTATGACCATGTTGATTGGGGCTTTACTAATCGTATTTTGTTTGGAAAGGTTTTGGCCATCAATGGAGTAGGTTGATAAATGGTTGTTTTATTTCATTAAAAAAAAAAAAAAAAAGGTTGTTCTAGAAGTAACCCCAAGGGGTAGCTTAGTTGGTAAGGGACCCCACCTCAGGAAGCAGAGGTCCTGAGTTAGACTCTTGGTAAACCCCTTTGGGGCTACCCACACAAGGTTTTATGGTTCTCATGGGCTTCACTTGGTTCATATGGGTTGTGGGGTCTTAAATGGGCCTAGGGTTTGCACTTTGCTCGTAGGGCTTCCTCGTTATAAATAAAAGGTTGTTTTAGAAGTGCTAGCTTGTTATTTTGATTAATGGAGACTTAGAGGGTGGATTGAAGCTAAGAGTGGTGTTTGGCAAACCAAGGAGAGAAGGTTTATTGAGGGTAGTGTCTAGAAATAGGATTGGAGTGTCTCATCTTCAATTTGGAGATGGCACTACTTTTTTCTTGTTTGGTGAGGAGGAGAAGATTGGAAATCTCAAGCTCATCTAAAAGCATTTTGAGAGTATCCTAGGTTTGAGCATCAATTTGAACAAAAGCATTGTCATGGGTTTTAATATAGAGTAGAATAAAATGCAAACCATTGCTAGGTTTTGGGTTGCAGTGTGAGCTAGTGGCCGATGATGCACTTATGGCTTTGTTTAGGTGGGAATCCTAGGAGAAAGGATTTTTGGGATTTGGTGGTGGAAAAGATTATTTAGGGATTATAGTTGCTTGTTTTCTATGATATGACGATTTGGTGTAGCTCTTTTTTTTTTTTTGGGTTTTTTTTTTTTTTGGGGGGGGGGGGGGGGTTGGTTTTCGGTTGGGGTGGGGCAGGTGTGATATAGATTACCTCAAGTAAATTTTCTGCTTTCTTGGAAGCTGGTTATCTGGATTTTGGTGGGAAAAGAGGTCGGATTCTTCGGAAATGTGTGGGGATGTCTATCATTTGGTGTATGTGGAGTGAAAGAAATTATATAGGATCTTTGAAAGAAGGAAGGAATGGTTGTTGGTTTTTTTTTTTTTTTTTGGGGAGGGGGGGGGGGTTGGGGGGTTGGTTGTACTCTTTGGGATGATATTTTTAGGTTGTCCTCCCTTTGGGTTTCCATTTCTAAGGAGCATTGGCCATTTGGCATCCCTTTTTATTTTATTTGGAAAGACTGAAAGGCAGTTTGTTTATCTTTCTTCTTGAGAAAACGGGTCTACATTTGGATGGGTGTTCTTTTAGGAAACCAGAGTACTATTGGTGTTGGGGTATTTTTAAAGACCATGATGGGAATATAATTTATTCTTTTTTACATCCCCAATGGCAAAGATTTTGCAATCAAGGCAGAGAGTCCTGCCCTTTTCATTGGTGTAAGGCTGGCTAGGAATCTTGGGTCGCATGATCTTATGGTTGAGGATGAATCTTAGACGTTTATTTCCTGGATGAAAGAAGAGGAAAGTCAGAGGCAATGTTATTCAGTGAGGGAGATTTTGAATATTGCTGGATATTTTTTTACCTCCTTTTTTTGGATTTATACATCGGCTTATGGTGAGGCAGATTTCTGAGCTAAAAGAGGGGCTACCACTTTATAAATCTTCTTGGAGCATGTTTACCATCTTTCTCTGAGGAGTTATGGGCTCTAGTGCTTTATTTTATGTTGTTGCTTTGTTGTTGGCTTCATGGTTTATACAGGACTTCTCGTCTTTCTTTTGTATCCTTTTCCTTGGTAAAAATTACGTACTTTGGTTTTTTTATCTTTTTTTTCAAAAATAAAAATAAAAATGATGACTAGATATTTTAGTGGAAACAAGTGAGACAGTGTATATAAGGCTTACTTACTGCCCACCAAAAAAACGCTAATTGTTGACAGAGAAGTGGGGGACAAATTTTTTATTTAGAGTTTGGTGTGTGTGTGTTTGAATAAGGTTTGCGTGTGCATATATTATTACCAGAAACTGAAAATGCATCATGGACCTCATGGTCCTATCTTGCAGGTGATTTACTCAAGCTTTTGGATGTCTCATCTGCGGAGAGTGTCTTGCTAACTACGTATGGAAAATTGCAGCCACCTCTTGGAAAACACCGTTTGAAGGTATCTTCTGTTCATGCTTTTAAGTCTTTTGTGCATCCTGTGAGAACTAAATCTTTTATGCGTTTCTACTCTTCATTTGTGATGACTATTATTGACATTTGAACATTTTTAGTTGTATGGTTGCTATTTGTATAGCAGTTTTGTTAGTTGATATCAGCAATTAAACTTATGGTAGATTACCTATTGATTATACATTTATACCTCTGGAAGCAGGAAAGCAATGCTTGCCACTTTATTCTGATTGTCAATCAAAATGGATTTTTTTCAGATTGTGGAGTTCATTTCAGTCTTACTGACAGTTGGTAGTGAAGCTGCTGAGAAGGAATTGATTTGTCTTGGAGCAGTGCAAAGAATTTTGGACTTGTTCTTTGAGTAAGTTGAGAATGGCCTCTTTTCTGGTAACATTGATTGAGTCACAGGTACTAAATCTTGGTTTTAATTTGACTTTAGGTACCCATACAATAACTTTATGCATCACCATGTAGAGAACATAGTAGTATCGTGCTTGGAGAGTAAAAATTCTCCCCTTATTGAACATCTTCTTCGTGACTGTAATCTTGTTGGGAAAATACTTGAAGCAGAGAAAAATTTCACATTAGCGACCGATCCAAGCAAGGTTACTCTCTCTTTGTTTGGACATTTTTTATAAGTTCATTCTCTGTTATATTCTTACCTTGCTTTACATACGTGTAACTGTTATTGAAAAATTATACTGGTTGAATCCATCCTGCAGCCAACAGTCCCTGCTGAAGGAAGATCGCCGCCCAGGATAGGGAATATTGGACACTTGACACGTATATCCAATAAGCTTCTTCAATTGGGAAATAACAACAGTGAAATTCAGGCGTGTCTGCAGGTTATTCCTAAATCTCCATGTATTGTTGACATCTATGATAGAATTATCTATGTAGAATACTTGCAGTATTACTTCGTCTAGAAGTGTTTTGTCTAGCTTGACAACTTAAAGTGCTCGACACTAATTGGAAACTGTAAATAATTTAATGCTATCATTATATTATCTTTTTTGTTTTTTATGTCAAATCATTTTTATTGTGTTTCTGTTTTGACAGGAAAATAATGAATGGGTTGATTGGCATACAAATGTCCTACTCAAACGCAACGCAGTGGAAAATGTCTACCAGTGGGCCTGTGGGTAGGTTTTCTTCCTTACAACTGTTGTTGCACTCCTTATCTCTCATATATGGTTGCATATTCTGTTTTTTTTTTTATCAGCAAAAAAGAATTTTATTAATGATAGAAAGAAATACACCCCCAAAACACCCAAACTATAAGAACAGAAGACCCCAAAATAGAGCAAACTAAAACAAAAACCCCCATACAGAACACCTAAAATCAAAGCAACAACAACTAAAACAAAAGAACAAATCAGAGAGACCGAAACTCCCCAAAGAAAAAATAAACCCCGAACTCATCTGGAAAGAAGACCAAAGTGTTTGCCTTTGCAAAAAAAGGCACTAGCTGCAGCCACTCCTCAACAAGCCACACGCCAACAGCTAACATCTACGAAAAGCTACATAAACACCCCCCCCCCCCCTCTGTGCATATTCTGATTGCAAGAGAAGACAACAGAAGTTCCATTGAATGGGAAGTCAGCTTGTTGTTAATTTATTGTCATGGATTTTAGAGCAAAGAAGGGTTTTATTATTATTATTATTATTATTATTTTTTTATTAATAATGTAAATGAGGAGGGGTGAGGAACTCCTCGCCTAGTACAACCCGAGCTACATTGTTAGCGAGAAATACTCAAAACGATTCTTTGATCACCAACAAAAGGTTTTACTATTAATAAAAGGAAAAAAGTACAAGAGAGGACAAGCTGTCCTACAAGAAAAGAAAATAATCAGGAAAAAAAACTGAATAAATAGTACTGTAAGCCACAAGTAGCCTGCCAATCAGATTTGATTACAAATAAAGTAACACCACTAAACTCCTTATTTACTGAAGCCTAGAAGGAAGCCAAGAACAACACTCTATCCCACAAGAACCCAACCTCCTCAACTTTGTCTTTGAAAATTCTAGCATTTCTTTGTAGCCATAAAACCCAAAAAACAGCAAGAACAGCACACCTCCACAGCAATGCCGCTCTCTTACTCCTGTCTAAACCACCAAAGTGAATTGCAAGCATACTATAACAAGGAGGAGAAACCCATTATAAATCAGCCAGCTGAAAAATATTCTGCCATAAAGAACTCGCAACACTACAATGCAAAAATAAATGGTCAGCACTCTCTGGCTCTTGCCTGCACATAACATACCACTGAGGTAAGAGGCAACAAGTAAGGTCTCCTCTTAAACAAATTATTAGTACTACCTCTTGTATGAGAAACAGTCCACATTAAAGAATGAACTTTTTGTTTTGATTGCAAATGAACTTATTACGCATATTCAAGGTGGGTGTCAATAAAGAAAAAAAAAAAAAGCTACACTCTACTCCAGTTGTTTTCATGTTTGTCCAACAAAGCTTTAATCTTGTGGAGTTGTTCTATTCTTGCTATCTTTTGGCTTATTTTTTGGCATCAATTTCGAAGAATTTTTCAAGGATTCCTTTGTAATTGTGTCAGATTGGAGGGCTATTGGTGGAATGTAGTTTAGTTTTTGTTTAGTTACATTCCCCCCCCCCCCCCCCCCCCCGCGCTACCTTATAGGACTTTTCGTCCTCTTTTGTATTCTTTTCCTATTCAATAAGTTGCTGATAAAAAAAAAAAAATTGTTCTCATGTTAGTTACTGTTCCATCATAATTGTCTTCGATCACATCTTTATATCCATTGATACTCCTTGCTATACTAAAACCCACCATAAACAGTCCACATAAGCCCCATGTTAGGCTCCACCTAGAGTTGAGCTTCTAATAACCAATAATTATAGCATAGACAATAAGAGTATCATTAAATACTCGACTCTTATCACTTTATCAGTCACAAACTCATTAGGCTTGACAAATAAAATAATAATAATAAAAGAAAAATGCTCCAACAATAAGAACAAAAAACTAGAAGCAGATTACAGCACGAGGCACTCTGTTTTTTACGGTGACGTTGTGGCCTGGATGATGGCAATGGCAGCAGCGACGACGGCAAGGATGACCTCAAAGACGTCTAGGTATGTAAGATTTCGTCGTTGTCTTCTTTTTCAATGGTGGCAAAGACAATGGTGACAGTTTTCGTCTTCTTCTTCTTTTTCAACGGTTGCAAAGACGGTGACGATGACGATGAAGGTTTGCATCGACAAGATGACATATTGCCTGATATATTGCTATATATTGACGATATATCGCCGATAAATCGATGAAATTTGATGGAAAATGGATGAAAATAATTGACATCGTCGATATAATCGATAAACCTGATAACCTCGATATATTGGTTGAAATATCGTCGATAAGATGTGCAAACGATATGGAAGCTGGTTTTCGTATTGTTTACCGTTGATATATCGATATATTGCTGATATCCTCGATTTTTCAGACCATGAATAAACTTCCATTGTGGTATGCTAGGTCACAAGGGATAAAGTATCCTGCTCTCATTTTTTGTTCTTACATGGTTTATTGTCTTGCGATGTATTTCAAAAATGCTTCTGAAGTTTTCAACTATCTTCAAGAAGCCACAAAAATGAAGAGAAGCATGTCTTTGCATCGAAAAAAATGTAGATAACATAAGTTTGGTATCTCAATGCAAAGACGTCAATTTTTGCATGCTTTGCCTCACTTCAAAGTAGAAGTTGAATCTAAGTATCTAACTTCACATAGACATGGAATTTATAGAAATGTAGAAAAAATAGTGGAATTATTAACTAAATCCATTTTGGCCTCTTTATCAAATTTAATGTAAATTTCCTGCTTGGGAATTTAATTGGGGACGAATTTTGTGAATGTATTTTCTAAATTCTGGATACTGATCAAAATAATTTCAATTTTAAAGATGTTGACTTGTGTGTGGTATTTTCCTTTTCATGTCTATTATTACTCTTGAATTTGTGGCTCTTCAAAATTATGAATTTAGAATGGTGACAACTTGTATTGAATAATTCATATATATAGGTGTGTGTGTGTGTGTGTGTGTGTGTGTGTGTGTTTAGTTTGGTCTTATTCAATTATGGTTTTATCAACTGTAACAGGAGGCCAACAGCACTGCAGGACCGGACTAGAGATAGTGATGATGATGATTACCAAGATAGGGATTACGATGTTGCAGCCCTAGCAAATAACTTAAGCCAGGCCTTTCGATATGGAATTTACAGCAATGATGATATGGATGAGGTGCCCTTCAAAACTATTGAGTACTCCCCATGTATATTTTATTTTTCTTTGGATAAAGACATAAATATTAGAAAGGGAAGTTTAAAAACGGAGGAAGAGCATTTCATGACACAACATTAAAAAAAGGAGAAAAAATGAATTGGAAACAAAGATAAGAATTACTAAGGCATAATAGTCTAATAGGATGAACATACCTCTTAGACATGAAGATTGCTCTTTTTGCTAGAAAAACATCCACTAGGTTGGCCATTTGGGAAGCCCAATAAAGGTAAATGGTAATAAATGGTGAAAAATATATAATCGTTTGCTTTCAAAAGATTTTCCTCCATTTTGAAGTGTCCGGTAGGAGTGCCAACAGCCATTCCATGCCATGTCATGTCATGTTGACACAGATACTTTCAGGTGACGCGAAGGATCCATGTAACATAGGTGTACCCTACAGTAATTCCAAGATGGCTTGTATTAAGAACCAATGAATTATAAAATGGATTATATTTCTACAATGGCTACAGCCTGTGTTTGTTCACCCAGTTCGTCTCTTTTGAAGTACACCTAGACACTGCTAGGTGATTAACCTTGCTTGTTGCCAGTTTTAATTACCCTGCAAGTCTGCAACTATAAGGTCTTCAACAATCCTATCTGTTATGGATGAAACTTATAATTTTATTAAAGTAAAAACAGGAAGATAATTCTCCTTATGGCTCACCAGTTTTGAGTTATCCAGTTGAATTAAGATGCTCTGTCATTAGAAAATCATCCAACCCTGCTGACTACAAGCACAACCGTGAACTTTTGATATATAGTGATACAGTCCACTATTTATACTTATTTGAATAAGTCTGATGCCTTCTAAATTGCTGAAGTTTATGGATTTCGCAATATATTGTATGATATTCTAATAGCACATCTATTGATTATAATTTTGTAAAATTTTATATTTAACAGATATGTTCATGACTGTTCTAATAGCACATCTAGTAGCAGTTTTTAAATCACGTTGAATAGTTATAACGGATTACATCAGCCTTCTATGTTGTATTGCAATGATTTAGATTTTGAGAATGATATATAGGCACTGGCTAGTGCAAGACATCAGTTACTACAATAATCTTACTTGGTCTACATGAGACTTTTTGTGATGATCTTGTTTCTTCGTGTTCATAGTTGCAAGTCATATTTCTAACCATCAAAGGAAAGTTTTGGAATATTTTTCATTGTTTCTCTAAATTTTCCTTGATAGCAGCACCCCTGGTATTTTAATTACTCCTCTTTGTATTAGACAAGTTTACGCGTAGGTTTTTCCCCATAAATGGTCTTTAAAATCAAATCAACCAAATAGAAGATTTGACACACCCCTCACATTAAGCAAAATAGAAGTGTTACAATAGGAACCTGGTTGGACAAAATAACAAGAAGGAACTAAAGACTTAGCAACAAAAAAAGGAAAAAAGAAAAAAGAAAAAAGGAAAATGGAAAAAACAAGAAGTAACTAAAGAGGATGTTCACCCATTCATTAATTAACATCCTTCAACTTTTATAAACAATTGAACAGAAGAAATCCTATTGAAACAGAGATTTGATTCTTTTCTCCACTTTGTGCAATTTTAAACTTTTTCCAAATTCTCATTTTTGTTTTTTCGTTTGGAAGATTGCAAATATTAGCAAATTTATTCCTTTCTATGTATCATGTGTCATTAAAAATTTCTAAGTTGAGATTTTCATATTTATTTGCAACTTAGCAATTCTCACTCAGTATCCACTTTAGGGGTAAGATAGATTCTATTTTCCACTAGAAGAACAAACTTAGAGGGATTGTCGATCTTTATATTTCTTTGACTAAAATAAGCTGCAGTTTTTTCTGATCAAAGGGTGGTATAAAGTTCTTAGATAAAAATCCCCCAAGGCAGTTTAGAGCTTGCTTTTTCCTATTTATTTTGTGCTCCGCTTAGGTAGAATAATGCTCTTAATTGTAGCAAAAGAATGAATCTTGCAACCTCGAAGATGCCTCCTAAACTTGATCTTTCGCAAAATTGTGCTGCCCCCTTTTTCATTTGGTTTTGAACCGATGTTCCAATGCAAACCTGCAATAAATTGTAAAGGAAAGGCCTGTTGTTGATGGCCTCCTATTGTTGTGTTTTCCTTGCATTTTCTAGGTAAATAGAGTGTATCATGAGGGTTTAAGAAGGGGTATTTTATTGCAACTTTTGAACCTTGGGGATACTAAGTAGGTTGCTTTGGGGATATGAACAGGGATGGAGTGGTTTGGGTGGAGATGTTGGGCCTCCCTTTACATCTTTGGAGCTAGGATTTATTCTAAGGCAATTGGTGACTTTTGTGGGGGTTACCAAGAATTGGATATAGGTTGGGAGGAAAGCTCGGATAGAGTCAGACTTCTAATGAAGAAAGGACCTTCTATTCGAAAATTCGTTGAGGTGGTGAATGGAGGAGAAATCTTTGGGATTGCGCTGCAGGAGGAGCTGGCCCCATGTATTATCTCTTCTATTCGAGAGCTTGGGAGGGAGGAACATATACAGAAGGGGATGGCACATTTTCAGGCTGTTGGTTGGAGGAGGATAAATGTGCAATGGCAGCTATGGTGGGGTAGGAGAGCTAGAGGTAGAATATGGGTGGTAATGCAGTGGTGTGGAGAGCAAGGGATAGGTGGAGGCTAATATGTCCAGGCCACATGGCGGAGCCTCATTGGCTAATGAGTAGGTGGTATGTGGGAATGTAAAACAATTGTAATCCACTAGTAATTTAAATTGGAAATCACATGGGTTGGAGAAGAACGGGTATAATGGTAGTTGGGCTCCTCTTGTCAATTTAGAGGATGGAGAGATTGAAGGCGGAAGTTGACCTCTTATTGCAATTGGGTTTAGGGCCCATCGAGCAGTTGAAGTGGTTTGTATTGTTAGGGTGAGAGAGAATTATAAGGGCCCAGGTGCTTCTAAAGAAAAAAAAGGCCTTGCATCATTTTTGGATCATCGTCATATGAGCCAAAGGTACCCGAAACAGATGACTTAACTTTTACAGCCCAGTCACCTACTGAGGATCGAAATGTGACTAAAGTTAAAAGATTTATCATTGAGCTCAGTTATTTGTTTATCAAAGATAGAACTGAGGAACCTTGGTATCGCCCTTAATCCAATTCAAGGAAGTGAAACGAAGTGCGTCCTCAAAAGAAGCCTTTAAGAGATAGTCCCCAGGTGATCGAGTATGGTCTTTTTCAGCTCGATTTGGAGAGAAGTAATGCCTCTTTGCCTCCCCTGCATTCTGGCCTTTAGGATGGAATGATCATGTCCTATTTTGGTTGACAGTAGTGAGGGTATCAGATTTTGAGAGGTCCCTTTTGGATATGGAATCTATCATATCTTTGTTCCAGAACCCTGGTGGTTACTTTTTAGTTCTACAACTGCCCTTTCTTGTTATGCTTACTTCACATTTAACCTCATCCTTGCGTCATGGCTTCTTCCTGTTAACTCCAGTTCAGGTGTTAATTATTATTTTTATATTAATTACTATTATGTTCTATTGTTTTATGATATGTTCAGTTTGAATATTTGTGAAGCAGTCTGTTTGCCTACCTTACTCATTCACTGTTCATGTATACAGGCTCATGGCTCACTTGAACGAGATGATGAGGTATGTTCGATATAAGTTTTTTGATCCTTAGAAAGTGTTTTTTTTCTTCCCTGCCTTTAAGCTTAGCTTTTGGAATTAATATGGAGAGTGCTCATTTATTTTGTAAGTCAATATAATCAATAGGAAGATTGATCTTCTGAATATGTATAAAGGGTCTTACTTGCTAAGGAAGATACTTTACAACCAATTTTCCTTTTAGAAAAAGTTAATACAAAAGTGCAGAAGAGAAATTGATGGTTACTGGTGTCCACACTGCTGTGAAATGAATGGTAAAAATGATGTTGTTCATAAGTTTACTTTTTGCGTGGGGAAACTCTGGAAAGCCAGAATATGGGTTGCCCTTTGATAGTTTTGTAAACAGTTTAGGTTTGTGATTTGGTTGCTTGTGTTTTCCTTGTATACCTCACGTGTACTATGGCTTTTACTTATTTTTTACTCCCTCCGTCCCTAAAAGATAGGCCAAGTTTGACCAAACACGCAAATTAAGAAAACTTAATAAATGCATTGACTAAATTTTGTTTTCCATAAATATCCTTCCTTTATGAAATGAAATTGAAATGGTAAAGTAATTTTTTTCCTCATCGAAATTTTTTTAAAATAATAATAATAATAATGCAGTGGGAGTTGGTAGACATTTTGTAGATACTTTTTTATTTGTGTGCCATTATTCTGTTGGTAAACAAAGTGGTTTTTTAATTAAAAAAAAAATTTTGACTTAAGGTGAAGTTCAAGAAAATGTATATTTTTGTTAAATTGGAAAAATATAAAGTATTTTAATTTATTTGAGCTGGTCTTGTGTGATGAAAGCCGCTATGTTGCACTTGGTCCAATGTTATCCTCATGTATAATTGAATCTCATTTGGATCATCCTCTTTATAAAAAAAAAAAAAAAAACTATTGATCATCCCAATATGTTCCACATTCGACTCTCACATCTTTCAGTCTCCTGCAAGAGTCAAGACTTGGTTGGTCAGAGAAGACATTGTGAGTTGAGTAGACCATAAGATCAGATAGTGGTTGGTGGTTTACCTGTAACCTTGTTTTTTGTTTATTTGTTTATTTCATTCTAGTTATTGACACCAAAACAAAAAGGAAAACAACAGATCCAATATTGGTAGTTTCTGATGTAAGTTATTTTTGGCACACAGTCCATCCATTCGATGATTTTTATCCACATGAATCGTGAAGGAAACTGTGCAAGCTATAAGAACATGATTTTCATTATTTTTAAGGAAACATTATATGCAAAGAAAATCTAGGAAAATAAGAAGTTGTGGTTGTTTTAGACCTCCATTCAGGTTGCCCAAGTTTGAGTGCCATTCTCACCTACACATGCCATTGTTTGCCAACTTTGCCTATTTTTCTGAGTGGGTGCTATGTTACCCGAATACTTGAAAAGTTTCTTACAGAGGTAGTTGGCAGGATGTCTACTTTGATGATGAATCTGCTGAAGTCGTCATATCTTCTTTACGACTGGGAGATGACCAAGAAAGGTAGGTTGAAGCTACTTTGATCGTCTCATAGATATACTGTTTACAGCGTAATCCAATTGCTTGACATAATTAAAGTTGTGTTTGCCTCGGTGTGTGCAGCAGCTCGCTTTTTACGAACTCCAACTGGTTTGCTCTTGAGGATGACAGAATCACCAATGAGCGCTCGACTGGCTCACTTGCTTCCCCATCACCTAATACTGAGGGGACTGGAGATATTAATGGTGGTGGCGATGATGAAGTTATTCTTGGTGAGGATGATGACTTGGTTGATACAGCAACATCTTCTGCAGTGCCTGAGACAAAAACCGAAGAGTCCATGCTTCACAATGAATCTGAGGATTTAAAAGAAACCGGTCCAAGTGAAAGTGATAAACCCCCTGAATGGGTGGAGTGGAGGGAAACTTCTGATTCTGGTGACCAGCTTGATGCAGACAAACCTCCCATCATACCAAATGGCAAGGCTAAAATTGAACCCGAGGACCAGGGTGATGTTGACCCAGATACAACTGAGCCTTCTCCATCATCGGCTGATGCCTTGGTAGATATTGCTGAAACCGCTGCTGGAGGATTACCAGAGTCAAGAGATGAGATCCCAAGTTCCAATCCTTCTGAGCTGTTGGAATCACGTGATGGGAATCTGAGCGCAGGCCCAACTACTTGTGAGGATGTAGAGAAGTCGGTAGGAACAGAAGGCTCCTCTGAGGCTTCAGAACATGAGAAGAAAGGCACAGTTGAAGAAGCTGGGAATTAATGTAAATTCTCACGAATCATTTCACTGGGGCTAACTCGCACTTTGTGCCATTCATCGGGTGGGAGATAAAATTGTGGATGGGAACTGTTGGTTGGCTATCTACTATGTATTTTTAGAGCCTTCTGTACATCATTAATTTGGGCGTTGTTGTCAAATAGGGCTGATGATTCTTTTCCCCCACCTGTAGAAAACTCTCCCTCGCTCTCAATTAATCAAAAAAATTGAGAAAAGGAAAGGAGCAGGTTCTTATTTCGAAGATTTTATAGCCTGTGATCCGACATTTTCATTTACACTATATAGCCTGCCCCACCATCGGTGAATCACAAACCCCCAACTGGTCTTGTGGTTCACCAATATTACCAGAATCATGTTTTTATTTTACAATTTTCCTTTACCCACGAATTCCAGGTGTATATTATGGGAATCAATTGTGTTTAATTATTCTATGGGTTGACCTTGTAACTTTTACATCCAAATCTGGCTTGCAACGGAATTTCCAGGCCCTCTCTTCACTTTTTTTTTTTTTAAAGCTTTTTGGGTGGGTCACCTCATGATCCTTATCATGCATTCTAGCAGATGTCTCCAATAGAAATCTACTCTTTTTCTAATGTACCATCAGAAAATTTGTAGTACTGAACCCGCCCAAGTCTCTGAATAATGTTTACGCATTATATTTTAAAGTAATTCCGTCGCACGTCACTGGCTTTTCAATTTCTCCAAGGCAGATTATCCAATTTTGTTCACTTTCAGATCAAGTCTGATTATTGTATGCCACATTCAGATCCAGACTAGTTAGCTGGATTAGAAGCCTTGTATAAAGCAAGCTCAAACGCTACAAGGCAAGAGTTGTAGCTCAAAAAGGATGCAGCACTTGACAATTATTTTAAGGTTATGATTCTACAAGAATTTCATAGACATGACCCACCGGCTTGACCTAAGCTTATGTAGGCCTCGTTTGTCAGCTTTGATTCAGCCATACCGTGTAGGGCCACAAATGAAACATGCCAAGCCGAAGCTTTGGAGAAGTTTGGCTCGTTTACAAGCTTGATTATTTAATCTTGAGCCACTGAGCCAAGCTTATTACTTTAATAAACGAACAAGCTCAAACTAGTTCTTACTGAGTTTGTTCACGAACAACTCGGCTTGCTTGCAGTGTATTTAAAATGCAAGTCAATATAAGATCATACTAGTTATAATCATATTTTTATCAAACCTCATTCACAAGCCCTAAATAAGATTATACTAGTTGCTTGTTTAATAAAGTCAAAGCTCGATCTTCACTTATTTAATAATCAACAAAATTCGAGTCGAATATGTTCACTAGCCGCTCGTTTGCAGCCTTCCCAAGGTGTAAGTGCCAACACTAGAAATGGGCAACTTTGAACAAATAGTCACCAACATAGCCGAAGAAGGACAACTCTCATAGCAGGAGGGAAGCTTGCTTACATCCTAGGTTCGTAACAAGAGTGAAGTATTCTTATATTTTCCAAAATTTTGTACACTGATCAAATTACCATCCATCTTGGGTTTTGAAAACTGTTTTTTTTCCTTTTGCCCATTTTTTTGGCCTTGGGGTAGGGGGTGGTGGTTTAAATTGTGCGTCCCTCTTATTAATCACATGAAAAACACCAGAAAATCTTTATTAGAATAATTAGTAAGGCCTCTAATTGCCAAATTCAATCCGAGATGAACCTCATATATGGGGATCTGAAGGCCATGCACTTCCAATTTTGCACCCAGTCTAACACCTGTTCAGAAACCTTCCACTCCAACAAACAACCTACACGGCAAACCCAGTCGCATCTCAAGACAACCAGCTATATCAAGTTTCCAAACTTTAAATGACTTCCCTCCATTAAATATTAGAATGAGCCCTCTGCAGTAATTTATGTGTTCCTCTTTACTTTGCAAATGAAAAGGCCAATACAAAACTCAAGACAGGATACAAGAGGCCATAGGTGAGATCATATGATATAATCATATATAGATTTAAAGACCAATCAAAAGCGCATCTATAATTTTAATTTTTTTTTTTTCAATCTCTCAACTCGTGGTTTGTCAAAATTGAAGAGCTTCAAAATTGTGCGCTCCATCTTATGCGAGCTTAAGGGACTGGATGGCAACTCCATTCCGAGCAGCTGGTAGACGTCCCCACCTTCCTAGACGAGGTTCCTGTTGCAAAGGTATTTTACACTGTTAAAAAACTCAAATATTATTCAAACCGTTGCAGCATCAAATGACCAATAACATAGAAGCAACCACAAGAAAGAAAATGTTCATTGTCCATGAAAAAATTTTATGAGGCATTGTCTTAATATGCAATGTTAAGACAACTCCTCTTAAAGTGATAAGTGGGCGCATTCCACCTATGGAAATGGAACATTGCCTTCTTGTCTTGGTACACAGTGGTAGTGGTATGATACCCTCTTAAGAACTAGGAGAAGGGAGGGTCCACTTTGTGGGAAAGATTGTACCAACAGACCTTCCCAACCACCAGCCCTTGAGGCCTATCGGTGATACCATGTGGATTGGGGTTTGGGTAGTCTTAGGTTTTAAGGGTTAATTCCCCTCCACCAATGTAACCAAAGAAAAGAAATAAATAAACAGACTTTCCCAAATAGCCCAAATCAAACTTCCTCTCAAAAAAAAAAAAAGAAAGATAAAAACAAAAAAAGAGAAGAGAAGGAGAAGGAACACACATAAATCAAATCTAAAAAACACCATTTCTTTGGTTCATTACCACTTAGCACAGGAGAAAAATGGTCTCTACATGGGTAGCCGTTAGCCAATCTGATGCAAACTTTAAACCGATAGATTCAATAACTAAATGATTTTACATGTCAGCATGACCAACCCAATGACTAGCCTAAAAATAGGTTTCAGGTTATCAAATATGTTAATTGGAATATATTGCTCATTACCAAAAAGATGGCTTCAAAGTTGAGTATCTTACAATACTAAAAAGAGCAGCGGACACTACCAATAGAAACATACTAGTATAGGGGGCACCCTTATGTGCAAAGTGATGAGACTTAAACCTCCGCCCCAAATCCCCAATGATAACTAATTAAGTATTCATTATGTGAAATATACAATATTTTTTCCTTTTTCCAATGCCTTAATTACATTCAGGGCCTCATATGTGAATCCTATATATATGAATTGAATGGTAATAAGAGTATGTTTATGCAATCTTCACTTAACATAATAGTAAGAAGGATAATAATAAAAGTTATCAAAAAGGAAGAAGAAGAAGAAGAAGAAAGAAAGAAAGAAAGAAAGAAAGAAAGAAGAAGAAGAAGATATCAATTTGTTTATCACAAATTCACAATAAAGGAAAAAAGAAAGAAAAAAAGAGAGGCTAAGTTATACTACAATGGTGGTTGTTATTCATCGCAAGCCCTAACTTTCACTAAATACCGTGCAGTACTGTGAATTATAATTGCAAAATTGAGTCTATTATAAAACAAAAGTAAGAATTCGAGTGCACTACTTAAGTTTATCAATCATAATGTTCAAATTTGTAGAACCTCTACATTTTTTCCTTATAAATGCCCTATCCTGTGACCTTTATTCCTTTTCTTTTTAATTGACTGTTCCCACTTTTTCCCGTGCATTTCTTAATGCATACTCCTCAAAGTACCAAATGCACTAACTTATTAAGTCAAAGTCAAAATAACAGTATTCTTGCCAATAGCATAACATAATCTTTTCCAGTAAACGAGGATGTATACTTCATTAATATTAAAATTTATAAAACAATCTGATACTTTGACCAATCAGACCCTCGCATCTACCAAAGATAATGCTTTGTCACCTATGTCTTGATACAAGCAATAGGGAGACCCCTAGGTGAAGTTTAGCCTCGTGTCTGTCTGATGCAATGGTTGTACAATATTTAATATGATGAGTAAAGAATTTTGAATCTCAATGATATGTTTTCTTCAAGTACATGCATAATCAGCACTGCACACCAAATCTAATGCGTAAAAGAACTAAATAAGAAAAAAGAAGCGCATTTCATAATTATTAAGATTGTAATTAATCAGGTAAGTATGCCATGAGCAAAATTCAAAGGAAAGATATTCACCTGCCCAACTCCAGCAACCATGAATTGTCCAGATTTTGCAAAAGCCAAGGAATTTACAAACCCAACCTGTGTTTCATGAGAAATTCAAATAAGAAACAAAACAGATTCACAATAGCATTAATAATGTCAATGTCACATGTCACACCCACTAAAAGGGTGAACCCTAAATTGCTAGATGAAACATGGGGCTACACAAGATTAAAAAAGATCTCAGATATAACCACCTTCTATGTTACATGGAAAATGGTACAGGGGTTTGGTGCAGGTGTGTCCAGGTGTTACAATCACTACTTTTTAAAATTTTCAATTATTCTAAGTGTCCAGTAGGCATAGCCATACCCATGTCATCTTAAGGCAACAGACCACATTCAGGGCTCAACTCCAGGTATTTACTTTCAAGGAAATGGGCTTGATCTTATTTTGTGGAAAAGATGCCAAGCCAATGTACAATATATGTACCACAGTATCAGCTTTAAAGCCAGGGACAATCTATAATTTGTTGAACCCCACTGTGTGCAGCTGGACAATACATCTTTGATACAAAATTCACCTTGAACAAGAACCATAAACAATCATTACATTCACTTCTATTTTTCACAAGGACAACAGACAGCCTGTAGAAGATTTGCACGTAATCCCTATTGAATTGGTGGTTATAGAATTCAAATTGTGACTTGCTTTCCTCTATATGGCTTTTAAGTTCAATTCTCTATTGTATAAAGTATTACCTTCCTGCTATTAACACACATGTTGTTTATCACCCTTACCATAATTATTGAGTAATGCTATGCCCACCTTAAATCACCCACTTTCACCACCCACCATATGTGGCAGTTTTTCCTTTATCTATACTGGGCCCCACTTTTCACTTTTCACCTATCCACTTCTGACACATAGGTAGATGGTGAGAAGTGGGTGATTACAGGTGGGTAGAGTAGCATTTTCCTTATTAAGAACCAGGAAGGAAGAATGGAACAATATTGCGACATTGCCCCTGTTATTCTCACCATTTAAATAGCAACCCTGTTGAATCAGGTACAGCCATAGTTTTTTTGCAATTTGGTTTACTGATTGAGATATTAGAACCAAATATCACATGAATCTATCCAGGTTCCACACTTCTGCCTAAACTACGACCTTCTAGATCAGGTCTAAGTAGACCTTGCTATAATTTAAATTTGACCCCTTTAAACTCATACCGCTCTCACATGATACATCTAACTTGTATAACTCCTTAAAGACATTAAGTCTTGTCAAATTTTTCCCTTATTTGGACAAAATTTCTGCCCATAACAAAGACCTGAAATTACCAAATGTATCCTGCCATATACAAATCCATTCGTGAGGAAGAATATAACAGTAAAATAAACCGTGCGATAACCCAGAGTGTCACCCATGAAATCTACCTACATCTACGATGTATATCATAAAAATAAAGCACTTCCAAGTTTTCTGTAGCTCACTAATAATTTTCTAATATATAAGTGAAAAAAAAAAGAAAAAAGAATTTCTTCTCCTTAAGGCCTTGATTTTCTTACACTAGGTTTAGCCTCCAGGATCAATGAGAAAACAAAATCACTGAGTAAATTAATAAAAAATTATTACAGGAGTTTACTTGTGGCTTCAGCTTACCAATGGAAGATCAAATAAGGGTCGAATGCCTTTCACCTCGCTTTCAATAGCCCATAATCGAACAGAACCATTTCCAGCTCCTGATGCAGCAAGATCACTACCTCTACATATAGTGATTGAACTAACCCAGGAATGTGCTGATGAACGATAATTACTTTCAGGGTTGTGGTTACCATTTTCTGCAGATTGGAAATTAAAAGCATCTCGTCAGAATACTGGTTAACCAGAACTGCAAGGCAAGGTATAAATCATAGAAGCACGAAGCGGGGGCAGGGACAGGGGCTGGGGTGGGAGTGGGGGCGGGGAAGCGGGAGAACATAGAAGAGTCAAAGGTTTGGGGCGTGTAGGAAGCGTTTGTGGAAAATATATATATATATATATATATATATATATATATATATATATATATATATATATATATATATATATATATACAGTTACCTCAATATGATATTTTGTGGGATGAAATTCTAGCAAAAGGTGCAAAAAAGTGTTCTTTTGAGAAGCCACACTAATGTAGAGAAAGAGAGAGCATGCTTTTACAGTTTTACCTTTTTTTGTTTTTCTTTTCTTGAGGAAAAGAATTGAGTAAACTAAGCATTAATTTGATATGATTTAATAGAAATCCTGTTATTATTAAAAACATTTTTCACTTTGGTTAAAGTTGAAGAGAGTTTAGTTTTGGGGTGGAAGGGTCATGTCTTTTCCCCTCCATCACAAGGTTCTGTCTTACTTAGAATCGAGATTCTCGAGAGAGAGAGAATCGAGGTTCTTACAAGGTTCTAACTTGGGAGAGTAGAACCGTGGTTCCGAAGTGGGAGCGGCACCCTTGATAGAAGGTTCCTAGCTTCTAAGGTATAAATACATTAAAAATGAATAAAAATAGAATAAGAATGTTTATATTTTAGGACTGTATCCAACACTGGACATTCTTTAATTCTACTCTCCACAATTATATTAACATGTAATGGAGAAAAAAAAAATAAAACAACCAAGAAAAGAAGAATATGTTATTATTATTATTATTTTGAGAACCTTTCCTCCTCCATGAAGAAATCTGAGAGACAAGACCACTTTGATTTCGATTCTGGCAGTTAAATATGGATCAAAGAATATTTAACAACCCCCCCCCCCCCCCCCCCCCAAAAAAAAAAAAAACAAAAAAAAAAAAAAGAAAGGAAAAACCTAAGAAGAATCTTAGGCTATAATTTGAGTAAGTAAAAGTGACTAAAAGACTACACTTTACCACCATAACAGACATAAGAATAAAACTTCAATTTTTACCTATATGACCATTGGAAATTCTTCCAATATCACTCTGTTCAAATTTTTTGTGAGTATCCAATAAAGCATGAGCATTTTTAACAATGTAAACCGGTTTCTTTCGCAGTAAGCCCCAAAGCTCAATACTTCCATCATCTGAGCCGGATAAGAATTCGTCATTATTAATAAAACAGCAACATTCCAGAGATGATTGTGGAGCACGAAATACTAATCGTGACTCCTCAGGGACCTACTTTGCAACATACAAGAGCAAACGTCAATGACAAAAGGGATAAAGAGATTCACAATTTTAAAAGCATGAAGTACTCCATACACACACCCATAAACATTTATACATGACAGCTGACCATATAGAAGACAGAGTAATACATTTGAACAAGAATACTAGTTTAAACTATTTTAAACTGAACCTTTATGTAGGATGTGCTGGAGACTTGGTTATGTTACCAAGCATACAAAAATCCACACAAGCATTTGGCAATCTAAAAAAGAAAAAGAAAAATCCTCACAAAAAAAAGAAAAGAAAAGGGTGAAGTGGTGACAAGTATTCAATAATCAAGTAACATCATGTCAGACCTTAAATTTTTATTAATATTAATGGTTGGGTGCCCCATATTTAGACAAAAGTTTAACAAGACGTGTTAGGTCAGACAATAGCAACAAAAATTGATCTTCATATGAGGATCCAAATTGAAATCGTCCACTAATGATAGTACTTCAAATTATATCACCTGAACTCCAGATTTCTCATTGACAACAATCTTTTTCCATTTAAGACGCTTAAAAAAAAAAAAGCATATTTTAAGCCACACAAAACAATCAGGCCCATTCACCTTTAAACTTTCATAATCAAAAGCGAACTCCCAATCAGGGACCAAAATGTCGCGATATATCATCGATATATCGCGATATATCGCCATATCGGAGGTGGACGATACGATATATTGTTGCGAAATTGAAGGATTTTCAAAACGCAAAATGTTGAATCGATATCTTCGATATATCACGATATATCAAAGACATATCAAAGATATCGTTGATATATCGAAGATATCGTTGATATATTGAAGATATCGTTCAAGATATTGACACTGCCATGTTTAAATGCCCTTTTGCTGATTGCTAGTGAAATTTTTACACATTAGAATAGGTTAGGATTCACATATATATGTACATTTTACTATGCTTAGTATTTCACATAATTTAAAATATTATTTCAAACCAATGGCCTTTGGTCTAATAGCACTCTATATTTAAATGTTACAAAAATCTATTTCAATGATATATAACATTTAAATGTTGAATTTGCAAAATTTTCTATTATTTATTTACTTAGCGCGGTATATTTTTTATACCCTACGCAACACATACTTGTATTATACATATTTAAATTGCAATATTTTGATGCTAGATTGTGTACTAGAGTTTAAATCATTGTTTCCCAGAGTTTCAATAAAAACATCCATGTTTAACTCATAATATCCACCATATCTTTAAAACGATATCAATATTGTCGATATATCCGATATATCCATATTTTTTGACCCTTGATATATCCATCGATATCGATATTAAAGTCCTTGCTCCCAATTAGTTGTACTATTTAAGATATAGACTTGCCAATACTTCTAATCACTATGTATCTGGATCACATATCTTCAATTAAAACTAAGAAAAATCCTAAATGACAATGACATTCAATTATTTACCACAAAAAGTTAAAATATTTCAAGTAAAATGAATAAAATATTGCTCTTTGATCAAACAACCTAATAACTAATAATCAATATGATAGACATAGTTTATGTGATTTTTTCGTTCTTATACAACTAGGAACTCCAATAACTTTTTTTTGATAAGGAACTAGGAACTCCAATATGTTAAGTACAGCGTTGAAATATCGATATATGTCTATTTCAAGGAGCACTTAACCTGGAGGAGGAAAAAGATGGGGGTGGGTGTGGGGATTGACAGGGTAATGGATTATTCAACAAGAAGCTTCTAGTTGAATTTCCACACTCTTTTGCAAACGTATTCTCATTCAGTCAATCCTAAGTTCTCCATATACACACTAACTCTACATCAAGTTGACATAAAACACCCTAAATTTAGTACACTATCTTTGGTCACCAGTAAGAATTAAAACCCATCCCTCCCACCCATTGTGCATTCATGCTACGAGCCTAGAATGAGCTTGGCAACAACAAAAATAAACTGGCATTTTCTTTCTTTAGATATCAAGTTTGATGAAAAGTTGTAGAGTGAATAAAACTACTAGTGACCAAAAAAGCTTAGTCTTTTTAATAGAAATATATTACCAGTATTTTTATTTTTTTTTTACTTTTAACCAAAGAAACCTCAAAAGCCCCATCCAATGACCTCTCATGTCAATTCAATTAAATTCATACCAAATACCACCCATCTCTACTTCATAGTATTCAGAATACGTGAGTCTCTCTCTCTGTCTCTGTCTCTGTCTCCCTCTCTATCCCCAAAAAGAAAAGAAAAGAACAGATAAGGATGTAATCATGTGAGAAAGATGAAAATATACAACTTTGTGTGTGGATTCTCTCTTTTCTGATTTATGTCGTGATAAAACCTCCAAGCAAACACTAACTTGCATGTCACTTTCCTCACCACATGGCCACACTTTCAATGGAAATTAAAAACAAAAGGCCTGACACGTTTGCACATACAGAATTTTAAATGGGGGTCTTAATGCAAGGAAACAAAATACATTCTTGTGGTGGTTTCCATGTTTCTTTATAAAGAGTCACCTCAGTGGCAATAAGGCCTTTCTAATACCAAATTTCAAGGAACAACCCACATATATATGCTATTTAAAGTGCATAACAACAACAAGAAGTTTCTTTTTTCCATGCTTTTTCAATTAGAATTGCTTTAGTGAAGCAGTCCAAAAAGAGTCATAAATAAAATTGAAGCTTACCTTCCACAACTGCATACTCCGATCACGTCCAACACTCAACACCCGTTCCTTCCGTAGGCAATCAATAGCTAACACCTCACTTTGGTGACCAAATAATGAGTTTATGTAAGCCCTGTCTTCCACATTCCATATCTTGATTGTTCGATCAAATGATCCAGAAAAAAGTTCTGAAGTCCCTTGCCTAAAAGTCAAACATGAAACAAGCCCTCTATGACCTTGAAAAGCCTATAAATCACACGAGTGGCAAGTGAGCATGGAATACAATACCCATAAACTTCAAACATCAATAAGATGATACATTTAACAGCATTGTGAGTCTTGTGACACACACTCACATACACACATATATAGAGAGAGGAGGGGAGCAGTTCAACTGTGGGATATCCCGCACCATCCAACACGATCACGACTGTTCGTGGATGACGCGCACACGTGTCGCCCCGGACGGCCATGGTCGTACGGGATATCCAGGATATCCCACACATGATCAAAGCTACATATATATCACATGAAAACAAAAGGGTTTTGTCTTGTAACCCATGCATCAAATGTTTGAGAGGGCCACAAATGAGTTTATCAGAATTGCCAATCTAACCATTATTTCAAACAGTATATGAGTCTACTAAAAATAGAAATACGATCAGAGAACCAGAAATACAGAAATTTTCCAACAGATATTTGGAGTTTCATAGATAGGACCTCAACCTATCAAATGCACACATGCTGCATTACACTAATATCTGCAAGTAAAATGTCAATAGGGTATGAGAGGTCAACTGCATTCCTTCAAATGTACCTACTTTTATTGTTGTCGAAAGTGACACCTCAAATATTTACCTGGATATGCTCTCGCGTACGCGTATCCCATAAATGAACATGGCGATCTAAGCCCCCACTCGCCAAATATCGACCGTCAGAACTAACAGCCAATGCTAAAACATGTTTACTATGCTTTGTGGCTCGACCTTGTGGATCCTTCGCTCCGTGAGATCTGAGTATTTCCTCACTAGGCCATTGGTACTTTTCACCTTTCCCACTATCTACATCCCAATGAGTAATAATGCCATCCTTGGAAGCTGAATACCCCTTCAAGTCATCCTCAGATAGAGCTACAGCAGTAACAGACTGCCGGTGCTTCACTAAAACCCGAAACTCATCAGAACTCGCAGGCCTTTGAACCCTATAAATAACATAAGCATCCAAAAACACAATGTTCATAGATGACACAAATGCATATAGATAGGCAACATGTTTTCCTAGTTAAAAATTACTTAAAAACATGTTGGCCAGTGTTCTATGTTCAATATTTGCATAGCATATGGCCAGTGAAGAAGAGTTATCAAATTATATAATTTTTACAACAATTGAATACAGTATCCTCCTCAGACAACCCTAATAATTTTTTTATAAAAAGGAAAAAAATAAATATTGTTGTTTCTGAAACACAGAATAACATGATAAGAATTATCAAATGGTTGCTATTGGTTCATCTGATTAAAAATGAGAGTTTTTTAAATGGGAGTGCTACAGTATTTAGCAAAACACCCACAAGTAACAAAAAGTGTACTTGGGTTGGATTCATTGTGACTTATATTACAGCAAAACACCCACAATTATTCATTAAATGAGTCGTAATTGGAACCGTTTCCTTCC
This sequence comes from Liquidambar formosana, assembly GCA_039720395.1. NCBI lineage: Eukaryota > Viridiplantae > Streptophyta > Magnoliopsida > Saxifragales > Altingiaceae > Liquidambar > Liquidambar formosana. Next base: position 15,399,767 of record CM077835.1, on the reverse strand, counting down.
TATATGAGTGCTGAGGTTCCCTCTGTACTATGATTTTCGTCTTTCTTCTGCCATGGCAAACCCGTTCCAAAATTTTCCTCCCCCTTCATCTTTCATCACCCAAATATCCCTTCTCCCCATCCAAACCCATTTCCTTTCTAAACTAATGTCCATGTCATTGCCTCCATAGTTGGCCTTCGGAGCACTAAATGATGGCATACCACCACAAGCTTCATCATTTTTGGCCTTTGGAGCGCTCTCTCTCTCTCTCTCTCTCTCTCGGGTGCTGAAAGATTCAAAGTGCATGTGCATGTTTTCTTTGATCTTTCAATTATGCATTTTGAGGCAATATATTTGAAAGATTATAAACTAAGATTTTAATATATACCTACCCATATTGTAGGTGAAATGACTAATGAGCTTCCAATATTTGCTAGCTGAGTGAACCGTGAAGATGGTGGTGGTAATATTGCATTTCATTTCCCCTCCAGGCCTCCATTGAAGAGTCTTTAATCTTTTTGTCTTAAAACATAATTGAAATAAAACAAAATAGAAAACAATTTCCTCTCTCTTTTACCAAATATGATTATTCCCCACATTGTTTAGAGAACATCGTTTAGTTGGAAATCAACATATTTAATAATCATTTATTATAATAATAAAAAAACAATAGGTATAATCCAAACGAAACACAACCTAACTCAATGCTACGATAGCAAGTAACTTGAAACCATAACATTAAAGTCAAATCTTAGGAAACTGAACTTGAAATCGATCAAAATCTAATGCAACTACTTCAAATGACTAAAAAAAATACATCTTTTTTCTACTAGTTGCTATTTGAAAACAACATAAATGGCAGATTAGCATAAAAAATTCAACTTTTTTTTTTTTTTCAATTTTTCACATATATGATATACCCACGAGTAACTAATGCATTGTTAACCTAGCAAATGACTGGAAACCATCAATTTGCAGTCAAAACTTCATCGAAGGATAATGTGAAGTAATTCAAATGATCAAGAGAACGTACTATCTCATACATATTGCAGGTTTAAAACAATACCAAAATGGCACATTTGCATCAAAATAAAACAAATGCGTATTTAACAAACATTACCTCGAGGCAATGAACCTCCGAACCCGCCCGCTCTCCTCCAGCTGCTCCTGCTGCAAAATCTTCGCGACCATCGAATCAGCGGTCCCCTTCTCTCTCGCCCTCATCGCTCTCCCCTTCTCCTCCTTCCTCCTCTTCGTCTTCCTTCGCCCTCTTTGCAATCCCCCGAATCTTCTCCAAATACGCCGTAGCCACTCTCTTCCTCTTCTCGTCAGCCGTCTCCGCCGCGAATTCCGAGTCCTCCTCGTCTCCGCCGGGAGCTCCGCCTTCTTCGTCGGAATCGACGTCGCTATCGATGAGGGCGTCGTCTTCGTCCTCGACCTTTCGCCTCTTCTTCGACTGGTGGCTGAAGAAGGGGTCATCGTCGATTGAAACCCTCTTGCCTTTTCTAAACCCCTTGGGACCTGAGCCTTTCTTCTTCATATTTTTGTTCATGTTTAGAATGCTCTGACTACAAGAGAGAGAGACGCCTTTGTATGTCTGTCTATCTGTGTGTAATAGGAAGAGAGAGAGAGATGGTGCTGACGAAAATGGGAAAGGGTTTTAGATTAGGGTTTTTCAGAGCTAGAGAGAGAAGTTAGGGTGAGTTGGCCAGAGTTGGAAAGGCGGGTCATGGGTTTCAAATGTAGAATTTGTGGGCGAAAATTTTAGCCCGGATCCGGATTTACATCTGCTCCAGCTGTCTGCAGGGATGCTATGTGATGAACCTTTCTCCCCACTAGCGGCAGCAAAATGACGAAAACCCACAAAAACAAAAACAAAAACAAAAACCAAAATAATAGCAGAAGTGATGTTGTCTTTCTTTTTTCCTTTTTTGGTCATGTTAACTCTATTAATTATACAACTTACAGAGAAGTTTCCCTCCTCTTTTTTTTTTTTTTTTTTTTCTTCTGAGTAGAAGTTTCTGTCTTTAAAAAAAATTAAATGCAATTCAATATTGTTTCTTAAAGCTCATTTTCGTTTTGACAATGGTTGACAAGTGTTCTAATACTGGTTGTAATACTCTGGTTTAAATTAGTGGTGGAATGCTCTGGATTTTGCACTATTTGTCATGATATGTATAGTTTATCTTTATATAGGTTTATACATTGGTATTTTTGTGACTTGAAATGTGACATTTAGGACTAGAGTTTCAAAACAAAGATACTTTGATCATGTATGAGATATTTCATACAATCACAATCATCCGTGAGCGAACACACGCGCACAGCGTGAATGCGCATGTGTCATACATAACAATCATGATCGAACGAGATAGTTCAGGATATTTCACACTTGAACAACCATGTATATATATATATATATATAGTCACTTTCTCTTGAGGTTAATCTCACATAACTTTGCGTAAGATCACCCTTCAAAACTCTACACGTGGCTCATATTTTTGAAACCAACCGTTTGATTAAATTTGCTTTATATGAAAGTTATACATACCAAAAATTAAGTTGATCCGAAATTAAGAAGTTGTTTCATCCATCAATGTTTAAAAATGAGTGATGGTCGTTGATTAAGAAATATAAGTTTTGGATCAAATAGCAATTAGTTTCGGACCAACTTGATTCTTTGCGTGCATCACCTGTTGGAAAATATCACATCCTACATCGCCCAAATATTGGAATTGATGTAGTCATATACTTGTTTGATCCCTCAACTTAATAGCTTAAGTTGTTGGGTTAGAAACTTGACATGATATCAAAGCATGTTTTTCTTGGGTCATTGAGTCCGTTGTTGTCAACGTGATAGGCTTATGTTAGGTTTGCACGCGAGAGGAAGTGTTGGAAAATATCACGTTCCACATCACCTTAATATCGAGGTTGACATAAGTTTCATATACTTGTTTAGACCCTCCACTTAATAGTTTAAGTTTTTGGGTTGGAAACTTAACATCATCTACAAAAAAATGCTATATAATCCAACAGTTAATTTATCAAAATATGAGTCATAGGTAAAGTTTTGGAGGGGGAGCTGTGTGAGGTTAACCTCGAAAGAAGAGGACTAACAAACCTAAGTTCATATAAGAATACTAAAAATAAAAAATAAAAAAATGAAAAAACACAAACTAACAAACATAATTTAACTAATTTGATAAATTAATTGAAATTTTACAACGTCCCAACTTGGCCATCTTAATTACCATCTGCTGCATTTCTTATTTATGTTCCAGGAGAGCAAACTTTATCCCAATTCCCAGCTAACTAGACCAATGACTCATCTATTTAGAGAAATAGACCATGGACTTGTTTAAAACTTCTCCATTTTTATTGGCCATGAAAAATTCTCCATTTTATCTTTATTCACCTCATTTTGCTTCCAACGCGCCTTTATTGTACTAAAAAAAACAAAAAATTAAGGAATATGAGAAATGGATGTATGTGCCCTCTAGACTCAAATTACTTGTGAGGTGTCACATGACCTATGTCTTGTGAAAGCATATATACTCAAGTGGAATAATTTTTCTGCTACATGTAAGAGCATCTCCAATGGTGAGCTATATGGTGTGCTATTGCTATATTATAGCATTTAGCACAAGTTGGGATGCTCCAATGGTGAGCTAAATGCATGTGCTAAATATAGCAATAGTTCACCCTTGTGCTATATTTGGCATAAGGGTGAGCTATTGCTATATTTGCCATGTCAGATTTTCCTCCATTTCTCAACAACCAAACATACCAGCAACTTCTTTTTCTCCATTTTTCTTCTAAAATTTTCTCAGTAACCAAACAGCCAATAAATAAATACAATATTTTCAAAAATAATATTGAAATCTTTTTTTTAAAAAAATCAGAAGACATACCCTTTTTTTTAACTCATTCATCCCTCTCAAGCAACATTGCATTTGATCTATGATATACCTTATTCACTATCTTACGAGACCTTAAATCTGTAAAAATAGTTGAACTTGTGGCAAAAAATAGCATACTACGTTTGCATCATTGGAGCACATTGTGCTAAATTATAGCATTTGACACTGTAGCATGTGCTAAAATAGCAATAGCACACCTTATTTAGCTCATATGACTGGAGATGCTCTAAGTCAAGTTCCTCTAAAGGTGTAAAATTGGCCTATCGGCCTATAGCCCGCCCTAACCTAACCTGAAAAATCTAAGCTAAGTCTAGGAACCCGTTTAGGTCCAACCTAGTCTTAACTTGATCTTAAAGATGGGCGGGCTTTGTCTTGAGATTTGTAGCCCAGCCCAATGGTCCAACCCAAGGTCCATCCTGAAGTTAACCCATTTTATATAGTAAATAATATACTATTATCATATGACTATATATCGCTAGATTCATATGAGATTAAAAAATAATGAAATAAAATTTACAAATGCTACAAACAAACAAAAAAAAACATCCCCTGATTATATATATGTCTTCTATTTTTTTTTTCTCAATGAATAAAATGAATATGTCTTAGCTAATGATTCATTTGCAAATGTCTTATTATAAATAATAAAAGTTATTAAATCATATAAATATTGATATAATGTTTGTAAATGTATTTATAAATTATAAATATTTTACGTATAGAAACTTTATAGAAGTTAAATGCTATGTAATAAAGAAATCATAAAAAAGAACTTAGCCTGAATTAGGTCCAGCTTGATGCCCAACGTAAGCCCAAAGCATGTCTTAAGCCTAAGACTGGGCTTGGGTTTAAGATTTTTTCTGGGGAGCAGCTATTGCAACCCCACAAAAGTATAAGTTGCCCCCGCTTGATATCCCCACCCCCTAAATGTATATACCCACCCTTATTCTAAATAACCTTAACCCTCCTCACCCACCCCTCTCACCCACCCCACTCACCCTCCCTACACGAGACTCCTGATCTAGAAGAACCACCCCATGCCCCCATAGCATACCGACAAGGAAGGTGACGGCGATGGCGATGTCGAGCACAAGCACCCCTTCTTCCTCTTCTCTCTTCTTCTCCTCTTCTTTCTTTCTTTCTTTCTTTCTTTTTTCCTCTGCTGGTCAGATTTGTAAGGGAGGTTTTTTTTTTCAAAACCTCCATTTTTTTCGGCAAGGGAGGTTCTTCCTATTCTCTTTTCTTTTCTTCTCTTCTTTTTTTTTTTTTTGTTGGTTAGATCTTTGTGTTTTCCGACGAGGTAGGTTTTTTTTTTCAAAACCTCCATTTTTTCCAATAACGGGAGGGAAGAGAAAGAAAAGGAAAGAAAAAAAAAAAAGAGGGCTATCAACGGGAGGGAAGAGGAGAAGAAAAGGAATGGAAAAAAAAAAAAAAAAAAAAATAGAAGAAGAAGAGAAGAAGAGGGAAGAGAGGAGGAAGGAAGAAGAGGGTTGCCGACGAGAAGGAGGGGAGGGAGGGCTGTCAACGACAGAGGGGTGCGGGAGAGGGGTTATAGGAAAAAAAAAGAAAAAAAGAAAAAAAAAAGGAAGAAGAATAAGAAGAGGGAAGAGGGAAGAGGAGGAAGGAAGAAGAGGAGTGCGGTGCTCGCCGTCAACAAGAGAGGGGTACAGGAGAGGGTTTTGGAAAAAAAAAAAAAAAAAAAAAAAGAGAAGAGGGAAGAGGAGAAAGGAAAAAGAGGGGTGCGGGAGAGGGGTGCGATGCTTGTCGTCGCTATTGCCTCACCCTCGCCGGTGGGGTGGGGTGCCAGAGAGAGTTGCCGGTGGGGAGGGATGCGGGAGAGGGGATGGGTGAGGGTACTTAAGCCTTTTTTGGTAATTTTATATAATTATTTTTTTAATTAAAAAATATGGGGGGTAACTTATAGGTTTGGGGGGTTGCAATAGTCGTTTCTTTTTTCTTTGGCCCAGCTTGACTCTAGCCCAGCTTGAGGCCCAACATAAGCCCAAAGCATGTCTTAAGCTTAAGACTGGATTTGGGTTTAAGTTTGGGAACGATTATTGCAACCCCCCATTCTTATAACCCCACCCCTTTCTTTTTGGTTTTTAAGATTTCATGAAAAATATAAAAGGTTTTTGAAAAAACCGGTCGCCTTGTCCACTAGAAAACATAATTTTGAACAACTTTGCAGAAGAAAGTTTTTCCAAAATCTATTGTTTAGGTAGACTTTTTGGCAAAAAATGAAATAAAAGATATAAATGGCTAAAAAGTATATTTAAACGATAGATTTAGGAAAAAATTTCTTCTACAAAGTTGTTCAAAATGATGTTTTCTAGTGGACTTTACTGCTAGTTTTCATAAAAACCTTTTATATTTTGCATAAAACCTTAAAAACCTAAAGGATGGGGGTGGGGTGATAAGAACGGGGGGTTGCAATAGCTGTTCCCTTTAAGTTTTTTTCTTTGGCCCAACACCAACCCGGCCCAAATAATACTAAAGCTCAATTAGACCCAGTTTGAGCCCAGTCCAGTCTGCATGAAGAGCAGTCCAGCACAGTCCAGCCCATTTTACACCCCTAAGTTCCTCCCATAAATATCTCATGACTTCCTTATAATGGTTAAAAGCTCGTGACATTTTTCAAGGAGGAAAAATGTGATTAACAGTTTTAAGAAACCAATGAGCCATCTCATTACTCCAAACAACTCCTTTCGTCCTAGCACATTGCTCTCTCTCTCTCTCTCTCTCTCTCCACTTCCTTATCTAAATGAAAAAGACGATAACACATGCAATAATAAATGCATATCAAGATGTTTGCTTAAAAAGGTTTCACATTTCTTGCTTGATTTTAAATTATCTATCTTTATAGTTTGTTGTTGTTGTTGTCCTCGTCGTTTTTTTATTTTTATTTTAAATTATCTGTCTTTATAGTTGGAAATGAGATTTTGTCGAGTTAGACTGTCTTTTAAAACAGTCTAAGCTATCAATATGAGGAACACTTACAAAACATTTTACAAAAATAGACTATAGGTTATTGTTAGAGATTAAAATCAGCACGTACCACTGCAAGAATTGCTATAACCCTCCATTAGTTGGCGTAGGGGTAATTAAGGATTCATCAAATGTCCTTAAAAGAATATGAAAGATTTAAATCATTGATCTACTACACCTTACCTTTTATTTTTTAGTGATTAAACTACCCTATGGTTGCTTTTCTTTGTTTTTTTGTTTTTTTGGCCGCTATAAAGGAACAACACTAAACTAGTGAACTACCCTAGTTACAGCAAACATTTGCTATGAAACAAATTTGTAGTAATTATGTTATTGGCACTCCAGTGTGTTGTGCAGTGAACTTACAGAAATTAGCAAATTGATAATGGTAACATTTTTCTGATCCTGATTTTTATTGTACAATTACAAGAAAAAGGCATTTACTTGAAAATTTTCCCTAAATCCAAGTTAGTCTGAACTCTGAACAACTAAAAATTGTGATATCTTCCTCAATAAACTTGGGAGTAGTTTTCTTGAACTTTGCCATAATTTCCCAATATTTAACCTGAAATTTTGTCTACATTTTATCCTCTACATAGAGTAGTTATTAAATAATGAAGAAATCAAATTTCCATAAGTATCAACAAGACTTCCACAATTTCCTGTGTCACCGGTTAATTGGATGGATCACTAATTTATGTTTCGAAGAGGGAACTAAAGCCTTCCCATCATGATTAAAGTGGCCAACACTCTTTGGGAGACCAGGTGGGGAAAAGGCTGGGGGTTAAAAATTGACCAACCTATCTCTATGCTTAGTGTTAATGTGCCATTTCCGTTATTACCAAAGGAAATGTTTAACTAATAAAAGATTATGTTTCACTTTTGCAAATTTTTGGCAATTCATTTGATTTATTTATTATAGTTTTCTGTTGAATTTTAAATTTCATCCAAATATGAAACTAAAGCCTATAATCAATCATTCTTTGTTACAGAATATGAAAACAAATTGGAACATTGGAGGATACCAAACATGTAAGTCACCACAATAAATTTTTTAGTCTACTTAGGTATTATATTAAAGTTTCTTTTTGCAGTATATAGATGATTGTTATTACATATCTCTTCTTTTTTATTTTGGATACGGGATGAAGCCCCTTAGCCTGTTCTCCACTATTTCAGAATTGATACCTAATGTTGCTAACTAGAGTAGAACAGAAAGCTTTTCATTACATATCTCACTATTAATTATCCTCTTGGATTATTTTTTATTCCCTAAATGTTTAAGAAAATTCCGAGAGGTCGTAGTCATTAAATGTTGTACTCCTTGTTGTCTTCTTTTAACATTAATAAGGTCTAGCCAATTTGCTATGTAATCATCTTTCTTTATGTAAGTGGTTATGTTACATAACTAGCATCTCTTATACTTCTCAAAAATGGTAAGTTGCGCAAATTTGTTGTATTGATTGTGACATTATGTGTGTTAACTTGAAGATTGGGTTAGTTGAGCCTCATTTTTATTGGTATCTTTGTAGAAGTACCAATTTAACATTTTTAAAAATATACCATATTGAGATTACTTTGAGAAATTGTAATTTGTATCACTACAAGAACTTGCTTCAGTCATCCATTGCACTATGCCATAGTGATTGATGATTGATTAGGAATTACTCTCTCCGTCTCATTTTAATTTTATTTAATATATTTTTTTATTTTATGATATCCCAAAATATTTGATCACTTTCAAAAGCCAAAACAAATTATTATCTTATTTTCTTAAAAGACAATGTTTGGCCACTGAACCTCGAGAGGAGCTCCAACTGAATAATGAATAATGAGGTGGCACATTTTGTGATTGCCACAAGTCTTATAACAGCCAAAAAGCCATGCTGGGCGCACATGTGACTAAAATGCCTTATTATTCCTTTTCTATTCAGACCAATATACCTCCGGCCCTTAGTACTATTAACATTTTTCTCCCCAAGTCGTCCTCCTCCATCACACTCTCTCTCTCCAACCTCTTCGTCGGTCACTACCCAGCAACCGGAATCCCAAATACTTCCCTACCGTACCTCAAAAAAGGGAAATAAAAAAAGGCAAACAAAAAATAGAATATTGTGATTTAATTGTTTGTAAGAGTTCGAGCTCCTATAGCTAATATATTAAGCTTTAATTTAAAGGTTCAATTCACAAATGGTATTTCAGGTGTTGGGAGATGGAATATTGCTGGAAAATGCTCTTTTTTTTCTTCTATTTTCATGAGAAATATTTGGAGTGGACTTTGGTGGTTGCCCTGATAGTTCAAGTTTGGTCCGAAAATAGAGGAAGCAAGGAGACTTTGGTGCGTGAGAGTTGTTGGGGTTGTCAATGGAGGTTTGTGTAGTTGGTTGAAGATGGCTCGGGTTGTGACAATAGAAGAAGGTCATCGGTGTTACAGTGGTTCTCGCCTTCTCGGCAATGATTGTCGCGGGCGATGAAAGTTGCTTACTCTTTGCCCCCCGAACATACCCCAGTTCCTTTTGTAGATTTTCTCCCTCTAAAAACTTGAATGTTTGAAATAGATAGAGATGGTATTTTTGTCTTAATGAAAAAAGTGGAGAAGGACACTACAATATCACCTGAGCAACATGCTTTATTTACAATATGCCTCCTCATAATTGAGTAGGAGCTCCTCCTCATGGTTCAATAGCCAAGCATTGTCCTTCTCCTATTATTATATCAATTATCACATCAAGTGTCATTTTACTATAGGAGGGTAGAATTAGAAAATTTAAATTTTTAAAAACAATGATATGGCAATGCATTAATTGCATGACCTTAATATTTATGTGTAATCAAAGTGATCAAATAAAATAGGAAAGAAGGAGTACTAAAAAACCTATAATTTTTTTTATAAAAATTATTGTTTGATAAATTTTTCTGCGGATCAATCATTTTTTATTTTTGACCCTAAGACGTGGATAAGTGGTTTGTCGAAGAAGTAGAAAGTATTGGGTTCGTCTTTCTACGTACACATTGAGGCTAGATCTCTACCATTATCTAATGCGGAGTATGCGATGACTCTATCCGTATTTAAAATTATCTAATCCAAAGTAGCTTATTGGTAAATTCAAAAATAAAAATCTAATACCCTTTGAAGCTATCCCAGCTCTCACTCATAAGGATATTCTTTTTGAAGTCCAAATTGCTGCAAATTAACTTGTACTAATTTTAATATTTGCACCACTTTTTTTTCTTTTTTCTTTTTTTCTTTTTTGGACAGGGCACCATCTATTTTGCTAGGCAGAATGATGTGAAGTACCAAGAATTAAAAAGAATTCTAATCACCAATGGATCCAATAGCTAAGCCATGTATCCCAACGCAAGGATGACGATATAGCCTATCAAGTGAGCATGTATCACATTAGGCTGTTGTTCAACAGCTTCTTTTCAGCTTTTGCATGTGGTAAGAAACCCCGTCGTTGGAGATACCATTGATGGGCAATGCAGCATTTCATTAGTTTTTTTTTTTTGGTCTTCAATATCTATTTTTTAGTTACTATCCTCCTTGTTATCTTTGTGAATCCATACAGCTTTAATTCTTCTATTTCTTTGTTCTAAACTATTCATTGAATTCTTCATTTTTATTCTTGTTAAATACGCTATATGTATTGCAAATAGCATTCAATAACGGGCCCAAGGATATACCTTAAGTGGAAGAGACCCGAGGATCTTTGTCGGTCGTTGTTACAAGCCCCGCGTAGCCGCTGCTCGAATGGTCGCTCATTTACTGCGAATTTAACCTCTGTATGCTTCTCAACGTCGTGATAGCCGTAGGGATTGCTACTAGAGCCTTCCCACTTAATCCACACTACCAAGTCCAGGCAAGAACGGTGATCCTAGAGAGAGAATACTAGAAAGAGAAACTGCTGGAGGCTGCTGTATTGTTGTAGTAGTCTACATCACAAAAAAGAGACTCATTATATATATGTTATCCTATTAAGTCAAAACCTTTGCAAGACTTTGTTTCCAAGTACAATTAGGAAACTTCATGTAAATAGGATACTTAACCAATTGGGTCCAACACTCACACGTGGGCGGACTATGGGTTCGAGTCACGACTAAATGACCCAACTGTTCGATTAGATTTGCTTTATATGAAAATCATGCATATAAAAAATTAAGTTGATCAAAGATAAGAGTTGCTTTATCCATAAATGTTAAAAAGTGAGTGATGGTCATTGATTAAGAAATATAAGTTTTGGATTAAATAGCCATCAGTTTCGAACCAACTTGATTTTTGCGTGCATCACCTGTTGGAAAATATCACATCACACATCGCCTAAATATTGGAATTGATATAGTTTCATATATTTGTTTGATCTCTCCACTTAATAGCTTAAGCTGTTGGGTTAGAAACTTAACATGATATCAAAGCGTGTCTTTCTTGGGTCATTGAGCTGGTGGTTGTCCATGTGACAGGCTCATATTAGTTTCTCAAGTTTCTCAAAATATGAGTCGTAGGTAGAGTTTTGGAGGGGGAGTTGTGTGAGGTTAACCTCGAAAGAAGAGGACTAACAAACCTAAGTTCAGATGAGAATACCAAAAAAAGAAAAAAAAAATGCTAATGTGATAAATTAATTGAAATTTTACAACGTCCCAACTTAGCCATCTTAATTACCATCTGCTGCATTTCTTATTTATGTTCCAGGAGAGCAAACTTTATCCCAATTCCTAGCTGACTAGACCAATGACTCATCTATTTAGAGAAATAGACCATGGACTTGTTTCTCCATTTTTTTTGGTTATAAAAAATTCTCCATTTTATCTTTATTCACCTCATTTTGCTTCCAATGCACCTTTATTGTACTAAAAAATTAAGGAATATGAGAAATGGATGTATGTGCCCTCTAGACTCAAATTACTTGTAAGGTGTCACATGATGGGTGGCCTATGTCTTGTGAAAGCATATATACTCAAGCTGAATAATTTTTCTGCTATACGTGAGTCAAGTTCCTCTAAGGGTGTAAAATTGGCCTATCGGCCTATAGCCCGTCCTAGCCTAGTCTGAAATTTGAGCCAAGCCCAGGCCGTTTAGGTCCAGGCCTGCCCTAACTCGATTTTAAAGGTGGGTGGGCTTGGGCTTGAGATTTGTAACCCAACCCAATGGTTCAACCCAAGGTCCATCCCAAAGTTAACCCATTTTATATAGTAAATACTCCGTAATATACTGTTATCATATGACTATATGAGTTATATTTATTGCTACATTCACCTGAGATTAAAAAATAATGAAATAAAATTTACAAATGCTACCAAAAAAAAAAAAAAACATCCAATGATTATATGTCTTCTATTTTTTTTCTCTATTAATAAAATGAATATATTTTAACCAATGATTCATTAGCAAATGTCTTATTATAAATAATAAAAATTATTAAATCATATAAATATTGATAGAATGTTTGCAAATGTATTTATAAATTATAAATATTTTACGTATATAAACTTTATAGAAGTTAAATGTTATTTAATAAGGAAATCATAAAAAAGAATTTAACTCGAACTAGGCCCAGCCTGATGTCCAACATAAGCTCGAAGCATGTCTTAAGCCTAAGATTGGGCTCGGGTTTAGGCTTTTTTTCTTTGGCCCAGCCCCAACCCGGCCCAAATAATACTAAAGCTCAATTAGACCCATTTTGAGCCCAATCCAATTTACATGAAGAGCAATCCAGCCCAGCCCATTTTACACCCCTAAGGTCCTCCCATAAATATCTCATGACTTCCTTATAAAGGTTAAATGCTCATGACATTTTTCATGGAGGAAAAATGTGATTAACAGTTTTAAGAAACCAATGAGCCATCTCATTACTCCAAACAACTCTCTCTCTCTCTCTCTCTCTCCACTTCCTTATCTAAATGAAAAAGATGACAACACAATTTTTTTTTTTATGCAACAATCAATTCACATCAAGATGTTTGCTTATAAAGGTTTCACATTTCTTGCTTGATTTTAAATTATTTATCTTTATAGTTTGTTGTGGTTGTTGTTGTTTTTTATTTATTTATTTAAATTATCCATCTTTATAGTTGGAAATAAGATTTTGTCAAGTTGAGTTAGACTGTCTTCTAAAACAGTCAATCTTGCTCCTTTTATCGGAAATCAATACGAGAAATACTTACAAAACATCTTACAAAAATAGAATATAGGTTGTTGTCAGAGATTAAAAGCACGTACCACTGCAAGAATTGTTACAACCCTCCATTAGTTGGCGCAGGGGTAATTAAGGATTCATCAAATGTCCTTAAAAAGAATATGAAAGATTTAAATCATTGATCTACTTCACCTTACCTTTTATTTTTAGTGATTAAACTACCCTATGGTTGCCTCTTCTTCTTCCTTTTTTTTTTTTTTTTTTTTTTTTTTTTTTGGGCGCTATAAAGGAACAACACTAAACTAGTGAACTACCCTAGTTATAGCAAATATTTGATATGAAACAAATTTGTAGTAATTTTGTTATTGGCACTCCAATGTGTTGTGCAGTGAACTTACAGAAATTAGCAAATTGATAATGGTAACATTTTTCTGATCCCGATTTTTATTTTACAATTACAAGAAAAAGGCATTTACTTGAAAATTTTCCCTAAGTCCAAGTTAGTCTGAACTCTGAACAACTAAAAATTGTGATAACTTTCTCAATAAACTTGGAGTAGTTTTCTTGAACTTTGCCATAATTTCCCAACATTTAGCCTGAAAGTTTGACTACATTTTATCCTCTACATAGTAGTTATTAAATACTGAAGAAATCAAATTTCCATAAGCATCAACAAGACTTCCACAATTTCCTGTGTCACCGGTCAATTGGATGGATCACTAATTTATGTTTCGAAGAGGGAACTAAAGCCTTCGCATCATGATTAAAGTGGTGAACACTCTTTGAGAGACCAGGTGGGACGAGGCTGGGGGTTAAAAATTGACCAACCTATCTCTATGCTTAGTGTTAATGTGCCATTTCTGTTATTACCAAAGGAAAGGTTTAATTAATAAAAGATTATGTTTCACTTTTGCAAAATTTTGGCAATTCATTTGATTTATTTATTATAGTTTTCTGTTAAATTTTAAATTTCATCCAAATATGAAGCCAAAGCCTATAATCAATCATTCTTTGTTACAGAATATAAAACAAATTGGAACATTGGAGGATACCAAACATGTAAGTCACCACAATAAATTTTTTAGTCTACTTAGGGTATTATATTAAAGTTTCTTTTTGCAGTATATAGATGATTGTTATTACATATCTCACTATTAATTATCCTCTTGGATTTTTTGTTCCCCATATGTTTAAGGGAAAGAAAGTTTACTGTGAATTCTAGAATTCCTGAGAGGCCATAGTCATTAATTGTCGTATTCCTTGTTGTTTGCTTTTAGCATTAATAAGGCCGAGCCAATTAGCTATGTAATCATCCTTTTCTCTATGTAAGTCGTTATGTTACATAAGCAATTTCTCTTATACTTCTCAAATGTAGTAAGTTGCGCAAATTTGTTGTATTGATTGTGAGATTATATGTGTTAACTTAGAGATTGTGTTAGTTGAGTCTCATTTTTATTGGTATATTTGTAAAAGTACCAATTTCACCTTTTTTAAAATACACCATATTGAGGTTACTTTGAGAAATTGTAATTTGCATCACTACATGAACTTGCTTCAATCATCCATTACACTATGCCACAGTGATTGATGATCGATTAGGAATTTCTCCCTCCGTCTCATTTTAATTTTATTTGATATTTTTTCTATTTTGTGATGTCTCAAAATATTTGATCACTTTCAAAAGTCAAAGCAAATTATTATCTTATTTTCCTAAAGACAATGTTTGGCTATTGAACCATGAGGAGGAGCTCCCAACTGAATAATGAGGTGCCACATTTTATGATTGCCACAAGTCTTCTATCAGCAAAAAAGCCATGCTGCTCATGTGACTAAAAAATGCCTTATTATTTCTTTTCTATTCAGACCAATATACCCCCAACTCTTAGTACTATTAACATTTTTCTCCCCAAGTCGTCCTCTTTCATCACACATTCTCTCTCTCCAAACTCTCCATCAGTCACTCCCCCAGCAACTAGAATCCCAAATACTTCCCTACCGTACCTCCAAAAAAAAAAAAAAAAAAAAAAACGAATATTGTGATTTAATTGTTTGTAAGAGTTCGAGTTCCTGTAGCTAATAAATTAAGCTTTAATTTAAAGGTTCAATTCAAAAATGGTATTTCAGGTGTTGGGAGATGGAATATCGCAGGAAAATGCTCTTTTTTTTCTTCCATTTTCATGAGAAATATTTGGAGTGGACTTTGGTGGTTGCCCTAATAGTTCAAGTTTGGTCCGAAAATAGAGGAAGCAAAAAGACTTTGGTGTGTGAGAGTTGTTGGGATTGTCAATGGAGGTTTGTGTAGTTGGTTGACGATGGCTCAGATTGTGACAATTGAGGAAGCTCATCGGTATTACAGTGGTTCTCACCATCTTGGCAGTGATCGTTGCGAGTGATGAAGGTTGCGAGCGATGCCCCAGAACATACTCCTTCCGTCTGTAGATTTTCTCTCTCTAAAAAACTAAATGTACTAAACAGATAGAGAGGGTATTTTTGTCTTAATGAAAAAAGTGGAGGACACTATAGTATGACCTGAGCAGCATGCTTTCTTTATAATATTAGAACACGTGGTAAGCATAAAACATGCCGCCTCATAATTCGGTAGGAGCTCCTCCTCATGATTTAGAAACCAAGCATTGTCTTTTTCCCATTACTAGTGGAAAATGCACGTGCAAGGCACTCGTCCTTGATTTCATTTAGGGTGTTCTTTTTATTGATTTTTTGGTGGAGGGAATGTCTGTTTGTGGAGGTACGAGGAATTAGTGAAAGATATTAAGTTTGTACAGAGTCTTATACAAAATTGAATGGATAGAAAAAAGGCCTACATTAGAAAATTGAATGTAAAAAGTTTTAGAAGAAAATGATTAAATGCAAAAGCTTGAGAAATTGAATGACAAATGATGAAAGCTCAACAAAACAAAATCATAGTTAAAAAAATTTTTGTAGCTCTTATATTCCCACGTAAAACCGCTGCTCGGATTTTGTTATGGATACAAAATTTCCTACATTGTCGGACGTTGTTTTGATAAAAACTTTTTAAGCCTTTTGATTTCGCTGATACAAATCTTCTACTTAGTTTAAAGCAAAAAACCAAAAATCTATGTCGTACTTCATACATGTGCACAATTAACACAATAGCACAATCCATGATTAACACAATAGCACAACATTTCATATAATTAACACAATAGCACAATCCATGATTTTTCAGGACCTCTAAGAACTTCCAACATCTTAAAGTAGCAACACCTGTTTGGGTGTCTCACATGAAGTTAGCCACCAAAAACAGTTCGAACAAAAAGAGCAACAATAAACAAGCATTGATAAAAGAACAGTGCTACACGCAAATACATTGGCTGGTAACCTGGGAATATACTTGCATCACTCCTCAGCAGCAACAACTCTAGAGAATTTGGGTTAATACAACCTCCATAGGAAGCTCTCCAAACAAAGCCATCTGAAACATGGATCTCACACAATCGAAGATATCTTACATGAAACTACCCTCCAAATCATATCCACAGCATCAGCAGGCTGGGATGGATAATGGTATTTGAAGTGTTGTGCAACCTCCTTTAGTATTCCCCATATTTTGGTTCAACGGTCTCGCTTGATTCCCCTTAGAAGATTCAGTAGGAATCCCTTCTTTAGGGCATCAGATGCACGAACAAATTTGTAGAACTTTGAGTAGTCCAAGACGTCTTCAAATGGTAGCTCAATCTCAACACTTATTATCACAGGAACACGATGGCTTGCAATGGCATCAAAAAGGCGATTGGAAGAAGGGGTGTCTCCGGCAATATTCAGGCAGAATTTGGAGGCAGTCATCCCTTGTCCTGCACCGTTAAGCCCATATATTCCCTCGAACAGTTCCAAATGCAAAGTGAACATCTTGCCCATCTTTTGAAGGTAATATAGTTCTTGGCGAATTATTCCTCCCTGAATATAAAAGCAGAGTGATAATTAGAATGAATGGCATGCAATGAAGATATAATTTGGAAAATTTAAAACTAAGAGCAGGTTTGATCCTAAAATTTATTAAAATTTATTAAAGAAAAATGTAAGGCAACCGTAAGCAAAGCTAATCAATTGATAAGGGCAGGAATGACAATGCAGTATTGGGGTATTTGGAAAGCCCATAAAAACGAAACCATTGCACTTTATCACACGTTTATTGAAATGTATCCCATTATCAAATGCTGTTAACTCAAAACTGTAGTTATCTACCTCAAGTTATGTCATCTATCCTATCTGTGCTGAACAAAAGGCACATATGAAAATATACTAGGGCAATATTATAACATGTCGGACTCATTAACTCTTCTAAGCCTAGAGTTGAACCAATTAGATGATCCAAACCATATGATCCAGGATGATTTTTTAGATAATCACAAAAATATAGGTGGATGCTCTATGAGGCCAAGGGATATTGTGCATAAAAGGGATTGTTTAGTGGGCTCCAACCTCTTTGCTTGTGCCCTGTTTACATGAGGACTTTGTATAGGGAGAACTCCCCAGGTTGTGTTTTAAAACAATTAATAATCATTATTATTTAATCCTAATAGGCAAAAAATTAAATAATAATAAAAATAATGATACCATTAATGGCAATCTAAAAAGAGCCGGCGGCAGTTGTTGATTCTTTTTAGTAATGAACCCTTCTAATATTGACAGTTCAATTAAAATTCCTATTAAAAAGGAAAAGATAAATTAAGCACTTTCCATCTTTCAATTGCAACATATTAGCAAACCTGAATTTGTTTGTCCGATGAAAAAAAATTTGCAAACCTGAATTATTTGACCAATTATCTCAACATTGAATCGGGTTGATATGAGATACTCAATATTTTAAGTCGTGGGATCATATGAAATCTTATTAACCAAATTCACAAATAGAAACAAACAAACAATCTTCTAATTTACTCCGAAGTTAGTCCATAGTAGAAGTTCATATAAGTATGAGACAATTCTCACTGCAAAGCAAAACACAAAATGGAACAAAGATTTCAATGATTCATAAAAAACGAAAAGGAACAAAAACAACTTACATCTTCCCTAAAAATGGCTCCATGGAAATAAACCAATATAGGACGTTCCTCAAATAGGGCTGATGCACAACTGGAAATGGTCCTCACAACATGCTTGTAAGGTGCAATCATGGAAAATTTATATCAAGAAATTCAAAACTACTAAACCTTAAAAGAAAACTATAGAAGTAGGTGTTGAAATACTAAACCTTCTAGAACTTAAGAGGACACTAAGGCTTCCTTCTTCTACGGAGTTGCTTGAGTACCTGCAAAAGAATTCAAGCATGAAAAAATTGAAGGAAAAGTCCTAAAAGGAAATCCCTAAAACCCAGAAAAGATTTCCAATTCAAGCCCTAAAAGAATTGAAGCATAATTCTCATCCTATTTACCGATTAAAATATAACTTAAGTCAAGTAGCTACACTAAACACAATTGGTAAGCCTTTTATTCTGTGATGATATTTTATTTTACTCTAAACTATATTCTTCATTCTTGTAGTTAGGACATGTTCACTCACCATAGAGTAAAAAGGATCAGCTGAATTATGTAATTTTGTACTATATAGAAAATTCCCCAAGAATTGGCTATACATGTACCACTCAAGTCCCTAAGTTAGCTCACTACGCTTACCCCATCAAAGTATCACTGTTAGCTTTTAGTTTTGAATCGGTGTAAACCTGGTATGGTATTTGATACTCAAGGCAATTCAAAGTGAAAGAATTTAACAATGCTTGGATCCATAGGCAAAAAGCAATTAGTATAGTACAAGTAATTTATAGATAAATATGAAGATAGAGGTCCAAAACTAAAATGGGCATGAGCCTGTACAGTCAACAAGACCATTAACATTGATAAACCAAGGACAATAAATAAAAAGGAAAGGAAAAAACTCATTTTAGCAATAAGGTGATAGGTTTTACTACTGGATTACTGGTGGATATAGCACTTGTGTAAGCCTTACCTACATAAGATAACATATCGATATCATATAGCAAATAGCTATACTAATGAAACTCCTACTGCTTGAGGTTCAAGGCAACTATTGTCACTGCCATCTTGGACTTGAACCAAAGAGCTTGCCCGTGAGTAAATCATTACACCTACGGTCCAAGCATTTTGAGATTTATTGGTAGATCCACCTTGATTCTTTATTAACCAATAATGTGAGGCCATTTTCATTAATAAAGGGTGTATTCCCATGGGTTTGGAAGCGCATAAAAGAATTCAAGAAGGATCCTCCCTTTTCTATGAAACGAGCAACAGCAAATGCCAAATCCTGAACTGGTCGCTTGTGAATTGGGCCGCTAAACTCTGAACCTTCATATTTTGATTGAATAAACAAAGTGAAATGAGCGAATTCACATTAAATGGTAAAAGTCACGACCCAAATTGATTAAACCGTGATTATTAGTAATAAAACAAGATTTATTTTAATAAATCATTTGATAGAAGAGGATGACAGGTGTCAAAATCTCAATCATTTTAAAACTTTTTCCTTTTTCGGACATGACCCATTTATAGATAGGATATACCATCATAAAACCTATTATAAAAATCCATTCCATAAAAATTTATATGTCATCCATAAGTGTGGTATCATCCCATGCATCGCATTCTCACATATACACAATCATTATTAATTAAAATTACAACTCTTAAATTACATGTAAATTGGCCATTGGCTGAATTAAAACCAAATTAATACATAATTTCCCCAGAAAATACATTAATAATCAACATAATGAAATCTCCAATAAACATGCTTCCCCTTATGCTATCATAAACCAATCCCTAGATTATCTGAAAAACATTTAAGAAAATAGGCATGAGTATGACGACTCAGTAGATGCAATTTAATATAATAAACTAAAGCAATGATATAAATAAAATCCCAATTATATTATTTAAAACAGAAATATACTCCCCTAGGTATATTATAACTCCAATAATAAGTTATAATCCATAACTTAAAACAATGATGCATAATGCCCAATGCATATGACTCATGTCCAGTTTACATTAATTCCATCAATTACCCAATTTTCCCATAAAAGGGCCATCACGTGCGGAATGAAAGATTTACAACCCAACCTCCAATAAGACAACACAGCAAGACATCCCTACCTGGACCGAAGTAGCATCATCGGGACTAGAGGATAGGAAAACATGGCACGACATCCCATTCTGGGACTGCAGTAGTCCTAGCTCCAATAGCCCTCAACATTACCAAGTTGATTATTAAGTCCATTTATGCATGGTTATGCCTAACATGCAACACAATAAACCACAAAATGATTTTAACCAAAATCATCTCCAAAATATGCCATATAAACTATAATCAAATAATCTCATAATTATACCAAATTATGATAACAATATAAATACCCTTATACGATTTCAATCTTAAAAATCATACCTTCAAAATATCAACTACCCATATGGAAATAATCATAAAATTCCTATATGTATAATTCCTCAAATGCATAGAATAACCCAAATTTCTCAATAAACATAATTTCAAATTTATATCAGCAAATACCCAAAGTTCCATTTCAAGATTTATTCCTTAAATCATCAATACACATATTCTAAATTCCAAGAATAACAAATACTATGATAATATATACCATATTATCATGTCAATAGTTTAAACCTATGTAAATTGCACCTACCTCTATGAAATATGTGGAAAATGCAACCTTGCTTGTTGTGGGTGTGGAATCCAAGCCCTAGAATGCACATGCAAGCTCTCAATCCAAACCTTAACTCCCAAATGACTTGGTTGATGAAAAGAATGGAGATTCTAACTCCTAGATGCAACCAAATCTCACAAAATGCATGAATAAATACAAAATATGAGGATATGATAACTAAATCCCAAGAAAAATGCAAACCTTAGCCTTATACAAGAGAAATTATCTCTTTAATCCGAAATAGAGGTAAACCATGGTGAATACAAGCTACAAATGCTAAAATCCAAGCCCCCAAGCATGAAATCCCAGAAAAAGTAGAGAGAGAAACCCCCTTTCTCTCTCCTTCGTGCACCCCAAGAGCTCTCCCAAGCTCACTCTCCCTTGTCTCACTCTAAAAATGCAGAAAATGAGGGTTATAAGTTGGGGTTGGAGGGTTTTATAACCTCAGAGGGGCACATGCGTCATTTCAGCAGAAATAATCTATCTGGCCAATCCAGTTGATTGAAATGGAGATTCAGTCGACTGAAAATCCCAGAATTCAAACTCTTCAGCTTCTGTGTAATTTAGTCGATTGAATCACACTTCAGTCTACTGAATCAGACAGAATACACTCTTCAGCCTTATTTTTATTTAAAACATTTAAGTAATATTCTTTTATTCTTAGTTTAAGTTATTTAATTAAAAAGCAAATAACCCCCTATTTGAATCCAAATAAAATATCAGAAAAATCAAATTCCAAATATATCAAAATCTCATTTCTAAGTTTTAGTACAAAATCCGTCTCCTGACAGATTTTCCTAAAACAAACATGTGAGAAACCTAATCCAAACATGCTAATAAAATCCCATAAAATCACAGAAGTCTTAGAATATTATAAACTTCTATTACCGCAAAAAATTATCTTTAAAAACGAAGAGTTACGAAAATTCATTTTTTCCCTAACACTTAGCCAAATTTCAGCAGCTTAAACCTTTAAGTTGCAAATAAGGTCAAACACACCCTTAAAATTGTTGATGCATAAAACAAGTATCAAAACACATTCAACATCATAACATGATACAATTAAATTACCCAATCATGAGGTAATCCAACAAATCATGGGATTAACTATGTTAACCATAGATTAAACTCTTAATACTCTACTTAAAAAGTACGGGTGTTACAGTAAATATGAAAGTACTGAGCGAAAACAGAGTTTTTAACATACCAGCCACTCCAAGCTTCTGTCCAAATCATGGGCTTGTATGGTTTATTTGGAGAGAATGTGTCACAGCAAAAACCATTGCACGTGTTTATCTACAGCCAGAGATCAGGAAAAAGAATTTCATTTGGTCGTTTGTTTGCCGCACAAGTTAGAAAGATAATCTATACTACCTATAAAAAGATGAATGTAAGAAAAACTTTTGATTGACTAATATACCCTTATTTTAATTTTTAAATACACAACTACCCACCCTTCTGCATATATAGGAAATATAGTAATATGGAAACTATAATTCTAAAACACATACCTTAATATATTCTAAAACACATACCTTAATATATAAAACACAAATAGGAATTCAAAGAAAACCCTAAATCAAATACTCCATTTAACTTCGTATATCCCTCTTCCTCTCATTCTCTAGCAAACGAGAATGGCCTGTTAGAGGCATACCTACCTCCTAACACAGTAACAAACTAAATATCCACATTATGGAGACGATACATGGAGATGATATCGGATCTTAAGGGGCTGTTGCGTGAGTGTTTTATACTTTTATTATGTATTTCTTGAAATTTTGTGAGAATTCATAGAATGCTGAATTTGTTTGTGGTTGGGGGTGGTTGTTTTCGAGGATTTTGGGTAGACTAGGAAAACCCTTGAATGTGTTTTGATTGTAACGTGGAAATTGTTGAAATGGGTCATATATGTATATGATAATTATTATTATTATTTTGCTTGAATTTGGTTGTTGATGGGAAGGGAGGGGGAAAAAGAAAAAGGAAAAAAATAAAATGAAAATCTCAATCTCCACTCTCTTTTCAATCTCTAAGTGAACAAAAAAAAAAATGTAGATGATGATACCATATAAAACTAAAATTGAGAATTTTTTTTATAGAAAAAGTAAGAAAAACTATATTATGAGGGATCAATTTCACTTATTAAAAAAATAAATTAAATAATATTTAAAAGCATCAAAAATATAAAATATAGAAAATAAAAATAAAAAAATTATGTTTGCTACTTCCCTTTGGAATGCACATCTCAAATTGAAATAGCAAATTGCCACAGCCCACGTAAGGTAGCAAAAGACAGATTTGTTACTTTCTTTTTTTTTTTTTTTTTTTTTTTTCTTTTTGCTACCTCCCTCAAAGATGCTCTTGTATCACATATTAAATTATATTATATCTATATTACCTATAAAAGTTTATACTTTAGAAACATTTTTGATTGACCATTACATCATTATTTTAAATTTTAAATATTTATTTGCCTTCCATATTTAACCAATTAAGAATGTTTATTTTCTAGCAAAAAAGAAGGAAAAAAGATAACACAATTTATGTTCACTTCATAAATTCTGTACAGCCTCCACTACTATGCATGTGTTCTAGCTAACTTCTTATTCCTTTCATAACTCTTAACAATTGAAGGAATTTTGACCTATTGTGTTGAGCGTTTATTCTAATAAGTTAAATTAACACAAAAGTAACAAATAATTAGATTTTCATGTTCAATATATATATATATATATCTATATATATATATATATATATATATATATATAGATATAGAATTTATAAATTTTTTTATTTAAATAATATTCATGTGCAACACACGTGTGCCCATATCTAGTAAAATTAAAAGATACCCTATTGTGTTCTACTTCTTCCCAAATAAACATTTATAGGCAATCTAGACAATTTTCAAACTATGGTAACTAACCGATGTCGGCAAAACTCCAAGAATAGAAAGAACAACTCATAATTTGATTACACAGTACAACTGTAAATTGTTCATCAAATGAAACAATGTAATATGAGCTAAGCTAGATCCATCCGTTAAAGATATGAGGATGCTCACCACAAGATCTGGGGCATGTTCCCAGGGGACCCCAGTTCCCAGTCCGACAGCCATATTTGTTGCCCAATTCATGTAATTATAACCAGCAGATCCCAGCGCATTGCCTTGCATCCCGGACTCGTTCTCAATCTGCACAAACGAAATTAATAGGTGTCACTACCATATGTTGATTTCGATCAGTGAAACTATTGTCATTATAACTGTATTTTCTAGGAATTTTCATCATTTTGTCATTATTGTAAGTTGATTTAGATTTGTGGAATTCCTGTCATTACAACCAAATTTTCTCAGAATTTTCTTCTTTTTTCTCACTTAAAATCATCGAAACAGTCCAAATACAGTCAAAATGTATAATTTTTTTTTTCAGGAATGAAGATATGCAGGCTCAATAGGTCTCCCTTTCACTTGGCATGCAATTTCATCAAAAAACTAAATAAACAAGTATGTGTTTATATATATATATATATATATATATATATATATATATATATATATATATAATATAAATATATATATAATAAGAAAGTGTAGAATTGAGACCTTGAGAGGTTCATTCTCTGTTTTGAAGTTGATGCCTGGGACATACTTCAGCCAAACTGGAAATCCATTGCACAAAACATAGGTTAAGAATGGTAGGAAATGAAAACTAAACTCAGAAAGTGAATAACCCTCTATTTGCAATCAAGTGAGTTTGCAATCAAGTGAGAGAGAGAGAGAGAGAGAGAGATCTAAAGAGGAAATGGTGAGTACCCAAAATTCCACTCTACACAAACATAAGGTCCAATAAGAAGCTGTGCATAGAGACCTGCTCTCTGTATTGTCTTTATGAATCTAACCAGATCACATCTCCCTTCAAAATTGTACTGAAAAACCATTAAAAAAAAATTGCATGATTTCATAGAAATTTTTTATTTAAAAAAAAAAAACCAGAACAAAACAGAGCAAGACAGAGTACGAATTGTAGACAGGAAATGGAGAGAAAGTAAAGTAGTACATTGCCAGGAGAAGGCTCATGAACGTTCCAGAAAACGTAGGTTTCAATCACATTAAGACCTCCATCTTTTGCTTTCTGTATGAGATCTTCCCACATCTGAAGACATATTTTCATTTGACCTAAACAACAGAAAACGAGAACCCCAAAGGGCATAACATTTTGTCGAGAAAATTTAAGAAGAGAGAGAGAAATGGAATAATTTTGCGTACATCAGGGGTGCTTCTGGGATAATGTATGGCGCTGGAGATGAGGATTCTCCTCTGCCCATTAATCACAATAGCTTTCCTATCGTAGGTCACGCTACACTGGATCAGCTCAACACCCACAAACAGAACCAAGCAAAGAAAGGATAACAACTTGGAGTTTCCATTATTTCCCCCGTTTGGTTTCCAAGAAAATCAATAAATCTCTCTTTGTTTCTTTCTTCTTTGGGGTGGAAGAAATGGAGAGAAAGAGAGAGCTTGGGTGGTTGTGGTCGGAGTGAATAGTAAGTGAACCGACACTGAGGTGCTGTTGGGGGAGCCTTACCTCAGAAAACGGATTGATCATTGTGGAAAGATTGTTATCAGTTAACAATTGCTTCACTTGAAGAAGATTGTTGTTTGCACATTATAGAGTGAAAAGTGGAAAAAATCACAATAAGGGAACACTTTGCACCAAGAAAGGAGACTCAGTTTAACAGTTCAAGAAGCTGCAATTGAAAGGCTCATTGTGTAGTTGCAAATTCTGTTGCCTGTACCAGGGAAACGAAGCATGGAAGAAGCCACATTCCTCAAACAAACCTCAGAACTGCCATACTACATAACAAGTCTGTCAATTGGTGCATGCTGTGAAGTGTTTTTAAAAAACAATCATTGCCTCACATCCTTGTTGCTGGAAGACAATTGCTAACACGCCGTACCCCAAGGACATTAAAATAGCACTGAGGAAAATATTATTAAAGCACAAAGCAACAAAAGAGCTCAATACAAGCAGAACATATTTACACCTGATAAATTTTATTTATTTATTTATTTTTTCCGAAGCCTAAAACAGGGACTAAAATGTAAATAAAAATGAAAAGAATTATCATTTACTCAATTAAACAAAAGTTGTGGAAAAAATGAACAAAAAGATCAAATAATATATTAAATTGTATATTTTAATTTCTTTTTGTTTGATTAGGCTCTATGGTGAATATAAATATTATATAACATTTAAAATTTTTCTCTTCATCCATTGACAACTTTACTTTCACTATTGGCACACGAAATTGAAACATGAGTTAATGGCACCTTTAGATGATTCATTGGCAACAAGTCATCCTCAAATAGTTCATAGTTTGATCACATTCCAATCAAAGGTAGTAAACATGTTAGAAGGAATCATCACAATCAAGAGAAAGATATAAGAAAAATGTATGTGTATTAGTCATGCCATGCTATTTCCATCCCAAGTCAATAGAAATATTTCAAAGTGTTTATATTAGTCTTGAAATATTAATGCCATATTACTTCAATGCCTTTTTTATTGGCTTGTAATAGGAATGATACGGCAACACGTACGTTACACACAAGTTTTCTCGAAAAACTAATTGCTCCCTTTGTCTCCTTTTGTTCAAGCTACATTTTTTTTTTTTTTTTGGGGGGGGTACATTGGGAGGGGGCATTCCTAAGCTGTCCAAGTAGACATTTCAAGAATAAAAACATGTCAAAATGCAAATTACAAATCCCTCAACCTACAATTCACGCAGAAGGAAAATTCATATCCTCCAAACATAGTCTGTAGATGGAAGAATAATAACAAGCATTCTGTATCAATGCATCTATTCTTAAACGGGTAATCTAGGTTTTCTTTTCCACATATATTAAGGAAAACATAATGTATATGCATGGGATTTGTGAAAAAAGGGTAATACTCTCCGCCAATGGATGTATTGCAGGACTCACCATACTTTGAAAAAGAACTCCTAAGATATATGTTCCTACCTCATCCAAAAAATAAAAAAATAAAAAGCTGCATGAGTAGCAATGTAGTGCTTAGTAGCAAGTTAAAAAATTGACAATTTAATGCATTAGATTCAAAGCCATTTCTTAGGAAAAGAAACCTATTTGAGCTATACAATCTAATGCATTAACTATTTGAGCTATTTGGTTTAGGAAGTGGAGCCATTTGAGCTATTATTCCTATTATAGCTGTATGAGTTATAAAATCTGGAAAAGAAACCTGGTTGAAATGCCATAAAATTCAAAGATACACAATCTAATGCATGTGGACTTGGAAACAGTAAAAATGAGCTATCACCTACACAGTATCAATTTTCCTCAAAATGTAGTACCAATTTGGAGCTATTCTCAGACTTCGGCACCAATTTTGAGCTATAAAACAGCAAATATTGGAGCTACACTCATACACAGGCACCAATTTTGCACCAAATTGCATATTACGTAACCAACTACGCCTCATCAATATATGTCTCATAAAATTAACTAAGTCATCACTAGCATGGATCTAACCCCTCCTGTACATTAAACCTGTACAAAATATGTTGGATGAAATAGATGAAACCGAATAAATGCATAAGATTTTTCTCAACATGGATTAATAAATTTTTATCAACCTGGATTACTAATTTAACTCAACCAAATAACAGATGAGCTACACCATTGGTGCCATTCCATTCATCTACAACCTAGATCAATAAATAATGTCCAAGTTAGCATAAAATTTTTCAATAACTCGGTTATATGATAGAAGTTTACAAATCTGGATCAAGAATTTAACATTAAAAACAGGTACATTAAATTTTTTTTTTTAATTATTTTAAAAAAACAACAAAATGAAGAGATTTTACTCCAAAAATTTGACTCCAAAGCTGTTCCCAAGTTTCTGACGCAAGGCCTACTTACCCAAAAAAAAAAAAAAAAAAAGTGAGCAACTTTAATTTTTTTAATAGGTAAAACATACATTTATTGAAATACAAAGAGTCAACCCCACATGTGAACATTACCTGTAGAGGATCAATGTCATCATTCAAAATTGGAGAACCAAAAAAAAAAAAAAACACCAAGAGGTTTTGTTGGCAAGTTTTGTGTTAATATTGGTACACGGTCCGTGAATCTGCTTTCTTTGCTGAGCTTCTTGCGATAATCACTGGCATTGAGCAAGATTGGCTTCGTGGTTGGAGGAAAATCTGATTGGAGTGTGATTCCTCTTCCCTTCTTCATTGCTTCAGCAATCCTTCTTAAGTTGTTCCCCCTTGGAAAATCTGATTGGAGAGTGATTCCCCTTCCCTTCTTGATTGCAGACTCAAGTTTAAAATGGGGGTGGAATGCTCTTAGAGATTTCGCTACTGCTATTTTTCATGATATGTATAGTTTACCTTTATATAGATGTAGACAATAGTCCTTTTTTGTGACATGGAATGTGACATTTATAAGTCACCAAGACTAGAGTTTCTATTTTTGCTTTGCTTTCTTTAATTTGCATTGTACTTTTCTTTCTTTATATAATAAATTTCGCACCGACAACACAACACGTGATTAGGAGAACTTAACAGCCTAATTAACCTAGTTAGAATGTTAGTTTTATCTCATATTGCTTATGATTTTTCTTCTGAAAACAAAAAACAAAACAAACTTACTTTTAACTAATTTGATATAAATGTTGTCATGGTTAATTGAAATTTTACAATCCAATTTAGCCATCTTACCATCTGCCGCATTTCTGTTCTAGGAGAGCAAACTTTATCCCAATTCCTGGCTGACTAGACCAAGTTCACTTAACTATTTAGGAAACAAAATGTCCATGGACACCTTTAAAAATTCTCCTTTTTTTTTTTGGTCCTAAAAAAATTCTCCATTTTATCCTTTTTCACCTAATTTTTCATCCAATTCACCTCTATTGTACTAATAAATTAAGGAATATGTATGTTTGTGCCCTCCAGGCACAAATCACGTGTCTGACGGGTGGTTAGTGTCCTGTGGAAGCATATATACTAAGTCAAGTTCCTCCCATAAAAATGTCATGACTTCCTTATAACAGTAAATTAATGCTCATGTCATTTTTCATGGTGGAAAGATGTGATTGAGTCTTAAGAAAGTAATGAGCCATCTCACCCTCCAAACAACTCCTTTTGTGCCGGCACATTGCTCCCTTTCTCTCTCTCTCTCCACTTCTTGTCTAAATGATATAGACGATAACAAACACAAATTTTCTTTTGTGCAATAATCAATGTACATCAAGGTTTGACATTTCTGGCCTGGGTTTAAATTATCTATCTTTGTACTTGGAAATAAGATTTTGTTAAGTTGAGTTAAACTGTGTTGTAAAACTAGCTCCTTTTGTTGGAAATTAATATGAGGAATACTTATGAAACATCTTTCAATTAGACTGGGGTTATTATCGGAGATTAAAATCAGCACGTACAACTGCAGGAATTGCTGCGACACTCTATTAGTTCGCGCAGGCCAGGGGTAATTACAGATTCATCAAATGTCCTTAAAAGAATATGATCGAAAGGTTTAAATCGTTGATCTACACCTTAATTTTTATTTTTTTAGTGACTAAAATACCCTAGCTTTTTTTTTTTTCTTTTGGGTACAAAGGAATAACACTAAAGTACCCTAGTTATAGGAAACGTTTGATATGAAACAAATTTGTGGTAATTTTGATATTGGCACTCCAGCGTGTTGTGCAGTGAACTTGCAGAAATTACCAAATGGTAACATTTTTCTTATCCTGATTTTTATTTACAATCACAAGAAAAGGCATTTACGTGAAAATCTTCCCCAAATCCAAGTTAGTTCCGAACAACTAAGAATGGTGATAACTTTCTCAAAAAACTTGGAGTAGCTTTCTCGAACTTTGCCATATATATAATTTCCCAATATTTAGCCTGAAATTTTGCCTAGATTTTATTTTCTACATTTTTCTTATCCCTACGCTTAGTGTTAATGTGCCATTTTTGTTATTACTAAATGAAAGGTTTAACTAAGACATTATGTTTTGCCTTTGCAAATTGTTGCCAAATTCATTTGATTTATTTATTTATAGTGTTGTGTTAAATTTTAAATTACATCTAAATCGAAGCTAAAGCCTATGATAATCATTCTTTGTTGCAGAATATGAAAACAAATTGGAACATTGGAGGATACCAAACATGTAAGTCACTACACTAAAATTTTAATTTTATTTAGAGTATTATATTAAAGTTTATTCTTTTTTTGTCAATTTTGGAATTGGAGTGGAGAGAGAGAGAGAGAGAGAGAGAGCAACACATGCCATGATCAAGTTCCAAAATTTGAATTTTGAAATAGATAAAAGTGAATGTAAAAAAGGATGGGACGGTCCTCTTAGGTCATGTGCAACAAAGATTATGAGAGAAAAGAGGAGAGTTGTTGGACCCAACCAAACGAGAAGAGAGAGTTTAGGAGGGAAAGGTTCTTGCACAGCCACCTCACACAACCATGATTCTCTGCTTGGGTATTTGGGTACTTGGATGCATTTAACGGTTTTAAAAGGCACAGCTTCCAACTCATATATGTGCTTGTTTTTTTTTTTTTTTTTTTCAAACATTAGATTACCCAAGCACCCCAAACAGAGGATCTTTACTCCATCCAAACTAGTATTTAAAGTGCTCAAGGGCAAAGCCCGGAAACTACCTCAAGTGAGGCTCAAGTGTACAAAACATTAGAAAAATAAATAATACCCTTTTGAAGGTATTTTAGGTAATGAAATAAAAAGAATCATTGACTTTTGGAATGTGACAATAATCTTGAAACATCCCAAAAAGAAAAGGAGGTCAATAATTTAGGAACGGATGGAGTATAATAATAGATATATCTAAATCTATTCTATATTACTTATAAGAGTCTGTATCTTAGCAAAACTTTTGATTGACTATTACACCTTTATTTTTAATTTTAAATACTTATTTGCCACCCCCATATTTTTTGTGAATTTATAAATACTCTTCATTATATTGTTTCCCCCTATTACCATACAGCTCTCCTCTCTCTTTTCCGAAAGTCTCTATCACCTATATGTCTCATCCTTTCTCTTCCTTTACGACTCGGTGTGATAGTGCAAGATGATGAGGGGCTGAGGGCCAAGTGACTACTACAATGAGACCGATGAGACCAATGAAACAGTTCATAATGACTTGCAACTCCAGTCCTGATGGAAAGAACTATGCGAAGAGGGTCATGATGACAAGAAAGATGAGCCTTGGTGGCCTAAAATGCAGACTTTCAAAGAGCTAACAGAAACATGCACAATAATTATATGAGTGGCTTTTGCTCTCCATGCATCTGTTAAGATGGTTGAAGCCATGGGTATGCCATTTGTATTAAAGTTTGCTTGGGAATTAGGGCTCAAACAATCAATGCTGTCAATTTGAAGGAGGCCAAATATGTCTTCAATGGGTTTAATTCCTGGATGATATTCAAAGTATAAAAGATGGGAATTTTAATTCAGTGGCCTACTCTCCATAGTGGCTCATGGCCTCATTAAACATGCAAAGCATGGTTTTGGATGGAGGAAATCCCTTGTTTTGTTAGGGAAGCGTTCTTTTCTGATTTGTATCAATGTTTTTCATAAATAAAATCTTCTGATCGTTTCCAATTAATAAAAATAGAAGGAAAAAAAAAATCTTTTTTTAGATAACTTGTTCGACCAATATCCATTATCATCCAAAAAATTTTCCATAATTTAAGTGGCTGATCAATTTGCTATGTTAACAAAGTGATCGGCTTGCCTAGGAGAATATGTGACAAGTTTCGGTTCAACCTCAACCACCCCGCAGGTTGGTTCCGATTGGCTTACTAGAGCTATCATCAATAGCAATGCCAAGTAAGTGGAACACATGGTTTTTTTTTTTTTTTTTGGGAAAATTGGTGAATAGTCCATTTTTTGGTAAAATATTGGCAATTAATCAACTATGAGTTTTTCTGAGTCAATTAGTCAATGAAACTAAACTTATTTATCAATTAGGCACACATTGGTTTGCCATTATTATTACTAAGGGCACTTCCTTTTTTTTTTGTTATGAAGGGCATCTTATGTAACTAACTTAACTTTGTAGTATTACAATTTTTTAAAAATTTATAACTTACAATATACATATCCGTTTTTAAAAAAAATTATATTTTTGGAACCTATTCGTTGACATCTTCGAAAAAATATCCATTAGGTAATTATTAAAAAAATTAAAATCGTAAAATTTTATTACTTGACACAGTTTAACGTAATATTCATAAAACTGTAAAATTTTACTACTTCCTGAAGTAATAAAATTTTACTACTTCAGTAGTAAATTTTACAGTAAAGTAGCAAAATTTTACTACTTTACAAAATAAATTTTACAACAAAGTAGTAAAATTTTACAACGAAGTAATAAAATTTTACTACTTCGAAATTAGTTGGGGTTTGTAATAGTTTAGGATTTGGTGATGTACTTGATTAATGATGGTGTTTGTAGGTTCGCGACAATTTCTTGCAAAGCTGGGATTGTTCCCAGCAAATTTCCTTATGGCAAAAATTATATGAACCCAACTGAAAATAACTAGGATATAGGATTAGAAGAAAAACATGAAAATGGTGGTAATTTTTTTTTTTTTTAAATCCAGAAAAAGTTAAATTATTAATGAAGATGTAAGTAGCATACAAAGAGAATCCCCAAGGGTTCCAAAGGCAAAACAGAGAATAAGACTTAACACTTGACCCCAAAACACAACAAACCCAAAGATTACACAAATAGTAGTGAACTAAAGATGAGTTGAGAATGGTGGTAATAAAAGTTTTGAAGAAGAGTTGTAGCCAACAAAGGGTCCTAGTTATAGGAGATGCGATCATCGATGACAATGGTTATTTTCGGTGGCAGAAGAAATCATTAGAGTCTAAGCTCGCTGGTGAGGTTCAGATCTGGAAGAGAGAAAGAGTAGGAGAGTGAGAAGACAGAGAACGAGAGAGGCAGAGAGAGGGAGAAAAGTAGGGAAGCCAGATCTGGTGTTTGTCTTCAAATCTAGTTCGGAGGAGCTTGACACTGATGAACTTCATAGCCAGTTGTCTTCAAATCTGATGTTTGTCTTATGGTTGATGTTATGTTTCAAGGAAATGTAACATCAACCATAAGACATGCATTCTATCATTAAAATTAGATGACTGACAAGGGTCTCACATCTAAAATAATAGAATTTTACTATAAAATGCCTTGTGATTTAATAATATATATATGGATCAATTGATGTTTAATATTCTCTGTCATTCAATAATGTTCGATTAAAATTTTTCACCAGCTTGCACTAATACGCAATGGTCTTATTTTACATGAGACTAATTAATTGAATGTGAATAATATGATAACGTGGTAAGTATTATCTCATACTATATTTAAAAAATAAATGAAAATATGAGAGAACTCGTGACAAGAGGGATGAGAGTGCCCTGCCTTCATCATAATGGAGTCATTACATAATTGATTATAACAGCAAGAATGTGTATCCGTTTCCTTCCAATTGGCTCGACAAACTCTTTGAATGGTAGGGGGAAAAAACAAAGGTAAAAAAAAAAAAGAAAAAAAATCCTAACTTGGTTTCCCTTTCTTCTTCCCCCATTCGTTGGACGGTAAAAGAAAAAGGAAATATTCAGCCGGCTGGCTTAATGATATAATAACTTATGATTAAGATATATTATATTATTATATTATTAATATATTATCATGTCTTAATCATGACTTCCTCTTCATAATAATATATACAGAGTAATATTTTTCTATGTCAGGTGAAAAGTCTTGTAAGCACTATGCAGTCGGCTGGCTTTATCGACCCAACTTTTATTCTTGTTCCTTTCTGAGCATCTTCACTCTTCGGGCAGATTCTATGATACCCGCAAAAAACAAACTGAGGTACCATATCTTCTTTTAATAGTGGCTGTTAGATCTTTCCCTTTCAGATCTATGCCATCCATCATTTTATACTTGTAAGCACAAGCCACCCGTTTGGGTAACCCATAACCCCACACTTCACATAACAATAATTTATAGGATAAATTGCACTTAAGGGTCCAATGTTTGGGGCAGGTTTCACTTAAGGCTCTTAAATTTTAATTGCATCAATTTAGTACCTAACATCAAAGTTGACCAAAAATTATAAACGACGTTAACAGAAACTTTGAAATGACTGTAATGCCCCCCAAAAAAACAATGTCGTTTGGAATAAAGGTTACTTGGGCATCTGAATTGTTCGAGAAGCTCATCTTCGTTATAGCCGTCTGCTGTGACGAAGGGAGAGAGAGAGAGAAGTGGAGGAGGTGGTGGAGGGAAGGGGCATAGGGAGGACGACGATAAGCTGCATGGAGCGAGATTGGACGATGGCGATGGAGTTGCCGGAGGCTTAGATTTTTCCCTCTTCTGTTCATTATGTGGTTGCTATTTCTTTTAATTTTTTTTTGGTTTTTTTGGTTGCTTCATCGCTGAGAAAAATGGTGTGCCGGCGATTAGGGGTGATCTTGCCATGCTTCAAAGCAGGGCTTGATACGTGGTGGTGAGGTCATCCAACGGAGCAAAATCACTAGATTTTTTATTTCTCAAAACTATGTCGTTTAGTCCTCTCCTCCTCTTCTTCTTCATGGTTGCTGCCACCTGCCAGCATCCACAACTCCTTGGCATCATCGTCAGCCCTCTCCTCTTTTTCTTCATATATGGTTGCCGCCGGCATCGATAACTCCTTGGCATCGTCTTCCTTGAAGATAAAAGACAGTGTCTCTCTCCTCCAGAATGGAGATCTAGCTACCTCTATCTACTCTGCTTCCGGCCATGGACCCGAAGCCATGGACACCTCTTTCAGTAAGATCCAAAACCATTGACGCCCCTCTCCAAGGTCTAAAGCTAGGGCACACGAGAAGCTATGGTGGGTTTGAGATCAAGATATATATTGTGTGAACCCCCAAAAATGCCAATAACAAGCCGAATCCACAGTTAATGTTAGCAGATTTTTTGTGGAAAAAACTGGGGATAATGGTGGGTTCAGATGTACTGCTTTTGTATTGGGTTCATTTTGATCCGTTACATTAACAATCACCATGGATTTGGACGTTTTCTTTCTCCACCATTGCTCAGTTTTTGGAGTGTTTCTTAACTTAAGATTTCAAGACTCTTTGATTAATATTCTGACATAAGAGAGGAAAAATGGGAGAATGCTCCATTACTGGTGATGGAAGCTTCATGTGGGTAAAATAGGGTAAGGGGCAAAATAGGGATAAGATAATTTTAATTTGGTTACATGCACATCATGTGCAAAATTTCCGTTTAGTCACCAAATGGTTTTGACATTGGACCCTAAATTGAAACCCAACTAATAATTTGGGTACCAAATTGACGCAATTAAAACTTGGGACTCTTAAGTGAAACCTACCCTAAACTCTGGACCCTTCAGTGCAATTTACCCTAATTTATATTCCATCTGTTTCTAATTAACCATCCCTTTTGGAAAAACTCGTTTTTTTAAAGAAATTCTATTAAATGCTTTTACATCAATACATATGTTTTGATATTTTAATTTTATACTCAAGTGTACAAAACATTAGAAAAAGATAGAATAACTTTTCAAGGGTATTTAAAAAATAAAATAAGGGGAAATTAGCAATAACCTCTATTAGGAGACTGCTTTTAACCAAAACCCCACCATAAGATTTTTTTTTATCTCCATAACCCCTTTTTTAACTCTCTTTTTTTTTTTTTTTTTTTTTTTTTTTTTTTTTTTTTTTTTTTTTTTTTCACTTTTCAATATTTTTTATACCATATTTTAGGAAGGGCGGATTCTATGGAAGATATGTAACGGTTTTGGAAGGGGGTTTCCATTCGTGGGAGAGGAATCTTAGGAAGATTCTCTCTCTCTCTCTTCAACTCAGCATTAATTGGTGCGTTGCATTCAAGTTCAAATTTGTATTTTCTCTCTCCTATCGTCTTCCACATCTCCTTCCCCTTCCCCTAAATTTGTATTTTTTTCTCTGATGAAGCCAACGACAGTAGAAATTGAATGGGAATGATTCAATGTTGGCCATGTTACTTGGATCGCGACCTTAGTCGTCGACCCCGTCATTGCACACGATTCCTACTTATTCTTCTTCTTCTTCTTTTCTGTTTTTTTCTTCTCGAAAACTTCATTGTTCTAATATGTTTTCAACTAGTATCCAGACATTTTGTTCATTTCGTAGAATCATATCCTCATATTTTGTTTTCATTGTCTTCTTTTATGTGTGTTTTTGGTTGATTTTTTGTACAACCTGATGAATAGATTTAATTATTTTGAGTTTTGCTGCATTTTTTTGGTTTGTTTGTTCTAATATGTTGATTTTTTTTGCATTTTTTCAATGCAAGTGTAATTCAATTTTATGCTGATGACAGTAACACAATACTGTCATCAGTTTAATTTATG
Organism: Liquidambar formosana; assembly: GCA_039720395.1. Taxonomy (NCBI): domain Eukaryota; kingdom Viridiplantae; phylum Streptophyta; class Magnoliopsida; order Saxifragales; family Altingiaceae; genus Liquidambar; species Liquidambar formosana. Next base: position 15,363,559 of record CM077835.1, on the reverse strand, counting down.
ATTATTTAACTTATGAATAGTAACACAATACTGTTGGGATTATTTTACACATGATAGTATTTTTCTATATATACCTATATGGTTATATGGTTTGATTTCTATGTATATGCTGATTTTTTCTACATTTTTTCAATGTAAGTGTAATTCAATTTTTTACTAATGACAGTAACACGATACTGTCATAATTCAGTTTTATGCTGATGATAGTAACACGATACTGTCATCAGTTTAATTTATGATTATGTAACTTATGGATAATAACATGATATTGTTGGGATTATTTTACACATACTATTATGTTTCTATATATACCTATATGTTTATATGGTTTGATTTTTATGTATATAGTAAGTTGTTTCCACTTCATACGTTTGGAATGTGATTTTATGCGTTTGGAAGGTTGTTTTTAATTGGGATTCTATTTCTATATAAGTCGTCGGAAATTATGGTGGGTTTGTTAATGATATCCTTGATTTTCGGGTATAAAGAATACGATGGCATGGTTGTAAATACTTCCAGCGGTAAAATGAGGGGCTTTTTGGTCTGTACGGGGTGGAAAGGGGTTTTTACAAAACTGATTTTTGTATAGGGCCTATTGTAAAAGGAATCTTGCACATAGGGGTTTTGACCAAAATCACTATAAAAAAAAAAGCAGCACTAACCTCGTTGGCGTTAAACTGATGCTCATCGGTGAATCTTATCGGATACCCAAAGGCTAATTTTTGTTGGAGAGATTTGATGGATTTGGTGGGTTGGTGTCGGACATCGACAACATTTGAGAAGGATTCCCACCCAAATCCGAAAGTTCAAGATCTGAAGAATGGGATTCCTGTGCATCACAACAATTGTCGCCGGCGACACAGACCTCGCCGATAAGGTTACTTCACTGCTGTTTCTGGTTGTCTCCTCTTAACCTTGGATCAGGCCAGATCTGGATTGGCCATGGAAAAAAGCACTAATCTTTTGCTTCGTCGCCACTCACCATTAGCCTAAGGTTGAAGATGCCATTGTTGGAGGTTAGGACCTCGTTGAACACGTCGAAGATTATAAGAAAAGATAGGGTTTTTTCTAGCGAGGTTTCCTTCATCTCCATGAATTTCTTTTTTTTTTTTTTTTTTTTTTTTGGAATTACATGTTGGATGTTTTGGGAAGTTCTATTACCAGAAACCATTACAGAAGCAAACTTGGGACCAAAGGGCAGACCGGAAAACATTAGCATACTTGTGTTTTGGTAACAGCAAAACAGGGATGGTGAGTTCGTCGACGGCGAAATATGTTGCCGTTGTCGTTGCCGTTGCCGTTTTGGGGTTTTGGAAGAGTTAACGGCCTCTGTGGCGATAGTGAAGGCAGTGAAATGCAAAACGACGCTATTTTAAAGGAAGGGCAACTTGGTTATTTCTCACTTCCGTTAACCCTGTCAATTTAGCCGTTTTGATAAGGGGAGGTCAATGTGATTTCAGAAAATATAGGAGTGTTAGTGTATTAGTCAGTAAATACAAGGGGTGTAGATGTATTTTACCCTTGATTTTACTCCTTTTTTTATTGGGTAGAGAGCTGTCCTTTTTTCCAAAAAAACTCTAAAAGGTTGCCAAATCACCCATCCACCTCAGACAGGAATTATTTTACGGGAATAGCTACGGTATCCATTACCCTTTTTTTCCTTTTAAATTCGTGTACGCTATCTACATTAATATATTATTTTGTCTTTTGTTCTTTGTTAATAACTGTTATTGATTGGACATATTACAAATTTACAATTATAAAATTGAAAAATGAATTCTCGTCACAGAAAAACCAAGGTAAATTATAATTATTACGTATAGAATAAGTATCGTGCTATGTTCTTCTAATTATTAACTTGTTCTTATAACTTCATAATCGTAAGTTATGTGTTTATATATATAATTGATTACAAACTTACTAATTATGCAAATTGCCAAGGGTTTTTTCATCATCCAAACAACAACAAAAAAAAAAAGGCAAATTGTATTTCATTTTTATATAAAATAAGCCCACAATGAAAAGTCCAAAAAATCCAGCCAAAGCCTGAAATATACCTGAATTTTGCCTAGGGCTGGGCTTTAGGCCTAAGCTTCGCATTTGGGAGTGGCTATTGCAACCCCCCTAAAGGTTAAGTTGCCCCACCCTGTTATCCCCACCTCCCAAAAATATATACCCACCCCTTTAAAAGTCTAAAATACCCTTCACCCACCCCTCTCACCCACCCCACTCCCCCCCCCCACACGAGATCTGGAAGAACACCCCATGCCCCACAGCAGACTAGCGAGCAACGGCGACGGCGACGGCCCTTCTTCCTCTTCTCTCTTCTTCTCCTCTTCTTTCTTTCTTTCTTTCCTCTTTTTTTTTTTTTTTTTTTTTTTTTTTTTTTTTTTGCTTTGGTCAGATCCGTGTGTGAGGCAATGGAGGTTTTTTTTTTCTTCAAAACTTCCATTTTTCCTACAAGTGACCACTCTCTGTCCTTCTTCATCTTCTCCTCTTCTTTCTTTGTTTCCTCTTTCCTTTTTTTTTTTTTTTTTTTTTTTTGCTCAGGTCAAATTCGTGTGTGAGGCAAGGAAGGTTTTTTTTCAAAACCTCCATTTTTTTCGGCGACGGTGACGGTCAGATCTGGCCACATTTGTTGCCGACGGGAGGGAAGAGGAGAAGAAAAGGAAAGAAAAAAAAAAAAAAAAGAAGAGGAGAAGAGGAGGGAAGAGGAGGAAGGCCGACGGGAGGGAGGGGAGGAAGCTTTGCGGACGAGAAATGGGTGCGGGAGAGGGTTTCTGGGAAGGAAAGAAAAAAAAATGAAGAAGAGAAGAAGAGGGAAGGGGAGGAAGGAAGAAGAGGGGTGCGGGTGAGGGTTGCCGATGGGGTGGGTGCCGGAGAGAGTTGCCAGAGAATGTTGCCGGAAAGGGGTGCCGGAGAGTGGAACGGGAGGGGTGGGTTTAGTATTTTGGTTAAAAACATAAAGCCCTTTTTGGTTATTTTGCAGCATCATTCTTCTCATTAAAAAATTGGATGGGGTAGCTTAACCTTTAGGGGGGTTGCAATAGCCGTTCCCTTCGCAGTTTTCGAAAACGTTTGGTCCAACCCAAAACTCAAGCTGACACAAAAAAGAATCCAAACCCATCAGGCACGACCAGTTGTAGACCCTTAGGACTTGTTTGGGAATTTTAAAAACTAGATCAAATTGGATAGAATTCTTATTTTTAGAAGAAAGCTGAACTAATTAGTAGGAAAAAAAAAACTTATTAAACAGCATAAAATCATAACTGGCTAAACTTATCTTTAACTGACTAAGTTTTTAGGTTTTCCAAACAACCCTTTAGTCCTAAAATGATATTGATTATATAATGCACCAAATTACAAAGATTTAGGATTGCTTTGACTTAGCCAGGTTGCGTTATATAACATTTTTATTATTATTTTTTGTGTAACGTCATGTAAAATAATTATTTTCTATTTTTGCTTTTCCTTTTTTTGGGAGGAATTACAGATTGGTCTGACTACGGGCAAATAATTACAATTAGTAGTCATGCTTAGCAGTGTTCATTTACTATTAAGTAATTTAAGTTAGTAGTAGTCATTCTTTGTTAAGTTATTGATGTATAATTATTTGCTCATAGCTAGACCAATCTGTAATTTCCCCCGCCCTCCTTTTTTTTATTTTTTATGTTTAAAATATATGTATGGTGGCTGGCGCCTAATTTGACTCTCTCTGGGTATGTCATTTAACATTATTGATTATTGTGGAATAAATTCTTGCACGATCTAATGAAAACTGGATCGTTTATATCCTAAAGGAGAGATCATCCTTCTTCTTCTTCATTTTAAAATTTTTTTTATCCCTTCCTTGTGTGTGAGGAGGCGGCGGCTTTGACTTTCCTTCAATATGTTATTTAATATTATTGATTGTTGTGGAAGAGATTTTCTCTATTATACTAGACGGTTCATAACTATGGAGAAGATCTTTAGGCCAACTAGAATGACCCTTTTCTGTCGGTGGATTACTAGACGACTATGAATTGGTCTGGGTAGCTCATAACTATTTAAGAAGTCTTGGTTTATTCAACTCATGCAGTGTATTGTGTTCCTTATTTATTTTTATTTTTTTGCTTTGGTTGAGAATTTACTAAAATGCTTGTTTGCATTTTCAGGAAAGACCGGCAAGCCGGCAATCCCATTCCATGGTTCAGCTACATTTGGTCGGCCTCTGTTGGCTGTTCCAATTTTTGCATTTCAAGTGATGCCAACCTTTGCTTTTTGTGGTTCTGGTGCCATCCCCTGGACTCCAGCATTAGGATCATCCTCCAGTGCTTATTCGTCCACACATTCTGGCACACCTTGGGCTGCTTTTGCACCTACAGTAGTTGGAACAAATTGCGTCCATGGTCCACTTTTAGGACAAGGCTTTGTTTCATCTTCCTATAGTTGAGTGATCAAACCAGCAATTGTTTGTCTTTGTGAAGCAAGCTTAAGGACTTTCAAGGGATTTTCGATCTTATCATAGCTATTTTTTTCCTTTTAAAGTCGCTTGTGCTATCTACATTAATATATTATTTTGTCTTTTGTTCTTTGTTAGTAACAGTTATTGATTGGACACAATACAATTATAAAATTGAAAACTGAATATTCGTCACAAAGAAAAGCCAAGGGAAATTATAATTATTACGTATATTATATAGAATAAGTATTGTGTTATATTCTTCTAATTATTAACTTGTTCCTATAACTTCATAATAAGTTATGTGCTTATATATGTAATTGATTACAAACTAATTATGCAAATTGCCCTTCTCGTCATCCAAACAAAAAGGTTAAAAAAAAAAAAAAAAAAGCAAATTGCATTTAAATTTTATACAAAACAAGGCCCACAATGAAGTCCAAAAAATCCAACCAAAGCCCGAAATATACCTGAATTTGCCTAGGATTAGGCCTTGGGCTTAAGCTTCACATTTTTTCAAAAGGCTTGGTCCAGCCCAAAACCCAATCTAACACGAAAAGGAATCCAAACCCATCTTGGATTGACGTGTTGTAGACCCTTTGGGCTTGTTTGGAAACTTAAAAAACTAGATCAAACTGGGTTCAATTTTTATTTTCAGAAGAAAGTTGAACTAATTAGTAGGAAAAAGAGATCAAATTGTGTGAAATCAAAACTGGTCAAATTTATCTTTAACTGATCAAGTTTTTGTGTTTTCCAAAAATCCCTTTAGTCTTATAAGAGCATCCCCAATGATGTGCTAAAAGGTGTGCTATAGCTATATTTTAGCAATAGCACACCTTATTGGTGCTCCATTGGTGTGCTAAGAGGTGTGCTAAAAAATAGCAATAGCTCACTCTTATGCTATATTTGGCACACTCTTGAGCTAAAATAACACAAAGTCTGTTAAAAAAAGGAAGGAGATTATGGTTGTGCTAAAAAATTACTTATTTTGTCATTTACACCATCGGAGCACTTTGTACCAAATTATAGCATTTGACACTGTAACTTGTGCTAAAATAGTAATAGCACAGGTAATATAGCTCACACTACTGGAGATGCTTTAACGATATTGACTATATAGTGCACCAAATCACAAAGATCTTTCTATGCAAATGTCACGACCCAAATTAATTAAGTCGTGATCAATAATAATAAAACAAGCTTTTTCTTTAATAAATCCTTTGATAAAACGTGGATGACACGTGTTACAACCTCAACCATTTTAAAAATTTTCGGCATGATCCATCCGTAGATAGGACATACCATCGTAAAAACCTGTTATGAAATTCCATACATAAAAATTTCCTGTCATCCATTGAAATGGTATCATCCCATGCGTCATATTCCACATACACACAACCATAAATAATTTAAAATTACAACCTGGATTAAATTTACATTTCCATTAACCCAATAGAAACCCACTTAATTACATATTCCTTCTCATGAAAAATACATTCATAAATAACAAATAAAATTTCCGATGATAGCATCTTCCGCCTATGCTAGCAAAACCAATCCCTGGATTATCTGAAAAACATTTAAAATAATAGGCGTGAGTCCGACGACTCAGTAGATACAATTTGACATAGTAAACTAAAGCAATGATATAAATAAAACCAATTATATCATTTACATCAAAATATACTAACCGAGTATATTACAAATCCCAAAATAAGTTATAACCCATAACTTAAATTAAATAATGCATAATGCCCAATGCATGTGACTCATGTCCAATTTACATTAAATCCATTTATTACCAATCACTCCTGCAGGAGTCTTCGCGCAGAAACGGAAGATTTTAAACCCAACCTCCAAGAGGACAATACAAGGGTTCCTACCTGGAACCGGAAAGTAGTCTCTGATTCGGGAACACAAGGGTTCCTACCTGGAATCGGAAAGTACCCTAGGACCAAAAGAATGGAAAACACCGCAAAGTCCCATTGACTACAAGTAGTCCAATTCCAATGACCCCTTTTTATGCAATACTTTTACCCAGTATTCATTAAGTCCATTTTATGCATGATTATGCCCAACATGCAATGCGATAAACCATAAAATAATTTGTAACCAAAATCATCTTCAAGATTTATTCCAAAAATCATTTATATACGTATTCTAGGCCCAAGAATACCAAATAATATGATAATATATACCATATTATCATGTCAATAGTTTAAACCTATGTAAATTGCACCTACCTCAACCAAATGCGTGGAAAAATGCAACCTTTGATGTTGTGGGTATGAAGTCCAAGCCCTAGGATGCAAATGCACGCTCCCAATCCAAGCCCTAGCTCCCAAATGACTTGGTTGATGAAGATAATGGAGGTCCCAACTCCAGATCACCACCAAAACTCCTTAATATACATGAATAAACCCATAAATGTAAGAATGAGATGATAACCCAAAAGAAATTACAAACCCTAACTCTAAAATATGAGAAAATACCTCTAAAATGCAAAAGAGTTGGTGAGGATGACAATCCATACCAATACCCATGAAATCCAAGCTCAAATCATCATGAGCAAGCTCCAAGCTCCACCAAGAGGTTAGAGAATATGAATCTAACCATAATAATGCATTCCCAAGCATCAAACAGAGAGAAAATGTCACACCCCAAACCCAAGAGATTGAGTCTGAAAGCGCAATTAAACATTCGTATCTTAACCATTCTTGTGATCAATTAAATTCATCCATCCATAATAAAATTTCCAACAATGAAATCTGATGTACTAATAATCTCCAAAAATTCAATGATGTCATAATCATCAACAATAACTAAAAATAATTGAAAAGTTGTCTACTCAAACCTCATAACTCCAAACTTTAACAAATAACATCTAAAAATGAGTCAAAAAAATCCTCTCATAAGAAAAAGAATCACTACGGAAACTAATAGTAATAAATGTTCAATCTAATAGCTGCTAGCTTGACGCGCTCTAAGCCTCCACTGCACTTGGCCCAGTAATCTAACAAACTACTCCTCTGAAAAATATATTGTAAGGGTGAGTATAACATACACAAGAATAAGCCAAGCCAATCGCACGAGTTTTTCATAAAAATGTATATCGATGAATCATATGCTAGTAACCTCAATTAAATATTTTTCAAAAGATGTTCAGAGAAATACAAATTTTTAGAATTCTCATATCAATAACAGATTTCAAATAAACATTCAGAGCTTTCAGATAAGAACGAACATATATTTATTTTGTAACTCTGGCTAACCACACAAATGACTCAAACAGATTGACCCGAAGGTCCAAACGGTGCTCCTATCAAGAGGAGGTTTTAGCAGAGCATTGGTACCAAAGATCAGTAATATCCCCTACTGACCGGGGCAGAGCATTGGAACCAAAAGGAACCAAAGGCCAATAACTTAACCCCTATTGACCAGGGTTAGACATAAGGCAATCATACCAGAGTTTCAAATATAATCATTTTGGCTAAATATAATTTCAAGTAATCAATAAATCATATCTATCATTATTTGAATCGGAATACAAAATCATTTGCTTGGCTCATATAAATAAATTAGACATGTTTGAATGGATATAAAAATCATTCGTGAAAATCATTTATTTAACAAATAAAACATTTGTCATAAGTAAATTGGCATGTCATACTCCCACTTACTTCAAGTGGTAACGTCAAAATCCAAGTAAATGCCTCCACTTATCAATACTTAGCTCAAACCTAAGATCAAAAATTAATATTACTATCAATAAATTATAGTATGAGTTAATAAATGTTTTAATTTATTTAGTCTGACCCTCAACGCTGTCCATTGTGTCAAGCTCATCAAATTAGGCAAAATGGACTTAACATAACTAGTGAAAATTCAGCACATGAGTTCTAGGTAAACAAGTATACAAATGAATTGTACACGCAACCACGGTGGATTATAAGTTCTATACCATCCTCAATTCCAAGATATACTTTTGCCCACTTTTAATAGGTTCTCACGTAGCACTATATATATATATATAATACTATATTATATTTAGTTACCATTATCAATACCTAGCATCCATAATGGCTACTTTAAGTAACCTTACAGTATGCTTGCCAATTGTGGGGAGTTGTTTAGCGAGCCACCATGGCACGGTTACATTGTTTTGTCTTATTTTTTTTTTCTTTTTTTTTTTATTTCTTTTGTTGACAATCTTACACGTGTTCCTAAAATTTGCATAATAGTCTGACACTAGCAGCTCCATTGGGGATCCACAAAAGCATCCCAAGTTTTCCTGTTATCTCAATGTTTAGAAGAACACTAGGCATGATGTGTTTGGTCCAATTCACATATGTGTCAGATTCAACAACCCAACCCAACCCAACAGACAATGGAGCTCTAAAGCAACTTGCTTTACCAACAACTTTTCTTTAGTTTTTTGTACTACGGGATGTACCAATACAAAATATATATAAAATAATAATAACCATAAAATAGAATTCCTTCTATAACCCACTTCACCAGTACACCCTACGGTTTAACCCCAAACGTACAAGCAACCAAGTATATATATATTGAATATATTGAAGTACCCTAAAAGACAGAACCATGAACTCAAGGTTGGAGGTTGGAGACTTTTCTTACCTTATCTGTCACTGGAGGAAGACGACGAAATAACTAGGGCTCCAATCTGCCTCTCTAAGACTTTAACCGTTCGTTAAAAAAAATAAAATCTTCTGATAAGGATTCTTATATATTAACCCAATTAGGGTAATATTGTTTGGTTGCAAGGTTTACATAATCCAAGTATATCTTATCCCAAATAATATATAATTAGCCTAATAGAATTAAATTTAAACTTAAGATTTTAGACTTAAAATAAATTAATAATTTACGGAAATGCAGGGCATTACAGAAAAACCCAAATCCACAACCATACACGCGTAGATCGGGCCAAAATACGCTAGATCTGAGCTTGTCGGCGTCGGATCGGGGTCGCCGTGCTCTGGCGAGTCGCCGTCTAGCCTCCGCCCCCTCTTCTCCTTCTCTCCCTCTCTCTCTCTCTCTCTCTCTCTCTCTCTCTCTCTCTCTCTCTCTCTCTCCATGCCCAAAAAGACCAGATTTTGGTCTAAAATCATGAGGGATGGGTTTTTATAAGGGGTGAGGGGCATTTGCGTCATTTGACGCAAAAAAATTTGCAAAATCCACGATGCACGATCGATCGTGGTCTGAGGGCACGATCGATCATGAAAAACAAAAGTGAAATCACATTTCTGGGGCACCTACGATCGATCGTCCCTTGCTGAAAATTCCCAGTAACTCAGGCAAATGTGTATAAACCCACACAATACACACCACTGCCTTATTTTTATTAAAACAAGTAATCTTCTCCATTCTTTTCTTCTTCTTTTTACTTTAAGTTATTCAATGAAAATAAGTAAATAACCCCCCATTTGAATCCAAATAAAATATCAAAAAAATCAAATTCCCAATATATCAGAATCTCATTTTCAAGTTTTAGTACAAAATCTGTCTCCCGACAGATTTTCCTAAAACAAATATGCGTGGAACCCAATCCAAACATGCTAATAAAATCTCATAAAATCACCAATGTCTTATAATATTATAAACTCCCATTACCACCAAAAATTATCATTTAAAACGAAAATTTACGAAAATTTACTTTTTCCCAACACTTAGCCAAATTTCAGCAACTTAAACCCTTAAGTTGCAAATAAGGCTAAACGCACCCGAAAGATACTCAATGCACAAAACAAGCTTCAAAATACATCCAACATCATAATATCATACACATGCATTACCCATGCATGAAGTCATTCGAAAAATCAAGGGATTAGCTACGTTAACCACAGATTAAACCCTTAATACCCTATTTAAAAATTACGGGTATTACAGTAAAGGATTGCTTTGACTTAGCTAGGTTGCGTCATGTAACATTATTATTATTATTATTTGTGCAATGTCATGTAAAATGATGGGCTCTTGTGGACTCCACTATAAGTACTATTTTCTATTTATTTTTTATTTTTTCTATTTTTGAGGGGAGAGTTACAAATTGGTCTAACTATGGGCAAATAATTACAATTAATAGTCTTTCTTAGTAGTACTCATTTACTAAGAAGTTAGTAGTAGTCATTCTTAGTTAAGTGATTGATGTGAGAAGGGCAATTAGGTGAGATTAAAAACCAAAAAATTTAAAAAGAGTAGAATGGTTATTATAAAATGGTTGATAGTAGATCCCCTTTTTTGGGTATTAAAGCTCATTACTATCATTTTCAATGGAATAAGAGATATTTGACCTTTTATTTGAAATGACTTTTATTTTGACTCACCATTTGGTCATTCTCTCTTTGGGAAAAATGACAAAACAGTGGGTTAAAATAAAAGAATTCTTAAAAGATGGTTAAAACTCTCCTATTCCGATCCTTTCAAAATGGTAATAATGAATTTTAATTCCTATAAGAGGGGGTTTAGGGTCAAATGTCAATTATGCCATTTTCGTAATTTTTTTTTTTTTACCTTACTCAAACCCTATTAAACTATTCTACTTTCTCCTTATTAAATAAACCTTAACTAATATTTCCCCTTTGTGTTAAGAAAGAAAAAAAAATAGTTCTCTATTTTTATTTTTTTTATCATTGGTTATAGAAAAACATGATTTAGATTTAATTTACTTACCTATGCACGGTCGTCTTTCTCCCGAAATAAAGTATGTAATAATAGCCGCTACCATTGTATGAAGAGGGTTGCCAATTACTATACAAAGGAGACCAAAAATGGACCCTATCACGATCAAACTAGGAGTGCAACTCGGTCCGGGCCGATTTAGGCCAGAGGTATATTTGGCCCGGACTGAATTACTTCGAGACTTTAAAATTTGAATTGGAATAAGCATTGGACCAGACTGGACCAAACTGAAAAAAACAGTTTGGTTCTCAGGTTTTTTTTTTGGGTAAATATCCAAAATATCCCTCATAAAAAGAATTATATCCAAAAACCCCATCAAATAATTTTCCTATCGAAAAAACCCAAATAGAGTTAAACTATATCCAAAAAATCCAAGAACTTAATTTCCATTCAATTCCGTTTGAATGATAAATTTTCTTTACTAAAATACCACGGCCTTATTATATTTTTTATTAAAATATAAAATAATTATTCAAAATTTGTATTATCATTCTTGTTTATCTTATAAATTGATTATTTGTCATTTATCACCCAAAAAAAAATAGAAAAAAAAAATGAAAATGAATAAACAAATAACTATAAAAGGGTATATCGGTCCAAAAGGTGTATAATTTAAACGGAGTTGGATAGAAATTAGGGTATTGGGTTTCTTGGATATATTATAACTTTATTTTAGTTTAGATAGAAAAATTACTTTATGGGGTTTTTGGATAGAATTCTTTTTTTGAGAGATATTTTAGATATTTACCCTCTTTTTTTTTTGTGTGTGTGTGTTTGTGTGTTTTGTTTTGTTTTGTTTTGTTTTTTTTTTTTTTTTGGTGTAAAATATAAGAAATTTATTGAATAAGTATTATTATTCATTGGCCTATAAAAAAAAGTATTATTATTCATTGAATAATATTTATCATGGAGTATAATATACTAATATTAACATAATATATATATATATATATATATATATATATATCGGAATTCAATCCAATCCGGTTTTAAAACCCCCTAAACCGTGGACCGGACCAATCAATTCGGGACTTTAAAATTTGAACCAGAACCAGACCAGTTACTGTTTAGTCAGGATCGGAGCCGGACCGGTCGCGATCCTGTCTACCCGAACCATGTTGCACCCCTAGATAGAACCACTAAAAAATGAATTACTTGTAGGAGATTGGAAAATGATGTCCTCTCACTACTAGAAAAAATTAAAAATATAAAATTTTCCAAATCCAAGTGTGTACATGATTATTACTTTAGTTGGAAAAAAAAAAAATATATATATATATATATATATGAATGGTCTTTTTGAATTATGTTTTGAGACTTTTAAATTAGGAGAGAAGTGAGGGGTCTAATGTGAGAAGGGCACTTAGGTGAGATTAAAAAACAAAAAAATTATAAATGGTAGAATGGTTATTATTATATGGTTGATAGTAGATCTCCTTTTTTGGGAATTAAAGTCCATTACTAGCAACTGTTTTCAATGTAATAAAAGATATTTAACTTTTTATTTGGAATTACTTTTATTTTGACCCATCATTTGGTCATTTTTTCTTTTATCTTATTTTTAATGTATGTAGGGTGGCGGGTTTGACTCTCTCTGGATATGTCATTTAACATTATTTATTATTGCGGAATAGATTCTCACATGGTCTAATGAAAACTGGATCATTTATATATATCGTGGGAAAGATATCATTTTTTATTTTTTTTTTTTGGGTTCCTTGTGTGTGAGGCGGCGGCTTTGACTTTCCCTTGATATGTAATTTAATATTATTTATTATTGTGGAAGACTGTGGCTTTTAGAGCTTTTGCTGTAGAAGAAGAGAAGTGGAAGCTAGTGCTTCTAATTGACTACTATATTGTCTTTGGGAATTGTATTTCAAAAGTGCTGTTGGATGTTGAAAGTGTTTTTCTACCTGTTTGGCAAATAAAGTCCTGAAGTGACTTGTAATCCTGAAGTGACACTATTACCCTTACCATAAGTGCTTATTTAACCTGTTTGGCAATAAAAGTGCTTTTACTCTAATTTTATTAAAGTGCATAACTTTAAAAGAGGATCATGCCAAAACTACAAGTTAAATATTTTGTTGAAAATTACCATAGTTTGGAGTTATCTTTTCACAATAAATAAATAAATATATATATAAAATAATTAAAATAATAATACTAATAATAAAATGCTAATACAATAATATGACATTTCTCTATAACTTAATTGAAATAATAATTATACTAGCTCATCAATAACACTTAAATAATTAACATAAAATGTTATGCTCACACATCATGCCCATAATAATATATGTTCCCAAATTAATGCTAATATCCCTGGCACATATAGGTTAGATTTAAACTATTCAAAGTACGTTCAACATATAGTAATTGTAATAACAATAATAATAGTAATGCCTAAGCATCAAAATAGCACAATCTCTATGCATTGCAAGTGCATCTATCGTTATCCATGACTATGCTAGTATGTGACCCTCAAGTTCAAATTCCTAAGTTCATGCAACTAGGCATCCGCCGTATTAAAATAATACCATATTAAATGTAAAGAAGCCACATTTTCTCCCTCAATCGCGAGTGTGGTCGCACCGACCTTTTTCACCGCCGCCACGCGCGCTCGCGCGTTTCCCCAGTTCACCTGTATTTACCTGCTTTTCTGCTTTCTGATGGTGCTAATCCATTTAGGATTAGCGTGCAAATGAGAGTCGCCACCTGGAAGGGTCCAGGACCAATTTTATTGACCAGAGATGGGTTCGTAGCTAAGGTACATGTTGGGAAGGTGTTAGGCACCCAACAATGCCCGGTATTAAACCGGCCCTCATTCTTGTATTCATTGACCATATTTAATATTTTAATAAAATCCGGATCACCTATTAATCATACAATAAATAAATGGCACACACGAATGATGGATTAATGGCATAGAATAAATAAACAAAGTATAAATATTTAATAACAAAGCATAGAAGCCTTAACAGAATGAAAATAAGAGAAAACGCACTGTCGCGAGTACTCGCGGTCTTACCATGCGTACGCATGGTCTCACCATGCGTACGCACATACCATGCATATGCATAATAAAATTATGCGTACGCATGATATTTCGTGAGTACTCATGGTTTCACCAAATCATCTTCTCCGCGGATTTGGACCTCCCGAAAAACATTATTGGCCAAAAATGGACAGTGTATACAATAAATCAACTTCTAAACATCCTACATAATTATATAAATAAATAAATACTGCGTACCTCTTAAAAATAAAGCAAATTGAAATTAAATCCTTCCCTCAGGTCCACCGTCAACCCGGCAGCGTCTCCCCTGTTGCGCAAAACAAGCTTTTCCCAGTCTCACTGGTCTAACTCTCTGTTATATTTTCCTCTCTTTTCTCTCAGTTTATTTCTCTCACCTTTCCTATATTTCTCTCACCCTCAGAATAACTAGCAGTTACTCAAAATGCTGCCCTTCATTATTTTCCCTGCCTATTTCCTCCCGTCTGTCCGTCCCCCCTCCGTCCTCCCTTGAGCTCCCAAGAGCTCCTGCTATTTATAGGAGAAATCACCCGGGTGAGGTCGTCATGCATGACCTCAAACTCCATCCTTTTTGACCCCCCCCCCCACGTTCCCTTTGCTCAATGGTCGGGCCAACTCAAGCATAAATCATTCTTCCAACAACAACTTTCGGCCAAAGTGGCAGGCCATCATTCAGATGAAGAAAATGGAATCCTATGCGTATGCATATTATTTTATGCGTACGCATGGCTATTCATGCGTACGCATGAAACCACCATGCGTACGCATATTATAAATATGCGTACGCATATTATAAATATGCGTACGCACCACATTCCTTGGCTGTCTAATTTAATCGTTTGAACCCCCATTTGCTTGCTTTGCGCGTAGAAAGAGACCCGAGTAGACGGCAAACATTGTGGACCTCATCATCGGGAAATCATCATTAAATGTAGGGACAAAATGGGGTGTCTACAGCGAGCAATACCAACCCAAAACCACGTGATAGATATTGACAATGCGAATGTAGCATTAATGCTCCCTAAGGTCCTCCCGAGGACTGATAAAATCTGATAATTATGCATCGTAATATTTAGGTAAATTTCAAAATAAATATAACATACTCGATAATTATTATTAGCCTTCTGACAGTGAACTACGGTCCCAAAATGATCAAAATAATTTTTAAAACACTCTTTATAAATTTTGGGAATTTTCTATAATTTTTGGAATTTTATGGTATTTTCTGAAATTTTTAACAAATATTAATTTGGCCAAAAAGTCAAACTACAGTCAAAATTTGGTCAAAATGGTCAACCAAGGGTCCCACGTTGTAGGGTCCGCCAAGACGAGTCCAACGGTCAAATTTGGGGTTCATATGATTATCGTATGGCTTTTAAATGCATGAGAACACTGTAAGATATACGGATGCACCCACATAGGATCATAGTCCTATGGGTCATCTTCAACCTCCCGCGGGTTGTATTGTGTAACCCGGTTACATCGGGTATTCAACGGGCCAATTTTGACGATTAATATCTCCCTCGTTTCTTAACCGTTTTCAGTGATTCAAGTGTTAAATCGAAGCTCACTCAGAGTACTACGTGCGTATATAAATTTGTCATTTAAAATCCTATAAAATCATATTCGTTGTTAAGCCTAAAGTTTCGGGTTTTCATGATCCAAAATTCTGAAATTTCTAAAACTTCAACCTACGGTCATGAAGATCACCGGAGAGGAGAGAAAATTTGCCGGCGCAAATGTCGATGACTGGACAGCTTCCAAGGACCAAAAGAGGAGCTTTGAACGTTGAAGGAGTGGCCGATGGGGAGCAACAGCAAGGGCTAGGGATTTGGATCGTGTTTAATGGGATACAAAAGGTATTTTGATTCCATTGGTTGAAACTGTGAGGGTATTTCCAGTATTTGAAAAATATCATTAGAGTCAAGAATAGCTTCCCGCATCACCTTAGCGGAGAAGCAACCCCGACCCTGCTTCGGCTCAAACGCGCGTTTAGGCTCCAAAATGCTTTTTCTTATTTTACCCAAACATGTTCACAAGCACTTCTGGAAGCCCAGAAGCGCGTTAGGCCTGCCGAAAAGCGTTCCCAAATAGGCACTATGACTTGGTCTGGGTTGGTCGTTAGTACGTTGTGCATGTACTAGTGTAGTTGGAGAGGCATATGATTATGTTTGTAAAACCTTGTAGATTTGAGAGTTACCAAGGCGTGCTTGACTGGAAGGTATCCTCCTTTTTCTTTTTTTGGCAAAACGCGAAGGACAAAAAAATTTTAAAAAAAATAAAAAAAGGAAGGTATTTACACAGGAATAAGGAAGCTCACATAAATGATATAGTTTAAAAAAAAATTAGAAACCCATTAAATTAATCCACATTCAACCTCTAAAAAGACTTAAAACTTTTAAACGAGAGACAGTTTTTTATAGAGCTTATGGTCAAAATTTTAAGTGGAGCTTTTTCTAGAAGAACTTTTTAAGGAAGTTTGGGCCTTCAGAATTAAGGCTTAAGACTTTTTTATTTATTTATTGGGTGGGGGGTGGGGGGAATAGAAGTTACCCCTGACCCTAAGTTAGCATAATATCAACAAGGACAATACTTGCCTCTACCTCAAGGTGGAGGAGCTCCTCCATCCAATGACGTGGTGCATTGTTAAATTGACATGTGTACAAAACATATGCTTCTCACGTGACATTTAATAGTCCTATACTTCTATTCTGATTCGTGAAAAGGGAAAAACCTGGACAAACTTGAACCGATTCTTTTTAAGCCCTAGCACAGCTCGTCTCCTATTTCCCTCCACCTCCGACAAGCCCCTCTTTTTCCGGTTGGACCCAACGCCGGCAAACAACAACCGACAACCAGCATTTGAGTTTGTCTATCTTGTTTTGGTCTCTGTCGTTTGAGTTCGGCTCTCTCATCTTTTTGGTTCCTTGGAATTTTTTTGTCACAAGGACTTCAAATTTCTGTTGCCTCGTTCAAATCTAACCAGGGTTTCCATCTTTGAAGTACATTTTCACTCTCACTTCCTATGTATCAAAAAAAAAAAAAAAAATTCATTAAATTTTTCCAAGAATTAGTGCTCCTCTATATGTAAGTAATAATAATAGAGGCAATGGTTTTGATGGATAACGTATTTGACTTGATGATAATAGAGGCCATGATTTTGATGGATCACCTGACTGACTTGACTGTGTTGTCTTTGGGTTTTCATTCTCCAATGTAATGGAAGTTGAACATTGCTTATGAAGTGTTCGAATAAATTACTAAAAGCTTCTCTAAATAAATTTTCCCAAATCCCTGAACCTTCAGTGCTTCTTAAATCCTTAAATCCTTAAAGAAAATTTCTTAAATTTTCTGAAAACCAAAACTAACGAACTTCAAAATCACCAAATTAATCTAAGTACGCTTTTTAAGAACATCACATTAAATACAGGTAACTTGTCATTTGGGTTTCTATTTTCTACTGTAATGGGACTTGGAGATTCACATTTGTATGAACTTCTTAGATAATCTAAGTATGCACATAACCTGTTTGAAGAAATTACTGATACAGAGTACATGAAGAACAAGAAGGCATCAACGCCAGTCGGTCTCTATGGTTGAGTCATATACACAGTAGTCATACTTTTCATGAGCCGAAGCAGAGATGTTGGCGTTTCTTCAGGCTTCAATAATGGTTGCTGGCGTGGGGTCAAGTCCACAAACTTCAATAATGGTTGCCGGCATCGGGTCATTGACCGGGGAGAGTTGTGGTTTGCTAGAAATGGGATGCAATCCAGAGTAGGCTGGGGCAAGAGAGAACGGTTCTCCACTATGTCGGTTCTTTCTCTTTTACTAATCCAAACAAAGCTTTTAAAAAATCACGTGAATATCATGTGTTATTGGACATATGTTGATTAAAGAAACATGCCACATCACTGGGTGGGAGGAGCTCCTCCACCTTGGGGTGGAGGCAAGTATTGTCCTATCAACAAATGGATATAAATGTTTCTCCATGAGTTTAAACTTGAGATTCAAAATCACTCATTTAACAAGATAAACCAATGTCACTAAATTAACATACCATCAGGAGTTGACCTTAATTGATGCCAGTGTAAAAGAAGAGTAGAAGAGCCACGGATCAGCAAGTTTTTTTTTTTTTTTTTTTTTTAAAATCATCTCCGGCTTTGTCTTCTACTTCTTGCAAGAGTTAAATGGTTCAACCATGAGATGATTTCTGAAGAATGTATGCCTACAATATAAAAATAAGAGAAATGATTTATAAGTAATACTCCGTATGTTCTTAGATAGATTTGAATAACAACAATAAAATCAACATTGGGTTGAATTCAATCAATTGTGATTAATTGCTCAAAATTGGAAAACTATTTCAATGCAATTTTGTAACACAAAATGTTAAGTTTCCAACTTAAAAGACTAAGCTTATAAGTGGAAGGTCCAAACAGGTATATGAAGTCATGTCAAGGTTTATAATTAACTAATGTAGGATGTAGTATATTTCTAAAAAAAAACATGTACAAGTGAGAATTTAAATAAATAAATAATTTATACAAATATAATAATATTTTTATTCAAAAAAAAAAAGGGGGAAATCTAAATACAATTGGGGTCAACACTCAACTCGGCTTCAAAATTGCATACAGCAGAGTCCGGCTAGAACCCGTCCAAATTAAATAAAATTATAACATAACAGCAATGATTACATTTTTTTTTTAATAGATTGGAGGGTATTTCACTATTCTGTCTTTCTTTGTTTCTTTGTAGTCCTAGTCCTAGTTTAATGATAGCACCATATAAACAGTACCTAATATGGCAATAGATCTTTTGTAACAATACTGAATAAATTGAAAGATATTTTTATCAACCGACTTATACAACATCAGGTATTGTAACTAAATGCCGTATCTAAGAATTGTCTATAATATTTTCCTTTTAAAATACACACTTTGTTTCATGTCAGAAAATTGAAAGACTTGTCCAATGCGTATAGATTATATATATGCACACTCATTGTGTGAGCAAGCGTAAGGGACTCATGCGCACATGAGACAAAGCCCAAGCAAGTGAATTCGGAACAACAATTTCAAAATTGACTTAGTCAAGTGCATTGTTAATGTGTAAGTAGGGTGCACGCAAGGATGATACGTATGAATCATGTTCTCACACGCATCAATCAAAATCAATTTTTAAATTTAAAATTTCTTTTTTTTAGCTGAGTAAGTCTAACTCTTTTTTTTATTTTCTTGTTCAGTGGCTTCTATTATTTTCCAACATTCTATACTTGCGTCATGACTCATGAGTATGAAGCCTTGTTTTGACATTAAACAGTACTTGGATATGGAAAGACAAAAACTGTCAACATACTTCTATCCTCATTCTATGTATTTAGTAGTGTTCAGATGTCTTATTAACATGGTTTTAAAACACACACAGGTATATATAATTCACTTCCAGTCCAAGATCCCGACTGGAATTCTTATCCGAGCATTTTTTGGAAGCCGCCAGATAGGAATCCATGTACGTGGATTAATTAATAATTTGTGACTTCAATCCGACGACGGCTTAAAATAAGTCAGATGGAAATTCTGTCTGGAATTCTAGACTGGAAGACGGCTATGTATTATTGATTATTGATTATTTAGTTATTTTTATATTATTGGGATCGTTTCTCCAAAACACCGTGGTTTGACCCACATAGCAATAATTCATGCACTAAACATAATAAGATTCTGTGAGCCTGTTTGAGAATTTTCGAAATTATATCAAATCCATTGGCATGATGCTATCTATATTTTAAATAAACCGACACACCACTAATTAAAATTATCATTATTTAAAATTTAAAAAAAAAAAAAAAAAAACCATGTTTATGTGAAACAAGACCAGCAACATGTGGCCCTAAGATCATGTGGAACCCTGATTCTGACCCTTCGACCAGCAACTTTCCCGGAGTAGCACTTCCTTATCATAAATTTAGTGTCAGGGTTCAGCCCACCAATCCCGAAAGAAATGTGTAAACTTACATTCAAACATCCATGAAAGAAATGTTCAATTATATAGTTAAAATTTATAATTATCATAAAACTTAGGTCTCGTTTATTTAGTCGGAATCGGGACAATTAAAATGGAATGAGATTTAGGCCTAAAATGGAGATAGGAAAAGAGATGAGAGCAGAGGAAACGTGCAAGAAGTGTGCGTACCTATTGTTTATGGTTATAATGATAATTTCACAGCTTGGGGTATAATGGGATTGAAGCTATCAAGAGGTTTATGATTCCACATCTCTTCTATTTTTTTATCATTTCTTTTCTCTTGTCTCCACTACTCACAACTAAAATATCATTTCATTCATGTTGGCCTGATTCAGGCCAAACAAATGGGCCTTTAGTTTTTATATACTTGGTCTGCTAACTAATTAAACTCACCAAATTTTGTTGCATCTCAATCCTTTTTTAGGCTAAAACGATAGCACTCTAATTGAACGAGAGCCTACAGAAATAGAGTTAAAAAAGAAAGTGATATGGTTGAATATGGATATTAAATAGCCACCTGATAACGGACTTTTTATTTTTCCTTTTGTTTTTTTATACGCTAATTTTTTGTAGTTATGGTGGGCTCACCTTTTACATGGAATGATCTTCAGTGTTTACTTGAAAAAATAAATAAATAAATAATTTGAATGATCTTCAGTGTTTAATGTGAGATAAGGACTTCTAGCTATCCAACCAAATTCAATGAAAATTATTGATGCTATATAACCGCTACCCTCCACTTCTAAATTCTCGGACTCTCCCTCTTCTGATTCTCCTTCCTTGATTGTTCCTAGCCACATTGAACCCACCTTGATGGAGAAATTTTGGTTTTACCTTTCCATTCCAATGTTGTTGGTGAACTGTTTCGTGGCCTGCTTGGCAACGTCTTCAATCAACTTCACCACGGATCAATCTGCTCTTCTTACCTTGAAAGCCCACATCACTTTTGATCCTCTCAATGTTTTGGTGCATAATTGGTCCATTGCTACCTCTTGTTGCAACTGGATTGGCATCACTTGTGCTAATCGCCACAAAAGAGTCATAGCCTTAAATCTTCCCAACATGGGCCTTATTGGCACCATCCCTCCACACATTGGGAACCTCTCATTCCTTACTGTTTTTAACATTGAAAACAATGGATTTCATGGCCATTTGCCTAATGAGTTGGCTTTTTTGCGTCGATTGGAGGTTATTGATTTAGGAGTCAACAACTTTAGCGGAGAGGTTCCGTTCTGGTTTGGCATCTTACCAAAACTTCAGAGCTTGCTTCTCTTTAATAACAGTTTCTCAGGTTCCATCCCGACTTAATTATTCCCCATGTATTAATATCTCAAAGTTGGCGACTTGTTATTAATTGCTTTCGTCTTTTTCTTTTTTTCTTTTTGTTTCTTTTTTCTTTGGGGTTCAAAAAGCTAGATTTGTCTTTAAGCACCAACCATCTACATGGCTGTATTCGCAAAGAGATTGTTGGCCTAACAAACGTGAAGAATTTAGCAATGGATTCTAACCAGCTTTTAGGTCTATTATACCTTGAACCATCTTCAACATATCTTTATTGCAAATAATATTTGATCTCATGCAGGTAGTCTCCTAGAAGATATGTGCAATGGTCTTCCTCAACTACAAGTGCTTAATCTCTATCAAAACCAGTTCTATGGCCAAATCCCGTCTGGTATATACAAGTGCAATCAACTTCAACAATTAGTATTGCCCTTAAATAAATTCTCAGGAAGCATACCAGGGGAAATTGGGAACTTAACCATGCTTCAGGATTTATTTCTTGGCCATAACAACTTGGAAGGTATTATTCACCTTCTTTAGAGTAGTACTATCTATCACAAATTCAACGTCCCAAATGAGTTGATCAATTGCACCGTCTTGCCAAAACTACCTTATACTTTAAATGGACACCATAGCAAATTTTTTTTCAAGCTTTAAAATATTGTAACTTTCATTCCACATGTCCCTTTTTGATAAAATTTTAATTTTTGGAATCTACGTGTCAAGATCTTTGAAACCAAATCTATCGAATAGGAAATTTTCCATGTATATAAAAAAAAAAAATTAAAGTTAAGTTCCAACTCTCAAGTTAAGCTAGCTTAACTTAAAATTTCAAATCAAGTTAAGTTTCTCGAGGGAAACAAAATGTGATGTGTAGCAGCAGCATGTCACACCAAATGAGGTAGCACGAACTGGCAGAAAGTGACTTTTTCCCCGTTTCTAATGTTGTCATGCCCTATTATCTATATTACCTATAAAAAGATGAATGTAAGAAAAACTTTTGATTGACTACTATACCCTTATTTTAATTTTTAAATACACAACTACCCACCCTTCTGCATATATAGGAAATATAGCAATATGGAAACTATAATTCTAAAACACATACCTTAATATATAAAACATAAATAGGAATTCAAAGGAAACGGAAACTATAATTCTTATATTCTTATATGATAAATAGAAATATATAGGAATATAGAAACTATAATTCTTAAACATATACCTTAAAATATAAAATATAAAAATATATAAAATGTTTATCTTTAAAAATATTTATGAAAAAAATATAAAATGTTTATGTATTTATTATTTTGTATAACTAATATTATTTAAAAATATTCATGTGCAACGCACATGTGCTATATCTAGTATAAAGAAAAATGTGTTTGAAGAGAGAATCATATACTCTCAACTAATACCTTATCATTTCCCCTGAATTCTCTAAATTTTATTAGGTTGCAATCTATGAATTGCTGGTGAATCTCTAACAAACTGATCTATAAATGTGCAACCTTCGTTGACTCCAAAATAAAAAATAAAGAAAACGGTGCGACCTCTTTATATTTGTTTGACATGATATACGGAATCCAAGATATATTCAAGTATAGAGGTGACATGTTTTATTTTATTTTTTTTTTTTTTTTTTTAAGAAATAAATAATGTTTTGAATAATCTAGTAGTTTTGATATAATTACTTAACTGACTTTGCAGGTGTAATTCCAGAGGAGATAGGCAATCTTCTTAATTTGGTGACATTGAACATACGAGAAAATAGCCTAACAGGGCCTATTCCTTCAACTCTCTTCAACATCTCTTCCTTAATATCAATGAATTTTGCAGTAAATAACTTATCTGGCTAGCCTACCAGAAGATATGTGTTATCATCGACCACCTATTGAAGAGATATACCTTACTTATAATCAACTCAGTGGTCCAATACCACCAGGATTATGGGGATGTAGTGCACTCATGATATTAGCACTGCCCTCAAATGAATTCAGTGGACCCATACCAAGAGAAATTGGGAATCTCCCTGTAATTAAAGAGCTATACCTCGGTTTCAACAACTTGAAAGGTATCAATTCATGCATCTTTCGTTTTTGATTTTTCTCAATACACTTTTCATCTTGAATTCTAATTGTGTGAGGTGAAATTCTAGTTTTATTGTGTATAACGAGTCCACATGAAAATTTAAAAAAAAAAAAGCCGCTAGCTTATTTTAAGATAAATAAGCAAACCTTTCGAGGAATTGAAAGAAAAAAATGGTTTTAAATAAGACTGTTAAGCCTATTATAAATAAAATAAAACTGTTATGACCTCAAAATTGGGAAAGCAAGTGGGGCTACATTACCAAGTCGTAGAGTACGTTCTAAGTAATGCTTGGGGCACCCATCTTGCCCGAGTTAAGCTCATTTATCAATTGAGCTTAATAATTAAATTTCTAAATACAATCGCAAGTGATCTAAAATATAAAATAATTAATAATTAAAAAGAAATAAAAATCTAACTTGGGTAGATTTGGACTCAAATGAGCGACCTACGTATCCTCGTAAGAGGATTTAAGTTTATATAATTTTAACACACAATTGGAGTGGGATTTCACCCTTCTCCGTTAATTCACTTATAAACTGGTAAATAAATGTGCAACCTTTCTGACAGTGAATAAAAAAAAGGGTGTAACCTCATTTCATTTATTTCACATTGTACATCGAAACTAAGATAAATTCAAGGGTCTCGAGACATGTTTTAAAAAATTATTTTGAATAATCTAGTAGTTTTGATGGATATAATTACTTCATTACTTGTGGTGATTTTGCAGGTATAATTCCACAGGAGATAAGCAATCTTTCTAGTTTGGAGGTATTGGACCTACAAGAAAACAGCCTAACAGGGCTTATTCCATTGGCTGTGTTCAACATCTCTTCCTTAAAAATATTGGGTTTTTCACACAACAACTTAAACGGAAGCCTTCCAGAAGATATGTGTTCTCATCTCTCATCTCTAGAAGAGTTATATCTTCTTTATAATGAACTCAGTGGTCCGATTCCACCAGGTTTAGGAAGATGCACCAACCTCACAATTTTATCAATGTCTGATAATAAATTCACAGGAAGCATACCAAGAGAAATTGCGAATCTCACTATGATTACAGGGCTATACCTTGATCATAACAACTTGGAAGGTACCATTTCATCTTTCATTTTTTATTTAAATTTTCTCAATTCACCTGAATCCAAATGCATTCTCTAATCCAACGGTCCAACTATGGACCGGTAAGATAGAGTGCCCTGTGCCCCACTATGCAGCGGGGCCTCAATCTTGTTTCTCTCTATCTCTTTGAGAGGGGATTTATGTTCCCTTCTCTTAATAGCACTAACACCACGGGCGTTGAATGTGATTTTTTTTCTTTTCTTTTTTTTTTTGTTTAGGAAAAAATTCTTCCGGAAATCTACATAAAATACTAATTTTTTTAATCAAAAAAAAAAAAATTAGAAACCAATGCAAAAACACTAATAAAGTTGCAATTCGTGAAATAGGGAAATATATTTAATTGTCCAATTATATGCAATAAAATTACCACCAAAAAAAAAAAAAAAAAAAGATTATATATAAGAAAAATGGGTAAGATTATATTTTAAATTTTTACATGAGATTGATTGTTTATGGTTGAAGCATTGAAAATAGAATAACTGCAACCAAATAGATAAAGGAATAACACATGCATATATATTTTATTATTTGGCAGGTGAAATACCACTGGAGATGTGTGAACTTCAAAATCTTGAGATGTTAAATCTCGGTTTCAATAGCCTAACTGGCGCCGATTCCATCCCAATTCTTCAACATGTCAACAATAATATCAATCTTCCTACATGCTAATCACCTCTCGGGCCAACTTCCTTCAACATTTGGCCTTCGGCTTCCCAATCTAGAAGAAGTCATCCTATGGGGAAATAAACTCAATGGAATTATCCCCAGTTCTATCTGCAATGCTTCTAAGCTCACTATCCTAGATTTGTCCGAGAGTTTATTCACAGGTTTCATACCCAATTCACTTGGTAATTTAAGATTCCTTCAGTGGCTCGCGCTCAATGATAATTTTCTAACCACGGAATCCTCTACCCAAGGATTGAGCGTTTTGATCACATCTTTGACAAATTGCAAATATTTGAGCACACTAAAATTGTCATATAATCCTCTAGGTGGCAAGCCTTCCAATTTCCGTTGGGAATCTCTCCACTTCCCTTCAATATGTCTATGCATTGGATTGCCAAATTGAGGGCAGCATTCCTGGAGAAATCGGCAACTTGAGCAACTTGATAACCTTAGACCTGAGAGACAATGAGCTGACTGGATCAATTCCAACAACCTTGGGAAGATTACTGAATCTCCAAGGTTTATATCTTCGAAACAACAGTTTACAAGGATCCATCCCAAATGATCTTTGTCATTTAAGCAGCTCAGTTGACTTGGTATTAAATGGTAACAAGCTCTCTGGATCGATACCAGCGTGTGTGGGCAATCTTACCTCTCTAAGATCTCTCGACTTAAGTTCCAACAAATTGACTTCCATCATACCCTCAACCTTGTGGGGTCTAATAGGTATGTTGGAGCTAGACTTGTCCATTAACTTCTTTAGTGGGTATCTACCAATGGATATGGGAAATTTAGAGGCTGTGACACTAATGGATTTGTCGTGGAATCAGTTATCAGGTGATATCCCAAACGGCATTGGAAGCCTCCAGAATTTAGCTACTCTTTCCATGGCGAATAATAAATTTCAAGGCCCAATTCCTCAATCATTTGGTGACTTGATAAGCTTGCAGCTCTTGGATCTATCAAACAACAGTTTGTCTGGCGTGATTCCCAAATCCTTAGAGGCACTTTTGTATCTCAAATATTTCAATGTGTCTTTCAACAGACTTGAAGGAGAAATTCCTAATGGAGGACCTTTTGCCAACCTCACAGCGCAATCATTTGTGATGAATGGGGCACTTTGTGGTGCACCCCGATTTCAAGTCCCACCATGCAAAATGAGTACTGTTCAACAACCAAGGAAAAAAGCTCTGCTTCTACTGAAGTATATTCTAGCATCAATCGCGTTATTGCTTCTTTTAGTGGCCCTCATCTTTGTGTTGATAAGATGCAAGAAAAAGAATGTGAGAAACCAGATTCAGACAGATTTGTCACCTCTGGCATGGAGAAGAATTTCTTACCACGAACTTGTACAAGCAACAAATGGATTTAGTGAAAGCAACTTACTTGGTATTGGAAGTTTTGGTTCCGTATACAAAGGAACACTTTCAGATGGGCTGAATGTGGCAACAAAGGTTTTCAATTTGCAACTAGAAGGAGCATTCAAGAGTTTTGATGTTGAATCTGAAGTGCTACGCAATATTCGTCATCGAAACCTTATCAAAATCGTCAGCAGTTGCACCAACCTTGATTTCAAAGCCTTGATTCTACAGTACATGCCTAATGGGAGCCTTGACCAGTGGTTGTATTCTCCCCAATATTGTTTGGATATTCTACAAAGATTAAACTTAATGATAGATGTGGCATCAGCATTGAATATCTCCATCATGGTTGTTCAACTCCTGTTGTTCATTGTGATTTGAAGCCCAACAATGTATTGATAGATGAAGATATGGTTGCACATGTAGGTGATTTCGGCATCGCAAAACTCTTAGGTGAAGAGGAGTCTATGAAACACACCAAGACCCTTGCCACAATTGGATATATGGCACCAGGTGATGTTCCTAACACTAAATTTTATGTTTTTTTTTTAATTAAAATAAAAAAAAATAGGTAGGACACGTATGTTTAATTTAAGGTTTGTCTTATTTTATTTCAACATTATGGATTATATATTATTGGATATTTTAAAAAGAAAAGAAATTATCGCTTGCAGAGTACGGATCAGAAGGAATTGTTTCTACAAGAGGTGATGTGTACAGTTACGGTATTCTATTGATGGAAACTTTTACAAGAAAGAAACCCACTGATGAAATTTTTGTGGGAGAAATGAGCTTGAAGCGTTGGGTAGAAGAGTCATTACCTCATGCAATAACCGACATTGCAGATGCCAATTTGCTGAGGAGAGATGAAGAACATTTTGCTGCGAAGAAAGATTGCATATCATTCATTCTAAAATTGGCTTTGGACTGTTCTGTGGAATTGCCTGAAGAGAGAATTGACATAAAAGATGCCATCATTACTCTCAACAATATCAGAACCAAGTTTCAAATGATTGTTGTAAGGACCCAAAATATTCAAGTGTCAACTTTGTAATTCTCCTTTTCTTTTTTCTTTTTTCTATTTTTAAAGTCCACAGGTTACTCCTAGACAAATTGTTCTTTTTACAGATAATTCAGTAATACATAGGCCTTAATAATAATAGAGCATTAAGACATCTCATTGCAATTGTAAAATTGAATGCTCCTTTGTTTTATGCAAGAGGATACTGCTAATATCAACAAATGGGTGTCAATATTTTTCCATAAGGTTGAACCCGATAATGCTCACTCAACAATAAAAAGAATGTTATTAGGTTATCATGCCATTGACGTTGGACCTCAAATTTAATTTAATTTTTATTAATATATAACACTTACGGATCCAACCTATCGTATGTTGGATGCCATACTCGGCTTTATCTTGATTGGCCTCGTGCCCTTATTACAAGTCCAACGGGATCATACTCCGAGCCCAACGGTTAATTTAAAACTATTGAGCAAACTTTCACCAGCACCCAAGTGGTGCAATTATAGTCTCTTGAAGTAGGGAGTGAGTCATATATGAGTATTAATGCTTCTCCACGAACTTGAGGAGAATACCACTAAACTATCATACTAGTTTATATCATCTGATCATCACTTATTAATAGTCTCTATGCAGGATTTTATGGCTTATTATGAACAATTTATGACTAAATCAAGTGATTTTCGACATTCGGTTTCCATGTTCCTTGTTGACATACACAAATCACCTTATGAAGGTATTTCACCTCATTTTATCTTTATTCACCTCATTTTTCATCCAATTAACCTCTATTGTACCAATAAATCAAGGATTATGAATATGTTTGTGCCCTTCAGGCACAAATCACGTGTCTGACGGGTGGTTAGTGTCCTGTGGAAACATATATACTTAAGCTAAATAAATTTTTTTGCTCTATGTAAGTCAAGTCCCTCACATAAAAATCTCATGACTTCCTTATAACAGTAAATGCTCATGACATTTTTCATGGTGGAAAAATGTGATTGAGTTTTAAGAAAGTAATGAGCCATCTCACCCTCCAAACAACTCCTTTTGTGCCGGCACATTGCTCCCTCTCTCTCTCTCTCTCTCTCTCTCTCTCTCTCCACTTCTTGTCTAAATGATATAGACGATAACATACACAAATTTTCTTTTGTGCAATAATCAATGTACATCAAGGTTTGACATTCTTGCCTGGTTTTAAATTATCTATCTTTGTACTTGGAAATAAGATTTTGTCAAGTTGAGTTAATCTGTGTTGTAAAACGAGCTCATTTTGTTGGAAATCAATATGAGGAATACTTATGAAACATCTTTCAAATAGACTAAGGTTATTATCGGAGATTAAAATCAGCACGTACTACTGCAGGAATTCCCGTGACACTCTATTAGTTTGCGCAGGCCAGGGGTAATTACGGATTCATCAAACGTCCTCAAAAGAATATGAAGGGTTTAAATCATTGATCTACATCTTAATTTTTATTTTTTAGTGACTAAAATACCCTGGCCTCTTTTCTTTTTTCTTTTTCTTTTTTTTTTTTGGTACAAATTAAAGGAATAACACTAAAGTACCCTAGTTATAGGAAAAGTTTGATATGAAACAAATCTGTGGTAATTTGGATATTGGCACTCCAGCGTGTTGTGCAGTGAACTTGCAGAAATTACCAAACTGTTAATGGTAACATTTTTCTTATCCTGATTTTTATTTTACAATCACAAGAAAAGGCATTTACGTGAAAATTTTCCCTAAATCCAAGTTAGTCCAAACAACTAAAAATGGTGATAACTTTCTCAAAAAACTTGGAGTAGCTTTCTCGAACTTTGCCATATATATAATTTGCCAATATTTAGCCTGAAATTTTGACTAGATTTTATTTTCTACATTTTTCTTATCCCTACGCTTAGTGTTAATGTGCCATTTTTGTTATTACTAAACGAAAGGTTTAACTAAGAGATTATGTTTTGCCTTTGCAAATTGTTGCCAAATTCATTTGATTTATTTATTTATAGTGTTGTGTTAAATTTTAAATTTCATCTTAATCGAAGCTAAAGCCTATGATAATCATTCTTTGTTGCAGAATATGAAAACAAATTGGAACATTGGAGGATACCAAACATGTAAGTCACTACACTAAAATTTTATTTTTATTTAGAGTATTATATTAAAGTTTGTTCTTTTTTTTTTGTCAATTTTGGAATTGGAGTGGAGAGAGAGGAGGGCAGATGAAGGAAAGGAGAGTAACAGAGAGAGAGAGAGAGAGAGCAACACATGTCATGATCAAGTTCCAAAATTTGAATTTTAAAATAGATAAAAGTGAATGTAAAAAAGGATGGGACAGTCCTCTTAGGTCACATGTAACAAAGATTATGAGAGAGAAGAGGACAGTTGTTGGACCCAACTAAACGAGAAGAGAGAGTTTAGGAGGGAGAGGTTCTTGCACTGCCACCTCACACAACCTGTTGACATCATCCAAACGAGCCATGATTCTCTGCTTGGTACTTGGGTTCATTTAATGGCTTTAAAAGCTTTAACTTCCAACTCATATATGTGCTTGTTTTTTTTTTTCAAACATTAGATTACCCAAGCAACCCAAGCACCCCAAGCAAAGGATCTTTACTCCATCCAAACTAGTATTTAAAGTACTCAAGGGCGAAGCCCGAAAACTACCTAAGCAACTTATTACAACGTATGACGTTTTAGTGATCACATTTCAACTTAATACCATATAAAGAATATTGTTTGTCAACTTATTACAAATTGATAGTATATGTTCTTCAAAATGACTACTAATGTCTTTTTTTGGTATTAATTTGGGAAATGATTACCAAAAGAGCAAAATATTAAGATTTTTTTTTTTTTTTTTTAATGAAATTTTCCTGCTTACATACTAGCTTCGCCCCTAAAAGTATTCCCTTCATTCCTAATTGACTATTCCCTTTGAAAAAACACATTTTTTTAGGAAACCCTATTAAATGCTTTCATATCAATATATATGTTTTAACATTCCAATTTTACCCTCAAGTGTACAAAACATTTGAAAATGAGATAATACCCTTTTGAAGGTATTTTAGGTAATAAAATAAAAAGAATCATTGACTTTTGGAATGTGACAATAATCTTGAAACATCCCAAAAAGAAAAGGAGGCCGATAATTTAGGAACGGATGGAGTATAATAATAGATATCTATATCTAAATCTATTCGATCAATACTACCTATAAAAGTATCTCTTAGAAAAAATTTTGATTGACTATTATACCCTTATTTTGAATTTTAAATACTTATTGCCCTCCCCCCAATATTTTTTGTGAATTTATAAATTTTCTTCATTAGATTGTTTCCCACTATTACCATACAGCTCTCCTCTCTCTTTTCCTGAAAGTCTCTTATCACCTATATGTCTCATCCTTTCTCTTCCTTTACGAATCGGTGTGATAGTGCAAGATGATGAGGGGCTGAGGCCTAGGTGACTGCCACAATGAGACCAATGAGACCAATGAAACAGTTCTTAATGACTTGCAACTCCAGTCCTGATGGAAAGAACTATGCGAAGAGGGTCATGGTGACGAGAAAGATGAGCCCTGGTGGCCTAAAATGCAGACTTTCAAAGAGCTAACAGAAACATGCACAATAATCATATGAGTGGCTTTTGCTCTCCATGCAACTGTTAAGATGGTTGAAGCCATGGGTGTGCGATTTGTATTAAAGTTTGCTCAGGAATTGGGGCTCAAACAATCAATGCCGTCAATTTGAAGGAGGACAAATATGTCTTCACCAGGTCTAATTCCTGGATGAAATTCAAAGTATAAAAGATGGGAATTTTAATTCAGTGGCCTACTCTCCATAGTGGCTCATGGCCTCACTAAACATGCAAAGCATGGTTTTGGATGGAGGAAATCCCTTGTTTTGTTAGGGAAGAGTTCTTTTCTGATTTGTGTCAATGTTTATCATAAATAAAATCTTCTGATCGTTTCCAATTAATCAAAATAGAAGGAAAAAAAAAAAGTCTGTTTTTTTAGATAACTTGTTCTACCAGTATCCATTATCATCCAAAAAATTTTCCATAATTTTAGTGGCTGATCAATTTGCTATATTAACAAAGTGATCAGCTTGCCTAGGAGAACGAGTAACAAGTTTCAGTTCAACTTCAACCACCCCGCAGGTTGGCTCCGATTGGCTTACTAGAACTATCATCAATAGCAATGCCAAGTACGTGGAACAAATAGTCTTTTTTTTTCAGATGCTGTGGGGTTTATGAAGTTTCCAATGTTTTGGCCGGCTTAGGAGTTTTTTCTGGATTGTCATAGATGGGGGCCTGGTATTGGTTTCATAATTATTTATGAGAACCAAAGGAAGGGTTTAATATGTACAAATATTTTATGCTACGTTCGCATTCTTAGAACCCTATACCATGCCATTAACTCAATCAAACTCAGTTGACTTGGGCTTGACCACCGAAAAGTCCAGGGATGGTCCAGTCTTAAGTGAACCATGTACAAAATTAATTTTATTGTAGCCGTCAAATTTATTGATTTTTTATTTTATTTTAAAGATTGGATTTCTTTCTAATATGTAGCCATTGTTATATGCTTTTTATATATAATCTTTTTATAAATAACATCAAGGCCATGAGAACTCGAGACATATTTTTTTACAAATGCATCAAGATGGTTCTTTTTTCAGCATCATGAAAATCAAGACTTCGAATTGAGCTGCCTCCTTGGTTAAGTTCATCAAAGATGTTAGGAGTTCACAAACTTCAGTGTGAATAATTTTATTTGGATTAATTACATTTTTGTACCATCAACTTTGGGGGTAATTTCAATTTAGTCTACGAATTTAACATTGACTCAATTTTGGGACAATTTTTAAATTAGTGTTTCAATGTGGGATAGGGGGTGACGGATGTTAGGATTTTTAACGGAGCAGTCATGTAAGGCACATGGCTGCTGATGTGGATCCCACGTGACACAAAAAAACTCAGGTTAATTACTTTTTTATACCGTCAACTTTGGGGGTAGTCTTAATTTAGTCCACAAACTTGACATTGACTCAATTTTGGAACAATTTTTAACTTTGTTTTTCAATGTGAGACAAGGGTGACAGACGTTAGGATTTTTAACGAAGCAGTCACGTGTCCCGCACATGCTGCTAATGTGGATGCCACGCGGCATCAAACTCTCTCTAGTCTCTGTCCCTCTTGTTTCTGTTGCATTCTCTCTACTGGAAAAAAATAAAAATAAAGAGCATACACATGTGCATGAAGAGCATCTTCTCCATGCACATGATCACATCCTCCTATCCCCTGTGTCCCTAAATCTCATCTTGGGCGCATGGTTGCCATCTTGCATACTTGCGATGGTCCATAAGATATATACCCAATGTGTAACCATTAAATCAGAACTTGTTTTGAAGGATTTTTCATGTTTGATGTATATAGACTTGTAGATATTTGAATAATCTTCAAAACAGCTTTTGAATCACCTTGTTTCATTGAGAAACGAATGAGATATCAAAGAGAGAAGTGATTATTTGAACAATTATTTCAAAATTTTAAGAATTTTATGCTTTTTTTTAAGGAAAAAAAATTAAAAATTAGGAAAATGATTATTTGAACAATTATTTACCAAAAATCAACATTTAAAATCAATTTCTAAATTTTAATAATTTTCTAGATTTTTTCAAAATTTAAAATCAATTCCTAACATTCGTTACCCCTATCTCACATTGAAACATATAGTTAAAAATTTTCCCAAAATTGAGTCAATGTCAAGTTTGTGGACTAAATTAAAACTACCCCCAAAGTTGATGGTATAAAAAAAAATTAACCTAGAGAGGGTTATGCCACATCGGATCCACATCAACAGAACGTGCGGGGCACGTGACTGCTCTGTTAAAAATTCTAACGCCCATCACCCCTTGTCCTACATTGAAACACAAAGTTAAAAATTGTCCCAAAATTGAGTTAATGTCAAGTTCGTGGACTAAATTGAGATTACTCTCAAAATTGATGGTACAAAAATGTAATTAACCCATTTTAATTTTTTTTCCCATTTGGATAAATTTTGTATATATCTATATCTATACTACCTATAAAAAGATGAATGTGAGAAAAACTTTTGATTTACTAATATACCCTTATTTTAATTTTTAAATACACAACTACCCTTTTGCATATATAGGAAATATAGCAATATAAAACACATACCTTAATAAGAATTCTAAGGAAACTATAATTCGTATAATAATTAAATAAAACCAAACCCAAATAGGAATTTTAAGGAAATGGAAACTATAATTTGTAAAATCCTAACAATGTTAACATATAAATACAAATAGAAACACATTATAAAAATCATAAAACCCTAACACAGGAAAGAACAACTACTGTTTTCTTCTTCTGTGGTTTCTATGTGCCTTCATTGTGTCTCCTTTCTTCTGGTGCTTTGTCTGATATGTAGTTTTCATTAAACTTGACTCATATATACAAATTATGTTTAAACATTTAAATCTCTGCCTACATAAACATTTAAATTTCTGCCTGCATTGCATGATTGGATTTTTAAATCTCTATTTGAATTGCAAAATTAGCAAGAAAAAAAAAAAGAGAATCAAAGACGAATCAGTTGAATAAAAATAAAAAGACGCATGCTTGAACAAAAAAAAATGAAAACCCAGATTAAGAGGCAAAAAAAAAAAAAAAAAAAAAAAAAACTTGAATTGCATAAGTAAAAGTTTTGAATTGCACATATAATCTTTGATTATTTTCTAAGGATTCACATATCAGAAAAAACTTGAATTGCATTATTGAACTTTTAAATTGCTGCTGTTGCATAGTTTTCATATTTTGTTGAGAATTCATATATAATCTCTGATTTTTGAAAATAATCAAGTCAAATTACCAAGAAAAAGAAGAGAATCAAAGACGATTCAATTGAAGGAAAATTAAAAAAGAAGCAGTCTTGAACAAAAACAAAACAAAACCCAAAAAAAAAAAATAAATAAATAAAAACCATTAACGAATGCACAAGAAAAAAAGAAAATAAAAAGGGAAGGTCTAATGAACCACCAAAAAAAGTCCCTATCAAATCGTGAGGTTCATGAAACTTTGCAATATCTACCTGCAAACCCAAAATACCAAACTAAACAAAACAAAACCAAAAATAACAAAAATAAAATAAAATAACTTAGATCACAACCCCAAAAAAAAAAAAAAAAAAAGTTCAAAATCATTTTTTTTTTTTTAAAGTGTATAAGCCCAAAAAAATAAAATCACAAGCAGTGATCCACCACGCATCGACGAAGAATATATATATCGAAATCAAATCATAGTTTTTTTTTTTATTTTAAATAATGGTAATTTGATAAAAATGTACAGGACATACCTTAAATAAAAACCCATAGATTGATGACATTTATTGGTGCAACATTGATCGGTGGCGATCAAGACCCATAGTTCTTGCAATTGTCAACCCAAAGACCATCAACGAAACCAACCAACGAGGATCCAAACCATATAGGCAGACCATTAAGGAAACCAATCAACAATCATCGAAAGCATAAACCCAAACATGCAGTTCACTTTAAGATTTGGAGAAATCTTTGTTTTCAAACCGTACGTAAGTTATGTGTGTTCTAATTTACTCATAAATAAAATGAGAACATCTTGATCCCACAAATACCAGATTTTTAAAAGGAAAAAAAAATCCTAAACATGTACATATTAGAAATATTATTATTTTAATCATAGACCAATAGAAGTTCTGGATTTGCTATGACGTAAATATGTTTTGATTGGAGAAAGAGACAAAGAGTGAAAGAAAGAGCCTTTTGTTTCAACATTGAAAGTTTCACAAAACTTTCACAGAACCTATGTATAATGAAGTTTCAAAGATAATTTTAAGCATCATGATTTGGGAAAGATAACGAAATAAAAAATAGTAATCATATCAAAAGAAGTAAAGGATTGAGTGATCAAAGTGCTTTCATCTTATGCAAAGGTACGATAAAATTATTCAATTTAAAAAATTATTATCATTATTAAAAAAAATAATTTAACTCAAAAAAATTCACATGCAATGCACATGTACACCAACTAATAATTTAAAATAAATCAACTTTTCGTATTCCCACTATGTGCTTTAAAGGTATACAAACAGGAACATATATAAAAAATCTTTGAAGCATGCTGCTGCCATAGATTGTCTTTTGTCCATTGGAGACAAATGTCGAGGACCAGGCTTTGGAAGAAAACTTATATTTTATCAGTTCAATAGGATCAATTGATTGGTATAGGGGAGTGACAGTCTCCTAAGATCATGACGAAGATTGTATTTTATTTACAATTTGGGAGATTATTTTCATAATTATAAAGTTGAACTCTTATATATTTAATATAATAATTAATAGGGGGGCGATATTGCCAGAGATGAAAACATTGCTTCCATGGAATTAAACAGTGCATTGCCTATTTTGCCCTTTCATGCTTCAGTAAACAACCCATGTGTACTAACTGGCGATGTCAGCAATTCAAAGCTTTGACCGAATCCACTAAAACTGGCCCCGTACTCAGTCACCTTTTTGACTATCTCCCTCCCTCCCTTCCCTCCCTGTGTAAATTAAAGAGAAACAAGTAGCTACCTTGTAAAAAGAAAGCTTGTAATCTTTGTAAAAAAGTGCTATGCTGCCCTTCCTCCATTTTTCTTTTTCCGATTACTAAGGGAGAAAGAAGAGGATGCTGGTCTCATCCCATGCTCTCAACAAAATTTCAACATTATTGCACAGTCCGACATCTACCATTCCATCAGAGAATTTTTTTTATTTTAAAAAAGAAAAAAAAAATCACGGTCAACCGGCGAAAACCATTTTTGGTTCAGGCGCACCCCATTTTGTCCGACGAAAAGAAAATCATGATCATCCGGTGATATGGGTATACACATGTACATCGGTTTTGATTGGCCATGGGTATGTAAACATCTATTTGTGGGTTTTGATCTGCAACGGAAATCACAGAGCCCGAGGAAAAACTTGTGGCCTTTGCAGAGATCTTCACCAGAAATGGAGTTTGCCAGCCGTTCTAGAAGGGTTTTATATTATTTTTTTAAGCTGTTATGGGTGATCTAGTGGTTAATTGTGATTTGTGACTGCGTCCTTTGAAGATAGAGAACTTGTCAGAGCAGCTGGGTCTTCCCCTGAAAAAATGGAGCTCACCGGCAGCACCAGACGACGGGGTGCTATTGAGGTGTGCTACCACAGGAGGGTAAGGCTATTCTCCGTGATTATGTGTTAGATCTGACCATGGAGACCTGGTGAGGTTGGACTCTCAGAAGCACCTTGGAACTTTGGAAGATTGAAAGGAAAGAATGAGCGTGGGTGGGAAAAGAGCCTTTTTGGCTCCAAAGGGCAAAATAGGCAATGCACGGTACATTGATGTGGAAGCAGTGTTTTCGTTTCTGGCAATATTGCCCCCCTAATTAATATTCATGCATTATATAGTATCAAACTATCATATGGTTAGAGATGGCAATTTCGACCCGATCCATTGGGTTCCGACTCGACCCGTACTTTTATGAGTGGGCATGGATCTCATTTGCATTTGATCCGAAGACCCGATTTGATTGAATATGTTTTTACAATGTTAACTTTATAGGCTCATGGAGTCCATTAGAAGGCTCATTATCTGTTTTAATTGTTTCTTAATTCTTATATTTATGTCTAATATTTGTGTAATCATATTAAGTATGATCTTATTTGAACAAGATCATATTGGGGTGCTAAAAATATGCATAGGCTTGGTATATGAACAATATGTAACATGGGGTAAGTAGCGAAAAAAATTAATTTTGGAGGGAAAAAAAAAATTTGCTGGGGCAAGGCAGGGTCGGGCATGGGTTTTCCAAGATGAATTCGGGTCGGGCATGGGTAGTTCTAACCCGCCCCGCCCCGACCCATTGCCATCTTTACCTATATTATATGCCTGGGTTGTGGTTACTATAGGTAAACAGTAATTTGCTAAAGTGTCAAGACTTGGCATTTTTCTTCTTTTTTTTTTTAATTTTTTTTCTCTTTTAATTTTTTTTTTAAATTTTATTTTGTTCCCCACTGTCTTTATCTTCCCGGGCATTGCTCAAAGGTTTCCACTAGTTCCTACATATGGTGGATCCTTTCTTTTCGGGATTAAAGTTTATTACTATTATTTTAAATGGAATAAGAAAGCCTTTATTTGGAATTACCTTATTTTGACCCACCATTAGGTCATTCTCCCTATACTCAAACTGAATAATTTTTTCTGCTACATGTAAGTCAAGTTCCTCCCATAAAACTCTCATGACTTCCTTATAACGGCTAAATGCGCATGACAGTTTTCATGGAGGAAAAATGTGATTAACAGTTTTAAGAAAGGATCAAACAACTCCTTTTGTCCCGGCACATTGCTCTCTCTCCCTCTTTCTCCACTTTTGTGCAATAATCAATGTATATCAAGATGTTAGCTCAAAAAGGTTTGACATTTCATTGCTTGATATTAAATTATCTTTCTTTGTAGTTGGAAATAAGATTTTGTCAAGTGGAGTTAGACTGCATATTTTAAAACTAGCTCCTTTTGTTGGAAATCAATATGAGGAATAATTATGAAAAATCTTTTAAATATACTGAGGTTATTGTTGGAAATTAAAATCAGCAGGTACCACAGCAAGAATTGTTGTGACCCTTAATTACGCCCAGGGGCAATTACGGATTCATGAAATGTCCTTAAGAGAATATAAAAGATTTA
Source organism: Liquidambar formosana (assembly GCA_039720395.1). Lineage (NCBI taxonomy): Eukaryota > Viridiplantae > Streptophyta > Magnoliopsida > Saxifragales > Altingiaceae > Liquidambar > Liquidambar formosana. The sequence goes on along the minus strand of CM077835.1, from coordinate 15,325,033 downwards.
GTTCATTGACCTACACCTTACTTTTTATTTTTTAGTGACTAAAATACCCTAGTTGTAGCAAAAGTTTGATATGAAACAAATTTGTAGTAATTTTGATATTGGCACTCCAATGTGTTGTGCAGTGAACTTACAGAAATTAGCAAATTTTTAATGGTAACATTTTTCTTATCCTGATATTTGTTTTACAATTACAAGAAAGGGCATTTAATTGAAAATTTTCTTGAACTTTACCATAATTTCCCAATATTTAGCCCGAAATTTTGACTAAAATTAATTTTCTACATAGAGTAATTGTTGAAATATTGAAGTAACCAAATTTCCATAAGTATTTTCACAAAATTTCTCATGAGAACAGTATAATTTGCACAAATGCAGCACCCTTTGAATCCAGCAATAAGGAAGTATTTGAGCCAACAAGACTTCCAAAATTTCCTATGTCACCAATTAATTGGATAGATTATATTGACTAATTTATGTTTCGAATTGGTAACTAAAGCCTTCCCATCTTTTAAAGTGGTAAAAACTATTTGAGAGACCAAGCAGGCCAACGCTGGGATTAAAAATTGAGCAACCTATATCTACACTAAGTGTCGATGTGCCATTTTTGTTATTACCAAAGGAAAGGTTTAACTAAGAAATTATGTTTCACTTGTGCAAAGTTTTGTCAATTCATTTGATTTATTTATAGTTTTGTGTTAAATTTTAAATTTCATCTAAATCTTAAGCTAAAGCCTATAATCCATCATTCTTTGTTGCAGAATATGAAAATAAATTGGGACATTGGAGGATACCAAACATGTAAGTCACCGCAATAAACTTTTATGGTCTTTTAGAATATTATATTAAAGTTTTTTTTTTTTTTTTTTTGGTCAATTTTGGAATTGGAGTGGAGAGAGAAGAGCCGGTGAAGGAAAGGGGAGTAATAGAGAAAGAGCACGCAACATAGGTCATGGGCTTCAAACTTTGAAATTTGAAGTGGATAAAATTGAATGTAAAAAAGGATGGGAGAGTCATCTTAGGTTCCATGAAACAGAGATTATGAGAGAGAAGAGGAGCGTTGTACGGCCCAACCGAATGGGAAGAGAGAGTTTAGGAGGGAAAGGCTCTTGGGCTGCGACCACACACAGCCTGCTAACACCATCCAAACTATATTTATAGTATAGTGATATGATATAAGAAATATATAGAGAGATCGAGTTCCGGTCTCTCATACTCATCAATTGTTTCTGTTTTCCTTTTCCTGACCTTACTTAGTGTAACATGGAATCTATTAACCGGAAGACTAGGTGCTCATGTATTTTTATTGAATCCTTTTAAACCAATATAAACTCTCCAAAAGCTTTATTGAATTTCTTCTATTGATAAAACATTTTTCCTTTTTTTTTTTTTTTTTGCACAATTAGGGATATCACAGGTCTTGCTCCTATCGAGATTTTAGCCTAGACGATGTGGAATTTTCACAGTATACGGACGACCTTGGTAGATTCCATATCCAACATTAATTGGGTGTTGACTAGATTCATCGGCAAATACCTCATTAACTTGAAAGTATGTTCCATTGAGTGAAAAGCTCCCTTTCATTGTTGTTGGACATGGTATCAAAAACGTTCCATGGATTGTTAGGCAATTTTGTTCCCGAATATCATTGCACGAAAAACACATATCCTTCTTGCAAAGATATTTTGTTTCGAGGGATCACCAGTTTTTTTTTTTTAGACGAACTTGCAATTGCACCTGGGATCCATATAATCCTACAAAATTCACTGTAAACTCTTCTGTATTGGGTTTGATTATATGAATTTCATCAGAATCTTCTTTGATGTCTTCAATGTCCCTTTCTTTCTTTCTTTCTTTCTATCAAATGTTTTAAGGAAAACAAAATTTTCCGTGAATTTTAAAGTTCTTGAGAGATCGAGGTTGTTAAAGTATTGCCCCTATGTGAGTGTAAAAGTCTCTGCCAGGGGATGTATTGCAGGACTCATCATGCTTCAAAAAGGAACATTTAAGATGTTCCAACCTCATCCAAAAAAGAAAAACAAAGCTGCATTTTATAGTGGGAGAAGCCAGCAAAGAGTAGCAATATAGTGCTACCTAGTAGCAAGTTGAAAAATAGGCAATCTAATGCATTAGATTCAAAGCCAATTCTCAAGAGAAGAAACCAATAGCTGTTTGAGTTATAAAATCTGCGGAAAAAAAAAAAAAAAAAAGGAGAGAGGAAGGGTAAAAGTGCTAAGCTTGAAAGATACACAATCTAATGCATGTGGACAGAAAAAAGTAAAAATGAGCCATCACTAGTTCACTACACAGTATCAATTTTGCACAAAATGTTGCACCAAAAATGAGCCATCACTAAGTTGAAGATTGGGAAAATGTTGTTTGAAGACAAATATTAGAGAATTTTGAGCTAAAATTCTCACATCATTGTCATTTCCTCCGAATCTTTTAGTGAGCAAATGCGGTTCCAATAATCCCTTTTTTTTTTTTTTTTTTTTTTTTTGCCTTTTTAATAAATTTCTCATAATGAAAGCACTGTTACTACTAGCGCTAGTAGTAACAGCCTACAAGGGGATTCATGGATACCTAAATTTAGTAACTCTATAAATTTTTATTTCTTTTACTCATTTATTTTAGGAAGTTGTTGTCTTAGTTTCCATAATAAAGGTTGGAAGAATAGTTGTAGTTATAAATAATAGGAAAGGGTGTCACATTGTATCATTAAAGAATTAATTCAATTGCTCTGTGAGCTTTAGGAGGTCTAGGTTGCCTCGAATCAACCACTCTTCCCTCTTCTCTGTTTTCCTTTTTCCTCAATCTATTTTTTCATTTTCTCTCCTAAATTGATGTTGCCACATAGTAACAACTTCTTTCTTTCTTGTGACAGAGGCGAGGTGTATGTCAATAAAATTGAATCTCAAGGGAGGTCGATGAATTTTTTCAAATGCGGAGGGAGGTTAGTGTAATTTCATTGAGACTCAGAAAGGTTTCTTACTTTGGGCAGTGTGTATTGTATAAAGTATAAATTGTGTGTGTCCATTTCGGATGGGTGTTTGAACCAGGTGCTTATGGGAGGTCTAATACGTAGTAGTACTCTTGCTCTCCCATGGTTTCTAGCAAATTTTAAATTTTCAATTAGTGCATGTTTGGTTGTCTAATTTGAAATTAAATAATTTTAAAAAAATTACATAAAATTGAAGGCATAATCTATTGTCTTAAATTAACAAATTTAGGATATTATCACAAATAAAAGTGGAAATTCAAAATAGTGACATTTCATGAATTCTTTAGAATTGATTTTACAATATCAATTATAGTGAAAACTTCAACATTTTAAAATATTCTAATATAAGGCGATTGATTTATGCCTTCAATCTTATGTAAAATTTCTTGAATTATTTAATTTCAAATTAGATAACCAAACAAGCCCTTAATGATCAAGATGGGGGATGAAATTTCTCCTAAATTGATCACATTCTCAAATACCAATTAATTAAAGAAAAAGCTCTTCTAAATTGATAACATTTCCTCAATTAAGTGAACTCGAATCTAGGGATGCCAAAACGATACTGTATTACTTTACTCACCTTCAACCTCAAAGTCCAATATCTAAAATAAATTTGTATGGAGAATTCTTATTCAACATTTTTTGACATTCAAAGGAAGATCGTCCATCTTACCCCCGCCCCCACCCCCCCACAAAAAAAAAAAAAAAAAAAAAAAAAAAAAAAAAAAAAAAAAAAAGAAAGAGGAAGGAAGATCGTCCAAGAGAGTTCAAAATCAAGCTTGGTAGCCCTCGAACTCAAATCAAGCTCTTCAAGAGATCAATTCGAGATCAAGTCCCCAAGCCCTTGAATCAAAGTTTACCAAAGAGCAGTTTCATTCCATTCGCCCCTGGAGAAAAGTTATCGAAGTGCTTAATCCATTCAAATCATATGATCATTTTCTTTCGTAACCATATTTTCTCTTGTGCAAGTGATTTGAAACATGAAATTTGTGCATAAAATACGTAATAACCAAATTATGCAAAACTGTGAATAGCATTTTTTACAGCCATAAGAAATGGGATCTAATCCGTAAACTTTCCTTGCCCAAATTTGAATTAGTCATAGGAATTTAGAAATTTTTGCCACAGTGACCAAAGTTACTTTGTGATTAGAAACATAAAAATAAAAAATCTACAATAACCAAATTTATGAAAATATTTTTCCAGACTTTTACTAGGACACAGTTTGTTCTGCTCAAATTTGCCACCCTATTGAATCCTAGGGGATAGTCTTCCTTAATTTTATTTTGCAAAACTTATGCAAAATAAAATGAAATCAAAATATAGTAAGGGGAAAAAAATGAAAGGGGAATTTTAGATTGGTTAGGCTACCAAAAAATAATTACAGTTCAATACAAATTACTACTAACTTCCTAAATCCTAATAAATGACTTCTAATTTAACTAACAATGACGACTAACTGTAATTATTTTTTGGTAGCCCGACCAACCTAAAATTTGCCTAAAAGAACCAATTCGTGAGGTTGCAGAAACCTTATGCGAGCTAATGCTCAAGTAAAATTCATCGTTCTGATAAAATTAAATTTGAAAAAAAATAAATAAATAGACATTTTCCTTTTATTTTGGTCCAAGTGAACCACGAAAAAGAAAAAGAAAAAGAAGCGGCTAAATTAAATTAATAAATAAATATCCAGCATTGTGATAAAATCCCAAGTTCCTTAACCAAGCTGAGTGATGCCCTGTGAAGTCTGTTAAGGGTTGCAGTGGAGGCCATCATGGATGATTCTTAAAGAGTCTCTGTGCGGTAACTCGGTGAGTAACGCAAAAAAAAAAAAATTGAGAAATGGAAGAAGGAATTCACCCAGCGGACAATAGGTATGCTCATCAAGTTCCATCAGCTGGAGTTTCAGAATCTAGATAGACCAGAGAACAGATAACATAATGTACACAGATGAAGAATGTATGCATCTATTGATCAAATGGTTAATAGCATCCATCTAATGGAACATCGGGAGACAGCCTACCATCAAGAAGACCAAAGTTAATCAAAACATAGGCTATGGGGAGGAACATGCCTCATCACCTCTATGATAGAGTCAGCCTTCACCAAGCGAACAATTCAAATTACAAATCAAAGCAACTGATGGTAAATCATGCCCCATCTATTCAATACCCTTCCCCTGATTTGATTATATATTATATACAGAGCAAATTAATTTCACATTTTAAACCACCCCCCACCCAAAAGGAAAAAAGAAAAAAAAAAAGGTTTTCGCCAGCCCTGACCTTTTTTAGCTCCCCACATTTCTCATTATAAAATGGAAAAACAAACATGGAGAATGGATGGCTCAATCATGTTTCTGAGAAACTGGGTAAAGAGTAAGGGAGGGAAGAATGTGTACGCAGGATGGGCTTCTCTTGTTAGCAGTGTCACTAGTCTTGCTGCTCTGCCATTGGCACCTGCCATTGATCAGATCCGGTGGCAGCATCTCCCTCTGAGCCTCGCCGCTTCTTCTTTCCTTCCCCATGCCTTGACCGCCGTGGTGCCTCATCCTCACTTTCACTTTCATCATTTCTAAAATTATTTCCAGTGCCAAATTGATCTTCCTGTTGAGCCTTTAAACCTTGCGGATACGATGTCTCATCATCTGGTCCACCACCATGACCTGCCATCTCTTGACCCCTGCCCTGGTCTGAACCTGCACTGTATCGATCATTCCTATCACTAGGCGGTGCCCTCTGATCCCTCTTAACTATCCGGTTTGCATTTTGAGAGGATGGTGGTGGAGGTGGTGGAAACATATGGGGCATGCCAACTGGCCGATTGGCTCGAGGTGGGCCTGTAGCTGCAACCCCCATCCCTCCCATAAATGGGGCACGTCCTGGACCCATCATCATCCCAAACCCGCCACCAGGAAAGACATTTCCTGGTTGGGAAGGTCGGCCATGAAACATCATGCCAGATGTGGGGCCCGCGAAATCGCCAGAGAACCTAGGACCATATGGAGCGAAAGCACGGGGACCCACACCAAAAAGATCTGGCATCGGAAAACCATCAGGTGTAACAGCTCCATAAGAAAATCCATCAGCACCCATCATGACAGGAGGAAACCCCCGTACTCCAGGAATAGGTCTGGCCCCACGTGCCATTGGCATGTGAGGAGGCCACATAATTCCTCTGCCCCTTCCTCTACCTTGAGCTGCTGACCCAAGAACCTGACCAAAGCTCTCTTCCTCCTCTTCACTTTCTTCCTCTTCCTCTTCTTCATTATCCTCAAATGGGACAATGTCCGGGTTCTCACTTCCGTTGTCTGGATTGACTCCCTTCGCCTTTTCCTCCTCCCGCTTTGATTCTGCTGCAAGTGAGATCGCCTGGACCCAAGGGAGAAGAAAAACAACATTAGGATTCATTTAGTTTTGGAATCCAACATAAAGAAACAAAAGAGGGGCATGTTATAATGAAATAATTAAATAAACCATCCTAAGTCCCGTCCTGCCTCCATCCCCTTCCTTCAAATGGGTCTCATTCAGAGGATGGCTCGTGAACCAGAATTATCCTACCAATGAGATCTTGCAGTCCAATAATCAGAAGCACCAAAACTTGGGCATTTATTTGGTCAATAAACTGATCACCTTGATAACTGGACTGGAACATTTCCTAGATGGAACTCATAACGATTATATATTTTCAATCCCACAAATTCAATAAATGGCCAATTGCTGGATAAAGATAACTGAGGGCAACATTCAAATAAGAAATATATATATATATATATATAGGGGAGGGTTCCGTTGACACTTGGTGTAAGAATTAAACTCTTACACCCTTTTATAACCATTGATCCTTTTAAATCCAACGGTTCCTTATTTTTAGATATTTTATTTTGATTATTGATATGAGATGGGTTATAAATCTGGGTCAGGTTATGAGATAATTAAAAACCAAAATGCCATCTCTATCCAATACTCCTCGTCGTCGACGAACACTCACTGTTGCTGCTGCTGCTGGTATTCCCTTCCAAACGTCTCCTCCTCCTTCGCCCATTTATTCTTCTATTTTTTAGGGTCATGAACCTAGCCAAGTAGCTATTTCATCTAAATTAAAGATTTGAGTTTTATGAATTCCTCTCTTCCCATTTATCCTCTTATTTTACCCTTTTTTCTCCTTTTTCTTTTTTCCACCCCCTTTTTTTTTTTTTTTGGTGTGTGTGTGTGTGTGTGTTTTTCCTTTGGGTCACGTACCCAATAAAAAAATCAGATCTGGGTTTTGAGTCTTCTTCTTTACCTTTTACTTATATAAGTGTTTAAAGCTAACATATATATCCTAGATGTTAAGAAGAAGAACAGGAAGAAGGAAAAAACGATGAGAATAATCTTTTGACAGATTAAGGAGAGAAAAATGGCAAATAAAAAGAAAAAAAACAAAACAACTATGTTTACACAGAGAGTAATATCTAAGATTTAAGATTTGACTTTTCATTAAATGGGTATGTGAACCAAAAGGGAGGAAAAAGGTGAGAAGAATAAATGAATAAAGAAGAAAAACACCCAAAAATCTGACAGTGAATCATCCCAAAAAATGCAAATCCTACAGGTAGCAACGCGCTGTGTAAGTAATAAGAAACTCAATATTTAGGTCTTAGATATAGAATAGAAGTTATACAAATCAAAATCAATTCCAATTGTATTGATTTTGAGGGGGGTAATAGAACAAAGAAAATGCAAATCCTACAGGTGGGTCTTGGGAGGTCGGAATTGATGTAACCAGTGGACCTAGAAATAGGATTATTTCCATCTTAATTGCAAATAAATTGACATCCCTAATTCCATTATTGATGACTCATCACATATTATAGAGTATAGATTCACTTATTTCAACCAATAGCTATAAATTTTTTTTTTTTTTCCTAAAAAAAAAAAAAACAGTATATTACTAATTAAGTTGACATCCCTGATCCCATTGTTTATTTATTTTTTCAAAAAACAGAAAGTTTATTATTAGAGAAAAAAAATAGAAAAAATTGTTATTTTCAATCAAAATTAAAAAAACAATAATTAAACGCAAAAATAAATAAATAAATAAAGCTTTAGAAAAACCCCTTATCATACTTACTATATATAGTCCAATTGAAAAAATAAAAAAAAAAAACAAAACAAAACAAAACAAAACAAAGCAAAGCAAAGCAAAGCAAAGAAAAAAGAAAAAAAAAAGACTTTACTAATAAAATAAGAAAAACTTAAGTTTTAAGACTTTAAGTGGCTGAGAATTGAGAAAGGAAAGTGAGAAGTCAGAACCCCAACTGTCGAGGCTCGAGGGAGGCAAGAGGGCCAGACCAAGTGATGGTGAGACTGGATCAGCAACGGCAAGCTTCGATCGGCAACAGTAGGGGCTGGTTGAGAGCTTGATACTCACTGGAGGAGTCAAATGTCGACTCTTGAGGCTCGAGGGAGGCAAGACAAAGCGGTGGCAGACTCGATCGGTGACGGCAGGACTCGATCGGCAAGATCATCCACTCCCAACTCCACCACAGCTCCACTTCTCCAAGTACGTTCAAATCTGGGATTTGCAACACTTGTTTTTTGTCTCGAAATGTCACGGCAAGATGTTTGCGTCACGGACGTGACGAGAAATTGGCAAGATATACTTGTACCGCTATAACGTCTCGTATCGATAGGCTTCGAGACCGTTACGTCTCAGGCGAGACGTCACAGTTTTGTCTGTGACTTTGAACCATGGGATAATGATGGGATAATGATTCTTTCAATTAAAATGTCTCTTTTTATCAGCATTTCAATAATTGGGAGTTGGAAACTATGATGGATTTTTTTTCAAAATACAGCAAAAAGTGTAAGATTTCTTTTTGATTGGAATTATAGAAACCTCTATGTGGCTTACGGACTCTTAAGGGCTATTCTCAGTGAAATCTTTTTACACTATTTTGAGACCTAGTGAGATGTTATTTCGTCTAGTTAAACATATTTAGATTGCTTTAGTTCCCTCTAAAGTGGCATTCTTACCTTGGTTAGTGGCTAGAGTTAAGTGCTTGACAATGGAATCATTTGATTAGAAAAAAGGTGGGTGATGCCTAATAGATGTATCATGTGTAAGGAAAAGGCAGAATCGACATGGCTTGGAACACGTGGGTTTTTATTTTTCACCTATTTGCGATTCATTGGGACTTAGCTTCTTCAACTCATGACATTCTTTCAGGTTGGCAAATTAAAGAAGGAAAATTTTTTTGGAAAATGGTGTCACATACCCTTTTTTTGGTGCATTTGGCAAGAAAGGGATGGGGTGGAAGTGTCTTTAGTCGAGTTGAAGTCCATTTTTGCTAAAATTCTTCTTCGTTGATTTTGTAGCCATATAGGTAGGCATACATCTAGTTGAGGGCTTTTGGCCAGTGCTTGTATCTGTCTCATGCACTTAGGCTAAGCCCTTTTGGTTTCTAATACAATACATTACTTCATCGAAAATAATAATAATAATAATAATGATGGGGGAGATGAGGAGGGATGATTTCTCATTTGCTTCTTGTGTAGGATGCGTTGATTTTTTGTGGAGTGAAGGAAGACCAACTTAGACATCTAAGATATGTTCTTCTATGCTTTGAGGTAGTTTCGCGCTTGAAAGTTGGATCTTAGTAAAAGTGAGTTGATCCTGAGGAAGCGTTGATAACGCGGAAAGCCTTGTTTCAATTGTTGGTTGCAAATTTGGTAAATTTCTAGCAACTTATCTCCGTTGCCTTTAGGTTTGCTGTAATACCTCGAGACCCCACATCGCCTGGCTAGAAAAAGTGACTGCGCTATATGTAGACTTCGCTCCCCAACTAGTATGATGCGCTTTAAAGCCGTGAAGGAGTAACCCAAAGCGAACAATACCATGATAGTGGTGGGGGCAAGGCATTACAAATGGTATCATGGACCAACCTCGTAGTGTGGGGGCCACGCTAGGACCATATTGTGCACCCTTAGTGCATCCAGCCCGGCGGACGATGGCATTAGGCAGTGGCAACAATGTGGTGGAACCATTGACCCCATAAGGACATGTGGTCCTATAGGGGGACGAATGTAATACACCAGGATCCCACATCGCCTAACTAGAAAAAATTACTGCGCTATATATGTAAACTTCGCTCCCCAACTAGTATGACGCGTTTTAAAACCGTGAGGGGTAACACAAAGTAGACGATATCATGCTAGTGGTGGGGGCGGGCCATTACATCTGCACTTTGCACTTTAGAGATAAAAAAAGGTGTGGGATCCAATGATTAAGAAGATTGAAAGAAGCCTTAGTGAATGAAAGGGATAGTATCTTTCTAAAGGGGGGAAACTGATAATGGTTAAAAACACACTTACTAGTATACCGACGTATTTTATGTCACCATTCAAGAACCCAACCTCGTTAGTTTCAAGAAATGAAAAAAAAAATGCAAAGGGACTTTTTGCGAAAGGGTATGACAGAAGAATTTAGATATCACCTCGTGGTATGGAATAAAATGTGTTTGTAAAAAGAAGCTAGAAGATTGGGTGTTAGATCTCTAATGAATATTAACAAAGCCCTTCTTGGAAAATTGCTTTGGAGGTTTGGGGTGGATGAGAGAGCCGAGGAAAGTAGTGGTGGTTTGGAAGTACAAAGTGAGAAGTGGGGGTGGTGGTCAAACAAGGTTTGTTGCTCGCATGGTGTGTGTGTGTGTGTGTGTGTAGAAGTCAATTATGCAAGGTCATGATGACTTTATGAAGGAGATGAAGTTCAAAGTTGATGATGGTGGGAGAATAAAATTCTAGAAAGATTTGTGGTGTGGTGATACGCCCCTAATAGATGTCTCCCTTCATTTAATTGCAATTGCTGTTAATAAGGATGCTTAGGTAAGGGACAATGTAATGTAGGAGAGGGTTGTTTTCATTAGAGTCATTTTCATTAGGCATTTTCATGATTGGGATTCAGAAAGTGTTGCAAAAGTCTTTTAGAAAATGTATGACATGAATGTTCCTATAGCATGCAGTGATAGCTTGGTGTGGCTATGGATCCAAATGGGTTCTTTTCTAAGAAATCTTATTATAAGACTTCGTCTTCTACCGAGATCTTGTTCTAATCAGCTAAACGTATTTGAATTAATTATGTTCCCTCTAATATGGCATTTTATGCGTGGTTGGTTGTGAGCGATAAATGCCTAACTGTTGACCACCTTATTAATAGAAAATAAGTCATTCCTAATAGATGTATTATCTGCAAGGAGGCAACAAAGTCGAGTGATCATTTCTTTCTTCATTGTACAGTGGCTTCGAAAACCGTGGATTCTTGTCTTCCAGCTCTTTGGGGTTCACTAGGTGTTACCTCCTACTCATGATCTTCGTTCAAGCTTGTGGTTTATAGTATAAAGTAGGGATATTAAAAGTTGGTGGTATATAGTCTCACGCACTCCTTTCTAGTGCAATTGGAAAGAAACAAATAGTATGATTTTTTATTAGATAGATGTTTCGGTAGTTGGGTTAAATTCTACTTTAGTTTTAAAAATATATATATTTTTGCTGGAGCTGTAACCAAAGACGTTGAATGGGCTCTTCTTTTGTTCATTTTGTATATTCTCTTAAGCTCTAGTTAGAGTCTTTTGGACTTGTGCTTATATACAACTCATGTATGTTAAGTTTCCAACATAAAAGCCTAAGCTAAACCCAACATTGGGCAATGTGGGATGTGGGACTTTCCAACCCTAAACCCTTGTTTGGGTTATAAATAAAAGTCTAGAGCTAGCCTAAATATGGAAAGAAAATAACTAAGGCTTAATAAAATATTTTCAAATATTTATAACCTCCTAATCAAGATCATACCAACCTAATCTTAAAGATTGGGATGAGATACACCCAAAGTGATTTGGTGCATCTCAAATACATTATTATAATGCTCATTTTTGGTGTATCTCAAATAAATTATTATAATGCTTCCACTTATATTCTTTTACACTTCCCTTCAAATTCATAGAGATTTTAGCAAAAAATCTTCATAGATTTGCTATTGAAATCCTCGCTTGAGGCTCCTTCTAGGTCTAATTTGGTTGGCAATGATCACTCGGATGGAAATTGAGAACGAAGATAAGCCTCTAATGGGTTAAAAGTAGGGGTGTTAATGGTTTTGGTTAAAACCGAGAACCAAACCGAACCGAGCGGTTTGGTTTGGTTTTTTTTGTCATTAGGTTTGGTTATGGTTTTAATTTTAGAAAACCGAACTCAATTGGTTTGGTTTTGGTTTTCAATTTTAAAAAACCAAACCAAACCGAAAAAACCGAAAAAATATATATATATATATATATATATATATATATAGAAACTTAAAGTTTATAAATTCCCAATTCTAATAACGGTAAAATAGGTAATGGGCTTGTTTTTGTTTATTTTAAGTTTCTTATTGTTTTCCCTTTTTTAGATTGGCATGTATTAAACTAGTTATTAATGTTGTGTGTGATATTGACATATTGATACAATGTTTGTTTTTTTTAATTGCTAATGTAATGCTTGTATTAAAAATGTTTTTATTTGGAGTTTGGCATTTCATTTTTTTCATTTTCAATTATTTGTTGTTACTTGATAGGTTAAAACCGAAACCGAACCGAACCAAACCGAAATATAATGGTTTGGTTTGGCTTGGTTTGGTTTTTTTATAGTATGGTTTGGTTTTGGTTTGGGAGGAACAAAACTGAAGTATAATGGTTTGGTTTGAAATCTCCCCTAAAACCGAACCAAACCGAACCATTAACACCCCTAGTTAAAAAGAGAAGGTCTCCGCGGGCTAGCAATTCCTTGTGCCACAATGTGCGTCAAGGGACCAAGAAGTCTAGGCTTTTCTACCTTCTCAAGCCTTCTTTTTCTACTTCTAATTCTTCCTCCAAACGAACCATAAGTCCAAGGTTTTAAAACCCGATTGAATTTTTGTGAAAGCAAAAATTGATGACAGGTAGCCCAATTATTTGAAGAGGGGTTTGAAAGTAAGTTTCTTTCTCTTTTTTTTTTTTTTTTTTGGTTGTTCTTCTCCTTTTGAAATATTGAAGAGAGAAAGGAAAAGGAGGTTTGAACCAGACAAGCAGCAAAGTGCCACCCGCCAGAACGTGGAAGCTGTTGAAGATACACTCAGGTCCAATCGACCCACTTTGAGACCATAGTAAGTTTTCAACCAAAAAGCCTAAGCTAAACCCAATATTTGGGCAATGTCGGAAATGAGACTTTCCAACAATGGACATGTTCTATACCCTTCTTTGTTTTTTTTGTTTTTTTTTTTTTTTCTCAATACAATTCATTACTTCATCCAAAATAAAATGGGGAACATGCTACTAGGATGGTAATGGTTGCACAAGGGGAGTGGGTTGAGGCTTAATTGGGAGCCTTGAGGATTCTAGCGACAGAAGCCTTCTTTTTTTAACTATTTTGGTTTTATTTTCACATTCTCTTTCATGAAAGGGGAATTCAGTTATGAAACTTTGTTTGTAGATAAAATTTATTGACTTCTTGGATTGTATTTCTCATTTTGGAAATAATATTATGCCTTGACGGTGTGATCCTTTTTTTATATATATAATTTTTTTAATCAACTCATGCAGTTCTTGTAAAATTATAACAAAAGCATTTCAATGAATCTTTTATGCTGTCTAATGAGCAAGAAATTACTTCACATAAGGGGCAATACTGTCATTTGAAGGCTATAGTAGCTATTGAGAATGTTCTTGCATAGTAGGCGAAAAAGCACTTCTATATAACGGCAATTCTGAAATACAATTCTCAAACACAAACTCCATAGCCAAGAGGCAGCACAGGCTTCTGCTTCTCTACTTCTACTTAACAGCTGAAGCTCTAACTATACCAAACGGCCCTACTAAATGGAAGGCTATTGTATGCCTCATCAGTTGGGAGTGAGGACAACTCCCCAACTTCCTCATTATAAATAAACACCTCCTCCAGCCTGTAAGGCCAAAGGATCTGGGCTGACTCGTGGCCAGTCCCAAGAGGTTCTGGGCTCTCCATTTTAAATCTGAATTGAAGTCGGTAATCAATTGAAGAACAAATTACAAAAGCGAAATTATTAATTTGTTTAATTAAACCGAAACAGACCCTGAACCAAACCAACCTTTTCTTCAGTTTGATTTGGTTCTATCTCTTTCATTGATGGTTCTGTTCTGTGTTAAACTGAATTAAGCCAAACAAAGTCGGACCCCCAATAAGGAGGACCCCTAATGGATATACTGAAGATCCAAATTAAAGTGGGATGACCAATCCATCATAAATGAAGTAATGCCAGAATTACTTCATTCAGGACCTCATCTAGCTCAGTTGAGTAAATATTATTTCCAAACCTACCCCATTTATATGATAATCAGAGTGATATCCACAACATTAGAAATCAGAATAGTTCAGAAGCACACCAAACATATTACACTTGATTGTCCTTTTATTCGTCCCAACTGTAATGTTAAACTGTCATCTAAGCGCACACAACCACAGCTTTATCCCCTACACAACTTAATTTGTCACCATTCTCTTGTTAAGACGTCATAATCATTTTGACAAGAAACATAACTTTATGGCAACAGAGGAAATAATGGTATGAAAGAAGAAGAGAGATCTTCTCCAAGAAAAGAAATCCCAATGGGATGAAATGGCAGTATGGTTAAGCCCATCCCAATTAAGCTCATACATGAAAGTAAGAGGAGGATCCTAATGGGCTGAAATGGCAGGAGGAGAGCAACCACAAGCTCACCAATTACAAATGATGTCGCTGAGGCTAATTCTAGCAAACTCAGGTATATACCAAAGCCCACAAAGATGCTATGAACTTGATCCTTCCAAAAAGCTTCTAATTCTTAGAATTAGCATCATCAAAAGTCGTCCTTTTCCATTCTCCTAAGACACCATAAATGCCTCAATCTCCCCTCATCACTTCAGCTTTCTACTTTATTCAAAAGGTGTCGTACACTTCAATTTTTCATTATAATTGAAAAACACTTAAACTATAACCTATTGTGAGTTTAAAAGATGTGTTAGACAAAATTATAAATACCCGTACATTATATGTGTATATATAATCCAGTATACTAATTTTGTTTAGAATATATCTATATGGTCTAAAATATATCTATCTACAATATTTTTTTTCTTAATGAAGTAAATGTGTATTGAAACCAAAAAGGGCTTAGCCCAAGTACATGAGACATATACAAGAACAAGCCATAAACCCCATTACAACTTGAGAGAATCTACAAAACATACAAAAGAGGGGTTATGGGTGTTAGAAAAACTGCAATACCACAAAACAGGGTCTTAATAAAAGAAGATTTAAGAGCAATAGTGGACATTTATCTATATACGTATATATCGCCCTAATCAAGACATGCATATCATTTTCCCCTTTTAAGTGTGTAAGGCCTCGCAATTTAGGAGAGACAAAATTAACTGCAAGGTAGATCATATGAAGCAATACCAAAAATAAAAAAATAAATAAGTTCTCTTGATTTCATCACCTTTTTTTTTTCTTTCCTTTAATACTATTTTTTCCAAATAATGTCTACTTCATGTCCTAGAGTCAATAAGTTAAATAATAAACATACCATAAGCTCACTATCTGGCTCAAGATAAAGCAAGGAAGCCAACTGCTCACCAATAGAGGGCTCTAGCTCCTGACAGTCTCTGCTAATCTGTAATGATATAAAGCACAACAATAAGATTGAAACCTATTTGTAGGTCATATTAAGAGTCAATGAAAAATATAGTATCACATTAGTCAAACTTAACTGTAAATAATAATAATAATATAATAATAATAATAATAATCATACTTTTGAAGAGAAACTAAAGATAAGTGATCTAGCGGTATATAACTAGATATGATTGAAACAAAATGAAAAGAGGTTTTTTTTTTTTTTTTTTGGGATAATGAGAAAACCCTTTCGGCAAACCCCGGACCCATGTAAGACCCCACAACCCACATGGACCAGGCAAGACCAAGGCCCATGAGAACCATGGAAACCTTGTTTGGGTGGACCCAAAGAGTTAGCAAGAGTCAAACTTAGAAGCTCCGCTTCCTGAGGCATGTTCCCTTGCCAACTGAGATACCCTTTGGGGTTAGAGTCACTTAAATTATTACTCCTTCCATCCCACCAAAGTAGTCCCCATTTCTTTCTTGGCTGTCCCATAATTTTTGTCCACCGTCAAAAAAGTCACGACTAAATTAATCCATTTCCCACAATATTGTCATGGTACAAATTACAAGATAAAGTTAAAGATAACCTTTGCCATTGAGGCCAAAATTGGGATAATAAACATACATTAACGGATGTGAATGCATTAAATGCAATTTCTAGAAGTTTTATGTGATTTTTTAAAGGGGACTATATTTACAGGATACAGGGAGTAACATAATTTTTAACAAGGTTTATATCATTCATATCTTAGTGAGTGCATTACTGCATATAATTCAAACCTTGAAAGGAAAAAAAATAAAAATTTGAGTAGCATTAAAATTATGGAACCTTTTTGGAAGACAGTTTTGGATGTGCATTTTCTAAGCTCATAATAAGTTTTACCACCAGTTGGTATTGTATCATAATGGTCAATCCAACAACTGCGTAATGCAAATAACCCTGACTAGGCATTAATAAATGCATTTGGCAGGGCTTCCACACATCCTTAATGAGTTGAGCATTATCAATAAATGCTCCATCTTGTTAGCAAATGTGCCTTAATGTTATGTTCAGCAAGTTAGACAATATTGTCATTACTATTTATTGTCACACGTGGAGCCAACTCTTATAATTTGAAATTATAATCATTTCAAGAAGGCACAAGCTCATATAGCACATATAGCACAATTAGGACCCAGAGGCCCTACCTGATCTAGTTGTTGGGTGGTCCAAGATGCAAATTTATGCCTAATGTCAAGCTGGGCCAGACTGGGCTTGCAACTATCTCCAGTAATTGGCCTAACCCAAACCTAGCCCATGGCCACCCATTATGTAGGGGCACACATGGTCTAGACTTGGGGCGCACCAAGGTAAGCCTGATTTATAACCACTGGGCCAAAGACCTCCTATCAATCAGTTTAGGCCCATATTATGGGCCAAAGTCAACCTCAACTGTTTTTACCTACGTCTGAGCTGGCCACAATATAAGGTGGTGAAGTTCCTCCCTCTATATTTTAATATAAGAGCTATGATTTTGGACAGAAAATTTTCTGCAAAAAAGTGTGAACTCTTCAAGATCTTTTTTAGGTAATCCATTTTTTAAATGACAACCACCTTAAACTTTCTACAGTCCTACCCACTATTTTCAGTATGCTAAAAGAAATAAAATACTCGATATATCTAGGATTTCTGCAGCTATACTTAATTTGATAATAAGATTAGGACATTAATTGCAAATATTTTATATTGCTAGTTAATATAGTGAACTACTAATGGAATAACTTCCCAAGATATGAACTATGAAGAGCCCAAGCCCCTTGATCAAGCTAACAAAACTTAGGCTCAGACTTGAATAAAAGCCCACATCCAGCCCACCTCAAAGCTAAGCTGGCAAACTTATAGCCCTACCTATACCAGTATGTCATGAAGTCCTCATACAAACAAAACTAGGTTCATTTTCAAAATTACTCAGTAAAAGAGATGCAATCAGAAATATACTGAAGACCCTTTCTTTTTTCTTTTTTATGATCAGCAAAGAAAAAATAATATTATTCATAATAAAAGAGAGATACAAGAGGAGGACAAGAAGTCCATCTAAAACCCACAACAAAAACATACAAAAGAAGAGAAAACTAACAACACACAGCCCTCCCATCTGATTTTAACACAAACAATGGAAATCCCCAAACTCCTTTGAAGAATGTGCCAAAAAGAACCCAAAAGATGCACCTTATCCCACAAACCAGCCAAAGAAGACTCCCAATCTTCAAAGATGCTCGCATTCCTCTCAAGCCAGATAACCCAATATACCGCCAAAATAGCACACCTCCAAATAGCCCTGCCTTCTTACGTCTCCCAATACCCCAAATACAAATCTCAAACATCCTTAAAACAAAATTTAGTAATACCCAAGGCTCGCCACCAAGACTAAAAAGACTGCCACAATCATCTAGCCACCAAGAAAAATAGAAAAAGATGATCAATACTCTCCATCTCTTTCTACTATATTGCAGAAACCACCCTTTCACCAACATAATATCTAGCACATTGCAGACCTTTTCACAAACATACTAAAAGCACATTGCAGAAATCACTCCAATTAGCACATTTCAGGAGCACTCCAATCAAATTGACTCCCACAAAACCATAAGTTCTCATTGTCTCCTCGAAAACTCAATGTTGTATTTGGTACTTACTGTAAGTGGGCAGAAGACAAAGAAGAAGAAGAACAACAACAACAACAACAACAACAGCAGCAGCAGCAAGGAAATAACACTTGAATAGCAGAGGATTCGGGCTTATATATAAGACCAGAGTTAATACCTTCACCGGTAAGTTCTCATTGTATGGGTTCCTCAAATGGCGAGTCTTGTGAAAGGACAGTTCGCATAGCTGAACACCAGAAACTTCAATTAGCTCTCACAAAATAATATCTAAAACATGTATTCATGCCCATAAAATAATTTACAAAAGAATTTTAGTTAATGCATGTCATATACCACTTCCAATTGCAAATGCCATGATAACTAATTCTATAAACAAGGTAGTTATGCATACAGATTGTGTTATTTATTTATGCCATAGGTACAAAATTGAGTGTTATAATTTTACATGGATCCAAGTTATCAGATTCAACAAAAAACAAATAAACAAGTTCAAGTAAACAAAGGCAAACTTTCTTTTAAAATGTTTATGTATACATAAATATTAACATATTTTATTTTGTATACCTATGTCATGACTCGTGAGTAACACCAAAATTTAGCAAAATCAAACCCAAAACCATATATAATATAAAAAAGAAAATTTTATTTCATCAAATGAAGTCTAGTTTCAAGGTCACAAAGAGAGGTTCTCTTAGAGCACTATAAGTTACCATGTCCCATTGGCAAAATTACATAAAGAATTGACAATGAGGACACCAATCTTTTTTTTTTTTTTTTTTTTGATGAAGTAAAGTGTAATAAAAAAACAAAAACAAAAAAAAAAAAAATATATATATATATATATATATATGTAGGCTGTATATGGGCAGTTGCCACTTATCACCAAAGAAAACAAAAACAAAGACCTATACTCTCAGCCTGTCCAAAAATCCCTCAAGGGGGAGCCAACATCTAAAAGTTATCGGACTCATCCACTCAAAAAGGGTCTCAAAAAAAACAAATTTTCAGCCTATCAACATCCCACTCAACCACCTCAAAAGTTCTATTGCACTCTCTCCAAATTGCCAAAAAAATTGGACGCGGTACCTGATAGAACAAGAAAACAACGTCATTACCCTTATTTTCAAACCCTTTAGACCTTCAACCCTTGCCTTAAAAACCCTAATCCTTCTCTAACCTTTAAGCCCTGATCCTAACCCAAACTCCTCAAATAACCACCACTGTACCCTAGAATAGCTGCTGTCCTGAGAATTCCAACAGCATTATTCTTGAATTTCCATCAACTTCCTCACCCAGATTTTCAACCTTTGATATTTCCCCTTAAAGTTCTACATCAGTTCCATATTCCAAATAGCAATGATATGCTTGTCCTTGCTCCGACATCTCCAGGACTCTAGGAAGGACCAAATCCAGCACAGGGTCACACAAAACACACCAAACATAAAACATATACATAATGTGTGTGTGTGTGTGTGTGTGTACAGAAACAAAAAATAACGAAACTGAGTGGTATTCATTTCAGATCGCGACCTTTTACCTCCAAACCATTAAATTTAATTCCCACAGGAAAAAAAAAAAAAAAAAAAAAAGGGTGGTTCAAAGATTTCAAGAATGTTTCTAAGTTGAGAGAAAATTTAAATAGCAACCTAGGCATACACTAACCATCTTCTCAAACATTGCAGATCTTATTCTTGCTCCACATATAATACCCAGTGGCACTATCCTCAAAATCAAGTCAACATATTGACAAGGTTTCGACATATTAGCTTAGCCAAAAATACAATCACCAGGACGAGAGAAATCCTTGGAGGTTTGAAACTGAACATACACAGTTTGTTCAACTTCTCACAAAAACCATCCTAACCCTACGGCTATAACATAAGCCTTTACCCTAACATCCTAAATCCTAACATAATTGCTGTCCACAAATTCTAGCAACATATTTTCTGAAATTTCAGCCACTTAATGTCTTTAAACTTTAGTCTATTTCACCCCTAATTCATCCACAAAGCTTAGCACCCTTCTCCCACGTCCCCCCCTCTCACATCCAAACCTTAGAAGCCTGGAAGCACACTCCCTCACATCACAACAAAACATCAAATATAGTTTCACCAAAAATATCCCATTTGCCCTTCCTTTCCAAACAATAATATTTTCTATTCCCCTACCCATCTTAACCAAATACATTCTTTCAAAAAATGCCATACACCTTCAAACTTGCAGTCAGAGAAATTCCCAATAAAATATTAAAATCAATATTCCAAAACATCATATCACACTATCACCCATCCATAACACACAATCTTGATCAAAGAATCTCTAAGAACATCCTCGTTTTGGGCTTCTGTTTCAAAGGAGTTATTTGCATTCCTCTCCACTTTATTTCAAGAGATAGGAATGCAATTAATTCGTGCTTACCCATGAAAAACAAAAACATCTACAATTCTACATTTTGAAGCCTCCACCTATTGGTAAAGTTCAATTCTGATGGGTGTTCTGTAGGAAATCCGACTACTATTGGTGTTGGGGGTATTTTTAAATACTATGATGGTAATGTACTTTTCTTATTTTCCATGCCTAGGCAAAGGTTTTGCAATCAAGGTGGAGATTTGTGCCCTTTTGATTGGTATGAGGTTGGCTAAGAAGTAAGAATCTTGGGTTGCGTGATCTTGCATTTGAGAGAGATTCTTATATGATTATATTATATTATATATATATATATATATATATATATATAGTTTAGGCAATAGAAATTTTTTATTACAAAAGAGATTACGAAGAGGACGAGTAATCCTACCAGAAAAGGAATAAAACAAACCAACAAATCAACAAACAAACAAGCAAGCAAAAAATCAGAAGGAAAAGACTATAAATCACAAACAGCCCTCCAATCTGAGGTAATAAGAAACAAAGGAACACCAAAAAACTCCTTAGTCAAATAATCCTAGACTGAAGGTAGAAAAACAACCCCATCCCATAAGCCACCAACATCCTCAAACCCATCTTCGAAAAAAAATCCTTGCGTTTCTTTCTAACAATAACATCCAAAAAACACAGTGAGAACCACACTCCTCCACAAAATCACCCTCTCGGACCCCTCCCAAGGCCAGAAAAATCAATAACAAGCAGATCAAAACAATAATACGGGCACACCTACCAAGCATCAACCTTCTTATTGGCAAATAGGAAACGAGGGATTCTTATATGATTATCTCTTAGATGAAAGAAATGAAAGGAAGTTGGCAGCATTGCTGTGCAATGAGGGAGATTTTAGATAGTGCCAGATCTATTGACGCCTCATTTTCTTAGACTCATAGATCAACAAAATGGAAAGAAGATTTCTTAAATCTTAGCTAAAAGAGGGGCTAACTCTTTGGAAGTCTACATGAAAAAATTTTACACCCGAGGAGGAGTTGTGGGCTCTAGTGCTATTGTTCCTATTAGTGTTTTCTTGTTAGCCTCATAGTTTGTAGAGAAATTCTCGTCCTTTTTTTTGTTTCTTTCTCCTTGATATATAATACATTCATTGTTTTAAAAAAAAATTTAAAAATTTAAAAGGCATCTCTAAGACCCATAATTTCAAAAAAATCTGGGAACACCTCCCCTAACACCCGCTCCCCACCCTGAACATCTTTCCACGAACCATTTTACCCCACTTTAAAACTCACTTCATTTTCAACTGGACCTAAACCATTCATTATAACTTTCCAAACCCCCCAACCACAGAATTTCCCAAGACTCCTTTTGCCCACCACTCCCTCTTCACAACCATATTTCCAAACCACAACCTTTCTTCATTAAAAAAATCCCTCTACATCATATTTAATCTACATGACTACATTTAATGAAACTAAAAAAAAAAAAATTCCAAAATATGTAGTTTCTATGAAAACTCAAATAAGGAAAAGTGTGATTAAATTTCAACCAAATGAAACAAACCTATACTCCTCTTTATCAAGGATTTGACAAGTGCTTTCCGGGCAAATTCATGACCACAAAAAAAGGCATATTTTTCAATTATAGCTTTCCCATTCTCTTCCAAGATCAATAAAAATAAAAATCCCTACAGTGATCTTGGCATAATTCAGTATGCACGAAAACACAAGAAAAATAATCCTAACAAAATGGCACTCCCTGAATATGCACATATCCATATTTCCTCAGTTTAACTTAGCACTTGTTTATTTTGATGATCATACTTAAAGTAAATCTTGGGGGAAAAAAAATGTAAAGGTCCGCGAAATAAAGCCAACGAAAATAATAATAGAAGAACACTTCTAACATGAAAACCTAACATATTTCTTTAATTCAAATGTGGGTGGGTGTCCTTTGTGCTTGTGTAAACTTTATCATTTTTCTTCATCACTCTTTACCTAAACCACTGGGATAAGAACATAATGTTGATAAAATTATGGTAATACTTGTCAGATTTTAAAATTTGTCACTTGCCTTCCGTCATAGTGAAAAGAAGTTTTAGGATCAGGACAAAAATAAAAATAAATAAATAATTGCATCATATTTGTGTAAAAGATACTTCATAAAATTAACATTAAAAATTAAACTTAACACAAAAGGAATGTACCTTTAACCATTTGACCGAGAAATTCCGCCCATAATGTGCAGTTCCATGTGCATATTTCCAATTCCCTCCACCAACAAACCCACCAATTTTAGATGTCATCTTCGCACAACCCTAACAAACCATAGAAGATTTCATATTTAACACCTCAGATAAAGCAAAAGGTGAAATGGACGCTAACTTGATGTAACGTAAAAGCCTAATCTGCTTTGAGGAACATGTTCAAGCTCTTTTTATACAATACGTAAAAGATATTGAATCCAAACCCACCTGGAAATGTCGAGTTCGGTTGACTGAGAATATCAAAATCACATTTTCAGCAGAGTCAAAAGCTTCATTTAGTTTAGCTTCATTGCTCCTTTGAGTTGCCCATACACCTTGTTGTACAGATAATTCCAAATTTTCGCGGTTGCAACTTTTAACGATAAAATACCTAAATTTCCATGTTTCAATTTAAAATAAGTAAAATTAGATACAAATTCTTACAAAAGTCAGCCTAAATGATTTTTTTTTTTCTTTCTGGGTTCCCAAATGAACTAAAGGTACTTTAACTAGAAGGAGAAAAAATCATCGCTATCTAAAAAGGAGAGAATAATAAATTAATACTCTAAAAATTAAATTAGATGGAAAAAATAATAGGCATATCCTAATTTGGTAACTTGTTAAATTTTTTTTAAAAAAAATGGATATAAATAGCCAAAAAAAAAAGGGATAGAAATAGGCACGAGGATTATATCCAGTAACAATTTGACCTCACATCCAATCTCTGAAGAAATGCATCGCCTACCCAGCAAGGCCCCAATCCAGTACTGACAACTGGTGCAGGCATGTCACTGGCATGTAGTGAACCAGCATGAAGGAAGACAGTAACTACTCAACGCACACACTTTCCTAACTACATCTAGATGATGGTCCATATATTTCAAATTCATTTCTGACTTCAGTCATATAAGGAGTAATCATACTCATGGAACTTTACAGCAGAGTAGCAAAATACAATAAATTTACAGAAATTTCAAGTGTCAGAAACTCATGATGTATGTCCTATTCATTTCATATTGAAATAACAAAAGAGAGGAAAAAAAAAAAAAATTGACATTATGAGATTCCACTGATTAAAAAGTCTCCAAATAAGTCAGACTAAAGTTTACCATCTCTCTCCTCCTCATTCATCTTCTTTACTCTAACTTATAGCATTGCTGTACACTTTTTACACATAACAAGCCTTTTGTTTAGACTCAATTTTAACCCTAAAACCCTTAGTTTTCACCATAAAACTTAACCCTACCTTTCTATAAAAGCTAACGTATGAAAACTCTAAATACTCTCATTCTGTCCAGAAATTACTTCTTCTTCTTTTGATTTGACAGCATTTCTTTTTTCCTTTTTCTTTGTTCTATTTTTTCTTCCTTCTTTTTTTCCTCTTTTTTTTTTTTTTTTTCCCTGTTTTCATCGGAAACAAACTAAAAATATTATTAAAAAGAGGAAAAATACAGAAGAGGACAAGAAGTCCTACAAAGCTGTAAAAGAAAAGAAAACAGTAGACAAAAATCACTTTAGGCCACAAACCACCCTTTCAATCAGAAGAATTAACAAAAAGAAGCCTTGATTTGACACCATATTCATTCTTGAATCACCTCCAAATTAACCCTCTTATCTATCAACAACCCTTAGTATCATCTTCCCTTTCAGAAACCCTAAAGAAAACAAGTTTCCAGCCCACCTAGACTTGATTGTAGGAACCTTCTTTATTTTAAGGGTTGTCCTACATCAGCCACTTTCCAAGTGGTTCTTCAATTCTCCCTTCTAGACCTAAACCACCGCCCTTGCAAGTACTCTCTGACCATCCTAGGCATGACCCATTTCATGCTCAACAAATAGAAAGGAACATCCCATAGGTCTTTAGCAATCGAATAATGAATAAAAACATGGCCCCAATCTCTTCACAATTTTTGCAGATACAACACCAATTAGGGATTATCCAAACCCTACTAATGAGGTGATCAAAGATTAAACATTTATTTCTAGAAACTGTCAACCCAAAAAAAAGCATCTTTGGAGGGGACACGAGAGCTCTAAGCCCTCTTAACCAAACAACAGCTTAACCCCCCCCCCCCCCCACCACCCTCAAAATTTTGTTAACAACACTCACTGAGAACTTCCCACAAGAGGGCCACCTCCACCTCAAAACATCCTCTTCCTGTCTGGAGTGATCCACTGAATGAAGTTTTTCCAAAAGTAAGTCCATAACGTCTATTTCCCAATACTGAAAGCATCTAACAAACAAAGAATTCCAATGCATGCACTCTTCCAATACACTCGACATAATCTGCCACCCACACTTCCTTGTTACAAGCAATAGAAAACAAATCCACAAATGCTTCCCCAACAGAAATATCACAACACCAAACTTCTTTCCAAAATTTCACCCTTTTTACATCTCTAATTTAAAAACTCAGACCATTAGGAAAATCTATGTAACCTTTCATCAAAGATTTCCAAAGTCCAACCCTATGAATACCCCTCAACTCCTTTGACAACCACTCCCCACTATCGAACACATAATCCACACCACCACCTCTCTCCATGAATTTTATTCTTTCCATCGTGAATCTCTAAAGACATCTGCCCAAGAGAGCTCGATTAATTACGAAGATGGCCTTTGACCAATACAACCATCTTCCTTAGGTTTGCACATTAAATCCACATCAACTAGATGATACTTAAATTCTTCCCTTAAACCAGCCCATAAGACATCCCTTTATGATTTTTCCAACCTAAAGCAACTAGCGAAAGGGTCTTAAAAAGAGACATGCTGACGCAGGACAAAGGGCCTCAATCTCACAACTCACAATACTAGCCAACACTCAATGATTAAGCAAGAAAGAAGTAGAAAAGAAGTAGAGAAAGGAGCTAAAAGAAGCTGGAAAGTAGCAAGAAGAAGCTGGGAGAGGGTTTGGAATTGGCACCAACCCAGAAGCTGAACCCTAGGAATCGGCACCTAGGGCGTATTTGGAATCGACACCAAACAAGGTTTTCGAAACTGACAATTTTAATTCATGATAAGATGATCAAAACACTCAAAGTTCAGAGTCTTTTATAGACTCCAGTACAGCAATAAAACTAACATAAAAAATAAAAAATAAAAATAAAAAGGGTCTGCCGTTCTTCTAGCCTTAGGGCATGCTGCCTGTCTGTGGCTCTGCTGCTCCTCAATTCTAGCCTTAGGCCTTAGGGTATGCAGCTTTATTGAATTTTTCTGCCCTCGTTTTGTGGAGCCCCTGTTTTTGGACTTATGTGCTGTCCGCATCACATGCAATTAGTTGGAAGGCTTGCAAAAGTACTCTTTATCAACATTAGCTTGCCACCTTATACATATAACCTCTTCCACCCACGAAACCTTCAGTCCATTCTATCAATAATTTCAATCCACATACCCTTGTTTTGAAAGGATACCCTAAAGGTAACCTAAGATACAAAGATAGAAGCCCCCCACTTTACAGCCAAGAATGCCCGCCACCAACAATAAGTTGCCAACCTCCCCCAGAAATTAACTCTTTCCAAAGTAAAACCCCCACCACGGCCTCAAAAAAACAAAACGACACTTCCTAAATACCGAAGTTGATAAATCTCAGTTCCACAGAAGACGACGATATCAACAACATAAAGATGGGAGATAGACCATGACCCAATTACCCAAACTGCCTTCCACCAAAAACCCTTCTAACCGATTTGCATCCTCCACTTTGTTGAAAAGTTCAGAAAAAGCTTCCATCACCAAAATAAAGAAAAGGGGAGATAAAGAGTCTTCAAGCCTCAAACCTCTAGAACTTATAGTAAAAAAATGGGAAAGTGTGCTATTCACTGAAACAAAGAAAGATACCATAGAGATGCAAGCATCTATCCACGTTCTCCATTTGAGAAGCCAAATGATGAGGCACAATAAAGGCTATCAAAGATGCAATCTCACCATCCTCATCTCAATTATGCTCATGGTAAAGGCATTTCACTCCTTGAGCATTCTTCATCATAATGCTAGGCTTACAACCATATGATAATATGGTCCTTCCAAATCAAGAAGAATAAATAAATAGAACAATACTATAGTTCTATTTAAAATATATATATATACACACACACACACATATATATATATAGAGAGAGAGAGAGAGAGATCAATACAATAGAACCAATCAACCAACTACCTGCTCATTCATCTCATTCTAATTAATTAATAGGACAATATCCTCTTTAATCTCTTCCCAATGTTTTAAATAGCGGTTAGGTTGAGGTCAAAGACCATTGTGGTGTAATGGGAAGCAAGCATAATATACAATATGCAATGGGGCATGGATACCGAGGCCGTGAATTTTTTTTAAGGATGCAAATACTTAATCTTAAGAAAAATTTGGAGATACACATGTTTTAACCCCAAAATCCCACATATTAATATTTTTAATGATTTTTAGACTTTAATGAGCAACAATCCTTCTTGGAGATAACTCCAAAAGATCAAACAAGCCTAGCCCAACCTAGCCCAAAATGCTATTCCTCATTGAAATAGTTAATTATTAAGAGAATCACTTAGATTAGGTAACCCGACATCATACACCACAATAATTTCTATCTCATTTCTCATGATAGTGAGTATGAAAACGAGAAAAGAATACAATGGTCAAGAGGGAAAAAAATTCATACATCTAATTAGATAATCAACAATGGTACAGTGAGCAATGTGTGGAAACAGCTGTAACACTTATATAGAGGCATTGTTTACAGCTGACAGATGAGGATACGTCTCTAATACTTTTTTTTTCCTTTTTCTCTTTTGCATCAATAACATACCTCTCTAATTATTTTCTGATCGAAAGACCTCTCATAACAAGGACCAAAGAATATATACAAGAACTGATTTATATAACCTGATTAAAAACCTCAAGACTCTGAACACACCTAGATATTCCTTGAGGCAGTGGGGAAGCAGTTCTGTTCGTTTGATTGGGCAGGCCATTGGGAAGACTTTGTATCTGGGTCTGGCTGACCTGTTGTTGGGACTGTGGAACTTGCTGTTGCTGCTGCACATTAGGGGACTCCATCGTTGGAGGTTTTACAACTACGCCTTGATTGCCAGTAGTGGAACCTTGTGGAAACTGAGATTTTTCCATTTGATGGGGATGACCAGCACTTCGATGTTGAAAAAATCTGTTTGAGGTGCCATAGTTGAAAGAATTCAAATGCTGAATCTTCTGAAGGACTTCTTCCACAGCAGGTGGAGGCCCGGGCAGCTTTGCATGCCTATACCGACAGTCAGAACCATTCGGACAAAAACCCAACTTGTACCTGCAATTATAGAAATTTCCTATTATAAACATACACGCTTGAATTTTTTTAAACTTTGATAAAGGAAAAAAAAATCAAATATGAAACATACACAGTCGACTATTAGAGAGAGACAGAGAGACAGAGAAGAATTTAAGAAAAATTTTGAAGTTTTAAGCTCCAATAAAAAAATTATCATCGTCATCGTCATTATTACTAGGTAAATCTTTCAGCGCAAAAGACTTCAGGATGTGCTACAGTAATGTCAGGCTGTAATGAAGGGAGATGTGAGTTTACGATGGTTCTCAATGTCAAAGAAATCTGAAAATGTGGATAATCATGGCAGGTTTAAATGATTATAATATGTTTGCCACGAGGCTTAAGTTGGTGGACACACCCTTATCCACAACGCAACATACCTTTCCATTCTAACAAAAAATGTGTGTACACTTTTTCCAGTTGTGAACACCATCCACCTCCCTGGGATAGATGGATTCCTCATCTCTCTACAGCTGATCCAATTTTGTACATTGTAATAAGAAGAAAGCTATAAAGGAGGAGGTTAAAAAGGAAATATAACTTTTTATCAAGATAATAATAAATAATAGAATTGCTTAAAATGATGGATGAAGAAAAAGGTACCACTAAATGAGTTCTTGAAGCTTGATAGAAATGATGGGGAAAATCATTTACCATGTCCTTAGTTAGAAACCAGCAGAAAGTAAAAGATGTATTCAAATGGTTTGCTAGATTTGAGGGAATAAGTTAATGACTAGATGATGTAAACAACCCTTAAAGTAGAGAATAAGGTTGCTTAAAATCAAGTTAGGTGGGTTAGAAACTTGTTTTCTTTAGGGATCATGAAAGGGAAAACAATATTGAGGGTTGTAGATAGAACAATGGTTGATTTAGAGGTTAATGAATATGTTGTGGAACTTCTAAGTTTTTCAAGGATTGATTAAACGTTGAGATTTATGATGAAAAGTAATGGTTTTAGGATTGCCATTGAGGCTAAATAAAGGACTGGGTGTGGATGAAAAGAGTGCACAGCAGAGCTGTAAATTAAAACAAAGGATAAATAGGAAAGGAAGAAAACGAAGAGAATGAGAAAATAAAAATCCTCCTTGATTAAGAATCTTTTTTTGTGGTTTTCTAGTATTTCTAATAGTCGAAAGCTTTCTTTTATGCTTTTTGTAGATGCTCTTAAGCTTTAAGGGGTCTTCTTTAGTGCTTGTATATGTCTCGTGTACTTGGGCTTAGCCTTTTGTTTTCATACACATTTACTTCATCAAAAAACAAAAAAAAAAAAATCCTTATAGAGTCTCACCAAGGATTACTAGAAGTCCCACCTAGAAGAGAATCAATGGAATTTTACAATTACTTGAATGGAAAAGTTGCAGAAGATTCTCATTAATCAAATGTGTGTAATTGTGGTTACAAGCCTAACTTTTGTAGAGAGTCAAAAGACCCACCTACTAAATTTTACTCCTTGTCAAATCTGGAAACTTATTCAAAACTAATTAAAAGACTTCTTAATAATTAGAAAGGACTCAAACTAATTAAAACAATAATAAGAAAAACTCAACTCATAACCAAACAACTACTAGCTTTGAAAGCAAACAAACCAAAATATGTAAATTACCAAAATACTCTCAAGTTCAAATTTTCAAATTTCACCAACTCTAAAGGTGGATACCAAGTACGCCAAACCATACCCCACCAAGAATACTTCCTTAATATGTAGCACCATTGGTGGAACCCATGGGCGGAGCCTGCACTATCTTTGCAAACTTTTACAAATGCAATCATCATCGCTAGATGGTTGAAAGTGGATGAAATAAACATCAATTCTTCCATCAGATGCTAACACCAAAAACATGGTGAACTTATTATCTGAATTGACAGTGGGTTGAATCCTATATGAGGGAGAGGGGGGGCATAAAAGATGCAATTCTTAGAGTCTGCCAGCATCTACAACCAGTATAGCACTAGTATTGGCCACAACATCTGAAATAATTCAAAAAGGCTTTCTGAGAGCTCCCCAAAGGTTTTCAAAAGGTTTGCCTTTAAATTTTTCAAAAGTTTCTCCCAGCTTCAAAAACAAGTTTCTAAGGAAACAGGGTTTTCCATGTAGAACTAAGTTTCTACTAAGTAGTAACTATGGTTCTGTCCCATCATTTCATCAGGGACAGCAAATAAAGTGTAACTGATAATAGGCATTTTGTGTTAAATTGAGTTCAGAAATCACATGAAAACCCCTTGGTCAATATCATCTACCTTAAAAATATTTCTTTCCATGCTGTCAAATGTCAATAGATTAGAAAAGAAGCAGACACATCAATTATTAGGACCCCATTACAAGCATAACAAAAACAACATTTTGAATATATTTCACAGAAAACAAACCCGAAAGTCAAAGAAATATGCAAACTCAATAAATCACGTTTTGCTACTGCTAGCTTACCTACAGTTTCCATGTAAGTCACAACCCAATCTCAATTATGCCATCGTTACAATGATCAGTTTACGAAAAAATTCTCCATTTTTATATTTTCATAAGAAAATGAGGGCATTCAAAGTAACCACTACAAAATTGCTCGCTTTTTTTTTCACGACTAAATGGGTTAATTAAGAACAATTCTAGTTGGTATATAAAGCATTCATCCAACTTTGGCAATACCACGGGATATTAAACTCAAATGAATTAAACAAAGCCTTGCACCAACTACTAATGCTTAGCTACACAAATTTTTTCCACTATTCAACTCTATCAAGGTTCACTTAGGGCAATCATGGGTCAAAGTATATGGAACCAAAGAACTCATTAAGGACAAATTTCTGCTAAACCACTTTCAATCAGCTACTATGAAGACATAGAACTCACAAATGGATTCTACCCAACTCATCCAACATTCTAAGGTCAATAAATTTCCCAATCCCCATACTACATCAGATCACAAATACACACACAAACCCAAATTCATGAGAAAACGGCGGCAAAAACGATAGATTTATTATTGCTAAGCAAACACCAATTATTCATATCAAACACAGTGTATACACATTGACAAATGAAGTGAAAATCAAGACCACACGTACATATTACACTCCTTAATATCTTCATTGGTGTGCTTATACACGCAATCTTGCTCGCGGCACTCTCCATAGAGCCGGAAGAACCGGCAGACGGGCATCCGCGACTTGTCATACTGGTGCAGGAAGCCGCAGGCGTCGCCTTTCATGCAGAGGCTGCGGAGCCAGTGCCGGCACACGGTTTGCCGGAAGCTTCGGCGTCCGGAGACGTGGCCCGCAGCCGCAGGCTCGGCGGAGATGGTTCCCGAGGCAGAGTTTGCGGCCGCGGGGGCGACGGCGGAGGAGTCAGATTGGATCAAGGGCACGGAGGCGGTGGGGTTGGTGGGACCGGCGTCAAGGCCACCCTCGAAGTCGAAGCTGAGAACTCCTTCTGAATCCTCCATTGGTGTGTGTGGCTTTCGATGTGTGATATATGGTTAGGGTTTTTGGGCAAGCATAGGTGAATTGGAGAAAGAGAGGCTTTTGAATGCGATTTGTCTGTATATATATAGAGAGAGAAGATAAGTGTGGATGGAGGTGGAAGGGGTTTCGGGTTCAACAGGTGGGGAAGAAGATGGATACAAGGAAGGGCGGGCTTTCGGTGTATAGGGCAAAAGCCAGGTTTTCGTAAAAGATTTTGGTCCAATAAATCTGTGGAATTAAAATTGGAATTGGAATTGGAATCGGAAAATTGGGGCATTTTTTATTCAATGCATTGAAAATAAAAGGCATGAAAAAAAAATATAAATAAATAAGAAGAGAGACTGAGAAAAAGAAAATTATAGTTTAGCCCGTAAACTTTGAGCGAAAATCACTTGTCGCCCCTCAAGTTTAAAATCGTACAAATTGAATCCTATAATTTCAATTTTTTTCACTTTACCCCTTCTGTCAACATTAGGATTTTGATGGAAATTGGACATGTGCATTACGCATGACCAAAATAATATTTTAATATGATGATAATGCCCTTATTGCTAGCAATACTCACACACAACCCACTCATTTCACCTTCTCTCTTTCGTCTCCTTCATTCTTAAGGGTTTCAAATGGGAAAAACAATACCACATTAAAGAGTGAAAAAAGTTGAGGATTTATACTTGTCCTTATCAACCTTTAGAGCATCCATAATGGGTGCTTTTAAGGGCACGTTAGTGTCAGCCTTTAGCAGTAAGGGACGGAAGACGTTTTTAAGAGCTCTAATGGACAGCCTAACTCAGATGTTAATGCTGTCAGAAATTAACCATCCCCCTAACTGTAAGGACGGTAGTAACATGCCACCATGGCACGTTATGAGTTTTTAATCTCTATTTTTTTTTTTTTTTTTTGTTTCTTGTGTTGACAGGATTCCAACCGTACGGAAAGTTGGATGAGACGGATGCTTTTTGTAGTTATTGAAGGAACAAACAACTCCATTGGAGCACACAAAATGTAAAGAAGTTGGTCTCTTTTAGTCAAAAGTAAAGTCTCCACCTGTTGCTATTTCATTGGATTATTTACTTTAACAGTGTCACGAAGTTAAAGCATCCATTGTGGATGCTCTTAGATCCTACTCGATTAAGAAGTTGGTGTTGTTCTTGTTGATGTTCTTATTAGTGTTCTATAATGAATTATGACTACACATTGTGAGAGCTGTCTTCACCTTCTCCTCTAAGATACACCTTTGTCGTGGTTTTTGCTTGAGGTATAGTAGGGTTTTGGGGATAATACATTGATGGGTTTAGTATTAGAGGGATAGATATATAATATGCTTATGAGAATGATCAAATAAGAGAAATTCCACATGGGTTTATGCAAGGATGGGTTTGACACTGAATCTACACTATTTTATAT
Source organism: Liquidambar formosana (assembly GCA_039720395.1). NCBI lineage: Eukaryota > Viridiplantae > Streptophyta > Magnoliopsida > Saxifragales > Altingiaceae > Liquidambar > Liquidambar formosana. The sequence continues at coordinate 15,291,905 of CM077835.1, read as the reverse complement.
ATTTATTTTCTTTTTCTTTTTTCTTTATATAACTATAAAGGTTTGCCAATGCTATGGGCATCAGCAATGGATGCTAATGTTTCTGATTACTCTCCAGCATCTCAATGATCCACATCACCCACTGTTCATCACAAAGTTCACCACTATCTCCTGCAACATCTAAGTCGAAACCACCTGCAACTCCAACTGAAACTAGCTCCACCTTTCCTAGCTCTCTTTATGATACCTCAAATCACCTCATTTTGGACCAAATTTGATATCCAATTGAACCTTTCTCTACAATACCTGACTCCCTCCCTCTCACCTTTATTCCGGCAAATCACCAACTTAAATCTCCCATGGATGACAACAGTGTATTAGATTTGCAAAGAAAAAAAAAATAGTACACATTAAGAAAGAATAATGACATTAGGCTATAGGGTACTAATGTCCAGTAGTGATGTGTTGTCCATGCCGCTTAGTCTTCTCCCACAGCTTAGCCTATTAGGTTAACTATTGTAGCCAAAGTGGTGGCGAAGCCAAGAGTAAATACAGAGTTCAACTTATATTTATTGTATTAGGCATAAAACATGGCCAGGATATATTTGTCATTATCTCAAATAAAGTTTCCCAAACTATAGGGGGTTATTTGTCTAATTTTAAACTTGAGGGGTGCAAAGTGATTTTCACTCAAAGATTAGGGGATGAAATTGTAACTTACCCAAAAATATAATAATTACGAACTTGATTTAGCTCTATTTAGATTTGAGAAATAGCCAAAGAAATGAAATGAAAATGCTGAAAATTGCATTAATATAAGAGAAATTTGGAAATAGGTCAAAAATAAGATGCAATATTAGCAATAAGTCGATGACATAAAAATTTTATTTGCATTAAATCATTCATTTCTTTTTTAAATCCCTAATTTGCCTTTATTTTCTAGAGAGGGCACTTCCTTAATTGTTATTAAAGTTATACTATGTAACCAACTTCACCTTAGTCATGTGAAGTTGGCATTTTAGTTTTCCAAATTTTAAAAACTCATCACTTGCAAGTTGTAATAATAAATGTTTGCTTTGATAAAATTCATATTTTTGGAATCTACCAATCAAGGTCTGCAAAACATGATTCAAGATGAATAGGAAATTATAAATAAATAAAAATAAGAATTATTGTTTACTATTGTCTTACTATTCTGTTAAACATTAACATTTACTGTGTGAATTAATTAAAATAATTTCACTGTTTAAGAGTCAAAACATCAAATTTTCTCTCCTATTGGTGCAAAGGGGAAGGAAGAGAGAATTAAAAACAAAAAGTAAAATTTCATAGTTCATTAGTAAATTTTCTACTATCCATTGAATAAGTAAAATGTTACTGTTTTAGAATTTCAAATCTAGACATTTAAACACAAGATTTCTCATATGAATAATCTTGTTGTAATATTTACAAAAATTTAGTCATAATCAAAGTATAAATTTGATGACATTCTGATCCTTCGTTTGGAGAAAAGTGATTTGGTCACACCTCAGCTAGGCTTGGGGTATTTTACAAAGATTTAGTCATGGCCAAAGTACGACTTTGAAGGGTGTGTGTCATCCTTACGCAAGGGCCATGCTAACAGAGCAACTGATTATTTGACTAACTTAGGTCATTACATCAAGAATTCTTATACTTGGGTTAATCACTTTCCTAGCACATTGTGGAACATTTTTAAGGAAGATACTTATGGTGTAACGCATCCTAAATTGTACTCTTAATCTTAATAAGAGAACCTCTCTTTAGATCTCTCTGTTTTCTCTCTTTTCGTCGCCCAAACCCTAACCTTAGGGTTTCTTGTGAGTGAAGGCTCACTTATCTGGTCATCAAACCTATTTATCTTAATAAAATTTGTTCTTTCATTATAAAAAAATGTATGACTTTGATGGCACCATGACATTTCGCCTAGAGAAAGAAGATTCCAAAGGAAAGGTGATAGATCACACATCATATAGCATGTGGGTCTATGGCAGAAAATGTTTAGCATATTTTTGTGGGTTCTTGAAGTTTTTGAGGATAGTAGTAACTATTAGTGCATGGAAAATGCTATTGGTGAAGCAAAGTTGCAAATATGGGTTCATTAATCATCATCTATAGGGACGCATCCCAAAAGCTTAAAACCGACAAGAATGACACCTCAATAGCTTGAGGAGGCAGGCATTGTCATCAGAGATGGAAGGAGGCAAGGCCAGCTGGTAGATAAAGGCAAGCGTCATTGGCCTCTAGTTTAGAGGAAGAACAATGGCATTAGCAATGGACAAAGAAGAGTCTCCGACGATGGAGCAGAAGTAAGGGAGGTGGAGGACCAATCTATGGGGGCTTGATGGGTTCAAATTTGAAGATGATGTAGAAAGAAGAACATAAAAAGCCGGATGAGGGATGGTATTTAATTTGAAACTGGTCAAAAAACCATTTGGGTTAAAGAAAAAGATGTTAGGCATATTATCAAATAAACATTATATGGTGGGCCTATGGCCAAAGTCCCCCTTAAAATAAATTACTTTGAAATATGTTCAAAATTTTTCTTTTCTTTTTTCTTAATCTTTTCAAATTTCAAACCAAGGCTTATGAATGTTCTTTGGTCATGGAAGCATATATGTTCTTTCTTTTTTTTTGAAGTCCAACTAATAATTTGATTTATTTATTTTTTTAAAATTTTGTAATTAGGATTAAAATTATGATTCTTCAATGATATTTGACATAGATCCCAAAGTAAATGATTTTTAATTGTAATATTTGCACCCAACATGATTTTTTGTCATTTTAGCATAATGTTGATCACCTGCAAATCAAATTCAACCTATTTTACATCTCTTTTAACAATTATATCTACACCTTTGATCGACCTAACTAATCCTGGATATGCATGGGTAACGCTACTGCCTACTCCACATTGGTTGAAATTTTATGTTATTTAATATTGTTTTCAAAATACTTTAATATTGTTAAAATAATTATTTTATGAATGCATTAAAGATTTCGCACATAAATAATTAGGACGTGTTAGGCTTTTATTTTTCCAACTTGACTGTGAAAAAAACAAGCTTGTTTGGGTTGGCCGGTTTTTATGTATAGACAATATATGTGTTTGTGTATCTATATCTATCATATTTTATTTATTTATACTACTAATAAAAGTATACCAAAAAAACAGTGTGGAATACCCCTCATTTGGTGGGGAAAAAAATGGCTATTGAAAAAACATTTGAATGACAATTACGTCCCTATTATATATTTAAAAAAATTAAATAACCCCCTCTAATACAAAATATAGAAAGGCCTACTTAATGATCTTTTTTTGTAATTTTATTTTTTATGATGCTACTTAATGATCTTACCTTCCTCTCTTTCTCGGAATGTCTCCCTCTTCCCACCCTCGAATTACACCTAACCTGCAATCTCTCTCTCTGGGAATTATTTCAAAATGCCTCCCAAACAGATATTATCAAAAAAAAAATTTTTTTTTATATTTTACGATTGATTTATTTATTTATAGAGATTATAAACACCTGACATCTAGACTAGTGTTGTTGAGAACCTTTGTCTTATGAGATGGTGTCTCTTTTGAGCATGGGGTGAGGTTTGAGGTAAAGTGGGATATAAGGATTTCTGTAGACTTTGATATAAACATCATCCATTCTCTTTTTCTCAGAGTCCCCAAGCATTAGATTTATATGATTAGCAGGGCCAGCCTTGATATTAGGCACGTCAGGCAACCACCTAAAACCCTTGATTTTTAACCAAAAATGAGAATCCCAAATTAATTATTACCCTTGTAGTAGGTCAAAAATATATATATTAAAATATATATTTTAATACTTAGATTCGTAAAGACCCCTGACCCCAACTCAAGTCTAAGAGCCCCAAGTAGTTTCCAACCTAATTCTATAAGCAACCCCATTTTATATATATATATATATATATATTATTATTTAATACTTAGATTTGTAAAGACCCCTGACCCCAACCCAAGTCTAAGAGCCTCAAGTAGTTTCCAACCTAATTCTATAAGCAACCCCTATTTTAAGAATTCACCTAGGGTTAAAAAAACTTGAGACCGACCCTGATGACTAGTCAATGATCTAATAGTATGATGACATCTTTTGATCCTCTTGCAAGAGATGAGTTTTGATTCCAGTATGGAGCTCGGCAAAGAAAAAATAAAAACTAAAAAATGTAAATCATGAGTCAGCAGCATTTAACATTACATCTTTGCATACATTGTTTCAAAAGCACATAGATAATAGATAATTGATGATGATGAATATAACTTATATCAACATGCACATTTTGTATCTTGTGCATCAAGGGGTTATGAGATACATTGAACCAATGTAGGGAGTGCAACCCCCTAATGCATAGTATTGATATAACTTATATCAATATGTGTTGATCCTGATGAGGACTTATAAATAATAAATAAATAAAAATAGGAGCGTTTGGGATCAAGTCCAAAAGAGTGGACTATGCGGTGATAGGTACCTTTTTAAAAACATATGCAGCTGTGAGTACTATTTAACATAGGATGACCTAAAAGCCCCTCCAATAAATGCAAAAATCATCCACAGCTCATTCCCGTTAAACATGGGAACAACATTAATGCCCAAATCTGCCACAAATCTTCACTCCTCCTTACAACTAATCTGTAACTGTTTTTTCAACAAAAAAGAAGAACTCCCACGCTCAATCTGCTATTCCGATAGAGGGAAGGCGAGCATACCCGGCGTATCGCATTTGGAAGCATAATAGCAAAGGGGTTTCATTGTACAACAAAACCATTTTTTTCTTCGATTTGTTTTAGAATGGCTATTAAGATGTTATTTGTGTAACTAAATCTAGGGTTTTGAGCAGTTTTTGGATGCTATGAATCGTATGTTTGTATGGAATGCGGTGTTGAGAAGGAAAATTTCTTTCTAAACTTTGACTCATTCGTCGAATCATGTGTCTAGTTTGCTTCAAGTTTGGGGATTTTGCGCTACTAAAGTAATTAAACCGCTAATCATTAGTTACCTATGATTGTGTTACATGAGATTAGATTAAAATTAGTTGCTTGATGATTTAGTTACCTGTTAATTTAACAATTTTGTTTCGATTTGTTCTGAAACGGCTATTAAAATATGTTTTGTGTAAATGAATCTAGGTTTTTCAACATTCATTTGATGCTATGAATAATGGGTTTGTATGGAATGAGGTGTTTGAAGGAAAATTTTGTTGTATTTTAAGTATAAATTAAGTATTTCAAAAATCCAAAGGTTTTCTTAAAAGAGTTTTTTACTTGAGCGTGATAACACCTTGTCCCACATTGGAAAAGTGAAAAAGTTTTAGTGAGCTTATATAGTGTCCTACTTATTGTATATGGTATCATGTGATGGGATGTAGGGAGTTCCCACGTGCGCATAAGACGAAGGCCAATCAAGTGATTTGCAGGATATTTTGTGTTTTATACCAGGATTTAATGTATTTATTTGGTGATTGTTTTTTATTGTTGGCCTGTCTTTCTAAAGCCTAATATACCTGCTGTTTGATTAAGCAAAAAAATACACCGAACAAAGTCTATTCATTCTATTCTGCAATTTCGTTTTTCATAGAAACGAGCGTTCTGAGTTCTTCAGTTTTTACTCTTACACTTGTGAGCGCATGCTTGTGGGAGTCCAGTTGTTGAATCCTAGAGGGATAAAGCGTTGTGACCTACTATACCGAGTTGAATACTCAGAGGGGCGAAATTACTCTTAAGGACAGTGCCTTGATCGACACTGTTTGTATTTCTGCAATTCTTGTACTAGTTTTATTTTATACAGTAGCATCTAATTATTTTTCCAACAAATTTTTCCTAAAAAGTTTGATTCATTCGTTGAATCATGTGTTTAGGTTACATCAAAATTTGAGGATTTTGCGCTTCTTTAGTAGTTGAACCCAAAACTAATTAGTTACTTGCTATTATGTTACATGAGTTTAGTTTTATTTAGTTATATGCTAATTTAGTTTATAGTGTTATATACTTATATGTAAATAAATATGTTTGGCTGATTATAGTTACTTGAGTTATATGTAAGTAAAGTAAATATATCTAGTTGATTATCGTTACTTGTGTTATATGTAAATATAATCAAGATGAAGGATGTACAGGTGGCAAGAATCGTAGTACAACATCCCTAATATCAGAACGGTTACACAGATCCGTAATGAAGGGAGGAAATCTAGCAAAGAAGGGCATAACAGGAAATTGCGTGAAAAAGATCCCCAAGTATTGCTCTGAACGTGGTCATTTTGTTGGGGGTGTGGACTCTTGACTGTATCTTTATGCCAATAGTGTACTGTTGACTAATTTCCCCATAAAAATAAAGGAGGGGTAGGCAAATATGAGTGCCTTGTGGTATCAGTCAAGCTTTTGATTGGGGTTTTTTTCCCTTTTTTGTTTTATCCTTTTTTTGAAATACAGGTTTTTGAATGGGGAAGCCCCATTCTCGACAATAAAAAAGTAGCAATTCAGTTATTTGACAGGGGCGGAGAATCCCATTCTCTATCAATAGGTCTCAAACAAGCGAGAAAATCGAAAGAACGACAAGGCAGAGGGCAAACAAATAAGAAAAACTAAAATGAGAATGAGGAAGGGTGAGGTAAGTCCATCGTGTATGTTAAAGAAGCATGAAAGGCAAAAGAGGTAGAAAAGACAACGGCAGCAGCGCATGAGGGTGTGGGCTAGGATACGAAACGGTCTTTTAGGCAGGAATGGGATAAGGGAAGTCCTCTCAATCCCTTCCTGGAGACATCAGAGGAAGACCAACCCGATAAATTAAAAAACGGCCTTATCTCGATTGTCAAAAAAGGCAAAAAAAAGAAAAAAAAAAATATATATATATATATATATATATATATAAGAAAGCCTACAGAAGCCACAATTGTAGAATTTGCACCTTGTAAATTTGTATTTGTTGGATTAATCTAGGTCTAATGGTTTGAGATATCCTTTATTAGACTAAACATTAAAAAATAAAATTTGTATTTGTTCGAGTATGTAAGTAATAAATGCCCACGTTTACAATGTCATAGTAGCTCAATGATATCTGTATCACTTGTTAAGTGAGTAATTTTAGATTCCAACTTATGAAAAAGCATTGATACCCTACTGTTGATATTAAACAGGGTTAAGAGTAGGTTCTATCAATTGTCAAAAATATTAAAAAAAAATGCCCAGGTTTCCTTTGGATCCCAATTTCTATATGATCCCCATGCTATGACTCCAATGATCCAATTGTTGAATCAATTGAGACCTCTAATAATTCCTAGCAGAAAGAAGAGAAGAGAGGTCTCCTTAAAACATTTCTCTTTCTATCGCGCAATAACAATGATGGATTTACGAACAGAAACAGTCCAAGAACGGTATGCTCTTATAACATTTTAAGTTTCCAAGACACAAATGAAGTTATATCAAATTTTATTTTTAGACAATGTGAAATGTGAAACTCCTAACGTGTTTCACTCTTCTATGATAAGCAAACATTGTGGATCTAGGCTGGAGTTGCCAGTTCCAAAAAATGGGTCCAACCGTCCAACTCAGGTAATCCAAAATGAACCTGATAAAGGCAAAAAGGATAGATTTCAAATTAGGCTCACTTATCAACTTTGAACCAACACAATTGATTTTTAATATATTGCAAAAGAGCACTATTTTTTAGGATAACGTAGTGGGTTAAACACCAAAAGCTTCTAGTTTATTTGATATATTAAAACTAGTTCTTAGGTTGTGTGTCTACGTGCAATATATATGTCAATACTTCGATCATATTATAAAGGTGGTGTGAAAATTGGGCAGTAAATCCAACTCATTGCCAGCTCCATAGAGTGCCGTCCGGTGCTGAATTCAACATAGTAAGAGACATTGATGAGCAATATAACTTGATAAAGACGACACGGCAATTCCAACACGCACCATATTGGAAATTAAATATGGAGTAATAAATACATATGTATTATCCTAGATACAAAAGTTGTGCAGAATTTGTGTAAATTTATTGTAACAATTTAATAGAATCTAATTTGCTTGACTTGAGAGGAGAGTCCAAGATGCAAATAGATAATTCCAAGTAAATAGAAGAAGCACTCCATGTTTCACCAATCAACACCCAATTCCCTTGAAAGGAAGAGTTTGTCAACGTATAGGATAACAGGAGCTGATGCCACCACGTAATTTTGCATCTGAATCCTTGCCGACGCCTCTGAAAGTAACAAAAAAGAAAGAAAGATATCACATTAACGACAGAAAATGAGAAATACACAATCCCATTAACGACTGAATCCTTGCCCAGGCCTCTGAAAGTAGCAAAAAGGAAAGAAAGATATCAAATTAACTACTAAAAATGAGAAATACACAATGCCCATGTCCAGACAGATATGAAATTGAATAAATGATGCCATGATTGTGGTAAGGGGAAAAGGTGCGACTCAGTTTGGGTTCAGTCCAGTTGAGATCAAAATAATACTAAACTAAGTTTCGGCCATCAACCAAAAATCCAATCTGATCCATCCTTAAAGCTACTTGATCAACCCAAACCTAACCCAACACTAAACTTTTCAACTCTGAAGCCTAAACTCAATAAAACCCAACACAACCTTATAGTTGAAGATCTCGTTGAGATAGTCTGAAACAAATTATTTTAAATCTTCTCAATAGTTTACCAGAAGTGTCAAGCCTAATCCAATTTGAACTCAAATCATTATGTGCTTTCTAAGGAAAAGCAGCCTAACATCAAATAAACCCAACTAAAAGCAACCAAAGGTTGGATCAGGTCAGGCAATAAATTTGAACCAACTGAACTTTACCCCCAGTTCTAGAACAGTATGTGAAATTGCAAATCTGTTAACACTGGGGATTCAAACAATTCACTCGGTACATTTAGCAAACAATAAAGTTCAAGCACTTGCTTCGGGTATTTAATTACAGAAACAAGAGTGACAACTGAAAGCATGAACTCACCATCTTCATTTAGCTTCTTCAATAACTGCGCCTTTGTAGGAAGGGCATACATCCCTGCAGCAACAGCTTTTCTTATAGCCCACCCATGGTGAGGAGCAAAAATCTTTGCATAAGCTGTGGAAGCTGGAGCCTTCAAGGAATTCCCCCTGCCATCAGAAGATCAAGTATTTATTACTGTTATGATGTGCAAGAGCAAATGATCTATTGGTATTACTGGAAATTTAACAACAGGGGCATGTTAGTTCTGTACATTGGGTAGCCAAAGTTATATTGATAAAAGAAAGCATGCTTTGTTGCGCTCAAGAAAGGAAGGCAAAACTCAAGCATGAAGCAACATGGGAAAGTGCATTCTGCAGCATTTCAGAAAACTGAAGCAACCCTCTCCCTCTCTCTCTCAAGTTTGAGTCAAAGGATTAGTTGACTTCAATGTTGTTTAAAATCCTATGGTATAGAACCCATAAACTAGAAAATGAACAACAAAACTCAACTCAATTCAACAGTCATAATGCTAACTACATGGGGCCAGCTACATAAATCCTTTTGCACCACTCTATCAAGGGGCGCATTATCTTTTAAATCCCTGGAACTTTCTCCTTTCCCACCGCCTTAAAGGCTTAAAGCACACTGTTTTGGTCCTTCCCGTTGCTCTTCTGACGCCCTTGACTTTAATCAAGTCATTCTTCCGTATTGGTGCATTCCTAGGTTTTGTTGCACATAACCAAACCACCTTAGATCACTTCCCCTCATCCCATATTTATTTGGAACTACCCATACCCTGGTGTAAGTGATAAAGCGATGTCCACAATAACATTTTTTTTTTCTTTTTCGTTCTTCTTCTTCTTTTATTTTATATACTTATTTTTTATTAATTAAATTTTTCTTTTTTTTTTTTATGAAGGATGTCCACAGAAACATATGTGATAGAAAGAGCATGTTCTATGAGAATTTGTGAGTCGTGAAGGTTATTTATGAGAATTAGTGAGTCGTGAAGGTTATTTGAAAGAAAGACCGAGAATAGGAGAATAGTATGAAATTTAACAAGTTTTTGCAAATTTAAATATATAATTGATATCAAAACTTCTATAGAATATAGAAATTTTGATGTGTATTTATGAAAATGGACTGAGTAACATCTTTACTTAACCCCAAAAAAAAAAACATCTTTCTTCCAACCTAAAAGTTTTATCGAAATTCAAATCTTTCAGTGAAAAATCAAAATATTTTAAATTAATTAAATTTTGTGAACTCGTGAAAAAATATTTGTCGAATTCTTTCTTTTAATAAGATCTGTGCTGAAAACGATGTTCCTGAGCAAGGATGCATGGGCAATTTATGAGTGAATAATAATTATTACAAATGAGACATATGGTGAGGCCAATTTTCCGTGGTTGGGGTTGAGTTAATTTTTATGTGCAGTTAAAATTTGTGGGCAGTATGAAATTTTGGAGGATTCATGTGACAAGTTTTTCCTTCTTTAGTTATTATTTTATATTCTTTTTGTAATTATGCAGTTAAAGTTCTCATCTACAGAAATATAGAGACAGAGCATTATGCAAGTTTTAATCTTTGAACTAAGGTAAAAATAGAGATGGAATGGTTTACAGAAGTTCATAGAAAAGCTCTAGTTATAAAAGATTTATGCTTTCACTTGGAGAGTTCAAGTTAAATTTCTATTGCTTTGGCAGAGATGTTAGCTGTGAAATTTTGCGGAATTCTTCATAATGTTAAAGCCATACTATCATGATGCAATGATAGTAGAAGCTATTACTAATTCTAGGTCAACGGTCATGCATGTGGTGGACATTAGGATGTTTGGAACCACATTTATCAAAAACAGCCTAGAAGATTTCCTACGCCAAAAACTTCCCTAAACTATAATGCAATGTATCAAATCTAATGAACTGGCCATTAAAATTCAGAAAGCAGAGAGAAAAACATCTTTGTTTTTGCATGATCCTGTTTCATGTTAGGTGCGTCCCTCTTTCTTTTGGAGATTTTTCATGTAAATCTTTTTTGGATGTCCTTCATTGATGATCATGTTTTGTCCCATTTTCCCCCTTTTAAGATGATTTGGAAATCAAAGGTTCCTTTAAAAGTAAAAGTTTTTGCGTGGATTATTGCTCATAGAAGGATTAATACTAATAAAATGTTTAAGAAGAGAAGACCCACATTATGTCTGTTACCTTAATGGTGTATTACGTGTAGGAAGGCGGCTGAGAGGTTGGACCATCTGCTTTTGCTTTGTGATGTGGCCATATCAATGTGGACGTCTCTGTTTCAATTGATTGGTGTTTGTTGGGTGCCTCCGGCCTCTTGTATTGATTTGTTAATGATCAATTTTTGTGGCTTTGGTAGGAGTTCCAGGGGAGTTGGGTTGTGGAGATGTGTGGTTCTTGCCATCTTTTGGGTTTTGTGATTAGAAAGAAATGCGAGGGTTTTTTAGGACAACATAAAGGAGACAGGGATTTTATGGGATAAGGTGGTTTTTTTAGCCTCTTTTTAGGCTTCGGTGACTCAAGAGTTTTGCGGGGTTCCCTTATTTCTTATTTCTTTTGATTGGCTAGCAATGTGAGATGTAGGGATTTTCTTCATGTTTTTTCTTTTCTACTCTTTTTTTGGAGTTCTCGTCCCCTTGTACTTTTTTTCTGTTTTTTAATAAAAAATTTTGTTGCCTATCCAGAAAAAAGAAAAAAAAAGAAGTCTGTAGATTATATAAATTGTGATTGATCAGTTTTTGCCCAAATGGGCTTCCATTTTGAAATGTTATGATGTCGTTACTTGCAACCCCAAAAAAAATCACCAGTATTTGAGACATAGATCCCGCTCTTGAATGACCTAGTTTTCCAAATAAGCTAATATTCAAACAACCATTATATTTAAATAATCTACCAAGGCAAGAATAACCAGAACCTCATGCTAGTTTGCCTAAATAGGCTACAAATCCTACCAAGACTTATATTTAAAATATCCACCAAGACAAGAGTAACTGTCATCCTTTTGAGAGGGAACAACATTACCAAGTATTAGTCAAAAATCTTAGCAGAATAATGTTGATGGTTTGTGGTTAAGATTACCTGCTTGTTTAACAAATGATTTTTTTTTTTTTTTTTTTTTGGACAAATGATTAGCGCAAGCATACATAGAAGTTTCTCAAAGGCACAAGTAATTAAATTACACAATCACAATATATCAAGTTAGGCATTCAACATAAGTTATTTAAGCAAATATGATAGCAAGCATTCATTCATTCATGAGCGAGAGAGAGAGAGAGAGAGAGAGAGAGATTTAATCACACAATGTATTTATAGTGGTTTGGAACAATGTCCTACATCCACTCTCAACAAGACAAACACACGTTCACTATCATTTCACGATGGCGAGGAAACCACACCTCGGTTTTTAATGATTAACCATCAGCTTTATAATCAGGAATTCTCCCTTGGTTTTTTCTAGGCTAACCATAAACCTTCCAATACACAAAGGAGGCCCTACCAAAAGTAGATAGATCCATTTGACTTATTCTCGAGTTGATGTCGATTCTTCATCGATGATGCTTCCACTTCAATTGGTTTCTTTAATATTGGTTTTACAAACCAATCTTCATGTGTGTGTTCTTCATAGAGATAGCTATCATCAGAAACCAATCTTCATGCGTATATTCCTCATGGAGATAGCATCAGAAGATAGCTATTGGTTTTACAGACCAATCCTCATGTGGGTATTCTTCATAGACAAGCTTAGGATGATAGCTACCTTGCTCTCCCTCCTTTCACTCTCTCGGTCTTAAGCTCTCATGGTAGCAAAAAGACTTGCATCAACTCTTGTACTCATACTCTCTCGAGTTTGGATTCTTCTCTCTTGATAATCTAGAGAGACATGTAAGACTAGAGCTCTTGGACTTCTAGGCTTTTGAGCATATGAGCTTCTTGCAATTCTAAGCTTTATCTCTTGATACCCAGTCTTTATTTCTGGTAACATTAAGGTTTGTTATATAGATGTGTTGTCAAACTAGCTAGTAGAGAGAAGAAACTCTTTCATGAATGGCAAGCAAGGACTTCTTCTCCTTGGGAAGAGCTTGACCTACTCAAATCTTTTGAAAGAGACCTTTCGAGGGCAAAACAATGTGGCACAACGTGGTACAAGTAAGCAATTTGTTCTACTAGGAGCCCCAACCTGAGTTTGATGAATCAATCTTTTCAAAACTTGGATTAGCCACCATTGTCCATAGGAACTCTAGTGAACTCATGGCTTTCTCGTCCTCTTAAAGTTAATGAAAGTCATCCTAAGCAAAAAGTATCAAGTGCTCAAGTTATTATTAAGTTGATTCAGCTTTTACAATGGTCTTTGTGATCTATTTAGCATACAAGACAAACCAACTGTTCATTGCATATAGTATTTTCACGTTCAATGGATGCAACGATGGTCTCACTAGCTACTTCCTTACATTCTATTAGCACTTGAGACTTCAACTTCAGCAAGAATCAGAAAGATTCATCATGCAAAACTTGAGTTATCTATTCCTCGTTATTCTATCAAGAATGTTACTATTTCTTTAAGGTTGGGTCATCGTAATTTATTGTTGTAAGTATTCACTCAATCTACTACAATCAAGACATGAAAGTTCACTGATATCTTAACCCCAAGGGGTAGCTCAGTTAGCAAGGGACTCAGTTAGCAAGGGACTACGCCTTAGGCAACAAAGGTCCTGAGTTCGACTCTTGCTAAACCCCTTGGGACCACCCACATAAGGTTTCATGGCTCTCATGGGCCTTGGACTATTGGAATTACCTAGTCCACATGGGTTGTGGGGTCTTACATGGGCTTGAAGTTTTGCCTAAAGGATTTCCTCGTCATTAGGAACAAAAAAAAAAAGGCCCATATCAATACTAATGATTTTATGCATGGCCAATTCCTTAATATCTTGTTCATTCTCAATAAAATATTCTCTTTGTGCGGCGGGGGAAAAAAATGTTTTTTGGAAAAAGATAATATTTCCCCAATCGAATCATAGGTATCTAACATATTCATACGGTCATACCTAACAATTTTCCACAAAGTGGTGACGAAATGTACAACTTGTAAAAATATTTTCTTTTTTTTTTAACAGCAACCAACTTGTAAAAATCTTTCCACTTTCCAAGTCCATCCGATCTGCTCGTTCATAGAGCTAGTAATTCGATAGTAGAAATTTTTGGAACACCTTTAATAGAAGTGTGTGTTGTGTTGGTGGTGGGGGTGGGGGGGAACCCAAGAAAGCTGCCAACTGGTCAGGTTCAGGTTAGATAAAAAAAAACTAACTCCCAAAATGAAAAAAGCTAATTAAGAGTCCAAGACAAAACCAATTAGTTCAACAAATTATCATGAAATGTAAATAAATAAATAAAGGAAATTTTTAAAAAGTATCAGGGTTGGTTTTGGGTTAACCAAGACGGGAAACCGAACCCAAACCCAAGTACCCCACTCTTTCACATTCAAGCTTACTTCGGGTCAATTTATCAACATGAACCTCTTTATTTTTGTGGTTTACAAGTTTGCATAAGATTTTGTCACCTCTAGTCACTTAGGACTACCTCTAAGAGTAGTCATCTACGAACTGAGGGCAATGTCCTCCTCCTTGCCCATACTGTTATGCTGAATATATTATAGTTCCTCAATGATACGTGAAACTGATATTCTATGGGTGTTTGCTGATAATTCTGTGATCTTTGGAATGAAAGAATGGTCATGGTCCAAGAGTGTGATCAAATTCATTATTTGAAAGACTCATTAAAACTATTGAATGGGGAGGCATGAGCAGTATACAATTTGGTGAGTTTCTAAATCTTTCAGGTTTCCCAGTCAGACAAAAAGTGGAAATTCTACCCAAAGAAGGGACCACTATGTTCAGATTGTTTCATATCATCAGTCCTCCCTTTGAATGCTTTGTTTCATTGAAATGGTATTCCTTCATTAATCTTCAGCAATCCCATTGGGAAGACTTTCAAACAAATATTATTTACATGTACAGCACGTTCAAATCCATCACTAAATTCTAGTTTTAACTTCCTTCATCAAAAAAACAAAAAAAATTCTAGTTTTAACTTCATTTTTTTCACTTGGTCCGCTACAGAAAGCATAACAACTTATTGAGTTAAATGGAATTAACTGTATGACAACCCTGATTAATCTGACAAAATGAAAATGAATGGCAGGTACAACCACACATCGTATATCAATGTAAATATCATTTAAATCATTTTGATATAGAAGAACAGTATATGGAAAGAGCTTCAGTAGTTGATTGTGCATACTCTGTGACTAGAATTTGCTCAAACAACACCCTGACCATGTCAAGCCCCCTCTTCACTCTCAAAAGGTTCCTCGAATGACTACCCCCTTTTGTCACACAATTCTCTTCCATATCCCGATCAAGCAAATTTTGTAGAGTGGCAATCGACTTCGACGCCTTTGAAAGATCATCAACCTGTGATCATAAATCTAAATAAATAAATAAATAAAAGGCAATCAAAATTCATGATTTTCAAACGACTAAGGACACAGAAATTCCCTCCGACAGCTTGCCGAGAAAACTGAGAACAGTGGAAGAAAATAACATTTTCAATAAAATTGAAGGAAATGAATTCAATTTAGCTAAACAGATGTATTAGGCTCAAAAGAGTGGAGGTTTCTTGGCAAATAATTAATGAATCTACGGTTTCAAAACTTTTCATTCCTTTTCTTTCACTACATTCTCTCGGCGACCAAACGGATTGATTTGATGTTATCTAAGGTTCAAGTTTTTAAAATTTTCCTTCTCCTTCCCTATATTTTGTCGGCAACCAAACAGGGCGAGTGAATTGAGACTTTGAGAGGTAAGGCTACCTTGGCGACGTAATCCATCTCTGCGAACTTGAAGGCGATGCCTAAGCAGCCAAAGAGAGGCGAGACGAGAGAGCATGCGTGAGAGAAAGGGGCAACTTCGAGGTCCGCGGATTGGGAGTTCACAGTAGCTGCGAGATCATTGAATGCATCTGCTATCTTTTTCAGAGGCTTCTCATTGTCTAGGTTCGCCATTGACGATATCTCTCTCTCTCCCTCTCCCTCTCCCTCTCTCTCCCTCTTTATGTATTGTGTGTGTATATGTATACAAGTCAATGGCGTCTCTCTCTCACTTTCGTCAATGAAGGATTCCTTTCTCTCTCTGATCAACTGGTGGACGCTTGGAATGATGCTGCAGGCGAGGAGGACTACTGTTTTTCTAGGCTTGTTTGGCTAATTGTAAATCCATACTCCAGTCACGGCTAAAATTATCCACCTTTTGTTCATTTGCTATGATTTGCCGGCATTGGGAATTTAGGCTTGTTTGGAAAAATTGTAACTTTTGCTTTCAAGCAAAAGCAGAAGAGAATCAAAAGTTATGAGTAGCAGAAGGGAAATTAGTTTCTGTTTGGAAACTGTATTTCAAAAGTGCTGTTAGAACTATAAGTGATTTTTTGTCTGTTTGGGAAAAACATTTGCTGAAATTGTTATAACCTTGAATTGATTGAACTATCTCTTATGATAAATTATTTTTTTAATGTTTTTTTTATACTCTATTCGGTATTAGTAGTGATATTTTTTTTTTTAATAGTAATGATTAGGGGGTATCCTAGGTTGTACTCTTATCAAAATTTGAGTTTAGACTATTTTGCTAATAGCCTAAGTGAGACGTCCCGTACCCACACAAACAATAAGAGTGGCGAGGCATCAAAACAATAACCTCTAGAAAACACTACAAGACTTTAACCGCTCAACTAACCCCACAAAGGTGTATTACTAGGGATTTTGCTTATGCATGTTTTTTTTTTCCCTCTTAATTTTTAAATTTTTTTTCACACTTAAAAAAAAAAAAAAAGAGCATGAATTGATATTTTTTACAAAAAATTATTACCGATCCAAATTTTATGGAATCAATTCTTGAAAAAATTCTAACAAGTATATATCAATGAATATAGGAAGGGAGAAAAAAACAAAGATTTGAAGTTTAAATTAGGATCCTATGGGTCCAAGTTGGTTGAAGTTACTAACACATTAATGCCTGATATGAGAGAGGAGTACAACTACAGGAGATGAGAGAACTTGGGTCTAAAGTAAGCTATTATCATTTTGTTGAAGGATATGGGTGAAAAAAATTGTTTTCATACTCAAACATTAAGGGTAGTTTTAGAAATATTAAAATTTATTAAAACCCTCCGCAAAAGCTGACGCCTTGATTTTGATTAAAAGTTGGGGTAGCCTACTTATTATAGAATTACTTTTTCGGCTTAGAGGTGATTATGATTTAAATTGCCAAACAAGTCCAAAAGTAATTTTAGGTTTCAAAATGATTTTGGACCATCTAAAAGCTTGGCCAAATAGGACAGTCTCTTTATTATTATTATTATTTTTTCCTCTTAAACAAAGGTATCGCAAGTCATAGGGCCTAAATTAACTCTCTGTGAATCGTGGTCTGTGAATCGTGGTCTGCAAATTACTGGTAAACTCATGCATTTGATAATAAAAGAATGAAAAATCGACCTCAACACTATAGTTCATGAATTGCAGTCTTTTACCGATTGTGCTATCTTTGCAGGCTTTCAACCTCTTAGATTTAACAATGTACCATTGTGGTCACTGACCAAGAGATTTATTTTTCTTCCTAAATCTGAAAATATAAAAGAGGGGAACCAAAATTAGTATTTCTAGTCATGTTTAAAAGGACTGATGGTCAAAGACGTGATAAGTTTCAAACGGAGGACGTGATAGGAATCTAGACAGAGACTCCATGAAAATAATGTGGTACGTTTAGAAAGGGAATGACAGAATGAGTAATGCTCATTGCCAGATTGTTTTACCAAATTTTATTTTTTAATGATATAAACATAACTACATCAACAAAGGTATTTTACTATTTTTAATGGGGAAATAACTCAGCTCCTCGTGGAGGAGCAACTTCTCCTCTCTCCCACTCATATTACGCCACATGTAATAATTAATTTTAAAAAATACGGATACATGAATACAGATATGTGGACATGTGAATATAAATTTATAGATACATAATTATATTCATTTTGACACATGAACATATATATATGAACACATAGATGCATGCCTATGATAACATAACATAGGGATATATATACATAATCAATTCTCATTTGTTTGTTATACATGTGGCATAATATGACTGGGGGACGAGCAATTGCTCCTCTACTGTGAGGAGCCAAGTATTGTCATTTTAAATGTCTGCCACATCTACATCTATATCATTGAGGAAATAAATTAGAAAAAAAATTGGAAATCAATAGTATATTTCATGAATAATACATTGATGTAACGAATGACACTATGAAGTTTATCACACCTTTTCTTTTTATTTTTCCAGCAAAGGATATCCAAACTTTTGGTCTAATTAATCCTCAATAACATGAGTAAGGCTAAGAATGTAAATTGCTCATGTTTAACTCATTGAACTAACATATTCAAAAGTAAGGCTTAAGATCATCTCATTAGCTTACAAATTAACAAGCTCAAAAGAGTCTTTTATCAAACCAATCTCAAGTTGAGTTTGAGTGGCTTGTTTTATTTAAGGTATCAAAGAACTTATCAAGCCGAGTAGTACTCTAGTTTGGCTCAATAAATTTGCAATGCTTAAAAATGATGTTTGAACTCGACTTGTTTATCACGTGAAATAACTCAAGCGAGATTTTTATTGAATCTTAGATTGAATAGCTTATTTTGTCTTAGAGTATTTCCAATAGAGATGTTAAATTTTTTTTATGTCAAATGCAAAATGATATGTGGCAATTTGAAAGTTTATTTAAAATTAGCCACTTCTCCTTATATACCTGAACTCGAAGACCTATTCAAAACAAATCACTCCACCCAACATGTCAAATGCAAAAATGAAGGAATCAAATCTCACAATAGTTAAATTTGGAATAAAATAAAAAAGTATATGACTTTGAAGGATGCCAAATTTGGCATGAGATGAGCTTCAATTCCAACTCATCAAAGGAAGCTATGTTGAAAATAAATTTAGAGTTTGGCAATGCCTTTTATAATCGTTCTTTGTGTTGATGTGAAATTTGGTACTTCCTTTGGAGATGCTCTTATAACACCATTCACTCAATCTATATTAATTAACGTTAGGATAGAACTAACTAATGGATGGACTTAAGATAGGAGTGATAAGTTGAACTCAAAACTTTCCGCTTCTTGAAATATAAGATGATGTAATAATTTTTTTACCAAGAACATTAATAAGACCACGTGCATTCCGACACGAGGAGAGAGAAAAAAAAAAGAAAGAAAGAAAGAAGAGAGAGAGATTTTTAAGAATCTAAAAGATACGTATTGAGCTGTCATATATACTTAGATGCGCATGGTTGATTTGAGTTTTCTGGAAGTTTCGAGTTATTAATAATGTTAGTTATAATTGTATTCGTTAGCCACTTTATTTCATAAATATTTGATGAATAAATTTACTTTACCTTCCTGGGTTAAATTACGAAGATTCAGTTTAATCATGAGCTTGAAGAGTGATTACTTGGATCAGTTGGTTGTGTGCATCTTCTTTTTCCATTTTCTTTATTTCTTTAGTTTTTTTTTCCCTTTTTTTTCCTACTGCAATTTCACAAATACCATAGCTATTCTTCTAACAGTCAATATAAAATTGAACTACTAAAAATTGAGCATGGATTAAGTGCTGAAAGAATTTAGTAGTGGTGCTAAGCTCATCAACACCATTGGATGACGATTTGAACGGCTCAGATTAAAAATTGAAAAGTTGCCCAATAAGGTAATTTTGGTAATTTCAATAGAATTTTTTTGAACTTTTAATCTTAACCGTCCAAACCATTATCTAATGATATTGATGAATTCACAATGCAGTTTAGATAAATAACAGAGACTCATGAATAAATTTTCAAAAAACCCACTAGTCCACTACATAGCAGTTTCTTTCCCGTAACTGTTATAAACTTTTCGATGACATTACAAGAGAGAATTATACATAAGGTAATGTACACACCATTCTTGAAGTATAGCCAAAAAAAAAATAAAAAAAAAAAAAAACGAGGAAACTAATACTTTCCATTCTGACCACTGCATGTCTCCATATACGTGAAAGACATACTACACTAACCACACTTATGCAATCAGTCAATGGTATTTATGCTAAGATACAATCCTTGTAGTGGTCTCAGCATCAATAAAGAGTCCCACATGAGCCCCACAAAAGTTAAAATCACAAGAGCGAGTGTAGATATGGAATCCTACTTTGCTAAAGCAGACAAAGTAGGGTCAGTAGGGTCAGCTTTCTCTACGGCACGGCATTGGGAATCAATGGTGTTAGCATTAATAATTACACATTTAGAACAAAATCTAATAACAACAGGCAATTTCATGCTCATTTGGATCAACGAATCTTAGGAAAGGACATAAAATTGGTTGTAATTTTCTTACTTTACACTCTCTCAGGGGTGTGTGATTTTATTTTCACCGGCCTTGTGTGTTTTGGACCTCTAGCCTTGGTTTTCCGCAAACTCTATTTAATAATTACCAAAAAGAAAGAGAGGGAAAAAACAGAGATGAAGGAAAAAGGTGACTCTAATGAGGGTTGTAAAAGGGTGTGGAAAATTCTAAAGCGCATGCGCACAAAGGTGAAGCCAGCCTTGTAGGAGGTAGGCGTTTGTCCACCTGAAAATTTCAATAGAAAAAAAAAATTCTTAATATTTTTTATCTTTTAATGATCAGTTTTCCAATTTAATATCAAATAAATGAAATTAATAATTATTTGCAAAGTACATATACAGTCAATTTGTAATAAATTGAGAAAATTATTTTATATGGTATTAATTTAAAAAGTGATCATTAAAACGTATTAAATTATAAAAAATTACCTCACTTGAAGTTAGGTTTCCAGGCTTTGCCCTGCATAGGGATTGTCCTGACTACTCTCAATCCTACAGTACATTCTACTTTTCTATGGAGTTATTAACATTGCTCATTAGTTGTACAAATATTTAAACTGCATGATTGATGGGAGAGGGTTGGCTTGACCACACTCCCATGCTTCTCTCACAAGTATCATTTGTTTTGATGTTTCCCACTATCACCCATTCATCCCTATTATAAGGTTGTTTTCTTGGTCCATAAGTAAAAAGTTTATGATAATAACCCATTCATAATTATAATGCAAATTCCATGAGCATATCCTTTTGTATCAACTTCATTGCCACCACCTCTATTGTGACTGTCTAACCACCCATCATTGCATGGTGCACACAAAGATAATGATTTGGTTTGCATCAAGAGTCCGTTTATAATGTGGGTGCCCTCACCCCTCTTATTACGGTGTTTTCTAGTGTTTTGGTTTTTTCAAATGTGTAATTTAAGACACATCTCACACCATAATATTTTATTACATTACACATAATTCTCATTCGATATGGTCGTTTACATTGTCATGCCATTTAATCAGCTTTTGATAAATAAAAAATTTGAAAAATACTGTTTGATTCATATTATCTACAAAAAAATAAAATCCCAACTTATGTAACACAAGTCTCTATGTTGTTATAATTTGATTTTTTATTAAAATTGCTTTTTTAAAAGAAATAGTGTGACCCACTTCTACTAATGCACAAGTGAATAATATATAGGTTAAAGAACATTGCTTAAAAAATTATAGCCTAGGTGGCATATGATGCCTATCACTTCAAATGGCAACAGAAACAAGTATTTCAAATTTTCAATGCTACCACTAAGTAGTGGCGGAGCCAGATAAATATTTTGGAATTTTTTTTTCGTGGCAAATAATAATGGGATTTTGTTCTTTAACTTTGTAAAGGTAGAAAAATTATTATAATAAATAAAATGGTCAAATTTATTAATTTTTGGGTAAAAAAAGCAATTAAAGAGTTAAAATAAAATTTTTTGAGGGCCCCCCTTGACCCCCCTCCCTTTGTCCCTAACACTAAGGGTTTGTTTGGGCACTTAAAATATTAGATCAGATTAGATTCATTCTCTGATTTCCTAACTATTACTTGTTTTTAAATAAATCAATTGAAATAAACCAATTTACAATTGATTTGAAAAAAAAAAAATTTCTATTATGTTTAGTAGATAAAAAGGACATACGGAGTACCAAATAATATATGTAAAAACTTAAAAAAATTATCTTCAACTAATCAAGTTTTTAAATTTACCAAACAAGCATACAATTAATTGTTAACATTTTCCCTTTTTTTTAATTCACACATGGATGAGAATTTTCTTGAGATGGGTTTTGGCTCTGTCGTCGAATTTGAAAACCAAAAGTTGCCTCTCTACGCTATTTCCGCCATTTCACTTTCATCCGTTTAATTTGTAAAAGAAAATATTGTTTATCCATACACCCTTTCCGAATATATACGATGATGATGACAGGTATACTGAACCCAAGCGGGGGGGTTGTCACTACTCAATACTACTTGGCTCTCTCTACCTGCAGCCATCTCAGTCTCTCTCTCTCTCTCTCTCAGAATACTCTTCTAATAATTTGCCTTTTCGTACGCCGTGAAAGCCCCAATGTTTTTCTCCGCCGAGTAAGAAACCCTAGAAACGGTGAACACTTTCACTCTCCTACTTCACCAGATCTAGCACATTCTCCAAGTAAGATCCCTCTCTCCCTCTCTCTCTGTGTTTCAATGTACATGTATATACCTATAAGTGTATGTATGTGTAACTAAACTCCATTTGCATTCTTCTATTTCTACACTCTCTCTCTCTCTCTCTCTCTCTCTCTAAATCCTTCTTTCACTTAGATCCACGCTGAATGCTGGAATTCTAGCTAAAAGGACCTGCATTTTCTGCTAGATCCATGAACGATCTTTCTCATTCGGAGAAAGTTGTTGCGGTTCTCATGTCTTTAGTTGTGTGAAGTGTTTGGGGCTTGTATGTTGCTTCTTTCTGTGTAGTTTTCGCTGTCTGAGCCCCTGTTTGGTTGCTGAGAAAACTGAGGAAAAAGAAAAAATTTCATTTTCAGGAACTTATGTTTTGGTGAAGAGGTAAAAAAAAGAGAGAAGAAAACACACTTCGAGTAAGTCAGATAGTTGTATTAGGCTCTGTTGAGTGGATGTTCTTGTTTTGTTTTTAAAGTGGTTTCAAAATACATTTTCTTGGGAACCAAACGGGGCGTTAATTGTTACAAAAAAAAGAAAAAGGAAAAAAAAAAACAAGGGCGTTAGTGGAAATTAACTTAATTTTGTTGATTAACATTTGGGTGTGTTTAATTGGATCAGGCCATTTGTTCTTGATTTACTGAAAGTGGTGCTACTTGGACCAAAATGGAGGATCCGGTAGTACAATCCGGTGAAGATCCAGCGAAAAAGGCTAAAATTCCAGATAAACAATCTTCTGTTACTTCGGTAGAAAGTGCTAAAAAAGGGAGCGAAAACTGCGAAATCGACTGTTGTGGCGAGTACAACGAAGGCACCTGCTGCTACCGTTAGAAAGAGAATGGAACCAAAGAGCAGTTCAGATTCGAGTTCTAGTGTGGCAAAATCGACTTTAACTGGGTCTTCTCGTAGCTCGAATTCAGTTTCAGTGACTAGAAGGAACAGCACTGGGGGTTTGCCTGAAAAGCAGTCGGCGGTTTCCGTCACAAGACGGCAAAACAGTGTTAGTTCAACTGCGGTAAAAAAGACAAGTCCTTCGGCAGGCAGAACCATTAAGGCGGTCGCTCCCGGAAATTAGAAGGTCTTCGTTGCCTGCGGTTCCTCTGAGCCGGTCGAGCATTTTGGAGACTAGAAAGTCCGGTCCAATGTCACCAGGTGCTCGGAGTTTGAGATCATCAACTGGGTCTGACGTAATTAAGAATGAGATTGCCAAAAAGCCTTCCATTAAACCGGCTTTATCAGTTTCTTCTTCTTCCTCAAGAAGGGTTACTTCTTCGTCATTGGACAGTAGTGGCAGCAGCACAGTTAGGAAGGCGGTTTCTAAAGTTTCTTCTTCGTCAGCTCGATCGCCTTCGGTTACCAGTGGATCAAGACTTGGCTCTCTGTCGTCATCGCTAGATAGGAGTTCTAGTTTATCTGGGCGGAAGAAAGCTGCAACTCCAGAAAGTCGGGATTCTCGCTTCATTGTTCTTCCACAGGTGGAGATTAAAGCTGGTGATGATGTGGTATGTGACTAAAAGTCTATTTTAATCTATTTTAAAATTGTTGACACGTTTGAGGTGGGTCTGATATGTGTCAAGATGTGTTCCGGTGTGTCGTGTTTGTCATGCACATAGAACCTTTGTAGAAGTGTCTGTGCTACATAGATGAGTTCAAGGACTTAAATATTGATATTGATGAATATATTGAGGGTCCAAAAACATGGATATATTAAAAATATCAATATCGATTTAGAGATAGTACGGATATAATTAATTAAACATAGAAATTTTCATTGAAACTTTGGCAAATTAAATGTGTACAAGACAAGTATGTGTTGTATAGAGTATAAAAAGTGTGCTGCACTTAAAAAATATAAAAAAAAAAAAATCCAAATCTATGCAAATTCAACATTTAAATGTCACATAACTTTAAAAAATTAAAATGCACATCATTTGTAAATGATAAATGAATAAATTAGTAAATCAATGTTGTATACAAATTAGTATAACCTTGGAGTTCCTAGGTGACTCAAAAGTCAAAACTATCATCATTACTGAATAACAAGCACTAACATTCAGGTAAGACTATAGTTATATATTTATATATGCGAGAAAAGTAGTGTAGATATATAATAGGTATATATAGCTGCATTTTGCAAACTTTAAAAACTAGAAAAAAATAGAGAAAAAATTTGGGCAGATATGTCAATATATATCCTTGACATCATCAATATATCCTCTATATCCTTGATATATATTAACGGTTCTATGTGAAAAGAGAAGATATTATGGATATATCAAGATATTATCGATAATGTCGTGATGATAAATTGCAAGAAAGATATGTAAGTTAGATATCATAGTGAGGGTACGAATACACGGATATATCGGAGATATCATGGATCTTTTTAGTCCATGGATGAGATGCATATATGAAAATAACTCAAATTTGTTGAAATAGTTAGAGGAAGTAGACTTCAGATGGTATTTGGAGAAATAATCAATCCATACACAAACAAAGAATGATGATAATTTTAAAATATTAATGATTCAGCGAGGGGAATTTAAAATTGAATAGTAAAATCTTACAAAATGTGATAAATTTTCTTTATACAAACTACTGTGTCATGTTGAGGGATATGTTTATAGGTTTTCTTTTTCATTGGGGGAAATTGAGATTACTGTTGATAGAATTTGGATTTTTTAACTTTTTAATGGATTGAGGACCCTTTCTTTTTGACCTTTATGCTTTGCGTATACTGGGGTTTTTTGCTTCTCTCTTAATACAAATTTACTTCATTAAAAAAAAAAGAAAAAATAATGATATATGTGCCTCTCCACACTACACAATGCTTTTTTGGTCTGACATGGATTTAATCCCATGCTTGTTTGTTCCATTGCTTGCACTTAGAGCATTGAAGTTGACAAGCCTAAGCATACATGAGAATGATTAATTCCCTCTTCCCCCAGTCCCCACTCCCCTTAACAAACCAATTATTTACTTTGTGAAAAAGCATTATTATTATTTTTCTCCTATTCTTGTAAATTCCTAGTCAAGGTTTTGGAGATGAATCCTTGACAGATTATGTTCATTGTTTAGCCTTTCAAACTCCACTAATTATCCAATGTTCCATTTTTCATGGTGTATCAGAGGCTGGATCTTAGGGGTCACAGAGTTCGCAGTCTCAATGCTAGTGGGTTGAACTTGTCATCAAATTTAGAGGTAAACTAATCTTCTCTCTACTTTTGGCAAACTATTTGTTTGAAAAAAAAAATTATTTCTATTAAAGTTGCTTGATGGCTCGTTAAATAACTTTATTTTCGGTCAACTTCCTGTTGAAAGCTTGTGGTTGGTATAGTTTTGATCAGTAAATAAGCATTTTAGTTGTTTAGTTAAGATGTAGTTCATGTGTTTTTTATTTTTATTTGTTTGTGTTTGATAAAGTTCATGTTATCCTTGTAATAATAGTACTTCATATGCATCAATGTCATCTATTAAGGGGTTCATTATGCTATGTTCCTGGTAGTTTGTAGTCCATATGGTTTTTTTTTTTTTTTTTGGTTCAATAAAGTATTGATTGTATTAATAATCAAAAGGTAAAACACATGTTCGTGAGTAATGATTGTATTAATAATTAAAAAGGGTACTTTGTTGTAATAATTCTATTATAAAGTAATGATTGTATTAGTAGTCTGTAGGCCATGTGTTACCCTTTTTACTAATTGTATTATAAAGTAATGATTGTGATGGGTTTAAACTGAGAAAATCATTCAGAAAGAGAGAGAAAATGAAGGAAAATTCCATGGAAAGCTTTTATTCAGGAGAGAAAAGGAGCAAATGGCTCCCTTACAAGTTGTAACAACTAAAATATTCTGCAAAAACTGATTGACAAACTCCTAACAGCTCCTTATATAGATAAATAGAGGCTTAAATGACTAAAATACCCTCCTCCATAAGCTCCTTAATTATCTATGGAAACTACTAGCTATAGTAACTACAAGATATAAGTAAAAGATAGTAATAAAAGTGGAAGTGGAACTGCTGGACAGCAGCCCAGAGGCGCCACATCAGATTGTATAAGAATAATTTAATGGTTACAGGTCCTTAAGTAATTTTACAGACTTTTTAATTTATTTGGATTATATTTTGGTTGGACTTTTAAAAATTTTGTATTTCTAATTTGAGTTCAATTAGGAATGTTTTGAAAAGTGGGTTGCTGCGCTAGTCTCTCCGGGGGTTTAGTTTCCATGGGTGGGTCCAAAGGTCTCTACTGTGGGATGGTTCTCCGGTTATTAAAAAATAAAAATAAAAATGAAAGATTTATTGAAATGAATTGAAATTTTCTGCAAAAATTTGAAATTTACTAGCTATTTACAATTCTAAATCTATCTGTGGAATAGTAAAATCTGTTATTTCATTTAAAACATGACATATTTCTCTCATTTCACTCCAAAATTAGAGATCTTGATATTCTGAATTTCCAACGTTGGTGGCCACCGGGGTCTTAATCTTAAAATATATCTATAAGACCTAGCGCTTAATCTACAGTGATCATTATTTCTGTTTTGTGTATATATAATTGTCCAAAAGAGCTACCATAAACTTCTGGATTGTGCTATTGCTAATTTAATTTAGGGATTTGATAGGTGTTCATATTGTTTTGTATGAGTAAATTTGATTATCTATACTACTATATAAAGCCAATTCCCTTTGTGGTTGGATTGCACTTGAAAATACTAAAACATCTTTACAAGTTAATAAAGTTAAGAGACGATTTGGTAATTTTACCAACTTTTAAAAACCCACCACAATCTGTTTTCCCTTAATTCTCTCCCACACACACATGCGGTTTAAGAAACTTGGAAACTAACATAGCAGTTCCACTGATAGAGTAGAAACTTGAAAAGATGTGTTGCACACACATCGCGTGTGCTCGATTACTAGTGTTTCTTATGACTTTAGTTGGAAAGCTGGGCAAGAAAGTTTTACCCTTTTATTTTTTAGGAGCAATACCATGATGAAGAGTGAATGATTTATTTTATTGTTTTCTTCCAAATCTTATATTTTCAGTAATGATAGTTATGTATTAAATGCTACGTCTCCTGGGCAGTTTGTTTACCTCAGAGACAATCTCTTATCTACATTGGAAGGAGTTGAAATACTGAAGCGGGTGAAGGTTAGTTATCAAGATTTACATGTCACAATTTCATTCTTTGCTTGTTTCTGTTATTTATATATTCTGAAATTGAGCAACTTTTATTTACTTCATTAAAAAATTGAGCAACTTTTTAGGTTGAAAAAGCTTGTATTTTTTCAAAACAACAGAATCAGACGTGTTCATTGTGTATCTTGATTTGTAAATTAATAGCTGGGCAGTTAATATATTAGTACTGTTTCCTTGCCAGGTTCTTGATTTGAGTTTTAATGATTTCAAAGGGCCTGGATTTGAACCACTTGAGAACTGTAAAGCCCTACAGGTTTGTGTGTTGTATATATTCATCTCAGAAACTGTGATGATTCATGGAATATTGAGCTTTTCCATGTATTAAGGTCCTGAAATATTTGTACTTATGTAGCAACTATACCTTGCTGGGAATCAAATCACATCACTTGGAAGCCTTCCGGAGCTTCCTAATTTGGAGGTAAGCTTTAAGAACTCTATGCAGTTTTGCATTCCATTGTGGTCTTCTAAACTTGTTCACAATTAACATGTTTTTGCAAATCTTTTCTATTACTAGTTTCTCTCTGTTGCTCAAAATAAGCTAAAGTCTCTCTCAATGGCAAGTCAGCCTCGGCTGCAGGTTTGTTTATCGTCTTAATTCTTTACACCCATTGCTTCTTCTTTGCATATTGTTTAAATATATTTTTTTCCTTATATTTTTCTTTTCAGGTATTAGCTGCCAGCAAAAACAAAATATCAATGCTAAAGGGGTTCCCACATTTACCAGTGCTTGAGGTTTGTTTTCTGTGATGCTCTTTTACCAGACACTGTTTCTCAAGCAATTTTACGTTTTATTGTAAATAAATGAAAAGTTGTTGGTGGATTTTTCTTGATTAGTTGGTAAATTTTATTGGAGGTTGCACCATTTTGTTATTTTATATTTTATTTTATATAGATATTGAGGAAACCCTTTGGGCAAGCCCCAGGCCCATATAAGACCCCACATGGACTAGGTAAGTCCAAGGCCCATGAGAACCGCGAAACCTTGCGTGGGTGGCCCCAAGGGTATTGGAGGTTGCACATTGGGAGCGTGAAAGTGCCCTCTAAGACCCTTTTTCTAAGAAGTCCACCTTATTAGTTGATCTGGAGACCCACTTAACTTCCACTTCTAAAGAAGCCGTCAAATCCCTTAAGATACCACCGATACCTCATTGACCTAGATTTATGAGGCCATGAGGGAACATCCATCAAAGTTGATTGTACTATTGTAGAGAGAGAGAGAGAGAGAGAGAGAGAGAGAGAGAGAGAGAGAGAGAGAGCTTAACCCTCATTGGGGATTAGAGTGCTTAACCCTCATTGGGGGCTATCACTCTTATCCATATTGTTAAGTCCATATTGTTAAGTTTTCGACCTAAAGCCTAAGTTTTTAGGTGGAGAACCCAAACAAGTTTTTGGTGTTTTTTGGGTTCTTCCATCGTCTACTGATACTCTTCTTTCTAGTTGTTGGTTTAAAGGGGGTAATATTGAGGCTAAAGCGGTTTAGAGGATGACATCCTCATGCTATCTTTTGGTGCCTTTGGAGGGAGAGAAACCGTAGGACTTTTGAAGGGATTGAACAGTCGATCATTGATCTTAAATCCGGATTTACTAAGGATCTCTTTTGGTGGTACCTTAGTAATACTAAGATTAGCAAACCTTGTTTTGTTCAATTCTTAGAGTCCCTAAAGATATAAAGGGATCTTTTTGTGTCTTGGAGCTTTGCTCTTGTATATGTCTCATGTACTTGGGCCTTGCCCTTTGTTATTAATACATACTTTATTTCATCAAAAAAAAAAAAAAAAAAAAGTGTATGAAACCATGTCAAATTTTATAAATAACCAATGTGGGATGTGGTATTTTTCCAATACTCCCCTTCACTGTGCAGGTGTAACAAGATAGAAACAGGCCTGTCATTTGGATAACAAAAACGGGCTTACAAATGAAACGGCCCAAGAATGACATATTTTGATATCATGTTAGGTTTCCAACCTAAAAGCCTAAGCTAGTAGGTGGAGGGGGCCAGACAAGTATACGAAGCCGTGTCAAATTGTGGGATGTGGTATTTTTTCCAACACATTAATAGTTTCCTTATTTAACAACTTCCTCCAATACTTATAGTATATGTTTAGAATAACCCCAAAACTATCTCAACAACCATAAGGAGGAGGTCTCTTGAACTCAAAAGAGTTAATATATGGAGGATCAAATGGCAATCCACTCACTGTGCATCAAGCCTAAAGGAATGCCCTCAAACTTCTTAATAATTGATGTCTAGAGAGTGGATACTGGATAACTACAAAATCCGATCCATAACATCTCAATAGAAGAAGACCGACCCTATATAATTATGGCATTCCTCTCCCGCCATAGGAACTACCATATTGACAAAATTGCATAGGACCCTAAAACTCTGCCTCTCTCCCCCTTGCAAATCCTCAAAAAGAAATTACCAACAAAGAAGCAGGTTCACATGGAGCCACCCAACTGATCCCAAGTGATCCCAACCAAAGTAAACAATATTTGCCACAATTGATAATTAACCACGCAATCTGAGAATAAGTGGTCAACTTATTGCTGGAGCTAGATGATGAAAAATTATCATGTCTACTTCCTTAAGGGAATGGATCTAATTTATTTAGTTTTGATCAACAACAAAAAAATATTATTAATAAAGGAAAAGCAAGAACAAATACAGGAGGAGGACAAGAAGTCCACCTAAGACCAAATAACCAGCAAAAAGAAAACAAAAACAAAATCCAACACTAAAAACAAACAGCCCGTCCAGTCTTACTTCAATAAAAATAAAGGAATATTAACAAATTCCTTAGAAGAGTAAGCCCAAAATGACCCCAGGAAATGCACTTTATCACCCAAATGAAGCATAAGAGACTTCCTGTCCTAAAAAATCCTTGCATTTATGTCAAGCCAAATGACCCCAACGGCTGCAAAAAAGGCACACCTCCAAAGGATTTTTCGCCTTCCCTACCCTTCCCGAATCCCCAAAAATCAATTCAAAAAACTTCTTGACACAATCCAAAACCACCTACACCTCATCACCATAGCTAAAAAGCTTATGCCACAACCAACTGGCCACATGACAATGTGAAAAAGGGTGATCAATACTCTCTTCCGCTTCTTTGCACATAACACACCAGTGAGGCCGCGCATAAGGAGAAGGCCTTCTCTTTTGAAACAACTCATTAGTATTAACTCTCTTAAGAACTACAGTCCAAGCAAAACCTTAACTTTGAGGGGCACATTCGCCTTCAAAAGCATAGCTGAAGGAATGAAAGAAGAAATGTGAGGACACCCAGTCAATCTTTCAGAGTAGGATATGCAAGAAAAGACTCTAGAGGAATCTGCGAACCAGACCCTCCTATCTGGAATTAACACTCCCAAAGAAATCTGAATTGAATGATCCTGTATTAAGAGCTAAATTGGCTAAAGGGATGGGTCATAATTATTATGGAGAACCTGCATAGCCCAATGATCTTTTATATATTTTTCTAATAGTAATTTTGGGTTCCATTGCATGTAATATAGGCTTAGCTGATAGCATCCAAGTTGAGAGAGATAAATTGAACAAGTATGGTCGTCCCCTATTGGGATGTACTATTAAATTGAAACGATAATTTGATTCTTTGTTGCCATAGTAAGGAGAGAAAATAGAATTGGTTTCGCCATTTACAAAAGAGAAAAATAGGAGTAATTTTTAGTTATGTTATGGGCAAACAACGGTGATTGAACCCAACATGGTGGATTCACAATCCACTACTGTGATCCACTAGGCTATATCTGCCCCTCTACTATTTAGAAATCACAAAAGATTCAACTTCTACCATACATTTTTGAAGCTAGATCTAGTATTTCTCCATGGTTTCTAGATCTAGCATTTCTCCATGGTTTTTGAAGAAGTCAAGACTCCAAGAGACTGAGTTATCTAATGGAATCACAAAATTAAAAATAGAAGCCTCTTTTGTACTCAAAATTCTAAAGAGGTGAGGAAAAGACTCTTTAAGGTTGATTACCCCACCAAAAATCCTCCTAGAAATAAATATAGGCCCATCCCCATTGTCATTTTGTACGATGGGAGGAAGTGTGAAGTAAATTGATATTTTAAACAATTCGAAATTGTTTAATCTTCACAATTTTAGTTGTTTGATTACAGTTAGCTTGATATACCTTGTTGAACCATTCCCTAATAGCTTAAGCAATTGGGGTCATGTTGTTTTCCTACATGGTATTAGAGCTTTGGTTTCTAGTAGGTTCTGGGTTTGAGTTTTCTTACCTCCTCCCCCTGTTTGTTTATCGTTTCGTAGGCTGTTTATTGGTTTGCCTCTCCGTGTGTGAGCGGGGGTCGCACGTGAGGGGAAGTGTTTGCTTGATATACAGTAGTTGACCAATTCCCTAACAGCTCAAGCTTTTGGGGTCAAGTGGTGTTCTAATAGTTACAAAATTTAAAATTTCGTAGTATTTTCAGATTGTGTAACTGTAATAAAGTGGTGAGCAAGGATTTGTGTGGATGCCATAAGATTGGGATAAAGGTTTGGTAGGGTTATGTAATAGAAAATTAAATGGTCTAGATTCATCTTGATCATTGAAACTTTTCACCATGTGGATTTTAAGGTTGAATGAAATGAGATTAGGTCCTGATCCTTTGCGTTTTAATGATAAGTAACTACAAAATGGACATGTAGACATTGATAATGAGCATGATTACACACTATTTTAGAATATATTGCATTATTTTTGCAAGCTGCAACTGAAGCAAAGGCACTGTAATGTTTTTACTTTCAATTTATCAGCTTATGAGTATGAAGTTTATGATTAAAATATTCAGTTAGTCGTTTTTCTTTTTATAATATATTTTCATTACATGCTTGCCTTCTAGTGGTAGAAGAGTTGAAGATGAACTGCAAATCTCTACACACACACACACGCAAAAATCCACACATGTATATCTATACACACACACACTTAAATCTTTCCAAATACTATGATGTCCTGCAGCATTTGCGAGTGGAGGAGAATCCTATACTTCAGATGCCTCATTTAGAAGCGGCTTCCATTTTGCTCGTTGGCCCTACCTTGAAAAAGTTTAATGATAGAGGTATGTTGTAGAAATTGATATTTTGGTTTTGTATCTTGCATGTTTTTGCTCTTCTGGCGCATAGTAGAGTGATGTGTGTGTATATGTAGGTGTTCCCTTAACCTGCTCTCTCTTTCTCTCAAATCATTTCTTCTCTTTCTTCTTATTCTTCTTCTCTTCTTGTATTTTGGTGAGCAAATGCTCACTAAGCCATGCTTTTTTATAGAGATCTTTGCAATTTTATTTTTCTTACAGATTAACTTGCCATCTATTTTACTATAGTATATGATGTGAAATATTCTTATAGATCTTTCTCGGGATGAGCTAGCAATTTCAAAGCGTTATCCTGCACACACAGCTTTGTGCATCAGAGATGGTTGGGAGTTTTGCCGTCCAGAACTTGCTGTAGGTGAGTTTTTGAAAAACTATTCATCCTTCTAGTGGCTAGTTTTATGTATTATGTTATCGCAGTGGAACTGAGTGAATACAACATCATGGTTGGATTATAATTGCTTAACATATGTTGTATTTAAGGACTTCAAGCTGATGTTTAAATTGCCTAGTGAAGGCCAACTTTTCCTCAAGTTATTAGTAGTTGCCTAACATAAGTTCAAATTTGGTGATTCCATATTTCTATCAATGTTTATTCTGATGCTAATATCCAGAGTGAAGATAAAGCAACATTATTTATCCTGATGTTAATTTCCTCTGCAAGTTAATAATGGCTGTTAAAAAGTGATGTGATTTATTTGCAGTCATGTTTACTGATACATGCAAAATCTTATAGATGAAATTATTGATAAAATGGTGTACTTTCTTGGTTGGTATTAACTTGATAACTTGTTTTGAAAATTTTCTTTTGGTTTGACATTTATGTTTCCTACGGAGAAGTTTGTCTCTTAGCTTTAGAATGGATGTTATAACTCATCTAGCATATGGTTGGAGTTTGAGAATGAATTTTACTACATAATCTTGCGCATTTATGGATATTAATGCATGACACTAATAGAATCTTTTACCGATTGAAGTTGTACATTTAATGTGCCATCTCTTCGACAGACTCAACTTTTCGCTTTCTCATTGAACAATGGAAGGATCATTTGCCTTCGGGCTACTTGCTTAAGGAAGCGTCTGTTGATCAACCATTTGAAGAAGATGCTTGTCACTGCCACTTTGATTTTGTCCGAGATGGAACTGTGAGCATTGATTCAACTTTAGCCTTGAAATACCAATGGTTTGTTGGAGAGAGAACTCCTTCAAATTTTACAGCTATTCCTGATGCCACAGGAGAGGTAGTGGGTTTTTGCAGCATCTTTACTTTGTTTGAAAATTTTAATTTCTACTGGTGCTTCTTCTATATGATTTAGCTGATAATACTATATAATGGGCAGGTTTACTGGCCAAAGCATGAGGACATTAACAAAATACTGAAAGTGGAATGTACTCCCATACTGGGAGAGATCGAGTGTACTTCCATTTTTGCTATCTCTTCTCCAGTTTCACCAGGTATGCATTTTTTTATTTATTTTTATTTTATAAATTTGGAAATGAGTGACATTCCTTCTAGTCATATATGACTTTGAGAACAACTATATATTCTGTTCTTCTCTGTTCTGCTTTGTTTTGTTTTTTGTTTTTAGGTTATGTGATGTTTTGTTGTGTAATGTTGATACAAATACAATGGTGTGAGATGATAAAATCGTGATTGCTTTCTCCTTTACTTTTATTTATTATTTTATATTTTTATGTTCACCCTGTCTCTTTCATATTTTTTCTTTGAGTTCCACCTGTCATGGAGGGAATGATGTCTGTTCAAATGTCATCTGCATACTGACTTGCTTATTGGAAATCATTTGGTGTATGCAACTTGCATCATGCCCCTATCAGTTCATACTTTCTTTTTGGTTTCTCAAAGGGACTGGATGTCCAAAGGTGGTTAACCTCGATGTGCGTGGGGAACTAGTGGAGGGAAATATTATTAGAGGTTATGCTCAAGTTGCTTGGTGTGGTGGGACCCCGGGAAAAGGTGTTGCTAGGTGAGATCTCTATTTAAATTGTTGCAGGATATATCAATATATCGAAATCTGGCACTACTGACTTCTCTCAAATACAAGCACAACACTTTTCCTCTTTTCAATAGAAAAAAAAAACTTATGCAGATTTTATATCACATTTTCCAGTTGGTTGAGGAGAAGATGGAACAGCAGCCCGGTGGTAATTGTTGGTGCAGAAGAGGAGGAGTATCGGTTGACGATAGATGACATTGATTCGAGTTTGGTTTTCATGTACACACCAGTGACAGAAGAAGGTGCCAAAGGAGAACCACAATATTACTACACAGAATTTGTAAAAGCAGGTGTGATTTGAATAAACATCAATTTATGTATTGTCTTCCATAATCTTTTCTTTTTTTTTTTTTTTTTTTTCCTGTCTTTTTAAAAGTGTTTTTTGATAAATTTATCCCACTTTACTGTAGCTGCATGGATTAACTTTATGCAAATGTGCTTGAATGGCATTGTAATTCATTTTTGAAATTTTTTTTTTTTTTTTTTGAGGAAATTGCAGATTGCATGTTTCTGATATCCTCTTATCAACTTAGTTAGGCTGCTGCCTGTATGTAGACTGGTATTTATCAAAAAAAAGCTTGGGAGATGCACTCATGCACTTAAACCACAAATTATATAATGTTTTTTGTTCACGGGCAGTCAGATTAAAAATTAACAATTAATGTGATCCATTCCTGCTGTACTAAGAATTTTTTTTTTTATACAAAAAGTGTAATGTTCTGACATCTTTTCTGTATTTTTAACATAGCTTCATATATATTTCTTGATTTGGGGCATGGTATTCTTCGAGGAGATGGTTAAAATATCAAGATAAAATAGAAATGTGATTTCTTGTGTTTCAAATTTGTGAAGTATGGCGTGCACAATATCACTTACCATATTAGACACAAACATAAGCTACGGTGTTTGTACTTTGAGACTTCTTTGCCAATTTGCACTAAGTGAAAATTTTGGTCTTGGCCCTGTGGTACCTTCAGGCCACTATGGAGTGGATGGCATGGGTTCAAGCCTACCTTATGACAAAAAAGGGTGGAAAATTTGTTCAAAACTTCATTTTGCTTTATATCTCCTAGGCGAGGGCTTTATATTGATATCAATCGATAGATCAAAGGTCTGGAAATAGAGAAATATGCAGACAAAATTTCGATATTGATTTAGAGAAGAGATGGAGATTAATAGTAAATTGTAGAAATTTTCAATGAAATTTTGTAAAACAATGAAATAGAGTCTAATGGGAAATTTAGAATCAGAAGATCACAAATAAAATGTGTATAAGACAAATATATGGTGTGTAGGGTGCAAAATGTGTGCACCATTGAGCAAATAGAGAACATATACCTAGACAAAAACACAATCAACCTAGTCTGTCAATTCATTACCGCATAAAGTTTAAGGAGTTTGAGGGAACCATTCCTATCCTCACATAGAATATTAGAATACTAATGATCGTAAAGTATAATACTAATTTTTTAAGCTAAAGTAACCTATATGCTCATAATTAGTATTTTTTTTCATCAATGAATTTAAGGATACAAATTTATTTTAAAAATTAACATTTCCAACTTACAAGGGGTGTTCCTATAAAAAATTGTAAGGGGTGTTTCTGAAAAAATGTTGCAAAATAAATGATGAAAAAAATACCCTTTGTTGTCAATATGTGAAGATATTTTGACTTATTTCTTGGTAAATGCTAAAAATGAAATGATCATTATTTTTTGTCTTAGATACCCTCAGTATCTGATATTTTGACTAAAATATCTCCCGCTACCGGCAATATTTTATCTTGCAAGTTTTCGTATACTAGCTAAAGAGTGGAAACAGTTTCTCCCTCATTTGATGTATGTGCTAATTAATCAATAACTTTTGTGCAATCATCTTCTTCATTCATTTTTTAGAACTACTCAGTCGTGGAATTAATTATCAGTCCTTCCTTAATTTTCCTGGACTTCTTGGCGATTAGTGATTGATGAATCGGAACCCTGAGTCATACTAGTCAGCACGTGCTGATATTATTAACATCAGCACCATGCATTGGGGGTTGTACACCATGCATGTGTGGGTTGTATGGTACAACCCACCCATGCACATGGTACAATTCCCCAATGCATGGTGCTAATACAAGAAAATGAACACGATTTGGTAAGAAAATTTCCTTTAGAACCCTTGGCTAAAGTTGGAATTACAAAGAAGCATAGCATTGTTTTCTGAGCTGTGTGAATGGGGTGGGGTGTGGTGTGGGAGTTTTTTTTGATAGCCTCCCCTGAGAAGGATGCCAAGTGGCTATCTATTTCTCATGAATCTTTTTTGCATTCATGAAAGTCCAATGGTTTTTGTTTTTGTCCTGTTCTTAATTAGTGTTACCACTGCTTCTGCATTGCTTCAGTCTTGATCTAATAGATGTTGCTTAGATTGCCTGTTCTTGTATTATTAGAGCCCTTTAAGGTTAATGTATAGCGTTGTAATTTAGGAACTCTAGGACTTTTGTAGGGGTTGAAAATTCGGTCATTCATCTCAAATCTTTACTTGCTAAGAATCACTTTTTGTGGTTTTTAAGCTATTCTAAAGTTTGCAAACCTTCTTTTGTACATTTTGTAGATTCCCTAAAATTTTAAAGGGGTCTTTGTTTAGTTCTTGTATATGTCTTATGTACTTGGGTTAAGCCTTTTGTTATTATTACGTATCTTACTTCATCAAAAAATTTATAGCATTGTAACTTATCAGTTGTTACTAACCGTTGAGTATCCATGTTGCGTATACTCATCTCCTTTTCTTTTGAGTGCTGGTGGTTGTTTATTATCTGATTTTCTCCCCTCCCAGAGCAGTTGCTTCTTTTTTTTTTTTTTTTTTCATAAACAGTAGTTTGAGCAATATTGATGTGAATTTACTGTTTTTCATTTTGGCAGCTCCTCCGTCAGTCAATGATGTACGAATTATAGGAGATGTTGTTGAAGGAAGTATTATCAAAGGAGTTGGGGATTACTTTGGAGGAAGAGAAGGTCCCAGCAAATTTGAGTGGTTACGTGAGAATAAGGACACTGGGTTAGTATTCTTTTCTATTGTCATGTTCTAGTGGAGGACATGGGAGTATTTAAGTAGGCAATTTTCTTCTCCTGCTGTGGTTTTGTCGCATTGCTTCCCTGGAAGGTTAAAAATTTCTCTTCATTTTGTTTGATAGATCATTGTTCATGTGTGGGATTTCAGTTTGGCTCCTTTTCTTTCTTTGATGTTAAAATATTGAAATATATAAAAAGTGTATCATTTGTTGAAACAATTGTTTCTTTTAATGTGAATCCTAAACATGCTGAAATTTGTATTTCATTGTGCATGAAGGCACATGGTGTTGCAGCTATGCTTCGTCCTCTAGAAACAGGGTAGTATGTCCTGCTGATAAAAAAAACAGGGTAGTAAGTCCTTGATGGTGGTCTCTTTAGTCTGGTTCCTATTTTATTTCTGTTCAAGTGGAGAAGGTTATGAGTGTGTTCACATGAATTTTCTCTAGAGTCTATGACCATTATATATATTTAGAGTGATAAGAAATATTAGAAGATGGGAAAATTGCTATAGTGAGAGCAACCTTTTTCCCTCCTTTTTAATACTATGAGAAATGGTGTATCTAACCATGGGGCAAGTCCATGTTCACAGGATGTATAAAAAATTTAAATAACCTTTAGTCATTAAAAAAAGGGCCTTTAGTCATTAAAAAAAAGGCTCTGGCATTCATTCCTAGCTTGAAATCTTCACTGGTTAAAATGGACAGTGTTTGGTGTTATTGTTTATATTTTTGGGTTTTCTTAATGTGTGCCCTAAGGGCACATATTAAGCCTCATTTAATGAGGTAATCATTGCATGGGGAAATGTGGTTGCACAATTTTCTAATCAGTTTCACGTTTTTCTAAGCAATTTACACCATTCTGTATGCATTTTCACCATTAACCATGCAATGATTGCCCTATTAAATGAGGCTTAACATATGCCGAGGCAGCATTTTAAGAAAACCCTATATTTTTAAGGAGCGAGGTATGCTCTCCTCTGGTTTTGAAGGCTAGTTTCTTCTTTTTTTTCTTGTATGGGGTGTGGTTCTTGCACATACTTTTGGCTTCATTAAGCTTTTGATATCTAAAAAAACAGTTATCCACCCTTATTACATTTCTCGATGAGTGATATTCATTTAGGCTGGTTTTGCTTTTCAATTTTATTAGTAGCTGAAATTCCTTCTTTTCTTTATTGCTTGGCAGAGATTATGTATTGGTGTCAACTGGTACAGCTGAGTTTACTTTAACCAAAGAAGATGTTGGCCGGCGCTTGGCTTTTGTATATATACCTATCAATTTTGAGGGTCTGTTTGTTGCTATCTAGTTTGTTAAAATCATTAAATATTTGCTTATTATGAAGTTTACGTGTAGATTATGGTGTGATTTTGTATTTGGTGTATTTACCAGGGCAGGAAGGGGAATCTGTATCAGTAGTGTCTCATATAGTGAAACAAGGTAACTTGATTAAATGTATTATGTTCTTTTTTTTTTTTTTCCGCATTGTCTATGTTTTAATATTTCCTTAAAATATCATGGTTATTCACAAATGGTCATTGCATTTTCTGTGCACTGGGGTTCATTTTTTATTTTATTTTTATTATCAACAATAGAAACAAAATTATACTTGTTAAGTTTCCAACTTACAAGCCTAAGCTTGTAAGTGAAGGGCCCAAATAGGTATATGAAGACATGTTAAACTCGATATTTAATCGATGTGGGATGTGGAATATTTCCAACAATATTAATGAGCAAAAAATTGTACCAATGAAAGAGGACAGGATGTCCACCTGAAAGGAAAAAAAAAGAAAAAGAAAAATGAAAGCAATTAGGACGAACAAACTAACATCCAATCAAGCTAAATGGCAAATAAAGGAACCCCCACAAAAGCATTGGGGTTCATTAGGTCTTAGCTTCTTCTACTCATGACCTTCTTTCGGGTTGGTGGCTTAAGGCAGGAAATTATGATATAAAATATGTTTGGAAAATGGTTTTGCATGCCATTTTATGGTGTATTTGGAAAGAAAGGTACTAGAGAACTTTTGACTGGGTACAAGCATCTTTAGTCGAGTTAAAGTTTGTTCTGGTTAAAAATATTTTGTCGGTTTTGTAGTCATACAGTAGGGATTAATCCCTTTTTTTAGATTCTCTTAAGCTCTAGTTGAGGGCTTTTAGCTAGTGCTTGTATATGGCTCATGTACCTTGGCTGTGCCCTTTTGGTTTCTAATGCAATTTGTTACTTCATCATCACACACCCCCTCCCGCAAATTGCGCACGCAAAATAATAAAAGAAAAAAATTCTGTATGTAGGGCCCCCCATCCCTTTGTAGGTCGAGCTTATTCACTTTGTTCTTTTGCTTTCTCCTTATACTTACGTTTCCTTAAATATGTGTATATATGGGGGTTAGGATTGGAAATAATATTTTTGTACAATTTTTTTACAACATTTCTATACTGTCCATTTCTCTCTCATCCAATTGTCTCCAAGTAAGTTGATGTGGAGATAATTATTAAGTAATTTTCTTACTTTTGGATGGGATATAGATGAATAGTACAAATTTGTGTACACAATCTTGTATAATAATGTTGTCCCCCGATCATAACTGTATATCTATATATATATGTGTGCGTGTGTTATATATATATATATATATATAGGGATCCAGTTCTATAAAGACATGTTGAAGTAAGATACATCAACACATACATTGGGGGGTTGTACACTTGTACCCCATTACTCACCGATGCATGGGGTACAATCCCCTAGTGCATGTGTTGATGTAACTTACATCTATTATATATATATATATATATATTTGAGGATCTGTATTCTGTTTCTTACTCTTGAGTGACCTGCTTCTGTTTATAATTGGTGGTTTTTGAGTTCTATCACTTTGCAAATGTTATTTAATTCCTCTTTTTCTTTTGCTTTTGCTTTTGTCTGATTTTCAGCACCCCCTAAAGTAACAAATTTGAAGATAATTGGTGATTTAAGGGAGAATAGTAAGGTTACTGTAACTGGTGTTGTCACTGGTGGAACTGAAGGATCTAGCAGAGTTCAATGGTTCAGGTCAAGTTCTTCAGTATTGGATGGCGAGAATGGTCTTGAAGCAGTAAGCACATCCAAGATTGCTAAGGTAGGCATTGTTTATCTCCTCAAAGTATGGTACATTTGATCATCCTTCAAATGTAGTGCATTTGTCTACTTGCTTGTATATTTGGTGCATATTCTGAGTTGAGCTTTTACTTTTGTCTAGGCGTTTCGCATACCTTTAGGGGCTGTTGGTTATTACATTGTTGCAAAATTTACTCCTATGACTCCAGATGGTGAATCTGGTGAACCGGCATATGTTATATCTGAAAGAGCAGTTGAAAGTAAGTAGATCTTATTCTTTATTCTTATTATTTAAGGTAGAGATTGAATTCAGAAGGGATAAATTTCACAAACATTATGAGTCTTGATTTTGATTGTCCTGAACTACACAACTATGTGTGTGTTTTGGGAACTTACTATGTACATACATTTATTTATGTTTTTAAATTTGGATATGTAAGAACCTTGTATAATATAATAAAGAAGAAAGTTGTGACTTTATGGTAGGTTTACTGTCAAAATAGCACAATACACTTCTACACTTT
Organism: Liquidambar formosana; assembly: GCA_039720395.1. Taxonomy (NCBI): domain Eukaryota; kingdom Viridiplantae; phylum Streptophyta; class Magnoliopsida; order Saxifragales; family Altingiaceae; genus Liquidambar; species Liquidambar formosana. The sequence goes on along the minus strand of CM077835.1, from coordinate 15,250,247 downwards.
TTTTTTTTGGAGCTAAATAAAGGGGGACTCTTGTTTAAGTGTCCAAACTCCAAACTGGTTTAGAGTCACATTTCTGGTGATGGGTATGGAGGTGACAAGGGGTCAGCAGGCTGATTGTCAATAGAGAGAAGGGTCATACATGTAGTTTGTTTTTTATTCCTACTTCTGTCCATTTTTAGCTGCCTTTTATTATTTTTAAATTTTCGATAGTTCATACTTTTTCTAAGAAATATTTTTATTTAAAAGTGAGTCATTGCCTCATAGGTTTCTCAACTTAATGATTATTCTGTAGTCCATTCGATACTTGATCTTTTGATTTCCTTTTGCAGTCAAATATATATACTCATTGCTAATACATATTTAAAAATCTTTGCAGATCTTCCTCCAAGCTTAAATTTCTTATCTATCACAGGAGATTACACTGAAGGTGGGATATTGACAGCATCATATGGGTATGTAGGGGGTCATGAAGGAAAAAGTGTCTACAATTGGTTTCTTCATGAGGTATGCACTTTCATCGAATTCATGAGTTGCATAGCGTAATACTTCTTTTACAGACTTAGAGCCTAAATATTTTTCTCATACATACTTTAGTTTCTCTCATGTGGTTACTCTACCATGAAAGGAGAAAGAACTAGAATATGTGTTACACCTGATGGCTCCTGAATACTTCAGTCAACTTCATTGCCCATGATCTATTTTTGGATCCATATTTACTACGATTGTCATGGTTAATTATTTCTAATTTCCAAAAGATGACTGTAGAGAAACAAGTTTAGTAGAATATTGCTCCCAAAAGTTCGATCAGTCACCTCTAAATGTTTATTTTATCATCATAAACAAGGACTCTTCAAAGGGCTTAGCCAAATCCTAAAAAACCTAGTGTTTTACATAAAAGGGAAATACACTTTAAAAATTGGCATTGATTGCTAACGAAGCTGTGCAGGAAGACAAGCCTTGTGGGATAGAGGGCTTCTTTTGTAAGGTGGATTTTGAAAAGGCTTACAACCATGTTAGGTGGGATTTCTTCGATTTGTATTAGAAAACAAAGGGTTTGGCTCTAGATGGTGGTATTGGATTAGAGGATGTTTATCTTCTTCTAACTTCTCATTAGTGGTTATTTGTAAGCCGGGCAATATGTTTAAAGCTTCTAGAGGCCTTTGTCAGGATGATCGCTTGTCTCATTTTTTGTTCTCTTTGGTTGTTGATGTCTTAAGCAAGTCTGTGGATATAGGGTCTAGTATGTTTGAAGGTTTTACCATTTGGAGGGAGGTAGTCTCCGTGTCCCATTTACAGTTTGTTTATGACATTTTATTTTTTGCGTCAGGAGATGAACTGAACCTCTTCAATCTTCCATCTATTTGTCAGGCTTTTGAGTTGGTGGATTGAAGGTGAATATGAATAAATGATTAGTGGTCCTTAGTGGGTGTTAATTGTTCTGATGATAAGTTGATTAGATTAGCAGGTCTATTAGGGTGTTCATTAGAGATTTGGCCTTTGAAATATTTAGGGTTACCCTTGGGTGGGGATCTTAACTTTATTTCCTCCTGGAGTCCTGTTGTGGAAAGGATTGGGAATAGATTGGATGGTTGGAAGAAGGCCTTAATTTCTAAAGGGGGTTGGCTTATTTTGATTTAGTCTGTTCTTTGTAGGATCCCTATTTATTACATGTCTTTATTTAAGATTCTGGTTATTTTATTTTATTTATAAAAGTATTGAGAAGAAGATGAGGGATTTTTTCTGGGAAGGGAGTGGGGAAGGGAAGAGAGGTCATCTGGTGAGATGGGATGTTGTGTCTTGCTCCAAAATTAGAGGGGGTCTTACTGTGGGTAATATTATTGCTAGAAACATTGCATTGATTGATAAGTGGTTATGGACGTTCCCGAGGGAAGTGCTTCCTTGTGGCATGTGGTTATTAAGAGCAAATATGGGAGCAGGTTTGATGGTTAGGAATTTAGGATTCTATTGTTAGTGCTAGGGTTTATTCCCAGTGTTTGTGGAGGTTTATCTCTTAAGTTTTGTCTCATTTCGTGTCTTGTACTTTGTTGGTTGTGGGCAATGGTGAAAAAAAATTCTATTTTGGGAGGATGCATGGAGTGGGGATTCTTCTTTTTTCTTCGATTCCCTCAATTGTACAGTTTATCTGTTGCCCATGGTCTTCTATTCGAGATTTGGTTGCATCTTCTTCATTTCCTATCAGCTGGGACTTTAACTTTCTTAGAAATATGAATGATGGGGAAGTGGCGGAACTCTCTTGGGAAGACTAACAATAATGACTTGTTTCATTCATTTCTATTCTCAAGGGTGTGCTTCTGATACCGTCAGTTTTGGATATGAACAATGGGATTCCTCATTCTTTGGGGAAGTTTTTTTGTTAGTCCTTTTTGTAAGTGTTGTTTGATGATCTATGTATTTTTTGTTTTCCTTTTTTAAGATGATTTAGAAATCTGAGGCGCTTCTTAAGGTTCATGTCTTAGCATGGATTGTTGCTCTTTGGAAGACTAACCCTAATGACTTGTTTCAGAAAGGAGACCTTGTTACTGCTTATCTCCCCAGTGGTATGTTATGTGTAGAGACTAGAGAGGAGGCAGAGAGTTCGGATCATTTGTTTATCCAGTGTTTAATGGCGAGATGTTTATGGATTCTTTGGCTTTTTCAGGTTTTTTGGATTTCTTGGGTTTCTCTGTGGTATTGCTCTAGTTTGTGTCCTTTTAATTTCAGGAGTCTTGGCTTGTTGAAGGCCTCAATCCTTTGGAGTAGTGTTACTATTGCTATTATTTGGGTTCTATTGTTGAAAAGAAATGCAAATATTTTTGAAGATAAATCAGGGGATTTATGGGATGGAGTTTCTTTTCTAGCTTCTTTTTGTATGTCAATAGATAAGGAGTTAGTGGGGGTTCCTTTGTTTGTATTTGCTTCAGATTGGAGGGCTGTTGTAGTGTGTAGTTATGGTTTAGAGTTGTGTCTGTTTTGTGTTTTCCTTTTAGTAGGACTCCTCGTCCTCCTGCGTAAGCTTTTTCCATTTTTTTAATTTTAATAAAATTCTATTTTTGTTACGAAAAAAATAAAAAAAAATTCAACTCATAGAATCAATTGGCAGGTCATTTGTTACATTTCTGCCAAGGAAAAATATTCACATGATAAAACCCACATTAGATGGAATTTATTGTTTTAGTAAATATCATAGACTTAAGATTCTAAAAGGATTTTTAAGACTTCCCTCAAGGAAAAGCAGTTTTAAAATGTTGCTAGCTAGGGTTTAGGTTCCATAGGTGTTTTCCTCTTACCCACCCTTGGGTAGCTCAGTTGGTAAGGGCGAACTTGTGATTGTGTGGTTAGGTGCACGGTCACGGGTTCGATTCCTAGCTAGCACAACCCAAGATTTAAATGGGGGGCCGTGGCGGCGGGTTGTTGCACCAGTCACTCCTGGGGGTTTAGGTTCTATAGGTGGGTCCAAAGGGCCCTGTTGTAAGATAGTTCCACTGTTATTAAAAAAAAAAAAAATGTTGCTAGCTAGGTGCATGCCTCATAAACCAAGACTTAGCCAAAGGTGCAGATTTTTGAGGATTAATGTGCCTCGTGAGAGGTAAACCTTGTATAACCAATCTTTTTATTTGTTTCGTTTTTGTTTTTGATTTTGATTTTGAGTTTTTTGGAACTCTAGAAGTCTAGAATAACTAAGTTTCTTTTGTTAATTAGCTATGGTTAACAAATTTTACTGATGTTTCTTCTGGTCATCTTTTCATATATAACTATGCTTCTTTATTGAACTATGTATTGTTTGTTGATATTTCTTTTTGACCCATAAAAAAAAAAAAAACCCCACCAAAAAAGGATATTCTATGTGCAAAATCTTTCATATAATTGAATCTGTGTCTGTTTGTCAGTTGTGGTTCTTCATTAAAATATCCTAGTATGCTCCTAAATTGACTAAAATGTTTAAATTTATTTTCAAATTACGTTTCATGTAATATTTTTATAATCTACTTTTCAAATATTAAAATAAAGAACCAAATTACTGACACCATATGACTTGAGGCTCATACCTTGTTCACAAGGAATAAAATGCCTTGGCTGATGCCTTTGTCCATAAGAACACTGCATTAATATATTACTTAAAATCTACAAACCAACTCTATCATATATGAAAAGCATATGCTATTATTGACTTACATGTTGTTTGGTATTTGCAGGCTGAAACTGATTCAGGTACTCTGATACCTGAGGTTTCGGGGTTGCTTCAGTTTCGTATCACCAAAGATGCAATTGGTAAATACATTTCCTTTAAATGTACCCCGATGCGTGATGATGGGATTGTGGGTGAGCCGAGAACTTGCATGGGACAGGAGCGTGTTCGTCCTGGTGATTACTATTTTTTTTTTATATTATTTTTAGGTCTTAAAGTTATATTTACTATTATCAAAATTAATCTGTGATTTTTTATGTGTTTCCAGAAGAGATGTATAAAGGTTTTTATAGGTATATTTTTTCTTGGCAAGTGATGACAGTGGTTGAAATGTCCAATCCAGTAGACATAATGTTGTTATATTTGAATATTTTCAAGTTTAGAATGGTTTTCTTTAATATGCATAGGACACAACATTAGTCAATTTTCAGAAGCTGGTCCACCAAAATTTGAATTATTTAGAGGCATATTGTTTCTCTAGTGAAGCTGGTGTTTCTAGAACTGGGTGAGAAAGTTTGCTATGACTTGTGCTAATTTTAGAGTTAGTACTTAAGCATATATTTTCTTGGTTTTTTGCTCCCCCACCATTTTTTGTCTTTCTGTAAGATTTTTTTTTTTTTTTTTTTTTTTTTTTTTTTTTTTGGGGGGGGGGGGGGGGTGGGGTTGTATTTGCATGAGTATCTAAGACTTATATTCACTTGTTCTTCAGCAACTCCCAAAGGAATTTTTTTACCAGATTTGGACTTATTAGGTTGTGTAAAACACCTCTCTTCGTCTGCAAATTTTGTGTCTCTAAATTTCTTACTCTGCTTCTAATGGTGAGTGCCACTTGATGAATAGGAACCCCGAGATTGCTTTCTCTTCAAATAGTTGGAACTGCTGTGGAAGGAACTGTACTAAGCGTTGACAAAAAATATTGGGGTGGTGATGAAGGGGATTCACTTTTTCGCTGGTTTCGGGTATTATTATTATTATTAGTATTTACTTTTTATGTTAGTAAGATCTCTTGCCCTGACCTTGAAAAGCTATGATTTGAAGTAAATTTAATTAATATATTACATTAACTTGTAGTGGTATGAGAACAGGTTATTATTGTGGTGCTCATAAAAGCATTAGCAGATAGCGCATTTGTGGATGTTTTGTTGCAACAGTAAAATGAGCTTCATTTATTTTGTTTTTTCTGTTTAATATCTAATACAATGGATGGATGACAAAAGTATTGCGTATGCAGATTAGTTCGGATGGCACACAGAGTGAAGTGAAAGGTGCCACTACTGCATCATACATGCTTTCTGTTGAAGACATTGACTTCTTTGTTTCAGTTTCATGTGAGCCTGTCAGAAGTGACTGGGCCCGTGGTCCTATTGTTCTTTCTGAACAAATTGGTCCAATAATACCTGGTATGCAGTTATTTTCTCTGTATCACCTTTTGATGAAATAATTGCTTTAAGGAACTTTGATTTTAAACCTATTTCCTTCTTCCTTTCGTTGTGTTGTTAAGTGGGTGAGTTAGCAACATTTTCTTGATATAAGTTTGTTGGGTTGATGATGGTGCTGATAAATGTCAACATATCCTTCCAGGAGTGTGAAAGATGAAATAGATGTGACATTTCCTTTAAATATGGTTCCATAATGCAGGTCCGCCTACTTGTCAGTCTCTTGAATTTCTTGGATCAATGATGGAAGGACAGCGTTTGAGCTTTATTGCATCTTATAGTGGAGGGTGAGACTTCTGACGAACCCCAACTATTTTTTGATACAGCTTGAGAGTGTAGCCTTGTTTTAACTTTTGTTCCTGAAATTTTATTCATTTTTTGTAACTCAGGGAGAGGGGAAACTGCTTCCATGAGTGGTTTCGAGTGAAAAGTAATGGTGTCAAGGAGAGACTAAGTGCTGATGGTGAGTTGTTAAGTTACTTGATGCGATATTCTAGCTTATCCGGTAGATATTACAAGGTAAATGGTCCTGACATTTTCTTTGCAGAATTTATTGATTTGACTCTTGAGGATGTGGGAAGATGCATTGAACTCATTTACACGCCCATGCGGAAAGATGGAGTCAAAGGGAGTTCTATGATTGTAGTATCTGATGTGATTGCTCCTGGTATGTAGTTCTTTAATTGTGAAAATTGAACATAGTCCTGGGTAGTGAACAGGTTATCTGTTCGTTTTGTTATATTCATATTTAATCATATACTTTAAAGGTCCAGTTAGAAAGAGGAGGCCCGCTGTCTAGACTGCATTTTGGAAGTTTGAACCTATTGGGACAGCAGTACATAGCTTTGATTTACTGATTTCTTAATCTATGTTTAATTATTACCTCCATTGAAGTAAGAAGAAATAAATTATTTATATTGTCTTTGGTATCTAGAAAAAAGATCTTTGAAACAGCTATGGAAGACTGAGTCATTCTCTTCAAGAAATTGTTTCGAGTTAAGTCTTTTATAAAATTGATTTTCATAACCTTACACCTATAAAGAATAGATTTCTCTAGATATATTTGCTGCTAACAAAGAGCATCTCGAAGGACTAGGGGTTGACAAGAGAGCTATTAGAAAGTTGGGAGTTTTAAATGAAAGACATGCTAGTTTTAATTTTTGGTATGTTTACTATAAAATCCTGACTATCAATTAAAATATTCACTTAGAAATGAAGTTTTCTAGTTTTCTCATGATGTCTTCGATGCATTGATTTAGAATTATCTGAGGTTAATCTAATATGGCGTCTTCCTCTGGTCTCCTTCTCTTGACTCGTCTTTCACTCTTCTTATCATCTTCTTTTCTTCCTCTGTTCTCTTTCTTCTCTTGATTTGTCTTCCCATCTTCATTTTTTCTTCTTTTCCTCCTTTCTTGCGTTGTCTTTCTATCTTCTCTGTCTTGGGCAGATATGGCCAGCAAGTTTTTGGGGATTGAACATAAGTCTTTTGATATTCAGTATTTGGGTGAAGGTGACGACTTCTTGAAAATCTCTGAAAACGATGAGGATTTCCATGTATCTTGATAAGGATAGTTGTCATTGGATAAGTAACAATTTGTTGGAGCTAGCCTGTGGTAATGGTCATCGAGGATGGACTAGGAAACTCAGAACCTCTAAATCTACTCTGCTGTTAGAGTTTCATCAAAACAGTTATGGATGGTATGGACGTCTGATTGGTATTTTTAGGAATGGTGGTAGCAGTTTTATTGTCATTCCAGGTGGTGCAGATGGATTGGGGTGGCGGTACTTGGCTGGCTTTATCAGGGGTTTTCTGAAAAGTATTTTGATATGAGGTGTTTGTTTGATGGGGCCAGTCAGGTTCGATTGCATAAAACTCCAAGCATCAATCCCCCCTTTTCGGAGGCTACTTAGAAGTCTTTCAGGCCTGGAGTTGAAGAGAAAAAGTCGTCTTCTAGCAACAATGTTTCTAGGTTGATTGGGGATTGGAAGAAATTCTTTGTTTGCGGAAGAGAGAAGATGGGCGATAATTGGCAAATGATTCAAACTAAACTTAGTAAGATTCTGGAATGTGATATTTTACTTATGCTATTCTAGATTAATAAAGCTGTGTTTTTTTTTTGTCAAAACTATGGATAAAGCCTTGTATTTTTTAGGAAGAGTTCTTCTTAAGAGTGACCTTGCTGTTCATTTGTCTGAATGGGAACAAAATGTGAACGCCATTAGAAGTCAGCGCTTCTGTTTCAATGGCGGGTGGAGAGCGATTGAAGGCCTTCCGTTCTATTTGTGGAGAAGAGAGGTGTTCTCCAAAATTGCGGATAATTTTGGAGGCCTTATTGATATCGATAAGAGGATGTTGATCATGGATAATTTATTCCAAGCTCGCATCAAAGTCAGGGGGATGGTTGAGGGCTTTTTATCAAATTTTCTGGATGTTCGGCTTGGGGAAGTTTCATTCACAGTGCGAGTATGGCCGATAAGCAAATGGGGTGGGCAGTCAAGAACGATTATCACTCTCTAAGTCTGGAACCTTGTATCCAGCTAGAATGCTTGGAATGGTTGGCAATGTCATTCACGGCGGTAATCAGATCTGGAAGGAGACAGGAGGAGGTAGCACAGATTTTCAATCCACCAGTCGTAAGGTTGATGAAGATGGTTTTGGTACTTATCATCCACGTGGCACAATAGGGGCAGGGGATGTGAGGTTGGTGAGTAATAAGGCAGGTGATGTAAGTAGATGTACTGGGGTAGCCCAGAAGTCGTTTAAGGAGTCATTAATTGTGGATCAGTCAGGTTGTCAAAAGTTGGGATTTTGCAATAATAGTGCTTTGGATGGCGGAAAGGATCGTCAGAAGGTGAAGGAGGTGGAAGTGGAAGGGTTTAAGAGCCTGGGTGAGATTTATGAGATTGGGCCTAGGGCAGATGGGCGAAGAGCCATTGTTTTGCCTATGTCTTTCTCAGATGGGCCAAATTTGACAAAGGCGTTTATGGGGCATGGAAAGGGTATTATGGATGGGCCAGCGACTAGAGTGGGCCTTAGGGAATTTAGTAGTCCAATTCAGCCGGGGTCCTTTTGGGTCTCAAGGCATATTCCTCAGAGAATGTGGTCGATGGGGATATTAGGGCTCGATCGGCATCACGGCTTGTCTTTGAAGCAGTGTGCGATGGTGTGCCATAATTCCAGGTGAGCTTCTTTTGGGGTTTGTCAAGAGAACATTCGACAGCCAACTGCGAGCTTAATGCTTCCATTATTGGTAACGCTTCTGTTTCTGGTGGTGTCTCATCGGCGGCAGTTGTGGTGGATTCTTTGGAGGGTTTTGTGGATAGCGTTGAAGAAATTTCAGTTCATGATGCGCGATTTAGAAAAGGTCCTGTTTTTTCTACCTCAAATTGAAATTTGAGATTTTCCTACTGAAAATCTATAGTTGTGTTGTCATGCGACGGTGGGAAGGATCAATATAATTCAAATGAGGAATTTTCTGTCGGAAATTATGATAGCGGTGATGAGGTTGAGAATTGCCAGTTGGATTCCGAGGACGATGAAGGTGTCTCTGATTCAGAATCGTCAAATTCGTCTGTGCCTGAAACTGTTTCTGAGGATGATGGATATGATTCACGCTATCTGGAATTTTGGGAAGAGAGGGGTGTTTTGCTTGAAGAGCAGCTCAATTACCATAATGATGCTTTCTTTGTGGAGGGTAAAGAAGGTGATTCTCTTAGAAAAATCTCAGAGGTACGCTCTCTTGATACTTTTCAGGCAGGTGAGAAGTGACATTTTGAGAGGCCCATTCCTAATTCTGATTCTACGAAGGGGTTGCCAAGGGGGTATTCTAGGGAGGGGTTGGATATTCTTTCTTCTAAAGTTTCTGGCAGATCAATTGCAAGTCCTTTTGTTAGTCCAGTTGTCAGTTCACATATTAGTCCACTTCCAAATCTCAATCCCGATGAGAAATTTATTTCTAAGGGCAATGGTCAGGATTTGGGTAATTGTTCTAATAGTCGGCCTGTCAATTGTGTATGTAATCCTGGTTCTTCTTCTAATGATTGTAATGGCAAAGAGTTGGCTCTTATGGGGGATACAGTTGATCCATTGAATGGAGTGAATATTAGGGTGCAAGGCGGGGCATGTAAGTTATTGGTTGATCGGGCTAAGGATACAGGTTCGGAGATTGAGGTAATTGGTGAGGGGACAGAGGGTTTGAAAAATTTGGTTTCATTTCTTTTGAACGAAGAAGGTTGGACTACTTTGAAAGACTTCCTGGGTAAAATGAACTTATCCATTGTTAAGAGAAGAAGGAGAAGACCGGGCGAGGTCCAGAATAGAGGGGGGAGTAAACAGTGTCGTGAAGAAGGCAAATCCAAATAAAGGGGTTAGGGATTTGAGGAATCTACAGTCAAACATCAACTATGACGGTTTTGGTTTTTTGGAGTTGGTAGGGGTTGGTGAGAGTTTTAAATGGAGGTTGTCAATTGGAATGTTAGAGGTATTGGGTCCAAGAGGAAAAGAAGTGTCATATGGACATTGGTTGCCAAGCGAGGGAACCAAAATCCTTTCTACATCTCTCCCTTTTTTTTTTTTTTCCTTTTTGTTTTGGGTCCTGTCCAGATCCAGATCTACAAGCAAAGGATGAAATTAAGCGATCATGGGGACCAAGGTAAATATATAATGTTATATGCTTATAACAAAATTCCTAATGAAGCCCAAATGATCATGGGGGCCAAGGTTCTTCTCTTCTTCATCATAATTAGAGACTGAGAGTGTCTTAAGTAATCAGTATAGGGTGTAAAGGAAGGAACTGAAGGAAAGATTGGAAGAAGTTGTTTTTAAGGAGGAAATTTTTTGGTGCCAAAAAGCTAAGGTGAAATGGTTGAAAGAGGGTGATAACAATACTAAATTTTTCCATAGGGTGGCTAATGGGAGTAGGAAGAGGAAATTGATTAGCAAGTTAGAATTGGAGGATGGGTTAATTGTTGAGGATGAAGCAAGGATTGTTGATGAAATATTCAGATTTTTCTCCTCACTTTTTAGTTCTGTAGGAAGGGATGGGTCTGTATTAGAAGGGATGGTTTGGTCTCCTATTTCTGATTTGAGTGAGGATAGATTGGAAAGACCTTTTGAGTTGGAGGAGATTAGGTGGGCTGTTTTTGATTGTGGTAGAGACAAAGCTCTGGTCCTGATGGGTTTACAATGGCGGTGTTTCAGGATTGTTGGGATATTATCAAGGATGATCTTTTTATGGTTTTTGTTGAGTTTTTTGATAATGGGGTGGTTAATGCTTGCACCAATTCCACATTTATTGCTTGATTACTAAGAAACATGATTCTTTGAAAATTAAGGATTTTAGGCCCATTAGTCTTGTTTCATCTTTGTATAAGATTTTGGCAAAGGTTCTAGCCTCAAGATTAAAGGAAGTTTTGGGTGAAACTATTTCTCAGGTCGAGGGAGGCTTTGTGGAAGGCCGTCAAAGTTTAGATCTTGGTCTTAATAGCCAATGAAGTGGTGGAGGATTATAAGAAGAAAAGAGGGGGGGGGGGGTAATAATGAGGGTTTGTTATTTAAAATTGATTTTGAGAAGGCATATGATCATGTGGATTGGGATTTTTTGGATTTTGTGCTGGAAAGAAAAGGTTTTGGCATTAGATGGAGAAAGTGGATGGCTGGTTGTTTGTCTTCTACAAATTTTTCAGTGATGGTTAATGGGAAGCCAGGTAATATGTTTAAAGCTTCAAGGGGTTTGCGTCAGGTGATCCGTTATCCCCTTTTTTTGTTCACGGTAGTGGTAGATGCTTTGGGGAGAATGATAGATAAGGCTAAGGAGGCTGGTTTGGTAGGGTTTATGGTGGGTAGTGATAGTGTGTCTATTTCCGATTTGCAGTTTGCTGATAATACCCTGATTTTTGCTTCTGGGGATGAGCAAAAAATTTTAAATAGTCAGTCTATCTTACAGGTTTTTGAGTTAGTCTTTGGGCTTAAAGTTAATATGAGTAAAAGTGTCATTGTGGGTATTAATTGTGTGGAGGAAAAAGTTCATAGGTTAGCAAATCGTTTAGAATGCTCTTTGGGTGGGTGGTCGTTAACTTATCTTGGCCTTCCTTTGGGAGGGAATCCTTTGTCTGAGTCTTTTTGGAGTCCTGTGATTGATAGAGTTAGGAAAAGGCTAGATGGTTGGAAAAGAGCATTAATCTCTAAAGGTGGGAGGTTGGTTTTGGTTCAATCTGTTTTGTCTAGTATTCCAATTTATATTTTGGCTATTTTTTGAATTCCTTCTAAGGTGGCCAGATTGTTTGGGAGGTTTATGAGGGATTTTTTATGGGAGGGTAGTGGTGAGGGGAAGAGGGATCATCTAGTGAGTTGGGATATTGTGTCTAAGTCTAGAAAGCAAGGGGGTTTAGGTTTGGGTAATATTCATAAGAGGAATGTTGCTTTGACGGCTAAATGGCTTTGGAGGTTCCCCTTAGAGAGTGATTCTCTTTGGTATTCTATTATTAAAAGTAAGTATGGATTACAGAACAATAGATAGGGTGGCTTTGGCAAATTCCAGGACTTCGGCTAGATGTCCTTGGAATTTATTTCTCAAGGGTGGGAAGGCTTTGTGGATTACACTTCCTTATTTGTGGGGAATGGGGATTTGGTTCGGTTTTGGGAAGATCTTTGGTCTGGGGATGCTCCTTTTTCTATCTCCTTTCCTTGTTTGTATAGATTGTCTTTGGCACATAATGCTTCCATCTCTTCTATGGTTTCATCTTTATTCCTTTCTCTCAGTTGGGATTTCAAGTTTTTCTGGGATCTCAATGAGAGAGAGTGTTGTGAGTTTGTTTCTTTATTATTTTGTTTGGAAGGCTTTTCCTTGAGAGAATTTACCCCCGATAGAAGGATTTGGCTTGCGGATTCTTCGAGCATCTTTTCTTGCAAGTCTTTTTTTGAGAAAATGATTGAATGCCTGTCTTTCCTTCTTTTCCCCCTTTTGCTCTGATTTGGAAGTCGAATGTTCCTCTCAAAGTTAGATTATTTGCTTGGTCTATGGTTCATAAGAGAATAAATACTAATGAGATGCTTCAAAGGAGGAGACCTTCTTTGCTTTTATCTCCTCAATGGTGCATTATGTGTAAAAGAGATATGCAGAACATTGATCATCTTTTTGTTCACTGCCCTGTGGCTAGGTGGCTATGGTATAGACTTTTCAGCTTTGGAGGGGAGTCTTGGGTTATGCCAGACTGTTTTTCGAGATTGTTTCACATCCATTTCTGGGGTCTCGAGAGGGGCAAGAATGCTGTGGTGTTGTGGAATTATGCTTTCCTGGCAGTCTTTTGGGTTTTGTGGATTGAAAGGAACTCAAGAATTTTTGATAATAGGGAATCCTCTTTGGCTGATCTTTGGGACAAAGTGCATTTTCTGGGTTCTTTTTGGGCTCACTATTCTAGAGAATTTAGGGATATTCCTTTGTTTGTCTTGAGTTCAGATTGGAGGGCTGTCTGTTGTTAGTCTCTTTGTTGTTAGTCTTTTCTTTTTTGTTTCTTGTTGCTTGCTAGGCAGACTTCTTTTCCACCTTTGTATTTATTTTGACCATTAATAATATTTATTCTTTGTTACTGATTAAAAAAAAATGAAAAACATGCTATTCATAAGTCTAAAGTACTGGGTGATGAACTGCATCCTCTTTTATTATTATTATTATTATTACTGTGATGTACATGATAGCAAATTAGACTGCTTTGGGTTTCATATTCTTGCATAATTTAGTGAATATCATTCACATCATTCTAGTTTTTCTTATCTGTCTCTTTTTGTTCATATTGTTATTCTATAATATTGATGTCACGCTCATAAATTGTCTGTTCAATGTCTATTTTTGTCTTGCAACAGCGGATCCTTTTGGTGTGGAACTTGTAATTCCTGATTGCTGCGAGGACACGGAGGTGGTTCCCCAAAAAACATACTTCGGTGGACAGGAAGGTGTTGGAGAGTATGTTTGGTATAGAACAAAGAATAAGCTTCATGGATCTTCTTTGATGGATATATCTAATGCTTGTGAAGATGTTCATGAGTGTGGAACAACATTGTAAGTTTTGATAGAATGAAATAGATTTGATTTTTTGGAATTGGTCTCTATCTAGCAAACAAACTCCAATGAATAATGTGTTACTGTGGCAGAACGTACACTCCATCACTGGAAGATGTGGGCGCTTATTTGGCCTTATTTTGGCTGCCCACTCGTGCAGACGGGATATGTGGAAAGCCATTAGTTTCAATTTGCAACTCTCCGGTTATGCCAGGTTTGACTTTAGTTCTTGACCTCTCTTTTAGATATAAAAATTTATATATCTGGATTGTGTGACCAATGTCCTGTCATTAGCATTGGCTAAATAAGGAACTTCCATTCTAAAGGCATCCTCTAAGTATTATGTTGAAATGATTTTGAATTGTTTAGAAGTAGAATCCGTTGTATAGATTTCATCTGGAGCTTGCATAATTCTTGATTTCGATTTTTAAGCATCGGATGAGCTTCAGTATTTACAATCATTCATCTAGCTGATTTTGGCCATAAGAGATGCAACCTTTCTGAAGCCTTTGAATGGTTGGGATGTTGGTCTTATTTAATGCATGTGTTCCTGCTGCCATATGTAATGGTTAACCTTCGGCCTAAATCATACCAGGGGTTTTCAGTTCATTTCCTTTGAGTCTTGTTCTCTAACACATTGAAGTGAAATAATGATGCAGCTTTTCCAGTAGTTTCTAATGTTCATGTGAAGGAGTTGTCTTCGGGTATTTATACTGGAGAGGGAGAATATTTTGGTGGATTTGAGGGTTCGAGCCTCTTCAGCTGGTACAGGGAAACTAACGAGGGGACTATCATTCTTATTAATGGGGCTAACTCTAGAACTTATGAAGTTACAGATTCAGATTACAATTGTCGATTGTTGTTTGGGTAACTGCTCTGTCTCAGTTTTTATTACTCTAAACTAAATAGTGTCTACTAGAAAGGCATGCAAACTATATAGTATTTAATGACATGTTAGACTTGTCTACTACTCAATATTACCAGAAAAGGTATTATTCTGTTAACTTTTACTCGAATGTCATTGCATCCCATCTTTTGGATACGTTCAGTTAGATAACTCATGCAACATTCACCACATTTATCAAATATAACTATCAACTCTCTCTCTCCCTGTCTCTCTATTCTTTAATTGTATGACTAGATCTCTTGGAACTTTTATAAACCTTCTGTTGACACTTTCTGACATTTAGTCTATTAATTTGCATATTTACCATTGAAATCTCACACAATAACAGATCTTGAAAGAATAATTCGCCATGAAAGTTTATTCTGGCGTTTGATGTAGTTATCCTTTAGTTCTATCTGAATACATGGAGAGAGTCGTAATGAGATCATCTTTTGAATTAAATGAACAGAGAGGAAAATGCAGGTTATTTGTCTTCCCTATCTCATTCCTAAAATAAGAAATGGAAATTGCAGTTTTTCAGTGTTGGAGAGTTGGTGTCAGGTTAGCTTCTGTGTCGGCATAATATACTTCTATTGTGCAAAAGAACCCTATTATTATTGCTATTTTTTTAATGGCGTTCGAGTGAAATTGGCCTATTTTTCACCAAATATTGTATCCTGGGGAGATATGACCTTTGAACCCATGTTTGACATGCTTGATTAAAAGTTGGTATAGGATAGGATAAGATAAGCTTTCCCTCCAAACACTTATATACACAGCTACTCCAGGTATCATTCTAGATTAAAAGGCAGGATAGTATACGGAGAATTAAGTAGGATAAGCTTTCTGATTTGATTCCTATATACACAGCTAATCCAGGTACCACTGCTTGGTACTGGGTTGGATATACGCCTGGAATGGATATAAATATCCTATCTGCTTTTGGTGTGCAATCGATACATAAGTACACTGATTTTCAATCACTTAAGAGTTAAGATGAAAGAGGCAGGGTTGCCTTCAAACTTATTGGATACTAAAATGAAAAGAGAGTGTTCCTAAATCCTTTTATGTATGGACTCAAAAGTAATATACCTTCGTTTGAATATCCTGCTGTTCCTTGCTCTCCAAATGAGCCAGGTTACTGCCAATAAGGCACATTTCTACAAACTTTACTGTAACAACCCCCAACACCACCCCCTCCCCCCCCCCCCCCCCCCCACACACACACACACAACAAACAAACAAACAAAAAAATGCCAAGAGATGATTCTGGCTAGGGCAAAATCAGAGAATGGGTTGTCCATTGTCCAACAGACACCTGCCAAATGAAACAACTTCTGGGAGGTCAGTACTCTAACTGGGCTGTTGGTACGGAGATGCTCAATGGATTGCTGAGGCTCTTTGCATTGTAAATCTGAGATGATAATGCTCCATAGCCTCCATTGTTTTTGGTACAGGAATTCCTATAAAAATGGGAAATGCCCTACCTTCGAGTGTGGTCTGAACTATTGATTTACGTAAGGATGGGCCTATTTCCACACCCTTTTATACTAAATCCACACCCTTCCATGAGTAAAAGTAAGGGAAAGTGTGAAAATAAGGCATGAGGGGTGTGGATTTAGAGCAAAAAAGGTGTGGCAATAGCCCCACCCTTTACATAATTGGTAGTAACCAATTAGGGTTATGATGAAACCCTAGAAATTGATTTTATTTATTTTTGTTTCAACATTGTGCTCCCAACAATATGCTGTTCATATTTCTTGTGTTTATTGATTCATGAATTTCTGTATTTTTTTTTGCTACCCCCCCCCCCCCCCCCCCCAAATAAAAAAGAAAAAATAAAAAAGAAATGGAGATTTATTGTTCAATCTATATCTGTTTAGTCTAACTTGTTCAAATGCATATCACAGATATACACCAGTTCGCTCAGATTCAGTTGTGGGAGAACTCAGATTATCTGAGCCGACTAACATTATTCTCCCAGGTAGCTAATCCCATTTTAAAAGTGCTTTTCTTCATTTTCGTTCTAAATTGCACAATGACTTGTATTAGTTGTATAAGACTTGTCTTTTTCTTCCCTAACATATTTTGTTTTTGATTAAGTAAATATTGTAATTGAGCAAAAAGCGCACAGCCTGAATACATACATACAAGCGCTTGCCAAAAGAGAAAAGAATAAGAAACCTCAATCTAAATCTTAAGTAAATCAAAAAAGGAAATAAATGAGGGGTTGTGATTGTTAGAGTAACTATGAAACCACCTGTTCGGACATCCCACATCCCACATCGATTAAATATTGAGTTTAACATGGTATCAAAGCATGTTATTCTTGGACCCGTTTTGCTCGTGAGCCCGTCTTTGTTGTCCATGTGACAGGCTATTTGAATCTTGTTAAGCCTGCACGTGAGGGGGAGTGTTGGGAAGTCCCACATCTTACATCGATTAAATATCGAGTTTAACATGTCTTCATATACCTGTTGGGGCCCTCCACTTATAAGCTTAGGCTTTTAAGTGGGAAATTTAACACCACCAAAATAGAGTCTTTACAAAAGAAGACTTTAGATCAATGATTGAAGTTTCCTTATATTCAAAATTTTGGAGGTTTTTTTTCTCTCCCTAGGGCACCAAAAGAGCGCATGCTGGAACCATAACCCATACCATCTTTGCCTTCTTGTTCATTGTCTTGATTCGCCAGCCAGATAGAAGGTTGTGAGGATGCGAAGGCAAAACCCAAATGAATCCCAAAGAGGTTGAAAGTAAATGTCCAAAGGCTCCTCCAAACATTTGAGCATCTCATTCTTTCATAACTTCCTAAAGTCACTTTATTAACATTTTGTGTTTTTCTCATCACATCTTAATATTTTAAAGCAAGCATCATAATGTTATTTGGGGTTTTCCTAAATGATTTTTACAATAATCTAAAGGAAATCTGATATAACGACGGAGGCATGCAAACAGTTTTTGTGGTGAAAGACAAGGTTTCATACACGCAAGTCTTCCTTGTGGTTTTACTGAAGCGTGAGAAATCCCCAACTTGTGGTCAATGATGCTTATAGAGTTTTGAGTCACAGGGTGGCATTGAGAGAGGCTTACATGGATAGTTAAGGTGACAAAAATTTGATTTTGAGGCTTAAATCTTGAAACTCATCACTGAGAATTGTCTCTCAATGTGATGGACACTGTGTGATAAGGACTGTGTACAGTTATTAGTGTCTCACGTTGTTATTAGGTCTCTGACATGAGGGCTTGTGACTGATCTGAATGGGACATAGGGTTCTATGCCTGGGATGGCGCTTGACATAAGCCTAAGGCAATGGTAAAAACACAATCATATCTCAAACGATCTCCAAGAAAGAATGCTTGTTTTCAAAGGTTTTGGTGTTTCTCTCTAGCCATGAAACCCATAAAATCAACGGTGTAGCACAAGACCATGAAATTTTTCCCCTTTTCTCCTCCTCAATATCATAAAGGCAATCTCTAGTAAAGAGGCATGGTGATATGGGATCACCCGACTCAGCCTAGTCAAGAAGTGCAAATTTTTCGGCTTTCCCTCATTCTTAAATTTGTTTATGTAATTGAGTTTCCAATTTTTAATGCCGATTATAGTGGGTTGTTGAGCTTGTTGGTGAACAATAAGTGTGTTCCTTTTCCTCTATCCCTCTAATGGACAAAATTTATAGACGCTTCAGTTATTCTCAAGTTGTTGCGAAGATTGATTTTGTTTATATTCATTGTAATGACTTTTTAATCAAGCTACAATCGGGGTTCTTTCTTTTATGTGCCTTTACCTTTTGTTTTTGTGACTATAATCTGCGTACTTTCCTGATAGATGCTGGTCATATTTTTCCCTTATAGGGTGGGCTTGTTTCACATCTTGCTTTTTAACATACTTCTAAACAATATTAAACAACCTGTCATGACACATTACAAACTATATCTACATATACTACCATATTGTTCTCAAGTGGTTACATAACATCATAGCATAACTGTATCTCTTACACATAATTTACATCAATTACATAAATTCCCAAGATTTCCCATTAATACAAAATCTTTCAGTACAAGTCTCAAGCCTTCTTAATCTTTCTCATCCTGAAAATATTATATAAATAACATAATGAGCTACACAGCTCAGTAAGAAATCATCTAACATGCTTTATATTAATTTTTATATATCATCATGATATCATAATTTCTAGTAAATGATGAATTCAAAGAAAACTCTAATTTACATTGTGGTAAGACATCAATATTCTCATACCTGAGCTCCTATTGTATATCACAACCTGTAAAATACAATTAAAGATAATATGTATAGGCTTAATGCCAGAACATGTTATCATACAGCAACAGCACATATAGCTCCACGCATATATGTATACTTGTCATTGAATCTATGTCAACCGATCCAATATATTAGTCCACTAACTTTAGGACATCCTCAATCCCAGCTATGTCTCTTCAATCATAATCACAATATCACAATTAATATTTAGAAGCATTTATCACATGCTAATATGTGCTACAATATGAAATAAAGTCATCCAAACACTTCATAAGATAAAACATCAGTTTTAACTTTTATTGAATCATAGACCACTCAATTTCTATTTATCAAATTCGTAAAAATTATAAAACTTGCATTCATTATGTTTAGTTTAGCATCGGGATCCTAATGGTTCAATCTGTTCATTAATTGGAGTTCATTAGGGTCATAATCTAGAAATTGAGTTAAACTGTAATTTTCCCCAAGGGTAAAAATAACATTGCAAATATTATAAAATTTGCATCATCATGTGTTAAGTGGTCTCAGCATTACTGGTTGTGATATTTCATTTCAATTAGAATCAAATTTGAGCTTAATAGTAATTAATTATGCAATTAGGACTAAATTGTTATTATGCTAAACTTTAGGGGTGAAAATGCAAATTTTAATAAAATTTCAAGATGTGCCAAAAAGTTAGTGCTCGTTAAATTGAGTGTAGTGGTTCAAACCGCGTAAAAAGTGGAGTTAATTTGAAATTTATAAACACGTTTTAAGTTGATTTACGTTATTTAAAACGCTTTAAAAACCTTAAAAACCCATTTTTAGTAAACTACTTTCCCGTGCACTAAATACCACCAAATTTTGATAGTAAGTATAAAATATATTTAAAAAAATTACAAAAAATTTTGGGATGTAGTGGGGCCCACATGTGCCCTCACATGCCTGGCGCATGAGGCCCACTCTCAGTGCGTGTGGTCCACGCGCCTTCCCCAAAATTCTTGCAATTTTTCTGATATTTCTTCATTTTGACCCGAAACTTTTAAAATTCATTTCTCAACAAAATTGAGTGATTCAAATAGTGGTGTAAAGTTTGAGATGTCTATTTTTAAGGAAAAATATCAATTGAGGTTCAAACATAACAGAGATTTATCAAATTAGAACTTAAAAGTTTTTGGTTCTAAACCTTAGCCCGAAATCTTTAAGAATTTAATTCTCCTTCTACAATAAACAAACCATATTCTACCAAATTTGATATGATATTTACATGACATAAGGAATCTACAATATAAAAATTAGAGCCTATGATCAATTAGAGAGAGAATTAAAAGATTGAATATTGAAACTTATTTGAAGCTTTTAAAAATTAAAATTTCGTAACCTATGCTATGACTTAATTCATGAAATTATTATGGAACATGTTTGGGATGATAACTTTACCTAAACCCTCAAAGGTTTTGGCTTGAGATCATCTAAATCATAAATTTGAAATTTCACTCTCTTTTCTCTCTTCTCTTTCTTGTTCTTTCTTTTCTTGTTTGCCAAATAGAGTGGCTGCACCTCCTCACCCCAATTTATAGTAAAAATTCATAGCAGTAATATGGATTTTTCTTCCCTCCAAATGTTGCCACCTATTTTTTTCCTTCAAAAATTCGATTTTCTTCATGTAAAGAAAATTGATTTTTCAGCATTTTAATCCCCAAAATTGACACCTACTAATTCAGTAGAAAATATTATTATTTAAATAATTTTCGGAATTTTCCATCATTTTCTATAATTATCTCCAATTTTCTCAAAGATGCTGTTCTACAAATTAATAAATACCAAACATGTCCTAAACTGAATTTTTGTTATTTTAATAATATTTTTACACCTAAATCACCTCAGTGATAATTATCTTAACCTTAATTAACCTTATTAGCTATTTTTAATAATTATCGTAGCTAATGATTTGTTGATTACATTAATTATCCCAATAATAAGTAAATTTCCAAAAATTAGAGAAATTTTTATAATCTTATTCTTAAGATAATATAATTATCAGGGTTATCACAGCTTGCTAACCAATTTCGTTTATAATCATCTTCTGCCTTATGATGTCTTCACCAATGCTCATCTGAAAACCAAGTTTAGCATCTGTTAGTTGAAGTGTGAAGAATATCAATTTATTTTTAATCTGGAAATTGCATTTCGTTTCAGAGCTTCTGAAAGTTGAGATGCTAGCTCTCACTGGAAAGGCAGTTGAAGGAGATGTACTCACTGCTGTTGAAGTGATTCCAAAGAGTGAGACTCAACAACATGTTTGGAACAAGTACAAGGAAAACGTCAGATACCAATGGTATGGTGAATTTTTGTACTTCATAGCATGGTGATGTCATTCAAATTCTTTTTGCAAAAGCTATTACTTTTAGGAAAATTTTAAAGTATTGCAAAATTTCAAGTTAGTTTTGTGAAGGGTATATAGGTAACATTTTTGCCTCTTCACAAGAGCTGAAAAATCTCCAATGAGGAAAATTCAAGGAAAGTTGCCTGGTAAGGATGTCCAGACATGGCATTCATTGTTATGCCTGTGTCTTTATGCATCAATAGGCTGTCCAGACAGGCCTTCTATGGTTTTTTGTGGGAAAGTGAGAAGGTTTTTCCAGCTACGTAGAATATCAACTGATTTGTAACAAAGGTTCTTTAATCAATAGTATGACTTTGCTCCTTATACGCGGCATGTATGGTGCAGGTTTTGTTCACCAGAAATTGGAGATAAAAAGTCCTTTGAGCCATTATCATCGCAGCGTTCCTGCTCCTACAAGGTGCGATTGGAGGACATTGGTCGTTGCCTGAGATGTGAATGCATTGTGACTGATGTGTTTGGAAGGTCGAGTGAGCCAGCATATGCTGAAACTGCTCCCATTTTGCCAGGTCTTATTCTTTTCATGCGCATCCACTTGACTAGAAGCTTCTCTTTCGTTCAATTAATCGAATGTGGTTACCTTCCTTTGTTGCATGGATGTGATTTCTAAGTAACGAAGTATCTTGAGTAATTTTCAGAAAAAATGGTCTGGTTTTAGTTTTTACTGTGGTATGAGCATCACTATATATAGGTACATGCAAATAAGTAAAAATGGGTATCCATTATTCATTTTATTTCTGACTTACAAAAATGTGGATTCCTCTTAAAAGTTACTTTATTTTCTTGTTTTAGGTATTCCTGATGTAATTCAAGTTGCACCAAGTTTGGCCAATTAGAATGTCTTCATCCCCCCTTTCTCTTTAAGATGTATATCAGGATGTTTAAAATATGGGAATATATATATCTTTCTCATTTATTTTAGAAATATTCACTTTAAACAGGCTCATCTTACTTTTAATTGTTATACTTAAATTTTTTGCTGTCATGGACTGCTGAAATAAATAACCTTGAGATTTAGTTGAGGGCTTTCTGAGATAATTTTTTGGTGATTTATTCATGGAAGTTTGTAAAAGTTTTTTTTTTAAAAAAAAAAAATTTAAATTTAAATTTATTTCTTCATTGCTTAGAAATGTTTTTTTTTTCCTGCTTCCACTCATGTTCCTTTTTTGGAATGACCCGGACTAGATGCTTAATAACATCATTAGCTGTTGTAGTTGGAAGATTAGTGATTCTCAGCATATTTGTCACAGTATTTATTTATTTTAATTCAATGTTTTGTTCTTCTTCAGGGATCCCTAGGATAGATAAGTTGGAGATTGAGGGAAGGGGTTTCCACACAAATTTGTATGCTGTCCGTGGCATTTATAGTGGAGGAAAGGAAGGAAAAAGTAGGATCCAGTGGCTTCGATCAATGGTTGGAAGTCCTGATCTTATCTCTATACCAGGTATGCTGAATCATTGAGTTGCTCCTTACAACTTAGAAATCCATATATAACATCTTTGGTAACATTACCTAGGAATTCAAATGTAACATCTTTGTTGATATTTAAGTATTTTCCATAATTTTTTATTATCATTTATTTATTTTTGTGATCAGAGAATTTATAGGAAATGGAAAAAGATGCAGGTTAGTGAAAATGGATGGGTAAAAATGTTTAATGGGGTAGAACATAGGCAAAAGACTAGATGTAGTAGATCTGTTGAATTAGGGGTCTATTGGAAACCTTAATTGCGAAGGCATTTTATAGGGTTTTTTTTGTTGTTGTTGTTTGACTAAATATGCTGCTTTGCAAGTTGCATTGGCATTAAAAAGAGAAGAGAATATATATTTGTTAGAGGGAAAAGAATCAGAAGATAGAGCTTATCTGGACAATTTGTTATCTTAGTTAGCTCCACTAAATCCAATGTCGAGCCAATGGATACCACTGTTGAACTCCATCAAAAAGGGGAAGAAAAGAAAAGAAAAAGAAGCTCACCATTTAAATCCATCATTGAAAAACAAAGAAAAGAAGAATTACTCATGGATCATATTGGACACAACTCCAGCTACTCTTGTCAGATGGGAATCAGCTGATTCCATTTTGAAATTTACCTTATTGGTTGCATGCATATGTTTAAGTTATTCGCTTACTAGACTAAATGATATCTGATCAACATCTACTCGAGTTTAAATTCCTGATCATGGTCAATAAATATTTGGCTACTATGCTAGTTGGTGGCATCAACCTTTCTTCATTTTATGACTTTGCTGAACTTAAATCTTATGAGCCAGCATCCGTAATTCCATGTCAATGTTAACTGCAAAAATTTATATGATTTTGCAGGGGAGACAGGGAGAATGTATGAAGCTAATGTTGATGACGTGGGGTACAGGCTGGTGGCAATTTACACTCCCGTAAGGGAGGACGGAGTAGAGGGCCAACCTGTTTCTGCTTCAACAGAGCCAATTGCAGTTGGTATATTTTGAATCACTTCTCTTATTTGTGATCATATATTCTTTTTTGTGTTCTACTGCTTTCGAAAATTAGGGTACCTTTTTTTGCCTGCTTATTTAGTTTGTGTACATTGTGCATTACCCTGTGATTATACCATACTATTTCTACTTTTTCATATTTAGTATTTTTTCCAATTCTTTGTAGTTGGCTCTGATTAAAGTGAAAGCATATTTATGATAATTTCCAATCCTTCAATATATATATATTACAGATGCTGATTTGCAAGTCACCTTTTTCTGACTTTTTTTATTTTTTTAATTTTTTAAAATTTAAAATGTTTGGTCCCTTTGTTGATATACCAAGTGACCTTCCCTATTTTTTCACTAACATTACTTTATTACTCTGTTTCTTAACAATTTAAATATTACTGCTTTATGTTTGTTGGGATTGTGTAAGAGCCATGAAAGGTGTTTTGGGATGCCATACATGTCCGAAGTAGTAGGTTTTAATTGTATGAGTAGAATTTGGTAAGGTAGCTATACCTTAGATGTACAAGATTGTAAAATCATAATGTCCCTAGGGAATAGGCAAACACCCCAGTTGAAGGTAATTGCGAAGTTTGACCTGGCTGAGGTTGCGAGGTCACCTAGTGCCTACTCATGGAAACCCTCTTGGGAAACTGTTTAGGCAACTGGTCTAAGCCTAGCTTCATTTGGATTGGCTGAGTTCATGCTCAAATTTCACGCCTGAAGTTGAGTGTGCATCTAAGTTATTGTCTAGGTTGAAGTACTAGAATGTAAAACATTTTTCTGAAGGCAATTTACATTAAATTTTTACAATGTTATGAAACATATTTTGCATTTTAGAAATAGACAATTAGAAGAGGATAGGTGGTATGAAGTTTGGCTGGTAATTGTATGCTTTTGGGTTTGGTTCTGCATCTTGGTAAATGATATAATATTAATATAGAATATTTTGGCTCTTAGATTAAAGGCAGGCCTGGCTCAGACTGATGCCAATTTCATAGAAATTGATCAATTTTGGGATGAGATTGGGATTGGGCAGCGTGTGCAGCTGGGTTCTTTACTTTAGGCTGAGCTCTGCCTGACCTTGCTGTCGCAGTTCAGCCTGTCTTTTACTCCTCGTGAAGAGCACAAATGTTATCTGTAACTGTCATATCCTAGTAGGCATATTATGGAGATTCAATGTTTTATTTATTATTTTTATTTTTTCTAATTAATATCTTGAGGTGTGAAAATATGAAGACGAATTTATATAACATAGTTATTAGGCCATGCTTATTTTGTGTTGCTGAATGCTGAGAAGGTATGGAACACATCCTTACTCATAGAATGAAAGCGTAGAAGAGAATTTCGAAGACATATTAGATTATTGATGGGACTAAAAAGGATATTATTAGAAATGAATGCTTTGTTAGAAATTTGAGTGTTAAGTTTCTAACCTAAAAGCCTAAGCTATTAAGTGGAGGGCTGAAACAGGTAAAGGAAGACATGACAAACCCAATATTTGGGCGATGTGGGACATGGTATATTTTGGACATGGTATATTTCCAGCATGGTAGCTTCAGTCTGTGACAAGATTGAGAGAATTAACTTATGGATTGATTTCTACAATATGGCCAATCACAACACAATTAAATATGTGCGGTTCTTTTTGCTACCTTTTTTACTTTTCTTTTTCTTCCTTTTGTGGGTTGAAATTTATTCTACATTTATAATTTATTGGTTCAATGAGTTTTGTGCGAATCTAGCATGCTCTCCAGCTTCTCGATATTATTTTTCATTTATTTTTGGTATTTGATCTATTTATAGAGCCTGATGTTCTTAAAGAAGTGAAGCAGAAGCTTGATCTTGGAGCTGTGAAGTTTGAGGTGTGAATTTTGTCCCTTTTTATTTATGTTTTAAACCTTTTAGTTGATTGATAGATTTTGGAACGATTTTGCAAAAACTTATATTTTTCCATTCTGTTAAATAAGTGCACACAGGTACCCAACGAACACAGAGAAAGTTTGACTGTTAGAATCTGCAGTTTATTTATATTTAATCTTGGTTTTATTTAGTGACTAAAGTCTTCAATAATCTTGTTGATGAAGCAGTGCTTAATAGTTTTGACACCACATAGGTGTGAAAAGTCCACTGTGATAGCTCCTCTTTTGGCTAAAAGGTTAACTATTGAGTTAAAATATCCACAACTCTAGCCTACCCCTTTAAAAAGTCGTATCGAAAAACCTGTGCGGAGTAATTGACATCCTTGAATGCCTGCCACTTACCAGTTATTCTTCATTTGCACATGGCTTAACAAAGTATATATGTGCATATCTTACTCAAACTTATGTCGATGTAATATGATGAATAAGGATTTTCCTCCTTGTGTGCAACTCAATTATTCAGTTATACAGGAGCTAATTTAATGTAAAATAGGCCTCAATGGTGTGTATGTTTGCTAAAAATTTTAGAATAGTGGATTTGAATAACTTTATAATTTTAATAGCTTTTTCTGGGAGCATTAGATATTAATGATGTTTTCCTTATGAAGAATATTATAACTTAGAAGAGTTATTCTCTTTGTTTATTTCTAATCTTCAGTTGAAATTAAAACTGACCAATTGTGGGTGTTCAAATCTGTATGGATTAGTTTTACTAGACCAGTGGTTTTAAATATTGATGAAAACATGAAATTCTCCAATTTCATTAGCAATTTTGAAAATTTATGGTTATGAAAGAAGTCATTTCTAAGGACTGAGATTGTCATCATAGCATTTCTTTAGCATCATTGTTGCACAAGGAGTGTGGCTAAAGCGTTTAGTATAACCTTTCATACTGGGGGTGTTTGTCCCATCACCATTCAAGTTCTTTCTTGCAACTCATCTTTTTCCTGGTTGCTGAGCCCAATTTTCTTTTTAGGTACTTGTTTTTATTGTAATTATTTCTTTATTTTAACAATTATATTCGCAATTTTTTTTTTTAGGTTTTGTTTCAGGATCGGAATTTAAACCTTTTAGAAATTCCAACTATGAAACTTTTAAATTACATATTTAAATGTATGCTTGATTCCTTAATTACTTATGCACAAAATTTTCAGAATTTCTTCACCAGATACATAAAGCACAACTTTCTAGATTATTGTGTTTTTATCCTGCACAAACTCACTACTTAGTTATTTGGAAACAGGCATTGTGTGACAAGGATCGATCTCCAAAAAAGGTAGTTATCTTCGGTTTCATATTCTATTTATGTTATAAAAGATGGAGAAAGAAGCCTCTTAATTATCTTTGTCATTGTTAATATTGCAGATTCCAGGAGTGGGGAGTCTTGAAAGAAGAATTCTAGAAGTTAATAGGAAAAGAGTCAAGGTTGTGAAGCCTGGTTCTAAAACTTCTTTTCCGACTACATGAAATTCGTGGAAGTTATGCACCTCCCTTCCATGTAAGTTTTTGTCTGAAATTTAAAGGGACAAGCTCGTGTTTGATTCAATCTATGTTAAGTTCATACAACATGTATTTGAATGTTAAATTCATCTAATCCCCAAACCGTAAGACATGGGGAAAAGTCTATACTGTTGAGGTATTCACTTTTGTTTTTGGTCTTCCCCCCAACCTCCCTTTCCCCTTCCCCTTATTTTCAATAGAAATTTATTCCCTGGTGTTAAAAATGATGTATTGAGTAATATGGTGCGTCTAACATGGATACTAAACTCATATAAAAAACTATGTAATAACAGACGTATTAGAAGTAGCGCTGGAAACTTGTAACAAACTTGGAATATGTTCCTCTCTTAATTCCTTAATTTTATTAAATTTGTTTAGAATCCCTACAAAGTAACATTTTTTCATGCATGGATCTACCCCTCGTCTGAGCTCTATGATATCTATTGCTATAACACATCCTCTTACTAAACAATAATACAACTGATAATGGAGACAGATGTGAGATGATCGATGGAGGTTCCCTATATTGGAGAGTGAAAGGGGAAGTCTCTCTATGCATAACATAAATGATAGGAATGAAGGATGGACTCCCAGACCATTCATCCCAAGTAGAGAGCTAACCTAGAATGGATTTATTTGAAAAAAAGAACAAAATCAGGCAAAGAAATAAATTTGAAATTGGCATACCCATGTGTAGTTTCAACATGGGTACTTCACAAGCTTTCGATGTAGTATCTCATTTGCATATTAGCAATGGAGAAAGAGATTGGATGTCCCATTTAAGCTAGTGCTTGGGGTCTATGTTACACGGGTTCGGGTGCGGGTACGTGTCTAGAAGTCGGATTCATTAAATCATTAAATATTAGGATATGCGGACTTGGTTAAAAAGGATCCAAAATTAGGTAGGGGTGTGGGGATACGTGTACATATGTGTGTGTGTGTGTCTATATATATATATATATATATATATATAAAATATGTGTAAAAGAATATAAGGTAGATATGTTCAGGGGTGAATTTAAAAATATTTTGAGGTTTTGGGGCATTACCATAATAATTAGTTTTTGTGAGTTTAAGTGGTAATTGGCAGCTGGTCTTTTTTTAAAAAAACCAAAGCTTGAGGACTTTGTTGAAATAAAATATAAAAGGATGGAAAGGGTTCTCAAGAGAACCCTAGATCTATTATGAGAGGAGCGGTGGCATGAGAGCAGTGACAGCATGAGTTCGATGGCACGACCCCCACCCCCTTTGACGATGATGTCGCCTTCTCTCCAGCATCCTCTTAAGACAAACCTCAAGTCCCCAACAACGACCTCTCTCTCTCTCTCTCTCCATTTCTTCTTCTTCTTCGTCTTCTCCTTCTCCACCCAGCTGTATCTGATTTTCAAGTGGAGTATCCAGCACGGATCCCATACCGGTACCCGTGTTGTGTTGTGTCGTGTCGACACTGGGTACCTTGGGGTAAACCGGCGAGTCCGTGTAACACAGCTTGGGGTTACTATTTGGTCATTTTTGGAATGGAGTTCTTCCTGGTAATTGTGCTTCGTTTGGTTAACAAGATGGGTGGAAAGACAAGAAGATAGGGAATCTTATGATAAATTTACCTGTTGTAAGTTTCCAATTTTTTAAATTTAATTTAATTTTCTGTTTTGCTAGCAACTAATTGTAGCATGTAGGAATTTTAAAACCAAAATATGAAGAGTTTAGGTTGAAAAACATTAGAAGGGTGGAATTGTTTTGTGAAACGAATAAACAGTTAACATTAAATCATTTTAATGAGTCACATATAACAAAAATGATGGGGAATGTTGTATGTTCATAAAGATGTGATTTTGTTTATTTATTTATTATGTTAAGAAATAGAGAAAGGCGTGTGTATTTTTCTATGCGCTATTATAGACCGGGAAACCTTGCTTTGGTGTCTCCCTTTGTTTCCACTACTCAAAATTACAAAAATAACTTTCTACCGACCTAAGAAATTATAAAATAAAGGGTTATAGTTGTCTAAACACACTATTGTGACTTTGCAAAAACAAGTGGTAATTCTCATTGATAAAAAGAGACTTTTTACAAGTATATACATAGGAGACTAACACTAAAATTAGGAACCGAGCCCTAATATGACAAAAACTAAAATATCTTTACTAAATAAAATATTTATAATAGTCCATCTTACACCCTCGTCAAACTCATGATGTGAGCTTGGAGAGCGTCAAGAATTTGTGAATAAACCAAAAACGAGTAGAGGTATGAGTGAGTAAAGAAATGTGTAGGCTGTAGGTAGAAGATACAAATGGCAAATGAATGAAGCCCAGATGTTGACGAACAAAGTAACAGTCAATCTTGATGTGCTTTTTGCCCTCTTGAAACACGGAATTATGGGCTATTTGAATAGCACTCTTATTGTCACAATGAAGAGGAGTCGAGGAGGAAATAGTAATGCCCAAATAAGACAGAAGCCAGTAAAGCCAAACAATCTCAGTAGTAGCATATGCCATAGCACAATATTCAGCCTCGACTGCTAGAGAGCAATAATTGACTCCTTCATGCTTTTCCAAGAAAGAAAAGAATCATCAAGGAAAACACAGAAGCCAGTAGTAGACTTGCGATCATCATATCACCAGTCCAATCAACATCGGCATAAGCCTTGAAGTCAGAGAGGAAGTAGAAGACAACAATAAGTTTTAGAAGATCGTTCCTCGTATACAGTGCAAGATGTGCAACAAAGAATCACAATGAGTATTATGAGGTGCAAAAACAAATTGACTAACAACATGAACAACATAAATAATATCCTGATGAGTGGCAGTCAGATAAACCAAAGAATCAACAAGCTTACGATATATAGTAAGATCATCCCAAGGAACACCATCAAAAGTATAGAATTTCACATGCAACTCAAGAGGAGTATCAACAACTTTCTCATATGTTAGTCGAGCACGATGGATAACTTCATTAGCATACTTAGACTATGATAGAAGATAACTAGAGTAGAACATGCAACCTCAACACCCAAGAACTACTATAGAGGGCCCAAATCCTTTATCTCAAATTCTAAGAAGAGATGTCTCTTCACCTTATCAATAACAAGAGAGTCTAAACCTGTAATAATCTTGTCTGTTTCATCAATACATACTTACCTTACATATATATATATATATATTTTCATCCACAAGCAAAAGAATAATAACCAAACCTTGAGAAGTATAGCGAATCAAGAGAGCTGAGTAATGGGATATAGGATGAAAACCAATTTGAGCCACTACTAACTGAAAGCACTCATACCAAGAATGATGAGATTGCTTAAAATCTTAAAGTGCACGATGCAGACAACATACATGGCCAAAAGGATGAGTAAGACTTGGAGGAGGACACACATAAACTTCTTTGGTGAGATGTCCATTTAGAAAGGCATTCTTGACATCAATATGAAAAAGTGGCCACTTTAGTACTAGAACAATAGAGATTAGAGTGCGAACAATAGTCATTTTAGCAAGAGGAGCAAAGGTCTTTTCATAGTCAACTCCATATTCCTATGAAAACCCTTTTACAACAAGCCTAGCTTTGTAGGGCTTAAGAGATTTATCTAAGTTGGTCTTTACCTAATAAACTCATTTGCAGCCATAGATTCTTTCCTGCTGGCAATGGAACCAACTCCCAACTATCTTATCAAAAATAGTTAATTCATTTTGCATTGGATTGATTCAATGGGGATCAACATAAGATTCTTTGTAAGATTGAGGTTCAAAATAAGAATGAATAGAAGAAAGAAAAGTACGTAAGAAGCAGAAAAACAAGTGTTAGAGAAACAAAGTCTTACTAGAGGAGTGTGTGTACGCATAGGATATTGGTGTTCAAGTTCAAGTAGGAGCACATCCGAAGAATCAAAGCTGGGATTCCTGAGAACATCGGAGTTGGAATATACAAGCTGGCTAGAGGAAGCCGCGTCTTCCTGTGAGAATAAACCGAAGGAAAAGAGGAAGGTGGAAGAGAAGAAACATTAAAATCAGAAATAAATTGTGCACAGGACTCATCAATAGGGAAGGGATTAATGTAAACTAAGTCCTCTTTGGAGATGGATGCAACTTTAGAGGGAATAGTAATGCAAGAAATATGTTCGAGGAAGACAGCATAATGGGACACTTAACTTTCTAGACATAGGATCATAAAACCTATATCCTTTGTGATGAATACTATACCCCAAAAACACACAAACCAGAATGAGGACTAGGGTGTGACTCAAAAATTACAAAAGTGTGATGTTTCAACGACAACCCTTGGCTCTGATACCGTGTGATTTTGCAAAAGCAAGT
Organism: Liquidambar formosana; assembly: GCA_039720395.1. Taxonomy (NCBI): domain Eukaryota; kingdom Viridiplantae; phylum Streptophyta; class Magnoliopsida; order Saxifragales; family Altingiaceae; genus Liquidambar; species Liquidambar formosana. The sequence continues at coordinate 15,218,815 of CM077835.1, read as the reverse complement.
GGTATTTCTCATTGAAAAAAGAAAGAAAAAGAAAGATGTATTACAAGCATATAAATAGGAGATTAACTAAAAAATTAGGAAACTAACCTTAATATGACTAAAAGACTAAATTACCCCTAATAAAATATTTATAATAGTATATCTCACAACTACAACTCTTCATAACTAGCCAACACATTCCAAACCCACTGATCCACATATCTCTTCTGCATTACGGTGGGATAACTGGGATGTTGTGTTGTACATGTATCACATGTGTTTCTACCTCTAGTATTAAGAGAAGAATATCGTTACAAAGAGGAAGGGTAAGAAATCCTTCACTAAATGGTCTCAGAATCTAACAGCCAGGAGATTTTGATGTATGCATCATGTACCTGCGAGCAAGATTATCTGATGGTTTGCCCTAGTGCGTTATTGGATCCCCTATCCAAACCTGAAGAAACGATTCTTGTTGGAAAATCCCACATCCTACATCATTTAAATATTGAGTTTGATATGGTTTCAAGTGTTTGGGCCCTCCACCTAACAACTTAGGATTTTAGGTTGGAAACTTAACAATTCTAATGCTTGATTACTTTTGGGGCTGTGTAGTGTTGATTATCTTAAAATAAAAAGCATTTGGTTGGCTGGTAGTGCTGAACCAGATTGGTTCCATGCTAAATATTGTGGAAAAGGATGGGGCTGTGGTCATGTTGTATTCGGTGAACTTGAAAGGCTTAAAATTAAAGGCATTTGATTGGTTGGTAGTGCTGAACTAGGTTGGTTTCGTGCTAAATATAGTGGAAAAGGGCAGGGGTGTGGTCATGTGTTCGGTGAATTTGATAGGCTGAAAACAACCCAATTGTATGACTGATCTTCACATAAAATAAAAATGAAATTAAAGTGTATTTATCATATCAGGCTGTTAGGAGAAGTCAAACTGAACCCATATGTCTCGGCTATGTTTGGACAGTTGGAATTTGGTAGTGAACTTAGATAGGTAAAACCGTAAAAACAACCCTGAGTATGTCAATTTTTAATACAAGTAGATAAGTGAAAAAAAATGCTAATTCTGATGGTTAGGCTGAGTAGAAGTCAATCCAAAGCCTCTTTCTTTTTTTTGGGTTGGGGGGGGCTGGGTTTGCAGGGTTATTTAAAGTGATAGGATTTGCATGTTCTGTTTGTTGTCTAGAATCATTTGATCATGACTATTTTTGACAATGACAATCTTTTTAGTGAACTTTTTATGGTGTCTCAGACCACTACACTAGTGCCATCTGTCAGTTTGTGGTGCTTGAAACCTGTTTTGAGTATGAACTCAGATACAAGTTCCTCCCAAAGTGAGATATCTTAGGCATGCTATTTATATTGTTCTTCAACCGTTGGAACCAGTTAGAATTATTTTTTGATTATTATTTTGGGGAAACTTTCAGAGAATATATTGACAATGAAGAGATTTGACTTGTTCCTTGATCCAAGTTCTTTAAAATCAAGTAGAAATAGATTTGGATGCAACAACTCTTCTGAAAAAATATCTCAACACTAGGATGATATATTCATTACTATAATTTGTATAATATCGGATACATGTAGTTACTATAATTTTGGCAAGGGAATGGTGATATCTAATCCTTATGCGGTTTTCATACCATTCAAAGTTTTTAGTGTCAATATCCTGTAGGTGGAGCTTTTCCGAAATGACCAACATCGGCTTAGGATTGTAGTGGACAGCGAGAATGAAGTGGATTTGATGGTGCAGACCCGGCACTTGCGAGATGTCATTGTTCTTGTGATTCGAGGCCTTGCTCAGCGATTCAATAGCACATCCCTCAATTCTCTCCTCAAAATAGAGACATGACTTCAATAGTACATAGAAATGTAAATTGTGTCGATATAGAAAAACACTCCTCATGTTGAGGTATGCATGCTATTCCCTCCAAGCAGAAAGGAAAAAAATATTCCCCTTTTCATACCATTTTTATTTTAGTGCATTATTGTTGTCAGTATGTCTTTCATGCCATATTATTTGTGTGTGAAATATGTTTTGTTAGGCAGATGGATTCAGGGTGTCACAATTATTGTATATTACAATTACAATGAGAATTTTCGAGTTATATGTGCAACACATTCGAACAGTTTTGTATCTGCTTCTTTTGCTAATTCGAACTTGTTTATTATCATTATATCTGTGTTTCAACCCTGAGGTAAATTTAAATATAAATATTTCACATCAGTCATTCTATCTAGCGGTTTCAGTGGTTTGATTTGGTGCAAATCTAGTGAGACTTGAACATGTATACTGAGAGTTGAGTACAAATTTGAGTCTAATGAATTCCAAATAATTATATTTAGGTTCAAATTTGATTATAAAATTGATAATCTGAATTGATAAAATAAAAAATAAAAAAGATTTCATTCAGGGTTTTTGTCCAATCAATAATTAAGTTTATAATATTGTGGGATTGTCAGATTATCATCAGAAAAATATGACTCATTAAATGTTATAGGTTTAATTGAGCTCAAATCTTAGTAGGATTTAACTAACCGAAGTCTGATTTCAATGGGTTTATAAATGTACTCATTTCGTCACATAAAGATAGACCTTATTTCGTTTTTGGCCATCTCAAAATAGTTTGTTATTTTGAAAAGTCAAATTATAAATATTCTTAACTTTCTCATACTATCTATTATTACACCAAGAATTATTTAAAACACAACCAATGCATTGATATTAGGGATAAATGTATTTTTGGAAAGAAAAGGTTGAGTGGATGACAAATCAATGTATTAATGGAATTTTTTTTTTAATCTATGTAGCTTTGTGCTCTTAAAAAGAGGCTTATCTTTGTGGGACAGGAAGAGTATCTTATAAATAAGATTTGATTTCGGACTGATCCAAATAATTTCTATAATTAGGGTCAATTTTGGATCATGGTGATACCCCTGGACAGCCCTAATTCTAATGTGATCATATAGGGCTATTTTAGGTCTGTTAAGCATTCTCTGAAAATTTGCACTACCCAAAGCTTTTGTGACACAACTGGTGGAGAGATCTAAAAGGAGGGGACAAGTGAAGGGTAGTTCTGGGTTTTCTTTTTATTTTTTATTTATAAATAAAAAGTCAGAACTTCATTTCAATGAAGAACCCAAGAGAGCGAGTTTAAGAGGTCTTACTGATCCAACAAAAACAGGCAACAGCAAAACGACTGAACCCCCTTCAATCACTGTTCTGGAATTTGGGTTGTGGCGTCACTAAGCAAGTCAATTAAGACAGCACTACTTAAAAGCTAGTCAAGATTTGACTCCATAGTCCATAGCGCTGCAATCATTAACTGAATGTCTGGAAGACAAAAGAACTTTGTTCTTCGCAAAAAAAAAAAAAAAAAAAAAAAAAAAAAAAAATTGCAAAAAACAAAAAACGAAAAGGACTTTGTGATTTATTTGACCTAGATAACAAAAGCAGAAACCCAAAAAGAAAGAAAGAAAAGGGCGAGAAGTTATTGTAAAGGGTTTTATATGGGATTATATAATATATGTATGAACGACAAAATAACAGTAATGGAAAAAGCTATACTGAAAAATTTGTTTTGAGCTCTTCCTAAGTGTTAGGAGTTTTTCGTAACTCAAGATCTATGAAATACGGTAGTAAAAACGTATAAACAAAAAACTCAAGAACATATAAGAGACATAAATTTACAGTGGTTTGGTAAAACTTTGTCCAGCTTTATAGAATTGCTGCAACTACCTATGTTCACGAAAAATGAACTAAGATTGTAAATGGTAAAAATTTCTACTTGAATGATAGATTTAAATTTATTTTATTATTATTATTATTGAGCTCAAACCGCACAACACAAACTCAACCTGGGCAATGGAAGGGTTTGGGACGTATGCTTTACATATTGGGCTTAGTCGATTCATGCAATCCAAACACAACATTTATAGTGTATGTTAATTTTTAGGGTAAATTGCTGAAAACCCCCCTTGAAGCATGGGAGGTCAATAGATAACCCTTTTTATGTTTTAATCTTGTCAATGTGCCTCCTTTATGTTTTAATTTTTGACAATGTGCCTCACCATCACTCGCCAACGAAAATTAGTCACGTGGTTAAACACGTGATACCATTAACGGACCCGTGTTGCCTAAAATCGTTGGAATACTCGCCGAAATTATGTCTAATTGGATGACCATCGATGATTGGTTTTGTTTTCCAATTGAATTAGGAGGCACATTGACAAAATTAAAACATAAGGGGGGTTGTGTGTTAACTCTCCCATACTTCAGGGGGTTTTCTGTAATTTATCCTAATTTTGATATTATTCGTATTTATATAAAGTATGATGTGTCATTTAATGATTGGCGTGGAAATCTTAGATTTATGGCAGGGATACACACATGATCATTCCCATTGTAATATATGTTTGAAAACTGAAACAAGTGAACCCATCAAACTTGATTAACTGGATATAGAAAATTAAGCTTGGCTTGAGTAAGTTCTGCATGGGTTGAGGGTTCTATAACTTGAGTTGAACTTGGGTTGACATCCCGAGTCCCAACCCACTCAAGTTGCGGCTTTAGAGGACATATTCCAAATGTTAATTCCACGGAAATGGTATTTGTTGGTCTTTTATTTATTTGTTTTTGGAAATGCTGAAAACCTGGTAATTTGATCTTCTATACTCACATGAGATGAGGCCTGCATGGGATCCCTTATGAATCAAATTATGAGGTGAATCCCTTAAAATAAAATCCATGTGCTGGGCACATTGTGTCATCTTATCACAAATCTATCATGTGCTGATTGAGTCATTGGTGAATGTGAGAGGGTGCACATGAAAAAATTTCTCATGAATGCCCCCGTTTGTTTTTTGGCCCAAGTTGTTGGTTGTAATACTTGTCACAATCTCTCTCATTGTTGGTTGTAACAGTAACAATCTCTCTCTCATCCCTCTCCTCCGGGATATCCCACACTTTAATAGCCCTCTATATTTGGTGTGCCACTACCTTTTTTGTTTTATTTTTTCCCCATTTCCTTATTTACTTATTTTTTCCCCTTCCAAGTTAAACATGAACAAGAGGAAGTAAACCAGATTAGAAATGGAACAAAGGATATTAGGACCAAATTGATTTTATGTTCCAAAAATGGTTTTCTGTTCTCAGATTAATTAAAAATTATAAACACAAAAGATATTATTGAGAACACATTTTCGATTTTTTTTTTTTTTTTGGCTTAAAAATAACTTGCTTTTTTGAGAAATATCAAAATAAAGTTTTTTCTTTTTGTTTTTTTTTCGTTTTTTTGAGAATGCCTTTCAGGGAACTATATTTTGAGAACAGAACCAAATGTTCTATATGTTAATGGATCTTGAATGAAAAAAATAAAGAAACAAATAAATAACATGCCCCTAATAGATTGTAGCTCAAATCTTTTTGTACAATAAACTGAAGGAAAACAAATGCTCTTCTACCATAACTTTTCTTGAAAAACATTCAACTTACTTCATCAATCTCACTCTAAATTACCACAACTTGCTGGCCTCTATGCCCTAATCCCTGCTTCAATATTGGTACCTTGAGATGTTTCAGCTTCTCTTTCAGTCTCCTTAGCAGCATCATATGAGGCATGTAACCCCACAAGCAAATAGTAGACAAGCAAGAACAATGTCCACACAGTAAACCTCACAAATGACGGTCCATCAATCGAACCCATGATGAACACATTGATTGCAATGCAAGCTGAAGGCAACCAAGGAATCAATGGCACTCCCCACACCTTTGGCTTCCTTGCTTCTTTAACCATAATTTTCAGCCCTAATGTCGCCCCAAACCAAATTACCACCATCACTATGTATCCAACCCACCCATTTTCGCTAACTGCCCAATAAACAGCTGATCCAATTGACGATCCTATGATCAATATCAAGAACCCAATGAGTTTATTTCGATCAGCATTTGACGTCTCCCCTGAAACATAGTATCGCCGCACTAGTAGTGCTATGGCCACTAGTGCAAAGATGAATAAGGTGGAAATGGAGAGAAGGTTTGATAGAACATCAAGGCTTGTGAAGAGTGCAACGATGGAGTTTGCAACAGACATAACAATCGTGGCATTAACTGGTGTCCCTGTTTTTTTATTGATGGTAGCAAGAATTGGTGGAGCCAAGTGGGTCCTCCCAATGTGAGTGAAGTATCTAGCTTGACCAATTATGTTTGCCTAGAAGAACCGTGGTCATACCCTTCAATGCTCCCAATGCAACAATGTATTTGGCCCAATTCATTCCTCCTGCTTGGAATGCCACGGTGAATGGTGCATCAACATCAATCTGAGTGTAATTCTGCATTAAGCACAATGTTGCCGCGAGAAGGCAATACACAGTCGTAGTAATCAGCATGGATCCAATGAGCCCAATTGGAATATCTCGGCCAGGATTTTTAATCTCCTCACCCAGTGTTGCCACTCCATCAAACCCCACATAAGGCGAAGAAGAGCATGGCTGAAGCTTTCAAAACACCGCGAATGCCATATGGAGCAAAGCTTGAATAATTAGCAGGGTCAGCCTTTGTGAGCCCTGTGACAAGGATGAATATGATGACTGCAACATGGATTAGAGTAGCGACCAAATTGAACCGCGATGACCCCTTCATGCTCAGGGATGCGCCAATGCAAATGATGATGGAGATGATAACTGCAATAGGGTCTAAATGGTTGTAATTCTCAGCAAGGGATGAGACATTTATGCGAAAATCGTCAGGTCTATAGTTGCACAATGTTGCGAAATAGGAAGTCCATGACCTTGCCACACTAGCACCGGCTACAATGTACTCAAAGAGTATGTTTCCAGCTGCAATATAGGCCATAAAGTCGCCAAGCTCAACTCTAAGATAGGCAAATGACCCTCCAGCTACTGGGAGTTCAACAGCAAACTCTGTGTAGCACAACACAGATAGCATTGCTGATACACCTGATATGAAGTATGAAATTACCACAGCTGGCCCAGCATCATTCCTTGCTGCTTCTCCAGTGAGGACAAATATTCCAGCACCCATGACGGCTCCTACGCCAAACCAAATGAGATCCCACCAGTTGAGGGTTTTCTTCATCTCATGCTGACTACGTGCACGCATCTCGTGGAGCTCTAGGTGGTCGAGGGAGCGTGCTAGGAGCCGGTCTTTGAACCTTTGTTTTGTGTTGCCCAGTGCCTTGACATAGTTTCCCCAGCTTTGGAAGGACTCCTCTGGTAGGAAATCGGCTTTGCTGCATCCACATACCCTCTTCTTGAACCCATTGCCATTGCCACCACCTTCATTGCTACTGATCACCATTGTTGTCCTGCAAATTAAGTCAAAAAAAACAAAAAATAATAAATTTTGCATGGATAATGTAATCACATTTTAATCCAAAAAATGCCAAAAATATGATAATGAACTTCGAGACATGTTTGATAAGTGGAGTGGTTAAATTCAAGCAAAGTCACAATGAAGAGACAAACTAGAATCTTGATTTCAGACCAATCCAATTCAATGTGACCAAAGGCTCACACAATCTTGAGGTGGTCTAATCAACCGTTTTTATACTTGGTGAAGGGAATAAAAATATGGAATTGCTCAATCTAATTGGCATATATCTTAAAAGATAAAGATCTCTTTTTGATAAAGATCTCTTTTTGACTCACCTTTCCCCAAACAAAATTATAACAAGCCAACATAAGATAAGTTTTTTGCCAAAATCAGATCACAAAGGATGGTACTCAAATTTGGCTAGGAAACCAATGTCAAAGAAAAACGTTAAATAAAGAAAAATATGGACTAATTAAGGGCTAGATGGAAACTATCACATCCCAAACCCGTGCAAAAGATTGAATTTGTCGACATGATTGTCACAACCCACATAGGATTACGTCCTACATAGGTTAGACCACTTTATCATATCAACCTATAATAAAATAGTCTCCAATAATCTATCCATAATAAAAATTATACCAAAGCATAACTGAAGTCTCAATAATTATATGACATAACAAAATAAATCCACATCTATCAAAGTAAATTGTAACCTCCAATAACTAACTACAATGTCCACTGAAATAATCAATTAAGTTATCCTAACTACTGAAATAAAAGTTCTAACTAAACTAGCATATCAAGCCATCGACACTCTAACTCTTCACACTCGGAAGCCCATTTACATTAAGCTCCTCATCTACGGGGGAAAATATAAAAGGGCGAACATAAAGTTCAGAAAGAACAACATTAGACAATATATACTGAAAAGAGGTCAAGCATATTTGCATGATTTATTTAAAAATATGAGTAATAAAACGATAGAGTTTCATAATAAATTGTTTCTTTCAATTTAGTAAGCATGAAAACTTTTAGAAATAAATCTCTTACTTTCAATTCAATAAATAATAACACTGAACCTTTCGATAACAATGCATTCGATAAATCACTTAAAATCACTAATCGATATAAAACAAATCAATAAAACATTAATTCATACAAGTATGACCGCAGGCTAGACTCACACTTAATAGACGTTCATCATCGTAGGACTTTACTACATTAGTATTGATAACCAACAGTATTAGCATCCCCGTTGGCCTGGACCACTATTCCAACAATATTAGACTCCTCACACTTAATAGGCGCCTATCATTGTAGGACTTTATTACATTAGTACTAATGACCAACAGTATAATTAGAATCTCCATTGGCCTGGACCACTATTTCAACAATATTAGACTCTCGTGTTGGGATGGACCGCTAATCTAACCAAAGTTCACTTATACAATAAATATTTGGCAAATATTTTTTACAAGTAAAATAGATTCAAACACATATGTAAAACAATTTCAATAAAAGACTATTTTTGTTTGACCCATAGTACATAAGAAATAAACACTTTGATAATGAAACAATTTTAAAAACAATTCTCCATAAACCAATAGCTCATAAAATTGGGATAAAAATCAAATTTATTTTTATTTAATCAAAGAGGGCGATACATTGTATAAGTTCCCCTATCTTCAAGCCAAACCCTCAACAATTCAAGTGATCGAACTCCTAATAATTCCAATGCTACTCAGAACCTAAAAACAATAATATTTCTACATCAATCAATCGTACTTAAATTAAAAGATCTCTGATTAAAAGGTCTTTGATCCCACATTCATAATTTGAGTCAGGATAGTAGCGATTATGGTATTAACAAATAATAAAACTATTGGCCTCACATAATATGGCATATCGGAGGTCTACCATATTATGGGCAATGTAGATTTTTTTTTTGGACAAAAAAGGAAAAGAAAAAGACTTGTCATAATATGGGACATGAAGAGGGTTCTATCATAGTAGGTCATCATAATTAGTCTAGGAAGGAGCTACCTAAGGACTGTTATGGGCCTATGGAAAAAAATTTTGAGAACTGCTCTACCTCATAGAGTGAAAAGCCATCAAGATATTGGTTGCAGAGCATAGTGGTTTGTTACTATCCTAAAATTAAAATTTTGATTTGATGCATTTCATTATTCTTGGTATTGGTCAATGTTCTTAACAAATACATGGACTAAAAAATGATATTTGATTAATGTACACCCTATTTTTTTAAATAAAGGATAATCTTTAGGGACATTCAGAATGTCAAATTTGGTATTATATTGTAAGCATAGAATAGGTTCTCAATAATTGCATTTAGAAAATTAGAAGCAAGAAATAAAGTGTGATAGTGGAAACATTCCCGAGAGGTCAAAGTATAGAAAAGCCAAATAAAAAAATGGATTAGATACAGCCTCTAAATCATGATAGTCCTTTATTTTATTTTTTTGGGTACATCATGATAGTCCTTTATTTGTCACCTAACAGTCCAATTTTTGGACAAAGGATAATCCTTTTTAAGTCCTTAACATTTTGCTAGTTAGATAAAAGGTAAATTGAAATTAAAACTCCGAAAGTATCTAATATGTGGATCCTACATTGGCACTATATGTTATATTATATATATATGGATCCAATTTCATCAATAGGTGCTAATTTTCTTATATTAGCACCATGTATTGGCAGACTGTACCCTATACATAAGTGAATCATACCATATAACCCACACATGCATGAGGTATAACCTCTAATGCATGGTGCTAATATAACTAATATTATTACTATGACCTTATAGGACCGGACCTATATATATATATATATATATCTTAAAAAGATATAACATAAAGTGAAGGGTGGCACTTTGTTGGTACTTCATCTTTTACCCAACAATATCTATTGGAAGAAGACCATTGAAATAAATCTACCCACATTTAATTAAAATGGATACGTTCATAATTTCAGAAAGATCAATAACACATAACATTAAATATTTTCACCTTTATTTGAACAAACAAAACAACTATAAGTGAGAGCAGAGCATATAATTTAGTTTTTGGACATTTTATTCAAAAATTTCTTTTGTTATCACAACTCATGTAAAATATCCCAACCCATCGAAAGATGTAGATTGTTACTTGGATCCACAGGTGCCTTTAGCATCTAAATGATGGGGTCCCATCAATTTTGCTGCCCCATCGATCGTTGATTATATGCATTGGGATTTGAGCTATTATTGCGCCCAGGTAGTGCTGGTCCTCATTGTACCATAACAATCCCAGCGATTGTTTTGTGGAATAATGAAGCTCATTGGAAGATATGAAACTACTTTCCTTAAGATTAGGTTCCAAAGTTGATAAGATTCTTCTCTCTTTCATTCACTCCGCTTAAATCTGATAGGCAGTTATATTAGGACTCTTTTATGACTCTAATATATATATATATATATATATATATATATATATACAATGTAAGTGAGAATTATCATCCCCCATAGACCTTAATTAAACCCTGATGACACGTTTTACACCCCATTCCCAGTGATTATCAACCATTCCTTGCCTGATCCAATGATGGGAGGAAAAGAGGAAAAAGGTGCTGCATGCACTTATACAGAGTTTTTTTCTCTTCATTTTTCTTTTTGTGACCATTTTGCCCTCACCATCTAAGTAATCCACTGTCAAACTCTAATCAAAGAAAACCCATCCACCATTTTCAAGTTTGATTGGTGGGCAATTTTAAGTTTGATAGACTGGACATGCATCTTAAGGGGCATTGAGAAAGCCAAAAGTACTTCCAATGGAATGGAACAAAACGTTTTTCTAATCTTTGCACTTTGGAAAAAGAAAAATGCCCACCGAAGTGTGGTTGAAGATTTAAAAATACAATAAAATTTTAAATAAATAAAAAATGGAACGGAGGAGAGAATTAAACAATGTGATCATGCAGAGGAAAGAAAACATGAGAGAGAGAGAGAGAGAGAGAGAGAGAGAGAGAGAGCAAAACATACCTTCAGAGGCTTCAAACAAACAAGAGCGTGTCAATAAAGACGGCTGAAAAAGAGCCCTTCCTAGAAACAGTAGAATCTTGATACTGATGAAAGAAAGAAATAATGGATCACAGGTTATATAAAGGGTCCCATAGTAAAATAAATAAATGTATTGGTGATGGGGGTGATTTTACGGTTTTACCAATACTGGCAATGCATCAATTCGTTTGTTTGTGGGAATTCCATTTTTTCCCTAAATTTCTCTATATTTTCACAAAACTGTTAGACATTTAAAATTAATGAATGACCCCTAAACTATTAGATTATTGCATTGCATCCCCTATGTCTATTGCCCCTTTGGACTTATCTGCCATTAAAAAATTTGATGGGAATAAACCATGTGAGAGCATCTCTAAGGGTATTAACTATTTTTTTACTACTTTAGGTAGCAAAATATATTTTTCAGAATATCTAGTTAGCTATTCAAGTGAATGCTCTAGGAGTACTGGCTAATTTTTAACTATTTCAATTTTTTCATTAATAATGTTTCTTTTATTTAATTATTTGGTGGAGAGAGAGAAAGAGGAAATGATGCATAGAGAGAGGAAAAATGCAAAACATGCAGAAATCCTATGAAAACATGAAATTGTAATATAAAGTAGCCATAATTACCAAATTTCCATGGGCTAACCTTTCAGCTAACTAGGTTCGGTTAGCATTCCCAAGCAAGAAGATAGTATCAAATTACAAATGATGTAAGATTTTTTTTACTCTTATACCCACTAATATTATTATTATTATTTTTATACAAACTAAATTTTTTCAATCCCACGACTAGCATAGTCATTCTTCTATGTCTATGAATGCCAAATTTCATATTCATTGAATATCAGTAGTGTCTTATCTATAAATTTATGTTTCTTTTTATAAATAAAACTATAATTTAGGATATTTTAAGGATAGAAAGGTTATCCTAATCTCTAATTAATTTGATATTTGGTGAGCATGTAAGATAAGAGTGATGAATTTTTCATATAAGAATTCAAATCGGCCTTGCCATAGGCTAGCCTTGGAATTTAGGCCCGACCCAACTAGATGGACCTCTAGACATTTCTTTGGTAATCCCAATTTATGGAACTATTCTGGTCGAGAGAGTCTATATATTTACACCATTGTCCCCTGTGTATTTGGCACCATGTGTGGGTAGGGATTTGGTGCCAGACTGGTCCTAATTCAATAAACTAAAAGAAATTAAGGATAAATCTGGTAGAACCCCTAAAAAAAAAAAAAAAAAAAAAAAAAAAAAAAAAAAAAAGAGAGATGTGCGGAAAAGGGACTCAAATTTTTTATAACTTTCCTCGGAAATCAATGCATAGCTTAGACAACAACATTCTTCACATAACCAAGCATCTATATACAATTCAATACTTCCGTATACAACTTTAAAACTATTTGAGCATGCTAAATTTTTGTTACATTTACACTTTCCAAACTGAGCAAGGATCCTGTTTATTGCAATGGATGGTCCATTAATATGTAGACCGTTTATACTATATGGGTCTCACATATTTTAGTGAATCCCACTTGATATAAATGGTTTAAATTTCAATGGACCAGTCCACTAAATGGAGAGAATTTCTTCCCTTCCAAACTAGAGGTTGTCTGCGAAATACCATTCTTCCCATTTTTTTCTCATTCTTGAACATCCTCAGCCGTTTTCTCCCTTGATGTGTCATATGAAGCATGTAGCCCAAAGAGGAAATAATAGAGCAAGAGAAACCCAGTCCATACCCCAAACCTTATAAATGACATTTTGTCAATCGATCCAAGAAGGAAGATATTAATGAAAATTGAGGCCGAAGGCAACCATGGCACAAATGGCACACCCCAAAATTTTGGCTCTCTTGCTTGTGGTATAAAGACCTTAACCCCTATAGTTGCCAAAAACCACAATGGCACAGCCACTACATATCCAACCCAACCTCTTTTGCTACTAGCCCAGTACACAGCAGTTGCAATTGAGGAGCCAAGTATGAGCAGAAGGCAGAAAATAAGCTTGTTTCGATCCATAGGCAAGGACACGCCGCTGAGGTAATAGCGACGCACAATGAGGGCCACAGCTACAAGTGTGAAAATGAATAATGTCGAGATTGAGAGGAGGTTGGAGAGAATATGCAGATCGGTGAAGAAAGCAATGACTGCAGTGGCGATAAGCATGACAACTGTGGCATTGATGGGTGTTCCAGTTTTTTTATTGACATGGGCTAGGCAAGGGGGTACCATGTGGGTTCGAGCGATGTGGGTTAGATATCGAGCTTGACCCATGGCTCCAACAAGACATATGGTTGTCATGCCTTTTAATGCTCCCACTGCAACAACATACTTAGCCCATCCCATTCCCACTGCCTCAAATGCAACTGAAAATGGAGCATTAGGATCAATTTGGTGGTATGGTTGCATGAGGCATAGAGTTAAAGCTAGTAAACAATATGCCAGTGAAATTATAAACATTGAGCCAATTAGCCCAATTGGGATATCTCTGGCTGGATTTCTTGTCTCCTCTGCCATGGTTGAAACAAGATCAAATCCAGCATAAGCAAAGAACAACACGGCTGAGGCCTGAAAGATGCCATGGGCACCATAGGGGGTAAATGTGGATAGATTGCTAGTGTTGGCCTTAGTGAGGCCAGCAATGATAATGCAGAGGATTATAGCAATGTGGGCAATTGTAGCGATGTAATTGAATCGAGAAGAGACCTTGATGCTGAGGATGGCAAGGATGGAAATGATGGCGATGATGCCAACAGCAATAGGGTCAAGGTGGTTGTAGTCCTCTGCAAGGCCATGGGCGATGATGCGAAAGTCATCAGGATTGTGGTTGCAAAGAGTAGCAAAATAGGAGGTCCATGAACGAGCTACAGCTGCCACACCAATGGTATACTCGAGGAGGATGTTGCCACCAGCAATGAAGGCCACAAAGTCACCAAGTTCCACCCTTAGGTATGCAAATGACCCACCTGAAATATTCAAACTCAGAGTCATTATTCCTATTGATTAAAGCTTTATCCCGCGGTCATTTTTCTCCAATGTTCTGAATATGCTCATCGTAGAGAACAATACTAAGTACACACTACACTAAGTTCAAAAGCAGGGAGAGATGAGCATGGGATAAGCAATTGAATAGATTGTTATCGGGATCAACATAGTTGGGCCCTTCATTATCACTGTCTAATCCACTCTCAAATTGGACTCCAAAAAACCTGGCTTAGAAACTTCCTCCATTCCATTTCCAGCCCAAAATGGATAACCAAAAGTTTTAGCTTTCCAGAATTCTCATCATTCAAGTGTCTAAAGCCGATGTACTATAAGATTGGCTCCACCTAAAGGATTTTTTAGATTAAAAGCTTGGTGTGATCAGATGATTTGGGATCATCAAGTAATGGAACAAGGCTGTTTATAACGGCTTCATTCTCTAAACATTGACACTGCTTGTGTAATGTTGCACAAAACCCAAGTGCACTATAATGCATTTTGATTTTTATTATCATTATTTTTACTCTATTTAGTTTTATCAATCAATGCATGATATAAAGTAAGCTCATTCACTTTCATTAGCTTTAGCATATTTGATCGACTTCGTATTGCTTTCATTACTGGGGACTTTTCCTCAAGACTCCTAAAAGAATATGGGGCATTAAAATGTACCTGCAACAGGGAATCTCAACGGCGAATTCTGTGTAACAGAGAACGGAAAGTATGGCTGAGATGCCAGAGATAGCATAAGAGAGAATGACAGCAGGACCTGCGACGAACCTGGCCTCTAGACCAGTGAGAACAAAAACACCAGCCCCAATGATAGCCCCAATGCCAAACCAAATGAGATCCCACCAATACAATGTCTTCTTCATGTCATTCTGACTTCGAGCCTTCACCTCATTCAATTCAGTCTCAACAACAGACCGTGTGAGGATTCGGTCCTTCAATCGGAGTGGGGTCTCCTTCAGTGCTGTTATATAGTTTCCCCAGGTCTTGAAAGACTCCTCAGGCAGGAAATCGCCCTTGGTGCAAAAACATCTTCTCCTCTTCATACCTCTTCAACTAGCTACATTGAAAATTAAGAATTGTATTAAACAAGTACTATATTTTTTTGGAGAAATATGTGAGAGGGGAAACTTCATGCTCATAATTTTTCGATGATTAGGCTCAGACACATTCAAAACATTTTGACTAAGGTTGAGTCTCAGTCCATATGCTGCCTATTTGCAGGTTTTGCACGAGTATAAATGCTTCGTGTGTCCAACTATGTTTAAGCATTCATGCTTAGCCTTATAGAGAAAGGAATTGAGTTGAAAGAAAAACTGAGGTGAGGCAAAGTCACCCCTTCAAGGTCTGCAACCAAGCCTTGAGACCCTCAATATGTTGATAGAAAATCAGACAGTCAGTACAGTAACAGGCCATAGAGTGCAAAGTTTTACAATGCAATCATTGAATAAATCTTGACAATCCTAGATCAAAGTTCCATCAGGACCCATTGCATAGCCAGTTTGCTTTAAAATTGGAATTAACCCTTCTGCATAGGGTTCCACTTCCATAAAATTTATCCAGATGTAGAATCAAAAATCAACACAGCAATTCACACAAGATTTGAAAATGAGTTTATCATTTTTTTGCGCTAACATTTTTGCCAGCCCATTTGTTTTTCTGAACATTCGTCTAAATCAACGTTCTCATTCAATTTTCAAGGGACAGTCCAAACATCCCCTAATCATAACAAAAATATCTTTCACAATGTAATTTCATAAAATTATGTCATACATTTTAAAAATCGATCAGATAGACTGTGAATTATGTTCTCTGAAAATTTGTAACTTACCAACCTTTCAGTTTGATTAGAATCCATATCGATGGTTAAAAACTTCAAGAAAGTTCTGACATCAAAATTTTAAAATTGAACTCATTTTAAGTACAATCAGTATAGAAAGTTGACTCACTGAGTCATGGGTCTTGCTTCCTTTTTTATTTATTTTGTAATATCATGAAATTAATGTGAACCTAACATAGTGTACAGGAACTGTATATTAGTCAAGCACAACCATCTGATTAGTTAGAGAATTCAAAACCCAAAAATTGGCCGAAAAAAATGTCAAAGAAGAAGAAAACTCTTTAATCAAAACTAATCAAGTTAATCCTAAAATATTGCAATGAAACGGGTATTTACAATCAAGATTGTTAAAGAATTTATAATAGACCATCAATTTCTAACATTACACAGGGGGGTGGGGTGTGATTAAAAAAATAATAAAATCATAGCTGCATATAGGTAAATTATGAAAATTGTACAATTCCCATGAAAGAAAGATCAAAAGAAAGCTTCTTTAAGCATATATGATTGCTAGAAAGATTACCTCTCTTTCTATGATTGCAAAAGCTCCAAAACTGATTGGAATCCTCAGATCAATCAGATAGAGAAAACATAACATGAGACTGAGAGCCCTTGAGTCAAGTCAAACAAACAAAACCCACTTCAGTTATGCGGTCTTACATGAGAAAGTCATGTTCCTTAATATAGTGGCAGTGGTTGTAGTCATGGATCCCATAATTTTATATATACACAGCCACCAATTTTGGCCCAGAATGGTCAGAAGTTGTCTAAAGTCCAAGGTCTTGAAGACTTTTTTTGGCCAGAAAAGCATAATGAAAATACACTCCACCATAGAGCTGTAAGGCAGGAGGAGTTCATCTTATCCTGTCATAGAAGCATTAATTACACAGCAGCTGAAATCTAAAGATTTGAGATGACTTTTCATCTCATGTAAGTTAGCTTAAAGAGTAAGCAGCAAGGGTGAGAGAAGCTGTAACTCTCCTCTTAAGCATGGTGCCATGGCTCGTGACTATAGGCCAAAGTGGCATCGTAGAGGACTAGTGGGTGTCTAATATGAGGCCCAGAGTGGTGGTGAGGAAGGGTGGGTAAAAGGATAAGATTAAGATATGTTAGGCGTTCGATACAGATGACACTTAGGATGAGTTTATAAGATGGTGTTGGACACTCCTTTTTAGAAGTGCCTTTTGGTTCTAAACCCAAAGGGACAAAACTGCCTAATATTATTGTCTCAGTTAGAGTCCTGCCTCGACACTCATTCTTAGAGGCCTCTTTTGGGCTCTAAGCTGGGGGCGAGATTGAATGCCAGAATGAATGTGGAGCAGGTTGCATTGTGGTATTGTTGCGCTTGGCTTTAGAAGACTCGGAAAATTTTTCTATATTTTCTTAAAATTAATTTGATGTCACAGCAGTATGGGATTTCACCTATTTAGGTCATCAGATTGAAATTGGAGTTTTCAAAGGACAGTATGTCAACTCAAGCCAAATGATGTCTCCTGTAATTCTGAAATCCCCAAAATGCTTGAAAGGTATGGTGAACCTCAGCAGCCAGCCGGGTGCACATGTGATTCTAAGTGAGGCCAGTCTACCTCATGCTGAGACTATAATTTCAATGACTTGACCCTAATTTTTCTTATTAGCGAATACGTAAATTATGATCAATCTAAAGGTTAGTTTAAAGAGTAAGCAGGGGAAAGAGAAGCTACATGTAACTCTCCTCTTCAACTGGAGGTTCTTCTTTGTTGTAAAGTGTCATAGGGCCTCTAAGTGGACAAGGTGCCATGGCTCTTGACTATAGTCTAAAGTGACATCTTTCAGAGGACGTGTTAGTCCAATACGAGGTCTAGAGTGGTCACAAAGCTTATGTAGAAAATGTGTGCGTGGTGGCACTCACACAAGCACGGTGGGTAAAGTAGCCCATGTGTAGTGTTGAATTGGATTGTAAGGACTAGGAATATTTTTCAAGATTTTCTTAATATTAATTTGAGGTCACAGGAGTATCGGATTCACCTTTGCTGTTCTTTTTCTTTAAAGCTACTTGGCCGCAAGTGTCCGTGCATTTCACCTGATCGATAAATCAGGCGTACCAAAAATTAATATCATCTGATGAGTTCCAAACTTCTAATCGAAGAAGGAAGGAACTGAATCTTGAGGGGTAGGATCGAGTGGTCCTAAGGCCTCTTGCCAAGCAAGAGGTCATGCATTCAACTCCCACCACTCCCCTCAAGACCACCCCCATAGACTTTGTCTTGTAATTGCCCAGTGCATGAGGGTTGCATGTGCCCAAAGGGAAGTGCAAAGTGTTTGGAACCTCCTGATATAAAAAATAAAAATAAATAAAAAGGTTGAAAAAAGGAACCGCATGTGAGGCAATTTTAGGAAAAGATGAGCATAAAGTGGGTTGTTCGGGGGATAGTAGTGTATTGTGCTAACAAAGAAAAGAATTGAGATCCAAAAACTACTAGTTGGTTTGTGTCAGTACATTAAACCTGCAAAGGTGTCTCAGATGGCAAAGGACCACAGTTCAGGATTAATCGTAAGATTTGTGGATGATTTGTGCATCAATGGGATTAGTCTAAACCTAGTGGCTTGGGATACACCTTGTTTGGCCAAAAAAAAAATTAAAGAAAGTTTGTGTCAGCACATCACTTGCACCAAAAATCAATCTCATTAGAAGATTTTAATCACCAATGACTGGTTAGTCTAATAGTAATAAGAAGTTGCTGAGGAGTGAGTCTTCTGTGTAATTGTGACATGGCCACGTGGTGTCACAGGCCAATGAGAATCAAATAAAGTGAGATTGTCGGGTCAAAAAATACTCTGATGATCTCATTTTTCTTCACTCTCATCGACTTGTGATATCACATCATCTTATCACAATTATATATAAGTTTTTCTCTACGGGAGATTTTTTATTTATTTATTGTTTATTTGTTTTCCTTTTGTAAAAAAACAAAAAAATAAAAAAAAAATTATCAAAAATTCATTAAACCAAGGTCAACTTGGAATTTGGTTCCTAATAATCTCATAAACCTCATCCAAGCAAATGGACTACCTCCAATGTCCTCGAATATGAGTCCCATGCTTGGGAGATCCTCCCCTAGCTTCGTTAACGGTGCCTTTCACCACCTCAAGATTATCACCTTCCAGTCTTCCACTATCATTTTCATAGTCTATCTCTTACTCTCTTAGATAGGTATGATAGATTTCTCTATAAAATGGTTAGAGTCTAAAATTCTTAGGATGTTAATAAATGACTCCAGCTTGGTGGGCTTCGTTCAGCCCATGAGCATGCGATGGGTTTACAGCTATTGGTTAGAGATTCTTCTATCTTGACCAAAAAATAAAATAAAATAATAAAATAAAAAATAGAAAGAAAAAATAAAAAGAGAAGTTATTGTCACCCCTCAATTTTTTTTTGCACCCCAATTCTTTGTAAACTTCTTGGCTACGTTGTCTACTAGAAAATATCATTTTAAACAACTTTTAAAAAAAAGTTTTTCCAAAATATTTCATTTAAGTGGATTTCTTTGCCATTTATAATCTCTATTTTATTTTTACAAAATGTTTCATGAAAAATGGTCAAAAGGTCTACTTAGGCAAAAGCTTTTGGAAAAGCTTTCTACAAAATTGTTCAAAATTTTACCTTCTAACAAACGACGCTTTTAGTTTTCATGAAAATCTTTATATCTTTCATAAAACCTTGAGAAGCCATAAGGGTTAAGAGGTGCAAATAAAGTTTTTTTTTTTTGGTAGATAAAATATCGATTGCCCCTCAAACTAAAGGTGCAAATAAAGTTAAGAATAACAATAACCCCTAAAAAACAAGGGGCTTGGATTTTGAGATTCGTCCATCCATCACTAAGAACAAACCCATTTTTTCTTCCTCCTTTTCGAGCCCAGCACGTTGCATATTACTTCTCTACTCTTGAAGACCTACACATGAAAAGAAATTCATTTCCATTCTTCAACTTCATGCATAATATTTATTCCATCAAATAAATGAAAAGTTTCACAAGTTTTACCTCATAATTAGTGAATTCGCTAGTGTAATCCATAGCACATGCCAACTCAAAGACGCTACCTTGTGTGGAAACCTACTACAAGTATAAAACAAGCTCAAAAAAAAAAAAAAAAAAAAAAGGAATTTTATTGTGGTACTATTTGGTTAATTAGAACCCAACAAGATTTATATGTTTGATTTCTTGAAACCGAACATATCTATATTAAACAGTCACATGGAACCGAACATAAGAGTATCATTCGACTAATAGAACCAAACAGTATTACTGGAAACTGAAGAATACTTGCAATGTTTGGTCTTACGAAAACGAACAACATGTATATTCTCGGTTGTTTAAAACCGAACATTTATCTATTCAACATTCTTATAGAACCGAACAAAGTAGTAATCTTTGGTTGTACAGAACCGAACTGTATTAGCGGCATCATAATTCAAAAGGATACGTTTGGTCATATTAAATTGAACACATATATATTGTTCGGCCTTATACAATCGAACATTACTCTATTATTCAGAGAACCAATAACAAATAGGTGCGAATCTGTATTGAAAAAAAAAAAAAAAAAAAACAATTTTTGCCTACTTTCAATGCAAGATACATAACTCATTGCTACCAATATCATCTCAAATGACTCATTCCTTGTCTATTACTCATAAAAAACGTAAAAGCCACTAAAAGTGAGAATGTTTATGGATTTTTGCTTGGGGGTAGTTGTGAGAGAGTGAGGGATGAGGATGATATATTGGCTTGTGATAGAATGACAGAAGTGAGGTCATGTGGGGTATTATGTTAAGTTTGGTTGGAGGGTAGGAATAAAAATGTATTTAGGTTTTTAGTACTAATGTCATTTTTGGTAAATTTGACTAAGGGTATTTCTGGTAAAATAAATTTTCATTAAGTTGTGGGGGTTGCTGATCAAAATGGGGGGGCAATAGCCGAACCCTTTCTCAGTATTTGCTTGCCCACCTTGTTAAGGAGGCCTCTATTGGCACTCAAAGACTTGCTTTTCATCCCCCACTTATTTTACACTTTAACATTTTATAAAAAGTATATAAGGTTTTCATACAAATTTATTGAGCTATCTATTAGAAAACATCATTTTAAACATTTCTGAAAGAAATTTTTCTAAAATGTATTGTTTAAGTAGACTTTTAGTCATTTATGAAGCAAAAACTATAAATGGCAAAAAAGTCTACTTAAATGATAGATTTTTGAAAAACTTTATCTTAAAAAGTTATTCAAAATGATGTTTTCTAATAAAATACGCGTTCCATTTTTATGAAAATCTTCTATATTTTTCATAAAATCTTAAAGTGTAAAATAAATGGGAAATGAAAAGCAAGTCTTGGAGTGCCAATAGAGGCGCCCTTGTTAATTAGGCTTCAAGGCCCAAGAAACCCATAAACAGAGAAAACTAGTCCCAAAATCTAGAATATTCCCTACACTAAACATAAAGCAATCTGTTCCCTTCTTAAATCCTTAGATTATAATTGTCTATTAGACAAATAAATTTAGAAGGTTCCAACTTCCAATAGTTGTTCTCTTTCTATTTTCAAATTATGAGTTTACATATAAAGAATCTAGGTCCCAAAACGTTTAGCGGATCTTTTGATTAAAAAAACGAAAATTAAGAAAAAAGAAGAAGAATGAGGAAAAGAGGAATGGATAGGGTCAGATCTAGAAGTTTTCCTTAGTGGTTGCACTTTTTAATTTTATATATATATATATTTGGTTTCTAAGAGTTGGACAAGGGAAGAGAGAAAGGTAGAATCACACATTGGCATGATTAACTTGAAGTTGTGAAAGGACAAAACAATAGGCCGGCATGCAATATTTTAAAATGCGTAAGCGACTTTTAAAAATACGAAACCTTATATACTACTCCTAACACTCCCATCCCGGTCTACCCTATGTGGGACAAGGTCTCAGTAAGATGGGAAAAGAGAAAAGTTACATGACCACATATTGACATGCATGAATAAATAGAAGTGATAAAGTGAATGAGACATAAGACTAACAAGCACGTCATAATCCAAAAACCTAGGCGAACTTTTAGAGATGCAAAATCTTACTTATATTCCGTAAACCACCCTTAACACCCCCTGCCTGATGTGGGATAAGTTCCTTCTCAATGGTTGCACAAAAAAACCAATTCACAAATTAAACCTAACTTTATATAATTTAAAAAAGTGGTGTACATTAGTAAATTTAATCCAAATTAAACAAAATTTGACCATATTTAATCAAAATTAACTATTTTTTCTTAATGGGACTAAAGCACTTGAGTAAATTTAAATAAAATTACTTATTATTATTTTTTTAAACAAAAATTTGAATGATTGCATGTGCCTTCGATGCACCTTAGTGCATCAGAATGGATGTACTCCTATTTATTTGTTTATTTGTAAATAGTGGAAGTATTTCTCGTTGAAAACAAAGTGCGTCATCGCTTATCAAATAGAGAGATTCACACACGCGCACAAGAATCAATTTTTCAAACTACTAGAAACGAATTTAGACAAAATGGCATTAGCTGTAACCGTAGGGCGCAGGCCAAACTCACCCACCTTACAAGTAGCCAAATCATACAGCCGGATTAATTTATGTAAGAGGGCAGGCATCCAAGACTTGTTTTTAATCTCTTATTTATTTTAAAATTTTTTGAATTAGCTTCATAAAAACATAAAAGATTTTCATAAAAACTAATCGTGTTAACTATTAGAATACATTATTTTAAACAATTTTATATAAAAAAGTTTTTCAATATATAGAATTTAAGTGGACTTTTTTGCTAGTTTTTTTTTTAAAAAAATAAACAGGGACTATAAGTGGTCAAAAAGTCCACTTCAACAATAGATTTTGTAAAAATTTCGTTTGCAAAGTTGTTCAAAATGATGTTTTTTAGTGAACCACATGTCTAGTTTTCATGAAATCTTTTATATTTTCATAAAATCTTGAAAATTTTAACATAAGTAGGAATAAAAAAGCAAGTCTTGGGGAGCCAATTGAAACCCCCTTTATGCATTTAATTATAGTTGTGGGCTGGTTCAACCTTTGATGGCTTAAGAGGGCAGCTATTACAATCCCTCGAGTTTATTTGTAAACTTCAATTTTGATAAAAAGCTACATTCCTTTTGTACCTCTGTGGAAATTTTAGTCGTTAAGGACATTTCAAATAAAAAACCTAAATTCATTTCTCTTTCTACCTCCCCCCCCCCCCCATCAAACTCCATATAGTACACCCTCATTAAGCAAACCTAGCTTCTTCATCCTCATTCTCCCTCAATCACCCCTTAAGCATAAATGAAATAAAGACACCGTTCAAGTGTCTTTGACTGTTGTGTGTGAATAATAGACACGAAAAGAGATGTTTGGAATGATGTTAGCAGTGACCAGCTATGTATTTCAGTGTTAAAAGTAAGATTTTATCATTTTTTTTTTCTCCAGAATTTCCATTGCTTCAACTCTGAAAATATGAACAATATTAATATGTTCGGTTAGTGACGATAGAACAAAATGATAATTTTCGGTTATGTAAAATTGAACAAAGTAGTTTTGTTCAATTGCTTGTAGCCAAACAATCTTAGAATGAAAATTTTTAATTATTTTTTTGTACTTATTTTAGAGAAAGACTTCCACACATAGCAGAAAAGAAAATGGAACCTCATTTGTGAATCCTCGAAAATTGAATGTTTAAAAAATTAGGTTATTTCATACATCTATGGAGAAGAGGGAAGTTAGAAAGGAGATAACACTTTGCAATAAAATGGTTGGGGTTGTGGTGAGATGTCAAAATAAAAAAGTCATATAGATTAGGAGTATTTTGGGAATATTGTGGGGTGTAGATATAAAAATATGGGGTTTCAAAAACACTTGGTTTACAAATAAACTCAAGGGGTTGCAATAATCTCCCTTGTGGCTTAATGGAAACTTTTGGCTTGAAGATTGAGTGCGAGCTTGGCCAACTCTGAAAAATGAAAGGCTTGACTTGCCCATATACTTTTGGCAGAATAGACGCACTTTGGTGAATCCGTTTATATTTTCTGTAAATGGTCATAAAGTCCACTTCAATAATAGACTTTTAAAATAAAAATTTTACAAAATTGTTCAAAATGATGTTTTCTAGTAGACAACATGGTCAGTTTTCATTAAAAGCTTTTATATTTTTCATAAAATCTTGAGAAATCTAAAATAAGTTGGGGATAAAAAAACAAGTCTTGGGGTGTCACATGTCAATAGAGGCTGCCTAAGGCATGACTTAACTTTTATTAAATGTTGATAGGGGTAAAATAAAGTTTTTAAACCATAAAAAGGGCAAGGTATGGATAATATAAAAAATTCTAACAGCAGGCCCTGAATTGTAACTCAACTAATAATTCGAGTATTGAATTGACAAAATTTAAAATTTGGACCCTAAAGTGAAACTTAACTCAAACTTTGGATCCTAAAGTGCAATTTACCCTTAAATAGAAGATATTTTTTGGTTGAAAACCAAACAGTGTGTCTTCTCTAGATAGACCTCTAAAAGTGTCTATATATTCCCAACATTTTTGTGACAACGTTTTTCTAACAAAAATGACTAACACAACAAATTGCTCTTCTCCTTCTTCTGGATTTCTTCTACTTGTATTTTTTTTTACTCGTTTCATGATATTTGCTATTAATATTATTTTTGGCGATTGATATATACTAGTATTTGTCTACCGTACGTGAACATGCATCGTGGATCAAGCACCTGTGAGGAGTTTGGGTTTTATCTTGGAGCAGTGGCCGATCACAATAACCTGTGCATGTAAGGAGGTGTACGTTATTTTAGGACAGCGAATACTGCAACTCACGGATTTCCCAAGCTACATTCTACACTTGAATTTATTCTATTTGTTTTCAAGAATCCTATTCCTAGGGTTTCATTAATTAAGATTATGTTTGTTTGAAACGGTTCTATTATTTTAAATACAAACTATTTTAAATATTTAATTATTTATAGTTTTTTCAACATATATTAGAATAGGAAATGCTTGCATAACAGACTTTCGTTACAATCAAATTATGATCGACCACAAAAAGTAATAAACCTTAATTTTTTTTTTTTTTCAAGATGATGAAAACTCATTTGTTATCATAATTTGACTATCGTTGGGCACTATCCTATTATAATATATTCTTTCCTTTTCCGACTCTTGGATTAATTATGCTGAGGTAGCTACGTAGGCCCTACGACCAGCCCCGTTCATTAGCCACAATTTTGTTTTGGCACTAGTCGCGTTTTTGCCTTTGCCGATTAAGACAAATATTTGTATGTGTATCAAAAAAAAATAGTCGCGTACTCGTATGAAAGTACCAATTTCTTGCCAACGAGAGCATGAAAGAGAATTTTTTTTTATTTTTAAATTCCCAAGGAAAATAAGACAAAATGTTAAATTCTCAAGGGAAATAAGACAAAAATGGTGTTAGTTGTTAGTTGTCAGAGCATTTCAAGTCATGAGCTAAATCTTTTGTACTGTTGTTATTTTAGAATAAGTTATAATACCAAATGTTATAATTGGGCACAAGGTGCTCCAGTGGTGCAAATGATATAATGTGTTATTTTTTATCACAATTTTAATTTTTTTGATTTTTTATAAACTACTAATTACCATCTTCTAACTTTTATTGTTTCAACATAAAAAAAAAATAAAAAAAAAAAAAAAACAAATAATTTATCCAACTAGAAGTGTTCTAAGTTTCAACAATGCGTAATTATTTGCGTACTAACTATGTACTATTCTTCCAAATAAATTAATTATATATTAAAAATAAATAAAGGGAAAACTAGTTAATTAATTGTAAGCCACCCTCAAAAAGCAGATCTAGCCAGTAGAGATGGCAATTTCGCCCCGCCCCACAGGTGCCCCGCCCCGACCCGGTCTCATAGGGGTGGGTTTTTTCTCATTTTTTTGGTTCTTGGTTCGGGTATGGGGATTTTTTTTTTAAAAAAACCGTCGGGTTCAGTTCGGTTTTGGTATTTACTAAGCCTCGAACCGTAAACCGAACCGAACCGAACCGCATGCAATTTTACCATTTTACCCTTACATATATATATATAACCTAAACATTTCCCATTTTCCCCAAACGAAACCCTAGCCGCTGCTCGTTTGCTCTCCCTCTTTTTCCCCAAACCAAACCCTAGTTGCTGCTCGTCTACTCTCCCTCCCTTTCCCCAAACCAAACCCTAGCCGCCGCTCGTTTGCTCTCCTTCCTTCACGTCTCCACCTCCACTCGTCCTATCCGGCCTCCAATCTCCTTCCCTTGTCGGCAATGACATCGCTCTCCCTCCCTCGCTTGCATCGCTTCATCACCGTAAGGACTCACTCGCTGCTTGACTTGCTTTAGTCTCTGCTGTCCCTCCCTCGCTGGTGTCGCCTCATCGCCTGTGAGTCCAGTCTCCAGTCTCCAAACTCCGATCTCCCTCCCTCGCCGGTGTCGCCTCACCTCAGTACCTCACCGTTGCAACTGACAACGGTGCGCCCTCATCCTTCATCCTCATTACTGTATGAATTAATTTATTTTTTTTCTTTCTCACAAAGGTTACTTCCCTAACAGCCCAATTTTTAGTTGAAATTCATTATAATGTCTATGCTTTTGAACTAAAAGTGAATAAGCATATGTTACCCATGAAGATGAAATCTTGACCAATTTGAAAGATTATTTATTTGCTATATTTATCTTAGGATTATGATTGATTATGTTCAAAATAACTGTTGTTGAAACTTATCATTGATGAAATTATATTTGTTTGATGGCTGCTTGAGGAGATTGATTTTTTGGCTGGAGAAAGTGAATTAGGTAGGGGTTGCTTGTTTATTTGTTTTTCAGCAGGGAAGGAAAAAAAAAAAAAAAAAAAAAAAAAAAAGGCCGAGGCAGGGGCGAGACAGGGACGGGTTTCTTAAAAAACCATAAGGTCGGGGATGGGTAGTAAAATTTTCGAACCGTCGGGTTTTGGGGCAAGTTTGGGCATAGGGTATTAGTCTGCAGTTCGGGGATGGTATATAGGTGAACTGACCCCGACCTGCCCCATTGCCATTCCTAGATCTAGGACCCTCTCAATCTCACGTACTACTCTCCCATTAAAAAAAATAATAAATAAATAAATATTGGCCTTATTTAGGGACGGGGACCCCTCCATATCTCTCTCCCTCTACCACACGTTTCTCCTTTGCCCCTAAAAAATCTCTCTCTCTCTCTCTATTTATCTAGATTCTTCCCTCTCTCCCCTCTTGTATCTCACGTCTCTCCTTTGCCCCTAAAATATATGGATTCTTCCATCTCTCACCCTTCCTCTATCTCTAGGGATGGCAATGGGTCGGGTCGGATGCGGGTCGGCACTATCCCATACCCGACCCGACCTTTAATTCCTTATACCCATGCCCGACCCGATACCCGATGGGTATGAACAATTAACCCCCATCCCCGATCCACTGTTTTATTGGACTACCCATGCCCGACCCGCCCATACCCGACCGCCCTGTTGTGAGGATTTTTTTCCCCCAAATTCCATTTTTTTTGTTACTTACACCTATTACATGTTATTCATATAATCATATACCAAGCTTATAAATGTTTTTAGCACCTAATTAATATGATCTTGTTCAAATAAAATCATACCTAATATGATCACACAAATATTATACACAAACATAAAGATTAAAAAACAATAAAAATACATAATGAGCCTTCGAATGGACTCCATAAGCCTATATCAAGAGAGGTTTAAGTAGGTATTTATATTTTATTGTAAAATATATATATATATTTTGTAAACATAGCGGGTCGGGTCGGGTCTTCGGGTTTTTTCTTGTTGGGGTCCATACCCAACCCATACCCGAAATTTTTTAAAAATTTATACCCATACCCGACCCGATACCCGAAAAAAATAAAAAAAACCCGCCCATTCGGGTATGGATCGAGTCGGGACCCTATGGATCGGGGCGAAATTGCCATCCCTATCTATCTCACACATCTCTCCTTCACCCCCTAGATCACTCTCTCTAGATACTTCCTCGTCTTTCTGACTCTCCCACTTCAAACCTTCCTCTGCTCACCAAGTACGACAGAGGCACTCATCAATTGCAGTACTGCAAAGGTTTTCATAGGTAGAATGAGAGAAGTAAAGCTGGTGGGAATGTGGGTAAAATTGAGAATAGGTCTACATCAGACAGGTTGATGAAAGAAGAGGAGAAGGCAAAGGAGCGAAGTTATGTGCAAAAGCCTTGGCCGAGAAAGGGTAAGCAAAAGGGGGTCGTGCGGAAGGTAATTGATAAGTATGTTGGGAAAATTGAGATGCTTGAAAAAATGGTATGTTTTCTGTTTTTTTTATTTTATTTTTTAATATAAGATTTCAGTATTATTTTTGAAAATATTGTATTTATTTACAGGTTGGATGTTTGATTATCGACAAAATTTTGGAAGAAAAATGGAGGAATAGAGAATTTGTATTTTTCATAGGTGTGTCTGGTTGTTGATGTTTGGTTGTTGACAAATGGAGGGAAAGCTAATATGGCAAATATAGTAATAGCTCACTTTTGTACTATATTTGGACTATTGCTATTCTTAGCACAGGTTTTTAGCATACCATTGGAGCAACCCAACTTGTGCTAAATGCTGTAATATAGCAATAGCACAAGTTATCACAAATTCTAACTCACCGTTGGAGATGCTCTTACAAGCATATATAGTAGATCTGTTGATATAGTAGCCCTATATATAAGAGATATTGGGAAGGATACTATCAATGAGAGTTGCATTAGTACTTCTAAATTCAAGAGCTTTCCTTACAGCCCAAATCATATTCCATCATTCGTCTGAAAATTACCATTCACAGAAGGATTCTCACTGCTGTGTACAAGTTTAACTATGGTAAGTCCTCTTGAAATCTCCTTCTCAACCTCTTTAATTCGTTTCTTAACTTCGGAAACCCATCTCTGTTTTTTATATGAATCTTGAAGAGGAGTGCGGCTCAGGAGCGTCCCCGCTCTCTGGCCCATCACTCACAATGCGACACGTCGCCCTTATATTTTGGGATTAACCCACTGTTGAAGACTGGATTTTATCAAGGCAAAAAAATAATATATAGGAATTGTATTTTTTTTCTTATTTGGTTGTAATGGAAAATTGGAATTAAAAGAATAATTGGAATAATTGTTCTGATCTAAATTTATCTTTTTCTTTCATTTTTTTTTCTGAGATTTTTTGCCATATCCCTATGTTACAAGAGGTTTTTTTAACAATAGCTCAATCAACAAATTTATTAACCTCGTAATCCTTTTTGACACCAAACTGCGGATTTACCATTCTCTCACAAAAATATCATTTGTTTTATTTTTGTCCTTATATGAATAGTGTTTTCATTTCCACCGACTAATAGGTCATTTTTTTAAGTTCTATCTACAATCACTTGACTCAATGAGACCCAATTCTCATCACATCCAACCTTCATCATGACTTCTAAACCTTTGATAAAAGCCTCGGTCCACTTTTGCAACCTCTCTGCACCCCCCAAAAAAAAAAAAACAAAGTAGAGAAGAATAACATGTTAATACAATCTCTTTGTACCCAATAAATAATAATAATAATAATAAATCATTTTTATGTAGAGAACAATAAAAAGTTATTATTTGACAATAACAAAATAGTAACATGTTACTATTTGACAGCATAATTTACATGTTATTATAATAATATAATTTTAATTCCATAATTACCTAATTACAGTTTTTCAAAGATTACAACGAGTAGATTCCAAAAATACAAGTTTTATAAAAAACGGAATTGTATATAATAAGTTATAGCCTTTTAAATATTAGAAAATTAAAAAATAAGTTAGTTACATAAGGCACTCTTAATAACGAAAAAAGAGTGTCCTTATAAGCAAATAAGGGTAAATTATGATTTAAAAAGAAAAAAAAAAAAGATGGGATTATTGCAAATAAGAATACTCAGATGTGGGTTACAGGGTTGAAGAATTTTCTGATGAGATTATTACTAAAACTATTATGCCAAATAGGGTAATTGCCAATTTTCCCTTTTCTCCTTTTTCTCTTGATGGATGTAGTTCTTGGTAGAGCTTCCGGATAGGAGATTTCTGTATCTTTTTAGTTGAAACACACCACAGTTTGGCACCCATATTGTAATTCTAAAATTGCTCGAGGATGCTACTATTTCATAGCGCTGAATTCTAGTGCGGACAGCAGGCCTAGGCCTCCAGTCACATGCGTGTATGAGCGCCGACGACGCCGCCGGAAAGCATACCCAGTGTCACGGGACAGAGACCCATGACACCAGTCACTCTATGGTTAGATATGCTGGGAGATTAGGAGAGAGGATTGAGAATCCACATGGCCAGCACACTATTGGGACTTGTTTGTCTACACCGCCCATTTTTGAGAACCTACATGGCCAGCGCACCATTGGGACTTGTTTTGCCACACCGCCCATTTTGCACATTTCGGCGGGCATGTTTTGTTTATTTTATTTTATTCCTCTTTGTATTTCTTTTTATTTTCAGAATTATGGATGTAGCCTATAAAGGCAGTAGCGGATGATTTTGAAAGGGGACGATGAATGAAAGGAAAACCTTAGTGTTTATTGTTTGGTGTTGAATCCAAACGACTCCTAGGTGCGAAACCTAGGGTTTTTTCCCCCTCCCCTTCTTCCTTCCCTTTTTTTTTTTTTTTGGTTCTCTCTATTTTCCCTCAGATATCAAAATGAGTCTACGTACCTGTGTGAGTTGTCCTGCATCAAATTCACTAGAATCCGACCCTGGCTAACATAGACTCCCACCCCCGCAATTATATCATGGCACAAATGGTATTGACTTACCATCTAATTAAACTAAAAAATATCACTACCACATCCTAGGAGGTACCGCAGTTAACTCAGGCTAGGCACAAATGGCTAGGTATTTTCTTAATTGTGGTCAATGTATACAAATTATATATTTACTATATAAACCCTGAGGGATAGATTTAGTAGTCTTGGAGCCTCTTATCAAGCAAGAGGTCTTGAGTTTTACTATAAATTGTTAGAGATATTTGCCATTTATTAATGTGGGACCTATGTATAATTTGAGGTGGGTCCATGTTGGAATTAGTTAATCTCTATGTGGAGATTTAATTCGAATATTTAATTAGCAAAAATCATTAATGGGTGAATGAGAAATTGTTCTCTAAAGTCACCTTTGAATAGTTGGTTGAAGAATGGTAATAAGGCTTGTCCCACATTGAATAACTATGAAATTTTAAGTGAATTCATATACACATACTTTGGATCTGTGGTTTGGGCCCAAAGGGCACCCAAGTTTTGTGAGGAGGGAAGACCTAGCCAACATTGGGTTTGGACCCAAAAACACACACGCGCACCCGCCCGCACAGAGCCGGGTCGGGTGGGGTGGGGTCAAGAAGACTGACCCATGTGTGTTATTTTTTAAGCAAAATTTATTTTGTTAATTAATTTAATTACCGTTAAGTCATGTCTGTCTGTTAACCCAAAACAGTCATGAACAAAAGACACACCTGATCAATGTGCCTTTTGAACTGTTCTGGAGAGTTACTTCTGGGTTATTTATTTAAACTGCATTTTCGCAGTCAATTAGGGGTTAATCAAGAGTTTAACTTTTCGTACTGTTTAAGAGAGAGAGTAAGGACACAGTGGGTTCCCCAGACACGCAGATTACAGTGCTTCTTCTGTGTGGCAGATCATTGTATCCTAGGAGGCAGACGTCTAAGAGACTCAAAGCACCAAGTGAGGGGCGAAATCTGTCTTAAGGACATAGCGTCAAACGCTAGCCTTGATCAATCCGGTTCTGTTTTATTATCTTCTGTATTCTGTAAGTTTGTAGATTTCCAGAATTTATTTCGGTTTCTAATATATTCTGTATTATGTATATTTGTGTAATTTAGAATAATTCGTGTATTATATGCATACTGTTTTGATAGAATTATACATAAGTAATAAAATACAAATATTTTCCAACATAAATACTCTCCCTCAATGCCACCCTCATGTCCTCATGTGGGTCTATTTTCACACCCTTCCATTGGCTTAATAGAAGGGTCCAGTTTAGCAAAAAAGATTGTTGGTCTATGAAAGGGTGTAGTAATAGGCCTACCCTATAACCTATTCTCTGTCATGTTTTTTTTTTTTTTTTCTAGGGTAGGTGGTTGGAGGGAAGTGGGTCACTGAACAATTCTGTCTGGAACAATTACATACTTGTGTAGCTCAATCCATACATGCAAATATATGATTTTGTCTGCACAGTGTTCCTCTGCTTTGCTAGACCTATTTCTAACAACATTTTTTTTTTTTTTTTTTTTTTTTTTTTTTTTTTTTTTTTTTTTTTTTTTTTTTTTTTTTTTTTCAATCAACTTTTAAATTCCTGCAACAGGTAGTAGGTTAGTTGCTTGCCAGGGAGTGGGAGCCGGGAGGGAAGTTGGGATGACAGAAACTAGTAATGTTGAGCATGCTTCAATTGAAATTAGTAATTTAACCAAGCTATTGACCTCTTCCTTCCAAGAACAGTCTCCATCCATCTCAAAGTGTTGCATCTTCGAAGTCCCTGGGACACTGCGACAGCGCAATGAGAATGTTTTTGATCCTAATATAGTCTCAATTGGCCCATTTCACCATGGCAATGAGAGACTAGCACCATGGAGAAAATAAAATTGTGGTATCTTCATTGCCTCCTCCATCGATTTGATCCACAGCCTCCAGAGGAAACTCTAGAGCACTTTATTAAAAGCATTGGAGAATTGCAGAAACAAGCTCGAGAGTGTTATGCTAGACCAACCGATGTTCTCGATGATCCTAAATTCATTTTAATGATGGTCGTTGATGGTTGCTTCCTCATTGAACTCTTCTGGAAAAAAGCAAAGTCGGTGTCTGCACGAGAAGGTGACCCAATATTTAACACATCCTGGATGTGTCAAGATCTTTACCAAGACTTACTTTTGCTTAAGAACCAAATCCCTTGGGTTCTGCAGCGTTTATCTGTGCTAACGGTATCTGTTGGCGGACTAGAAAGAGACCTTGTTAAGCTCGTTCTCAAATTCTTCAAAACCATGATGTTGATGACAGTGCCAGCCAAGTACAGACCAAGAGAAGGCCATGAAATCGGACATATACTTGACCTGATACGCAGTTGCTTACTCCCTTCATCTAGTGATATCGAACCACAAAGATCAAGCATGGTAAAATTACGCCCAATGACGGATCTCTTGGTGAATGGAATCAACTTCAAGAGTGGAAATCCTGATGACATTCTGAACATTAAGTTAAATAAAGGAGTAGTTGAAATCCCGCCCATTAAAATTCAGAGGAACTCAGAGTCATTACTGCGGAACCTCATAGCATATGAGCAGTGCGACGGCCATTGTACGCATCAGCTGACATCTTATGCGGTGTTCTTAGATTGCCTCATCAATACTAAGACGGATGCGGCTGTGATAATTGGGGAAGGAATTGTTGTACCTGAATTGAGAACTGATGACATGTACCTTCTCTTCAACAGGCTTTACAATGACACTATCCCCAACAATTTCCAGTATTCCTATAGCGAGGTAACTGACAGAATCAATAAATATTGCAATCCGTGGAAGAGATATTTGAACGTGTTGAGTCGAGATTATTTTGGAAATCCGTGGGCGGTCATTGCATTTGTGAATGGGATTGTGACACTGTTACTCGCCATGTTACAACTATACTTTGGCTTGAGTCCTCCTGTACGCAAGTAGTTATATATTATTGGCACAGTGTATGATTTCTTCCAAATAACTTTGTATCGCTGTTGCTGTTGTCCTTGTCGATGACATTCTTGATACTCACCTTTCTTCCTTGATAGGAATTTTTGTGGACACATATTTTAAGCATATCATGCTGATATTCTCTATATTATCATTTCCAAAGAATCATTCTTAATCGCAAGATTAACGAACTAAGTTGCTTTGTGCAATGATAGGAGTTTTTTATTTTTGTTTTTAATAACGCAATGATTGTAGTTACCAAAATGCTGAGTGGAGGAGCACACAACAGAGGAAGCAGAGTAGAACTAGTCCTGAATGTAGTACAATTTTTATGTCATTGGATTGTACAATATCCAACATTCTCATTATTAATTATGGTAGTCGTTTTCTCACACATAGTTCTTTACACAATTGACGATTCTAATTAAGCCGATGGATTGCGTGGGATTCAACAATTTCATTATTATGTAAGTCATTTTTCCTCAATTTCACCCATCCCAGAAAGAGTTCAATTATGTGTGTGCCTCACAAGAGTCACAAATCTACCCTGATTTGGATCTAAAAGCACCAATATGGATAGGGCCTGCTGAGATAAAGACAACTTCAAACATCTCACTGAACAAATTTCGTCTAAATGAAAATAAATAAATAAATAAATAAATAAATAAAATCCATAATGCCAATGGGTAGAACTTACAGCTTTTTGGTCCGTGGTAATTGAGACAATCCGTAAACAAATAAGAAATGCCTTGAGAACATTATTTACTCCGTACTAGTTATGAACAAACTGTATCTTCACAAATGGGAACTGGACATCTTTATCACAAAACAAACGGAAAAAAACACACTTTCATCACACAAACTGTAGAGACTATTTCTAAATTTCTAAGTACTAGGATATGTAGCAGCACCATTGTTAACATTTACACCAACTAAGCTAGAATCTGGCGCAGAAGGCACAGCCCCCTCTTCCATCTTCTTCCACGGCGTCGGATCCTGGATCCTCTTCTCTTCCATCTCTTTCGACGTATCATAGGACGCGTGCAATCCAAAAAACACATAATAAAGCAAGAGGAACCCAGTCCAGACCCCAAACCTCGCGAACGACGCTTTATCGATCGACCCAAGGAGGAAAATGTTGATGGCAATTGATGCCGACGGCAACCATGGCACCAATGGGACACCCCACAGTTTTGGGTCCCTTGCATGTGGAACAAAAACTCTAAGCGCCACAGTAGCCAATAACCAAATTGGGACTGTTATCGTATACCCAACCCAACCGTGTTTACTTAGTCCCCAATAAGCAGAGGTGGCAATTGAAGACCCAAGTATAAGCACAATGCAAGCAATCAGCTTGTTTCTGTTGGCCGGTGTGGTCACGCCGGTAACATAATAGCGGCGAACAAGAAGGGCAACAGCAACAAGCATGAAGATGAATAGTGTAGAGATTGAGAGGAGATTAGAAAGGATACCAAGATCTGTGAAGAAGGCAATGACCGCAGTGGCACAGAGCATGACAATTGTGGCATTCACCGGTGTCCCTGTTTTTCCATTGACCTGGGCTAACCATGGAGGCATCATGTGTGTTCTCGCGATGTGGGTCAGATACCGAGCCTGACCCACAGCACTAACGAGCAAAACGGTGGTCATCCCTTTCAGTGCTCCGGCGGCGACAACGTACTTAGCCCAATTCATCCCTACTGCTTCGAATGCCACAGAAAACGGCGCGTCTTTGTCAATCTGCTGGTACGGTTGCATAAGGCAGAGTGTTATAGCTAGCAAACAGTATGCCAAAGTGGTAATCAGCATTGAGCCAACGAGACCAATTGGTATGTCTCGAGCAGGATTTTTTGTTTCCTCTGCCATCGTGGACACCGCATCGAACCCGACGTAGGCAAAGAATAGAACGGCGGACGCTTGGAATACGCCGCGTGCACCAAAGGGATCAAATGGGGTGTAGTTTTTGGTGTCGGCTTTTATTAGGCCGGCGATGATGATGAAGAGGATAACCACGACGTGGATGATTGATGCTATGTAATTGAAACGGGAGGAACCTTTGGTGCTGAGGACGGCGAGGATGCAAATGACGGAGATGACGACGACGGCGATGGGGTCGAGGTTGCTGTAGTCGGGACTAAGGTTATGGGCTATGATGCGGAAATCCTCTGGTTTGTGGTTGCAGAGTGTGGCAAAGTATGATGTCCAGGAACGTGCCACCGCAGCGCCGCCGATTACATACTCGAGCAGGATGTTTCCGGCGGCGATGAAGGCCACGAAGTCGCCAAGCTCTACTCTTAAGTAGGCAAATGACCCACCTGAAAAGAGCACAACATGTTATCTTAATTGTTCATAGTGAGTTGATGTCCCATATCAATTGCACAAGTTAACATTGTTGTAATTCGGACCATATGTACATGGCTGATTGGCTGGATAAATGATTTCTACTAACCATTTTTTTTTTTTTTTTTTTTTTCTTTGAAGTATAATAGGAGCCAACAACGTATTCTAATTCCAAAATAAAAAATAAAGAAATCTTAAACTACGTACAGTACATATTATTTGGTGGGCCGACCTTGTCAACCAAATACGTCCTACATCCTCCAAAATTGATATCAGGTAACAAATGACGCCATTCTCTCTATCATCTCTCCGACCCAAAAAAGGATGATGTCTCCTAATTTTCCGTAAAGAAAGGTTATTATCTTCACATAAAGTATTTTAAATCTTTTTAGTTTGTATCTTTTAAGATTTTACGAAAAATTTTAAAAAAAATTTACGAAAACTAATCATATTATCCACTAAAAAATATTATTTTGAACAATTTAATAAAATTTTTTTTTTTAAAATTCATAAGTTAAGTATACTTTTTGACCGGTTACAATCTCTATTTCATTTTCAATGAAAAAAAAAATTTCTTCTATTTCATTTTCTATAAATATAAACAAAAATTTAGGCTAAGATTTTCTCCTCTTTCACAGCAACTTGTGACGCACAAATAACTCCGCAGGGAACAATAGCCAAAAATAAAAAGAAAAATCCTCCGCTGGGTACAACTTGCACTTCTACTCTATCGCTATTATTTATTATTTATGTGTTTTTGGGTCCCACATGTAATTGCTTCATCAAAGACTCTGATCCATCACTCATTCACAATAAATCAGACATTATTATGCCTTAGTTGTCAAAAGCAAACTAGTCTGACATCATGTCGGTCGTGGTCCTCGCTTCTCCTTATTACTCATCAAAGCTCATCCATCCCTCTTTTGTGCGGGAATCCAGCTTATTTATGTACGTGTTACATCGTTTGTAATATTATTTAGAAATAAAAAATTGTTAGACCTTACAGACTTTACAGTTGATCCTACCTTTGGAGCTAACAATTAATTGTGTTGAGAGTTTTTTCTTAATTAGATAGTAATATTTGTGGGATAATTTTATTTTACTTTATATTTTGTTTTACATTTTATGATATAAGGTGAATTTGAAAAGATAAAATTATGAGATTTAATGTTATGATTAAATTTTAAAAATTAAAATCCCCTTAAATACATATAATAAAATAAAATAATATAAAAAACGGGACAAGATAGCATTACCCATATCATATCTGTGTTATAATATATTGTGGTAGAAATTCAAGAACAATCATGATATGCCAAGTGTGGATCAGGTTTAAGTCAGTATATGAAGAAAGTCTTTCGTCTTGAAATCATAAAAAATTATATTGTTGACTGATCCATAGTTGACCACGTTGAATGGTCGTGTACGTACCTGCAACAGGGATCTCCACGGCGAACTCGGTGTAACAGAAGACGGAAAGCATGGCGGAGACACCGGAAACAACATAGGACAACACGACGGCGGGGCCGGCATGTTGCTGGGCCTCAAGACCGGTGAGCACGAAGATACCGGCGCCGATGACTGCTCCGATACCGAACCACATGAGGTCCCACCAGGACAGGGTCTTCTTCATCTCATGCTGGCTCCGAGCCTTCACCTCGTGTAACTCCGTGGCGTCGAGGGATCGGGTCAGCATCCGGTCCTTAAACCGGGCCGGAGTCGCCTTCAGTGCCCTCGCATAATTGCCCCAGCTTTGAAACGACTCCTCGGGGAGAAAATCGTTCTTCGTGCATGAACAGCCTCTCCTCCTAATGCCTTCATCGGTATCGTTGCCAACTCCCATTCTGTTTTCCAAAAACATAAAAATCAGAAACACGATTTAAGAAAAAACAAAAAACAAAAAAAAAAAAAACAGATCGGGCTATTTTCACGGAATGCGAGAGCCGTTTGTGGATAAAATATACCTTCTCTCTATTTGTCGAAAATTTCAGATCCAAAATTGTTCAAAAAAATTCAAAAATTGAAGAAATATTCGATCAAGAAGATCAAACAGAGCATAAATGAAGTTTTCCTCTCTTTCTCTCTGAGACAAACAGAACACGCCTTTTCAATCTAAACAGCAGAACCAGAGATACTCAAATATGAAAGAGTTGGGCTGTGTATGTACGTTCTTCGATACAAACAACTCTCATGCCAATCCGATCACGTTGATGTGTATATATATATATATATATATATATATATATATATGGAGAGAGAGAGAGAATAAACAATTTATCACGCAACGTTACCCATGAAAACGAAAATTCCCATGAAAGCGATACAAAATTAAATATTATTTTTGAAAAAACACCAACTGGGTGAATAAGAAAATCCAGATCCAAACACGGAATCCCCGGTTTTTGTATATACTGCCTAAAATACAAGACTCAAAGAGAATATTCACACGAGAGAGAGAGAGAGAGAGAGAGAAAGAGAGTTAAATTACAGGCTTGTTTGAAAGAGATAGGTTAGGATCCCAGCTGACGGAAAAATGGCCGGAGGCTGGCGATTGGAGGAGGCGGAAGGAAGGAGAGCTTCTCAAAGCCCGTACGATATCTTCGCGGGAAAAAACGACGGGCAGCGGGGATGTATATATATTTGTCATGGAAGTATCATCGACTGGTGATAACCGGTAGCGAGGCTCCGAGGTGGGGACAGTTCGGCTGACATCTGGCAGTCAACGATCTTACTGTTATGGGAGATTCATTATTTTATTTTCGAGTAAAATTCTTTTTCCTATGTTTAGAGATATTTAATATTTTATTACTATAATAACGCTGTAATTGCGGAAATAACTATAATTAGTGGGGGTGCATAGTGTATTTAGCAAAGAGGGTGCGAGATTCTTTACCAAAAACAAAACAAAAAGAAAAGAGGGTGCGAGATTCTCGATCTAAATGAATCATTGGGCACCATATTTATGTGTACCGTCTTTTAGTGTGTGGACGATTCGATCCGACGGCGGAGATGGGATCCGGGGAAAGCGGCAGCTCATAACAGTACACGACGATGGTGTGCCCTTACTGACTTTGGCTTACATTATTTTGTATTTTTCCTGCAGAGACCGAGAATGTTGGCTTACATTCCTTGTTTGTGAAAAGGGCTTAGTTGGTCTTTTCCTTTTTTTCTTTTTTTTTTAATTTATTTTTTATTTTTTATTTTTAATACGATTAATTGGTATTTAGTTAAGCAAACTGGCAAAGAGTACAGCCAGGGAGACCTTCTTAACATAATTAGGTTTCCCCGCAAAATCCTTGCACATTAGTTAATGGAAGGTTTTTATTTATTTATTTATTTTTTCCTAATAAGCTAGTTTTGTAATTACTTTGATCTGTCATATACTCATATGTGTAAATTTAAATTACGAAAAAAAATACTTTGAAAGCTTAGCTTTTTTTATGTAATCTCCTCTAAAAGAAAAAAAAAATCAAAATCATTGTAATATCTCCCAAAATGTGACTGGTTGACTATTTATTATAATAATGGGTTATCACCAATTAGTACCATTAACTCAACCCCTTGTTTCAATGAGGATCATAAATTTTAAAATTGTTCAATTTTGAAACAATATTAAGAATGTTGTCTCAATGTGGGACACACAGTGACGGACATCAATGAAGATAGACAGAGTAGCACATGAGCTCACATGCTGGCTTATGTGGCGATGACATGGCTTGATGGGTGATGACGTGGCTTAATTACAGCCTTTTTGGTGGTCACATGACCCCACGTGATTACTGGCCCCCTCTTTTGTTCCCAAATCACGTCGATTTGGGGAAGAACTGGAGAGTCAGTGGGGAAATCAAAGAACCACGAAAATTAGGGTTGTTGAAGAAGAGAGGATTTACTCGTGGATTGATCACCAGCAAGTCAGCACTGATTTATCTACAAAAGTTTTTTAACTTCGCTACACATCAGGTATGTGAAAAGCCCTAAAAATTATCTAATGAGTGTCGATTAATATTGATTAATTTTTGTTGTTGATTAATTGTCAATTATTGTTTAATATTGGTTAGGATTAGTGTTTAATATTTGAAGATTAGGGTTTATATGTCATTTGGTAGACAATTTTTTTTTCTAGGGTTAATATTTGTCAATTAGGGTTGTAATATTTGTCGATTAATTAGTGTTAACCAACAATCATGTATTGTAGCCCCCACATAGTGTAGTCCTAGTGGCTATTAGTTGTTAAATAATGCATTTTTCTTGGATCCCAGAAGGCATTTGTCAATGGTCCCCCACATGCTTTATTGGTAATGTTAAGAAATTGGAGACAAATTGGTCCTCCACATGAATTGTTGTTTATTTGTCACGTTGTGATGATAACTCCTAACCCGACACAATTATTTCTTTATTATTTTGTTATTTATGTATATTCAACCTTTTTTTTTGTAAGTTTTTTTTTTTTTTAAAAAAAATTCTTTTCTTATTGCTTTATATATATATATATATATTTGTAAGTGTTTTTTTTCTTTATTCTTTTGTTATTGCTGTATGTTCATTTTATTTTTTTTACTGTGTATGATATGCAAAACTATTGTACTTCAAGTATAGGTGGGTGTGTTTTGTTATTGGTGTATATTATTATTATTATTTTTTGTAAGTATTTTTTTTTGTCTATGTATGATTTGCAAAAAACTGTTGAACTTCAAATATGGATGGGTGTGTTTTGTTATTGCTATTTTTTTTTTTTTTTTTTTTTTTGTACTGTGTATGTATATGCAAAGCTATTGTGCTTCAAATATAGATGGGTGTGTTACAATTGTATTGCACCATGGTGGGGTCTTTGTCAATGAGCCTGTGACAGGATATGATGGAAGGAATATAAAGTACACACCTGATATGGATGTTGATTTTCTGTCAATACCACACATATTAAAAACTGTTTAGAGTTTCGGGTACATGAATATAAAAAATTTTTGGTATAGGTTACCTTAGACTGAGTTCAATGAAGGTATTAGAATATTAGAAACTGATAGGGATGGCAATTTTGCCCCGCCCCATAGGAGCCCCACCCCGCCCCACCCTCATAGGGGCGGGTTTTTTTGAATTTTTTCGGTTCTCAGTTCAGGTATGGGTTTTTTTTAAAATTTCCATCGAGTGCAGTTTGGTTTTGGTATTTGCTAGTCCCGACCCATAGAACCAAACCGATCAGTAGAACCGCCCCGCTCTGCTTGTCCTTTTACAATTTTACCCTTATATATATATATATATAACCTATAACATTAAGTCAAAAACCCTGCCACCCCGCTCGGCACTCCACTCAAATCTCTCTCCCTTCCTTCCTCACACAGTCACTCTCTCCTTCCCTTACGCAGTCGTCACACACTCATACTTCACCAGTGGCAGTTCACCTCCGCTTCTCGCCATCGACACCGTGTTCTCTCACCAGATCTACACCGGTTCT
This sequence comes from Liquidambar formosana, assembly GCA_039720395.1. Lineage (NCBI taxonomy): Eukaryota > Viridiplantae > Streptophyta > Magnoliopsida > Saxifragales > Altingiaceae > Liquidambar > Liquidambar formosana. Next base: position 15,177,008 of record CM077835.1, on the reverse strand, counting down.
CTCTCACAGTATCGCCGTTGACGGCGTGGTTCAGATCTACACCAGTTCTCTCTCACCGTCTCTCGCTATCGACGCCGTGGTTCAAATTTACACGCCATGGTTCAGATCTACACGCCGTGGTTCAAATCTACATGAGTTCTCTTTCGCAGTGTCGTCGTCGACGCCGTGGTTCAGATCTACACTAATTCTCTCTCGTCGTCTCTCGCCGTCGACGCGGTGGTTCCTCGCTTCCTCTCACCAAATCTGCACCAGATCTGCCAGATTTACCCCAGATCTGCCTTGGTTGAGTTGGTTCCTCAGTCCTCACTTTTTCTCACCATTTCTTAGCTCTTTGTCTCTCCTTTTTCTCGCCGTTGACGCCGTACTTGGGAAGAGCGAGTCAGGGCAGGGATGGATTTCCTAGGAAGCCATAGGGTCGGGGATGGTTTTTGGTTTCTTTGCCCCATCGGGTTTAGGGGCGGGTTTGGGCATACGGTTTCAATGTTAGGGTCAAGGATGGTATATGGTCAACCCGCCCCTGACTCGCCCCATTGCCATTCCTAGAAACTGATCAAGATCTATTAGAAATGGTGTCATCCTTAGGGCCAATGGACATGGTGTTACACATCTATGTTGAACATGGCATTGATGATCCATCATCACAAGTGATAGACCCTCCTTTATTGACTGACAGTGCATATGAAGAACCTATAGGGGGTCCCAATGTAGATAATAATGTTGATGGTGATCAGAATTTGGGTGGAGGTTTGGATTCCCAACAAAATGAAGAAGGTATGGATGATTTGAATTTTGGTGGCAATGATAAACAGTACCATGGTGATAATGAGAATGAGAGTGACCTTAAAGAAGCTTGTGAGGATAGTGTACATGAAGAACCTGTGGGTGATGATGATAGTGTACATGAAGAAACATTTGATGATGAAAATTTAGTTGATGTTGGTGTAGGAAGTGATGAAGATATTGAAGGGGATGCGTAAGAAGAATGTAGTGTAGATGAAGGGGAAGATAGCAGTGGAGATGAAGTTGTTGGGGATGTTTTTTTCAAACAGCCCCCACATTCAGATTATGCTAACTCTTCAAATACTCCAACTCCTGCAAACAGTGATGAAGAAGATGATTTTTATGCAGTGCAGGCCAAGTTTCCAAAATATAATGAACCTGCTAATATAAAGGACATCAAGTTAGAGGTTGGCCAAATATTTAAGGACTCAAAAGATGCTAAAGAAGTAGTGAGGAACTATGCAATAGCTGGTGACCGCCATATTAGGTTCATTAGAAATGCATATAATAGAGTAACTGCTAGATATGCTGAGGGTTGTGAATGGTATTTTCATTCCTCTTGGATGTAGTTAGATACTACCTTTCAGTGCAAGGCTTTGATAAATACACACTCATGTGCAAGGATTTTCAATAATCCCCTAATGACAAGTTCATAGCTGGCCAAGAAATACATAGAGAAGTGGAGGGAAAATCCTGAATAGAGTATCACTGATTTTAGAAACACAGTTAGTAATGAGTATGTGGTTCGAGTAACTAGAAGTCGAGCATACAGGGCAGAGAAAAAAGCCCTTAAAATGGTTAATGGAAAACACAAAAAACAGTTCAAAAAGATTTGAGACTACACCCATATTTTGTTGAGTAGCAATGAAGGCAACAGTGTAAAGTTATTGATTGATACTCTATCAATTCCTAATGCCCTTTCCATTTTCCAAAGGTTGAACATTTGCATAGCAACATGCAAGAGGGATTTCTTGGCAGGCTGCAGGCTATTTACTGGAGTGGATGGATGTTTTTTAAAAGGCCCAACAGGGGTCAGTTATTGGCAACAGTGGGAAGGGATCAGAATAATCAAATGTTCCAAATAGCTTTTGCTGTGGTGGAAGGAGAGACAAAGGAGTCTTGGGCTTGGTTTTCCGAGCTTTTGTTGGAGGACATTGGAACTGAACAAAGGTAGACATTCATGTCAAATCAACAACAGGTAATATATTTTTCATTTCATAAATAAGAAATCATTACAGTTTACATGCAATTTTTTTATTTATACAATTTTTTAATTTTTACTTCTTTCTTTTCTTTCTTTTATATGTGCTAGGGACTTATTCCAGCTCTACATGAACTGTTACCCAATGTGGAGCACAGATTTTGCTTGAGGCACTTGTATGGTAACATTTGCAAAAAGTTTTAAGGGAAACAACTGAAAGATGAGATGTGGGAGGCAGCCAAGGCAACCACAGTTCCTGCTTGGAATAAGCATATAAAGAAGATAAGTATCATCAACCTAGATGCACACAGGGTAATTGAGAAAATGGACCCTGCCACATGGACAAGATCTGCCTTCAGCGCAATTATTTAGTGCAACCAATTGCTGAATAATATGTCTGAGAGTTTTAATGCCTACATCATTGAGAGTAGGGACAAGCCAGTAATCACTATGGTAGAGTTGATCAGGGAAGCACTGATGGTGAGATTCCAAGATAAGAGAGAAAGCATGAAAAATTATAATGGAAAGATATGCCCTAACATTCCAAAAAAAAATTGAAAAGGAAAAAGGGTTGAGCAATCAATGCATTCCAAAGTGGGCTTCTGATGAACTGTTTGAAGTTAAATGCCATACAGAGAAGTACATTGTCAACTTGGCTAACCATACTTGTACATGTAGGAGATGGGACCTAACTGGCATGCCATGCAGGCATGCAATTGCTACTATTTTTTATAAACATGAAGTGGTTGAGGAATATATGAGCCATTGGTATACAGTAGAAACTTACATGAGAGTATATGACCACATTATCTACCCTGTCCCTAGTGAGCAATTCTAGGAAGATAGTGGTTATGGACCTGTTGCACCTCCCATATATAGAAAGCAAGCTAGTAGGCCAAGGAAATTGAGGAGAAAGGATCCTCTAGAATCAACCAACCCATGCAAAGTGAGAAAGACTGGACCTTCTAATTCCAAAAAGCCTGTACCTGCTAGAGTGAGAAAAACTGGTGTAAAAATGAGTTGTTCAATATGTAAGCAATATGGGCATAACAAGACAATTTGCAAAGCACTACCTATAGGAGATACACCACTAGCTGCACCTACTGTTGATAGAAGGGGAAAACTTCCTGTAAGAAATCAACCTCTATATTTGGTGTTTGCACATGCATTATTGTTTGTTGTGTTAAAACTTTTGGGTTATGTGAACCCAGGAAAACAGCCCACAAGGCTTTGGGATTTTAAAAGACAACAAAGGAAAGGAGTCGCCACCTCATTTTTTAAGGAAAAGAGGAAAACCATAAAAAAAAAAATGTTTTATTTTCAAAACCACATGACTCCATTTTAAAAGGAAAGGCAAAGTCTTTAAAACCAGAAAATTGGATTTGGGGGCTAAGTTATGACATGGGAAGGTTCTGGGCAAAGCCCATAGGCACCCACATCGCCCAAGTTGGTCTCTTAATTTGATTGGGCTAATTTAATGACTTAATCACATGCAAATCAATATCAACCAACAAAATACAGCATGCATATCAATCACGAATCCATCATACTCCTCTAGCAATCATATGTGATGGATAAATGAATAAAAGAAAAAAGAAAAAAAGAAAACCTAGGATACTTAGTATCCTAGGGCGGATTTGAACATCAATTGAGCACCAACGTACCATGCATGGAAATACATGGATCAAAGTCCACGTAGTTCGATTAGAATAGGGTTAAAACCTAATATATACTCATAGTGAAAACCCTAAGTCTCCTTGTTTGAAAGATTAAAAAAAAAAAAATTGATAAATAAACCAAGTTTGAAATTAAACAACTTTTGCAAGATGGAAACCTTGAGAAAAAGGCACTTTATTTGACAAGGAAACCTTTGGAAATCACCATGTGTCCATATTAAGAAATAACCCTAGGAGGGAGACAATAAAGAAGAAATTTAAGAAAAGTGAATTAGGTCACTTCATACCCTACTTACCTTATGCAATTTTCTCCAAACAATAGCAAGCTTAAGTAATAACAACCTTATTTGCAATAAGGCAATCATTGCACTTGTTTGCACCCTCTTATAAAGCTTCTCTTGCCTTCAAATTCCTTGTTCTCTTGTTTGCTTAGGGTTGACGAGCCTCCCCTTGATGTTATTTAGCTCTCCCAACTCGTAGCTCCCTCTCTCTCTAAGTATAAAGTGCACTTGCAGCCCCCTCATGTGCTAGATATCATGTTTTTTATGTAGGGGACTGACCTCATAAACCAATGGCTAGAATTAATTCATTAAATAATGATCTTAGGGCTATTAGAGACTCTCTTGGTGCTCAAACAACTCAAATTTACTCAATCTTAGGAGGAAACAACTTGTAAGGGCGGAGGAATCCGTCATAGGAGGGCAGAAGGAGTCAGAATCCCAAACGAAGATGAAGTCCTCGGGTGACCAACCAGGCCTAGACGGTTAGCCGTCTGGGCCTTGACGGCTAACTATCCAGTTCCGGACGGTTACCCGAGGCCTCCTTCTAGTCCGCTCCGGTTTTGACTCCTAATCCTTCCAGAAGTCCTACAGAGGTCAAATTAAGTCCAATTTTGATGAAATAAAAGCCAAAACGACCATGGTTTGAAGCAGAACACATTTTTAGACATTTTAGGACAAAAATACTTAACCATAGGTGCATGGTTAGGTTTTACAAAGGCGGCTAACGATAGTGCACCACCGTCGCAAAGCTAGGGTTTACACACAAGATTGAGCCAAATGCTTCCCAAATCAAAATTTAACCTTTTTAAACATGTTTAGGATGTAAATAAAGCCTAATTGAGGTTAAATGAGAGTAAATTTAGTGGGTCACATGAGTCAATTTGAGCAAACCAAGAAAGGGTCTTTTAGCCAACCCGAACCGTTATGAGCCGAATTGATCTTAAACCATTAGTTCATCAAATTGAACCTATATATAGACCCTATATATCTATATGAACTCAAAGGAACGACTCGGGACTCATTTCAAAGTCAAATGGAAAATATACGAATTAAAAGACGATTATACCCTAAAAGTCGCAAAAGTTCTTATTGACAATTAAAATGAGCTCCAAATCATTTCAAAATTTATACACATGATATTCAATGCCATAGAACTCAATGCAAAATACTAGATTCGAAAAGAACACAAAATCTTACGTGAAATGATATACTCTAGCTAAGGTGATAAAAATAGAGTGTGACAGGTTATATGATATTTATTGCACATGCATGTGTTTATGCAGGTCAAGAGGAAAGGACAAGGGCAATATAGCAATCAAGGGTTTGAAAATGCAGAGGATAGGGACAATACAACCAGTGGGGGATCTTCAATCGAGAATTGATATAGGGTAAGTTTCACAGTTGAGTAAAAAAAGTTAAAGCTTTAAATTAATGCATTCATTGACATTTGTTATGTTTGTAAAGTTCCAGACTCCAAGGAAGGGTACAACTGGTGCAACTGCTTCTGTCACCACTGAGCGGACAAGTAATACTACCACCACTAAGGGGACATCTAATACTCAGACCACTAAAAGAACATTTAATGTAACTGTTTAATACAATTTTTAATGCATTCAATTTTTTGTAAACATTTTTAAAGGGTTAATGCATTGATTGACAAAGGGGTATTTGTCTTTTTAATACAGGTTGGGCACTGTTTAAGGTTAGCACCAGGCCATTCTTTCTAAGTTTATAGGGAACTCCAATAACTGGTGGGTCTACATCTGCCACAACTAGGCATAACACAGGGGTATTTGTCTTTTATCAATCATTAAAGTCTATTTCCTTATTATCTTTAAGTTTAAGAGTTTGTTTAATCTTACAAGTAGGTGGGGACTACATCCAGATCAACACCAACACATGTTCCACTAAGGGGGTCACCCAATGAAATAAGTGGGCCACCAAATACAATGCAAAGGACTGCTATGCATACTAGAGTATGTTAATAATTTACTTCATTATTTAATTAAATTGATTTATTATTTATATATCATTGTGCATTATGCTCAATCAATTTATTGTTATGGAGTATAGGGCCACATTCAGAGCTACTCCAAACAATGTTCCATTAATTCCAAGGAGTTCTTTGCAGGTAAATATCTATTTTATAATGCCTTATTTTAAATGTACTGACATTTTTGGATATAAAAAATTTGATAGTGCTATAAACTAACTTGTGCAATCATGGCTTTCATGTAGAATCCAACTAGATGGTATGAGGCTACAGTGCAAGATGGAAGTTCCCATACAACTGGCAGTGGCAGTGAAGCAAGTTGCAACATGTCCAACTCACACCCATAGGGGTTTACTAAATGGGGCAAATGAAACAAATTTTGTATAGTATACTTTTTGGACAATTATGCATTTTTGGAAAACCAATGTGAATGTAATTAAACTGTAAATGGTTTCTAGGTGGTTCTTTTTTGTGTTTGTTAGACAAGTGCTGTCTCAATGTGGGAAACAATTGCTATTCACAAAACATGAGCCCAATGTGTTTCTTTTTTGTGTTTGTTTCGGATATTACAATAGTGGTTTGCAATGAAGATATTTACAAAGTAATATTGCTAATAGTTGTCTAGTTTATGCATTAAAGTAGATGATATTTAAATTATCTAATTAGTGTTGTTGATATGGCAGTGAAGTTTCACAATTGGTGATAGCCAGTTTTTGCCCCAATGTATGAGCCCAAGTTTCACTATGTGTAGCATTGGGTAAAATTCTTACAATTGAATTTAGTAGAAGTAGGTGCCACCAAAGTGAAGTTCTATGTGTCAAGGATGATGAGAATATTGTGAATTGTCTTCACTCACACTGCGTGACTGATGGTGAATTGTCTTTACTCACATTGCCTGTTTTCCTCTATTTCTCTCTCTTTTTTTGTCACATTGCATATAAATAACCCAACAAAAAATTATATTGTGGATTGTCTTTAGTCACATTGCCTGGTTTAACATCAAAATGTAGTCCAAAAAACATGGACAATAGAATGTCCACTTGCCTGCTTTAACATAATGAATATTACATTGTCATTGTTATAAAATGGGCATACATACATGCCCATACGAATAAAAGGATCCCTAATCAGAACAACCCCAAAGAAAAAGCATCCCATATACCACCACACAACCACACACTTCATGGCAAATAGAGCATTCCCCCATTAACCTTTTTTGCTTTCCCACCAAACATCACCACAAGAACAGCCACCACCGTTATCAACCGTGACACTATGATACAGACCCAATACCTTTTCTCCTTGCGTCGGTTTTCCTCAATCCTTCATAGCAGCCTTGGAATTATTTGTCTCGAATGAGGGCACATTGGTGGATCAAACCATCCAAAATAACCACAACCATTGGCATTATAATGCGAGCAACCAAAAAACCTTCGCCTAGGATTAGAATTAGTCCATAAGGTCCACAATTTTGCCTTTGATCCACGAAAGCATTGGCTTCCGTCTTTAGCAGCCACCCACGAAGAATAAGACATTACACTATGAAATTGAAAGGCCAAAATTCGAGGTACATTACTCAATAAGTTGACATTATTCAGTTCTGTTTTCAAAATTTAATCTTTGCTTTACTAAAATGCTAGGGTTTTGCAGGAAATGGAGGCTGCAAAATACAATGCAAAAGAACTTGTGTCATACCTGATATTTTGTAGAAAATGCTGACTTGCTCTTAATCAACAGCCCTAATTCACTTGGTTCTTTGATTTCCCCATTAACTCTCAAGTTCTACCCCAAATTAACTTGATTTGGGAACAAAACGGGGAGCCAGTAATCACGTTTGGTCACGTGACCACCAAATGGGCAGGAACTAAGCTACGTCATCACCCAGCAAGCCATTTTATCACCACATAAGCCAGCACGTGAGCTCACGTGCTGCTCCGTTTATCTTCATTGACGTCCGTCACTATGTGTCCCACATTGAGAAAACATTTTTAATGTTATCTCAAAAATGAGCAATTTTAAAGTTTATGGCCCACATTGAAACAAAAGGTTGAGTTAATGGTACTAATTAGTGAATAACCCTAAAATAATCAAAATTTATAAAAATAACATAATCCAACTATAACATATGAGACCTAAGCCACTAAAGCTAGCCTAGTGGTGAGATATACATGGTGAGGTAAAAGGATAAGGATAGGTTAGGGATTTGAACTCTCCCATTGTACCCAAAAAAAATTAATAATAATTGAAACCTAACATTTCCAACTTCCATAATACGAGTGAGAAATCCCAACATTTACATAAATAACTCTATCCATCCAAATAGTCAATGTGGTTTGAGGAGAACATTGCAACAATTTTTTCTTTATGGAATATATTTTTCCTCTTTAGTGAAAAAAAAAAAAAACGGTTTTTTTCCTTCCTATTTGTTTGATAAATGAGGACTATAAGAAGAAAGGAAAATGAATAATTATGGCACTGTTTGGTTGCACTTATTTTAAGATCTTTTTTGCTTTTAAAAGCAAAAAGTTTAAAAAGTAAAAAATAGTGTTTGGTTACAAGTTTAATAAGTACTTAAATATAAGAAAAAAGCAACCAAAAAAAAAATTGCTTATAAGCAAAAGCAAACCTGGAAGACTTCTAAAAGCAAAAATTAAAAATTCACAATACGTCTTTCTCTCTTTTTTCTTTTCTTTTTTTTTTTTTTTTTCACTCAACTCGACTCCTTCTCCCCTTACACTACTTCTCAACTTGACACTTTCTCCCCTTACGCTCCGGATGCTCTCTCTTCCTCCATGGTAAAAATTTCCTCTCCTTTTCTTTACTGTCTCTCCTCTATTCTCTCTTCACTTCTCCCTCCCTCATGATTTTTCCTTTAAAGAAATCCTAACCCTAACTTGTGGCTTTTGTAGAGTTTTTCGGATTCAAGATTTGAAGGTGAGTTTTCTGATGTGCTGAAGGAATAGTATCTGATATGTGTTTCTGTTAAAATTGAATTTTGGTAGGAAGCTTTGTGATTGGTCCATGTGGTTGGTAGAGGTATCATATTGGCTAGAGGTTTTAGATTATAGCCAGATGACAGATGGCAAGGAACTTGCATGTGCTGATTCTTAGTTTGCAACTGCTGTTGCTAACGTGGAGGAAAAACAGGGCATGAAGCATCATGGGCAATTGAAGCATTATGGGACAAGAAGTGGGGTGTAAAGGGGTTACATGTATGCCAAGAAACAAGCATGATAGTGGGGAGATGGGGGCTGATTTTTTCTGCAAAGTGAAGCAACCTCCAAAGCAGTTGGGAGAGAGTAACTTCCAATCGGTTGAAGAGGGCAGCCCACTATAAAGTGCAGAAATGAAGACTAAAGAGGGGTTCCTCAACCACCAATCCTCCTCAAGATCCTTTATCTCTAGGAGTAGATTAATTTAGTCTAGCCTTCAAACTTTTCCAACAAACAATCTCACTTTCAATTCATGTAATCTTGCATTAGTTTGAGTTTGAGTTCAAGCACTTGGGGATTTGCATTTTCAGACCTATGTTTGGTAATGTAACTTCAACTCATTTCATTTCAGTTCAATGCCTGCAAGTTCTTTTATTTCTTTTTGTCATTCACGCCTGAACCTTGGAGGGAATCACCACTTTTCCTTATTCAATCGCCTGAAATTTTAAGCATCAATTTGCAAGGGGTTGTGTACGCACAACTTCGGGCTAAACTTGGCCCTGGCATGCTCGCAAAGTCCATCAACCTAGGAAGACCACTTTTAGTGCGAAAATCATTTTGGCACGCCCGGTGGGACCGTAGGTGTCAATGTCTAAAAGAAACACTCATACAATTGGAAGCGCCTTGGAAGGACAACAACCTTCTAAGGAGGAAGCTTTACTTGAGGATGTCCCTGTTAGGGAATACTCTATGCTAGAACGAATGGATAATTCCATCAAGGATATGTCTGAAGCCATGAGAGGCCTGGTGGCCTCAAGTAGAAAAAATGCAGACTCAATGGAAAGTAATATATCTGAGTTATTTGAAGACTTAAGGAGACTTCTAAGGAGGTTTCTAAGGCAGCAGCTAAGAATGAATGGGCAATTGGTTCTCTGACCAATGCTATTCAAGCACTTTTAAATAAAGAAAAAAGGAATGAGAGTCCAATGAACTCAAGCCAAGAAAACATGAGTGGGTTGAATGTTATCAATCCTTCTTCAGGGTCATCACTTCCTCAGCCTAATGAAGTTTATGTGCCTCCACCTTTTAGGGCTGGTCAAGTAGACCAACCAGTAACTAAGACTTCCTAGGGGAGAAGGGGCAAGAAAAATGGTAATTCTAACAGCCAAGAAACTGTAGGCCAAGCAAATGACCAAAGTCCTTCAATTGTGCAAGTTCCTAAGAGGAAAGAGGTTGTTGAAAGGGTGACAAACCCTATGTTTGAAATTGAACCCAGGCCTTATAGAGTTCAGGCTCCACTAGAATCTACTGTAGGCCGAGACAATAGGCAATCTTCTAATGTTGTACCAAATGGTGGCCACTTTAGGCCACTAGAGCCAGTTCCTGATAGTTACAATATGCCTATTGTAGAATATACAGGCCAGAGAGTTGGCCAAAGAAATTATGGGAATCCTCAGAACGGTCGACCGGACCGTAACAAGGTGATGAATATGATTGAGCAATATGTTGGCCATTATCCAAATAGAAGAATTCGTAGGCCAATGTATAGAAAACCTTATCCAGAGTGGATATACCAATGTAATGAATTTCCCAGAGACTTTAGGTGTCCTGATTTTTCTTTGTTCTCTGGAGAAGAACGTCGTTCTACTGTTAAACACGTTGGCAAATTTACCATCCAATGTGGGGAATTAGCAGACAATGAATTTTATAAGGTTAGGCTATTTGGGAATTCCTTGACTGGCCCTACTTTTATTTGGTGTATTAACTTGCCTCCAAATTCTATTCATTCTTGGGGGGAAATGGAAGAGAGTTTTCATACACAATTCTATCGGTCTGAACCTGAGGTGACTATGGCAGATTTGTCTAGGTTTAGGCAAATGCCAGGGGAAATATCTAAACAATATATTTCTCATTTCAAGAGGGCCAGAACAAAATGTATGATACCATTACTAGAGCCCGAATTTGTTAGACTGGCTCAAAATGGCCTGAACTTTGATCTCAAGAAAAAATTTGAGGGTGTAGATTTTGAGGACCTGTTTGAGTTATCAACCCTGACTTCGAGATATGAAAAATTATTAAAAGAAGTTGATCAATATAACAGGTTTTCATATGGAACTTATTTTCAGGATCCTAACTATGAGGTTGATCTTGTAGAAATCATTGGCCAGAGGCTAATGGTATGCCAAGCTTTGCAAAGAAAGGACGTTGAAGTGCCTCTGCCAGCAACAACGACCAGGAGGAACCCAATGGAGATTGGAAAAAGGTACACCTTTGACATTGCAAAGGCAAGTGATATTTTTTATCATTTGTTGGCAGGAAAATACCTCAGAGTTCTGGAAGGACATAAGGTGTCAACTAATGAAGTCGAACATTACTGTAAGTGGCATAGGGTGAAATCTCATACTACTAATAACTATGTAGTGTTTCGGAATCTTGTTCAAGATGGTATTAACCGTGGGATGTTGAAGTTTCCAGAAAAGAAAGATGATATGGTAATAACTTCAGATCCTTTTCTAGAAGTGAATGTTGCCTCGGTTGATTTGAGGAATTTCAAGCCGTTGATGAGTTCTGGGCATGAAAATAAAAAATTTGTTCAGAAGTATAAAATTAACCAGATTGGCCGATCTCAGATTAAGGCTTCCCAAAGGGGAGGGGGCATGAAAAATAGTTGGCCTAATGGTTGTAACAAGCCTGGAAACTCAAGGCCGAAAGAAAATTTTATTAACTACTATGAGCCAGACAATTGGAAGGATAAAAGGGAAAGAAGTATGGACTATGGAGGGAACCTTGAACTTACAGTTTGAGGAAAATCCAAGGCCGAATGGTCAATTCACTATAGAGCTTATATCAAACGTGCTTAGGCAAAAAATATCTCAAACCGATGTACAAATGTTGGTTGATCAAGATAAAATGCAAACTTCGGTTTGTAAGGCCAATGGTTTTAGTAAGCACCTATGGAAATAATCATCGATTTCACATGATTTTGAATTCTAAATGGACTTGTGGAGGCCATCAAGACATGATGAAAATGAGATGGTTGATTAAGAAGTTAGAATTTTACTGGCCAATGGAAATGGCCAAAACGGTGATTTTGACCAAATAATTCTGTTTAAAAAGGGAATTGCAAAGGCCTGAGAGAAACCAAAAATGTTACTTTGGTTTTTAAGACCAAAGAATTATCAAAATACTAAAGAAACAATCTCAGGCCAAAGGAAATGGACATAATGTATCTTCGGTTTTAGAAACTGAAAGATTAATTGTAGTAGACTTGTTTTTACAGGCTGACGAAAATGACTCTAATTTATTATTGTCAAGCCACGCACCAGGGGGTTTTCATCATCTATCTTTTCAAACCTTTTTCAAAAATAGATGATGAGGGGGCAAAGTGTTTCCATTAAAATTGAATTTTGGTAGGAAGCTTTGTAATTGGTCCATGTGGTTGGTAGAAGTATCATATTGGCTAGAGGTTTTAGCTTATAGCCAGATGACAGATGGCAAGGAACTTGCATGTGCTGATTTTTAGTTTGCAACTGCTGTTGTTAACGTGGAGGAAAAACAGGGCATGAAGTATCATAAGCAGTTGAAGCATCATGGGACAAGAAGTGAGGTGTAAAGGGGTTACATGTATGCCAAGAAACAAACAAGCATGATAGTGGGGAGATGGGGGCTGATTTTTTCTGTAAAGTGAAGCAACCGCCATAGCAGTTGGGAGAGAGTAACTTCCAATCGGTTGAAGAAGGCAGCCCACTATAAAGTGCAAAAATGAAGACTAAAGAGGGGTTCCTCAATCACCAATCCTTCTCGAGATCCTTTATCTCTAGGAGTAGATTAATTTAGTCTAGCCTTTAAACTTTTCCAACAAACAATCTCACTTTCAATTCGTGTAATCTTGCTTTAGTTTGAGTTTGAGTTCAAGCACTTGGGGATTTGCATTTTCAGACTATGTTTGGTAATGTAACTTCAACTCATTTCATTTCAGTTCAATGCCTACAAGTTCTTTTGTTTCTTTTTGTCATTCACGACTAAACCTTGGAGGGAATCACCCCTTTTCCTAATTTAATCGCCTGAAATTTTAAGCATCAATTTGCAAGGGGTTGTGTATGCACAACTTCAGGGCTAAACTTAGCCCTGGCACACCCACAAAGTCCATTGAGTTAGGAAGACCACTTTTAGTGCGTACAATATGAACATTCCTTGTATTGATAACTGGAGCCATCTTGATAGACATAAAGACACTGTTACTCTATTAGCCCTCTTGGACTTTTTCCTAAACTGTATGGTAGAACTTTTTTATACCATACAATGATGTAGAAAAAATGCAGAAATTTCAAAGAAAAAATAATTCTATCAACTAGCTGTTGTTTGCAATCTGTATTTCTATCTCTTTTGCAAAACGAAACCCCTAGATTTCACAATAAAACACATACGATCCAAATAAAGAAAACCATTGTAGAAAAAAATTAAAGAGTTCAACACCCCAGATAATCACACATCATTCATACCCAAATAGCTCATAACTTGAGATTAATAAGAAAAATCATAGTGTTATTAAACAAAAACACATAATCCAAGTCAAAACTCACCAAGATTTGAGCGGAAATTGAAGTGAACAAAACCCAGATCGTTACGTTTCCTTCAGAGCTTCAGCACATGAAAACGAGCCCCAAATGCAAGCCCAAAGCAAAAACAGAAAACCACAACAGATACTATTGCTTCAACACATCAGAAAACTCACCTTCAAATCTCGAATCCTAAAAACTCTACAAAAGCCACAAGTTAGGGTTAGGGTTTCTTTAAAGGAAGAATCATGAGGGAAGGAGAAGAAAAGAGAGAGAATAGAGGAGAGACAGTAAAGGAAAGGAGAGGAAATTTTTACCATGGAGGAAGAGAGAGCATCCGGAGCGTAAGGGGAGAAGGCGTCGGGTTGAGAAGTAGCATAAGAGGAGAAGGAGTTGGGCTGAGTAAAAAAAAAAAGAAGCCGTATTGTGAATTTTTTATTTTTGCTTTTAGAAGTCTTTTAAGTTTGCTTTTGCTTATAAGCATTTTTTTTTTCTTTTTGCTTTTATTTAAGTACTTGTTAAACTTGTAACCAAACACTACTTTTTACTTTTTTTAACTTTTTACTTTTAAAAGCAAAAAATATCTTAAAATAAGTGCAACCAAACAGTGCCTTGGTCTTTTGGAAGGGCGCCCATTCCTCCACCTTTTGCTTCCATCCACATTTCTTCCCTTAAAATAAAAAATAAAATTAAAAAAAAAAAAAAAAAAAGAAGAAGAAGAAGAGGCCTATTGGGCCTTTCTAACAAAGTTGCCAAAAGAAGTATGCATTAGGGTTGTACCTCGTGCATCGCTCTAAGGTATCCTATAACCCATTTACGCATAAGGTATAATTCTTAAGATGGGACCTAATATTAACATATGCTCACCTAATTGTAAATCGTAATCCTATATGAAAATTATCAAGTGTAGGACATCTCACATATTCTGAACGGATCAAATAGTGTGAAGCGGCAAATGGCATTAACTATTCCATCCATTCCAAAAAATTAGCCCCCTTTGCTTTTTAATTCGTCCCATAATGTTTACCCCTTCTAAAGGTTCAAAAGTAAAAAACCATTTCCATTTTCTTGCCTCACACCTCCTCCCAACTTTAAATTTCTAAAAAAAGGGATCTATTTTTCACATTATAATCTAAAAAGTTTTTAAGGATGAGTCAGTCAATGCATTAATTAGATAGCTTTAACTTATGAACCTTTTAGGATAGGCAATCTTTGGAGGATGATGAGGGGTGGAAAGAATATAATAGAGAGATTCAAGGGAGGATTCACGGTAAAGCGTGTTAACGCTCCCATCATTTACGAGATCTTCTCTTCCTTTATTACAAAAGGCTGAGTTGGGCGCCGACAGAATTGCTTTGCGAACCCAGCAAGCCGGCAAAGTAGAAAGTAAGAAACTAGAAATTGCTTTGCTGACCATTGCTTTAGACTGTGGGTGTGGCCATGGTATCCCAACGTAAGAATGAAAGGCAACACACGTTCACACAGCTGGACTACATGAAGGAGGACTCTACTCTGGGGGAAAAGGCAAAACAAAAAGGTACATTCATTAATCAGAGGTTGCTAGAAAGGAAGTGTCTGGCATTCACCCAATTAATTAATTAATTAATAATTGAAAAGGACAGTAAATGTTTGATGGTGTTTTATCATTTATGTAGATACCTTTTTTAAACGAGTTTAGACCCTTGCTTGTATTGGGTGTGTTTGGGTTCTTAAGATTGTAACACATTAACATAAATGAGCATCCAACGGGTTTTTAAGATTATGACACATTAGCATATCTTTATGTGATTTTTCATTTTAATCACAAAATGGGTTATGAAAACATAGTGGTGTTATGGTTGGCACCATGTTTTTCTTCTTATTAAAAAGAAAGGAAGGGGCTATTTCTAACGCTTTTTTGACTTCATCCACAACTCTCTTAATATTTTTACTGATTTTTGAGTTGATTTTGTATAAAATACTCAAATAATGTCACAATACCTAATTTACCCTTATTACATCTCCCTCACATTCACTCACTCAGTGCAATCTTTTTTCTTTTTTTTTCTTTTTTTTTTTGCTTAATTTCCCATACTACCCCCTTCTTTTAACAATAGCTACAGGAAACTATTTGAAGCTATTCAAGGAAGAGACGCAAGGTATTCCTATTGTCGGAAGACAGAATATTGAAATGGTTTTGATTTTTTTGGCTCCATTGTGAACCTAATAGTTTAAATGCTTGAGGTTATATGTATATTTTTTTAGACAATCGAAAATGCTCATGAGGTTATATTTGATTTGAATGGAACTGGAGTTTATCATAATATTATTATCTCTTTATTTTCTTGAATGATGATGATGGTAATATTTTTTAGACAACAAAATATGCTTGTGGTTATTATTGAAATCTATAAGCATGCTGTTGTTATTCCTACTAATAATTAATCAATGGGGAAGCTTTTGTTACTTGGCTTGATCAACAGGTTGCAAATGTTACAACGTTGGAAATTTCCGAGGTGTTACCATGTGGCCTCCTAATCTCTAAGATTTTTGTTCATTGGTTGTTCGTTGAAGTAGTATACATATATAATCAGTATGTTAAGAGGATTGCTCTATTAAGAGAAAGTGGCAATATGGGAATTTATGGAAAAAGAAAAAAAAAAAAAAAAAAAAAAGCAATACTACATCGTGTGAAAGTGGATGGAGGGGAGATATAAAAAGGGTAAATTGGGTATTCTAACATTATTCAAGATTGTAAAGGCAATTCAAAAGTAAATCAAAACATTAAAAAGGTTGTGGATGAAAGCAAAAAGCTGTGAAAATAGCCTCTCCCTAAAAAAAATTGGCTCTATGTTATCTACAAAACATGTTCTCTACCTTTCCAGCCTTTGAAAATAATCTCTATCTTGTCTTTTTAAAAATTGGATTGGGGCTTAGTAGTATTGACTGGTTCGGCCAAACAAAATAATGACCCTCACAGGTTTGTCTCTCCGGGCTTAAAGCATCCACAATGGATGCTTTAACTTCCTGACATGTTAAAGTAATTTATCCAATTAAAAAGCAACAGGTGGAGACTTTAGTTCTGGCCGAGACGAACTTCTTTAACATTTGAAGTGTTGCAATGGAGCTGTTTGCTCCTTCATTAACTGCAAAAAGCATCCGTCTCATCAACACGAGAAACTTAAAAGCATCCGTAGTTTTGGAATCCTATCAACACAAGAAACTAAAAAAAAAAAAAAAAAATTAATTAAAAATTCATAACGTGCCAAGTTGGCACGTTACTGTCGTCCCTAACTATAGGGGAAAGGTTAACATCGGACATGTTTAACACTTGACTTAGCCTATCCATTAGAGCAACAAAAGGCACCCTCTACCCCTTAAATATAAAGGCTAACACTAAAAGACCGGTAAAAACATCCATTGTGGATGCTCTTAGAGCTCAAAAGGCGCCGTTTTAAGAGAAGTGCCCGACATTGTCTTATAACTTTATTTTAGACATTGTCCGCAACTAGCGTGAGATCTAGGAGGAGCTTACTAAGAGAACGCTGAAAGCCAAGCTTGCTCAAAGAATTCATGGGTTTGTGAGAGTTTTTATGATCCATGAATGTTCCAACCTGTGAGAAATAAGAGTTTCATGATCCATCCCACCAATAAAAAATGTTTGTTGCCTTATCACTCTTTTTTTTTTAATTTGTCATGGATGTGAAGAAAAACTAATGAAATTAATGTGACAAGAGCAAAGGCCCAAAAACCAAACAAATTAAACCTAAATCTTCAAATATAGTGGAAGTTCCGAATTTCAATGTCACAACTCACAAAGAGTGGCAATGGAAGATGGGAAATAGAGATTCCGAGATATGTACCCAAAAAAATGATTTTTTTTTTTTTTTAAAAAGAAAAAAAAAAGAAAGAAAGGTGTCTATAGAGATCTTGAGATGGAAAGATTCTTCTCTTTCTGAATCTGCAAATCTTTGACCTTGAAGATAATCACTCACCAAGGAGATTCTAGATAGTGGTAATTAAAATTGATTAATCACTACATGTAAGAAAATTAAGTAAAGATTATAAAAGATAATTTATTATATTAATTGTGAATACAAATCAACAAGACAAGGTGGAATATTTTAAAATATATAAAAATTCCACCTTCATCGCCGGCGGAGGAGAAAAAAATTGTAATCCGTAAACATCGTTTTCGGGTTTTCTATGTCCAAGGTCTAAGTCATGACTAGCTAACAATATATCTGATTTTGACATGCCATGATAAACCAGAATATCCCTTGGGAGTATTTTGTATTATTATTATTATTATTATTATTATCTTTTTAAAAAATTTATTAAAAAAGAAAAAGGAGAAAGGGAAACATCAGTTCTTGAACTTTAGTGATCTTTGCCAATAGCTTGTGTCCATTTTTGTTAATTTATTGGGTAAATTACATCATTCTATTATGAGAATTTTGACAATAACAGGTACGTGAAGTCACTTTCTTGAAATTATAGAGTAACAACACACCGAAGTTGAAACTTCAACTCCAAATGTTTGTTTTACTCTTTTGCTGGGCTGCTGCCGGGTGGCTTACTCAACCATTATTGTGCTTTTGCTTATCCAAAGAGGGTACTCGTGCATACTCTTCTTCACCCTTTACCAAAGTGGAATTTTCTCTAGCTAAAAGGCCAAACTCTCTAGGGCAGGCAGCTGGCACTCTTGCTTAGCCAAAGATGATTAAGTTTACCCCTCATTCGCACTTAATAAAAGACCATTACACACACATATACACACGCATACACACACACACACACACAAAAAAACCCACCTTGACAAATACACAGTTACACACACACACATATATATGTATATATGTAGAATATTCTCTCATTATAGAGACAAAATTTGATGAGACACATGGGTTTATATAACAATTTAGTCCTCTCGATAGATAGAGGACATCTTGTATAAGTAATAATAAAGAAAAAAAAATTGAATTAAGAATTGTCTTCATCTAAAAAACTAAGCTTAATTTTTTTTTTTTTATTCCCCAAAACGGAGTCGTATTATCCATTGAAATAAAAATAAAGGTATGTAACTTTGATCCTCGTGGAATTATAAATATTTCTATTTTAATATAGTTGCATCTATTTTTATTCTATTAGATGCGAGACCTAATCCCCACCTACAAGTATCGTCTGCTTTGGCCTAGCACCATAGCTGGCCATGTAGATTTGTCCCTGTGGAGGGCATCCTCAGTGCAAAATATTGTTTGCGTTGGGCCAACACAACAATCAGCCTCACAGGTTTATCTTTCTGGGCTTTGATCACAAAAGATGCCTCTCAGATAAGGAGTGTCCAATGCCGTTTTATAAGCTCATCGTAAGCATTATTCGTATCCAATGTGGGATGACACCCCCACCTCGGCGCAAACATGACCTTAGCTCTAATACCCATCTTAGACGCATGGCCCAATCCTTACATCGAAATATTGTCTGTTTTGACTCAACACAATAGCCGGTCCATCTCTATGGTTTTTAACATTTTTAAGCCCAAAAAACGCCGCTTTAAAGAAGAGTGCCAAATGCCTCCTTAAGTCCTTACAGTCCCATTGATTTATTGGATAAATTAACGAGACTATAGTAAATTTTACGCAAATGATGATAAAATAATAATATTAATAATAAAAACCAAAAAAAAAAAAACAAATCAAATGGTTATACCATGCATTGATGAAATGAATGGTATGAAAGAGGCTTTTGGCTGGCGCCCTTCATATCCGTTGTAAAAGTTGACTTGGGAACCCGCAGAAGCCAGTCGCCAAAATGAAACTGCTTAGCCAATCATTTGACTTGGACTTTGGGGCAAAGTGCGTAGCCAAGAAATTCAAGCTAAAGGTGCACATGTTCACACTCCACACACATCCACCAATTGAAGTGGACTGTACACCTTTGGAAATGTATGCTACATTAAAAAGGTGGTAAGAATTGAAATGTTAGGTGCTGTCTAATTATGGGTTACAGTACCCAAAAATTCCTGAATTTTGGATTAAGTAATTTTGTAAAGGAAAATGCTACTTCACTCATTTTTACCATCCATCTTATTTGTAAGTATATGGGTGAAAGTAATCATATGGAGCCCATTATAAAATAAAGAGAAGTTGCCATATATAGATGGGTAAGATAATGTGGGTGAAATAGCATAATCCGTAAAGGAAAAGGCTCGTTATTTTCGAAATTAAACAAATAGTCTTTGAATTTTACTCCTTTCCAACTGTTTGCTTTAAAAAAATTTGTCGCCAATAGACGATGTGAATATCATGTCATTTTAAATTAGTCTTTTATAATCAATTTAGATATTAAATTTGACAAAAATAGAGGCATTTCGTGAATTTAACCTATAGTCTCCTTTTTTTTTGGGGGGGGGGGGGATTTTAGCTTGTTCGGGCTACGGGAAAATAATTACAGATCAATACAAATTAATACTAACTTTCAAGTAAATGACTACGAACTTAATTAATAATGACTACTAATTGTACTTATTTACACATAACCCAACCAATCTGTGAATCCCCCCCCCCCCCCCACCTTTTTTTTTTTGTGGGGGAGGTGGAGTTTCATATAATTTGCCTATAATTCTTTGGTACGTTATCTGGTTTGTATTTTGATGTGGTACCTTTTTTTTTTCTTTCTTTTTTGGCGAATCGTTTTTCCCTTTTTTTTTTTTTTTTTTTTTTTTTTTTTTTTTTTGATGATGACGAATCGTTTTTCTTGAAACCTGTTCTCAGTTAACAATGTATTTTTAGGCCACTAGTAGAAACTTACTGTGTTTCACATGCTAGAACCAATATTCCAAAATCCAAACTCTAAGGAACTATGACTTCCATGATGAGGAATTTTCCAATCAATGAGAAATATGGGTCCCATGATCCATCCCACCAATAACAAAAGAAAAAAAATGCTTATCGCCTTATCAACTTTTTGAGTCAGCCAAAATCCACCTGAAAAGAGGAGACAGATACTATTAAAACTATAATGCCACCTTTAGAAAAAACTAAGCTCCTGAACTCTACCTACCTAGTAGACTTTGGCAAAGACTTTTGTCCACTTCACTTAATTTTTAGGGCAAAATATATGAATCCATTATGAGATTTTTGACAATAGCCACACGTTTCTTGAAATTTGTAAGAGCCGCGTGTTTAATTGCGTAACTCGGACACAACCCCTCCATTAATCTAATATAGGCCAAAAGGTCTATTTTGCTATGAGGTGTCCTACTCAAATAGTTATCTTTGCTTATCCCAAAGGAAAATTCTAAGGTACCAACCTCTTGTTTTTTCATTACCATTCCCAAAAACCTATAGAGCAAACCAGAGGATTTCGTGTGTAAAGCAATCGCATGAAAAACTACATGTAGAATTAGCTATAGGAAAATGTTATGGATTTCTAAATTTCTTTCTCTAATATTTTTCCTAATGATACAACTTTTGACATGACAAGGATTTAGAGGACACTAAAAGAATCATGTATTGATATGATTGCTGTCACATCATTAGGGAAGATAATAGAGATGAAAATTTAGGAATCTATAACGTTACTCTTATAGAAAACTAGAAACTAGAAAAGAGGCCTCATCCGTTTTTTAGCCACAGATGATTGAAAGAATGGCATAGTTTGGTACCTAATCCCAAATTCCCAATTAGAGTTAGTTAATCAATATTAGAAAACTAACTCTAAAGTCCACCATACTGAATGTGGGCAGACCATGGGTATGACCCAATCCAAATATTAACATTAATAAATAGATATCAATGTTTTTCCATTTACCCCTAGTCCAGGACAGGGCAAGCCGCAAACCTCAGCAAGGACTTACATTAGACTTAAAGCTCACCCACCAAAGAGGATTGCTAGCAGCAGGAATCGAACCTAAACCTTACAAGCGAAGAATTCGATCCTTACCAACTCAACCAACCCCCGTTGGCTCTCTCTAGGAGATTATTACTAGACTATTATGCCATTAGAACTACTAGTCAGATATAGGCAAGAAAAAATAAAAATCGGGGAACCAATTTTTTAGAGTTTTTGTTTTATATCCTTGCGACATGTGGCATATTCGCTTATGCGTTTGATCGCAAACAATCTCTCCAATTCATATAGGCTACAAGGCCGTGGAAACCGTGGCAATGGAATATGTTGTGAGGAGATTCGAAGATTCCAATAATAAGAGCTCTTGAGGGTAAAAAGATTTAATTTTCTCTTCATGAACTTGGATGCCTTAGACCTTGCCATGTTTGTTTGGTTAGGTTGGAATAGAATGGATGGAATGAAATCACATTCCAATTCATTCCCAACAGCATGTTTGGATGAGGTAGTTAAACTGGAATGGAATAAAAAAAAATATATGAATGGATCATTCCAGTCTATTTTAAGTATGGAATCAAATTTCATTCCCACTCATTTTATTCCTGCTAAACAAACATGGCATGAAGGTAATCGTTCGCCAGAGGGATTCTAAGTACAGTTCTTAAAGTCAAACTTATCGAATAAATGTAAGAAATTGAGTAAATATTTTAACTTGTAAGGAAGGGATATTCTATGATGGGGCACCATCCCATTGAAACCTCATCCTTTACACATCAATTGGTGAGGCCATGTACAAATTTAGACAATTGAAATAGATCTAACCACATTTAAAATTGACATGAACCTATTTTAACAAGGATCAACATTGAGCATTTTTAGTTTATCATTTAAAAAGAATTACTTAATTCAGATATATTTTACGTATTATATCACCCAACAAGAGGTCCCCCAATCTTTTCAACTTTGTTACACATACAATGATGGAACCCTATCACTGGTGATGGGTTACAAATATCTCCTATAAAAAGTATCTTTGTATGTGAGAGTGATTATCGTTAACAAAGAGAGGTGGAATTTGTGGAAAAACATAAAGATCCAACTCCACTTAGGGTAGAGGAAAAAGAATTAAATTGTATTTATAGACATCTTTTTCAGGCTTTCTACATCAAAGGCTAAGGCATGACAAAAAAACATTCTCATTCTAACATTCCATGATAAGGGTAACTCAGTAGGAAATCAAATCATTTGGAGGAAGGAGGAAAGAAAAAGGTGGGGGGAAAAATAAGATTGAGATTGAGATTCCCAAATCCAGATTGAGATTCCAAAATCCAAACTCTAAGGAATTATGACTTCCATGATGAGGAATGTTCCAATATTCTATGAGAAATATGAGTTCCATGATCCATCCCACCAATAAATAAATAAAATGCTTGTTGCCTTATCAAACTTTTTAGTCACCCAAAACCCACCTGAAAAGAGGACACAGATACAAATTAAAATTATAATGCCACCTTTAGAAAAAATAAGCTCTTGAACTCTACCTAGCTAGTAGACTTAGGCAATGACTTTTGTCCATTTCACTTAATTTCTAGGGCAAAATATATGAATCCATTATGAGATTTTTGACAATAGCCACACGTTTCTTGAAATTTGTAAGAGCCGCGCGTCTATTTTGCCAAAAGGTCTATTTTGCTATGAGGTGTCCAACTCAAATAGTTATCTTTGCTTATCCCAAAGGAAAACTCTAAGGTACCAACCTCTTGTTTTTTCATTACTATACCCAAAAACCTAGAGCAAATCAGAGACTTCGTGTGTAAAGCCATCGCATGAAAAATTACATGTAGAATTAGCTATAGGAAAATGCTATAGATATCTAAATATCTGTACCTAATATTTT
Organism: Liquidambar formosana; assembly: GCA_039720395.1. Classification (NCBI taxonomy): domain Eukaryota; kingdom Viridiplantae; phylum Streptophyta; class Magnoliopsida; order Saxifragales; family Altingiaceae; genus Liquidambar; species Liquidambar formosana. The sequence continues at coordinate 15,153,642 of CM077835.1, read as the reverse complement.
ATCTAATGATGTGACTTTTAACATAACAAGGATTTAAAGGACACTAAAACAATCATGTATCCATAATGATGTGGCTTCTGCCATGACAAGGATTTACATGACACTAAAAGAATCATGAATTGATATGATTGTTGCCACATCATTAGGGAAGATATTAGGGATGGAAATTTAGAGATCCATAGCATTGCTCTTATAAAAAACTAGAAACTAGAAAGGAGGCCTCATCCTTTTTTTAGCCATATGATTGAGAGAATGGCACAGTTTGGTACTTAATCCCAATTAGAGTTAGTTGATTAATGCTAGAAAACTAAATCTAAAGTCCACCATACCAAATATGGGCGGACCATGGGTATGACCGAATCCAAATTTTAACATTAACAAATAGATATCAATGTTTTCAACCAAAAAAAAAAAAAAAAAAAAGAGATATCAATGTTCTTCCATGAACTTGAATCTAAGATTACTCTTGAAGAGATTGTTACTAGACTATTATGCCATTGCAACTACTAGTCAGACATGGGGAAGAAAAAAAGAGGTTAGGGGAATGCTTATGTGTTTGATCTACTCTTCAATCAATTAGCTTAGCAAGCAAATAGCAAACATCTCTCTAATTCATTTAGGCTAAGGCCGTGGTAAGCGTGGCAATGGAATATGTAGTGAGGAGATTCTAGGATTCCAATAGTAAGAGCTCTTGAGGGTGGACTTATTTAATTTTCTCATTCATGAATTTGGATATCTTTGACCTTGAGGCCATGTTTGTTTGGTTGGAATGGAATGAGAGGGAATGAATCTGATTTTATGCTCAAAATAATCTGGAATGGAATGAAATTGAAATAAGCACTGCAGAATGAATATCATTATAACTCACTACTATTATTTGATTCTATTCCCATTTAATTACCTCATCCAAACATATTGTTTGGAATGAATTGGAATGTGATTCCATTCCAACCAAACAAACATGACCTGAAGATAATCGTTCGCAAGAGGGATTCTAAGTAGAGTTCTTAAAGTCAAAACTAATCGAATAAATGTTAGAAAAATAGGATAAATATTACAACTCATAAGGAAGGGATATTCTATGATGGGGCACCGTCCCATTGAAACATCATCCTTTACACATCAATTGGTGAGGCCATGTATAAATATGGACTATTGAAATAGATCTAACCACATTTAAAATTGACACGAACCTACTTGAACAAGGATCGACATTGAGCATTTCTAGTTTATCTATCATTTAAAAAGAATTACTTAATTCAGATTTTTCGTCTGATATCATGACCCCATAAGAGCTCCCCAATCTTTTAAACTTTGTTGCACATACAATGATATATGGAACCCTATCAATGGTGATGGATCACAAATATCTCCTGTAAAAAATATATTTGCATGTGACAGCAATTATCGTCAGTCAACAAAGAAAGGTGGAATTTGTGGAAAAACATAAAGATTCCAACCCCACTTAGGGTAAAGTAGAAGGAAATTGTATTTGTAGACATCTTATTCAGGCTTTCTACATCAAGGGCTAATGCATGACAGCAAAAAACAATCTCATTCCAACATTCCATGATAAGGCTAACTCAGTAGGAAATCAAATCACTTGGAGGAAGGAGGAAAGAAAAATCGCTATGTTTGGATAAGGAATTTCTAAGTGAAATTTGCTTTTGAGATGGAATTTGTAAAATTTTTGTAAGAATTTTGTCTATCTCATTCTTATAAAAATTTTACAAATTCCATCTCAAAAGCAAATTCCACCTAAAAATTCCTTATCCAAACATAGCGTTATAGGACTTTAGGTAATAAACTTTGGCAACAGCTTGTGTGTCCTTTTATTATGAGAAATTTGACAATAGCAAGGCGCCTTTGCCACATTCTCATGCCTCTAGTGGCCCAACGCCAGCACAAACTCCCCCATTAATTGGGCTAATGTAGCTAAAGCTTATAGTGTTTGAAACTTCAACACTTCAATGGTTGTTGGGAGGCTGTCTTACTCAAAATGATTATGGTGCTCTTTCTTATCCAAAAATACTAGTGTTTGACCCGTGCTATGCACGGGATAAAAAGTTACAAAATTCTTCTATTAATGTATATTGCAAAAAATTATATAAGGAATGGAAGAGATAAAGCACCTGAGAGGGTGGTGGACTGGGGGTGTGCATAATAGTTGTTGCTGGTGATGCTAATACATGTACCACCAAAGGTGGTGGATCTTTTTTTCATTGCTTTTGTTAATCTTTTCCTCCATGAAAAATCATTAGAATAGGTTTTTCTTGATAAATACTGTGGAATTGGTTTTATATGTGTTAAGGAGTGACATATAAATATTATAATTTATGGGGACAGTTATGGATGATCAATGTAACAGCTGAAAGCTGAGGAGAGGGAGGGGTGAGATGGACCTTTGATATGCCCCATTAAATGAGGAGATAATGTAATTTATATTTCCACTCTTGACACTTTGTAGTCTATACATTATATAATACACTAAAAATTACAATAATTTACCAATCAGTAGATAGTATACAGTATACGGGTGATATTAGAAAATGGAATTTATGGGGGCCTTTAATATGCCCAAACATATATATGAAGAGTAATGAAACATCAAAGGGATTAAATATAGGTTTCTTCTTAAATTCAATTTAAATGTTTAATTTTAAATTAGGAAGAGGAAGAGGCATATATTGAATTGGTGAGCCTGAAGCAAGAAGCTGTAACCTTAGGAATCGGCACCTAGGGTTTGTTTGAAGTCGATACCAAACTTAGGAAAAATCCAAATTTTAATTCATAATAAGCTGAAAATTAAAGAGTATTGGAGCCTATATATGGTACCAATTATATCAAATAGGTAAAACTTAACCCTAAAGTCTAGGAATTTAAAAGGTAATATCTAATTATTTTTAAAAATAAATATGCTAATCTAAAATGCAGGCTGCTTCTCGGTCCCAAGTTGTTTAATTTCTAATAACAATGTGCTGATCAAAGGGCCAGCATATGACCTCTTAGACTGGACCCTATTAGCTTTACAAGTCCCATTTTGAGGACGGATCACCAAAGGAAGAAGCCAAGGGTAAATAAGTGGGGAATTGAATTGAATTCATGGGTGAAAAGCTAAAACTCTTTCTTTAGGAGCAAGGCTACATATATGGAACAAGTCTGGATATGGAAAAACTTGAATAATTATAGGATACTATAATAGGTAGAAATAAATTTTTTTTTTTTTTTTTTTGTGTGTTTTAAGTAATTTTTAAAGTCTTAATGGTCAAAATTTGAATAATTATAGGATTCTATAATAGGTAGAATTAAATTTAGAATGTTTCTCAATATTTTTAGGGGTTTTTGAGTCCATTCCTTTTAAGAAAGTAATATTTTTAAATATTTATGGTCAATTCCTAGATTTTCTGTCAATTTTGAATTTTACTACTTTTGATATAAAAAAGAAAAAAAAAAATTCTCTTTTATGCCCAATTTCCTACGAGAAGTAGGATTAGCTTATTATAAATAGGGCTGCAATGGAGGTTTTATATAGAGTTCTATTGAGAATTAATAAGAGTGTTCATTTATTCTTCTTCGTTTTTTCACCTATTGTCCTTGGTATTTAAAGGGTGACAGTCGATTAGATTAGGCGATGAGGAGGCTAGGACTGGTGCACACATACTAAGAGAACATGGGGGTAAGTGAGCAGTTTGAATTCCTTCATTTAGTTCACTATCTTGGCCTCTTTGATAATTGATACTCCTTCATGACCTGTGGGATTAGCATTTTTTTTTTAATTTTTTTTTTTAAAGTTTTGATTATTGTATGAGAAAGAAGTGGGGTCCGTCGGGATATTTTTGTTGAAAACCTCTTATATAGGTAGTGGCAAAGAAAAAATTTGAATGAGAAAGTTTCTTAATCAACCAATAAAAAAATTATAAAAAATAAAAAAAAAAATCCTTTACTTTTGTTCAAACATGTAGCTGTATTTTTCATGCAAATAGAAGTACAATCCTCGTGAAATTAGAATATATATCTATACTATTATATATGTGTGGTGTATGTATAATCTATGATGGGGTACTACCCGATCAAGATTGATGGTGCTGCGTCATTTTATACACAAATAAGAAGATTGAATCAAGGCCATTGAAATAGATCTACCTACGATAAGATGTATTTTTAATTTTAAAAGTATCAATAATTCAAAACATTATGTTATTAAATTTGATCCTACGTAGGCTAACCAGGTAATTCATTAATTTTAATATGCTAAGAACCGGATTACTTTAGTGAAGAGTGACTCTATAGAGCTCAATGGATGGTTAGTGATCACCCTCTTAGTTAGTCAATCGAGTGATGGTGCACCTTATTGCGTGTGAATGCCTTTTGTTCCCTAGTATGGAATTTCCTATTTTGTGGACCTATTATTAGCCATCCTTGATGGGGTAGGACTAGTCTTATGTTTCTCTTTAGATAGTGTTTGATTCATAATTTCACTCAACAAGTTGATTACTACTCATTGAGATTGTGCAACCTTTGGAGATAATGAAGAGTAGAAGATTTCCTCTTGCTGTAGAGATCATGATACTAGTGTTTGCTAGTTGCCATGGAGGCAGGTATGCATTAAACCTTATTATTATTATGCATGCTTATGATTTAGTAATAAACTTGTGTCATAATTTTGTTCATCATATATATCATTCCTTTTATCAGAGACCATGTATCAATCATCTAACCACTTTTTTTTTTTAACCACATTTATAATTTTACGAGGATCAATAACATAAAGCAATATGTTTTACTTTGTGTCTGAACAAAAAATCTAAATTTATCTTTTAAATGAAGATATTTTGTAACACAAAAGTATAGTATTTATGCCAAGGAAACAATCTTACTTTGCTCCACTCCTATTAAAAGGTCGTATCCAGTTACACTAAAAACTTACTCAATCGCTAGTCTAGAAATTGGTCTAGAAACAGATTTAAAAGAGGATTCATGGTAAGTGTGAATTTAACCTTCGGCAGGCTAGGCAAAGGCATATATATGTATTTTTTTCTTCTTCTTAATCTTTAGGGTTTGGAAGACTAATAAATTCGACTCTCTCCTATATACCTTTGAGTTTCCTGTGATGAAACCAAGCATGAAAGCATGATTCAGAAGCAGTCGAGAACAAGGTGAATGAGAAATGAATGGTGATTTGAAAGATGGATTTGAACGCATCCCCTCCGGAAGTTCTGAAATTGATAGAGCAAGGAAGGTTATAATCCAGGCTTGGATGTTGTGTCCATTACTGTAAAGGAACTAAGGTGAAAATAGCCACAACAATCAAAAACTTAGTGCACATGAGCCAACATAATCGCTTATGTTGGCCCATCGTCACAAAGTACATGTGATTGTTGTGGCCATTCCACCTTGTTCCTTTAGCAACAGACAGAACATCCATAGAGTCGGATGATCACCATCCTCACTCATCAGCTTCAAAAACTTCCTGAGGAGCTACGTTCAAATCGATCCCCAATCTCAAGTTCCCACTCCTTTTTCACTCACCTAGTGCTCAGTTGCTTCTGAAACTTGCTTCCATGCTTGGTTTTCTCACGGAAATCTCAAAGGACTATAGGAGAAAAGTAGAGTTTATTCCAATCTTCCAAACCCTACACAAGGACTACGCGCACAAATCAAAAAATTGCTTCTTCTTCATATTTATCCTCTGCAGAAACAGATTTTCAAGGTTTGGACAGGTTTGTATTTATAAAAGAGTTTGGGTCTGTCTTTGTTAGTACATAACACCAAACAAATAACACTGTAGAACTAGGCTTTATTGGAGGCAAATATGATCTTGAGGACAGCCATCTAGTAGCATGCCTTGAAGCACTGTTTTCATCTTTTTTTTCCTTCATTGCAGGATACTTCATCTATCGTGACAAGCTAACAATCTTATTCAGTTATTCTACCGCAAACCCTCCATTAATTCAATGCAGTTAAAGTTTCTTACGTTTTAAAGTTCCAACTCTTCAATGTTTGTTGTTTTACTCTTTTGTTGAGTGGCTGGCTTTCTAGTGATCTTGCTTATCTGAAAACAGGTGCATTCTCTCTTCTTTAAACCTAACTCAAAGGGTCAAAAACTCCACTCCGTCTAATTTTTGCATTCTTGATTAACCAAAGACAATTACTTTCACAAGCATGGTAAAAAGTAATAAAAATGAACCAAAAAAAAAAAAAAAAATGAAAATACATATGTGTGCATGCTCACACACATAAGACATTTACAATAAGGTTGACATCCTATCAAAATTAATAGAGCTTCATCACTTTATATGTGAAAGTGAAAGTGAAAGTGAAACAGTGAGTCTATGTAACCATCTAAACATTTAATTGAATGGTCGAGCAACTCTTATTTGAAGACAAATGGCAAGTATAAATTAAGTGATTCTCTTCATCTAACAAACAAACAACGAATTCTTTTCAAAAAAATAAAAGTAAAAGATATACTTTATTTTTATCTTTGATCCAAGCAAAGACAGACATATATTTCACAATTTTTATAGACCTAGTTGAATGATTTAGATCAATGCATGGTTTCGCCAATTGTCACATAAAAGGTGAAGCCCCAAATCATATGGCATCCCATTAATTTGACATGCTAATGACAGGAAAAATGATAAAGAAGAAGTCAAATTAACTCAGATTACATTGCAAAGGAGGTTACACTCCATCCAACTTAATTAAACCCCAAGAGCTCAAGCAGAATGTACACAAGTAAAATTATACACAGCATATGGTGTCAATGCCTCAAAAAGTCATCAACATGTTTCTCTCAATGACCTCCGCAGACAAGGCCAAGTCGCGTCTAGCAGACAAATATTTTACTCTTTGTGAAACAAAATTATAATTGTTAAACTAATAGACTGTAAACTTGTTCATAACATAAGCTGACTAGCCTATAAAATGGTAGTACCATGAAATGAAATATTCAGGAAAACAGAACATAGTTGGCACCACTGGCAGTATCAGACTATCAATAACAAGCATTTGAAAGATTTTGATAATAAAATTGGTCCTAAAAAAATAAAAATAAAAATTTGAGAGAATCAAATATGTACATGACTGGTTGAAATGGCTTCCACATAAAAAGGTAAGAAAACAACAAACTAAAAAACTCAGTGAAGCCATTTGCATTTTTTTAAGTTCGATTGATATAAAGAGTAAATAGTCTCAATCCAATATTACAACTTCAGTAACGAAGAGAAGAATACAATTATTCATTTATTTGAACCTAGCCTGTCTAATAAAAAATGTAACTCAACAGCACACTACAAGGAGTGAATAAAAATGAAAATTTTCAATTAAAACTGGTGATGTAAACCAAAGAACAAAAAAATAAAAATCAACTTTAACAAAACAGGGGCAAAAAGAATGAAGGCAACATTTAAACTACGAGCATGTTAAAAAGACTTACCGTTGGAGGACACAATCTACCAGCAACTATGTGAACAGAGTTACAACATCTTTACGGTATCCCCTTACAATCAAAAGCCTTGGCACATTCTCCACCAAGAGATCCATGTACTCCATGTACAAATATGCCGGATGGCTAGCAGGAGGAGGTGGTAGGCTGACAAGCACAACTGCAGCCATTCTCGAGTATCTCAGTATTGTTGAATTCAACTTCAGGGTCGTATAAAGAAACTTCTCCACCTGCTGCTCATTCACAACAACAGGCTTTCCATCAGCCATTAGTGGGGTCTCTTCTCTCTGAGCTGCCTCCTTCATCTCAGCCAAGTAACTGGCAATCCGCTGCTGAGCGCCGCTGAATGCCTCCGCCAATTCATCTTGCTGGGAGCCACCCTCCACTTGGGCATCCCATGATTTCATCGTTATAACAATCACTTCAGCTTGCATCCGAAGATCATAAAGGAACTTCTTCACATCAGCCTTGAGCTCCTCTGCATCAGAATCCTCCTCTGCAATGCAGAAGACCTGAATCTTACAACTCTCAAAGCTCGCTTTGGTAAGGAGGAGCTGCGAGAGCAGAAGCATAAGACCACCATCTCTCACGATCCAATACAAATCAATGGTACCATACTGCCTTTGATACTCATTGGGCCACTCATCAAGCCCCTTGACAATAACGACTGCCTTATTTGCAACAATGCAGTCATTAATTATTCCAACAAAGGTGGCAGGGATTCCAGTCAGGTTTTCACGACGCCATATCTCAGGGTACCGCATCACAACAATGTTGGGTTTGAGATTGCCAAGGCCCATGGTCTGGACAATGCCACGGAAGCCAACGGAAATATTGGGGGCAACAACTATCTCTGCTACACCTTCACAACGCTTGTACTCAAGGTAGGTACTGAGTTGCTTGCAGGCAGCCTTGGCATCCTCAGCACATTCATGATAGTCTCCATCTAAGATAGCGAAAAAGATGGACATTCCCCTTCCTTTTTTCTTCATGCAGTTGGCAAAGTCAGGTAGTTTTGGATGGCAGGGCACATTATCTGGCAGTTTCCCCCATGGCCGGCAGAAAATGAGGGGAATAGGATACCAGTTTTTTGGGTGCACTTGGCTTGCTGACAATATGAGAGATCAATAATTAATTACTAGAGTACATACACATGTATGTATAGAAACACCCACACAGACATATACACACTGGGGAAAGTGAAAAAGATAAGAAAAGCAAAATATCTTACATGAAGCCTTTTTTTTTTTTTTTTTTTTCTTTTTTTTTTTTTTTTGAAGGGGGGGTGGGGTTGGTTTCAAAAGGGATGCCATTTGGTGAGCCCACAAATTTAAAATGTAAATGAGAACTTATATCGTCCTCTTGTGAACAAATGCTAAGAATTTGACATCCAAATGTGCAACTCTCTAATAGCATAATAGCGTACCCTCATAAATGTGCAGATGATCATGATATGTCCACATCAATAAATTGATGATGATAAGAAAAAGAACACGGTGATGCTAAAACAAAAAGAATGAAAGAAAAATGTGATTATGAGAATTGCCAAGTATCAATATCTTAGATACATCATATATATATATATATACAGCTTTGATCATGTGCGGGATATCTCGGATATCCTATTCGATCACAGCCATCCGTGAGCAACACGCGCGCACACGTGAATGCGCGCATTTTATCCACGGATGGATATGATCAAACGGGATAGTCCAGAATATCCCGCACATAATCAGCCCTCTATATATATATATATATATACACGGCTATGTTCCCATTAGCATGTGTTGATATAAGTTATATCAACATCATCATTGGGGGTTGTACCCCTTACATTGATCCAATGTACCTCATATCCCACTAATGCACGAGGTACAACTCCCAATGCGGATGTTGATATAAGTTATATCAGCACATGCTTACCTGATCATCATCTTATATATACATACATATATACATACATATATATATATATATATATATATATATATATACATACAGTTATATTCCCATCAGCACGTGTTGATATAAGTTATATCAGCACGTGCTTACCTGATCATCATCCTACATCTATATATATATATATATATTCATTGTCTACATATAGATCTATAGAAATTAGACCATAAAAATAAACTCCAGCATGCGTTGAAGGGTCATTAATGCATTGCTTCTTTAAATTTATCAGGTATTTCTATTTCCAGAGGAAGTATCTGGCAAAGCATTCTTGCATCTGAAGGTAAGTATCCTCTTTTAAAGCTCTACCAATCAAAAGTAAAACTTTGAGGACGGTTGTGGCCCAACACCCAGCATATTCATTGCCCAAATTCTCCTTAACACCAAATGGGCAATGAGTAAAATCACATTCCTGACAGATACATCAAATTATTACCATCACTGAATGCAAGTCCCCACCAAATCATAAAATAAATTTTCATACAGTGACCATTAGCTAAATTACCCACGTCTGAAAAGATGCCGTCATAAGAGAAGACCACAGGAAAGCTATCATATATTGTAATCTTTCTCAGGATGAGTATACGCACCTCCTAAGGATCGAAGACTGCGGAGGGCTAGCTGGAAATATGCACTCTTGAAACCATCGCCCCAGTTCCCAGCCTTTCCTTTAATGCTTACATAATAATATATGAGGCTTGCAAGGGCTAGAGAAACTACTGTAAATGACCAAGATATCAAGAACATGATCACTGCACAAAACACACACACACACACACACACAAAAAAAAAAAAAAAAAAAAAAAAAAAAAAAAAAAAAGGCATCAAGTAAATATGATCCTCAAAAGAAAACAAGCAAGCAAGTGCATGGGCGCATATACATACCTATACTAGCATGATTAAGCATAATGTTCCAACACACATGAATCCATCCAATTCATCCACCATAATCTATTATCCATCACTTATCAAACATGACAATTATTTTATTCAATTCTCAACACGTAGAATCTCCTATTTAATCTGACCAATACTATCGACTAGAAAAGTCCACGCCTAAGTAATCGTTACTAATCCAACCAATTTTGCATACCCATCTTTCCTCAATAAATTCCTAGACTACTTTCAGGCATTGGCTTTCTAGAAGCATTTGTCAAGAATAAGGATGGCATAGGGGAACTGGCAGATAGCATATCAAATGGTGGATCTCCCTACACAAAATGTGCACCACTAAATATAAACCATTAAATGTCCTTTTGGGCTACGAAAAAGTTAACATAGACCAATACCTATTTAATAAGGAAAAAGTGTGAGAATATAATATTCTGCAGAGCTACTATCATCTAAACTCTTTAATGACAAGGTTTTTATTGGGTTTTCTTAGCCAAATATCACACCCAATAACGTGCGCCTGTCTTATTCGTCCCTTTTCATCTTTGCTTTTTCGTTCTAACATCATACTCTATCGTGCACCTTCTTTCTCCTTCTCCATCTCCGCTCCCCTCCATCGGAGGGGACTGGATCTCTCTTTCCCTCTCTGGTTCTAAGTTATAGTTGAAGCCAGTGGTTCTCGTGATTTCTACTATGATGATTATTGTAGATCAATGATTTGGTGAAGGTAGAGAAGGATCGTGGTTCTCACGATCTTTGATTTGTCACGATCTCATTTCCGGTGCTCGCGATCTCTGATTGTCGAAGGTAGAGAAGGATCGTGGGACGCTCTGGGTTATGGGTAAGGTTTTCCAGATTGATGGGAAGACTTTTGAGATTACAGTGATCGATGAGAACAAGGACAGATTTGTGCGTATCAACGAAAGGGGTCGAGGCTTTTCCAGGAATGTGTTTCTCGAAAGAATCTTCGTAAAAAAATTCATCGATTTTGTGGATGGTATTCTATGTCATGGCTCTAGGGCGAAACTTTACTAGAAGGAGATGGGAACGTTCAAGGAAGTGGTGGCGATGGTTAGATCTAATCACAAAGGCAGAACTTTATTCTTGTCTGAATATCCTTTCAATCACAACAAGAGTATGGTGATTTTCCCTGAAGGATTAGACACGTTTGGCTGGAGAGCCTTGTTATTATCATTGAAGGAGTGTTAAGATGAAGTCTCTGTGAATATTCGTAAAGGGGTGCATACATTACCGCTTGAATCTCCATTATCCTTCCTGCACATGGCAAAACTTCCATTACTGCCACTGTCAGGAGCTTGTGTTGTTAAATCGAAGGGTAACAGAGTGACTTTCCTAGATGCGCGATTTGGAAGTAAAGAACAGATTAGATTTTCTTAAAACATGTGTTGTGGGTCGATTCAGTGGTGAAGGTGGCTCGATTCCTGAAATTGAGAAATGGGCTGCCAAAGCATGGGGGATTCTTACAGGAGTAAAAGTGCATCGACTATGCGATGACTTGCTGATTTTTTGCCTTCCCTCTAAAGTTGAAGCAGCTCGAGTGTTGAATGAGGGTCAGCGGGTTAAAAGGGATATTCGCATTCATCTTAATCAATGGGGATATAAGGTGGGATGTACTGGTGAGATGATTAGGGAAGGTAAGAGGTGGATACAAATCATGGGGTTACCACTACATGCCTGGTGTCTTGATCTTTCCAAAACGATTGGAGATTTTTTTGGTGGCTACATACGTATAGAATCAGAATGGGAAAAGAAATGGGATAGAGTTAGAGTGCTGGTGAAAAATACAAGAACAATCCCTAACTTTGTCGAAGTGTCGGTGTTGGGTGTATATTACAGAGTCCAAGTATTCGAAGAACAGCAACCTCAAGTGATGGCAATACGAACTGTGAATGATGGTTACAGGTATACTAGCAACAACGATGCTGAAGGGAACCGATTGATTATCGGAGTTCGTGAGGGGTTCGACGGCAACTACCATGAGGCGGATCATCGAACACAAGGTAGAAGATGGGTGGGGAAACACACACGATGGAAGCGAGTGGGGGAAGTAGGAGCAGTGAGGGCTCGTGGCAGGCAGGAGTTGGCTGGCCATCCAATAGTTGGCGAGAAGGTTTTAAATTCTGATATAGGGAAGGATAAGGTGGGATATGGCGTTGCACGTGACTGTAAAGGGAAAGGGGTGGTTAGTGTAGCACGTGAGAAGAATGTGGATGGGGGGATGGGTTTTACCAGATGTGGGAATGAGGGAGGGGTAGCGGCCCAACTTCCTCTTATTACTAATAGCCCATCTTCTTCTGGGGTTCATAAGAATTCTGGGCCTTATGAGGGTGGAGCAGTGGCCCAAATTTCTCTTCTATCTTCTATTTGTGAGCATTCTGGAAGCTACCAGTCAATAGCAAATGGAGACTCTGTTCCAGTTGGCTCTCTCGAACGTCATAAGGAGAGATTGATGAGCAATGGCGCGATTGGCACTGCCGAACAGCATTCCGGTGAGGATAGCTTGGGTAAAGGCTTATTCAGGAATGCTCAGGCGAGAGTGGCAGAGGCTCGTTTGGAAAATAATTCTAGGTCTTGCCGATTCTAGAAGTGAAAGTGAAGTAGAGAATAGATTGTTTTCAGGTACTGATTTTTCTAAACCTCTCTTATGCTCTCTCTCTGATCAATATTACGGAACCTGGATGTGATTTTCTAAATAAAGACTTGGTTGATGAATGTTTATTAATTGAATATGGGGCTGGGAGTGATGATGAGATTTCGGAATCGGTGAAATCCAAAGTTAAAGTTCTGAGTAGATTCTTGGGAACTTCCTACGGTGGTTATGAAGAGTAGGTGGTCTCTTTGTTTTCATCCATTGAAAAAAACTGGAGGTTGAAACAGTCCTTATCTTCAAAAAGGAAGCTGATTAGTCTAGAGGAAAGGAGGAAAAGGGAGTTGAAAAAATTGGAATGGTCGATCAACTATGTGGACAGAGAAGGAGCTGAAGTTGGGATGGGGCTCAGTGGGGCGAATCAAATTCGTGATTTAGTATCTTTATGAAACTACGTATTTATTTGCTGGAATGTTAGAGGATTAAATAATAGGGAGAGAAGGAGGAGGATCAAATCTGCGTTGAAGAAGTGGAAAGGGGGTGTTGTGGTTTTTCAAGAAACTAAAATTGGAACTATGGAAAGAAGCATTATTAGAGAGCTGTGGGCAGGCAGTTATGTGCAATGGGTGGAGTTGGGAGCCCAAGGTACGTCTGGAGGGGTGTTGATTATGTGGGATAGTAGAGTTTTGTCCAAGGTTGACGAAGGAATGGGCTTATTCTCCGCTTCATGTGTATTTAAGAATATTTATGATGATTTTAAATGGATTCTGACTGGGGTTTATGGCCCCAATGATAACAATTTAATAGCCCAGTGTTGGTTAGAATTGGCTGGCATCTATTCTAGATGGGCTTTACCTTGGTGTGTGGCGGGTGACTTCAATGTTGTACGTTTTCCTAATGAGAAAAAAGGTGGTGATTATCTTTCTTCGGCTATGAGGTTATTTTCGGATTTTGTGGAGTCTAATGAATTGGTGGATCATCCGTTGATTGGTGGTTGGTTCACTTGGTCTAATAATCGTGACACCCCTAGTCTTTCAAGATTGGATAGGTTTCTTTTTTCTCACCTTCTTGGGAAGAACATATTCCAAGAGTGACTCAATCCGCCCTTCCAAGACCTCTTTCCGATCACATGACCTTATTAATAGATAGTGAAGGTTTGAGAATGAATAGAGGTCCTTTTCGCTTTGAAAATATGTGGCTTGAAGAGAAAGGCTTTGTGGATCTAGTGGAGGCTTGGTGGGAATCTTTTTCCTTGTCCGGTTCGCCTAGCTTTGTGTTTGTTAAAAAATTGAAAGCTTTTAAGGAAAATTTGAATTTGGAATAAGAAGTTTTTGGTAATCTTAGAGAATCCATGGATAGGGTGTTGGACACTATTCATTTTTTTTTATGAGAAGGAAGGGAGAGTGGATTTATCGGATGTTGAGAAAGCTAGTAGAATGGAGGACTAAAGCAGAATTTTCTAGATTGGCTCGGTTGGAAGAGATTAGTTGGCGTCAAAAGTCTAGAGTTTCATGGCTCAAGGAAGGTGATAGAAACACTAAATTTTTTCATAGAACGGCCAATGCTCACAAGAGAGGTAACTTTATTGGCAAGCTATTAGTGGATGGGATTCTTGTGGATGATAAGGAAGTTTTTGCTAAAGAAATCGTAGACTTTTATGAGAACCCTTTTTATGAGGAGGAGGATTGGAGGCCATTTATGGATAATATGTTATTCAATTCCCTGTTGCAAGAGGAAGCGGATTGGTTGGATAGAGATTTTGATGAAATGGAGGTTTTTGAAGGCTCTTAATTCTTTGTGTGGTGACAAAGCTCCCGGCCCAGATGGAATATCTATTACTTTCTTTCATAAATGTTGGAGGGTTATTAAAGATGATTTAATGAAGGTTTTTGAAGAATTCTTTATTAGAGCAAAGATTGAAAAGAGCCTCAATGCCACTTTTACTGCTTTAATTCCTAAGAAGGGGGAAGTGGTGGATGTGCGTGATTTCCGTCCTATTTCCTTAATTGGTAGTGTTTACAAAATTATTTCTAAGGTCTTGACTTTGAGACTTGCAAAAGTTATTAGGAAACTCATTTCTCCATCAGAATTTGCTTTCATTAGTAGGAGACAAATTGTTGATGCGACACTTGTTGCTAATGAATGCAGTGGACTCTAGACTTAAAAGTGGAAATCCAGGACTTTTGGCAAAGCTTGATCTAGAGAAGGCATATGACCATGTCAATTGGAATTTTGTTATTTATTTACTTGGTAAGATGGGTTTTGGAAGGAGATGGCGTAAGTGGATTTCTCGGTGCATATCTACCCCCTCATTCTCGGTTTTGGTGAATGGGACTTCTTATGGTTTTTTCCAAAGCTCCCATGGGATTCATCAAGGGGACCCACTTTCTCCTTTCTTGTTCATATTGGTGATAGAAGTGTTAAGTAATTATATTTCCAAGGCTATTGATGCAAATTTATTGGAAGGTTTCTTGGTGGGAGGTGGTCGGTTTGGGTTAGGTAAGGTTTCACATTTACTATTTGCCAATGATGCTCTATTATTTTGTGGGTTGGAGGAGAATCAAATGGTTCATTTGAGGATTATTCTTTTTAATTTTGAAGCGGTATCGGGGCTTAAAGTTAATCTTGGGAAAACCGAATTGATTCCGGTGGGTAGTGTTGATGACATTGATAATCTTGCCACTATTCTTAGTTGTAAAGTTGGGAAATTGCCGGCATCCTATCTTGGTCTACCTTTGGGGGCTCGTTTCAAAGATACTAAAGTATGGGATCCAGTCATTGTGAAAATTGAAAAAAGGCTTGGTGGATGGAAAAAGGGGTATCTTTCTAAAGGCAGTAAGTTAATACTTATTTAAAGTGTCTTACCAAGCATTCCAATTTATTTCATGTCTATTCATAAGATTCCCAAGTCCGTGGTTAATATAATAGAAAAACTTCAAAAGGACTTTTTATGGAATGGTGTGGGTGGGGAGAAGAAGTATCATCTTGTTGATTGGCATACCTTACACCTTCCAAAATTTAAGGGAGGTTTAAGGATTAGGTCCATTGATCATACCAATCAAGCCCTCATGGGTAAACGGCTATAGGAGATTGAGAAGGGGTGTTCAAGGATTATGGAGGGACGTTATAATATAGAAGTATAGGGTCACTAGTGATGGTTGGTGGTCTAATGATGTTGATGGTCCTCATGGAGTGGGGCTTTGGAAGGCAATTATGCAAGGATTTGGCAACTTTGTTAAAGAGATTGGGTTTATAGTGGGAGACGGTAGTAGGGTGAAGTTTTGGAAGGATTTATGGTGCTCAGATTCGCCTCTTATGATGAAGTTTTCCTCTTTATTCTCTTTGGCTTTAAACAAAGAAGTGTTGATTAAGGATTGTTTGGAAGGGGATATTGGCACTCGTCATTGAAATGTTATTTTTATTCGTAACTTTAATGATTGGGAATTGGAGGAAGTGTTGGCATTTTACCAAGTTCTTTATGATAGTAAGATTTTAGTGGGTGAGAATGATTCCTTGGTTCGGCGTGAGGATTCTAAAGGGTTATTCTCTATAAAATCTTTCTATAATTCTTTAAATCCTCTTGGGGATGTATTCCTTCCGGCAAAAGTCATATGGATTTCCTCAGTTCCTACTAAAGTAGCTTTTTTTTGTTGGTTGCTGGGAAGTGCCAAGTGTTTGACCTTGGATAATCTTGCTAGAAGAGGGTGGTATGTGCCGAATAGATGTGTTCTTTGTAAACAAAATACGGAAACGGTTGATCATCTCTTTATTCATTGCATTGTGGCTAGGAGTATTTGAATGCTTTTATTTAACTTGTTTGGAGTCCATTGGGTGCTCCCTTCCTCTACTTATGACCTTTTGGTGGGGTGGTGGTTTAAGGGGGGGAATAAAAAGGCAAAAGTGATTTGGTTCATGGCTCCGCATGCTATTTTGTGGTGTATTTGGAAGGAAAGAAATGCTAGAACTTTTGAGGGGGTTGAGAAGTCTATCATTGACCTCAAGTCCTCTTTTGTTAAGTCTTTATTCCTTTGGTATTCTAGCCACACAAATGCTTGTAATCTTTCTTTTGTAAATTTTTTGGATTCCTTTAAGCTTTAGAGGGATATGTGGTTAGTCGTTGTATATGGCTTATGTACATGGGCTAAGCCCTTTTTGATATTCAATACATATTACCTTATCAAAAAAAAAAAAAAGAAATGCATAAAAATAATGGGAAAAAAAAACTAAGAATGAAATAGAGAAGGAAACATACCTATACAAAGTGATGCTCCAAGAAGAGAAAGGCTCCAGTGGTGAAACTTCCACCGCGGGCGCCAGCTGGGAGCATCTAGAAGATCCAGAAGGAAGCAAGATAAATTCACACCCGCATAACACAGAAGGAAAAACATAGTTATAGTCGGTGTGATAAGATCCAGATTCCCGATTACAACACACCCAATACAAAGGAATGCAGTAAAGAGGGTGGCTATGTAAGGCTCACTCCCATCTGCAACCTTGAAGTAGTTAAGAACAGGTAGGATGTCATCATTGGCTATCGCTGCAAGAAGGCGTGGGGCACCTGTCAGGCTTTGAAGAGCCGCGCCTAAGGTTGAAAGAATAATTCCAATGTAAATGATAGCTGGAAAAGGCCAAGCAACAGTAGCTGTAAGTAACCTGCATAAGGAGTTCAATTATGACTACAACAGTACATGTTAATTAATATGCTATTTTCACACAGCCACTCTTTCAAGATTTCTTTTCTTTTTTTTCTTCTTCTTTTTCCTTTTCTGATACAATGGTAGAACCAAATTTTAAATAAATAAGGAAAGAAAGAAAAAACAAACAGCAGGAAGAAAAATAAAATTCATAAAGAAATAGAGCCTCAAGTCTTAAAAAGTACAACTATACTAGTTATATAATACACTGCAAATTGAAGGTCAACCAATCAAGTCGGTTGAAACCCAGAGCAATGCACATGTAGGTTTCCCATACCACCCAAAAAAAGAAAAGATGGCCATTACCCAGTGACGGTCCTGCTAGTGGGGTCTTTAATAGTCCTAAACTTTGTTTTTCAGTATAAAGTGGCCGCTCTCAAGATTGAACCAACGCCTTCACGCTTGGTAGCACAAGAATCTTTCCATATCACCCACAATGAGCAAAAACAAGACGCACTTCACTGAGCTACTTTAGCTAGTTTAAAAGACATGAATGTATCTTTCAGAATATCTTGTCACATGTTATTGCAATTTGAGAATTCTATCCTTTTCCTAGTGCGATTATCTAAGGTCTCTAAATGAGTGATGGATTTTTGTGCATATAAAACCGTAGATGAAGTATGTAATGCTACAGAGAGGGGCAGGCCATTGAAAAAATTGAAGGAACCAAAAAAAAGGTAAAAAAGAAAGTCCATGGTGGACACGACCCACAGAGTCCATGAAAAAGTTATTTAACCAATGAAGGATGATTTGATGAAGGTGATGACAGAAGTTCATGAGGGTTACTCCACTAAAAAAATTCTAAATGCAACATTTTATTTCTTTGAGTTCAAGAACGGAACAGTGGATATAGAGGATTATAGGTCTATAAGCTTAATTGGAAATACGTACAAGAACCATGCCTAAAACCAAAACTACATACACCAGTTGTTTTAACAGGTTCACCTGTCCCCTTACTTTCCCATTTGAGTTTGTGATAACCTCAGAGAAGGCAATGATGTAATTTGATATTTCAAGGAATCAAAAATGAAACCAAACCAAAAGAGTTGAACCCAAACCAAAAAGGTAACTTGCAAAGTCATCTGGCTGAGCGCAAACATTCCAATAAAGAATATGCCCACAAGTGGAAAACTGTAAAACAGTGAAATACGGGTTCAAAAATGGGAAAAAAAAATTGACAAAAACAGAAACAAAAACAAAACAAAACAAAAAAGAACAAGAAAAATCATACCAATAAATTACATATATAGGTGTGTATATATACATATATAATCAAACACACCTATAAATTGATATAGATATTTTTCCTTGAGATAAATAATTTTGATCATTTAAATTTTATTTTATTTTTTATATTAAAATTACAACCACTTTAACCAACCACTACTAATAAACATAAACTTACAAAGATACGTGAAACAGTTGGTCACATGTGTATGTCTTACGAGCTGCCACATAATTAAATACAACTATGTATTCAACAAATACACATAATCAAATAACAGAATAAAATGAAGAAAAAAGAAATATTTGGCGCATTTATGCAGAAAACCTACAAGCCACAATCAAAGGAAAAATAAAAATAATAATTTGTGTCTCCAGTAAGAAATTAATGGAAAATATAAACACCTGTCTGTCAATAGCTTCTCCCTGGTTGCAAGAGCTCCAAATAGGAACACAGAAATCACATAGAGTGCAGAAGTTGTAAGAGTTGCCGCTAGTGTTCCAATGGGAATTGAACGCTGTGTGTCTTTCAGTGAGGCAGAGCGATTTGAACCTGCCATAATTCCAGTCACAGCAGGGAAAAAGAGGCCAACCAATGAACTGAAAATAGTGAGAAACAAAGTAGTTAGAAAATCATCAAAGAAGTTAACTACATTCCAAACTCTTTTATAAAGTAATAAGTTGATATGTGTGACTACTAGGGTCAAGCACATGCCAAGGACTTAAAATCGATATTGATGGATATATAAAGGGTCCAAAACCACAAATATATCCTTGGATATATTGACGGTATCAAAAATATGGATATTGATTTAGAGATATGACAGATGTTATTAGTTAAACATTTAAATTCTTAGCGAAACATTGGCAAATAATGAATT
Source organism: Liquidambar formosana (assembly GCA_039720395.1). Classification (NCBI taxonomy): domain Eukaryota; kingdom Viridiplantae; phylum Streptophyta; class Magnoliopsida; order Saxifragales; family Altingiaceae; genus Liquidambar; species Liquidambar formosana. Next base: position 15,133,941 of record CM077835.1, on the reverse strand, counting down.
AGACTCTAATAAACAATTTAGAATAAAAAAAATTTGCAAATTAAATGCGTATTAAGAAGAGTATGCGTTGTATAAGGTACAAAAGGGGTGCAACGCAATTAAGACAACAAATTTATGCAAATTCAATTTTTAAATGTCACATAGCATTAAAATACATATCATTTACACAATGATAAATGATAAACCATTTAAATGTCTATATGCATGAACTGTGAAGACATGAAACGAAAGCTGTGGAATATAATGGCTGTAAAGCTGTGAAAGCTGTGGAACACGAAGTAAAGTTGTGAAGATATAGTATAAAGTTGTGAAGAACTGAAGACTACACACACACACACACACACACACACACACACATATAAGGTAGTTGCAAAACAACAAATGAGGGAAAAAAAGTGAAGCTGCAGCCTGCAACAAAAGAGGAAAGGAAGGCTGTGAAGATACATATAGATATAAAGCTGTGAAGATATGGTATTATAGATAAATAAATATAGCAAGTCACCCACATGAAGCTTGAAGATATATATAGATATAAAGTTGTGAAGATATATAGATATAGCAAGTCACCCTTGTGAAGCTGAAGAAATTTGATCTTAAAGGCTGTGCAGGGATGCAGGCTTTAAAAAGTGAAACAAAAAACAAAAATCAACAAAAATAAACAAAACAAAAAACAAAATAGAAGAGGAATACTTTCCAACGACAGCAATATATCAAAGAAAGCGAAATAAACCATTTTCTGTAGATATTAAGGAAATATTGAAATACCGATACATCACCATAATTCAATAAAGATTTTTCCAAAAAAAAAAAACAGTTCCCTTACAGTCTATTTATTACTTTCCACTGGTTTGATACAAATTTAGACCAGAGGCCTCACATGTTTTTAGTTGAAGGAACAGCTTTGTATTGATTGTGTCGGGACTAGGATTAGTAATTTGGGCAAACTTTAATTTTACATTTAAGTTGTTCAAAATGGTGCAACCTAAAATTCTTCGATTTTTTTTCTTTTGGTGTTGTGCATTATCTCTTTTATGATGCCTTATTAGAAAAATAGTGGAAGTCTAATGCTATCTAACCTACAGATTTGGTTCTGTTTTGTTCTCTAGATCAGTTCCAAAAAATGCATTTGTACACTGGCATTTGTGTGAACATACTATATTTAGTCCTGGTTGTCTTCTCAATATGATATTTGGAGGCCCGAAGAAGCCCTAGACTACATGGTAAAGCTTCATCAACTTTGTCCAAGAAGCCTAGCCCATCTTCATCATAACCAACTGACATCTAAAAACTAAACTATTTCCTGACAAAAATAAATAAATAGATAGAGCCCCTTTATTATTATATTTTCTTTTCCCTTCATTTTTTTTTTTTTTTTCCAAGAACCAAACAAAAGAAATTGTTTTTATGAGGAATTCATTTTCCTTTCCTATAATTTTTTCCAAACGACCAAACAAAGAAAAGTTTCTATTTTCTTTTCCTTCCCTTCCCTTTTTCCTTCCCCTTTCTTCCCCTGGTTTTTTCGAAAATCAAATAGAGCCTTAGAGATGAGGAAAATAAAACTTGAGGGTATTTTGCTCATTTTATTAGTTTTATAAAATATCAACTTATAAACAGAATAATTGATGGGTTATATCCAAACTTAAAGCATAAATACGACAATTTCTTAAAGCATAAATATGACAATTATTAAACACAACTTTACTCTTATGTTTTGCTTTTATAGCAAAAAATAAAAGCGAAAAGTCAACTTCACCAAACATTCTTTTGCTTTTTTTTGCTTCTGCTTTATAGCAACAAAAGGGGGAATTACAGTTTGGTCTGGCTATGGGCAAATAATTACATATCAATACAAGTTAGTAGTCATTCTTAATTAGGTTAGTGGTCATCCACTACAAAGTTAGTAGTCATTTGTTTTGATACGTAATTATTTGCCCATAGCCAGACCAATCTGTAATCCCCCGACAACAACAACAAAAAAGCCAAAAAACTAAAATTGGCTTTTTCTACTTATCAAAAGTCAAACCAAATGCTGCCTAAGATTATGAAATCTTTGAATGTTCCCAAAAGATATAGTAAGAAATCCCTAATAATAAAACAAAATCATACACTCATACCAAGAAATAAAAATAAGTTACATTATTCAAAAAAAAAATTGCCATGTCTTACTTAAAGTTCCAGCTTATGGATCCACCAGGATCAGGTATTCCAGCATTGTTGGTATTCTGATAATCCGAACTCCAGTTTTCTTTAAAGGTTTCCAAACTCAAGCCTGTGATTCCAACTGCATTAAAAATTGAAAAAGAAAATGGTGCATTTAATTCCTTAGCTAAACATATAAAATATAAAGACAAGGAAATAAAACATAAAGAGAACAGGTTTTTTTTCTAGTGGTATCTGGATAAAGGCACCCACTTGTCATTCAGTCCAACCTACTACAGAAGTTAACCTGATCTGATGCCTGATGATCACAACATCTGCCTAAAATGTTCTTGACCATTTTCCGAATGAGTTAAAAAAACTGCAATACATTAACAATAATTGAAATAACACATTATATTTCCACTAGACCAATCGATAACTCACTAAAGCAAGGCAATTTCTCTGTTCTGTGCCTTCTTGCGTAGAAGTCTAAGTTGAGCGAAGTGGATATTCAAATACCAATAAAAATGCCACTCTACCGATACAGCAGATTTACAGAAGGAAGGACAAGAGGTAATCTAAAGAGGGCACCAAGACAGCTCTAACAAGAGGAAAAACAACAAAAAATACAATTATACCAACTTGTCAACCAAAAATACTGAGGGTATAAATGTGCCTTGAAACCCACCAACATAATACTCCCTTCTCGCACTTTCTTAAATCTAAAAAATCACCTTTTTGATACCCCAACCCTCCAACCTTTAAGCCTTCATCCTAACACCCCAACCCTCAAATAGCTGCAGCTAAACCCTGCAATAGCTACTGTCCAGAACTTCCAGCAGCTTCTTCCTGAATCTCCAGCAACTTCCAACCTTCAACACCTTAACCAATCCCCACCCCACACCCTCTACAAAGCTTGCCCCCCTTAATCTTTGGGATCCTCCCTAAACATCCTACGTCAGGCACACTTAAGGAACAATCTCAATTTTTCGTTTTGGAAATCTCAATAGGGCAACAAAGGAATTGCAAAAGAAGTTCCTACTGAAATTGAGGGAAAAAAATCAAATTAGGCCAGAAAGGAGTAGGTAAATATTCTCGACCAAATCAAAAAGAGCCATGAGATTTAAAATTTGGCTATAAATGTATAATTAAATTTATTTTTAAAAATGTACAAGACATACACCATATCCATATGTAGCTGATAAAATGTGTGCCTAGGTGCAAGGTGCACCTAGGCACCAGAGACTCCTGGTGCCCTGGTGCAAAGAAAAAAAAAGCATGGGCCTGAGGGAAGCAAGGGCACACATTTTAAAGAAAATAAATTTAAAATATTATATTAAACACAACTAACAAAAGAAAAAATCAATTTACCTATAAAAATTAAATACACTATTAATTTCATGTTTTGGCCTATAAGAAAAAGAGAGCATAAAAATAAATCTGGGCTGAATGACAGCCATAAGGAAAAGAAGAAGAAGAAGAAGAAGAAGAAGAAGAAGAAGATGATGATGATGATGAAAAACAGAACATAAAAAAATACAAAAACAGGGCTGAACGAGAGCCATAAGAAGAAGAAGGAAACTTGAAAGAATTGAAGGTGGCTGGAGCTTGCTCTTCGAAGGAGAAGAAACTTTAGGGCTGAATGTTTCTTTCCTTTTTGACTCCCTTTTTTTAATGCATGATGGCTTTGATCAAATGATATAACTTTTACAATTTACAAATAACTTATGATGTAAAGAAGGTAATTAATTAAAAAAATAAAAAATAAAAGGAAGCAAGTGGACTTCACTCAGGCACTCCTTTTTGTGCCTTTGGCTTTGATAAAAGCCCCACAAAAGCATGCCTGATGGAATGCGCCTTGCCTAGGCCAAAGAAAAACCCAAGCCCGCCTGCGCCTCACACCTAGGCGCGCTTTTCACAACTATGGATCAAATATGCTATTAAAAATGGACCAAAATAAAATGTTATTATGTATTGTACAACATTCAAAAAACTGGGTCCAAATAAAAGTGACAAGATTGGGACCCATATACTGTTATTCGTGATCCAAACGCTTCCCAAACATGACCGTTCATGCTTCCAGAAATGAGCATGAGAGGCGGTCAGCATTAGCACCATGTGTGCATTGTACTCATGGGATCATAAAATTGTTGTAAGTTCTACAAAATATAATTAAAAATAAATAGAGAGAGAGAGAGAATAGAAAAGAAAAAAGAGACAATGTCCTAAAGAATATATAAAGTATACACTAACCTTTAGGATAATCCTTCCGTGCCAAAACAATCCCAATAAGTATGCAGAACAACGAGAATAAAACTGGAATAAGGAAAGCAGGTGCAACCCGATTGATCATTTTCACTCCACCAAACACAATAAAGCATAGGACAATAGTAACCATGATCCCATAAATTTGCAGGTCATGTAAACTTGGACTTGTTATGGGCTCTGGGACTTCTGTGCCATTAACTTTTGTGATAGTCTCTGCATTGAAAACGTGAGGGAGTAAGAAATAAATTTAGTACAAGATACACTTATTTACATCTTTAAACAGTACACTTTGATAGGCATAAAAAACTACTGATAAGAATGGACACCAACTTTCAGTTGTATATAGTCTATGAAGCACGGATACTTCAAAACCCCCAACGAATCCTGAATCGTATCCGAGATACAATTTGCCTAGGATACTCCCCGATACACATCTGATACTCTCCGTAGGTATCGGAAAAGTAACACACATTGCCACATCATCAGATTCTTCTCAGATACACTTGGGATTCTTTTAGCGTTAGTTTTTAATTATTTATTTTTAAAATAAAAAGGGGTAAATTTAAAAATATATAATACCCATATTTTAATTGAAACAATAAACCCATCTTTGTTCTCTCATCTTAGTTATCTTTTCCACCATCCCTCTCTTAGGGCAACCATTGTAGAGCAATAGAGCTAAATGACTATTTCGTAATGTTAATGTCATCTTAGTTTTTTTTCTATGAATGATCAACATAGTTGGTGCTTATGGAGGTGTTTTTTGCACATCTATTCTTGCATATTAATTGATTGTGTAGATGTTTCAAACATTTTTTATGTTTATTATTGATATTTTAGACCAAATAGTAATATTAATATATTTATTTATTAACGTATCCCAACCGTATCGTATCCTACATTTTTTAAGAATTGCTGAATCGGCATATCCGTATCGCATCGTATCCGTATCCATATCCATGCTTCATAATATATATAGTACAACTCTCACAAAATACACGCGCAGGGAGGAGAAGTTGGGTGGGTTGTTGGGAGGAGGGAACCACATCCACAAGCGATGCATGGGAACTACTACAAAGTAAAACAACATAAGGATCTTCTATGTCAATACACAACATGATCAGAATTCTTAATGGCCAGTAGACATTTTTAAAGCATTTAAGGTATACAAAAATCATGATTATCATTTCAATCACGCAAAAAATTTGGGCAAGACCTCACATATTAGACAAAATGGATGCCGCTCCCACATTCTCCAATGTACACCAAGCTGGCACTCGGCCAAATATATAAAATCTACTACTACAAAACTCATACAACACAGCTCTAGTAACCAAGGAACATACACAAGAACATCCATACCAGTCAAACTTTGTCAAATTTCAAATTTGGCAGTGAAAATTTAAATAAAATGCTTGAAAGTACCATGGAAGAAATTTTAAATGTCAACTGCTTCAAGTTCTGAATCATTACCTCTGAAAATCCCAGCACTTGGCACAGCATTTAGGAAGGTTTCTACAGCTCCCAACACGTAACTAGAACCATGAGCAAATGAAAAGCAAGGATAATAACATTAGTACAGTACCTAAAACAAAACATAAATTACAACATGGAGAGAAAAAGGCATCTATGGTGAGTCTCATCTCCATGGGTTGAGAGTTTTGCTCCGGTCATGTTCCATGCTGACCAACCGAGGCCCGCAACCTGTTTGGTCCACAAGAAAGCACAATAATGCAAGACAAATTGGTGTGATAATATCAGTTGTAACCATCTGATTTCCACGATTGTTTACCAAAGCTTTTATGAATGCTTTTGCAATATCCAAATAAAGTAACTTCCAAATCATGGAATGAAGCATGACATGCAGTAAAATTGCTCTGAGAGTACATGACTGCATGGATCATGACAACAGCGAAACTGATCGCCACCTCCATTAGCCTAATGAGCCTCAACCATTCGAATCACTGTGTCTTCATTAATTAGTTTACAGTAAACACTCACAGAGCTCCAGCAACTGCATTCCCAAGGAAGAAACACAGTCCAATGCTAACTCCAACCTCTGGACCAAGGGCGCGACCAATGAGATAATATGGACCCCCACCCTAGAAAAAAGTAAATATAATACGAAATTGGTTATATTTAACAAATCAGAAATACAATTAAATCAACTTGGTAAGGGTGAGAAGTCTTGTATAAGCCAAAAGAAACCAAAAATCTTATCAACAAAAACAAGCATTGTACAACTCAGCGCCAACGGAAAAAATGAAGAAACAAAAAGCCCCTCAAGGGGGATAGAAGAAGGCCATGAATGTTTCCAAGGCAGTACCCTCTCTTTTCGATAGGAAGTCTGCCTTCCCGTTTTCCGATATGAATCTAAGGAAAAGAAACCCCAATATGTCTTTCTATATCCAAAATTGCCCCAATATATTCCATTATTAAAATATTTGGTAAAAACAGAGACTTTCAGAACATGTTATCAGGAGTAGATTTAAATTATAAGTAAATCATAACTCTAATGCTACATTTAATGTATTTTCATCAAAAAAAAATGCTATACTCAATGTACATCAAATAAAATATTCACCACTCAGTTGACCTATAAGTTATGCACAATCAACCAAAGTGCAGTTGACTAGATTAATAAGTGAGGATATTTAAGAAGAAAGTTACTGAAAATACTCAACTAAACTAATCTAATTCTAGTTTATCCCCGTCTTACCGCCTCTGTTAGCATACTAATCCATGCCACAAATTGTGATGTATCAAAAGTATACCAAAGTACATCTTTTTGGAGAGATCCAACAAATTGGAACAACACAGTCTAGCACAATACAATATACCATCTCGTAATATGCTATCTCCATCTTCAACAAATCCAACAATTGCAAGAAAGAAATAAACAAAATTTTGGGTAATTTAATAGGAAGCATGTTCAGAAATAACTCTAACCAGTCTACCCCATTCCCAGAAAAAAGATTTTTCCGTAAACAAACCAAGAGTTGAACATCTAAGAAATAGTCCATCAGAGATTGTCTATGAGCCACTCCTTGGAACATTTTTGACCTGACTCTATCCCACGCATACAGAGAGTTAGTTGTGAGGCTAAAAGATGAACCCTCCCCCCCCCCCCCCCCCCTCTCCAAAAAAAAAAAAAAAAAGAAGAAGAAGAATTTTACCATAAACAGACAAATAATAGAACCTCTCAGCAATGATCCAGCAGAGATCATGCATGGGCCTCTCCTTGGACCATTCTGATATCTATCCCAGGCATATAGGAAGCTAGTTGTAAAGCTACCATCTTAAATAAACATACCATATGAACCCATAAGCAGATTCAGCAGCATATTCAAGCAAATGACGAAATATTCAAAAAAGTCACCAGCAAACACGGGTTTTAATTAGTTTTTCGAGTTTGAGGACTTTGCGTATGGCAGCACCAACCAAAGACCATTATTATTATTATTATTTTTATAAAAACTAACCAAAGGCCAGTATCATCTGGCAGGTACAACAACTAAGTGCATGCAAAATTAGGCCTTGCAAAACTGAAAAGATCAATGATAATGGCCACTCTCTCTCTCTCTCTCTCTCTCACACACACACACACTCTCTCTCTCTCACTCTATTGTACATGCATAACCAAGTCTGCACTATCTAAAGGCCTCAAAACCTCCAGTCACAACAATAGAAACCAGGGGCAGAGCCAGGGGGGGGCCTTGGGCGGCACGTGCCCCCCCTGGCTCAACCAAAAATTTTTTTTTTTGGGAGAGATATTACTATTTGATGACTATTTCTCAACATAATGCCAAAAAGAGGAAGATAGTAGTCATTTTAAAGTATCTTTACAGTCAATTTGTAATAAGTTGACAAAAGAAATTCTTCTTGGTATTAAATTGAAACATGATAACTAAAAAGTAATTGTTTAAAAAAAAATTGCTTTCTAGGGCTTTTAGTTCCCCGTTCCCACTTCATAGAATCATAGCACAGTGCCCCCCTTGAAGATAAATCCTAGCTCCGCCCCTGATAGAAACTGTTATCCCATCTTGAGTTACCATACATTATAATCCAATACAGAAAATGTTATGTCTGATAAAAGGAGAATGATACTATAGTGGCACTTAAAAAGGATAATATATTTATTTAAGTAAAAGAGTTTTCACATTGCTTGCATATTACAAACATAATAAGAAACAGGAGGCCAATGTTAAGAAATTCATGCAGAAAATTTGATGGGGACAGCATGCACGTGGTTCAACCGGGTGGTCCAATACGGCCTATTAACTTGAAGACCAAGGCTTTAGCATATTTATTTTAGGCATATTTATTTTTAAGAATAATTAAGTAAATGCCTTTTAAATTCCTAGATTTTAGGGTTGAGTTTTACCTTATTTGATGTAATTGGAACCTATATATAGGGCTCCAATAACTCTTTAATTTTGATCTTATTATGAATTAAAATTGGGTTTTCCCACGTTTGGGTATCGACTCCAAACAAACCCTAGCTAGGGTTCCTGCTTTTTGCTTCTTCCAAGCTTCTTTTCTTTTTTTTTCAAGCTTCTTTTCTCTTTCATTGTTCTCAAGAGGGTTGTCCTGCATCAACTTGGTATCAGAGCAAACTTCGATCACACGCATCACTCACGCAAGTCTCTGATTGTTAGGTGCTTCTCGCCATCGCTACTGCCACAGCTACACTGCCAAACCCAAAGTCCATGGTCCATTCATCACTACAGTCGCACCGATTCGCATCACCACTACAACCCATAACATCCCAGCACAGCCCGTCAATGCATCACCTTCGATCATAAAGGAAATCCCAATCTCATCCAAAACCCCTCATACACAGACCCCAACCGAAATTCCAACCACACCCAAAACTCCTCCTATACAACCCCCTTCACTATCAGCCCCAGCCACCACATCGTCAAAAAAAAAAAAATAAATAAAAAATAAAAAATATTAGAAACCCAAATCAAACCCACACCAAGACCAACCACTGATCCAAAACTCCGATACCTCTCTCAAATACAATCAAGTACCCTTACGAACCAGCCAACAAACCTAAACCATTAACCCCAAATCCCTTGAAACCCATACCCCAACGAATCCATACCCACTGTGAACTCAAACCCCAAATCCTTCGAACCCCCATTGTGAACCCACATATGACTTGACATTCCCCATCGCCGACGGTTTCCATCGTCGTTGTCAGAAGCCACCATCGCTGGAAGCCCACTGTTACATCAGTGGCGTTGTCGGAAAACCCACCCTTGCGTCACCAGCACCGTCGTTTGAGCCCACGGCGTTATCACCAACCACCGACACTGCCATCTGAGCCTTCTACCCCGGTCGTCAGAAGCTACCACCATCGGAACCCACCGCCAAATCTCACATCCACCATCATCGCCATCGAGACTTCACCGACAGCCACCACCATCTCGCCGATGCCATCATCGCTCTCTTCTGTGACGTCGACCTTCCCTGTCGGTTGTCGCTGCCGGAGGCCATCTCTGCCGGAAGCCATCACCGCCGTCGAGCTCGCCGAAGTCGAAGACACCTGCCAGTCTCTCTCTCCCTTCCACAATTGAACCTTAAAAATGGCAGAATCTTTTGAGTCTCGGGTATATGATATAAAAGGAGAATGGGTCCCTTTGGTTACGATTTCTTGGCGATCTAAATTGCAAATAAGTAGCTCATAAACCTTGGATAAGGTTATTCCAATCACAGATTAACTCTTTCCAACTGAAATTTGTTGTCCAGTCCTTGGATAGAGTTATCCTCCATTCAACTCAGGCTATTCCAAACGAAGATCAGGCTATTCTAACTGGGAGCAGATTATTCCAATTGGAGCCAGATTCGCAAACAGGGTTATCCTCATTCCAATCCAGGTTAATCTAATCCAGTATTCCAATTTCCTTATTCTCTTAGTTTAATTTTGCTTCTTTAGAATTGTATCAATTAATTTCTCATGTTTGATTGAAAAAAAAAGAAAAAAAAAAAAGAAAAATGAATTCTTCTGAACAATTATTCGAAAAGCGACTTATGGATATGGGGAAAAAGCTCATATTTCCTATATATTCTGTTGGTGAGCTACTCCGCCTACTTGATGGACTTGCATATAACTTATCAAAAGTATGGCAAGTCCCATCGCAGTCAATGCAAGATGCACTTCGACCTGCAATGAGTGCACTAATAGCTCCTGAGCTTTTGAAGCATATGAACACCAATGTGAGAGTTTCAGTTGCCTCTTGCATCTGTGAGATTTTGAGAATCACTGCACCAACTCCTCCTTACAATGATGAGCAAATGAGAGAAGTTTTTCAACTTATAGTCTCAACATTTGGTACATTGTCTCCTGGGAATAGTTGCTATTTTAAATCTCTTTCCATTCTTGAGAATGTTGCAAAGATCAGGTTATGTATGGAGATGTTGGATCTTGAGTGTGATGCATTGGTTATTGAAATGTTCCAACATTTTCTGACAATTGCTAAATTTCATTGTTCTGATGCTACATTTGCCAACATGGAAGTAATCATGACCATGGTTTTGGAGGAAAGTGATGACATCTCCAAGGAGCTTCTATATCCTCTCTTGAATAGTGTCAGAAAGGAGAACAAGAATGTTGGATCCCTATCTTGGCAATTGGGAGAACAAGTCCTCACGAATTGTGCTGAAAAATTGAAGCTCTATCTCATGGAAGCAGTACAATCCTTGGGTTCTGTTTTGGATGATTATGCCCCAATCGTTATTTCTATTTGCAAAGATAGAGCTCGTGTAAATTTTGTGGAAGCAACTCCAATGGACTATTCACCATGGGAGTCCATGATGAAACTACTTCCAGACATGAGTGCCAAGCTCAATGCCCAACCGCAGTCGGATCTCACTGATGAACCCGAGCTTATGCCACAAGGAGTTGTTTCATTCCCTAACCCTATACTCGCTAAAGACGTTTTGGAAGGGAACATTGAAGTCGTCACAGATAATTCAAAAGTTGAAGAAATGATCGTGCAAGAGTTTCAACAGAGAATAGAAGCCCCAAAAGTACCGAGTATTGAAGAAGAAGGTTTGCCACAAGAAAATCTGGTTCTGTCAAAAGTGGATGATATTGTGTTTGCGTCTGAATTGCTTGAGGTACAAGGGATAGATTTTCTTGGTGTTGACAAGTTTGAGTTGGTAAGTGATCGCTGTCTGATCAAGTTCTTCGCTAAATTGAAGATTTTACTTCGGGTTGTACACTTTGAAGTGGAATTAACTCAAAGACTCAAGCAATTGGCCTATTCAAAGTATCTGTTTATTTGGAATGGGCGAATTCAGTATCTCCATCCAAACTCAAACTCGAGGTCGAGTTTCTCCCACCCCGGGAGAGTTGATGGGGACAGCATGCACGTGGTTCAACCGGGTGGTCCAATACGGCCTATTAACTTGAAGACCAAGGCTTTAGCATATTTATTTTAGGCATATTTATTTTTAAGAATAATTAAGTAAATGCCTTTTAAATTCCTAGATTTTAGGGTTGAGTTTTACCTTATTTGATGTAATTGGAACCTATATATAGGGCTCCAATAACTCTTTAATTTTGATCTTATTATGAATTAAAATTGGGTTTTCCCACGTTTGGGTATCGACTCCAAACAAACCCTAGCTAGGGTTCCTGCTTTTTGCTTCTTCCAAGCTTCTTTTCTTTTTTTTTCAAGCTTCTTTTCTCTTTCATTGTTCTCAAGAGGGTTGTCCTGCATCAAAATTCTTTGCAGACAATAGACTCCTAGAAATGACCTCCACTCAAGAATAGGAAGAACCTGCCGCCTTATTCTTATATCAAGATTAAAAATAATCACTCAAAAAAGAAAAGACATGCAATGCTAGCAATTTAATGATAAATAAAATCTAGTGCACCTTCATTGCGCCATTAGTCGCAATGGCACTCAAAGATATTCCAGTCAGAAAAGTACACAGGCCACAAAAGGAGACCAGAAGTAGTGACTCGCCTATTCCAGCCATACCAACAATCCTGCAATTTTCAAAAATTTAAAAAAGGAATCAATAATAATATTGCGAGTCCAACAAGAAAATGGCAAGGTACTGATTTCAATTATACAAAAAGCTACGGCAAGGACATGAGATTAAAAAGGTACTAAGAAGTAAGAACCAAAATCCAATCAAATCTATTTATAAATTTATTCAGATGACATTGAAATACTACCAAATACTAGAAAATATCCCAAAAAAAATTAGTTTCACAAAGGGAAGAAGAGAGAGAGAGAGAGAGAGAGAGGGAGGGAGGGTGAATATGGTGACAAAACTTCTTCATGAAGGATTTGGCAGAAGCATCCAACAAAGATCTATAGAAATAGATCCTATAGGTTGCTAAGTATCCCCAAGTCATTGTACATAGTTAAAATGTTGAAGGAGTTCAACAAGGAGAATTCTAAGAGATGTTCATCATTTCCCTAAACAACCAAAAAGGAATAGATTCTTTACAAGCTATAATTCAAACAAAAAGTATCATATTTAAGCAATGTGGGATGGGATACTTTTCCAAAACTCCTCCTCACGTGCAGGCCTAACAAGACAAAAACAAACCTGTTATGTGGACAATAAAGATGGGCTCATAAACAAAACGGCTCAAGAACGACATGCTCTAATACCATGTTAAGTTTCCAATCTAAAAGCCTAAGGCTCTAAGCTGTTAAGTGGAGGGCCTAAATAGGTATATGAAGTTATGTTAAACCCAGTACTTGGGCGATCTGGGATGTGGTACCTTTCCAATAGTCCCAATGTAGGAGAACAAACACTCAAATCACTATTATGAGAATTCGAGTCAAATCACTTTAAAATGGGGCCCTATCCTCCTTCCATTTGCTTTCTCAACTTTTTTTTTAAGTCCACTTTTGAGCAATGGTGACAGAGAGTCAAGTTGGGGGATGGGAAGGTTTCAAATTCATGAGGAAGTTGGAGGACATGAAAGGTAAGTTAAAATTTTGGAACACAGGTTTTTTTGGAATCTTAAGAGAGAGAAAGCCAGGTTAAAGACATCAATTATGTGGACAAGTTGGAAGAGGATGGGAAAATGAATGAAGAGCTGAAAAATAAAAGGAAATCCCTCAAGAATAAGTTGGAAGAGATTTTAATACATAAAAAACGTTGGAGGCAAAAGACTACGATGGGTTAAAGAAGAAGATGGTAAGACTAAGTTGTTCCTTAGTGTGAGGAACATTAGAAGAAGAAAAAATTTTATTAGAAGTATCAAAGTGAAGTTGGGTGCGATATTGGTTTATCAAAATCACATTTCAGAAGAAATTGTTAGATATTTTGTGAGACTCTTCTCCAAAGGTAGTAAACCTCCTTGTAGGGCGGAAGGAGTTGAATGAAGTTCCACTTCTGCTAGAGTTGCCATGCAGCTTGAAAGACCTTTTAAGAAAGAGGAAATGCGAAAGGCTATCTTTGATATGGATAGAGATATATATCTAGGTCCAAACCGTTTTTCTATAGTAGTGCTTCAAGATTGTTGAGATATTGCAAAAGAGAGCCTTTTGAATGTCGTTAGGGAATTTTTTACTAAGGGGGTTATCAACAAATGCACATATGCCACTTTTATCACCCTCATCCCTAAAAGCAATACTTCTTTTAGTATCAAAGACTTTTGACCCATAATCTTGGGGACTATCTTGTATAAATAATAGCTAAAGTCCTCTCACCGAGGCTTAAAGAGGCACTCCCGAACACTATCTCCTATTCCCAAAGGGCTTTCGTAAAAGGGAGACAAATTCTGGATGCAATCCTAATTGCTAAAGAAAATGTGCACAACTACAGAAAAGCAATAAGGGAAGTGCTAAAAGTTCATTAAGAGGCTTAACATCTTAATCGGGAGTTCTTTAGAGTTGGCCATGAGGAATAAAGGTTCTCCTGATCATTGGAGAAGGTGGATGAGTGGTTATTTAAAGTCTGCAAGTTTTCCGATTATTTTCAATTGTGAGCCTAAAGGTTGGGTAGATGTTTCTAGAAGGTTAAGACAATGGGATCCAACTCCCTCCAATGTTGAGAATGATAAGTTGTCTTGCTCTACAAGCTTGTTTGGGTGCGTGAGGGGTGAGTTCGATATTGAATTGAACAATGCTCATTCGTTGCCCTCTTCCTACGCGAGACACATTGGTCCTTTTAGCTTGGTTAGTAGCTCATAACAAAGTTAATACTAATTACTTACTTGAAGTAGGAAGGCTTTATAAGGCCCTTAAATTTGATATTTGTGTTCCTTTTTATGAAAAGGTAATATAGATATTTGTGTCCTCCTCATGAAAAATGATGAGAATTGTGATAACTTATTTCTCTATTGTCTATTCTCGTGGTGGCTGAGGAAGGGGTGGTAGAAGAGAGTTTCCTTAGGCTTGTGCCTCTCCAGCATTGATTTGGTTTATTTGGGTGGAGAGAACTCCAGTGTTCTTTTTAAAGAAAAACTGATCATGGTGAGCTTATTTGGAACAAAATCATTTTCACTGGTTCCTCGTCCGCCTTGGTCACCAAGAATTCAAAAATATTCCTTGGTGTTTAATTTGAAAAATTAGAAACGATTATGAAGGTGATGCTGATTTTTAGATGTTTGTGCTTTTCTTTTCCTTTTGAAGGATATCTCGCCCTTCCTTATAATTCGTTTCTTCTTCTATATAACTTCGCTTTTTTTTTTTTTAATCAACATAATTAAAAAATAATTCCAATTTTTAAAAGCCTGAAATTTTATAGACAGCAGTCATATTATAAAAATACCACATGCTCAATTATTTTCTCATATATAAAAACTTAGCATAATAAAATAGTTGACAGTAAGCCAAAATAAACATCAAGCATTACGATTTACTAGAGTTACCAAGAAAATCGGATGTAGTAGATAATTCCCAAAATGTTTTGCAAGCATGGCACAAAAACACCCATCAATGTGCCCAGTTTGACATCATTGGTCTGCAAGATAATGCATATGAAAAGACAAAAATTAAAATTTAAACGAAAAAATCAGTAAACTACTATGCCAAGATTGTGATAATAGAAACCAATCCAATTCATAAATTACAACCAGTGTCAAATTTCGAGCTTAAAAATACGCTATGTCCAAAATGTACATAAATTACAGAGAATACGCATTTGAAAACAAATGAGAGATATGCATCAAATACATGCCCATAAATTTATTTGTTAGGCATATCTTGCACTCTATTTCCCCCACCAAACAAGACTCAATCAACACAATTATCTGGGGAAAAGAGTAGGGAGGAAGGAAAGAGAACTCTTCTTTCAATAAGAAACAAAAAATTATGGATAAGTGAAGTACAAAGTAGAACAAGAAGTCCGTTCAAGGGCAAGTAAAGAAGAATGAAATAGAGAAATAGAAAGTTCTACACAAACAAAAAATAAAAAATAAAACAAAAGCCCCACAGATCTTTCAAGCGAGTAGAAGTGCCCTCTAAAATATTCAAGTGTGGTCGCCCCTGTCATAGCAAAAAGTCCACCTCCTCATTATACCAACATATGAAAAACTTCTGTTGGTACACTTGCAGCCAGCAATCAAATGCCCAATCCACCATTCAATAAGCAAGGAATGGGGGAAAATTTCATCTTCCACCCAATTTGGGACAAACTTTCCTCATAACCCTAGGGGCGTTGTTCCCACATTATCTAGAAGTTGAAATCTCCCACCCTCAGTATTTACGAACCCTTCCTCCTAGTGTCTTACACAAAGGCTATTGGTTCATTTCAACCGAGCCATCAACCCAAAACAAAACAACGGAGTCCATGTCACCTCTATAAAAGTTTAACCAATGAATAACACATGCTTTCCCTAAAACCGAACCAGATTCACCCAAGGTGGTCAGTTAGCTTAGGGTTCCAATTAAAAAACAACCTACTTGCACCCTAAATATGCACTATAGTGAAAGAGAGGGAAATAAATGGAAGAGATGGTAACATGCTCATGAAAATTAGCGTACCTTTGGACACCCAAGAGTAATAGAAACATCCTCAGCATCTCTTGGACTAGAAGGAGCTGGAATTTGCTCCCCTGTCATACTACAATAGCAAGTCCCATAAGAACACTAGTCATGATTCAAAACCAACCATTAATGAACTAATGAACTACTTTTAGCAGCTTTCTACAAAACAAATCATATAAAAAGTACATGCGAACCCTCCCCCCCCCCCCCCCCCCCCGCCACCCCCCCCGTGGCGGAATTGACACTACCAAATAAAAAGCATAAAATGCAAAACATATAAATCGACAAATGCATCCTTCAATTTGAAGTAAAGAAACCATTCATTCAAGATTCAAGAGCTACATGAAAAGTTACGGAAATAAAAAGAGAAAAGAAAGCATAAAAAATAGAAACGAAACATGTACCTCTTAAGACCAAGAATGTTTACAAGAGAATCAAAACCGAACAATTCCAATTTGGATTCTTTCTGGGAACCATTGACTCCCACATGAGTAGGCAATGACCCTTCTTTAGCATCAGAATCCATATTTTCTTGCGATTTTACTTTAATGTGCCTGTCACATGATAAGAATGACCTTAAAAAATATATGCTACAAAAAATAAACAAATCATACTATGATGTTTTGTATAGATGTGAGGTTGGTGGTTTCCCAACTTCCAGAAATTAGAATATTACTGTGAAGTATCACACGATAGTTGAGGGCATAAGGTTGATTATATTACAGGTTGATCAAATAAACCAAAACGGCTCTATCACAAACTTTACCCAAAATGACCAAAATACACAAGATTTGATTGTCATCAGGTCCTTCAAAAGTAACTATCTCTACTTGGGCAGTTATATGCCATAAATGTTTCGCTTTTGATCATCTTACTAGGATAAATTGTGTTTTGCCAACTGACGTGTCATGCATGAAAAAGCGGCCAAGTTGGTGGATCTCCTTCTATGTTGTAAAGTGGCCCGGAAATTTTGGGCTTTTTGTTTGGGTACTTTTGGGATTCATTGGGTTTTGCCTCAATCATTTTTTCAACAGCTTGATGGTGTAGGAGTACATATAGGTATACAACTACACATTGTCAGCCTAAAAGATGGTGCCCCGTGCTATTTTTCGGTCTCCTCGGAAGGAAAGGAATAGATGAACTTTAATGAGGTTAAACTCAAATTCGAATCAAAGCTTAGTCTAATTTGTTTTTGTTTTTCAGTGGAAGGATCTGGTTGGTTTTAGTAACCAAGAGTATTTTCATAGTTTTCTTAAATGTTACCTTTTTTATTGATCTTGCATTCTCGTTTTCTTTGTATACCTCTTGCGTAGAGCGGATTTTGCCTTTTTTATAATTAATTATAAAGCTTTTACTTCATCAAAATATAAATACTCCCTCCGTTTCATATAGATTGTCCTCATTTCTATTTTGGATTGCTTCAATATTATTGTCATAGTAAAAAAAAGTCAATGACTTCCTTGTAATTGATTTCTTAAAATACCCCTACCCATGGAATAAATTACCAATTGGAAACTGTTTTGACCTTTTTCTAATGTTTTGTACGTTTGAGGGCAAAATTGGATTGTTAAAGTATATATATGGGCATGAAAGCATTTAAAGTGGTATCCTCAAAAAAAGTGTTTCTTCAAAGAGGACAATCAATATGGAATGGAAGGAGTATTATTTTAGTCTGTACTCCTTCCATTCCATACTGACTGTACCCTCTGAAAAAACACATTTTTTATATAAACCCATTTTAAATACTTTCACACTCATATATATACTCTAACATTCCAATTTTTCACTCAAGTGTACAAAACATTAGAAAAAGGAAAAAATGGAGTTATTGGCTATTTGGGTAAGGATATTTTGGGAACTCAATTAAAACGGAATAATTGACTTTTGACTATGACAATAATCTTTCTTGGAACAGCCTAAAATGGAAAGGATGACAATCAATATGGAACAGATGGAGTATACATATAAATGTAATAAAATACAACTCTTTTCCATTTTGGATCATTGGATGCTGCCACCACTCACCACCAATCTCACAAGGAATAGTTTGTAGATTTAATAGAAAATGGATGTCCCCAACCCCACCAAGACAAGAAGACACACGTATATGTAATCCTGGATGAATTTGACTGTGTTTTTTACATCACCAACTCTTGCAAATAAATTTCATGTTGTAATTACTGATAGCATGCAAATGCACATTGTGCTTAATATAGACATAATCCGAGTACAAATCAATATTATGCATATACATTAGATCTAATCAAATGTCTCAAATAACCATATTATCCAAGAGAATGATGCATTTACATGCGTGGAGGCTCCTGCATGTGGTTGACTAGATGAGTTTACTGTTTTAATTATTTGAAATTGTGGTAGTGGGTCAGTTAATGGAGTCTGTAAGTTGATGTAGTCCATGTTCAGTAGTTGTTGCTTACCAGTCATGTAGTAGTGTTGTGTAGTGAGGTCTATTATGACGTTGTGTGTGTAGTGGGGTCCGTTATGCCTTTCGTGTAAGTGGTGCTAGTAGTTTAGGTCTCATGTAAATGTTATCCTATCAATGAATGATCATCTTTATCCCAAAAATTTTCTGCTAATTGTGGCTTTGGAGGGTTATTGGGTTCTTCTCGAATTGAGCCCAACATTTGCTTAACAAAGTCAGTCGAAGAGATAGAAAGAGACATAACAGAGAACGAGAGAAAAAAAAAAAAAAAAACGTACAATAAAACTATGTAGCCATTTTGCTCAGTTTGATCGCTGAGAAAATGTAGGAACTATAAAGTATAGATCTTAAATTTTTCATAGTTAGGACCCAAGAAAACAAAACCTCCCCTCTACTAAGCCTAATGCAATTGATATGCGACGTAACTTCGCTCTTCAAGCCATCGCTATACCTCTTTTCTTTTCCACCATTTTCTCAGCAACCAAACAGAGGGTTAGAGAAGCATAGCATTTATTGATCCAAGTGAGTGAAATCCCATCATTCAAATCCAGAAACCCATATATATATAGCGAGAGAGAGAGAGAGAGAGAGAGAGAGAGAGAGATATAGCGAGAGAGAGAGAACAAACTTTAAGGGAGTAACGCGGGTAGGCAAAGCAGAGGAAGATCCAGGATCCAATGAGGACATCTCGAGAACAGCACGATCGTGAGCGACAACTGGTTTGTATTTACGACCGCTCACAGATGGGAAATCATCGTCTGCGCCCTCAATATCTCCATTATCCATCTCTGATCTTATTCTATATCTATATCTATCTATAGAGATCCAATGAATCACAGACGATTGAGAGAAAGATCTCGCACCTCCCACTAAGATCTCGCCCTCAATCTCTCCATTTTCTCGGCAACCAAACAGAGGGAAAGAACTCCGAAACAGACACTTTTGAATAGTGGAGAGAGAGAGAGAGAGGTCTTTGAATAGAGTAGGACAGAGGAATGGAGTTTCAGGTTCCAAAAAAACTGAAGAAATGACGTTCCCTTCATTGCACATTTGCACGTTCTCTCCATTGCCAAAAAGAAATGAGTCGTAAAAACGGTTGGGATGTAATTGGGCTTGTTTTTAAAGCCTTGTTAGATGCCGATTGGGCTGAAATGGCGACATCCCCGTAAGCTAGGCCCTAGATTTGAGTGGGCTGACGTCAAACAATGTCAGCCTTGCTATTGTAGTTAATTTGGGAGGTCTCTTTTGGCACTTCCTAGACTTGTTTTTCATCCCACACTTACTTTATACTTCAAGATTTTAATGAAAATATTAAAAACATAAAAATCAATCGCGTTGTCTACTAAAAAACATCATTTTGATCCACTTTGTAGAAGAAAGTTTTTTCAAAATCTGACATTTAAGTAGATTTTTTGGTCATTTACTGTCTCTATTTCTTAGATGACTAAAAAGTTCACTTCAAACGATAGATTTTAGAAAACTTCTACAAAGTTGTTCAAATGATGTTTTCTAGTAGACTTACCATGTCAGTTTTCATAAAAACCTTTTTTATATATTTTCATAAAACCTTAAAATATAAAATAAGTAGCAACATGAAAAGCAAGTTTTGAGATGCCAATAGAACCCTTTTCAGGGGACATGCATAATCCCTTGTTGTGGACTATAGCTTGCCTATAACAGGAGTAATCCCTTGTTGGAGGTTGAACTTACCATTTCACCATTACGGTTTCATAACATAATTAATCAGGGATGCTAGTGTCAATCGCGACCGAGGGTCACTCTCCACATGAGATGAATATGTTACAATGAGGGATGCTAGTATCAATTGCAACCAAGGATCACTCTACATGTGACACAGACACAAAATGGGAAAATACTTGGCTCCACCCAAGGGTAGAAAAACTCCTCCCCACCTCCCGCTCATATTTCGCTGTTTGTCCAAATAAATAAGAGAATTGATTATATGTATGCATTCTAAAGTTTACTTAATTATAAGCACATTTTTATAAATTCATATTTGCATATTATATGTTAATATTAATATGAATGCATGTCCACATATCCATGATAGGCAACGACTGACACTAACATTCCTCATATATGATAGTCCCGCAGATGAACATAAGGCACACTTCCCGCATGCTAACCAGAGTGCAGACCTGCCCACAACGGGAGGGAGGTTGCTTGAAACCGAATTTATGACAGACCACCATCCTTTTAATTACTTGTTACACAAGCTGATGCTAGGGGTACATGCTGGCCAATAACTTAATGTACTCATACTAAGTTGTGAGGGAGACTACTGCCACCTCATAAAGTACTTTACCTCATAAAGTACTTTAAGCCCCCCATTAATTTACACTTTTCAAGGTTTTATGAAAAATTTGAAAGGTTTTTACCAAAGCTAATCGCGTTATCCACTAAAAAACATCATTCTGAACAACTTTGTAAAAAAAAGTTTTTTTCAAAATCTATCATTTAAGTAGACTTTTTAGTCATTTACAATTTTTATTACGTTTTCCATGAAAAATGGCCAAAGAGTACTTGAATGACAGGTTTTGAAAAAAAATTTCTTCTACAAAGTTGTCCGAAAATGATGTTTTCTATTAGGCTATATGATTAGTTTTCGTAAAAACCTTTTATATTTTCATAAAACCTTAAAAAATATAAACTAAATGAGAGGTTTAAAGTATTTTATAGTGGTAGCAATAGTCTGGCCCCTAAGTTGTTTTTTGGTTTTTTATTTAAATTCCAATTAATGTAGAGAGAGAGAGAGAGAGAGAGAGAGAGAGAGCTTTAGAGCTGTTAAAAGAAACATAAAATATTAATACTTACTTCATCACAAAAAGAAAAAAAAAAAAAACATAAAATACACTCTGTAGTCCATTTTAGTTACAGACTGTCGTTCCATGAAGTCCATCTCCATTACATAGTTGAGCTGATGAAAAGTGGAAAGGTAAAAACCATTAACCAAGTATGAAACAGAACAGAAACAATGAGATGGAATTCTAGTTTCTGAAGTAAATACCAAGAGTACAGATACAAACAATAGGAACATCAGGAAAAAGTAAAAGAAAAAAAATAAAATTAATAAGGGGAATAAAAAAGGTCTTACCCATCTGAGGACAAGTTTTTCTTGTGCTTTCCATGCCTTTCTTTTGGCTTCTCAACCTTCCCACTTCCGTTATTCTGGTTGCTAACAGACCCCTCTTGAGCACTGCACATCTGAGACTTTAACTTAAACCCGAACTTCTTTGACACGCTCCCCCACGTGCTAGAACCCTTTACCCGGCCCAACTTCTCAATCTCCTGCCTCATGTTTGAACACTCCTTCTCAAGCTCAGAAACCCGCATCCTCATGTTATCCATTCCCACCTTCAAAACCTGATTCTCCCTCACAGCTGTCCCCCAGCCTCCCTCATTAGACCCAGCAAACCCACTTCTCAACTGTCTAGAGCCCCCATCGAGATTGTCGGAAACTAGAAAGCAGCCAGCAATGGAAGTCCTAAGCTGAAGCTGCTCAAAGAAGAGAACCTGGACTACAATTCTTAGGGGCAGCCTCTCATTCTGCGCGGCGTGAGTGCAAGCTTCCAAGGAGAGCTTCTGGCAGTCCATCAGCCTACAGAGTTGCTCTCTGTCCGACTCTGCCAGCCATGGGTGTGACTGCACGTTCAACAGCCAAAGGGTGGTTAATAAGCCTGAACTTACAATGAGACCATAGCAGTATAGTGTTCTACGTCTTATTTTCTTTTCTTTTCGTTTCTTTAGGAGCATACAAAATCATTTCGAATTGTGATATATTATATGCTTCAACCAGCAGGATTCTTAGAATACTATAGTCATCTATGCATTAAAACTATGCAGGCCCAAGAAGTGTGCACTGGCACAAAATTTCAAACTGAAACCCATCCAACCCAACCTAAACTTAGGTTGGTCTGGTTTGGATTGTTCTTGACATTAGGTTGTTTTAGTTTGACAAAGGCAGAACCAAGTTGTGGTCAAGTTGGGCTATCGCGAAAACATCAGGTTAAGTGACCCAAACCAAGAACCAATTACAGACATATGGACACTGCTAATTACAAATTAGATTTTCTCAGAGCCACTGGTGGAAGCCAAACCCTGTTCAGATTACAACCCAACCTATGCCAAGTTGAAATGAGAACATGGTTCAGGTTGAAAGGATGTCTGCAGCGGAAATTTGGTCAAAATTATAAGCATTGTTTTGCTTGTTTTGAAGCACAGGTATTGTTAGTTGTTGGCTTGATGCTCCCAAATCTCTGTTTTACTTAATCTTGATATCAAACAGAACCAACACCACAAAACAAGTAACAACCTAAAATTATCAGCTCATACTCAGGCTTTTCACATGACAGTGAAGTAATCAGTACCTTCAGATATATATCGATTGCACGATAAAGACCATCATCCAAGGGCCTGGCATAGTCGGGGACGGCAGCAGCAAGAGACTGAAACTTGGGAAGTTTCAAATTAACATCAGGAGCAACCTCTGCAAGGTACCCATCAATGAGCTTGGCTACCATTGTGATTGGTGTCAAAGAAGGCGACCCCATCAACTGGCCATCATCAATTGAACATGGAGAGGCCCCACCAGTCACCTGTTCTATGGCCAGGAAGTGCTCGAGAATCCGCTGCACACACTCAACATTGTAAAGAGTCTCCATGGAGTAAGAGAAGTTGGGCATCAAGAGATCTTCTAGAGTAGCTTGATCAAGTTGCATCCCTATTCTTCTTTCCAAGTTTGATATGCAAGAGAGACTTCCTCGTAGAATCATGGCTGTTCGAAGTAGACCAAACAGAAACTTGGTTGAGACTACGCCTTTCTGCATTGGAAGTAACCGATTAATCTCTTCGAGTAAAAGCTTCTGGTCTTCTTCAGATGGTGGGGCTCCTAAAACTGCTGGTGCAAGACGAGTGCTAGACTCACTGGCACCCTGACGCCGATTCAGGCCAGGCAGGTACTTTTTTCCATAGAAAGTGAGGGATCCAGCAATAATTTCCTGTTTGATGCCACGAGATTCCATGACAGAAATCAACCTCTTATAGAGAGGTAAACTTAAAGTTGTGACATCCTCATACCACCAATCTGCACTTGAGTTTTTTGGCCTAGCACCTGTACTTATTCCATTCCACAAGACACTCCCACCAGGGCTCTGCATGGGCCCACCATGCTCCATGACAGGCCACCCAAATAGATTTGGGTCAGTTGATGCCTTCATAGCTAGTGACTCAATGCATCTCTTTGTAATGTGAAGTTCTTCAGCATGGGGAAGAATATCATCGCAGGTTTGGAGCGCCTTCAAAGAATCTTTCCAATTTCGGAGGACTACTTGATTGAGAAAGATTTCGGTCTGAGTAATCAGGTTGCCCTCCCCATACTCATCTGTCATTTCAAGGTGCTCTGCAGCACACCGGAGGTACACAACATTTGAGGCAGTAAGTTCAAGTTTCACCCCATAGCAGAACTTGGCCACAAGTTCAAATGTTTTAGCCCCACCAGGAATGTCTGGGAGGTTTATGACACAGCCCTCTTCTCCCTCTGCAGATGCTTCTGCGATCAGTCTTTCCATAACCCCACTTCTAGACAGCAAAGGGAACTACATTTGGTAATTATCAAAAGGCATTAATGATTATAAACAATAGAGAGATCCCTAACAACAAAAACTCCAACCCACCCTCCACCAGTACATGAAACATCACTCATTACAGCTCATATTAATGAGATATATAAAGGTTTCCAAGAAATTCATATATAATCTAGCGCACAAACCGGAACTTGGCCATGAGAAAATAATAAAAAACACTGAAAAATAAAACAAAATTTATAAGTGCAGAGGGTAAGATGCTTTCATTAAAGCTGGACTGTTAATCTATATAGGAATTGCAGCAGGGTGAGTTTAGAACGAGAAAGCCCCGCCTTACACCCATCTTTTTTGAGGTGTGTGCTTGGACTCTGGCTCAATCCTGCCACTCTTGTGAGTGTGAGTGAGTGAGTGAGTGTGTGTGTGTTTAGATCATGTTATCTTGAAAAAATAAATAAATAAATATACACCCAGCCTTTTGGCCTGACCCAATTGTAAACCCAATTTCAAACCCACCTAGGGCCTGAATGGCCTGGCCCAAACCCACTCCGAACCTGATCATATCTGTCTCACACCAAGAAGAGTACGGTGAGGGAGTTTCTACTTCAATATGTAGATGAAAAGATTACAAACATTCAAGACATTAACTAGGAGACATCAAATCTTTTGTGAAATCAACTGAGAATAAAATCCCGATCCATTCCTATATGGATGGGCATCTCAATCAACCCACATTACCATCCCTAATCATCAAAAGGTCTGCTGAGTGCAGATCCATTAAGATCTGAAATTGTATCAAACTACATGTGCTAGTACCGACCTTCAATCCAAACAATCCTAAATATTAGACCCAAATCCAATTCTAATTACAGATATAAACATTGGAATTTGATACAAACCTGAAAATAAAATGTTGGGAGTTTAACATATATATAGTTACAGACACACGTTACATAATCCTATTACATAACAAGTTTAATTTGATTTGACATAGGATAGGATCCACCATAACAATCATATTATTACTTGGATCTCATTAGGTTCAGTTCTAAAATACCAGGTCCATAATTTGTTTGAAATCAGAACTCGAGCAAGTCAAATTCACACTAAATCAAAGTTCCCTGCTTTGAGCTTTTAAAATAGAAACGAGGGTGGGGCAATCACCTTGAGCAAGGAATCATTAGCAAATACTTAAATTAATATACATGCAGTAAAATCATGCTAGCTTACCCATCCTTAACTCGCAAGAGGCCAAGAAATGGGGTTTAAACAAAAATCCTTTTTAATTCCAGATGATTGAAAAGTTTTAGTTTCTACCATCATGTCAACCAGATTTACAAGCAATTGCAGGGACATTCGCCTAATGAAAGCAGTGCTATCTAATGAAAGGTGAAGAAAATTAAGATGAGTGAGAATTTATATTAAGATCAAAGAAATGAATACAAACTTGGTACAAGGAATTACCTTGTGGAGATGGAAGGACATCTCCCCAACTTCAACCACAATATCGCTTGGAAGGCCAGTTGTGCAGAACCTACAGGAATTATTTGTAAGTAAAAGATCAAAATGCAGGGTAAGAAATCCTAAAATAATAATATTAATAATAATATATACATACATACATACTACAAGCAATGCCATATTTACATAAGTGACACAGGACATTAATGATCATATAAAGGAGCATAGGTATATCAACTAATTCAGAATGATTGAAAAAAATAAATAAATAAATATGTCTACAAAGAAATCTTGTACTGTTAGATACTAGTGGAGCAGGAAAAACGGTTATCAGAAGATATTGGCAAGATAAACCTAAATTTGCTAACACAGGAATATCCCAAAACAATAAAATAATAATATATGAACGGATCCTAACTCCAAATACCCAGCATGATGGGTGTTGCAGAAGGTGACTTGATGAAGGCATCTTTGACTTGTGAGAGATGCCCTTGTCCTGCAAGCTTAATGTTCCTCATTACCAGAACAAGTTTTACTATAACTTTTGGACTCTTGAGTAGTTTCATTGCAGGTTTAATATATATAGCCAGATGGATAGAAAAAGCTGTCTCAGATTCTTTCTTGCACTCACCTTACAAGATATTTAGAAGGTTGTAATATATATAAAAAGCACAAAGAGTCAAAGACACAGGATTTAGTGGATACAATCACACAAGGTGTTTGGCAAAACCGTTTTCAAAATTTTGATGTGTTTACCAATGACATAGACACTGGTGCCTGTCCAAAATTGATACTCTGGCATGGACAGAAGAAGTCCAGACATGATCTATAACTGTAAAACAATCTACGAAGGGGAAAAAAAAAAAGCACACTGTGCCACCAGTAAAATAATCTGCAAGGGCATATAAGCACTTCGTGTGCCACCGAGAGGGAGAGAGAGAGAGAGAGAGAGAGAACCTACCATCAGTTGGGTGCACACTAGGTGACTTAAGCCCCAATGAAGTATCTTCATCTCTTTATTGAAAATTGTTTTGGTCAGTCAAGGAAAAAACAAATTAAACTTCAAATTGGGGAGTGTCAAATTTCATGTATTTGGTGAAAAGGTTAGTGTTATGCATTGTCTTCCAAGCAGTAGCATTGCTTAAAAATTTCTCTCTTCACTTACTTGTTAAACGTATGGCCTGAAGTAGATCATATATAACCCCAACATGCCATCTGTATTTTGAAAATATTTTAGAAAAAATGAATTTCAGGACCAAACCCTCCATCTGAGAGGTGGTGATCTCTAGCCATATGGGATCCAATTAATGGCTTTAGACCAAAGTAAAAAGGACAATGCCAACCATCTGGTGAATTATATTGATATGAAAATTCACATTGAATAGCTTGTAAGTCATAATTTTGTTGGTAACAAACTGCTGTAAAGCAACACAAAACATCATTATTTTTTGGAAGCAGTGGAGATGTTTGTTACTCTGTTAGCAGGTCACCATCAAAATCAATTAGTTGAGCATTTCACAGTGCAATTTAGACAAAGCAATGGCAACGTTGGAGACCATTGACCTAATACCAACTCGATATGTTACATTTAACTATTTAAGGTAACAAATTTCCAATAGGCATCTACATTAATCAGATGAAACCCAAATGAAATCAGAAAATAAATTTCAACACTAAATAAAATTCTTAGTAACATGGATTTGAGTTTAAAACTAATATAAAAACCAAAAATAAATGCCTGTATTGTTAGTCAGGGGCAGATGTGGGAGCAGGAGAGCTCCTGGGGTCATTTTATTTATATCAGAGCATGCAAAATTATGTCTGTTAACAAGCATACATAGAGATATGTACGAAAATCAATAAATCTGATCAATTTTAATCCTTGGAGGAAACCCAACGTGAAAGTCTCAATTACACAAAAAGGAAAAAAAGGTAATGTTTGGTTGCTGAGAAAAAGGAGGAAAAGTAAAGAAACTCTTCTGTGACTTATTCATTCTGTTAAAAGTTATTTCTTCAAAATGAAAGACTCACACAATTAAGCCAAACAATTGTATTAGATTTAGGTTCAGTTGAAAGTTTTTTTGCATCAAATGTCCTCAATAATGAGAAGCTTCAAAAATGTAGAATTTTTTTTCTTTTCTTACCTTTTCTAAGCAACCAAACATAGAGGGAGGAAAAAAAAAGAGGGGAAAACCCTCCTGATGTCAGATTCACATGATCAAAAGCAGATAAACATTTATATGAATTGCATGAAATCATTGATAACAAAAGAAGTCTAAGTAACGGAGATGAATGAACATACCAGGCCTGCCCTTGCCGCTGAAATGCATCAGTTTTGGATCCCAGTTTCACACAAGCCATTTTTCTACACAATGGAAGCGAGGTGAAACTTCAACAACAGAGCTCCAAACAGAGGTAAGAGAAGAATGGGACGCAAATACAAACCCCTCAAAAACCCTGTATCACACTAAAACCCCTAGACTCACACCAAACCAACCCCGGCCCTTTGTTTAGAGCAAACCACTAGTAACTGCCTCTAAACAAGGGCACCTTTACAATCAGAACCACAAACCCAGTTGTTTTGTGCCCTTAAACACAACTTCAAAACCAAAACCCTGAAGATCCAACTCCAAATTTCACAACCCAGCTTCTCAGAACCTTGAAACACCACCAAAATGCAGCTACTTCCAGAAAGTGCCTGCTAAAAGGAACCCCATCATTGCACAAACCCACTTCAACTCAAGGGAAAACTGCTCAAATCTACCAGTTCAACAAAACACAACTAAATCTCTGCAGATACCCAGTTCTAAAACCATGTAAAAATTCCTAAAACCACTCCAATAGGGCATTACCCACTTCAAATAAAACACCCAAAACCTCAGTCCAAAACCAAAAACAAAATAAATTTGTTCTGAATCAGACACCAAGTTTAGGTCAACCCCTCCAACTTTCTGCCCTAAAAAAAACACCCACTGTTCTGACATGCCCAACACCCACCATAAGACTCCAAAACCAAAAACCTATGATATATGGGCACACATGGAACCAAAACCACTCATATCCATTAAAGCAAAAAACCAACAAGTGAATCACTGCGCATGTGTGCTTCTACCCCCATAAAATAATGTCATGTATGGTCATGAGATGGAAGACCCATCTGTCAAAAAAAGGACAGCCAGAAACTTGAAAATCTCAAGATGGGTCATTAATGGCAGCTCTGAAAACAACCCTTACACACATGTGGGGTCCTTGGCTTGAAACCTACTCATTGCTTTCTAGAACTTAGTTACACAGAATCTTTTAAAACAAAAACAGTATTATCCTATGGCCCAAAACATAATCTATTCAATTTAATTAGATTTGATTTAATTTAATTTAATTTATTAAGATTTTTTTTTTTTTTGTTTGAATTTAATGACGACCTTTTGAAGTAACAGCTATCCGTTTGTCCAGCGAGGCCATGTGGATGCGTTACTTAAAGCTTCCATAGAGAAGAAAAGAAAAGTGGAAATACGGTTTTATCCCCTAAACTCTTATTCAAAAAACCTTTGCATGGTTCTAATATTTTTTTAATTTGACGGAAACAGTAGTTTTACAAATATATTCTTATCATATGTTGATGAAATATCTCATTACATGATATTTTTATCTAAAATAAATATTATTAGTGGGTCATATGTAACCATTTTTTGTCAAAAAAAAATAAGCAACTAAGTAACAAAATGGTATGAGGTGTAATTTTCTCAGAATATGAAGAGGTCGGATTGTTTAAAAATAAATTAAAGGAGTGCAGAGTGTTTGTGAGTGAAAGTTGAAAAAATAAAACTGTATTTTCAAATACTTTGACCGTCTCATGTTTGAAAAATGTATATAACTCTTATAACATTGATAGAACTAGCAATTTTACAAATATATAATATATGTTACCATGGTATTTTCATCTAAAAAAATTATTATTAGTAAGTCATATGCAACCATTTTTTCGTCAAAAAAAATAAGTAACTAAATGATAGAATGGTGTAAAGTGTCATTTTTCAAAATATAAGTCAAAGTGTTTAAAAACAAACTAAAGGAGTGCAAAGTATTTGTGAGTGAAAGGTGAGGGGATGAAACTGTATTTCCCTCCCCCCCCCAAAAAAAATGTATACAGATTTTGTGTGTGTATACTGGTATAAATGTGATATACTTTTGTAACTATATGAAAATGAACAAATATGAGGGAAAAAAAAATTGAGAAAGAATAGAAAAGAACAAAGTGAAAGTTATAACGAGGGCTGATGGCAAAGTAGTCTAGCGGCATTTGTCTCACTTGTTAAATGAATGATATCGAGTTCAAGTTTATAATGGGTTAAGTGAATGATATCGGATTTAAGCTTATAGAAAAGTGTTAATACCTATTTATTGATATTAAGAAGGGTTAAGGATAGAGGTAAGTTCTATCAATTGTAAATAATAATAAAAAAGGTTATGACGAGGATATCTTAAGGTTCGGTCTTATCAATACTTTATGATATAATTAACATCAATATCATGCATTGGTGTTGTACCTAATACATGTGTGGATTATAAGATATATATGACCTACCAATACACAGAATACAACCCCAATACATAATGTTGATAAGAAAAATCAACATGTATTAATAAGACCAAATTTCAGAGTATCTCCTATCTTTATTTTCAAGTTTTCATTACTTGTACCATATATTTACAAAATTTTATTATAAAACAATACTTTGTTAATTAAACACAGGATCAAATTTTGATATTTTCCCTTAACTAATAATAATAATAATAATAATATATCTATATCTATATATATATATATATATATATATATATATAGTTGACATGTTTGAATCCATTTTAATATGTTTTCTTATTGAATGTAGAGATGTGCTACATTTTTCATATTCATTCACCAAGTGATGTAACATTTATTTTTGGAATTTAAAGGATCACTATTTTTTTAAAACTAATTAATTATAATTCGTGATTGACATCCATAAGCACAAAGGGTGGATACGAAATCGATAATTTTAATATTTTCCCTAAATTTATGTATGACAAACCCAATATAATAAATATATATACTAATTAATATGAAGCACATATTGAGTTATGTATGTATATAACCTCTCTTAAACTGTTCATTTTCTTCTTAATTTCTCTTCTTTTTTCTTTTCTTTACTTCGTGTAACTATTTTATTTCTCTATTAATAAAATTTTGAGTCTATAGCATGTGATTACCAGAGGTTAGGGTGTCAACCTAATTGAGATTCTCTGGTCTCTATAATGCTTGAAACTTGTTCTCTTATTGCTTAAAAAAAATGTATAAAAATATCTAAAAAAATAAGAGAGCTCATAATAAATAAATAAAAGATAGAGGGAGGCCTCATAAACAAATCTGTGATTCTCCTACCGCATGCAAGAGTTGGGGACCAATACCTATATACACGGAGAAATATACTCCACAGGCTAGGGTTGGTCAAGCCTTAAGGCCAATTAATGACATTTATGGAATGTTATTGTCTGAAAATACCATTTATATTGCTAGTATAATGCCACTAATGAAATTTATTTTTGCCCATGGCATGGAGTTTGGATTCGGCCGTTGAGTTGATAATGCCAAGTTAATCCTCACCACTGGATGAGGGATTGGATGGTTCAAATTAGCCATTAAGATCATTTTTGTTATTTTAATAGTAATTTTTTAAACTTTTAATCTGAATCATCTAACCCCTCATCCAACGGTGTGGATGGGACTAAACCCGATATTGAGTTTTATCAACTAAACACTGAATCCAAACTCCCATGGCATGGTAGCCTAGTATCATTTACCTTGGATGATATTTATATGTTGATATTCAAGAGAGTTTAGGATAGGTTTTATTGATTGTTTAAATTTTTTTTTTTTTTTTTTTTTTTGTCTCATGAAATACGCATGAATTGTGAAATGGGTGATTAATTTATTATTTTTTAGAGTATTAACAAGAGAAAGAGTAAAAAAGCTCTGTATATTGTGCTGTATTTTATTTGTGCATTGCAAATTTTAATGAGAAACAATAGATGGTCAAAATTGGCCGCCGGCCTTGGTGCACCCATATGGATTATGCAAGTATCTAAAAAAGGATCAAATATAATTAAAATTAGTCAATTACAAGATCCGAGCTAAGAATTGCTTGATTTAGTTGCATGCAAGATTATCGTGTTCCAAAATAGGGGCAAAATAATAATTATCTCAACAATGTGTGTTTGCAAAGAGCAGAGAAAGAGAAAAGAGGGCACCCTTTGTGTGTGTGATGGAGAGACAAAGCATATCAGGATGTTTAGTTCCACTAATCCATAGAAAATGAGTAAGGTTACCGCCCACACCTTTTTTTTTTTTTTTTTTTCCCTTTCTTTGTTTGGCCAAACGAGGAGTAGTGGCAAAGCTAGGAGGCCTTTGGGGGCACGTGACCCACTGGTTCAAATAAATTTTTTTTTTTTTTGGGGGGAGAAATTACCAGATAATCACTTTTCGACATAATACCAAAAATAAGGAAATCGTAGTCATTTTGAAGCATATATACAGTTAATTTGTAATAAGTTGACAAAAAATATCATTTTTTGGTATTATATTGAGAAATGATTACCAAAAAATAATGTTTCTAAAGAAAGAAAGGCTTTCCAGAGCTTTCAATTCCATTTCACAGAATCACAGCACAGTGCTCCCATTAGAGAAACTCTTGGCTCCACCCCTGACGAAGAGTATCTCAAGCTATTACATCCATATTAATCCCCATGATACACAAACCATACGCAAATCTGTGCACTCACACCACATTGATTGCCTACGCTATATATACCAAAAACATAGCAAAACTATATATGAAACATACATTCACAATAACTATTTTAATTGAGTGGATTTGGTAACAGATTAGGGATGGTAAACAGTAGGGTTGGACTGAGTTTTGAGTTGGACAGTGGCTAATGATATTACATGCATTTGGTTTTCCACTCAGAAATAGACAAGCACTTTCATTCAAAATTGACCAAGTTATGTCTTTGTAATACTTTATAATGTATGTTGTTATAGTAACATAATTTTACATAAGGATTTATATAATTTGGAACTATTTAGGAATTGGACAATCCAAAGCGTCCAAATCAACCGGCCTTAAAATCATCTTAAATTGAACGAGTCAAATTAATTACAATAATATATATATATATATATATATATATATATATAGGAGAGAGATCAACTTATACTTTATGTAAAAAATTTTACTCTTACACTTCTCAATATCTTTTTATAAGAATCATATTTTGCATAACCCACTGTTCGTTTAGATAATCCCTCCATGCATGTCATGCATGCTAAATATCAAGTCAATTGAATATCAGAAAACATTTAATCTAGAAAGTTTTTTTCCTTTTATAAATAAAACTATGATTTTGGGCACTTTATGAATAACATAGCTCATAATCTCCGATTAACTTGAAATTTAACATGCATAATGTGCATGAATTAAGTATCCAATCCAACTGTTAGATTGATAAAATATTATTTTTATAAAAAGATATTGAAGGGTATAAGACTAAAAAAATTTACACCGATTGTAAATGGATACCTCCCTATATATATATATATGTGTGTGTGTGAATAGCCAGCTAAAACCTCACAAAAACATAGGGAATGGGGATTGCATTTTGAAAACCAGGTGGCTTGGATCAGTGGGTTTTTGTTGTCACATTAATTCATGTTAAGGGTGGTCAAGAAAAGTGAAAAATAAACAAGGGGAACATAGTGTTAGGGTTGGTCCCTGAGGTTTTTGAGAGTCTGTGAGCGTGAACTCCTAAAATAAGGCTTTTGGACTTGATTTGAGTCCCTTATTAATTGAGGTATTCCAAAAATATTTTATTTATTTTTTTTTTTGTCTATTAGAAGGATTAGAATTGATTTGGGACCCTTATTTTCGATTAAAATTTAGGAGTCTTATGCAGTTGCATACCTTGAGAACCGGCCTACAACATGTAAAAGAAAAATAAAAATTACATGATAGATTTTCCAGCACAGGAAGCCACGGTGTCACAATTAGGATCTAGGGGTGCCGCTCCATTTGGTTTGGGTTGATTTGGTCTCAATCCAAAATCAAATCAATCAAGGGTTGGTTCTCATTTTAATTCCACAACCAAACTATATAGGCATATACTAGAAGAGTCAAACCGGCCAACCCTAACTTAATTATAACCAATCCAACTCATATAAAGTTCGGGTTGGTTTGGTCCTATTTGGTTTCAAAAGAACATTTTCACAAATTTATTTACTACTGAGAAAATATAAAATTGATTGTAACAAAAAAAAAATTTATTTATGTAAAAAAATCAACAAAAGACATAAATTTATAACATTTTAATTTGTAGATAAGAAAATACATATTTAACATATAGAAGAAAAATGAAGATTGAAATTAGAAAAAAAAAAATGTATATATATATATATAGAAAATAATCGGTTTACCAAACACCTCAAACCAATACCAAACTAAATAAATGTCAGTTTTTAACTTCTTACACCAACATTGACCAAGGTAGTTCAATATTCATACTAAAAACCAACCCAACAGATCGATCAGTTTCAATTTGGGTCTCGATTTACACCAGACCAAGTTGCATCCTAGTTACAACTATTATGATAAAGTTGCATGAAAAATGCAATTGGTCCCTTTTTTTTTTTTTTCTCTCTGTTAACGTTTAGAGTGATGTGGCATGCATTTAGAAAACACAAATAATAATAATAATAATAATAGAACTTGATGTGGCGGCAACATTATTAGGAAGTAAATTGGTTTTTTTTTTTTTTTTTTTTTTTTTGGGAGTTTGGGGGGGGGGGGGGGGGTTTATCAAGAATGAATAGCATTGCTATGTCTATGTCACCCACCTTAAATCACCCACTTTCACCACTCATCTTATGTGGTAGGTTTTTATTTTTTGGGTAAATATCTAAAATATCTCTTAAAAAAAGAATTAAATCCAAAAAAACCCATCAGGTAATTTTCTATCCAAAAAAACCCAAATAAAGTTATAATATATCCAAAAAAATCCAACACCTTAACTTCCATCCAAATCCGTTTAAATTATACAACTTTTAGATCGACATACCCTTTTTATAATTTTTTTATTTGTTCGTTCTCTTTTCTCTTTTTTTCCTTCTTTTTTTTTTTTTGTGATAAATGGCAGATAATCCATTTGATTTATTAGATAAACAAGATGATAATACAAATTTTGAATAATTATTTTTATATTTCAATAAAAATGTAATAAAAGTATTTTAGTCAAGAAAATTCATCACTCAAACAAAGTTGGATGGAAGTTAAGTTCTTCAGTTTTTTAAACATAGTTTAACCTTATTTGGGTTTTTTTGTATAGGAAAATTATTTTATGGGTTTTTTGGATATTATTCTTTTTATGAGGGATATTTTGGATATTTACCTTTTATTTTTTCATATTTGGCCATCACATTTCACATTTCATCTATCCACTTTTAACATAGATAGCTTTCATCTCCAAAGGTACTAACTATTTTTTTGCTATTTTATCTAACAAAATGACATTTTTTAAAATAGTTAGCTAGCTATCCAAGCGAGTACTTCAAGGGTACTAGTTATTTTTGAGTTATTTCAAATTTTTATTAATAATCTTTCTTTTTTTAATAATTTGGTGGAGACATAAAAAAGGAATGATGCATATAGAGATAACAAGTATCACTTTCTAAACTAAAAATAGTTTAGCTAGCGAACATTCACCAACTAAATGTAACTAACCCAAGTAACAATAGTTAAAATAACTAGTCATATAACTAGTCTTTGGAGAAGGAAAAAAGTGATTTTTTTAGTTAAAATAGTTAAAGGGGTTAGATAGCTAGCCCCGTTGGAGATGCTCTAAGTTTGGTGAGAAAAGTGATGATATAAGGTGGGTAAAATAGTATTTCTCTAAAAATACAAGCAAAATATGGGCGGCTGAATCCACTCATATTGAAACTCCCAAGTCAACCATGCATCTATTGGATTCCTCCACACAAATTAAATGAATAAATGGTAAATGGAAAGGATACATGGAGATTGGGACCCCCGAATATTCTCCAATATTTGTAGCTTTATTGGACTCGCAACTTGACCTAGACTTGTTGCATTTTCCGTGGCCCTACTTGACATTGATGGACATTTATTTCCGTGGCCAATTGAAAGGATGATTGGCTTCCAACGGGGTTATGTTTTTCGTACATCCATGAGTAAAACATGGACTTGGCTTGTTTAATTTTTGACAACCATTTAAAATTTAAAGGATAAAGTGGTGTAATAATTATATTTCCTTTGTGTGTAAATACATCAAATTATTGTTCTTTTGTTCAAATCAAGTAATTTGACACCTCCAATATGCCAAATTAAAATTAAATTTAGAGCTAGCCTAATTACAAAGGAAGGTCGGATTAGGATAGGTTAATGATTCGAACCCTTTCGATTGTACCAAAAAAGAAAGAAAAAAAAGATTTATTCTTTTTCTTCTTCTTTAATTTTTTTTATTTTTTTTTTTATTTTTTAGGCATGTGGAAAATTTCAATCAAAGGCTAACTTAATCACACAGTGTGTAAGGCTATCTCCAAGGGCTCTTGGTGGTTTTACAGTTAAACTAGATTAATGTTTACTAAGAGAAGTTTAAGTCCCTGCTCTCACAAACAGATGAATTTTCCACTTCATAAATGCGAATAAGTAAAGATTAATTTTTTAGGTTGACGGTATAATTCATATTCTAATCATATACACATTTTATTTCCTAAGCACAATTAGTGAACAATCTACAAACAACTTCAAAACATGAAACAACAAATTATATTCATTAAGCTTTGCTCGAAGATGAATGCACTCTCCTAACCTCCATATTAGGGTTTTGAGTTTAGGATTTAAGGTATTCATAAAGTTTAATTTTCCTTGCACTCCAACTTGATTAATAGGGAACTAAGAGTGAAAGCAAAAAAGCACTGCTTAGTCGATTAAATTGCTGGGCGTAATTGTTAAAACTAGAGTTCGTTTGGATATGTTTCTTATTTCTTGTTTTTTTACTTTCAAAAGTAAAGAAAGAAAATTTTTCATAGTGCAAAATTTTCACTAAACTTTCAATTTTTTTTAAAAAGTCTTTTGAAATAAAAAATTAGAAGAAGAAGAAGAAGTCTTTCCAAATGGGCCCTACCTTTTTATTAAGACAACGATAATAACTAGCAAGCAATGAATAACAACATTATTATTACACAAAAATCAAGAGCTATATGTCTTTTAGTTATTTTCTGTTAATCGAGTTGCGTGTTTATCGAGTGTAGGATGTCTCATATGCCAAGAATGTCAAATTGTCAATAAAACAAATTGTTATATTGCAATTATTTTTATTTTTAAATAAGAAAAGGAAAAATTGGAAGCAAGTGAGGCTGGTGTAATAAGAGTCGGTGAGACAACACCGAGTTGTAATAATGTTGCTTGCCTTTTAGATTACGCTTTTTCGTGCCCCGAAGCGCTTTGGAATAAGCGGCGCCTATAATGGCGCTGCTGCAGCTGACTCCACCCCGAATTCCCGAGTCCCCGACATGATGAGGCGTGCATGCTGCATGCGTAACGCATGACAGCCATTATAGCTTACGCCGGCTCAACCCTGGATCGACTTAGTCGAGCCGATTAAGTCATGTACTCAAGTCCACACCTAAGATTGTCAATTGGACATTTCGATGATTATAGAGACTTATAAAACTTATATGTAATTGTGATACGATTGATATTGTATTATAAGTTAATTAAAGTAGAGTAAATTAGAAATGTAATAAAGTCACTTTTTGATCTCATGTTTTCATTTTATTTCATTTTTATTGGTTCGTAATACTACATAATCATATCACAATTATACAAAAAAATTATTAGGAGAGCCTCTCGACCCATTCAACTCTTTCATTTTTCTAGTATTTTGGATACATAATATGAGATACTTATCATGATACCATATTTATCCTATTTAATCTTCAATTAAAATTCAATTCAAAATACCAAAAATGAACGCATGTGAATCAAAGTTGATGGAGAAATTCAAACGATCGACATGCGATTAAATCAAGTGACATTTTATAAGAAAATTTTGTATGTAAAACACTTATAGGATCCTTTATCTAATAGTCGGGCTATTGCCTTCAAAAATTTATACTCCGTATAATTTTCTCTAAAGTAGGGGAACTCATCAATACACGTGTAAGAATGCTCTAATTATAATTTCTCTGTAGAATGATGACAATGTTATTATTATAGACATGAGCTAGGAGTTCGGCTCTTAGCCATTGGAATTCATTTGTTTATTTATTTATTTCCGCCTTTCCTACTACCATGCATAGGGAAACAAGCACTTCCAAAAACTATACACCCTTGTATCCTACAAAATAAAGCCCCACCCACCCTAATCTAAGTATGCAACCACTAGACTATAAGGTGGGGTATAGGAGGGTGTTTTTTTTTTTTTTCTTTTCTTTTTAAGGTGGAAAATGCTTAAGTTACTAAAAAAAATTCACTCACTTTGAAGGTGGAAAATGCCTCTTAAGTTATTGAAAAAATATTCACTCACTTTCAAGGTACAATGATTAAGTTACTGAAAAAAAAAAAATTCACTCACTTTCAACGTGGAAAATGCTCAGGTTACTGAAAAAAAATTTGACTCGCTTTCAAGGTGGAAAATGCTTAAGTTACTGTAAAATAAAAAAATAAAAAAAATAAAAATCATTGATCTAGAATGGAATGTAACACCAGCTGGACTTAGGCATCTAGGTAAATAAAAATCTAAACTCGGATGTTGCACCTATTAGATTATGTTTTAACATGATAGAAAATGTGATGATAAAGGCAAGTTTGGTTGTTAAAATGGAAATTAAACAATTATACCGTAATTTATATGATATCAAAGGAACATACCCATCACCATGAATGGTACTATTTAAAAAATTTAATATTATCACGATAGTGGATATTACAGGATCAAATTCTATAAATTCATAAAATGTAATTATTTTGATTTTTGGCATAATAGTCATCATTTCATTGAATATTTATATTCAGTATGAGAAATTTATACCTTCAATACTACATAAATTATAAAATATATAATAATTATTTAATTTCTATTTGAACACAAACGATCCATGAACCCTAAGAGAATAGCTTACATTAAGTGGACAATATCACCCTCATGCCTCATTGTAGCCTTATTATTTAGTGTTTTAACTATTTATCGATTTATCGAATAAGAGTGATTAATTGTTTCAATAGGACCAACG
Organism: Liquidambar formosana; assembly: GCA_039720395.1. NCBI lineage: Eukaryota > Viridiplantae > Streptophyta > Magnoliopsida > Saxifragales > Altingiaceae > Liquidambar > Liquidambar formosana. The sequence goes on along the minus strand of CM077835.1, from coordinate 15,094,713 downwards.
GATGTAGCACTAACCTCACTCTCTTTCAGTGCGCTTGATTTTGAGACTTCTCTGTCTCAATGGTTCCCACTAGACGCTATTTCCCAATTTAAAAATGGAGGCTGACATGATGGACCCTGCTCACGTGACCTTAATTGACTTGCGTTCACTAATGAGGGCCCAAACCCATCGGACAAGAGTATGAGTGCTTCTAAAGTGCTTACTTAGCCTTTAAAAAAGAGAAAAAAAAAAAAAAAAAAAAGGTGATTTAAACAGTTTGTGCTTGCCTTTGGCCCCGCGCCCCCACCCAACATCATTCGATGTCTTCCTTGGTTCCGATTAAAGGATCAACCATCCAAAAAGCCACCCTACCAAAAAACCATAGGGGGTTTGCTAATACTATTATTGAGGGGATGCTACTGTGGTGTTGGAGTCGCTCAACGACTGGTCCATCACTCTCTTGGATTTGCTCATCTCTGATTGTAGATGTTAGAATCGATCTTTCTTTCTCATTTTGCTTTGTGGGTTGTTAGGTCTATATCCCGTCGAGCCAATGGTGTTGTGCACAATCTAAATTCTTAGGTTGTTGCTTGTTATAGATTTAAAGTTATCTCCATCTCTGATCTTAATTTGTTTTGTGTGCGGAAGTCTTAGAAGGGGTTGTTGGTATTCTCATTTTTTAATACAATTTGCTTATTAAAAAAAAAACAAAAACAAAAAAATCCAAAAAAAAGGCAGCCATTTGATTTTATTTTGTTAAGATTCCAACAAAAAATATAAGCTTATAAATGGAGGATCCAAACAAATATATGAAGATATGTAAAACCCAATATTTGAGCGATGTGGGATGTGATATATTTCTAACACTCCCTTTCACGTACAGGCTTAAAATAGGCCTGTCACGTGAGTAACAAATATGGGCTCAATAAGCCTAAAAACGACATGCTCTGATACTATGTTAAGTTTTCAACTTAAAAACCTAATTTTATAGGTGGAGGATCCAAACAAGTATATAAAACTATGTTAAACCCAATATTTGCGCAATGTGGGATGTGGTATATTTCCAACATATTTCGTAATAAACCTGCTAGGAGGGTGTTCTCCTCCCTCTTACCATAAATCCTTTCATTTGTTCCATATTTATTAAAATTTAATTAGCCATCACCCGCCTAAATGATCGAATTCTAAGTCAATCAATTTAACAAGTGTATATCAATTTTTCTTCTTAAGTTTAAATTTAAAATTATTCACTTAAACCACAAACTTAAATATGAAATCACCCACTCAACAAATGAGGCAAATGTTATCGGCTTAAGAATGAAGGGAATGCAAATAGAGAACACTTATGTTTTCAACAAAAAAGTGGTAATAGCGCAGCCCACAAAGTGGCGAGTTATGCCCTGTCAGTTGAGGACAGGATCTCTTGAGTGGATAATCCTCCTGTTTGGTTAAGAGATGTTTTCACTCAAGACCTTTGTGATATTTTTGTAATTGTTTTGTTCCATAATATTCCATGGTTTGGATTAAGAGGAGGAAAAGTTTCATATTTGTAAATTGGATCAAGAAAGTTGCAACCACTATCATGATTAATAGTAATTTGGAACAGGGGCATTCGCTTCTCAATCCTACACCTATGCTAATTGTTTTAACATTTTTCTAATGTCCTCATTCAAAACGACGGATTTTCACATTTAAATGCAAACAATATACAAAGGAAAAGACCTTCTTCTTGTCTTTTTTCCAGATTGGTGCGTTCTTTGCAAAAAGGGTGAATCTGTGGATCATTTATTTTTCTACTGTGAGATTTCATATGTCCTATGGTAGCGTCTCTTTGCCTTAGCTGATTTGAGATGGGTGAGACCTTAGCATTTTCTTAGAATGCTTGAGGTAGATTTCAGAGGCTTTGAGAGCTCCAAGAGGGCGAAAATCTTTTGGAGTAGTGCTATTTTAGCCATTTTATGGGTGATTTGGATTGAGAGAAATGCTAAAATTTTTAGGGATGTGTACAAGGATCTAGATAGTATTTGGGATAAAGTGTGCTTTCTTGTTTCCTTATGGGCTTTGGTAGACAAATCCTTTGAGGGTATTTCTTTGTTTCTGATTGTTAGAAACTGGAAAGAGATTTGTGCTTCAAAACCTGTTAAGAATAAAGCATTTGGGGCTTCTTTTTATCCTCATTGAGGGGTTGGTGTTTTTGTTTTGGTTTTGCTCAGCCTTTTGTCTTGAGGCGTTTCTGTTTTGATGGTTAGGACTGTTAGCTCTTTTGGTTCTTTTTTGGTTTCTTGGTTGGACTTCTTGTCAAATATGTATTTTTCTCTCTGGTTAATACAATTTGTTATTTATCAGAAAAACTAAAAAAAAAAAAAATCATGGAACAACCAAATGCGCCCTTCCCCTAGTAATTTGCCATTTTCATAATATAATGTTGACTTGTTCTTGTTTGTTTTAATGTTTTAGAGAGACAGACACAATTACAATCTCCATAAGCTCATTTTTAGATGATATTCCAAATTGGCTACTCTCACTTCTGTCTGACCTTCTATTTCAAACAGTCGAATCAGCATCACTTAAATCAATAATCCACATGGATCTTGATTCAACAACTTCAAAAAGAATCCTGAACAGAATTCCAATCCGGGATCCCAAATTGGATTCTCTCTCTCTCTCTCTCTCTCTCTCTCTCTATATATATATATATATATATATATATAATATATGTTATATCATCCAACAAGCATCTTATTATTGAAATGTCCTTGTGCCCCATGGTCCCCCCTAAAACACAATGATCAGCCACTTCAACCTCTAGTACTTCGCAAAGAAATCTTTGTGACTTCAGTTATTTGCGAGTGGCAACTGAATGTACATCTTTTATTCTGTCTCATATAACTGTGGGATTAGAAATTACTTTGTCATAAGATGGTCCATAACTCAGTATCAATATTTATTTATTTATTTATTTATTTATTTTGTCATTACATGGGATAGATGATGACCCAAACACATTCCACGTGTCAAGAGGAAATGCCATCCATTGGGAATAAGCATGCCCCTGTCTGCACGCTAAGGGGATGTATCATATTGTCTTCATTCAAAATCCCAACCAGTAAATTATATCTTAATCTTTTTATTATAATGAATTAAAATTAAAATATGTAGTTGCTTCAAGTATACATAAATAATAATTAAATTAAACTTAATGTCAATGGGTGCAATAATTCTGTTTTAGAAAGTCTTAAACAAACCTAAACGTAACTAACTATAATTTAATTAATTAGTTGTTGTAGTAAGAAATAAAATACTAGTTTATGATATAATTTCTTAACTTAAAACTTTATTATTATTATTATAAGGAGTTTGAAGAACACCGCATTTGATTTGAGTGTTTTTTAAATAATGTATTGACATTGTACCACATTTGTATTAGTCTAGCAGTCTAGTAGTAACCTATGACTACTATAAAGCGAATGATGTGAGTTCAATCCTACCCAATAAAAAGGGGCGAAGCTAGGAATTGAGTTTAGGTAAGGCAAGCTTTGGTTTGTTGTTACTATTTTATCCTAATTCAAAAAATCAAAGAAGTTTTAATTCAAAATTTTTTCTTTTGTCTAGTTATCTTATCCTCTATCTGGTTCATGGATTCTACCAAGGAAGAAAAAAAATGAAGGAAAAAAATGAGGAGGAAAGAAAATGAAAGGAAAAGATAAATCATATCAAATCAAAATTATTCAAATTCTTCTTCTTCTTCCAATTTTCCATTGCAACCAAATGAAGAAAAGTACAATTACTTGTATTTTATTTTTTTCCTTGTAAAAAATTGAAAAAGAATTATAATCCATTAATAAAATTGAAAAATATTCGAGAGAGAGAGAGAGGGAATGAGAGATTGGGGGATGCAGATTGGGGGTTTTATATTGAAGAAAAAATAAGAAATAAAAAAATGAGAGGAGTGGGATAGAATAATAAAGGTATAAAAAAAAAAAAAAATTAAGTGTGGCAAATCTAGAATTTCAAAATAGTGTTAAGATATAAAATAGGAAAAACAAAATTTCAGGTGTGGCAGTTCCCCCACATCACTCCCATGCGGCCATGCCGATAAAGGAAAAAAGAATACGACAACATTATATCTTAAGAATTTTAAAGTTAATATATTGGGGAAATAATTTGAATTTGTTCTTGGTGTATACTGCAATTGCTTAATGATGAGTTCTACTGAATTTTGTATGGGGAAAAGGATTATATCATGATGTTGGACCAACATCAACAAATTTTTTTATTCCCACTTGTTAGTTTGTTTGTTTGTTTGTTTTTTTTTTTTTTTTTTTTTTTTTGTAACAAAAATAAATTCGTGTTTGAACAAAATTGGTTACTATCTTGATTTTTTAGCTATGGCCCAAGTTGACCACATTTATGCTACAAATTATGCTTGGGTGGGATGGCTCATGGCTGAAAGAGGGGCAATACAAGAAAGGCCACTGCTTAATTCGCAATCATTTGGGCCATTTGGGCTGATGGGTTATGGGACCCCTACTCTCGCGGCCAGTGTTGCTATTGAGGTATAGGCCTTTAGATATTGGCTTTATTAGGCTTTGAAATGCAATGTTCAGTTTCTTTGGGTGGATATGGCTAATATTTGATCTGATGAAGGGGATAGGATGAAGGGAATGTGTAGATATGTACCCAAGGCTTCCTTTGAGTTCTGTTATTTATGATTATTAGAGGTCATTTTTTAGGAGGTTTTTTTTTTTTTTTTTTAATTTTTTTTAATTTAATATTTATATTTTTTTTGTTAGTAAGGAAGAATTAACACCAATGAGGATTAGATTTACAATAACATTTTCCCATAAAATATTTAAAATTTCTCTAAGAAAATTAGATTTTTTAGGAGGTTTCAGAATGTGAATTTTCATCAGTGGTCACACCTATTGGGAAGGCATTTCATGTGCTAACCTCTTAGTTAAGAGGGGGTGTTTCTCCTTTTGAGGAGTTCAAATCCAATGCCGACTTGGGATGTGCTAAGGTTGCCCACCATCGTTGGATAAGAGGTTGGATGGCTCAGATCAAAATTTGCTACTGAAATGGCTTTAATGGGCAACTTTTTCAACTTTTAATTTGGGCCGTCTAAACTTTCATCTAACGGTGGTGGCGGCGACCTCAGTATGGTGGCACTGAATCCGAACTCCCTTTTGAGGGTTTTTTTTTTTTGGGGCAGCTTGAACAGACGCTAGGGGTGTGCTTTTGTTTGTCCTTTAGTGTTCATAATTCATGGCATTTTTCAAAGTACTCTCCAAATGACTTGAAACGCTGTAAATTTCCCTCGCGACAATTTAAATGTGCATAAAGTGTTGCCCTTTATAGTGGTTTTATAAGAGCAAACACAAATCAAAAGCATTTTACAAACTTCTCTGTGTTTACCCCACCAAACAAATCCAAATTCTTGATAAACGGTCACTACACACACTCCTGCAAGGAAATTGACTGGCCAAGGAGAGTAGGGAGTAGTCTAACAATTTCAAAACATTTGAAAATTACGAGTATTGACTCCCTCCATTTAGAAAAAGAAAAGAAAGAAAAAAAAAAAAGATTACAAAAATTTTGTTCATCAAGTACAAGTTTCACCTATAGTTAAATTAAACAGCAAAAAACTCCTAAGAAAATCTAGTTAATGATGGTTAGTTTCTGAAAATCCATGAATAAGTTGCACTACAACACAAAGCAATTATTAGCGAGTGTTCAGGGTGTCAACCTAATTAGGATTCTTTGTTACTCTCTAATGCTTTTATTTTCTTTCTTTTTCTTTTTTATTTTCTTTTTTTCAAATTAAAAACTAATTTAATGGATTTAGACTAGCTGTTTAATTAAAATTTCAACACAAAATATGTCGAGGCTGCATTTTGACAAGCAAATCGAACAAGGCCAATGATCACAATAAAAGATTAGGATAAATTCTTCTATGCAATGGGTATATTTGACTTTCAAATACATAGCACCAATTACGTGAGAGCACTAAGGAAAATGATTTGCTTCTTAGCCTCTTTAGGGATATATAGCCGTATATGCCCATCTCATAGAATACGCTTCACTTTCCACCAAAATAAAAAAAGAATGCTCTTCACTTTAACTAGATGTTTAGGCAATAAAAAGGAAGGCCAACTTTTGACATTTGGTTTGTGCCCTTGCAGGTTGTCCCCACAAGCAATCTTCCTCCTTTTCCCCAATGTTACTGAAAAGAGAGGTTTCGATTAAGACCAAGGCTATATATAATCTGGCTATTAAATGCTTAACCCTTAAGGAAAAAAAAACCCTTGACATTGGATTTGCCTAGTTCTTTTTATTTTATTTTATTTTATTTATTTAGGTTTGATGGTGAAGGCATCTAGTCAGCTTGCGCGCATTTCTTCTAAATCTCTCATCGCGCGATCTTAAGAGCGCACTCCTCCACATCGGCCTGGTACATTCAATAATTAATTATTAGAGTGCTCCCCAGAGGAATTAGACTTGGATTTGATGCAGTTTTTCACTTTAATTGCACCGTGCAGTGATTGTTGGATAAGCGACATGTTTCAAGGAAAAGGCAAGAATGGTTGAGATTAATTCTATTAGCAACTCACGGCATTGCGCAACTCATGCGACAAATTCCTTTATCAAATCCCAACTATTCTTGCCTTTCCTTACAACGTATCGCTCATCCGACGGCCACTGCATGGTATCATTAAAGTGCAAAACTGCATCAAATCTAAATCCAGAGAAATCAAACCCAATATTGCCACCACTCAAAATACTCTAAATCCCCCACTAATTAAATCCCCTCATATTTTACTGAAAGCACTCCCTTATCTTCCTAAAATACCGTTAAGAAAAAATTTCCAAACATTTTTCCACCCCACCTCCAACCTTTTCGGACCTATTAGTAAGAACAAATATATATGTTCGGACTTATTAGTAAGAACATATTATATATGTTCGGACTTATTAGTAAGAATAAATATATATGTTTGGCTTTATAGAAAAGAACAATATAAAAATTGTTCGGATCTTTAAAATCGAACCTTTATTATTTGTTCCGATTTATAAACATGAACACTCAAAATCCATTCACAATTACATATATGAACAATTTTTAATTGTTGCATAGTTAAGTTGTTCGGTGTTTTAAAACGGAACAACACAAGCTTGTTCGGACTCCTACAGGTAAACAATATTCATTTGTTCAGAGTTACATAACCGAACAATATCCATTTGTTCAGAGTTGGAAAACGGAACAAAATAATTTTGTTTGGACTTAGAAGTCGGAATGCGTTAAAAGAGTTTAGTGTTATAGAAATGAACATTGTAAACATGTTCGGAGTTGAAAAACCGAACAAAACAAAATTCAGCATACGAAAAACTGAAGTTAAACTCGATAAAAAGTGTATAAATATTTACTTTTTGGTTGCTAATATCATCTCTATCAATGCTTTTCTTGTTCATTATTTAATATAACATGAGAAACACTAATTTTTTTAATATAAATATGGATTTGGTGTAAAGATTGTTAGGGTTTGTGAAAACATGAAGTCTATAAATGGTGGAATGTTTTTGGAATTGAGGGTAGAGTGAGGTGGGGATAGGAAATTTTAAAGTCTTTAAGTAGACATGTCCTTATTGGTAAATTTACATTTAGATATAAAGAATTTCACAAATTATTTAAGGGTAAATTACAATAAGACCCCCTCTAAAATCTGACTATTACAGATACACCCCCTCACGTTTTTAAAATTACACTGACACCCCCTACTTTACAAAATAAACTACAAAGAGACCCCTCCTTCTAACTTCCGTCCATTAATCCATTAAATCATATTCAAATTTTTTCAAAATACCCTAACTACCCTTAGTGGATGATAACTTCCATGTTAAATGCGTATAACTCACTAGTCCAATAGTTCATCCAATACTTTTGAATTTTTTAATTATTATTGATAAACAACTAAAAGATAATATATATATATATATATATAAGAAAAATGCTAAAAACAATTTAAATTTTTTGTCCAACTGATGTGGCAGCTGTCAAATTTGCTGTTTAGAAACAATTATTTATTTAATTAAATTTTTAATTGATTTGCAAAATAAAAAATAAAAAAATTGATTTGTTAAGTTGCCACCTCATTTGAATAAGTAGATTTGAGTAAAAAAAAAAAAGGGCTATGTAGCATTACTCATATATAGAAATAAATAAAAAGAATTATTACAATGGAGATGCACGTATAAAGGTGGCAAATGAGGTGGCAACTTGGCAAATCAATTTTTTTTTTTTTTTTACACATCAATTAAATAGATAATTGTTTCTAATGAGCAAATCTGATGGCTATTACATCAGTTGGACAAAAATTTAAGCTTTTTGGCATTTTTCTTTTATATATATATATATATATATATATATATAATCTTTTAGTTGTTTATCAATAAATAAATAGATCAATCAAATGTATTGGATGAATGTGTTGGGCTGATGAGTTATATGCATTTAACATGGAAGTTGTCATCTAATAAAGGTAATTAGGGTATTTTGAAAAAAAATTGAAAGTGATTTAACGGATTATGGACGGAAGTTAGAGAGAGGGGGTCTTAATGTAATTTCAGAAACTGTGAGGGGGTCTATTTGTAATTGTCAGATTTTAGAGGGGGTCTTAATGTAATTTACCCATTATTTAAATATTAAAAGACTTAAAGTATTTTGAGTAATGGCAATAGCCTCGCCATTGATAAAATAGAGAGACTCCAGGAGATTTGCCTAGTCATTTCCCTTTCATTCTCTTTTCCCATTTCCCTCTTTTTTTCTTCCATTTTTCTCTGCATGGTGGTTTTTTGGACCCACTTGTGTAGTTCAACATCTGTCATGAAAAAAATATAAATAACGTGGTCCCTGCCTTTGATTAAAAAAAAAAAAAAAAAAAACTTGAATAATACTGGGTATTTTGTATATGAGTTGTTCATATAAGAATACATGCATTACCCAACATTTTCAAATTCAAAAAAATATCATATGTTCTCATTCACTCGTATATGATTTTAATTTAAAGTGGCGGTTTTATAGTTTGAATTGAATTTTGAAGTGTTGTAAATTGAAGGCGGGTGGGTCGGGGCAGGATTACTAATACCCAACACCGGCTTTAACCCGCTTGGTGTTAGAAGAAAACGATTTATTCTCGCCTGGACAACCCATTTCCCGTTTCACCGAAGGCGGGTCAGGCGGGTTATCCAACAAACTCCTTGCTCCTATCGTGTTGCCATTTCCAGTATTTCCTTGAGCCAAGTTGACTGGGAAACGTGCCCTTTCGCACTGTCATATATTGCTGTTCCTAGTATGCATTTCGGCCCACATTATTGTGGGAAAGTGGTTTCTTTTGTTTTTTGTTTTTTGTTTTTGCTTTTGCTTTTCTGTTTTTGTTTTTTTGCGTGGGAGAGTTTGGTGAGGAGGGGGAAAAGCTTTTAAAAACTGTGGAAAGACTGGAATGGCCAACCATGTCTGCTTTTAATTTTTGTACGGCTCTTGCTAAAATGCACCACACCCCCCCTCTCTCTCTCTCTCTCTCTGCCTTGGATGCTTTACTCATTTCCTTGGGTTTCGAGCTTATCACTCTCTCTCTCTCTCTCTCTCTCCATCTGTGATGTTCTCTCTTTGTAGAGCATGAACAGATAACACTACTGAGTGGTTTCGCTTGAAAGCTTTGTATACAGAGAGATTCCCCTTTTCTGTGCTTACCATCCTTTTGACGTTTTCATACCCTACTTCTCTTTCTTTTTTGCAGAAGAAGAAGAAGGAGAAGAAGAAGAAAAAAAGAAAAAGAAAAAAATACCGTAGGCATTTGCAGTTCATGCTGTATTCTGTAATCTGTGTCTGAAAGTTTCCATGTCAGAACCATTGTTTTCTTGTCTTTTTTTTTAATATTTGTTTTTAATTTAGTTGAAAGTACAAATTTCAAAAAGATCTCTGTAAGACACTGCTCTCTAAGACTCATTTGGATTTTTTATTATTTTTTAAAGTATAGCTTTGTCTGTGTGTATGTCATGGTGGTTTTGAAAGTGGGGAGTCTTGCTTGGTGTTCTTCCCCGTCTTCTTCGTGGTCTATGGGTCACCAGACATGGTAACGCATGTAGTGTAAGACCAGTATATTTAGGATTATTATTATTATTATTTTTTTGGGGGTGGGGTGGGGAGGGATGGGGGGCTAGGGTTTTTTTTTTGGGGGTATGAAGATCATTGTGGCTACATAAACTTGGGAAAATCAGTGTTAAAAAGCACACCCATTTGGAATTTTACAGGATACAGCTTTGCGGGTTTGTGATCTGTGGAAATTTGGAACTGGGTGCTCTTGTTCTGTGCTCCATTTTGTCTTCTTTGAGGTCTCCTTTTAAAATTGGAATGGGAATGCATATAGCTATCAGAAGAGTAGAATGAAGATCATTTCAGCTTGAATAAGCTTGGGAAAATCACTGAAACAAACATAGCCATTTGGGATTTTGTTGTTCAAGCTTTGCGAGTTTTGGAGATTTTAAAGTTGGCTTCTCTTGTTTACTGGCGTCTCTGTATTCTTAGAGGTCTTTGAATCACCGGAAAGTGAAATGTCTGTAGCGTAGGAATAGTAGATTTGGAATGTGGAGGGTTCTAGGGTCTTTCCTTTGTGTTTGAGAACCATTTGAGCGGAATACAACCAGTAAAGCTGATCTGGATTTCGAATTTGCAAGGATTAACTCTTTTTCGGTTTATTCTCGACTATATAGAAGAACTCTCTTATATTGACTGCAATATAAAAGAAATGGGTTGTGCTGCATCGAGGATCGATAGGGAAGAGAGGGTGCAAATTTGCAAGGAGAGAAAGAGGCTAATGAAAAAGTTGGTGGGGTTTAGAGAAGAATTTGCAGATGCCCAATTGGCCTATTTGAGATCACTGAAGAATACTGGAGTAACCCTACGCCAATTCACCGAGTCGGATTCATTAGAGCTTGAGACTACCCCGTTTGGCATGGCATTGCCTCCTTCGCCCCCTCCCCCCTTGCCTCCTTCCCCTCCGCCACCACCTCCTTTTAGCCCTGATTTAAGAAAGTTTGATGATAATCAGAAGGAAGAAGTTTCCCAAGAAGAAGAAAGCATAGAGATTGATGAGGATGATAGTCTTACCCCACCGCCACCTCCAATTCCAAGCTCATCGTGGGATTATTGGGACCCGTTTGGCTCTTCTTCGCAGCATCCACAAAAGAAGAGTGAAGCAGTTGAGCAGGTCGAGGAGGAAAATTGGGCGGAGACTAAATCAGAATTTGAGGAAGAAGATCAAGAAGACGAGGTCATTGCTGATGTTGTGGTAAATCGACTTCCCCAAAAGCCACAGCCCGTAGAATTGGTTGATGATAATTCATCAATGATGAGCTGGCACACCAAAGACACCACAGATATGGCTATGGTAGTATGGAAGAACAAGAAGAACTTGCCGGGTCTTGTCAAAGAGTTGGATGACTATTTTTTGAAAGCATCAGCTGGTGGAAAGGAAATAGCTATTCTTATGGACATCTACGAAGGGAACACGTCCCTTCCACAGAATTTCAAAGAAAACAAGAGTATATATTAGCTCCCCTCTAACTAAAACAATTTAGCATTTATTAATACTCTTATCTCCTTTTTATGTTTGTTCCTTGTGCTATAGTAGTAGAAACTTGTAATAGTTAGCTTCACTTAAATATGGATAATTTTCATATTTTTTGCTCTCATGACTGGTCTTATTGCCCTATATGTATGAACACATGTGGATATAGTGCCATCTCCATAAAAGACCTTTTGCATTCTGTTGTTATTTTTGTATTGAGATTTGAGAATAAAGACTTTTTGCATTCGGTTGTCTTGGTTTTGGTGGTGCATTATTTGTTGGTATTTTACTGTGTCTGGAAAGAATTTTGGTGTTTAGGTTGTCATTGTGAATCAATATTGCTGTTGAATGGTAGGAGAATTAGTTATATAACTACTTGACTAATTTTTTGTAGTTGCTAATATATGAATTTATAAGTAAGTTCACTAGTTATCAGTCCCATGACTAAGTCTTGGTCAGTGGCAGACTACCACGCAAGCAACTTGTGGGAGTAGAAATCTCATCCTACTATACCCACAGAGTCAAAGTATCTTCCATAACCCACCAAAAACCAAGTGGGGTGATAGGTTGGTTCTGAATTTGGCACCCTAATAATTTGTTCACCCTTGACTTCCTATATCTGCAGAGGGTCAGTTCCTCAAAATTTGTTAATTAAACATAATTCATTGGTTGGAGCAAGAATACGTGATTGATAGGAAAATGTTGATAATTTTAGGGGAATTTGGGCACAAGTCCTAATAAATAGACTTATGTAGGCTTAAGTCTAGTTAAAAAACAATTATAGCCATAAGTCCACTTAAACACGTTAAGACAAAAATGCCCATCAGATATTATTAAACAAAGCACTTGTGGATTTCCCGTAATCGACGGATATAATATCGCCCAAATCTTGGCAAATCTTGTTTTCCCATAACCAATGAATTTTCCATAATTGGCGGAGATAATCTCACCTAAATCTTAGGAAATTTTGTTTTTCCATAACCGACACATCCATTACTGTGATTATCTCCATAGAATGAAACTGTTACATGTCTTATTATTTCCATTGAATGAAACTGTTACATGTTTTATTTCAAAAGACTTGTGTGGATTGCATCATCATTTTCACGTAACTATTGCACATGTAATTGCTTCTTTAGCATACATGTATTTGTCGATTATCTTTTGTGAAATTTATATTTGAAATTCCATTTATGTGTTACTGTGTTACATGTAATTGTTAGTTTTTATTTATTTATTTATTTATTATAGTTAGGGAAATTAGTGACAAGTCTATATGATTGAAGTTGAAGATAGTTACACGAGTAATGTGAGATTGCAGAACTACATGAATTTGAAAATAATTACTTGGAGTTTAAGACGTGTTTGTAATAGTTACTTAGATTTTGAGTCATGTGCCGTTACATGATGCATGATTGATCTATGTGGGGGTTTTGAAATATTGGTTTAAAGTACAATGTGAATATGTGCATTGATGACATTGATTTTTTTTGTATTTATGGAACTATTATATGTAATTAATATGGAAATTGGTATGGTAGTTACATTGCAATAAATTTGATATCTATTGTGTGTGGTTAAGACATTTATTTATGAAGAGAAACATGAGAATTTCCATGATTGCCACGGAAATCATGGGACATAAACATATGGAGAATCTTACTTGGTATTAGAAGTCAACAACTTACTAAATTACTGTTTTAGGACGAAAGGGCAAAGATGGTATTTGTGGAACAGATTATTGCTTAAACAGTAACGTTTCCTTACTTAACTGGACTTGTGGCTGAAAAAGAGTTTTGGTAGAACTTATGGCTTTACAAAACATGGGAGCGGACTTATGACTGATTCCCCCATAATTTTATTTGACTGTTCTTTGTTGTTTAAGATCTAAGCATTACTTCTTCTCTACTGGGTTGATCCTCTAATATGCATCACAATTCTCTGGTAAACCTTTTCCTGATGTAATGTAACTGATCCGTGCTTTAAATCTTCATTGTTCTGCAGCTCTAAATTTTTCAATATTTTCTATGTGTGTGTGTGTGTGTGTGTGTGTGGGTGTGTGTATTCTCGATCTCTTCTTGATCTTCCTATCACTGACTGTTTTAGCTATCAACTTCTTCTAGGAAATTATAGTATTGTATCATTTGCAGGGAAGAGGAGCAATTCTGCAAAGGTCTTTAGTGCGTTGTCATGGAGTTGGTCTTCTAAGTCACTTCAGTCTACGAGAGATGCTGTTGAGTTTTGTGGGCCTGGTGAATCATGTAGGCCTGGTGCTCATTGCATCACACTTGGAAAACTATATATGGAGGAGCAGAGGCTCTACAAGGAAGTGAAGGTAATTATGGAAACTTTTAATAAGTAGCCAAATCAGTGTTTGAATAATCATGTGTGTGTATGTTTCTCTTTCATAAGCAAAAGAATTTATCAATAAGAAAAAATAACAAAGATACAAAAGGGAAGGAAGAGATTTCCTCCTGTGATATAACCAAATCAAGCATCATCATGCGTGTGTGTTTTATTTGGTTTGGATTGCTATGATCTCTCTCTCTCTCTCTTCCATAGTGGGATGCCACTGTTCATTCAAGGGGGTAGTGTTTGTATTTGAAGGAACACGTCTATTCTTTTGTCCTTACATGAATAATGGAGATAAGAGGTAAATCTTAACAGTTAGCTCAACTTGATAACTTTTATCATTGGCGGTTCTATTACAAAGGCATGGATACTAGTATGGCTATCAGGCAGGGAGTGCACAGATGTTCTGCTCCATGAAGATTGTTGATACCAATGAATGTGCAAGGGTCTCTGCAATGATGATCACTTTCACATAATCACATCAGCCATGTCTGTATCCCAACAACTGTATCGGTCAAGACTTCAAACATTATGCCTATCATAAACTTTAAGTGAATGGCTGGAGAAGATAAAAAAACTCTTATTGGGTTTCATATTAAGGAAAGAAATTTCTGGTTTATGGTGGAGGAAATTCTAGAGATTGATCCTCTATATAAGCAAACTGGTATTATTTTAGAGTGTGCATGACCTTGTTTGTATACACTAATAAGAAACTGGGTAATGCCTTCACCAAGGTATGTGTCTTTCAATTTTGTTTGGAAACATTCCCAAACTTATTGGACAAATACAACCAATAGGTTCTTTGATTATGGCTTGATTATTTATTTAATTTCTGAGTGAGAGTGTACTTGCGTAAACTTTAAGTTTTGTCATAGCCTTGCTATAGCAGAATATTGCAAGTTGTCATAGGGATAAATCTGAATAAAATCTGATTATTATGTCTATCTTTGTAATCTCGTGATCGTTTATTAAAGTGTGCACATTATATGGTGGCTACCTTTTGGTTGGGGTTTCCCTGTGGCCTTAGAATTGAATGATCCTGATTTCTAGCAAGCCAATAAAAATTCTTAGACTCTTAGTATAAGCTGTTCAGGACTAGTTCATTTAGTTGCACTGATTCTTAATCATTTTTCTTCTTGGAATAGCTGAACTAATTGATATGGTCCATCAATTGTGTGTAAACGTTCTTAATATACAGTATGGTGACAAAACATAGTATTTATACCAATAACGGTAGCAAAACTGGGGCTTATATTTAAATGGTTTGACTATGACACTGGGTTTTGTCTGTTGAAACTACATGTTGATAATATACAGACAAAACTATTGTTGGCTGGTGTGGGTTTTCCAAATTTTTTTCAGTTTTCTTTGTTTTTTTCCTTTATGGATTTTTTTTTCCTTTATTTTTTGATCAGAAACAACAATATATAAATTATAAAGAGAACAAGACTACAGAGGAGGACAAAAGTTGATCCTAGGGAAGAAAACTCCTAAAGAGAAATCACACAAGCAGAAACAGAACACGGCCAAACCAAAAAACATTAGTACAAAGCAAAACAAGACAAAACCCCTGGTTAAGGAGGGTAAAAGTTCCTCTAAAATGATTTCTTGTTTATCATTGCCTACTTCACTAAACAGTCAGCCTAATGAAATGGTCACATCACCAAGAATTCCTTCCACATGTAGACAAGAAATTGTCTCAGCCTAAAGCTTCTTGGAGGCCTTCTAATTTGCTAAGAAGCTCTGCCTTAATCGCATCCCCAATACTGGCTAGCTTGGAATAGCAAAAAATAATCCCTCCATGTTGGTCTCAAAAAACCCCTCCCACCCCAATGATATCTGAATATCCTGATGTGTGTTTGCAAAAAAAGGAGAAAGTGAGGTTCTTTGGGATGTTCATTGTATTGGAATTATTGTTAGTTTATGATGGGGGAATATTAGGTAATAAATCAATAGTTATTTGGTAGGTATTTAATACTAGTAAGTAGTTTTGTTAGTTTCTATTTTCTTATTTCCTTGTTTTACAAGGACTAGGTCTTATTAGATCTCTAAATATAGGCTTGTTAGTTATTTTTTTAGAGAATAATAGAATATTGAGAATCTGCAGCTTTGAAGCTTTTATAGAGGGTGTGATTACCTTCTCTCATAAGTGTGATTGCTTAGGAAACCCCAAGTGTGCTTGCCTAGGTTTCTTTTCTTTTTCTTCTTCTTCTCTTCTTTATTTTCTGTTTTGCAGTATTTTCTTTAAAAAAACCGCCAATAATCCTTATTTCCAGTCCTTGTAACCCTTAAACCCTACCTTTTATCTTCATGGAAAAACCCTACCTTTTATAACCCTACAACCCTAACCCCTACTTAGCCTTTAAGCCTTAACCCTAGCATTCAAAACCCTAAACTAGTTGCAATTACACCGAGAAACAGCTGCTGTCTAGAATTTCCACCAACTTATTTCTAGAGTTCTAGCCGCTTCCAACCCTTCAAAGGCTTAACCAATCCCCACTTTAAATTTTAACAAGCCTACTACCCTCAACCTTAATATTTTCCCTATCTGTCCTACATCATTTCCTAAAGAACACCCATCAAAATTAAGTTTCACTAGGCTTAAAGGTGGATGATTCTACACAACACTCGGTGGATACAAAATTTCTGTGAATAAGTAATAGATCTCTAGTCTCTCTGAATCAACCACAAAGGAACACCATGAAAGTCCTTTAAATCTAAGACCCACAAAGACGGAAGACAGTGAACTTTGTCCCACAAAACAACCCGTGTCTCCAGCTTGTCTTGAAAATTTTTGATATTCTTTCCATAAAAAAAATCACCCAAATCACAGCTAACATAGCACCACCAAACAAAAGTTTACCTCTTCTACTTCTAAGACCTCTGAACTGAATCTCCTTCAAGAAGTGATATGATTTGGAGCAACCCATGACAAACCAGCCTCATGAAAGTCTTTGCCATAAAGTCCTACTAATAGGACAATAAAAAAAAAAAATGATCCGTTGTCTCCATCCTCTCTTTACACAAAACACCCCATTCCGAAGAAAGGCAAGAAGTGGGCCTTTTTTTTTTTTTTTTTTGTGGGAGCTAATCGTTAGTGTTAAGTTTCTTATGGGCTATAAAAAAAAAAGGAAAAGAAAAGAAAAAGGCCATGCTAAAACTTTGACTTTAGGAGGCACTTTAATTCTCCAAATCATCTTAGAAGGGATGAAATCAGGAATCAAGGGATCATAAATCAAAGATTTAAAGAAAGGCTTACAAGTAAAGTTACTTGAGGAATGAAGAGTTCAAAGGCTTACAAGTAAAGTTACTTGAGGAATGAAGAGTTCAACACCTCTTATTTGTCTCTTCTGAGACAAATATGCCCCATTGAAAATGGGGAGAAAGGAAGAGCTTGTTGACTTCTCAATCATTAGGATTTTCTAAAGAAATTAAGTCCCATGTGATTGGGAATGAATAAGTAGAAAACCTCTCAGCAATTTGAGCACCCTTGGATCTAGAAAAGCGATAAAGACAAGGAAACAAAACAGAGAAAGAAGAGTTCCCCCCCCCAACAAAAAAAAAAAATCGTCATGTAATGTATATGTATATTACTTTATCATCTTTTATCTCCTTTGCAAGGTGGTCAGAATTTAGATTCTGGATAGAATCGGTACGTTGTCTTTAGAATTGAAATGAGAATTCTAAGTTTTACAAAAATGAAACACTGCAAATTCAAGCCAAAGAAATTAGAAAAAATGACTTGAAGATAGAAAATAATAGAAATTATGGAAGAATGGAAGTAACTAAATAGTCTATTCACATTTCAACAAGTAGTGCTGAGTTCTAGAGAAGGAAAGAATCTCCATTTTGCTCTGAGGATAATAAACTACTGTTTCTTTATTCTTTTGAAGGATTGACTTTGTTGAGTATTGATAATTGCCTTTAAAATGATGTTATCTGCGATGGCCTTATGGTTTTTGATCATTTACTATGGATTAGTTTTTTTTATGGCCTAACCTAACAGGAAAAAAAAAAAAGAAAAAGAAAATAAAAAGTGAGAAAAGAGGAAAGCAAAGGGAAAAAAAAGAAGAAGGAAGCTGTATTATGGTTCATTAGAATTACTGGATTTCATTTTTCAAGTCCTAGCTAAAAAAAGAAAAGCAGACTAAAGTCTGAAGTTTATTTATAGAAAAATGTCCTTTGATCTTACCCTGTCCTATAGGATTCTACAAATGTAGGAGTCTTAGGAGTGAGGAGATCAAACAATTATAGCTAACAGTTGAAATGAGCAAAGTTCAGATGTCCTGGATCACTTGATAAATTTAATTCTGGGCTTGTATTGAGGTTTGATGCGTTCAAATTATCTCTCTGCCCGAAATTGTGTGAAAAATTTTGTTCTACCGACAATGTCCTAAGATTTTCCATCGCTGGGTTATTTGTTGTATCGTATTATGAGTTACTGGAGAGATATGCTTCTTTTTCTTGTTTTTGGTTTCCTTTTCCTTCCCTGTGTTCATCCTTGTTTTCTATTGGATTTAATGATCATATTTTGTAGGAGGAAGAGATTACCAAATTAGAGCATGAGAGGAAATCCTTATTACTGCAAAAACAAGAAGATGAAGATCATGAGTGGACCAAGACTGAGAAAACTCGATTGAGTGTTGAGAGTTTGCAGTCCGACATTAATTTTCTGCAACGATCGATAAGTAGGACTTGTTCATCAATATTGAAGCTCATAGATGAGGAGCTGCACCCTCAGCTGGTCACATTAACTTCCGGGTAAAGTTTTGGATGCTCATATCTAGTATGAACACTTTTTTATTGACTAAGGGTTTGGAATTACATTAATGTAGAATTATAAATGATTTTTTGAAAATTCCCACAACTACTGTTTGGGGCACAAGAAATTATTATACTTCACTGAAATTATGTTATCCAGTTCTGTCCGAAATGAAGGGGAATGACTTTATTACTATTATTTGCTTTCTTGGTTGTCTGGGAAATAGGCTGGTTATCATTCATCTCATATTTTGTATTTAATTAATGATATCTTAATTCATTTATTTTCCTAATTTTGCTTGCCTTTCAAATGATCAATGTGTGAGAGGGGTTGTTTTTAGAACCATATAGTTAGGCAGTTGATTTCAAACTTTTTTGGTGAAGATTTTAAGTGGTAAGCTGTTTGGGGGTTAAGAATGCAGTCAAGACTCCAAGGTATAGGGAAAGAAAGAATATTGTAAATATTGTAACAAATCCTTCTTTGGTTAAATCTTCGCTGGAAACGTGTCTGCGTTGATATATCAAGAGGAGGAGAAAAAAGGGGTGGGGGTGGGGGTGCTGTTCCTACCGTTCCTCAAAGTTTCTATTGTTGGCATTTGGTGGATGCTCATGTACTCCATATCTGGATAGTCGTCTAAATTTGATATTTTAGCTTTTCCTAAAATATTTTCGTCATTTTTACAGGCTGATGCATATTTGGAGAAGAATGTACGAGTGCCATCAAGTTCAAAACCATATTTCCCAGCAGGTGAATCATCTCACCAATAACCAAGACACGGACCCAACTACCGACTATCATCGCCAGGCCACAGCACAGCTCGTGAATGAGGTCACTTCCTGGTACAACAGCTTCTGCAAACTCATAAAATCTCAACAAGAGTATGTACGAACCCTCTGCAGGTGGATCCAACTCACTGAATGCCTTGTTGACGATTGTCAACAGAATGGTTGCTCATCCGTGGTTCGTGCCCTCTGTGAAGAGTGGCAGCTTGCCCTTGACAGATTACCCGCTAAGGTACTTTTGCTATGTATTCTTACATTAATTTCTCCATTATGTGGTCTAAGATCTGAGCCGTTAATGTAAATATGGTCAATCACTTTTACACCTATATATGTAATTTACCCCACCACTTGTTTGGTCACAAAGTTTCCACTTCTTGGGCAGGCCAGTTGTAGGGTTATGTTTAATTGGGACCTGGGTGTTTTGACAACAGTGACCAAAATTTGTCTTGAAAGTATAAAAGTACCATCTTTGATATTTGCATGGTTAAAAAATAAGGATAATAGGTTGACTCTGAACCTATCTAGGACTTGAATATCGATCTTGATGAAAAAATTGAGGGTCCAAAAACACGGATGTAGCAATATATATATCGACAGTATCGAAATATTACTATTGATTTCGAGATATGATGGATATTGTTAATTAAACATGGAAAGATTTAGTGACATTTTTCTTGCAAGTACGGCTTTTCAAGATAATGGTTGGGATGCTAATTTGGGAGATAGATAAATCTATCATTGCCCTTGGAAATTCATTTATCAGAGATACACCGAGTTTTCTTGCTATTCTAAGTTTCATTGTTGGTGATGATTCAAGGATTCATTTTTGGGAAGACTTGTGACCAGGTGATGTTCCTGAGACTGTATTTCTAGATCTATTAAGCTTCCCATCAGTCTTTGTGGTTCATTCATACCCATCTGGGTCTCATTCCTTTTCTTCTTGGAATTTCAATTTTATGAGAAACTTTAATGACTGAAATTTTGGATCTTGCTTCGCTTCTTCACGTCCTTGGCAATGTGTACTTATCATCTTCTTTTCCCAGATGTTGGTATCCGGAGAGCAATGACATTTTCAACCAAGACAGATGTTAGATTGACACATCACCATGACAAGAACTAGGTTTATGGCTTAGTCCTGAGTAGTATGCCTGGGTTTTGTATTATGGAAGGGCTTCACTTGAGATCTTTGACCTCAAAATAAAATAATTATATATTATTTTTATTGTCTAATGTCATTTCATCCCTCTAGAATGGAATATGAGGCAAGTGGTCTAGTAGCAGTCTAAATGATCATCAGATGCGGTTGTTTTTTCAAAGAGACTCTTAGCACTAAAACTTTATATTTATATAATCATTACTGTCCTCTGGATGAATCATTTGCCTGTTGTCATCCTTTTTATTCTAATCCATCATGAAACAATTTTGATACCCTCCAATCATGTACATTGTAATTTTTCCCATTTTTCGTTACTGGGAAGTCATAAGAACTGATTCATCTCTGGTGCTGTTTTCATACAGTTTGAGTTTTCATCTTTTATGATGCGGTGGTGTGCTTACAGGTGGCGTCAGAGGCCATTAAGGGCCTTCTGTCATCTATCCACAACATAGTCTTGCAGCAGGAAGAGGAACACAACCTGCAGAAAAAATCTGATAAGCTTGAGAGAAGGCTAAAAAAGGAGTTATACTCATTAGCCGAGATGGAGAAAAAGCTTGAGGGGATTTCTGCTGCTGGAGATGCACACCCTTTGAGCCCTAAGCATCCTTTATCAGTTAAGCGTGCCAAAATTGAAGCATTGAAGAAGCGAGTGGAGAGTGAGAAGGCCAAGTATCTAAACTCAGTCCAGGTTACCTGGGCCATGACGCTAAACAACCTAAAAACAAGCCTCCCCAATGTATTCCAGGCATTAATGGGATTCTCAAGTGCTTGCGCTCAGGCCTTTGAGGCCATTCACAACCGCGTAAAACCAACAGTTTGTTCTGATGATGGGTCACAGAACTCAGTGAATTAATTTTTTTTCAGATCATGAGACAGAGTGGGAACTTGTCACATCTTGTTTCTGAGCTATTGGTTGGTGGTCTAATCTGTAGTGCCACTTTTTAATGCTTGACTATGAGCATTTAAGTGAAGTTGTGTATATTACCAGCTAAAAAATTGCTTTGTGGATAATCCTTGAGGAACTTGATGGTATAAATTGTTGATGTAATGATTTAAACTTTTGATAGATAAAGAGGTGTTTGTAAATCACATGGAAATGAAGTCATTCCATTTTTTCATTTTGTCGTGTTTGATTCCTGTAACATTTCATCCAAAAACAGTTTATTTTCCATGGCATTTAGAATAAATTGTTCCTACATTTCAAGCACACAGCATCCTTCAACTCAATACATAAATGCCATCATTCCTTACATTATTTACAAAATTGTCACTGCCATATCAGTTTGTGTGGTGGTTCCCTAAACCCCTTGGGACATGGAGCTTGGAGCAGGAAAGGGGCTACTCAGAAATCTCCCAAGATTAAATGTCCATTTACTACCCCTTTGGGTACCTGTTGAGGCAGCAAAACAAGACGTGAACCATTGTTTCCATGCTTGTTTATTGTCCCTAGCCGAAGTGCAGGTTGAGATTACTTGTAATTTCGGAAAAAGTAGAGACCGACCACTCTCATGTTCCCTTGAGTGCTTAGTTATAGCAGGTAAGTGACATTGCTCCTATCAATAACCGTTTTCCTGCAAGAAAGTATCTCCACCAGAATTCTTCCTACATTTTACAAAACACTGCATCTCGGAAAGGCTGAGGCTTTCTTTTCTTTCAATTTATCCGGTAAATCAAGTAGTTGCAAGAGAAACAATCATCTCTTTCTTTCACTTTTGTTCTCCTTTGTTTTTGCTTTCTTCTGTGCTGCAAAAATTTCCTGATGATCATAATTCAGTCATTGTGGTTATTCCACTGATAAAGCTGCCATAATGCTAATTTCCATTTGAATGCTAATTTCCTGATGATCATAAAGCTGCCATAACGTTCGAATTATTCTGCATGATGACTACTGTGAAACTTTGAAGCTAGAAATTGATTAAGGAAAGTTTTGAAACATTGTTTAGCCCAATATTTAATCATCTTTTCACAGGAAATCTTTGGAAAATATTAAAAACTAATCCTTCTTTAAGTTTGAGAAATAGCTTTGCCCTCCGAATGAACTTATGTAAAGAAAGAGAAGAAAAGAAAGTATATATGTGAAAGTAATAATTAAATAAACAAATTCTAATTATTTAATTCTAAAAGGGACAAATGCAATCAAATGGAACTTCAAGCTTTTTTCTCTAGTTGGTGGAACAATCTTAATTCATCAGTCGCCTCAAATCTTCCTCTCTGTGGATGTCTTCATTGAAACTACCATCTACATTTTTTATTTTATTTTAAAACCTCAGTCACATAATTTGTAAAATTCGGTGAGGCCAAAGAGATGAAAATCCACTGGTAAAGTTGAATTTTGTTTATGGAATTTAGAGGATTTTAATAAGAATCATTACATGCTTCCTAAACAATGATAGCAGTTTTTTATTTATAAATTATAAAACTCAAACGATTGGCTTGCTTAGGGACACCATTACAATAAATATTGATGAAACTTTAACTTGTTTTCTGCTTGTCCATCTCAGAACTCTTGGATTTGGAAAGATATTCAACATGTATAGTAAAATCCTATTAAAGGAGTAAGATGGAGTAAGGTCAAGGAGATAAGGGTGGACATCCAGTCCACACACTGAATCTTCAGATTACATAAACTTTGACATACTCTCTTATGCTATTGATCTCCTTTAAAAAACGATAAGTCGTTCTGGATTTTGACAACTGTTGTGGCAAGGGCACTATTGACACTAAAGGCACACTAATGCTTCTTTGAAATGAAGGGTCACAGGGAGTTGGCATATGTAGCCAGTAGCCTATTTGTACAGCATTGTTCTCTCTCTCTCTCTCTTTTTTTTTTTTTTTTTTTGCTTGGAGCATTGTTCTTTAGTAATGCTGAAAACCGTCTCTATTATTATCATTTTTGAAGGCAACACTTTCAATCTTCTGTAGGTTCTTTATCAAGTCAAACATTTTCACAGTGGATTCTATTAGCATTCTAGCTCTCAAGAAGCATAAGAGGTTAAGGAGGTATGTGTCTGAGGGAGAGGGCTAGCAGAAGGTTCTAAGAGCTGTCCTTGAATCTATAGACTGGTGAGCCCTATAATTGCACTATCTTTATATATTGTTATAAAGCCTGGAATTATAATCAGGAATGGACTGGTTTGGGCTTCTTACCGTATTATGATCTTGATGGTATGATTGTTGCTTGTACAAAGAGCTATAGTATCGAACCTTCTTCAAGCTCAGCTGCTTAAGGCATGTAGCAGACTTATATCCTTGCAGACTCTTCATCTTATTCAACAAGCAGAAAACACAAACATGCATGCACTAACTATTCTGATCTAATATGGAAAAATCTGCTGAAATGAATTTATCCATTTTATTGAGAACGGCCCATCAAGATTAGTACGTTACCCTCTTAATATAAAAAATCAGATGAACAACTTCAGAAGCTACATTGAATAATTATTGGATTATATAATAATATTTGTTACAGTTTATGAAAAGATACAATTATAAGTGGAACTAATCACTACGTTCAGTTTCCTGAAATTTCAACATCACCATCTAAATTACTATACAATAAGACATTTATTATTTATCAGGCAAGAGCTGTCTGCATTACCATTTCCACTTTCCCTTCATCCCAAGAACATTAAGTATCAGTGGCTCCCATTGTTCCCTACATTTCAATGTGGTCCCAATCTAAACATCTGTCCTCAAAATCATATTCTTCTTGTTGAATCCTGCTGCGAGCCAACCTGCTCATCACAGCTAGACCTGAAAGTTAAAAAAAAAAAAAAATTGTTATCAGGAGAAGTGGATATGATGATGACATATCTATTCTTCAATTATAGGATTTATCGAACTACTTACAATTCAAATGGAAATAGATATAATAAATATCAAGAAACTTAATAGAGGTCACTAATTTCGGCAACTATATTCTTGACAAACAGGCACATTCTCTAAATTAGTAATTGGAATGCAAAAGTTGCCATTTTTAATTTCATAAAACTTTAGAGAGTTGAAATGATTTTTACTGTTTCTGCAACAGGTAGGACGCTCATTCATCAAAAGTATAGGTTGACAATAGTAGTTGAGAAAACAAACAAACAAGTAAATAAGTAATAATGGAATTAAATTGTCCAAACAAGAAAGCACTTGCACAGGATAAAATCTTGTGAGTTTAAAGGTGGATAGGTATGCTCATTTCCTATTTCTCAATGAAAATATTGAGTTTTGATTTTATCTGGTTCTGTTATTGGGTAAACTTTTAAACAGAAAGTATGACAAAATATGACCTTAAAACATAGACATAATTGAATACACTGGTTATTTGGTGATGAAACAAGTAGCCAAATAAGTCACTTTTACAAGCACCCGACATATATAGAGTCCTTGTGAATGAATTTTCATGCATTAATGGGTATCATATTTGTACCTTCCACCATTCTGTAGAGAGCTGACCACCATCTATCTCCAGGAACCTGACAATGATTTAGTGTCTCTTCTATAGCTTTGTCATGCTTCCCCTCCAATACTCCCTGCAGTGTTATGATTGCATCCTTTGTTCTCTTAATGATATTGTTTTCATCTTCAATATACAATCTTTGGAGGTCATTTGTTGAAGAAGTGAGGCTAGCAGCTAGGGCAAACCGTGCAGCAGCAGCCCAGCGGGAAGACGCCATCCATCTCTTTTTGCCATCCAGTTGCTTGGTTTCTTCTCCACCCAATTCGTTTTCTCTACCTTCAAGTACCAATCTACGTAAATACTGAGCATTTGCAGGCCCTGTACTTTGAACCATCCCAGAGAATGCACTTCCTTCATTTAACAGCAGTCTTTCTGGGGTATCATACTCTAAAACCTGAAAAGAAAATTTGGAATTTTTATTGACATCTTAACAACTCTTGGAAGAAGAGAGAAAATAAAACTTTCAGCTTGGAATCTGCCAGCAAATTTCTGAGTTTGACTCTCAAGCTTGGTGCCTCAAGGTTCAGGCTTTGTGTTCTACTAACCCACAATTCCTAACAAGTAGGAAACAAGAAAGACTGCAATAAAACTTAAAACGAGGGCATACCTGACCAGCATCAAGCAGAAGAATCCGCTCACAATCAATGATGGTATTCAATCGGTGAGCAATAATGAGCATTGTGCATGATTTGAATTCGTCACGAATGGTTTTCTGGATAAGAGCATCAGTTCTAACATCAACAGCTGCAGTTGCTTCATCAAGAACAAGAATCTTTGATCTCCGCAGCAATGCTCGAGCAAGACTTAATAGTTGTCTCTGTCCAACACTGAAATTCTCCCCTCCCTCCAAAACCTTGACACAATCCAAGGAAACTTACAAATTAACAGTTTTCATTTTTCTCTTCTGAAAAATAAATAAGCAAAATATTTAATTTCAAAACAGTAACTTGTATCCATATTTAAAAGCCATAATATTGTGTAAGGTACTTAACTTACATTTCCCTGAATAGGAGACAAGATGATGCATAAAAAAAAATGTAAAAATGGATCAACAGTTTGATCAGCTTCAATCAAACAGATGATGCAGATACCATCTATCTTCTGCATAATTCAAATGGAGTAATGGAACTACTTAAGTTTCAACCTAAAAGCCTAAGCTATAACGTAGAGGGCTCAAACAAGTATATTAAGTCATATCAACATTTTATATTTAAACGATGTGGGATGTGGGACTTCCCAACAGAACTAAATGAGGTAAATCAGACAAACTTGACTTCAGACTTCTGGAAACCTTGGTTTTCCCCCCTTCATTTTTATTTTTCTAAAAATATAATATCTCAACTGGATATTTATATAAAATAACATTTCCTTTCCAATCATTTGCAAAATAAAAATAAAAAGAAAAATACATCAACGAATCATTGGAAACATTGCCAGATTTGATAATCCAGCGTTGCTCCTGGCTATTAGTAATAACCTTAAGGACACATGGAAATGTACCAAGTCATGATCAATAATGCATTTATAAATGATTTTCTCGATTAAATTTAAAAAATTTACCTCTTATGTGACCATGTTACCCTAATTTCACTATTTAATTTGATTGTAGACATACAAGGGACCACTAACCCACCAGTGTCTCTAATCGCATAAAAATTTACAAGCACAATGACTTGGAGTGCAATCAATGGACCACAATTTGGACGTTTCATATTCCAAAAGGGCATCATTGCATCAATCTGGTGTTTGTAAAGATTATCAGTTGGCAGTTGCAGTCATCCCTGTATGTGCACTGTGTCCCAAAATTCATATTTTAAACAGAAATTAACCCTATTATCCTCAATCACTAAAATTTAATTAAAGAAAATCTTTTAAGTTTATACCTCAGCATCCAGACCAAGAGAATTCCTCCTGACAACATCCTTTAAATGTGCCCTCTCTAAAGCCTCCCAAAGGTCAGCATCATTGTGTTCACAAAAAGGATCAAGATTAAATCGCACAGTTCCTAGACAAAACAAGAATGACCATTAGAATCACAGTTTGTTATTTATGTATTATTTTTTTTAAATTATTATTTTTTTTTAATGTTTTTTTCCCTCTCTTTACAAAACATTGTTGAACAAAAGGCACTTATCAGTTCGCATAACAAATGTTGCTTCCTATTTTGAGGAGAAAGTGATTGTACTCAGGTGTAATATGTTATAGCTGTATCCAGCATGCATGCTGTAAATACAGGCAAAGCACTACAAATGATTAAATTTTTAGGACATCCATTTAACAAACCAAAGAAGTGTGAACTTGCCAACTCAACTAAAAGCAAGAGCTATAAGAAGGGGGAGAACAATGTATATCAAAGAGCTTTAACACCCACCGCATGCGGTCTCCTGCACGGGAAAAGACTTCCATGGGAGAATATAGGGGCAGGCAACAAGGTAGAAATACACTTGCAGATATTCGAACACAAGATGTCCTGCTTTGACATCATGTTAACTAACCAACTCATATAAAAGCCCAAGCTTTTAGAGAGGGGGAGAATAATGCATATGAACAGGTTTTAACAAAAAGAAGTACAGAACCAAACCTCCTTCTAAGTCAGATGAACTTTCAATTTAGCCATATTTTTCGTGAAGGTAAGGCTGTGGCTAACAAATGTGCTAATATGGGATTACAGTTCAACAGTTTTCAGTGGTGGTGGTCTGCCCCCAAGGAAATTATGCTTCTCCTTCAGCATGACTCTTATGGTCTGCCTTCTTACAGATTTAGGCCTTAGAGGTTATTTATTTCTTTTCCTTTTGTGAGTTTTGGCATATGACCAAAGCTTTTAATTTTTTTATTTTTTATCTCATCTTGTACTCTTCTTTCTTTTATTAATAAATTCTAGGCGAATAGCACATGATTTAGAACTCCCAGGGTGCCAACCTAGTTGGGATGCTGGATTGTTCTATGATGCTGAAGCTCCTTAATTTTATTCAAAAAAAAAAAAAAAAAAAAACTCCTTTTAGTTATATTTTTATTTTCTTGGGATGAAATCAGACAATCCAAGCAATATATTCATCAACCTTTCTCCATTTTTTGATTCATCGAAGTTTACCATCTCAAACTCTGTTTTATATATGTGAAAATTAGATTTACAAGTTAATCCAAACAATTTAAGTTATAACAAAATTCAAAAAATTTAAGTATGGAGTACGGACTTTTCCCAATTTTCAATCACTTACGGTTTCCTACATTCTTCTCCCTATTCTCTTTTTGCTATTTCACAAACCTAACAATTCTGTCATCTTTGAATAAAGCTGCAATGTCCCTGCACTAAAAATAATATACAAAGTCCAACATATACAAATGGTGACAGATACACTCCTATCCAACACAAAGAACTGCAGAAAAAACAACTTCCACATGATTTTATTACAGATCATTCTGCTTATACAATTGGAGGTATAATGGAAAAGATAACAAATTTTGTGAGTGCAATTGAACCCACGAAACAGATATTTTCCATGGGGAAATGATTCCTTAAATTTATAAACACAGAGAACCTGAGTAATAGATTGGGATGGCATCCTTCAAATATAATTAGCAGAATGCAATCAAATATAGGTATATTGAAAACAACAGGTAGTTAAAAATGGTGAAAATTTTAATGGGGAAATTTTTCCTTATCTAAATTATATGGTAGAGAGTACGCAAAGTTCAAATAGAAAATTAAGTATTCAGTCTTCCTGATATTTATAAAGGAGAGGGATCAGCTTGATCAACTTCTTCAGATAAGAGATCCAAAAATACTGGACAAGAAACATTTTGTGATAAAAAAGGAAAATAAAAATAGAAATAAAAACAGAAAATGGAAAATAAAATTATAAGTATTCATATAAAAAAAACAGAGAGGCAAGGTAGGGTTGATTAAATGCATTCAGCAGTTATACTTAGTTAAACCAGCTATGGACAGTGCATACCTGAGAAAAGAACTGGAGATTGGGGTATAATGCTAAGAAATTTTCGCAAATCCGTCAATCCAAACTTTGAGATATCACAATCATCAATCAAGATTCTTCCTTTTTCCAGTTCAACGATCCGAAACAATGCATTAAGCATGCTTGATTTACCTGCACCAGTTCTTCCAACTATTCCTACCTTCTCACTTGGAGAAATCATGAAGGACAATCCATGCAACACTGGAGGAAGTTCAGGCCTATAACGCAGGACAACATCCTCAAATTTGATTGATCCTAATAAAGGCCAACCAGGTGGGGGACGATTGCTCTCAATGATGGTCGGAGCCTCAGATGGTAAATCTATATATGTGCCAACACGCTCGACAGCATTTAAACTATTTTCAGCCCTACTAGCCTGCCTCAGAACCCCACTCAACAGATTGGTGATATTTAAAGTATAACTGAGAAGCAAACCCATTGTTGATGCAAATGCCACCTGGTTTTCTGCTCTTCCGTTCTGCATGACAGCAAATGTTGCTATCAACCATATCATAAGGCCACCTAATGTTTCCAGCCTTATGGTGAGCCAACGGTTTGAACTAAAGTTCACAAGGGTGAATCTGATATTATTATCCATGGACTTCCCATTAATGCTAGCCATCCGATCATAAGCTTTGTATGCACGAATGGTCGACAAACCGTTCAATGCTTCTCCAAATTGTGCATAAACAGGAGATCTAGTAATGGAATCCAAGCGTTTTACTTCACGAGAGGTGCTCTGTAAATCATGTAATGATGGTTACAAAAGTTTGTCTGTGGTTGATGGTTCAGAAAGTTTCATGTTTAATATGATAAGCAGTAAAAAAAACTGTGAAAACAATGGAAGCAAAGCTTGACAGAGAGTAAAATGTTTCGATTTACACAAATGCTCCATAACAAGTGGTAGCTGATAATTAAAGCTTATTTTTATATTTTATTTTATTCTGGTAGATGAATAGATTGAATGGACATGCATTTCCTGTCGTATAAATATTTATTTAAAAACATAAGTTGAAAGGAGAAAAGTAAAAACTTAAATGCAGACATTTCATGAAGGATGGAGTCCGTATAGACAATCTGATCTCCATCAGGACTAATGCTCAACTACCCTCTCCCAGCATAATATCCCTGACAGCCATATGCCAGGTTCCACAGATATAGGTCCTCTGACATGTACAATGTCAATATCATTCATATAAAACTGTAAAAGAGTTATAATTTTTGTCTTTTCGTCTCTTCAAAATTATGTCTTTGGGTCATCACCTAGGGGAACCTGCACTGTCAGTCTACTAGGTTTTCCTAAGATTGTGTGAGACAAGGAATTTGCGTCTATTCAAGTACCAAGTTGGTCTTACTATCATTTCTGTAAATCAGGAAACAAGTAACTGCATGGCTTGGATAAGTGATACAGATGTATCATGTATGACAATTTAAAGAGCGTAAAATATAAACAAAATGATGCAGTATTTAACCTACCTGATAATATAGATAGGCTGCATAAAACAAAATAAGAAGTGGCATTATGGCCCACAGGGAAATCGTGCTCACGATGCCTATCAGCACAAACGTTGAGAAGAGCTGCCACACTTGGCCCAGAAAATTATTCACAAAATTTGCAACATTGCGATCTATATCGCCTAGGTCCTTTGCAAATCTATTGATTATTCGTCCAGTTGGATTAGTGTGGAAAAACACCATTGGAGCTCTTAGTATAGAGTTTAGCATCACATCATGCAATCTTTTGGCTGCATAAAGACTTGAGGAGATCAACCAGTAGGAGTTTGCCAATGTCACTATTACCTGAATCCAGGAAATATGGGGTAAGCCTTCAAACTGTGTAACAACTTAAATCCACCCTAAAAATCCCTAAAATGTAGAACATCTGGAAAGGGAAAACAGATTGTCTTAGTAAATATTTTCTATAAAATCGCACGACATTTCTAACTGTACAGTTATAGGATTCCATTGTATGATTTTCATAGGACTGATTTCATATACTCTCTTTTTCCTCTGGATTTCCTATTTTGTATCAAGAATTGGCTAGATGATTGAAAGACTTCAAATTATTGTAAAAATTGAAAATCAAGGTTCCAAAACCATATAAAATAAAGTAGACATTACGATAGGGTTCTGCAAAAGGGTGAGTTAATTTGAACATATATTATGAATATTGATGCCAGCTGTCTACTTAGTGGACACACACCTGACCAAATGACAGAAGAGCATAAATGAGATTGTAGTATCCAGCTCTATAACTCTTTGAACTCTTTGAAGAGCCGTGGTCTGTCCAAATACTTAACCATGTGCTACTTAAAACTCGAAGAACTTCGGTTAATATATAGCACGTAAAGAGTATCATAACCACCCATAGGCCTCCTAATGCATTTTTGTATCTGCAAAAAAAGCAATACATACATCAACCAATGGAATATCAGATCAGGTTTGAAAAAGGTCAACATAGGAAAAGAGACTCATGCAGCATGATTAGCTGCCCAATAAATGTAAAGGGAACATATGGGCCTTCGAAGAAGCCCACATAATATGGTCTAACAATGGCAGATTGGTACGTGTCTCAATTCAACTCAATTCAGCAACACGTTATCATTATTATTAGAACACCACTTAACCCAAAAAGCTTAAGCCGTTAAGGAATGGGACAACAATGTATATCAAGCTAACACTCTTGCTCATGTGCGGCCCCATCACTCACGTCGAGAGATAGACAGACACACACAACTAACAATCAAGTAGACAAACTGATGAAAGAAGTAAACAAATGGAAGTACAAGACTCAAACCTAGGGCCCAGATACCAAAGCTCTAATACCATGTTAAGTTTCTAACCCAAAAGCCCAAGCTCTTGGGTGGAGGGGCCCGAATAGGTATATCAGTATATGACGCCATAGCAAAATGAATATATAGATGATGTGGGGTATGGGACTTCCCAACACTCTCCTCCACATGCAAGCCTAACAAGACAAGAATGGGCTTGTCATGTGGACAACAAAGGCAGGATCACAAACGAAATGGGCCCAAAAACAATAAGTTTGAAGAATACATTTTATGCTTACACATTTAATTGATTAAGAATCCTTTCTCTTACCCAAGTTAGATAATGAAATTGAGATGATGATCTAAATAAAACCTAGGGATAAGTTCTCCCAATTTTAGTTCATAAACAATTAACTCCACAAACTACATAGAAGCACACAATCAATCTCCTTCCATCCTAACCAACCACAATAATAATAAAGTTCATTAAATGGATTGAAACAAGATATATTTATGTGGAAAACCCCACCAAGTGTAAAAACCATAGCCCAACACCCAAAAAATCCACCATATCAAGAAATAATTACAAGACAAGGTAAGAAATACATTATGATCCCTATATCTAGTGATTGACTCCGTATCCTTCAACCTCGCAATTGTAAACTTAAAATTTAGCCTCAAGTTTACCCTGCAAATGCCATGCGGCTTCTGAGTCGCCTTCTCGAACAACCTTGTTGAATAGTGTGGATGGAGAGTAAATCAAGATGTCACACAACAACCTAGGTGAGCTAGGTATATGGGTAAACTCTAGAAATGTATGGAAATGGGTTTAACACTCAAGCTTATACTTTAGATGGCAAGAATTCATCAATGGAGGTGTGCGTCTCTCTAGGTTCTCTATTGCCTCTTTCTTGCCTCTTTCATCCTCTATCATGAAAGGATGACATAAGCAGAGGGCGGAGGGATGGGGGGCGACTTGGGCGAGGGGGCTCCAACAACCTAAGTGAGCTAGGTATATGGGTAAACTCTAGAGATGTATCGAAATGGGTTTAACACTCAAGCTTATACTCTAGATGGCAAGAATTCATCAATGGAGGTGTGCATCTCTATAGGTTCTCTATTGCCTCTTTCTTGCAATCCTCTATCATGGAAGGATGACATAAGCAGGGATGGAGGGATGGGGGGAGACTGGACGAGGGGGCTCAAATACTCAAATGACCCTCCTAACCTTTTTTTTTTTTTTTTTTGGTTTATACTGATTTTTGAGAATTTACAAATTTGACCAATAAAAACTTATTTTGACCCAAAATGTTTAGTTTGACCCTCCAATTTTGAGCATTTTCTATACTAAGTTTCAGATCTAGGGTTTCATTAGGTTATTTTATTTATTTATTTTTTCTTCCACCGAAATTACTTCTAATACATATTATCTCAACCCCCAAATTTCAGCTTTAATTACAATATTTCATCATGTTCTTTGGGACAAGGCCGGCTGTCCAAATATGTTGATCTGCTTTGATCGTGTATTGATGTGATTGAGTGATGATGCAAACATGTATGGGTATTAGAAATGTTGATAATTGATAATTTTGATGAATGATAAATGATAAATGATATGTTGACAACTGATATCAATTGTTTATGTTGATAATTTTAATTGAAATGTGAATTGATAAACATGAAATTGATTTTTATCATTTTTTTAAAATATCGAAAAGAGGTAAAGCATCAAAGAGCCACCCACGATCCCAACTAGGTTGGCACCCTAAGAAAAACAAAATTGATAATTGATATGTTAATTGATAGAAATGCAACATTTGATAAATGATAAATGAAAATCTTTGATAATGATAAGCATGAAAAATTTTATAAATCTATTTATATTGTTATCGTCAATTAGGAAAAAAATTTGGAGTTTTTATTTTCATCCTTAGTTCAATAATTTTTATTTTTATTTTTAATTTTTATAGTCAATTAGGAAATTTTTTTTTTAATACTTATCACTAGTCTTGACCCTTCAAGACTAATTGTTTTGGCTCTGCCACTGGACATAAGTACTATTTATATCTAGGATTCTAGGGTTTCAAGGTCTGTGTAGGGTTTCTAAAACAACATAAGAATTCAAAATAGGAGAACATCAAGTCCCGTGTTGTTCGAACAGTGTGGTGTTTGAGAACAGTTGAGACTGTCAGCCACTGTGTTGTTCAAACATCCACCACTAAGCGTTTGAACGTCAAGTATCTCAAGAACAAACTAAAGTCTTGGGTTGCATGATGTTCAAATGGATTAAGGATATGCGTTCAAATGGAACCTATAGATTCTGAAAATGAACAAAAATTCTGATCCATTAAAACCACAAATACACCTACAAGTCTACAACACACGCTTAAGAACAGAAAAAAAAAAAAAAACTCTAAACACCTATAGTTCATCAAGGACTCTAGTGAGACATGGTTCATCCACACAAGTTAATTTTCAATGCATAAGTCTTCAATCTTCAATACACAACATGGACACACTAGTGATTCAAATATAACCTTTGGTTTTTGGCAACAGAATTCCCCAACAATAGACCCTAGGATCTAATAAAGTTCATGAAAAGCTCTAATATCATGTAGGTGGAGGGCCCAAATAGCTATATGAAGTCATATCAAACTAAATATTTAGATGATGTGAGATGTGAGACATCCCAACACTTATCCTCACTGTGCAGGCCAAACAAGACGAGAACGGGCTTGTCACGTGGACAACAACGATGGGCTCACGAACAGAACAGCCCAAGAATGATAATGACGGGCTTTGCCCAAAGAGGTATTTGAAGTCACATCAAACACTTCCCTTCATGTGCAATCCCAACACTCCCCCTCACATGGAGGTAACAAGATTCGAACCCAGGACCTCCTAGTAACCAGAGCTTTGATACCATGTTGAGTTTCTAATCTAAAAGCCTAAGCTATTAAGTGGATGCCCTAAATAAGAACATGAAGCCTAATCAAACTCAATATTTACCTACACCAGTTTTCTCTGTCTTTTTTCCACGGTATTCCTTTTCCTTCATTTAATAATATGTAGGGCCTTGAGCACATGATGATGCCGAGGGCTAGGGGATTCCTTGATTCTCCCTGATGCTTAAGGACCTTTTCTTTA
This sequence comes from Liquidambar formosana, assembly GCA_039720395.1. Lineage (NCBI taxonomy): Eukaryota > Viridiplantae > Streptophyta > Magnoliopsida > Saxifragales > Altingiaceae > Liquidambar > Liquidambar formosana. Next base: position 15,059,719 of record CM077835.1, on the reverse strand, counting down.
CAAAAAAATAAATAAAAAATAAAAAATCAATATTTAGACAATGTGGTATGTAAGACTTCCCAGCAATTGCTACTTGGGATAGGCTACATAAATCATGTTCTACCAATTTGCTCTATCTAGGGAGCCTATTTTCCAATAAATCATAGAGTAATAGGTTTCCAGATCATTTTTCATAATCAAAGAATTACACTTTATATATTCTACCTGCTGCTAAAAAAAGTAATCAATGTAAGGATGTTGGGCGCTTCATAACATTATTTAATACCTAGCAGTACGAAAACCATAAGTCATAATCAGTGAGCAAATATATATGTTGTTCACTGAATTGGGGTTTGGATTCTTCATAACTTTTGTCTCTTTTGGAGGGTTTGTGAGAAGCCTGTAAATTGGGGTTTTTTGAACTGATTGTTGAGGGTCATTCATCTAAAATCATAAAAAAAGGTGAGGACTAGGAGCTTGGAAGTTTGCTAGAATTTATAGAGATTTTGGATATTGTGAATTGGGTGGCGAATGGGGATGCTGATGAGCTTGCCAAAAGGGGTGCTTCAACGTAACAGCCTTTTAGAGGGCAATTTTAGACTCCCCAAGGCTGTTTTTTTGGGTGGGTTGTTCAGTTTTTTGGTTTTTGGTGATTTGTTGAGTTTTTTTATTTTTTATTTTTTTATGGATTGGCAAGGTCTGTAGAGCTGGTTTCTATAGCTTGGGGGGTGGGGGGTGGGTTTGTATAATTAAAGTCTTACTAGATCTGGTTTTTTTTAGAAGGAACTTCCTTCCTCTAGGTTTGTATACTTTTTTTTTTTCCTTTAATAACGCTATTTGCCTCTTGTCAATATATATATATATATATATAAACGATAATCTATCATCTACCTAACAAATAAATACTCCCTCCGTCCCACAAAGACAGGCCATTTTTTCTACTTTAGTTGTTCCAAAGCGTTGTCCACTTTGAAAAGTCAAATCATAACTTTTTTGAACTTTCCTATTCTAACCTTTGTTATTTCAAGAATGACTTTTAACACAACCAAATTCCAAGTAGGAGAAGGGTACTTTTGGAAAGAAAAAGTTTAATGGGTGACAAGTCAATGCATTGATGGCTTTTCTTAATTTGCATGTTTTGTCAAAGATGGCCTTTCTTTGTAGGATGGAAGGAGTATAATGTAAAGTCTCAAGTGTTGCTTTCGGCACCCAATATAGACAGTAACACAGTAGATGGTTTGCATCATGTTTTTGAAGGACCTGAAAAAGAATTAGAATCCCAAATTTGGAAGTCACTCCCTAACAATGTTTTGTCAGTAGTCAGTACTCAGTAGTGACATTAGATTCGGATTCTTCACAACATTACACTACTCCATTCCTGCTATTTATATTCTTCCCTGATTGACAACCGCATTTTACATCACTTTTATATTTAGATAAGACCACATTTTTGATATGTTCTACTAAAAAGCATATTATAATTTTTGTCTGTTTATAATCATACTCTTCTCTGTTTTAAAATCACTGACACATTATGGGTTTGTCCAACATATGTCTAAACTTGCCTGTTCTTTCAGTAGATTTGGTACTACTAAGTCTCGTAATTATTGTTTTTGGGGCTGAAACAAACGTGTGAAATAAAATGAGTATTTTACATCATGATTTTTTGTAGCATTTGGTATTTTAATTTAGGGATACTTTATGGTCGACTAAGTTCTTTGTGCAATGAGATTTTAGGTTTAGTGGAATCCTACCAACTTGATTAGCATTGAATGGTCTTAATTAGATCAAAGGGATCCTCATTGATAGATTTGAATCCTATGCTGGGTATGATAGCCATACAAAAATTGCAGGGTGTTTGGAAAAGGATTTATATTCTTGTTTGTCACCCAGCTATGTTTGAATCAGAAAGAATTAGAGAAGAAATTAAGACATTAAAGACTGCACTTTGAAGCATAAATCCCAAATAATAACTCATTACCTCATTAAAACATTCCAACTGACAACACCTGTTTCCCTTTCTTCTTGCTTGATAAGTAGAGATTTACCTATTTTCCCTTTCTTTGTATAGCTTGCATCATTTGGAAACTCATCCACCTCCCCATTAGCAACTGGTTTTGAGTTTTTTTGGTCAAGAATTTTGTTGTCTTCCTTTTCTTCCACTTGTTCTTCCATTTTCCCTACATTTTCCATTAGTTTTTGGAACAGCTTGCCGTTTTTAGAGAGCTCCTCAAAGGTTCCTTCCTCTTTGACCATACCTTCAGAGACTAGGATAATTCTGTCCATCTGAGGAAGAAAATGTAGCTGGTTTGTGACAAGTACTCTGGTCTTCCCTCGTAACTCTTCCTTTATACAGTTGTTGAATACCTAGATACAACTACCAATTAGAACAGCTCACTTTTGAAGATGCAAGAGATCAAGCTATTAAGATTCATAGCCTGGAAGTGCATTTAGGATATTCAGACTGCATCCAAAACACACATCACATGTGGATTGGTGGATTTCTCATAGTTGTTGCTGCTGCTCATGCAACCATTTTTATGGTAAGAGACAATGATCCAACTACTCGCTACAACAATCTATTAGATCGTGTCCAATGTAGTAAATGAAAAGATAAGACTCTTCAGTAGTCTGATTAAATTGTTAAGCGTATAATGATTTCCAATATAGTAGATCGTTCTTATGAGAAGAGAGGAAAGATAAGTTATCTTCAGGATTTGGGAATTATTTTTTTCACGTTAATTATATAGTATAATCTAAACATAAATGACTTAAGCTTCAAAACATCACCGGTCATTATAGACTTATTAGTGTTCTTGAAGTAGAATGTAATCGAGATAGCATTAGTGATGAGAGTAATCCTTAGGCGATCCTTATTGCTTAACATGAAAAGATACCTGTTGACCAACATGAGCATCTAGAGCACTTAGAGGATCATCAAATATGTATACATCTGAATTGGAATAAACAGCCCTAGCCATGGAAACCCTTTGCTTTTGTCCACCACTAATATTCACTCCTCTTTCACCAATCTCTGTAAAATCACGGCCCTGAGAAAATAATGTGTGAAATAAATAAGAAAGGCCCAGAAACCTATTAACGCAGTGGGAACATTCCATATATAGAGAACAAAATGCAATGATATAACTTTCTGAATACACTTAACAGGAAGCAAGTCAATGTCACGCTGCAATGCAGTTACATCCACTGACTTCCAATATCGTGCAGGTTCAAAGTTAGATCCAAATAATATGTTTTCACGTACCTATAAGGATAAATTTTGAAGGTCAACAATATGCACGATAGTAAAATATGATAATGAGCTTCATTCGAAAGCCCCAAAATATCTGAACTAGTAGATATTTAGCTAATAGACCTAACATCCATTAAAAATATAAGCAAGCTGCAACTCACAGTTGCATTGAAAATCCATGAAACTTGAGGAACATAAGCAACAGTCCCTCTAATAACAACATGTGCATTGGCCACAGGAGGCAGCTCTCCAAGCATTGCCGATATAAGTGATGTCTTTCCTTCTCCAGTACCACCAACAACTGCAACTAAGCTACCAACTGCTATGTCCAAATTGATGTTCGATAATGTAGGCTTCTCCGCCTGAAAAAATAAGGACCTTTAAGACTGCTACTTTATATAAGGAAAAGACACATTTGATGGCAACAGGGTTACTGACATCATTAAGTACGAGAAATCGTGAATAAATTTAATTTAACTTCCATATAACTAACCAATATAAAGGCATAGCTTTCATGCCTTGAGTGTCACATTGTTGCAAGTATCATGGTCAAGTTCATCTGCACCAACCATATGCATGGCCTCTTCACTTGTGCCTCTATAAGGTTTTTGAGTGTCGTAGAAGTTGGAAATATGGATTTTAATGGGCCAAAGGATTTGTGATTTTATGTGTAGGTAAACCCTTGTAATGAAGATGGAGGGATTTTTGGACCCCACAAGAAGTGTTGATCTAGTTTTTTATGGATTAGAAATTAGTCAAGCATCCAAGAGAACGATTGTACGAAGGAGAAAGAGAAGAAGTAGTATGTTTGGTTAAGCGGGGTGATTTTTCCTTCTAGGAAAACATTAAAGGCTTAGAATGCTACCATAGGGAGGGTCTCTAAGTCCAAGCACACATATTTCTTAGAGTCCCAAGTATATCTAATAGTTGTTGGCATCAGCTACCGTGTTAACACGCAACTTGTTGTGTTTGGTGACATTGCAGGTGTGTGCATTCTCTTTTGTGCAGGTAATTTTTGTTGACTTGCATGATAATCATCTAAATAAAGTGCTCACTATCTATAGCAGGGAAAAAGAGTTCAGCCAGTGACACTAAGGTGAGAACCTTGGACATTAAATAAATAGGAGCACAGTGCAGAAATGAGTTCTAGGAACAAAAATTGCATTCAATCTTTAATTAATTAAAAATAGAATGATCATCCACCACTTCAAAATTCAGAATGATGTTCAGCAAGCAGAAGCCACATAGGCAGCACCAGACTATTTCATTCTCACCACACTCACCTCTCTCTTCTCCAAATAGAAAAAATAAAATCGCACACTTCATTATAGTTGTTGAGCATTTAAGCCTAAAGAATTCAATCCAGATTTTCACAATATTTTGAAAACCCAAACCATGTCATAAACATACAAGTCAATGGTTAATGCACCAATTCATGGCCCAGCTAGACAGTTCATCACAAGGGAGGGTGCTCCCACCCCTCTTGCCATGATCTCCCATTTATTAAACTATTTTAAGCACACAATCCAAGAAAAATGCCACTCATGATAGTGCGTCTGTCCTGCTGCTACAAATTCAGCCCGAATTATATTTAAATGGGCCCACATGCTCTGTCAAATTTGACAAAATTCTGGTCAAACATTGTTGGATGAGAGAGAAGATCAAACTTTGATAGGCAGGTGTGATCAAACCACATGGCCTTTTATGATGTAAAATTTTCGAATATTTCGGGACAAAATCCAAGACACATGCCATGTCATCATACTTATCAAATTGGGTCTGTTCTGTTGCTATAAATTCAGCCAACAAATATTTTTAAATGGGCACACACACTTTGTAGAAGTTCACTAGGGAATTTTGGTCAAACATTGTTGGACGAGAGAGAACATCAAACTTTGATCAGCGCATGTGATCAAACCACATGGCATTTTATGATGAAATTCTGTACGTCTTGAAGAGTCTTCTATCCAACAGTAGCCGTATGTCTTGACTCTTGGGATTCTTATGAATTTCACCGAGAAAATCAACAAGAAACTAAGAGAAAATGAAGGAAAGGGAAGGAAAATGACAAGAAACTTTGATTTCTAGAACTAGAAGGAGATGAAAGCTCTCAAATGCTCTCAAATCAGTTATAATAACTGACCTCAACTAACACTTAACAGCCCTATTTATAGAGAATCAAATGCTAAAATCACTAAAATATCCCTTATAACCAACTAACTCACTCTAGAATCTATTAGTAACATCTTAAAGCTGGGGCCCCCCTCATAGTAGCTTTTCTCAAATTAATTCAACACAATGCTTAAATTACCTTTTATTTAAAAGTGAAGGAGCATGAGTGCATGTCGCTTTAGCCATTAGCTAAGTAACTTATCGTGCATCCTGAGTGAAAAATAGCCTTATACTTTACATTCCCCTTTAGAACATCGACATAGACTTTGGTCTTATTAATTGAGTATGAATAGCAAATTAAACCACTAGAACCTTATAACAACATCGAAAACTAAAAATTTGCTACAAAAGAGTTATAAATATCTATTCAGTGATCAAGAAGCTAACTTTAAAACTAAAATGGTAATACATATATATAACAAGAAATAAATTTTAAAAGTAGACCTTTGAATCCCATGTAAAGTATCCATCCTTGATTGATATGGCTGGAAGCCCTGGTTCAAGAGGAGGATTTGGTAAAAGAACTCTCTCTTCAGTTAAGAAAAGTTCCTCCAAACGTTGTAGTGATACATTTGCATTTGCAACCTGAAAATTGAAAGCAACATTAGAAACAGTATGAACATTAGAACAAATTTGATTATTACCGCAAATATGTAAAGGAAGTAATTCACCACATGAAAACCAATTTCTTTTAAAGGCCTAACAATGATAGGAATATGAAATGAAACAAGTTACATGTACATTATAGCAGAAAACAATCATCTAAACCAATAAATATGCAAAATTGGTGAGAATCCCATCCCCAAAAGGTGGACAAGATAAAAAGAAGCACGCATCACTTATAACGAAGTATCCTATTACATTAGGTTCTGTTTTTATTCTCCTTCCGCGCAGACAAAACAGACAAGATAAGATAGAGTGCACTTTTCCAATGGGTATCTAGTGTTTTAAAAATCTATGAAAGCTTTCATGTATGGTGTGTCTCTAATGTGGATATTTTCTCTTTTGAGTTTGTTAGATTTTGAGAGAGTAGGGATACAAGAAATAAGAGCGGATTTGAATCACCTGAATACTATTTCACTTAAGTTGAATTAGCCTCAAAGATCCTTGCGTGCTGGTCTATCCCTAATGCCTAATATCCTATGGAACACTGAAAAAGAATAAAAAATCATATTTTATGGAATAAAATCTAAGGGACCTAAAGGCATGTGATAACATCAACAAAATTTGAAGATTAACCAGAAAAACCAAATTTAATTGAAAGAGATGAAAGATTTAATTTCGCACTTTGCAAAGGAGAAGTGGATGAATGGATGGCTTACTTCACTATTGCAGAAGTCGATGAGTTCAATATGGTTTCATACACCTGTTTGGGCCCTCCACCGAACAACTTAGGCTTTTAGGTTGGGAACTTAATATGGTACTGCAGGTATAGATAGGTTGCATGTCCCTAGGCCTCGCATAGTGCACGTGTTTCACATGAGGGAGGGTGTGCATCGTTAGTTCCACATTGCCTGGGTACAAATGAAATGTGCAGTGTATAAGTTGAGAGGGCAGTAAGGCACCCTCACCCTTTGGTTGTGCTTTTGGGGTTGAGTACCCTTACCATTTGTTCTGGTATTAGAGCATGTCATTCTTAGGTTCATTTGGTCAGTGACCCCATTTTTTTGTCCACATAACAGACCCATTCTTGTCTAGTTAGGCCTGCATATGAGGGGGAATGTTGGGAAGTCCCACATCTAACATTGTCTAAATCATAGAAGCACAAAGTGGAAGTGGAAGCAAGAGTGGGAGTGGGGGCAGGTGTGGGGAAGTGGAAGCAGGGGTGGGCTGTGTAACTCAATGTCATAGTCAATACTTCATAGTTGGATGCTTATGGTGTAAGTCTGCCATAATGCTATATTTTGTTCTATGGTATTCTATAGTATTAACATTGTCAATCTTTCATTGTTAATCTAGTTTTCACGTGTCCATCATGCCTATGAACTTCATCTGTACATACATGTGATGATGGTAAAAAATATCATCATATTTGACATGATTGGAGCACATTCAATACTTCAACTCATTAATTAAGTGAACTTTTTCTTTAAAATTTTTTATAAAAAGTGTTAGTCATTATATGAAAATTTTGGTTCACACGTCTTCTCTTCAGGTTCATAATGTTGTCTGCCATTACAGATTGGTGTATAACCATCCAATGTTTATTCATATGGGATTATCTTTGCATCTGAAAGGTTTTGTCTTATTTATCAAGTATAAAGTGTTTCCAAATTTAATATTCCATTTTCCTGACACGTTTTCATTTTGGAACCACAGAATGCATACTAAACTGAAATTTAATGACTTCTTCAGTAGGAACATACAATGATATCTGGAAAAGGATCTTTACCCTAAAATCTTATAGCCTCCTAGCAATTCAAGATTAAATAATGTAAACACATGATGGTCTCAATAACACACGGGACAAGGAATAAACACAACAGAAGTGAAAAGAACAGAACCTGAGTTATTAAATTAGGAAGCATGGACAAAGGAAACCGTAGCACTGCAAACAGAGAAAGAGATGTAAACGCCCTTGCTGGTGTCAAATCCCCGCCAAGCAAAGTGAACATCCCAAATGAGATCACCGTCACGACAACTGGGATGCTGTTTAGTATGAAATTGTTAAACTGCAATAATATTAGGCAACATGTCAGCAAAATATAAAGCTAAGGCCTAAGAATGAGATAATTAATGGTCAATTAGTATGATAGATAGCTGATTATCAACATATATGGCATGTATAATGCAAGCTCATCTATGCAGATTATTGAATGGATAGACCACAGATTTATTTGCAAATGGCTTGACTCAAGAAAGACTTACTATTAGAGATCTGCTTCTATTTAAGTGATAGGTCATGACTTTAGTTATCATGCATCCATTATGGATTACAGTTATTCTATGAATCAAGATCAATAAGAGTGTTTTTCATGCAATCAATAGCCAAATCATGGTAACATGCGCATCACAACCTTTTTTTTTTTTTTGTTGTTCAACAACAAAAAAATTTATTTATAAAAGATAAGTACAAAGGAGGAGAAGAGGTCCTCCAAGAACATAAAAACAAAATAACCACTAGCCAACACAAACCGACTTCCAATCATTCTTAATGATAAAAACCTAATCCCCTGAAATGCTTTCGAAACCGAAGCCCAAAAAGAGGCAAAAAAATAGACTATCCTATACCCATCTGAACATTCTTCCTTTTCATAAAAGATTCTACCGTTCCTTTCCAACCAAATTACCCAAAGAAGTGCAAGCATAGCACACCTCCACAATGTAGCTCCTTTCTTATTTCTCCTAAATCCCACAAAATCAATCTCAAACATCTGTGTAACAGACCCCAGAGTTACCCAAATCTCATCACTGGTCTGAAAAAATATTTGCCACAATCCAGCAGCCTCTGAACAATGTAAGAACAAATGATCTACTGATTCAGCCTCTGTCTACACATGATACACCATTGAGGGAGATAATGAAAGGAACTTCTTCTTCTCTTGAACATATCCATCACAACTTATTATCAATGTGGTGTTACGAAGAAGCATTGAACTGCACATGTGACTAAGTTGTTTGTGGTGCATGTATAGCTCCATGTGCAGTCTGTGAGTGGCATAAAGGACAAAGCTTAAAAAATAATCATAGGCGTGCAACTGACACTACATTGTCTTTTATTTTCACCTTCACTCTGCAATGTTAATGTTGGTTATTGTGTCACATGCTATAAACATGAGGCATGTTTCTTAGACCGCTTAGGCATTTCAATTTATACAAAATTTGTATATGAAAATATTCAGTCACTTGCATTTGATAACTATTCAACTCCAGTCAAACTTAGTAACTACAATACTTGTAAACAATTCTGAAGTGAACTTTTATTTGACAATTAGTAACATCGTATTGCAATTTTCAGCAATCTAGAAATCAATAGGGGCAAAAAATTAATTTCCAAGTAATGCTTTGAACCATACAGCTGATAGTAATTGTGCTTTACGGAACCAGGACAGCTCATCATTCCGCATACTTTGAATTTTAAATTGGAAACTCTTCTCCCATGCATAACATCTGCATTTTTCATCACAAAGTCAGAACAATAACTGTCAACAGCCTAAAATTGTGTGAAAGTCCAAGGACTATCGTTCTCAAATTGAACCGTACTTCACAGTGTCCATGGCAACCAAAATCTCATTCATGAGGCTGACTCTTTTGTCAGTACGTTGAAGTCCTTCCTTAGATAGTTTTCGCATTTTGCTAATCACAAATGTCTGTTCCACAAAAGTAATTTAAAACGGGTGAGAGAAATTAAATTATAAAGGTGAGGCAATAAGTAATAACATCAACGACAACAATAAATTTTATGATGGATCAATAAACAAAGTAAAGAACAATGATATCTACACATCTCAAATCTCTTGATTCATAACTACAGTCCCAAACTTAGAATCATGTAGTTCCCAGAACAATATATTCAAACGAAAGCTGAGGTGAAGAACTCCCAGTCTGTTCTTTGAATCTTCTGTAAAGATAACATGCATAAAATGTGATTAAAAACTGCTATTGCAGGTCCTGTTGATGAGGGTTCTAGAGAAAAAAAAATTAAGGGAATATTAATTTGATGTGGCATACTGCATTCTTTTTGTCATGGAAGAACATATTGTATACTACAATATGTAGAGCACTCTTATCAAATTTCAAATGTGTCAAACACCTTGCCAACATGGCTTGTCTGAATGTGCTTGGTACCAAGTTCTTACAAATGTATCCACATGTATTTGCCACTTAAATGTGAGAAAGAATGTAACTATACAACAATTCTTGTTGGGGCCCACAATAAAAAAGTCATTACATTATTTAATACTTAATAATTAGTAATTTATGATTCCTTGATAGACAAGGACATTGTTGCCAATATCTTTATATTATTTGACTATGAAAACAGCTTCCCATGATTCTTTTATATACAAACAAACATATTCAAATTATGCATGATCAATAAACTCCACATACCACACCGGAATACATACTCATGTCCCATGCCTAAACTTTGAGTTGTGCCCAACAGCTCATACCTATGTCAAAGTCTAAAACTTGTATTTCTGTCCAAAAACACAGATTATATGATAAACTAGAGTTTGGAGAAATGTTGTACTAGTACAAAAAAATAAAAATAAAAATAAAAAATAAAAAATTGCGTTAAAATGTTTGTGCCCTATAAATGAGTAAGTTATTAACGAAGATACATTCTATTAAACATTCTGTCAAAAATTTTTTTTTTCCTATAGAAAACAATAAATTAATAAAAATGAAAGAACAACTGACTAGAAAGGTCTGCATGATGTATAAAATTTCTATGCAACCACAGGAAATCATTATCTGAGAGGTCCCCCAACCACACACACACACACACACAAAGGGGGGGGGGAAAAGAAAAATAAATAAAAAAGCAGCTTCAGAATCATTCTGGGGCATATATCATATTTCATCAATTAATTAGGATAAATTCCACAATGGAATTAAATAAATTAAGAGAAACGAAAAGCATTGGTTCAAAGACATAAAAATTCTACTTGTAAACCATTTGAAAATTTATGCGTTAGATTAATTAGTATTTAGTAAATACTCATACAAGATAGCTCTGATGTTAAAAGGTTTTGGGGGAGCGGGGGAGGGAACAAACTCAGCAACCTAAGTAATTCAGTAAAGCATGGCTTAGTTGAAAAGAAGGAATTCACAGGATTATCTTGAGGTAGTTGCAACAAAAAAATTATTATTGAATCCAAAAAAACAAGGGGTAACATATAATTGCATGCAATCTTGATCTTGAACGAAAGGACAGAGAAGTTTATTTACCTGTATAGGGAACATAAGAACAAGCATCAGTGAACCAAGAAGTGAAGCAACACCTAATTGCTGGTACAGAAGAACCATAGCGATGGTGATGCGAAATGGGGCTGACCATAGACCATGAAGTTGTTGGCATATTTGCTGTACAATATAAAGGACCTATTAGTTATAAATTCAATCCAGCAGGTCCCCCCACCCCAAACCCCAAAGTATTACAGTAATAAAAAACCAGAATTAGATCAAATCAATAAGTATCACAAGCAGATAACAAATATAATATAATCCAGATAATTGCAGATTTCTAGTAGGTCAGATTCTAATAATCCTGCTAATTGGACTTGAATTCAATGTGGATGGAGATATGAACAGAAAAGTTACACCAAGATCATATTTCAAAAATTAAAGTACTGTTATGAGTCTTATGACGTGACACTTCTCTTTACCTCAAACGACACAGATCTTGAAGTTAGGATTTTACAGTACAGCTTTGGCATCAGAATACAATACTCTATGCATCTTATGATATATTGAAAAATCTGTCAATGTACTAAAAAAAAAAATATGTCAAATTTTAGTGGATGTTTTGAATTTAACTTATATCTATTGGTATATCATTAAGAATTCACAGCAATATATTGATATTTACATCATTAAAGAAAATTCTGATTTTGTGATTTACTACACAAAAAACTACATTTCTTTTTGTTTCTCATATGCTCGATTTGTTTTACATCACAAAAGTCTAATTATAAGTTATCTGGCCTTCTAATGACATCACGTATGTATATGAATTCACAGTGGTAACAAAGAACATGCCTGCAGTGAATTAGCATCTGTCGTCATCATATTTGTTATCTTTCCAGAAGGGAAATTCTTGCGTCCTTCATGGGTTAGTCTTAATGATTTGCGAAAAATAGCAGCCACCTAGAATTAAAACCATCAAATATGAATAAGGAACTGCTTTCAGAACAGCCAAGACATTAAGGAACTTACAAAATAGGAATCCAAATTTAACAAATAACAATCTCACCGACAAATATAAGTAATATAAGATCTTATAACAAATTCACATTACAAAAGGGGTCAATCCAGATTTACAGTTATATATTTGAAAAAGTTCAGATAAGTTCCAGACGGAACGATCATGAAGTTTCATTAATGAGAAGAATTCAGTTGGGATAAAAATAGGGATGAAAAATGGGCAGCCATCCAAGGCAACTAAGGTTTGATAAGATACAATGAAACTAGCAACATATGGATATAGAAAATGTTGTAGAGAGATGATATTACCAAAGTTGACCTCAGCCGAAAACCAACACGCATAGCATTCTGAAAATATTGAGCTTCACATAGCACGCCAAATGACTGGACCAAATTCAACCATTAAGTCAAAATAAAAGGAATGACAAGCAAAGATGAATTTTGAATTCTCAGTTATTCTTTAAATTTAAATTTAAATAATTTACAAAATAATTCTCGTAGAAGCAACAGCTTGTATCTTTTTTCTTAAAGAATAAGCACAAGAACAAGTCAATAGTGCAGGCAATTTTTAAAAATAAAAAATAAATTCAAAATAAAAAATTATGCAGCAGATGGAATTTATATGCTCAGCTCTTGCTGGTACATGATTTAAGGACTACAAGAACCGAAAGCACCATACTATGGATACTTCTTTTGACGTAAACATGTGACAGAATTATACCAAGCAAAAGGAAACATAATTCACATTACGGAAGAAAAATTATTAACTACCAAAAAAAAAGAAAAAAGAAGAAACATTGGACAACCCACCTTTGGCTAAGAAAACTGCAAGTCTGCAACCTTATTTAAATTTTTTGCTAGTGTGAGAAAAAGTACAGCCCATGTAATCAACCTCACAAATCTCCCAACGAATACATTTCTTTAAAGTCCCTACAATCTCTAATCCTTAAAAAGAGTTCTCCTCGATAATTTGAGGGCTTTGAAAATAACCTTATATTCATTTATGAGGGAAATCCTAACTACACTAAATATTTTACTAGTTCGTAACAAATCAAAATTAAACCTTAAAAAAAACTATAAATTAAAATAAGGAAAATTCCTAATAAAAATAAAATATTTAAACAGTTATATTCTCCTTTCTTCTTTGTTTTTTGTTTTTGAAATTCCTTCTCTTATGGCAACAAGAAAGATTAGGCATAGCATGGGTGGCACAAAGTATATTGATTAAAGGTTGACTCGAGTGTAGTACCAAATAATTACCAATACATCAAACTTTAGTGCCCTCTGGTGATTTACTGCTTGAATCATTTTGTAGACAATAAGTGGCGACCTCACTTTTATATTTGGCCACCCACACTCTTCTTGCCATAAGAGGTGGATAACTAAAAGGACTAAAGGAGAAGGAGAAAGTGAGAATTGAGAAGGGATTCTCAGATGTCTTATTTTTTTATTCTTAAAATATATATATATATATATATATCTATATATATTGTTGGAAATATACCACATCTCATATCGCCCAAACATTGGGTTTGATATAGCTTCATATACCTGTTTGGGCCCTCCGCTTATAAGTTTAGGCTTTTAAGTTGGAAACTTAATATGGTATCAGAGCATGTCATTCTTGGGCCCGTTTCACTCGTGAGCCCATCTTTATTGTCCACATGATAGGCCCGTTTCTATCTTGTGAGGCCTGTACATGAGGGGGAGTGTTGGAAATATACCACATCTCACATCGCCCAAACATTGGGTTTGATATAGCTTCATATACCTGTTTGGGCCCTCCGCTTATAAGTTTAGGCTTTTAAGTTGGAAACTTAACATGTATATATATATATATATATATATATATATATATATATATGTATTGTAAGTGTTATAATTAATTTTTAATTATTATTAATGAATAAAGTTTTTGTTCTCTTTAGAACTTATATTTCAGAAATATTTAAGTAGGAGTTTTATCTCTTGTTTCCTACATTTTTCAGTGCTTTATTATCATAGGTTGATCCCTAAAATGTGGCATTGGCTTGTCGATCCCTAATTTGTCTATGTTGTCATTGTGCTATATCAACGCTTCACTAAAAAAAACAAAGAAGGCTTGATAAATATCATCCCATCATAGGCCAGAAAATCCATAGCCTGATTTGATTTTCTATAAAACTTACGAATTCACACACTTGATAAACTAGGATCCAACTTTTAGATGATTTACCCTTTACTATATCTGTACAATTTTAGATTTGTAATCAACATAACGTCAAGCCTAAACTCTCACAGGGCTTCTCCTTGTGTTCGTTTTAAACAAAAAATTACATTGTCATTTGTCAATAAATTTTTCCCTAAGAAATGGGTGAAAACAGCCCAATTCTTTGAAGGATTTTTTCTTTTCTTTTTTTTTTTTTTTTTTTTTTTTGGCGGTTGAAAATTTAAAAAATGATAAATTTTCTATATGTTGTGAAAATATGATAGGAATGAAGATAGTTTATCCAGTGACCCACTCTAATGAGATAATATGTTAGCGGGTTAGGGTAGGGGGTAGCTGTGATGGATGCCATGTGTGGGCAGGTGCTAGAGGCATTGGCAGGCTACCATGGTAGGTGATCAACAGTCCCACATAAAAAACGGACTCATCCAAAGTAAGATTCATAGCCTTTTCCCTGGGAAACTTGGGGAGAACAAAATTGTGCGTTAGTATGCGGACAAAATTGATACAATGAGGGTGGGTCATCACAAACGGTATCAAAACTAAGGACAGCTCTAGTTTCTAGATAGGGGGATGGATACATTCTACATATTCCTAAACTTACAGCCACAAATGAGAGAGAGAGAGAGAAAGAGCATATCAAGGCAAAAAAAAGATCAAGCTTCAGATTTGTCTCACAAGTGCAAGACAAAAGGAGATGTTTTTGTACATGTTGAAGAACTTAAAGAACTATATGTGTGAAACCATGACATGGGGTAAAAATACTAAAAACAGGAAAAGTAGAAATTTATAAAACAAAAAATGATGTCCAACATATATATTTTATGTAGCAAAAATACAAATACCTAGAACAAAAGCAAGCTATGAGTCATAGTCATACCACTCCAACAAAAATAGAGAAGGCGTAGATGTAACCAACCCAAGCTGGATCACCTCGTTGCATTGACTGAAAGCCACAACAAGAGAATTACAAACGTCATGGGTCCAAATAGAAACCATAATCCTCATATAAGAGGTTCATCGCACATCTAAAACAAAAAATATTTCAACGAAGAAAAACCAAATTCCATCCAAGCTAATTAGTAATCATATTATCAAAAGATTTAGCCTACACATGTAGAAATATTTCTAAGGGTACCCCAAGCAATTAGCAAGAGTCACCCCACCCCCTAACCAAGGTTAGAAGCCAAACCTTCCACATCCACCTCTTCTCCCACCGGAAGCAACTCACATCTACCCAAGTTCACATCCATATTTGAAATTGAATACCACAATATAAAATATAACATAATGAATCATAAACATCCAATTAATTAGTTCAAAGTTCAAACTATAACAAAAGGTGAAAATCATATGATCTATACATGAAAGTTTTGCATGGATTTCAGTTGACTCCTTATCTATAAATCTGAAACATATTCCATGAAACTTAAATCATAAATCAAAGTAAATATATGTATCAAATACAAAAGAGAGAGAGAGAGAGATGCTATTTTTTTTTAATTTTTTTTGAAAAACTCAAAATCAAGCTTAAAAACTTCCTACCATTCGATTTATTTTACAAAAATATTATATGATAAAAGAATCAAGTAGAAAACCACACTTTCTACAGGATAAAGCTAGCTGAGGTTCACCAAGCTCAATATTTCTTAATGACCTTCAAGGCTCCAACCAATGAATGAGCTTACCCAGTCTACTTTTAACTACACGGCTACACCAAGAATCTTCTTGAATCTGGACATTTACAAAGTCATCAGAAAAAGGAAAAAGCAAAATGCTCCATGCATGCCCAGATAATAGGATATTCTCACATTTTTAACTTGGATTTAAAAATTTTAAGTTTAATATAAAATTTTTGAGTTTGAACATTCGGATTATTAATCTATCATCTATACAGTTTTAGATTTTTAAGGTAGTATACTATTTTTCAAGGTAATACACCTATTTAAAGTTCTCTTTCACTCTTTGAGTGGGGGGTTTCTTAATTTTTTTTTCCCTTTCAGCTATCTTATCTAGTGATTTGTACTATAGTCAAAGCGATCTTAACACTTTAGAGAAGGACTCTAGGCGTAGGGTAGATCCAGTGTTCAAATCTAACAGTAGAACAAAAAAATGAAGAAGGAAAAAAAAAGTGCACCCGTAAATGGTTTTTAATTTGATATGTTCTTATGTTAATAACTTTCTAGGGTTTCTAATATTTTTAAATTATTTTACTAAATTCACATAAGGTTTTAATGAGCGCTAGCATGAAAAAAATAATACTAATTTATTTTAATTTTTATTAATTCATCTAATTTATGTAGGGTCTCATAAAATTTATGCTTTTTGTTTACTTGGTTAATTTTATTGCTCTATTAAGGATTTGGAATTTGTGATAAAAAATCACAATGGTGAACATATGAGGTAGTGACAACAAAACCATTATACCTACCACTATTAAAAACCACAGGGCACAGGCTATTGTAGCATAGCACAACAAAGATATACTAACTCGTACCTATTGAATGTATAATATGAATATTGGTTACAACAATTGTTTGAGTTTGTAGACCCTTGTTCTTCTTATCTTATTTATAAATTTATAAATTAATAATTTCATAATAAAAAAGAGGTAAAATGGTCAAATCAATAATAAAATTTTGGACATGGAGAATCTTCAAACACATTTACAAAGTGGATATGAAATTAAGAATGCAAAAGTGCAAAAGAAGGGGTTATTATCAGATAACCTAAAAGGAAAGGGCTATTTCTAGATTAAAAAAAATACTTAAAACTATATGATGCACATGAGTTCTCAAAGAAGAAATAATAAACACAAAATAATCCTGAATGCTTCAGAGCTGGACATGCATGGCTTTTGACTCAAGAAAGGGAATGCTATTTAGCCATGTGTAGTGAGTACATTAAACTATTTTAAGTTACTAATGAAATCTGAGTTAATCAAAAGCAGATAAAAGAAAGAGACCCTTACAATCTTAGACACCAAATAAAAAAATTTGGATGCATCAATTACCCAATGAAGCCTTGGCAAGAAGAAACTAACCTGTAAGAGATGGTTCAGTAAAACTGGCCCCACAAACTGAGAAAGATCATTGCCAATCTACAAGATGGTCAAAGATGAATTTATAAGCTCTCTAAGAGTCATCAAACAGGGAAGTGAACACTATTTTCGCCATGTAACACTTTAAAATTTTCTTGTTCAAAGGAATCTTTCCTGTAACATTTCGAAACTTTGTTCAATCACTCTACCCTGAATTTAGATATATCACACATGGAGTGTGCGAGTTACTTGGTTAAAGATCTTGCTAAAGGAACTTGGCTTTAATTGTAAGAATCCTATGGGTCGTATTGTGACAGCAAGGCAGTTATCAATATTGCTTATTATCCTGTTCAACATGATTGGAAGAAGCATATTAAACTTGATAGGCATTTTATCAAGGAAAAGTTGAGTTCTGGAGAGCTTTGCACTCCCCATGTGAACAATGAAGACCAACTTGCTGTTGAAGGTCCCTAATAGAATTTTTCCTATTATTCTAAACAAGTTGGGCATGCGGGATATCTTCGCACCAGCTTGAGGGGGTGTTGAATACCATGCATCATGTCTCTATTATTATTTTGCTGCTGTTGTTGTTGTTGCTGTTGTTAAGCTGAAGGGTACTTTCGTAATTATGTCTAGAAAGTGATATAAATAAAACATTACAAGGGAAGAGAGAATCTAACCTTGCTCCTTCTCTTTTCTTCGTCCTCTCTCTTTTTTCTCTCCTCTTCCTCGATCTTTGATTTATACACAAAATCAACTAGATAGACTCAAATGATTTGATCCTAGTATCTAGTCCACTTGATTTCAATCTACTCTATCACCTTAATCTACTCAATCACCTTATTTATTTATTTTTAATTGAAACTTTTAAAATATTAAGTAACACAAATTGGTTGATGGTACTAAGTATAGAGACTGAGAGAACTCCACACAACAAAGTAGCAGATTAAGTACGAGGTATTGAAGACGATATTAAAATCCATAGTAAAATTAAGGGGAATGAGCTTATTACCTTGAACAAGCCTCCCCGCCAAAACCTGCAGAAAACATTTAAAGAAATATGACTAAATGAGATGGACACACCAAGGACATGAACATCTGTATGGAAAATTTAGTGTCTGACTGAAATGGAAAGAAACAAAGAAATGAAAATGTAGGTCAATTGATACCTTGCCCCAAGACTACAATTTAGTGCTCTTAAAAGCCATGGCTTGGACCTTTGTGATTCTTCAGCCCAACATCTCTGAAATCTACAAAAATATAAACAAACAAAAAGGTCAACAGCAAGATTAATGATTACCCATGTTATAGAACAGCCAGATAAAAAGGAAAAAATGTAAGGAAAGAAACACAATGCAAACTTTCTATATAGTGTCTCAGTCTGATCCCATGAGTCTAACTGCCAAACATCCTTTTCGGTGATGGGCTTTTTATAGCCTTGCTGCATAAGTGGAGTCATCCATCCAAAATATAACCCTACCAGGTCGGCAATGCACCAAAAAATCAGTAAGCAGCTCAAGAGTAGAGAGATATATCTGAACCAATAATCAGAACTACTGTCAGAATGGTCTTGCATGGAACATGTGATGCAAATTCAAGGAAAGTATGACCCAACTAGGAGATCTCCCGTGCCCGCTCCCCCCCCCCCCCCCCCCCCCCCCCCCCCCCCAAAAAAAAAAAAAAAAAAAAAAACATAGGACCTTAATATTGATTTCAATGGATATATCAGTGCTCCTAAAACAAAAAATAAAAATATTGAGAGAAGAGAAAATTTCAATATAGATCTACACTTTAGAGGAATTACACAAGTTAATAGGAAATGTGGAAACTTTCAATGAAACTTTGAAAGACGATGAAATAGACTCCAATAAAAAATTTAGAATCAAAATATTCCAAATAAAATGTTTATAAGACAAGTGAGTGCTGTCTAATATGAAAAAAGTGCATGCCGCTAGGCATATAAAGAATAAAAATTTAACAGTTAAATGGCATGCAATATTGCATTACATATTTACATGTCATTTACACAATCATAATTTACTAATGCCATATACTTAAACGAATACATAGGCAACCTAGTGAGGTTAGTATCACATGGAGTTCCTGGGTGGCTCAAAAATATTATCAGTTTATCACTATTGCCATCACCCCTGAAGTCAAAGTGATAAGCTGAAAACAATATTCCGCCCATGATTTAAAACTCCTACAAGTTGTTTTGCAAATGTTCAAATAATGCTGCTATTGTTCCATACTAGCATGCTCCAGGATCCCAAGTGGCATATTCTAACCAGCTTCATGATGAGGAGGATATGGGTATGGTGTTTCTGGCACTTGCTCATATGGTGTGGTTAATCACCTATAAGGCCTGTAATCAAATAGCTGCCCATATGGATCATCCAGCAACATCCACATGAAGCGAGCTGGCCAAAGGCCAAAACAACTTATCATCTTTGCTTTTGCAGGCCGAAAAAGGCCAATATTTGTCAAGTATAATATATCGATAATATATATTTCTTCAAAAATTTCAAGAAATTCTGGTTCATCTACAAAAAATTGAAATATCCCCAATAAATCACCAACATCAATATTTCTCCAAAACATAACAGAAAATATATTACATTGGTTTTACATATCCAAAATCTTGACCGAAATTTCATCAATTTTGATGATATTAAGTCCTTGATTATACCATCTCATCCACATCATTTTTAGATGATCAAGAAATGCACAAGTGGAAGGGTGTAAATAACCAACAATTTTGATCATTGATGGGTTCGAGCTTTCAGGGAAAGAACTATCATGTAAAATACATCAAATGGAAGGCAAAAACAGAACGTTATGCACAGCATGTGCTAAATTTGCCAATGGAAAACCATTCTTAATCTAGATAGCATGTAGTTTAGATTTTCTCCTAACTCAAGACATGAAGCCATTTCATTATATTGGAACTCTTGGCATCAAGGACACTGAGTTTGAGAACAACTTACTGGAAAATATGTTGGCATGCCTTTCAGGACAAATTTTCTCTCCTCCAGGAAGTGCTTCATATCCGGTGTTGTCAACAGACTCAGTTAGCATCATGGTGTAACCCGGATAAGGATCCAAATTAGGAATATAAACAAGAAGTAAAGTCCCAAATAACACCTACATCAGAATGATAGCCACATACCAAGATGTAAATGTCTGGAAAATAAAGCCAACAATTTTTAATCTCAGCCAAGTAGCAATGTTCATATCATTCAGTTCCGATAAGATTTTGCCATCTTAGCTTGGTATCAGCTTATCAAATATAAGTTTTACACTGTCTCTAACAAGTAATCGACATCTCAATCACAGACTTGGCCTTCGGATATAAGGTCACAACGCAGCAATGGCTTGCCCAGTATAAACCTGGGATCAGAGTGATTTAGAGCCAGGTTAAGCTGGGCTCAGGTCAAGCTATGGCAAGTGACTTTTATCACAGCAAAGCTGTGCACAATCTGAACTAAAATCCATCTATATTGGCTATAGTCATTCATCCTCGCATCCAATTGCCAGCTCTAGTTCAAAGACCCTTAGAATCTATGACAGCAAGACACAGTACATAGGAAGAATCGTACCATTGCAGGAACTGTATATAATATATATAAGCAACAAACCTGGAAGAAGACCATGGTGACATACAGATATAGTACAAATCTGCACAAATAAACACAATTGTGAGATTGTATTGTCCATCCACATTTTAAAACAGGTATGCCAACACAAAAATCAGTCCTGCCAATGCTACAAGCATCTTTATCTACAATAACCACGGTTCATTTAGGTAGGACTCATCCAATCTAATTGCACACCATGTGTGTGACAAGTAACATCCTTATAGAGATTGGTGAATTAAGAATTATGATTTTGCTAGTAAGTGATAATGGTCCAAGATTTTTCAATCTATAAAAATAAGTGCAATTCTTGATCTTGAATTGTAACTACGTCATTCAGCAAATAATCCAAACTAATATTTCATGATATCATGATAATATAAAAAGGAAAAAAATTACACCACTTCTGAAATCTAAAAAAGATTAATAAAAAAATTGGTGGCCATTAAGGAGGAGGAGGTGGTTAAGTAGGATAACCTAAGTTAAGATAGGAGCCTGGATGCATTTACACCACCTGAGGTCATAGGAGCTGAAGAGGTTTGTGCCATGAACCACTTAGAAGGTTTTGCTTATATTTGCTTAGCAACACCATCCTCTAGTGATACTTCTAGATAATGGATATATTGATGGGAACACCTAGATGTCAACAATTCTATAAAACCATGGGTACATGTACTCTGATTTGTGACGTATTTTAGTTAATGTGGAATTGTACAGTAAAGTATTTGTGGTAGGCTACTAGCAGACCAAAACAAATGTGAGTAGATGAGATTAAAATTAGACACCTCTCAAGGTGGTTCGAGCTCCTTTCTGGTATGAAGGTTCAAATAACATTTTGACCAGAAGTTGCTTTCCCTGCACAATAATTATGTGCTTTCCCAAGTTTAGAAATTGAAATCTTTCTTCCTAGCTCTAACCAGGCTGCAAGTTCTTCCGTATTTCACCTAGGCTATTTGGTCGTATTTCCTATGCTCGTGTTCAAGGTTCTTCCACCACAAAATTGATCCAAAAGCTCTTAAATGTATCTTTCTTCGGTATTATGCCTCACAAATGGGTATGTATACAGCATACCCTGGGTAGTGACATATTTCAGTTAGTGTGGAATTGTACATCAAAATATTTGTGTTAGTACACTGAAACAGTATGGAGTAGATGAAATTAAAATTAGACTCCTCTTGAGGTGATTAAAGCACCTTTTCGGTAAAAAGGTTCCAATAGCTTTTTGGTCAGAAGTCGCTCTCGATGCACAATAATTTTCTGCTTTCACAAGTTTTGAACTTTAAATCTTTCCAAGCTCTAACCAGGCTGCTAGTTCTTCTCTATTCTGCCTACAATAGTTAGTATTATCTCCTACTGATGAACGCTACACTTCAGCAAGGAAAATACAAAAGAGGGGAAAAATCAAGGAATTGTGGTTGCTATAGTAACTCACACAAGGAAGAAAAATATAAGAATAAGATACTACTTTAAAGTGGAAAGAAAACTCCCACTTTCGTGAATGAAGGACTTGATAAATGCAAGAAAAACTGACCTACTAAAGTAATCCTTCATTGGAAGAATGAGATTGAGCATCACAGCATCCCCTACCAACACATATATGACTCCAAACCGCACATACCATCGGAACTGCCGGATATAAATTTTAGTTTCCACACCAATCATAACCAGCATGGAGCACCAGGCCAGAGCCTCAATGATCGAAGAAACCATCTGCGAGAGAAAAGATATGTTATGTTGCACATATAAGTCATGGTAGCCTACCATGTTACACATACTGCAGTAATACACTTGCCTGTTTTAATTGGAATACTCCAATGCATTGTCATATAAATTTGTTTTCTTCAAATTATAATAGCATCTGACCATTTCCCAACAACAAAAAAATCTAACTGGATGAGGTTATCTAATCATGGATACATAGTGGTACAGACAATGCTCAAACATTCTCAAACTCCAATTCAATTAAGGTTTTGCAGACCTGAAAACTTTGAAGCGATGAACCTTTCAGTTCCATAAAAGCATTAAAGGAAATAAAAGGTGTGGCTCGTGAGCCCAACTCTTATATCTCTATTTAGAGTTCCAGATGAGAAAGATAGGGGGCGAGGTAAAACTCCCTATATTATGGATAAGATAGTAACAATAAATATTATTAGTTCTATTTAGTTTATTTTCTTAACTTCACTTCTTATTTTCGAAGTTTTGTTGACAATAAGGGGATTATCTTGAGACCTTTGGCATCTTTCTTCTCCCCCTTTGGTTTGTCTTATATGCTTCCTTGATTGGGAATGGTACTTTTTTCTAAACTGTTACATAAGACTAGAAATAGCAGTTGTTAGAGTATATGTGCAGAAGCTTTTACAGAAAGGGTGCAGGTTCCTTTCTGCCAAGGTCCCCCTTAGTATAAAAACAGTTGCACAGTCAGAAATTCCATATATGGAAAAGGACCCCTCTTTGTCGCTTTCAATTTTTTTGGAACAAGAAATTAAATAACTTTTGAAGGAGAAGGTCTTCCTGTGACTAAATTAAAAGACATTTTTGATAATTGCAAAACCCATTTTCAAACCTATTGATGGCATTAGAGCATTTTAAGCAATCTTTCATGGTCAGCAAGCATACCAGTTACTATTGCCTTACATCATTGGTCATTATTAGACTATTTCCAACCCCACCATCATGGATTGAGCCATGAGTTTGACTATTGGCTTTGATCATACTATACAACTTGGATTAGAACTAATGCTCCAAACAAATTAGTACCAGCCAATACACTATGATGTGCAAAATAATGCATAAAAAACATATAAAAATCAAAATAATAGATATAGACACTGGAATGGCTATATCAATAATTTTTTAAAATGCGAAATGCTCCAAAGTTTCAACAAATGCCCTACAACATGGATCAATCACACCACTACATCAATCACATTGCTACATAAATCCTAGATTTTAGGCTTCCAATACTATTCTTAAAGTGTCCAAACCAATATAAATGACTACACATTGTCTTTCCTATCCCCATTGTCAACATTCTAACCCTTCGCATCATCATCATCACCCGCGTTTAGCATCAGCATCATTGCCCTCATTAGTATCTTTCAGCCTCACCTTTAGGAACCTGCTCTAAAGTTCCTCAAATTTTTAAAGACAAAGTTGATGCAAGAGGGTGGAAAAAAAATTTAAGACGATGCAAGAGAGTGGGGAAAAAAAAAAATTAAGACAATGCATTTATACGTCAGTCATTAACAAAACATTCTGGTGAGGTTATTATTCAACACTCAATTGGGTCAGTGAGTGCAGCGCCCTAAACCATGCGGCTCGGGAGTACACCACTAACCCCGGAAGATTAGCGCAGAGAGAAGTCGCCACCCAGAAAATCCAGGAACCAAACTTGAACCCTTGCAAAGGTCTAACTCGTCATAACCAAGGAAGGTTCGGAGCGAGGGTATGCCATCAGGAAGGTGTTAGGCACCCGATAACACTTGGTCACTAGACCGGCCCCCACTTTGTGTTTATTAATCATACTTAATATTTTGATTTAATTGGGACTACCCTATTTCATACAATAAATTAATAACACACACATATGGCAGATTAATATGACAAGATATATCAAATAAGTGAAGAAGGAAGAAAGAACAGAACACTATCAGAAAAGTGCAATACTGTCAAAACTCAAAAGGCTAAGCATGCGTACGCATAATACAAAATATGCGTATGCCTGCCACCGTGTGCATACGCATATATAAAACAATGCGTACGCATAATTCTCTATGCGTAAACACCATCTTCCTGCAACAGAGAACGTTAGTCTTCCTTGCAAAACAGCTTACCCTCGTTCTAGAAGGTAAGGCCATCAGCTGTGCATGATTCATGGGAGATCTCTCACACTAGGTAAGGAAAATGGAGATTTCATGCGTGCACATTCCATGTGTACGCATAACCATGGTATGCGTACGCATGGAATTACCAAGCGTATGCATAATCACAATATGTGTATGCACATCAGCCCTCTATTTAATTTTAAATATCATTTTAAGCCCCCGCATTCACTTAACACATTGGAAGAAGGCCGGGATTTGACAGTAAACATTTGGACCTCATCATCAGGAACCCATTGTAAAATGTAGGGACAAAATGGGGCGTCTATAGGGTCATGGTTAATTTGTTGCAGATTTAGTAGAAACTTTGATGCAAGAGAGTTGGGGGGAAAAAAAAAAAAAAAACAAAGACGATGTGCATTTATATGTCATCATTAACAAAACATTCTGGTGAAGATTGCTCAACACTCAATTGGGCCATGGTTAAGTTGTTGCAGATTTATATAGAGAAAAAAATATGGCAATGTAAATGAATTGGCAGCCTCCAATACTGACAAGTGTTGAGCGATTAGTAAATACTTTAAACCATACTGCCCCATACAGAAAAATATACTCCAACCAATCCAGTGAATAAGAAAATGACTGATAGCCTGATATTGGTCATCTGTTTTAGTCCCTTTGGACCCATCTAAAATCATTTTTAGATTACTATACATTATATTATTAACATGCAATCTACACCCCTAACATGCATGTGATGAGGTCATTCATTGGTTCTTAGTTTGGGAATCATGGTTGGGTTACCTGGTTTTTTCATGTATTTTCATAGTTATTTTTTTTATTTTAAATTTTTATATAGGGACCTTGATTCACATACAGAGACAGTAGAATTGCAAAAAAAAATTCATGTAGCCAATCCCAAATGGTTAACTTGGGAGTTAGAACAAGGTTTTTATAAGTTGATTTCAGTTTTAAGATATTCAGTTAGTCATCAATCAGTATCAAGTACCATTGATGTTAACTAGTAAATGCCAAAGTGGCTAGAACAATTCAAAGGATTAAATCCAACATATTACAATGATTGTAGTCAACTAGCTCTTATGGTTCCTCGTGGAAATGCTTTTCTCAATCTTAAGAAGAATTGGAAAGGAGAAATTTTTTTTAAGAAATTTAAAGCAAGAAGAAAGTATAGGATGAGAAAGAAAGAGATAGAAAGAGAGGAACGGCATAGTGTTAAATATCATTAGTGCATAAATAATTCCTTTAACAAATTGTAACAACTATTATCGAATTAAAATTCTAGGAATGAACATGAAACAGATAGGTTTCCAAATAACAATATAATACAAAATGCTCTATACCTCTTCATCAAAATCAAGCAATCTAAGTGATTTCATGGTTCAAACGTTGTTTTAGATGAGTAAAACATTCTATGAACATTTCTCATCTTCTTAGTTCTTACAAATTGTACTTAGTTTTTGCAAGAATCATTTCTGCATCTGCAATGCTTACATCATTTCTTTCTTCTATAATTTTATTTTACAAAAGAACTGAAATTTACAGTTTAATGATTTCCACTAAATTAGAAATTGATTTCCCACCTTTGATTTTAGTATCAAAATCTACATAAAGTTACAATCTTAAAAAGAAAAATGTAAAATTTCCACCAAGGGTGGTGGTCAAAATGGCACATCTAAGCAACTCCACTTGCTCAATTGAACTCTTGATTGCACATTAGAGAAATGCATATAACTATATAAGCACATCAAACTGCACAATGATAATAAGAGGTTTTTAAAATAAAATTAAAAAAAAAATAAAAAAACTGTAAAAAGTTTACAGAAAATGCTAGATTTCACAATGTTGTTCACCAGGTTGAATGTGTGGCTGTCATGGGTTCCTTGTTTTGGGGAAAAAATGCAAAGGAGTAAATTTAGGAGAACAAGAACTTGCCACGTAAAAGGTGAAAGGAACCAGTGAGGTAAAAAATGAAAAAACAAAAAGCGTAATCTCTACCATTGCACATAAAATAGTTATCCTCCAAAACAACAATATATGAATCAAAATTTAAGCCGTGTGTAAATATTCAGACCACTTTCAAAATAAATCAAAGGTCAAAAGCACAACAATCAAATTTAAATTACATATTTACTTTGTGAATAAACACTAGATTAGAAGGACAAGTGTCGTGTCAATAGCGCAAATAAAACAAAGACATAAATCATCAAAACCATATGAATAAAAAACCCACCTCAAAGGGAGCAAGACCAGTCTGTCCATCTAGGTTAAAGATTGATATACCCATCACCATTCTGAACAATGGCTCAGCGGTACAACAACTGGCCAACAAACCTAACAGATAATTATAGTAATTCAACCTCAAACGGAACCTCTTGACTTTGAAATCCTTCTTGATTAACCATATTCGATAAATGCACAAGCCTAGAAGAACTAAATGCGATATGGAAACCACAAGAGAGTCAATCCCACAGGGTGTGTAAGCACCCAAAGCACTTTCTGCTGCCTTTTTCCAAACCCCATTTGCCACAGGCCGACAATACCAATCCAATGGCTTAAAAGCCATCTCTGGTCGCTATTCTATAAATCTTGCCCACTAAATAACTTAATAAAGACACATTAAATGCTCATTTTCTATTTTGGCTAATGAGAAAGTGGGTGTTTGATAAAACGTGATCACTCTACAACTGCTTAAATTCCAATGCACAGCATTTCCTGCAGTAACAATGAACCATAGTCACACTTTAATTCAATCGGAAAAAATAAAATAAATATTGTACATCTGAAATTCTATATAAAGATTATGGAAAACCAAAACATTAGAATCCAGTTGGCTGCATTTCTTTGCAAAGAACTGGATCCCATTTGGATTTCCAATTTCATGGAACCTAAATTTTTTGCTTTAACTGTAGAATGTTTTATAGTAAAATGGGGTTCTATGAGAATTTAAACTCAACTCAAAACCCATCAGTATACATATCAGTTGAACACCGAGATCGGATTTTGGAACCCCAGTACCAATGACGAGACCTCAATTCACGCAACCAAAAACAACCAAATGAAAATGCAACTACATTCACAGAATTGAACTCTTCCTGTTATTTAAACAACAGAAAACCAAAAAAAAAAAAAAAAAAAAAAAAAAAATCCAGAAGAAATTGATATAAAATTCACAAACCTTTCATTTGATTGTTAAAAAACAGAGGAAACGAAAAAACAAAAAAAATGGAAAATTTTGAATCACACTTGTCTCTATTGTTTTGGTTTTGCAAGACATGAAAGAAGAAGACCTCTAATCATATGTCTGCAGTTGTGTTAGGCTCAATTCAGTGAGAAACTTATCTTTCTTGGTTCCCAAAACGACGAAAATACAAACATTCAAAATTTTACTTGTTTATCTTTTGAGAGATAGTGTGGAGGCCTTCCTTAGGAGTGCTAACAGTTTTTCTCCATATTTTTGTCTGCCACACTGGTAAAAGTCACGGGTTGGTACAAGTTCGAGGTTAGGACCCTGCTTTGTGGGACTAACACTGGGTAATTGAATTTTAACCAAAAAAAAAAATCTTTTCCTTGTTTTTCTCAGAAACCAAACGGAGAAAACCATGAGAAACACATGCAGAGTGGGAAAAAAGTTTGCAACTTGCAAGAACAAGAACCAAGTAAGAGCAGTACCTGTAAAAGTGTATCATGCACACAAAGAAATGCCGAAGAGTAGACCCATATAGTAGCATGAATACATATATATATATATACGAGCGAGAGAGAGAGAGAGAATCAGTAAAAGGATGGGAAGAAGTGGAAACACAGAGCGAAAGGCATGAATGAATGGAGAGGAGAGAGAGCATCACAGACAGAGTTGGCAATGCAAGCGTCACGGCTTACGAACAAATCCCGAACGGGTGTCCAGGAAAGGACACGGACATGTGCAAACATAAAAAAAAAAAAAAAAAACAAAAAGAAGACGTGGCTGCAATCTGCATATATGCATGCATTCACACTTATGTGTAGGATCTTTAAGTAGTAGCCGATCACATTTTTTATATAATTTAATTACATTTTGTGGTATTTGATCATATTTATAGTTTCTCAGGTTACAACAAATGTGATCATTCGGTTACCATAAATACGATTAGGTTACTATAAAAACTTGATTAGTTATTACTCGGATTACGGTATCCCAATTTTTTTTTATAAGGTATCATAGAATTTCTCTTTTCCCTTTTTTTAATATGATTGTTCTTAAACATTGCTAAGAACTATTGACTAAGATCATCATCCAAGATAAACATCACTGGTAGCTGCCAAACAATTCCAATAGAAAGTAAAATGTCGAACTCATGACATTTTTCTCATCTATAAATAAAGATGTGTATACATATGTGTGTAAAATGTCGAACTCATGAATTCTCCTATTTTTTCCAATTATTTTAGACTCATAATTCAAGACAATCGTCAAATCATCATATTTTACCATATTGTAAATCTACATACGTCAATCAAAGTTAACGAAAATTTTTAATAAAAAATTATTGGATTAAAGAAAAAATCAAACTCTAATTGGCACACGTAGAAATATTATATAAATTTTTTTAATAAAAAATTATATCTGAGACCCTTGGAAGATCTTCTATCCAAACATAAAAAAGCATAAATCGAGACGTGTATAACATCCTTTCATCAATACACTCACGGGAGCACTCGTAATAACCTTTCCCATTAATGATTGTTGTCTATCATTGTG
Organism: Liquidambar formosana; assembly: GCA_039720395.1. NCBI lineage: Eukaryota > Viridiplantae > Streptophyta > Magnoliopsida > Saxifragales > Altingiaceae > Liquidambar > Liquidambar formosana. The sequence goes on along the minus strand of CM077835.1, from coordinate 15,029,984 downwards.
GGCATAGAAATTCAACTATCACGGCGGGGATTTTGGGGCCACATACTGGATTCTCTTACTTCTCCCAGTGTGAGTGTGTGTAACATGGCTACTACCTTGGAATTAGCAAAGATTTGGGTTTTGATATTAAAAAGAAGAAAAGGACACTTTGGAAGTTTTTTGTGGGCGTGGAAAGCATAGTAGTTGATGGCTTATGTAGTGAGTGATGAAAGCGCTATAAACAGACAAGGCTCCTTGTCTGCTTGCACATTAGTTGATAACTGATGAGATAAAACCCTTTTCTACAATAATCAATTATGACTTATCTTTCATTTGGACGGACATTAAAATTATATTATATTCACTTCTAAACTAACATCTAACACCTTAATAAAAGAGAATAAGGTGTTTTATTATTCATCCACTGTTCATAACATATTTTGTGAGAGTTTTTACTATTCATCTACTGTTTATGTCACGTTAATAGTCAGTTTGTACAAGTTGACTATCAACTTTTCAACTTTTTGTTGTGAAGCATATCACGTTGATGGTCAGTTTGTAGCAAATTGATAATCAACTTTTCAACTTTTTCTCTAATTGATCAGACAGCCATTGTTGAGCTGTGTGAAGCATATAACATTGATAGTCAGTTTGTAGCAAGTTGACAATCAATGTTTTCATCCATTGTTTTATGGCTTATGCTTTGTGAGAGGATTTCCAATAGATGCACTGTTGAAGGGCTAAGTTTGTGAGATGTTTTCCTGATAATGCACTATTCATGGGTGCTAAATACCAGATTTGCCCTTCGTTTTACACACCTATCTGTTTTTTGAAGGGGTATTATAGGTATTTTATATCAAATTACAATTTTGTCCTTTGTTTATGACTTAGCACTTTGTTTTTTTCAAAAGGTTATAATGGGTATTGGACGTCAATGGACGTTTGGTACAGGGAAGCAGACGGCTTGTCCCCTGCCTTTTCTTCTCTCTTACGTTTTGGCCATACGTTTTACATCAAAGAAATCTTGGGCGGGCAGATAGAGGGGATTCCATTGCAACTTCACCGTCTTCTTTTCTAGAGAGGATTCAGTACTGAGTTGATAAAACTCAGCACGGTGCCAAGGTAAAATGGACCTTTGGATTAGATTTTGGACGACTTGGATTTAAGGATAAAAAAATTGTCCACTAAGGTCATTTTGGTAATTTTAGTAGTAACTTTTGGCCTTTAAATCCGAGCTGTCCAAAAGCTAATCCAAGCGTCCATTTTACCTCGGCACCGTACTAAGTTTTATTAACTCAGCACTGAATCCTCTCTCCTTTCCTTCTCCCTTCCATCTATCTCTCTCTCCTTGATCGTTCGTTTGTGTATGGATCTCTTCCGTTGGTATTGAGGTATCTTCCTTTTCCTTTTTTTGTTTTTCTTCTCCGTTAACGGTTTTTCTGCTTTTTCTGCTTTAATTTTTTAGGTTTTTGTTGTTCCATTTAATTATTTGATCTATTTGTGGGTTCTCGACAGCTAAAGATTGATGTTTTCATGTTTTTGTGACTGCATATGTGTGTGAAAATCGCGATTGTGTTGGTTTCTGAGTTTTTTGTTTCTGTAATTCATATTTATGGTTTGCATTTTATGCCCACAGAGAGAAAGAGACATAAAAGCCAAAAAAAAAAAAAAAAAAAAAATCAAAGAGATGAGGAGAAGATGTCTTTAGTTGCAAGTTACCTACCATCCTTACTCACTCTATTTCTCAAGGTAGGGTTTTGTTGTTATGATCATAGTTTTCTTTTCTTTTGTCTATAATCTCATCTTCTCATCATTCTCATTTTGTTCATCTTGTTCTTTTTGTTTGTTTTAGACTTCCTTTTTTAAAACTTCCTTTTAGCACGGAAAGGTCACGTCTTTTAGCACCTTGACTATGTTTGAATCGAGGTATTTTTTCTAGCCTTTTTTTAGCCGTCCTTTGTTTGTCTATTTTGTGATTTGTGTGTTGCTTGGTTTGTTTGTTGTGTAATGTGTGTATTTGAAGAAGTGGGTTTCCTTTCGGAGACATCTTGACGGGAAGGTATTGTTTCTACTATAGTCCTAAGTAGACATTCCCATTCTTGTTTTTTGACTGGTACAAATTCTGTGTATGTCTATATATATCTATCGGAGCTTGGTATTCAAAGGCTTGGTAATTTGAATATGAAATCTATATTGTTGTCAAAAATTGTTTTAACTTTTCTTGTAGATCCATAGTTGATTGATATGCTTGATTTGGTCTATTTAGTCTGTCTGAGTTGTGGTTTTTTGTGGGTTTTTTGTTTTTCGAAATTTCAAATGAGTTTTAGGGTTTTTAATCATTGTTTTTTTTTTTTTTTTAAGGCTTTGATTTCTTTGTCCTTTGGTGATACCAATGCTTGGTGCTTGTGTATATAGAATGTTATATGAAAAAACCCAAGATATTTAATTCATTAATGTCAGATGTCGAAACCTAACTGAGGCTAACCAGTTAAGTTTCAGTTTGGGTTGTTTTCTAGCCCTCTTTTTATTCTTTGATTTGTTGTTTACATTCTCACTATAGGTTTTCATTATGGATTTTGAGCTTTCAATTACTGAGACTGATAAAATATGTTGGTACTTTTTTAAATGGGGTTTTCTGTTTCAGAGCAAGTTGACATTGCAATTCCATCCCAATTGTTTTTCTTTTTTACTTTTGATTAAGCAACTCCATCCCAAATTTTCTCCTATCTACATCTTCATTGCGCCACGTATTTTATTGATTTGTTTTTTTATTTTTTTTGGCCTCATAAATTTAGTTCAACTTTGCCATATTTATTGGCTTATATATATATATAATTTTTTTTTTCTTGGGGTCCATATTTGCAGGGTAGGTTTGTTTACTCTCTCTATGCTTTGATCATGCACTTTCAGCTTCCATTTAATGTGAATATGAAAGTGTGTTAATTGATTCACCTACAAAAAAATAAAGCAAACATGTTTGTTATCTATGATTTGAATTTCTAATGAAGCCATTATTAGGTTGTTTGATTGAAATTTATTTAAGAAAACATAATCTTATCTCCAGTAACTAAAGAACAATTTATTTATTTATTTTTTAAATCTTGAATTCCATAGGTGACGCGCTCTCTACTGCTGAAGCTTGCCTTCTTTAATTGTAGGTTTGTTTAGTTGTTTTTTATTTACCTTTTGTTTTATTATCCTGTTACTGATTGCTCTTCAAATTTATTCAGCTTGATATTGCATTCTTAGATGTCTATACTCTATACTTTTGTGTCGTCTAGGTATATTGTTATAGTGATCAACTATATATTTTTTGCTTGCTCTTTACTCCATAAGAGAAAACCAAAAGTAATATTGCAACTTACTATTGTGTAGTATTACCAAATTCCTCTTATGCCTGATAAATCATGACGTTTAATAGCAAGGGTATTACTCCCTATAATTATTATGCATAGCCCAATCAAAGCAAATATTGTTACAAACTTTAATAGACTCTAGCACAATATAAAGCTACATATTTTTATAGTATTTATAGCATTGACGAGTTCTTGACATTGACATCCTACATGTTGGTTGTTTTATTCCCTTAAATGGCCATAGCAAAAAATAGCATTATGAAAACAGCTTTAGATGGACACAAATTTTGTCTCTTTTCTTGTTGGATTATAACGTTGAATACTCATTCTAATTACTTAGATTGTTCTGTAGTATCACCCTCTAATATTTATATATCTGTTCTTCATGTTTGAGGGACTCTACAAGGCGAAATTCCTAAGCATACGCATGCTTTATATTGGCTCGTTATGCTCTTGGAGTGCTCATCAGTCGACCAAAAATTCCACTTTCCATCCCACTCTCTAGAATTTGTATAAAATTTGAAGTTCCTTGTTATTTTGTAATGTACAAAATTTACTTTTGAATAAGCATAAATGTGAGCATATCTTGGTTTTTAGATTGCTGATTAACTTTTGCTTATATTGATGTGAAAAAGTTGTAGTGTAACAACTTCATTTGCTTTTTAAATAATTAGGGATTTTTTTTAATACATAAATTTTGAAAGGGATCCCCTGTTTTCGTATTAGATTCTCTAATTTATGCAACTAACAAGTGACATCCAAATATATTTCGACCAACTTATAAATTGTGTCATTGTTGGTCCTTATTAAGAAAAGTTAGGCATCATTAACATAAAGCTTTATTCCTACCCAACAATGCTTTAGCAATAGCCACAACAATATAGGGTTCATCATAATGTTTAATAAATCCTTCTAGACAATGGTGTAAAAGCTTATTTTGGTCTTTATCTTGCTAAAATACTAGCTTTGCACTTGTAGTCTGATACATAGCCTTGTTTCTCAAACCCTAAATATCACATGACGACTTGGTAAGTAACATTAGGCACATGCGCCGCACGTCAACCTTCCTAGTATTCTCAAACAAAGAGAGAACCATTCAATTTATAATTTTCAATTGCTATCACCTATATAAAAGTGGAAAAAATTCTCTTTATTTACTAAACGATTCAATTAAATCTGGATTGCTCATATCATGTGGGACTTATCAAAATATATGAGACTAACATGATATAAACGGTTGGATCATACATTGTAATGGAGAGGATCGTAATGAAACATATGACATTGTTTTATTGAATTCCATTTTACATATAAAATGATGGCGTCCTATCAATTTCAATGGAACGATCTTCTATTGTAGATTTCTTCATTTTGGGACCTCATAATTAATGGACATGTTGTTCATTCCACTATGTTTGGCACAAGGGATTTGAAAAGAGAGGAAAGCTAGGGCTTATTCATTGCTTCAGAAGCAAATTTGAGTTCCAGCTATTCGTTTGATAAAATTCTCAAAAAATTACAATTTCTAGGAGCACTTGAATTCCTACTTCCACTAGTAGGAATTGTCAATTCTTACTTCATTTTACTTTGTGAGATTGCTCAAGTTATATTCAAAATCTATATCTTTTAGCAAAAATAATTTTTAGGTATAATTCTCAGAAGGGCGTGATTATTTACACTGCGTTTTTTACTTTATATACACACTTGCTTTGTATACACAACTTTAAATTTTAAAAATCACACTTTTACTTTATACATATTCCATAATACATGAACTAACTTTAACCCTAACCTCAAAAAGTTCGGTACATTTGAACTAAACATATCATATTTGTTTAGTACATTATGACTGAACAATTACAAAAAATTTAGATGGTATGTCCTGAACAGCGTTAAAATGTTCAGTAGAAATGGTTTGAACATTTTAGATTTATTTGGTATGCCAAGTCTAAACCAACTGTGATTTACAAATAAAACTCAAGTTCTTTTTATGTGGAATAAAGCTCAGTATGACTAAACAATTGCAAAAAATGTAGTTGGTATGTCTCGAACATCTTTAAAATGTTCGGTTGAAACAGTCTAAACATTTTAGGTTTGTTCAGTATACCAAGCCTGAACAAAATGCAATTTACAAACAAAACTTAACAACTTTTGATGGAAAAAAACACATCTTTTCATCACTAAAAGCATTTGAATTGACCATCTATTCATCCATTGTTCAAAAAAATATAAGAAACACGAACAATAATTAATTTTTAAGAGATATTAATGGTTAGGGTTCGTGAGAGAGTAAAGATTTATGAATGGAATAAGGGTTTTTGAGTAAGGGAGTTTTCTTGATTATGGTTATGTGTGGTAGGTGTGTAAAGCAAATTTGTGTTTTTATTTAAATCATTTTATCCTTAATAGTTATTTACTTAAGGATAGAATAATAATAATAATTATTATTAAATGGTGTGTGTAAAAAAAAAAAAAAAAAAAAAACATGGTATAAATAGCGGCCTTCTCAGAAATTGATTACTTTAGGCCCAAAATATAGTTGGTAAACATTTAGGGACATTTTGCCATTTAAAAATAAATAAACGATTTGATCAAAATATGTATTTTTTGCTTAAGATGGCAAAAAGATAAAATGATTTTGGCAGAATGAGATTTATTTATTTTTAAGAATAATCAGTCTATGTCATTTTTTATGAAAACCGAAAGGGATGGGAAAAGGTCTTGGGGGAATTTCGAAAAGGTCTGAACCCTTGTTTTGTACAAATTCTACATAAGACCTCAAATCTTAAAGCTAATCCCTCTTCTTCCATAGATGTGAACCCTTGTATGCAGTAGCAGAGCTCATTAATGAAAATCGAAAGGCATGGGATAGCGAAAAGGTCTGGTAATTGTTTTTTTTTTTTAATTTGCTAAACACACGTACCACACAACAATGAGGGAGGAAGCCCATCGACAATTGTTTCAAGATGATGCCAATCCCATTATTTTTGGGCTACCAATCTTTTTTCTCTTTGGGTAAGTAAATTGCAGCACCCAAAATATGTAAGAGGGTGGCTGATGCTCTAGTAAAATATGACATAGGGCTTCCTGAGCTGGATGCTTGGGTTGAGGAACCCCCAAGCTGGTTTATACTAGTTCTGATGGGGGATAGTCCTCAAGAGATGTACAAACGTATATTTGACAATCAAATAAATTCTATTGTTTTGGCCAAAAAAGAGAAGCAAAATTCTAAATTGTCGAACAAGGGACATAACATACACGATTCTCAGTAACTTTTTATGTGACATAAATATTGTGAAACCCACGAGTTGAATGAATATCCTTTATATGAAGATCATGCATACCAAATATCACATTGATTGAGACATCAGTAGGCATCCAATCCAAAATTAGTATTTTTAGTAAAAAATCTCACATTTATAGATGAAGTAATCTCTAACCAACTTGATTTTTGGTGAGCATGACACATGATAGTAACATCTAACTAGTAAATCAATAAAGGTTTTGCAAAATAAGAAACATAAAAAGTGAATGAGATTTGTGTACAAAATTATGTTCCTGCTCCTAAACCTAAACTATATATTGAAGTCTATTTCAGTCTTTTCCTAAGTTTCTTTGAACATTTACACATTATACTACATTTCCATCACTTCTTTGACTCGATATCCAAATTTTATTCTCAATATTCTTCTTTGAAATCAATATTGAAGTCCTTGGCCATCTATACATTTCCCAAAGGAACAATATTTATTGGGTCCCAAATTTGATTTTCAGGAAACGTACAAAAAGTGGGGTGCTTACAGGTATCTGAGTTTTATGGGTTCATATATTTTTTATTAAAAAGGAAAATGATGGTCCACCATTTAACCTCATTATCTGAAACCTTTGGACAAAAATCAAGTTGTTACATTCCAAAATACTGCTCCCTACATTTCAACATGATCCCAGTCAATTGATCTGTCTTCAAAACCATATTGTGATGGTTGAAGCCTGTTTCGAGCCAATCTACTCATTACTGAAAGACCTGGAAAAAAAAAAAATAGAAAAAATAATATTAGATCAGGAAGATATAGTAGATAAAAACCTATTCAGTCATCAATTCCAAATATTCTGCAATAATAATTTCTAAAATGTTCCTGTCCTTGATAAATGGGCAGAACTGTCGATTAAGATCAATGGAAAGCCAATATTGCCCAGCAGAATTTGAAGAGGACCAAGTGGTGTGTCCCAAAGAATTAGTGGGTTCACATATTAGTGGCTAAACTTAAAAAAAAAGAAAAGAAAAAAAGAAAGGCTACATAAACCCAAAGGGCAAAGTTGAAGTATGTGACAATATTCATGCTTGGTTGATTTGTGTGTGTGTACACGCATGCACAGGTTTAATTCCGAGCGCCTTTTCAAATGGCATTAATCAGAATTACTCTTTGTACCCTGTTTATGTAAGCAACCGAGCTGATGACTTATCAAGCAACCTAATCGTAAGAAGGCCATTAGCCAATGTTGGTCCTACCAAGCAGGATCCAATAAGGGGTGGGCTACATGGGGTCCTAACCAATGTTGAGACTATATATGGGAAAATAAGTTATCAAATTTGACCTTATTATGTGCATGGATTATAAAAACATGCATGCATATATGTAATTATCTACTTATTAGTATATGAGTCGATATGGGTGAATATGATGCATTCAATTTGTACCTTCAACCATTCTGTAGAGAGCTGACCACCATCCATCCCTTGAAATTTGGTGCCGATTTAGCGACTCTTCAATAGCTTTGTCATGCTTCCCTTCCAAAACTCCCTGCAGAGTTATAACAGCATCCTTTGTTTTCCTGAGGATACTATTCTCATCTTCAATTTCTAACCGTTGAAGGTCATTCTGAGAAGAAGTGAGGCTAACAGCAAGGGCATACTGGGCAGCAGCAGTCCAGCGGGAAGAGGCCAACCATCTCCTCTGTCCATCTAGCCGCTTGGTATCTTCTCTGCCCGACTTGTTCTGTTCTTCCCCTCCAAGTACTAAGCTGCGTAAGTACTGAGCATTTGCAGCCCCTGTACTCTGAACCATTTTCGAGAAAGCACTTCCCTCATTTAACAGCAGTTCCTCTGGGGCATTATATTCCAGAACCTGAAAAGGCCGGCAAGGAAATTCTGACACATCAACAAATATTTCTTATACCAAAGTATGCTTGGAAATCTCTCTGTAGATTCGCAAGTTTGACTAATTCAAACTTGCTGTATAAATCCTTTTCACTTTTTCAGCTCTAGCCTTCATGTCCTCCCTTGCAACACAGGATCCTCTTAAAAAATAGCAAAAATGATATGAAAAATATGAGGCAGAAAATCTTTAAAAATGAAGGCATACCTGACCAGCATCAAGCAGAAGAATCCGGTCACAGTCTATGATGGTATTTAACCGGTGAGCAATAATGAGCATTGTACATGATTTAAATTCTTCTCGAATGGTTCTCTGAATAAGAGCATCAGTTCTAACGTCAACGGCTGCGGTTGCTTCATCAAGAACCAGAATCTTTGATCTTCGCAGCAATGCTCGAGCAAGACTTAATAGTTGCCTCTGTCCAACGCTGAAATTCTCTCCCGCCTCTGAAACCTTCGCTTGCCACAAGGAAGATTACTCTTTATTTAACAATTGAAATTTCTTTGAAGAGTTTCAAAGCAAAAGAATCAATAATAGATCAGGGCATTTCACCAAAAAAAGTAACAGATCAGGGCCTGTATGCATGGATATAAATAATAATAATAATAAAATTCCATTTTATTCCTACTGACTAAAATTGACTTCATTTTGTACAAACTGAAATTAAAATTTAAGTAAAAATTATGTATACAAGAAGGATCAGTTCTTGATCGTCTTCTTATTAAAAAAAAAGGATCAGTTCTTTAACTTCAATCAAAATTTTTAACAGCCAAATTAACAGTCAAATCAACAGTCGGGTTATTCAACTACTTCCTTTCTAAATAACTTTTGTACTCTTCAGACAGTTCCACTTATAAATCTATATATATATATATATATATATATATATATATATTATCACAATCTTTCCTTATATGCAAACTGGTTTCTGGTATAAAAAATAAAAATATCCTCTCGAAATGTTCGAGAGAGAACCACATCAGGGGATCAAGAGAAACTTCATTAGATCAAGCTAGCATGTTTAGCCTATGTGTTCGTTGATTTTTCTATTTAATAAATTGGCTTGGTATTCTTTTATTCAGATCAACCAATCCGATGAAGAAAGCTTATATTAACATATGTATGTATCTATATATATATATATATATATATATATATATTTATTTATTTATTTATTTATAGACATGTGAAATGTCAAATATAACAAAAATCAATTAATTCACGTGGTTGCTTGTTATAAATAAATTTCTGATGAAATATTTTTCGTTTCATCAAGGAATGCAAATAGATCCAGACTGTCTCATTTTATGGATCGGTAGAAGATCATGATTCAAGACCAGAGATTTTAGTTTATAAATCCAAACTGTAAAGCAGGTACTGGATACTTTTTAAAATAGATGTCCAGCTCCAAGCAATCATGACCAAAACATAGTGGTTTGGTTTTTTAAAGTTAAAGAAAGGGGGTGGGGAAAAGAAAAAGAGGCGGAGGGTGGAGATGAACATCTTATGAAAAGCATGTAGCAGTAGAAGTTAATGTACTTTAAATTCTCAACTATCTAATCGTTACGTCAATACCAAAAAAGCTATAAAAATAATTCTTCCACTCAAGTAGCTCAATCTTACAATGTTCTAGTGATTAAAGCAAATCGTCTTATAAGATCGTATCCCCTACTGATAATTGGAACTATGCTTAATTTTGATTGATCAACCAGAAGTAAAGGATTGGCTGCAAGGTAAACCTTTACAGCCCACATTATGTGCATTTCCAAAAATATTTGTCCCTCTTGTTGAAATTATGGCTCTTAGATATATTGGTAGCTTTTAGCTTGCCAAAAAACACTTTCAAAACCTGCATATCCGTATTCTTTTAAGAAGTCAGATTATTCTTGAAATATAGCATATATCATTCGAAGGATGGTAGGTATTTTATTCAAGAAGCTAATAGAGATACCCTTATTAATCATAAGTATTGGAATGACATTCAGGCTGTAGTTATTTTGCAGAACTCCCAACTCTTAGAAAAACAAGAACGTGGGATCCTCATACAGAACTGGTCAAGATTGTCAATCATGATTGTCGAGATAGTTTTCGGGTTATTTTGTAATATAGTCCAAGTACTAGAGTAATTATACTAAGAAACGATGGATAGAAATAAGTATGCTTAAGGTTAAGCACTCTAATTTCTTGAAAATCTCTCTCTCTCTCTCTCTAACGCACACACACAAACACTCTTAAACCCAAACCCTAAAATTCTTGCTTTTAGTATCAAAACCCTAAGAAAAATTAATAAGAAAGCTAGTCCGTGGTTGTGCCTTTTGTAAAAGCTTATCTTATCTTAGCCCAAAAATTTTTAAAAAGAAGGTGAAATTTTCTAATTTAAATCCAGATATATATATATATATATTAGCACGAGAAACTACTGTAATTGAAGTAGTTCCTATTGTTTAGTAAGACCAGTTCGTGGATGCTTCTTTAATCATTTCCAACATGTGAAAAATTCAGGAATACAATGGAGCCAAATTTAAGTCATACCTCACTCTATTTTAACTTTCATAATAGAGTACATCCTTATTTCAAACATTATAGATTTCATATTTGGAGTCAACTCTAGCATTTTTCCCTACATACTCACTAGCTCAATTGAATTAAAGGTAATGATGGACGTGGCCCACTAGTAAGAAAATAACATACAAGTTCATTGATGCAGAGGCCAATCAATGGGCAGCAACACGTGGGATGTTCAATAAAAAAAAATGGCATCAATTTGGTGACTAACTTCCAATGGAGAACTTCTAAACTACTGCAGATGTTTTATAATAAGGAGAAAATAAATACAGCTAAAATATCATCTGTGCATTGACAATTTGTGATGCAAAGCAATTTGTTCCATCACCCACATACAGCAAAGATCTAGTAAATAAAATTTGAGCATGTACCTCAGCATCTAAACCAAGAGAATTCCTCCTGACAACATCCTTCAAATGTGCCCTCTCTAAAGCCTCCCACAGGTCGGCATCATTATGTTCATTGAAAGGATCAAGATTGAATCTCACAGTTCCTAGACAAAGTAAACAAGTGTTCATTAGTACAGCACAGAACACAGACTTCATCAGAAGACCTCCGTTAATTAAAACATCGACTTTGAAACAGATTATTTTCTTATATAAAATACAGCTTTGTAAGTATGAAGGAAAATTTGTAATTGTTGCTTCAAATATGGCATAGTTATGTTTCAGATGCATATACCGTATGAGGAGCAAAAAGTCAACAATACAGATTATCAATCTGTTATTTTGTCTATTGAATAACCCAAAAGTGCACTGGTCATTAACTTTTGAACTTCTTCCCATTCTTCAACCTTTTATAAGCCATTAAAGTCCACCTTGTTTACCATTCAAAATTGCCTACATTTTCAGCCATAAATTATTGACGAAATGCTTTGATTTTGAAAGGCTCCGTATTCTTTTGTTTTTCAATGGATTATAGAATAAAATTAAGCTGCATTAGGCTGGCTTCCTTTAAAAAGCAAGAAAATATCTTCGCTCATCTAAAGCCAAAAAGACAGAACTTCCTCAAAATGGTTCTTCACCATTGTTTTAAAACAATATCAAGAATGAGTCGAAAATCCCATTTTGACCAAAAATTAAGTCAATAAGAAATTCACAACTAATTTAAAAATGGTTTAAAACTTAATATCAAACTCATAGTTACGCTCCCCTCCCACTATTAATTGCCATATTTAAATATTGGGAGCTGATCCAATTCCTATGCCCACTCTATAGGTTGGAGTTGGAGTGTTGGACTACGAATTCAAGGCACTCCAACTATGCTCCCAAATAATCACTTAATAATAATATGCCAAAAATCAGTAATAATATGAGTGTTGAAGTTGAAGTCGGGATAAAAGAAAATGTTTTAGGTCATCAACTATTAATCTCATTGACTTCTTTCTACAAGATTTTCTGAAAGAATGTACACATGTATACAAATGTAATAAATATATATTGCTGCCCTTGTGCTCCCACCCCACTCTCACTGTTGCTTGGGTTAACTAGGTCCAAAATAGGTGACAGCTAAGGAATTCTAGTTTTATCAATGAGAGCTGTTAAGTTTCCAACCTAAAAGCCTAAGCTATTAGGTGGAGGGTCCAAACAGGTATATTAAGTCATATCAAACATTTATATTTAAACGATGTGGGATGTGGGACTTCCCAACACTCCCCCTCACATGCAGGCCTAACAACACAACAATGAGCCTGTCACGTGGACAACAACAATGGACTTATGAACAAAATAAGCCCAACAACAACAACAACAACAACAACAACAATAATGGGCTCACAAATGAAATGGCCCAAGAACGACATGCTTTGATACCATGTTAAGTTTCCAACCTAAAAGCCTAAGCTATTAGGTGGAAGGTCCAAACAAGTATATTAAGTCATATCAACGATTTATATTTAAACGACGTGGGATATGGGACTTCCCAACTTTCAAATAGGCTCCACTTTTGCATTAAAGATTAACATATGTTGGAACAACAAACATGCTTGAAATAATATATGATAATAACAGACAAAGAAGAACCATAGCAAGTCAAAATATCTGGAAACCCAAAGAAGGGTTGGCTAAGTAAATTCCACCATCATCCCAACCAAACCAAGATTGCATATGGATTGTGCATACCTGAGAAAAGAACTGGTGATTGTGGTATAATACCAAGAACTTTACGAAGATCTGCCAGTCCAAACTTCGCAATATCGTAATCATCAATCAAGATTCTTCCTCTTTCCAGTTCTACAATCCGAAATAAAGCATTGAGCATGCTTGATTTCCCAGCCCCAGTCCTTCCAACTATTCCCACCTTGTCACTGGGAGAAATTGTGAAGGACAATCCATGCAGGACTGGAGGAAGTTCAGGCCTATAACGTAGGACAACATCTTCAAACCTCATGGATCCCGATGAAGGCCACCCAGGAGGGGGGCGGTTGCTCTCTATTATAGATGGAGCCTCAGAAGGCAACTCTATATATGTGCCAACCCTCTCAACAGCATTTAAACTATTCTCAGCCAGACTTGCAAGTCTCAGTACTCCAGTCAATAATCCTGTGATATTTAAAGTATAACTGAGAAGGAGACCCATTGTAGATGCAAATGCCTCCTGGTTTTCTGCCCTTCCATTTTGCATGACTGCAAAGGTTGCTGTAAGCCAAATCATGAGGCCTCCCAATGTTTCCAACCTGATTGCTAGCCAGCGATTTGCACTCATGGTCACAAGGGTGAATCTGATATTGTTGTCCATTGATTTCCCATTAAAGTCGGCCATCCGATCATAAGCTTTGTATGCACGAATGGTTGACAGGCCATTAAGTGCTTCTCCAAATTGTGCGTAAACAGGAGATCTGCTAATGGAATCCAAGCGTTTTACTTCACGGGCTGTGCTCTGTAATAAAAAAATAATGCTTACGTGGAGAAATATTTGTCAAACGAAAAGGGAATCAATAAACTAAACCTATCATCTGGAGCTGATAGCAACTTCAAATAAATATTGTAAAATCGATATGTTAACGTGCATATAAGGCAAAATTTTTTTTAAAAAATCTAAAACGAATGAAAGACACAAAATTCAATTATATAACTTTCGCTTACCTGATAATATAGATAAGCTGCATAAAACAAAACCAAAAGTGGCATTATAGCCCACAAGGACATGGTGCTCACTATTCCTATCAACACAAAAGTTGAAAGGAGCTGCGATACTTGGCCCAAAAACATATTCACTGTCATAGCAACATTTCGATCTATGTCACCTATATCCTTTGCAAACCTATTGATAATTCGGCCGAGTGGATTGGTATGGAAGAAGACCATTGGAGCTCTTAATACAGATTGAAGCATAGCATCATGCAACCTTTTGGCTGCATAAAGACTTGATAGGATCAACCAATATGAATTTGTTAACGTCACCAAAACCTGGATCCAAAAGGTATAATGAGCTACAAGATTTGATAAATTAAATCTTTTTTTTTCCTCCCAAAATCCAACAACTTATGCATTAAGCAAAAATATGCCACTTTTTCAAACATTGGAAAAGAAGGCACCAAAGCTATACAACAAAGAGTGGCATTAAAATTAAATCATGCAAAGGGACAAATCACTTGAAAACATGGTGTCAAAGTTCCATATGTTTCCATCAAACCGTCCAAAATGTTTCCATTTCCGGGGTGACTGATTTCAAATTTCCATTGTTTCCACCACAATAGATCAAGGTCGTTTCGATGAGTGTTTGAGTTTCTTTAGTGTAAGAGAGCCGTTTAACAATAAACTCTTGTATTGCTGCCAATTTTGCAAACCATGTACATGGGATTTGAGTATTTGATCTATATTTTGAGTTATTTTACACTTAATATTAATTTCTTTTTAAAAAATTATTTATTGTCTAGTCCACTTTTTATTAAAGTTCTTTTTTTTTAATTTATAAATTTCCAGTCTAAAAAAGCCTAAGTTGTTGGGTGGAGGGCCCAAACAATTATATGAAGCCATATCAAATTCAATATTTATGCAATGTGTGGAATGTGGGACTTCCCAACAACTCCCTCTCACATGTAAGCCTAATAAGATAAGAATGAGCTTGTCACGCGGACAACAAAGACAGGCTCACAAATGAAATGGGTCCAAGAATGGCGTGCTCTAATTTCATGTTAAGTTTCCAACCTAAAAGCCTAAGATGTAAGGTGGATAGCCGAAATAGGCATATAAAGCCACACAAATTCAATATTTAGACGATGTAGAATGTGGGACTTCCCAACACATCACAAATTACTAAATCACATAAATGCATAAGTTGATTTAGTAACATAAAAAATTTCAACTTGGATGTCATGGTGTTTAATATGATAGTGAACTTGAAGCTTTCATTATAGATGTTCGATAACCTGCACTTGAAAAGTATCGTTATATTTAATAGTTTTAGTTTATGGTAGCGTTTAATCCAGTTCCACACTAATATTTTCAAATTTAGGCAAATGTAGACTTAATCATTTTTTAGACTTATCTCTGTAAATAATAAATTGGCCATTTTTATGTTTTCAAGTGTTCCCATGCATTCCCCATTTTTTACACCATTCCCACTGCATTCCCTTTCTGTTTCTTGATTGACCGAAATAATTAACTTAAATACCATGCTTGGACAACCCAAATTGAAATTTTAAGACAATAATCCAACTGAACACATACCTGACCAAATGATAGAAGAGCATAGATCATATTGTAGTAACCAGGCCCATAACTCTTAAAACTGCTTTGATCTGTCCAATAACTTAACCATGTGCTACTTGAAACTCGTAGACCTTCGGTTAGGAAATAGCACATGAAGAGTATCATTACTACCCATAGGCCTCCTAGAGCATTCTTATACCTACAGAAGAAAAGCAGCATATAAATTAAAAAGAAATGAAAGAAAGAAAGAAAAGCAGTGTAAACAGAATCAAAAATTGATTTCATCATACATCAGGTAAGGTCTGGTAAAATATGAAATGAGGGAACAGAGGAAAATGCACTTAGCTTTTCAAAATACAAAAATCAAACCTACAGCCATTGAAAGAAGATCAAAGAAGACAGTCCACTTAGTAGCAGGGCCCACCATTTAATGGTCAAACCTTTGAGATATCTGATTTCAATAATCACTGAAACTGCACAACCATAGCCACCCAAAATCTTTTGGATGATACAAAGCACAGGAAAGAAGAATCCACTGAGCAAGTTATTACATTCATCCGACCATAATTCCACAACAACAAACCTTGAAGGAAGGAATCATCAGATGGTGTGCCCCACCCCCTTTATGAGTGCACCATGTCTTAAATTGAACTATTACAGGATTGTCTTCATGTCTTAACCAGGGTCTTAAAAATCGTTGGTATCGAAGATATATCGGCGATATATCGTCGTATCGACACTAAGCGACACGATATCCTCATGCGATATGTAAAACACAAAGTATCGAGAGATATATCAACGATATTGCGATATATCATCACTTATCGAAGATATCGCGACTAATCGAACTTACCGTCAGTTTTCTGCAGTTTATCGGCGATATTTGGTCGACATACCGTCGATATATGGACGGTATATCGTCGAATATCTTCAAGGCAGCCTGCTTTCAGTTTTTTCTTCCCACCGGCATCTTTGCCACCATCACAGAAGAAGAAGAAGAAGGAAGAAGAAGACGACGAAAGGCTAACATACCTGCTAGGCTGGCCATGCCATCGTTGTCGTCCACTGGTCGTCGTCGAACCCCCTAGGCTGCCTGCTTGCCTCCCGCCTCTAATTGCTTAGCCTTTCTTTCCTTTTTGTCGGTGGAAGGAGGTCCTGACCTATTTTAATTACCCCTTTCCCTTTTGTTTGTCTCATTATCTCATAAAGCTTTTTTTAAATTAAAAAAAAAAGCTCCGAGACCCCCTCATAAATTCAGTCATAAGACTCATAAGTCATAACACATGACTTTATTCTTTCTTTCTTCCTTTTCTTTTCTTTTCTTTTTTTTTTTTTTTTTTTTAAATTTTAAGTTAAAGCAAATACAATTTTATATATATATATATATATTATTTACATTTTTATCCTTAACTTTGTGACCTTTTAAAAATGTCCTACTCATTTTTATGTTTATTTTAGTTTAGTTATATATACATACATACATGAGTCCGGTCCTACAAGGACATGTTGATGTAAGTTACGTCAACACTATGCATTGGGTGTTGTACCATAGGCATGTATGAGTTATACATGAAATGGCCAACCTATTGTCGTAATATTACCAATATGGATAGGCAAAATAGGGATAGAAATGATGATTTTGAACCACCAAGGATCTCCATATGGTATTAAACTACTAATGTAAGTATATGAGTATGTAAGTATGTAAGTGTTTATTGTGTAAATGATAAATATTTACAAATTTTAATCTCATATGACATTTTGATGTTATATTTGCATGAATTTCTATTATTTATTTTCTCATTGTATCACACTATTTATACCCTACACAACACATACTTGTGCTATACACATTTAAATTGCAATTTTTTGACTAATGGTTTTGTGATGGAAATTTCTGGTTCTATGAGGGTATAGATATGATGCTTCGGTTTTTTTTTTTTTTTTTGAAGGAAATATTTTCCTTATTGATGTACCTTTGCCCTTTGATATGTAATATATTTCCTTTTCTATAAAACAAAAATAAAGAAAACGCAGAAGCATAAAATATGGTTTGCATATAGTTTAGAAAAAGCAAAGAGAAGCACTACTATCCCATTTTTAGTGGTCACTTCAACATAAAAAGGCTATTACCCAGTGTTAGTCCCGCTAAGTGTGGTCTTGGGAAAGGGTGAGCTGAAAACGATCCTACCTTTGCTTTTTACTAGAATGTAGCCACTCTCAAGACTTGAACTTGTGCCTTCGCTCAGTAGCCCAAGACATTCAGCATGATAGAGTGAAGAATTAAGTAAAAGGAATCACAACAATCCCCGAATCAAATCAAATCTTCTTCTCCTGCTCTTATGTTTAAGTGAAATTATTTAGGTTTTAAGGTTCGTTGACATTAAGGGGGTAACTTACCCCTTGGTTCAAAGAAAAATCATGGAAACTTATTTCTTTCAACAGACTCAACTGACGTAGATTTGAGGAGTCTAACTTAGATGTTTTGCTTTTTCTTTTCTGTTTTTTTTTTTCCTCTTTTTAATGGTTGACGTTCGTTTTATATGTTGGGGTGCTTCAGAGGTCATACAAGACCGACTATATTTCCCAGAGGATGATTTGCATTCATGTTTGTTATAGATGTCACTCTAGATCAGAAAGATAATAATAAAATAAATAAATAAAAAGTGGATATATAAGTTATTTCAGGATAAGAATAAAACACCAAACTTTGTTACCTTGTCAAAACTTTCAAACTGACAACACCTGTTTCCCGTTCTTCCTGCTTGATAAGAATAGATTTGCCTTCTTTTGGTTTATTTGCAGGATTCAAAGTTTTTGGCAAATCATTCGGCACCCCATTAGGAACAGGTTTTGAATTCTTCTGATCTATGTTTTCACCATCTTCCTTTACTTCCACATACTCTTCCATTTTTCCTGCATTTTCCATTAGTTTTTGGAAAAGCATGCCATTATTAGATAGGTCCTCAAAGGTTCCCTCCTCTTTCACCATACCTTCATGGACAAGGATAATTTTGTCCACCTGTGAAAGAAAATGTAGCTGGTTTGTAACGAGAACTCTGGTTTTCCCTCTTAATTCTCCGTTGATGCATTTATCAAAAACCTGGAGACGATTGGCACTGCAAATTAGACCAGTATAAAATAAAATCCAATAGTAGTTCAATAATCAAAGGTTCAATAGCCAAAGATGGTCATAGTCACAAAGAAAACTAAAACCAGGACATCTATAACAAATTCAAAAGTAGAAATGGAAAACATATATACTCATATAATTACTCTGCACTGGCTTTCACTGAATAACACATAAATATATGTGTGTGTGTGTATATATGTATATATTTATATTTTAATGTATATATGTATTTATGTAGAGAGAGAGAGGGAGAGTAACATTTTGGTATAAAGCTTCCATGAAAGTTTTTCAGGTACTTTTTCAAGTTCACTGTGGTCTTGCCATACTAGCCCCTATGTTTCTTCCATCTCCATTCTACTTTCCACCTTGTAAGTAGTGGACTAGTGGTAACTCATACAGTTAGAATTCTCACCAATTCATGGAGTTGTAGTATTACACTGTTATCTTTCCTACTATATTATCCAAACATAAACTGGGGTATAGCCATTTATATAGTGTATTTGTGTGAGATTATATGATACATAACATCACAAATTGAGGAATGTCACTTCAGAATTCAAGGAAAAAAAAAGGTTTAATATAATATCTATATATGTACAAATGCCATACCCATTTTCTATAGCGCACGTGTAAGTTTATATGATACATAACATCACAAAGTGACATCAATATAACATCTATATAAGTACAAGTGCCATACCTATTTTCCATAGTGCATGTGTTTGTAAGATTATATGATGCATAACATCACAAATCAACGAATATCACTTAAGAATTCAAAGAAATAAAACGATCATCATAAAATCTATAGAAGTACAAATGCGTACATGGAAAAATTAGAACAAGTTTAGGAGATAAATACAAGGTACCCACAAGATGCTCTTCTGGAAACTTTCCATGAGGATGGCGCTCTCTCTCTCTCTCTCTCTCTCTCTCTCTCCCCGCACACATGCATATATATTAACCTTTCTATTTCATATAATCTTGGGCTTTGGAGCCAAGCCTACAATTTGATATTTTGATCCTAAAGGCAAATGTAGGGATCCAATCTAGAATCCTGATGCTTAAACTTGACCAGGAAATTTTTAAGACAAATCATATGGGACCATGTGGCTGCAAACATGAAAATACATTATAATAAATCATTTTCAGCTAAAAGTAGAATGTAGGAGCAACAAGAAAAACAGGGAAATGATTACCTGTCGACCCACATGAGCATCTAGAGCACTTAAAGGGTCATCAAATATGTAGACATCAGAATTAGAATACAAAGCCCTAGCCATGGAAACTCTTTGCTTTTGTCCACCACTTATATTTACACCTCTTTCACCGATTTCAGTAAGATCACCACCCTAATAAATAAGCATTTGAGACAGATAAGAAATTCAGGTCCACAATCATTTGACAACGTGAGACTAATGCAAATTTCATTAGAACTAGCTAAATGATGTAACTTTGTGAAAACACATACAGGAAGTAAGTCAAGGTCATGCTGCAATGCAGTCACATCTATTGCCTTCTCATATCTTGATGCCTCATAGACAGATCCAAATAATATGTTATCACGTACCTGTAAAGATAAAACTTTGAAGGCCATTCACAAGATAACAAGCAGAAAGAATATGACTATTCGTTTGGTCCAACCAATAACAATCCACATTCTGCCCACAACATTTTTAATTTCAAGTAAAAAATGAATTTATCATTTATGTCAATATGGTTACAATACCACAGAATTGTGAGATTGGTTATAAACCTCAGTAATTCTTGAAATGCTAAGATCGTTAACCAAGACACTATCAATACAGAATATAAGAATGCAGTAACTCACAGTCGCATTGAAAATCCATGAAACTTGTGGGACATAAGCAACTGTTCCTCTAATAACAACACTTGAATCTGCCATTGGAGGAAGTTCCCCAAGCATTGCCGATATAAGTGATGTCTTTCCTTCTCCAGTACTGCCAACAATTGCAACTAAGCTACCAACTGGTATATCCAGATTAATATCTGACAATGTGGGCCTCTCTGCCTGGAATAAGAAATCAGGAATATCAATAAAGACTGGTCTACAGAAAATTCTGAAGAAAAATTTAGAAGTATATCAAGTAACAGGAGTATATCTTGACAAAATAAACTTCCATATAACCAACCAATGTTTTTAAGGAATAACCAGTGTCTGATGTGTGAGTACAAAGTGGGCCATACAGCAAGGATTCTTCACTTAAACTGTAAATCATCATACTTTCTTTCCATTTTCTATTAACCATTTACTCATGATACCATTATTTAATTAACCTTTTCTTTGGCTCTTAATGAAAGCCATACCAGAATGCACAACCATGTTAACTACGATGTGATTCATCCATTTCTTTTTGGTTCTAAATGAAGTTGATTCATTTTGAGCCAACTCAAATGTTTCAAGACAGAACATTTTGCTACCTTCAAAAATATATTGGGATGCTCTTTCCCCCCTCATTTTCATTTTGGTTACAGAAGCATTGAGCTAACTCACCTTTAAGGCAAAAGAGGAACATTTTTTGGGAGGTTTTAGAGTGAATGGGGGTGGAGAGGAAGGGGGTGAAATATCCCATTTGCTATTTGCAGATGATGCTTTGTTTTTTTGTGAAACCAGCGACGATCATTTGAGACATCTTAGAGTGGTTCTTCTTTGCTTTGAAGAGGTTTCAGGTTTAAAGGTTAATATTGGGAAAAGTGAGATTATTCCCGTTGGCCATACTGTGAATATTGAAGCTCTTGCCAGTTGCCACGAATTTAAATTGCAAGGTTAAGAATTTGCCCATTACTTGGGCTTCCTCTTGATTCACATTTAAAGGGAGTAAAGTTTGAGATCTGGTTCTTGAGAAGATTGAGAGAAGACTTAGTGGATGGAAAAAAGGTTATCTTCCAAAAGAAGGCAAAGTGGAAACTCACTCTGATTTGTAGTAGTCTTGCTAGTATTCCAAACTATTATATGTTCACTCTCAAAATTCCAAATTCAGTGGCTCATAGGATTGAAAAGCTCCAAAGACATTTTTTGTGGAATGGCATCAATGGTGAGTTCAAGTTTGATCTTGTTTTTTGGAAGACAGTGTGCTTACCGAATGCGAAAGGAGGCTTGGGCATTAGATCTATGGTGAATATGAATCAAGCGCTTCTTGGTAAGTTGATTTGGAGATTTGCTCAAGGGGATCAAGGCTTATGGAGAAATGTGATTATTTGGAAATATGGGATTAAGGAAGGGGGGCGGTGGTCTAAAGAATATAGGAGATCGCGTGGAATGGGACTTTGGAAGGCAATTATGCAAGGGCTTGGAAAATTTTTGGAGGTTCAGTTTCAAGGTGGGGAAGGGGAGATAGGATAAAATTTTGGAAGGATGTTTGGTGTGGTAGTACTTCTCTCATTGAGGAATTTCCACAATTGTATGGTCTTGCGGTTAACAAAGAAGCTTGGGTTGGGGATTATATTGAGGATGGAGAGGGAGGATTTCATTGGAATATTACTTTTTGTAGAAAACTCAATGATTGGGAAGTGGAGAATGCTTTGATTTTCTATCATACATTATACAAGTACAAGATTTCATTACTAGAGAATGACAACTTGTTATGGCATCATGATCCCAAAGGTTTACTCTCAGTGAAATCTTATTAGCTTTTTTTGAGTTCCAATGGGGAAGTATTTCATCCAGCTGATAGAATTTGGATTTCTTCTATCCCTCCAAAAGTGGCTTTTTTCACTTGGTTGGTGGCCTGTGGAAAATGTATTACAGTCTTACTATTGATTTCTAGACTAGAATGAGATGGGAGCTACCCAACAGATGTATTATGCGTAAAGAGGCAGCGGAAATGAAAGATCATTTCTTTATTCATTGTAGTAGCGAGAAGTTTATGGGATTTGATTTTTCATCTTTTCGGAGTGAACTGGGTTCTTCCTTCTACCACTCACGACACTATTGTTGGTTGGTGGTGTAGAGGAGGCCAAAAGGATACTAAGGCAGTGTGGACGATGGTTCCTCATACACTTTTTTGGTGTATTTGGAAAGAAAGAAATTCAAGAACTTTCAAGGAGGTGGAAAGGAACTATGTGGAGCTCAAGTCTATTTTGATTAATTATCTCTATTGGTGATTTGGTGGTTTAGTAGCTATAAGGGTAGTTGTTACATTTCTTTTTTAACTTTCATTGACTCCCATAAGTTTTAGTTGGGAGTGGCGCTGTGGGGGTTTGTTGTTTCCCCCATTTCGTTGGTCCCCTGGTTTTGTTATAGGGAGGCCAAGCTTTTCACTTGTATATGTCTTATGTATGAGGGTTAAGCCCTTTTGGTTTCAATACATATCATTACTTCATCAAAAAAATATATACATATAGGGAAAAAACAACATATATGAGACATCATTTAATACACTATAGTGACAAACAGTAATGATACAAAACAACAAAAAGTGACAAAACTAGGATGATTACATTCTGCAGTTTCTGACTCTTTAGCACAGAACAATCACAAAGTATAGTTGTCACCTATAATTCCACGCCAAAATATGCCTACATCATAATACAATCCATGAAAATCCAGGCCATGCCCTATTACAACCATTATCAATTTATAACTGAAAAAAAGCATCATAACCAGTATAGACTGATATAAAATAACTTTTATATCGAATCTATATTCTTATTATAGACTGCATTATTGAGGGTCTTTTTTAGCATATGCAGCCTTGCAATAAGGTTGGGCATTTTCCAAGCAATAAATACATTAACACATAAATAAATGTGTGTGTGTGTCTGTTCTTTTATTCATTTTCTAACACAATAAGGTTAAAAAGTAGACCTTTGTGTCCCATGAAAAGTATCCATTCTTAATTGAGATGGCTGGGAGTCCTGGATCATGAGGAGGGTTTGGTAGAAGAATTCTCTCTTCAGCTAAGAATAGTTCCTCCAATCGCTTTAAGGAAACATTTGCATTTACAGCCTGTCAAAACAAAGCAGCATTAGAAGATGAAAAAACAATAGAATCATTTTGAGTATTTTCGTATATAACTAAACTACATGTCTACATTAGAACAACTAAATGAGGCAAAGAATGTAACTGACACAAGGTATATAACACTAGAAAAGAAACGAAATGACCACATAAGGCAACCAATTTCCATAATAAATTTACTTAACTAATAGAATGAACAATCAAGTTAAGAAAAATTATAGTTAAATTTCCAACCTACAAGCCTAAGCTTATAAATGGAGGGCCCAAACAAGTATATGAAGACATGTCAAACTCGATATTTAATCGATGTGGGATGTGGTATATTTCCAACAATTATCATTAGTATTATTGATAGGAAACAAAAGAAATTTGCTAGAAAAGGAGAAGATACAAAACGATTAGCATTAAAAAAAAAGGTACAAATGTAAAGCCTTCCAAAGCATACTAAAAGGCGTCAAGGAGGGCGGAAGTGACCCCTAAACTCCTTGAGGAAGTCCCCCCTTCAGTTGTGAAAAACTATCTGACATTTTTAATGATTATTATTCATCCTTTCTCCCAATAAAACAGCAAACAAGAGCACCTTAAATGGAGCTCTGAATGAAACTGCTTGATAACTGATAAGTTACATTTGAGACTTCGAAATGCTATATGAACAGTAGCATTAACGGCAAAATAAAAAGGACATTAAAGAAAAAGAAAAGCTGAGGAGTAGAAGCACACTGAAAAGGATTTTATGAGGCCCACAAATAAAACATGGAAGAAATTTTTATTTGAGTATACCACATCAGCTAATATAAAAGAGCACAAAATAGCAGAATACACTAAAACTCCAGCAAAACTAGTACTTTCAATGGCTGTTTGGCAGAAACCAACCCATTAGAGTTAACCACTCCAGAAAGAGATGCCAAAATTTTCAAAACTTGAACAGTGAAATCATGATTGCATAATCTGCTTGGACAATGTAATCTGCAGGTGTAGGAATAGCCAGCAAAATGGAGTTCTTAGCTCTTCCAAAGCGACAGAGTGAGTGCGTTTTTCTCAGTTCTTAATTAAGGGGGAATTCTTCCATAGTCATTGATGTTACTCTGCGAAAAGGTAATACCCATTGCTATACCTATTACAAGCATATAAATAGAGGACTAACCCTTAACATTAGGAAATTAACTCTAATATTAGGAAACTAACACTAATAACTCTAATATGACTAAAAGACTAAACTACCCTTACTAAACATAAATATTACATTGCAACCCCCCCCTCTCTCTCTCTCTCTCTCTCTCTCTCTCTTCAAGCGTAGATGCTAGCCCAGAAAGCATCAAGAATTTGTCAAGAAAAACCAAAAAAACAAGTAGAGGTATGACACATCGTAAAGAAATCTGCAAGCTCTCTAAAACACACAAATAACCAGCTCCAAACTTGGTCCCAATTTGCTTCCTGGACTTCCGATCCTGAAGAAGAACTGTGCAAACCTGAGTAAATAGTAGACATAGTAGAAGCCTAAGGCTGATTCACAAAAGAAGAGTCAAGCATGGATTGAAATGGCTCAAACATAGACTATAATATAGAAGTCACACTCAGATGCTGCAGGAGGACAGAGGGAAGGCTGATAAGAGGGCAGAAGAGCAGACTGAAAAGAAGAGTATATGTACTGTGCTGCAAGTTTAGGACATGTATTCTTCCAATGCCCTCTCTAACGGCAAAAACTACACTCATCAATACCAACCCCAGGCTTTGGCTTTCTAGTAAACATGATGAAGAATAGCTCCACGAAGCGGTTCAAACTGATCATAGAAGGCCATAAGAAAGTGGCTCATCCTTTGCCTTTCCCTATAATTAATATGACTATCCAATCGCTGCAACTCAATTGGCTCCATGAGTACCAACTAATCCCTATTACTGGTCATTTCATTATAGAATTCTTGTATGGATATGTCCTTTTGCAATGCCCCACGAATAGAAATCTCCAATTCATATTGTTATAAAAAATTCAACGCCAAATAAATACCTGCACATAGTCCCAAACTTTCTTGACCGTGTCACATTTGGAAAAATTCTAACCAATACTTGGTTCCAAAGAGTTGTGCAAAACCAAGTGAGAACATGTACATTCTCCATCTCCCACTTTGCAATTTCTTTATCAAACCCATCTATCCTAGGATTAGAAGGACGAATTTCAGTACAATTGACATAACCCCAACATCCTCCAACAAGTAGAAAATTCTTCATCACATTGGATCAATAGAAATAATTTTCTCCTGTCAACAAATACTAATCACTTGTAACTTATCGACTATAATGAGTAACAATCAAACACAAACCAAACACCAAGCTATGACTAACGCTGGAGCCAAAAAGCAATGATCAACAACTAATTCAACTAAATAATAATACTAATATAATCCAATAGCCAAACGGGGTTTAAAAGAGGAAGAGGACATAATGCTATGGAAATTGTAGGGCCCTTAGCTTGTCAACCTATTTGACTAAGTCAACAGATAATAAAAAGAAAAACTATGGGTACTATAACTACTGCGATGGATTTGATGGGTGTGAGTGTGATGAGGTCGGATGGGGTCGATGGGTTTCTGATGGTGATAACGATGCACAAAGGATGCGACAATGCTGGAGTACAAAGAATGCGACGACTGCTAGATTGAATACCCAGGGCCGGATCAAGGCTTAGGTATGACCACTGTTAGGATGATTGTAGATCGATGGTGAGAAAGCTAAGAGACATGAGTGGTGCAATCTCGAGTTACTGTGACTGATTGTGGCTAGGGCTTGCTTGAATGAAGACAAAGAACGATGCAACTGGTCTGTGAACACTCGACTTGGCTTGACGATCTTCTAATGTGCACAACAGATGAGAAATGAAAGAGAGAGATGCAACAAGAGCAACAGAGAAGGATGAGGGATAGGGTTTGCTAGTACGATAAATTTGTTGAAACTTGCAACCTATGAAGCACGAACACAGATACGGATACGGGATACGATACAAATACACCGATTTGGCATATTGCAAAATATGTAAGAAACAATCATTTGATATGGCTGGGATACGTTAATGGATAAATATATTCAGTCTAAATCATCAATAATAAACATTAAAAAAAAAGTATGAAAATAAAAATAAAAATTTAGAACATCTAAAAAATCAATTAATATGAAAGAATAAATATCCAAAAAACACATCCATAACCATCAACTACGCTCATCATTCATAAATAAATAAATAAAATTAAATACCCAAATGACATCAACATTACAAAATAACCATTTAGCTCATCTTTTTTCTTTTTTCTTTTATATATATATATATATAAACCATTTAGCTCTATTGCTCTACAATGGTTACCCTAGAAAAGAAATAGAGTGGGAAGAGAACAAAGATGAGAGAACTAAAATGGGCTTATTGTTTCAATCAAAGTATAAGTATAGTGTATTTTTAAAATTTTGATTTAAACCCTCATTTATTTTAAAAAATAATTACAAACTAACCCTAAATGAATCCTTTGCATATCTGAGGCGTATCCATATCCGATGGCAGTGGCATTGTTTGTTATTGTTTTGATACGTTCAAAGAGTATCGGATAACTCTCGGATACGTGGGGAGTATCCTAGGCGTATCAGTATTCGATATAGATTGGTTAGGGCTTTTGAAGTATCTACGCTTCATAGGTTTCGGCTGATTGCAGAACCTTAGTGCGATGGTCCTGTCAAGGAGAGAAGATTGCGAACAAGGGTTATAATACAAAAGAAAATTAGATTAGAGAGATGCAATTATGCTATGGGTTGGTTCGAATGGTGTGAAGATGTCGGCGAGAGCTTGTGACTTGCTGGGATGGTCTTGACTGCAATGAAGGCAGAAGAAGGTGCAATCGTGACTACAATGGGTTATCCAATGGCAACTGCTTGGGCTTGTGACTACAACTACGACAAGAGAAAGGCTTCACAATGTGAAGAGAGATGCTTGCTCATGTGGGTTGTGCTTCACAAAGATCAACAAGGTGTGATGCTATGGTCTGCGACTAGAGCTATGGGGTTGTGATTAGTGTTGGGTGCGATTGAGATGCTTCACAAGAAAGAGATGCAGTAGACAAAGAAGGAGAGGAACTTCATGGTAAAGACATGCACTATAGAAGAGAAAAATAGGTATGGAAGCCCTTAGGCCCTAAGGAGAAGGTGTTATTGCTATGGAGGGAGAGATGAGAAGAGGTATGGCTTCGATACCATGTTACTTTGCAAACCGGTAATTCACATTGATATTAAAAGACCTATTACAAGCATATAAATAGAGGACTAACCCTTAACATTAAGAAACTAACACTAGTAACCATAATATGACTAAAAGACTAAACTCCTCTTACAAAACCAAAATATTACATCTCACATTAGAGGAATAGACACTTCATGCGCAAGATTTTGGATTGTTCATGAGTCCTCTTGGAATGCCAAATGTGCTAATGAGGAACCTGACTTTCAGGCCAAGAGGAAGCATTTACTCTCAGTTCTTTAGAGGACACTTTGACCCTCCTTGAGTAAGTTGTTGGGCTTCAACGCCCTACAGTTTTTTTCCCTTTCTCTGTGTTGCTGTTATTCTTTATGTTCTTTGTGACTTATGTCTTCTTTTTTTTGGCAGGGGGTAGAATTGTATCTTACGTGTTTCATCCTCCTCTATTTCTGTAATTTTTCTTTTTAATAAAATTTGTGCTTCCTACCAAAAAATAATTAAACAAAAAATAAACTACTAAAGCTAGCTCCGTGACTCAAAATTGAGAAAACCCATTATTGCAAGAACTGATTAACAAAAGTGATTGTTTAGATTCAAGTCAAAAATAAGACTGAGAAAGACAGAAAAATCTTTTCATGTTAGACAACCACAACAATATAAGGAGCAAAAACTAAAATAAGCAGCCCAACAACAAACGACAACAATGACAATAATTTTCTATCCTCTATGTGCAAAAATGCAATTTAATATATCTCAGCAGTATGTGAAACTACAATAGGCACATGACAGAGGCAATAAATATAGAACCTGAGTTATTATATTAGGAAGCATGAAGAGAGGAAACCGCAGCACTGCAAACAGAGAAAGTGATGTAAATGCCCTCGCAGGTGTCAGATCCCCTCCAAGCAAAGTGAACATCCCAAATGAAATCACAGTCACCACAACTGGTATGCTGTTTAGCATAAAGCTATTAAACTGCAAAACAAGGGAAAAAGGTCAGGAAAACAATGTTATGGGTAAAATGCAAAACAAGGGGAAAAGGTCAGGAAAGCAAAAACCAAACAGTGTTATGGTCCCATGGTCGCCATGATGAAGATTGATATCCATAGAGAAGGGTAAATGTAGAACACTATCAATAACTCATGATCGATATACATCACATAAAATTCATGTTCAGAATTCTGGAGTATAAAATGGATAGACCAGCATTGTAATGAATATAGCCTCAAATTCTCTTTATTTATCCTAACCATCAATCATTATTTTATTCTACCTTAAATTATGAGTGATCAACTTGTAATTGTTGGCAATATCACCAACTGTAGTCTACGTAACAGAGACACTTTAATTTTTACAGTTTTGCTATGTCGTAAGGAACAAGCACTTGATAGTATCCTGCATTTAATTCTGCTTTCCGAATGTTGTTTCAGAAATAGAACCTTAAAATCTGATACGACACTTCGTTAGTGTCCTTGTCTTTATTATAAAGATTCTAGTCATTGGATTCCACCTAATAAGAATTGAATTAAAATTAATTTTGCTGGTTCAGTGAAAAATAAGAACAGTGCCTCAGGGAACCATTTTTAGAGATGATAGTGGTAGACCATTTATTACGCAAATTGTTTGGATTAATGACCATGTTAAAGTTCCAAAAGATAAACCTATTGTGTTAATAAATGATCTTATCCTTTCTAGAGGAAGGGATTTAAGCCATATTGTGACAGAAACGGATGCTAATATAGAGATTGATGGTGTACTGCCCAATCCTTCTACATAAGTACATATAGAACAGTGTCCACTTTGGCTTACCCCTCATGGCTCTAAAATGCATCCTCTAAGCTATCATACTGAACTGAAATGGCGATTCCCCAGGAATCGAAAAAGTAACTGTTTTCTCAAAAGAGTCAAGCCTATCTTGAAAAGTTGACAACAAATTCATACCCAAAATAACACCAAACCCTCTCATATCAAGTACGAATAAGGCAGCCAGTAAATCTAAATCCCCAATGCTGACCAGGTATGCTTTACATATCCGGTCAAGAGTCAATGACCCTTCCACAGGTGTCACAACAGACAAAGCCCTACCTCTCAGGTACTAAACCCAAAGTGCTCAAATAAAGTAGAGATAAATGAATATGTAGATGTTATTGATAGGTCTAATCTGCATTGGAGTTGACCTTTTCCCTCAGACCAAAAAATAAAACGATCCTAGGAAGGAGGATCCATGAGTATGAATTTGATGCATCATGCAATAAAGAAACCAGATCATAGAAACATAATTACCAATGTAGATTTCATTATCTTCCATGGGGAACTAAATATTCGTAACATCTATATGTAATAATTTTAATAAATTGGAGTGAAATTTTAGAAATTAATATTGTATTGAGCCTATTGAGAACTTTTGCCTTCTTGACATAAATTTTCTAAGAATATATATTCATTCCATACCGCTGCTAGTAGTGATCCTTTACGGAACCATGACAATTCATCGGTTCGAACACTCTGAACTTTAGATTGGAAACTATTCTCCCATGCATAACACCTGAGACATTTTCAGGATATAGAGTTAGAATGATCATTTTCAACAGCCTACTATTGTATATAAGTCTAAGAGAAACCATTCTTAAAATGAAACCGTACTTCACAGTGTCCATGGCAGCCAAAATTTCATTCATGAGGCCAATTCTCTTGTCTGTACGTTGCAAACCCTCCTTACCAAACTTCCGCATTCTGCTTATCACAAATGTCTGTCTCCACAAAATAAATAACAAAGATCAAGGACAGTCTAATTCAGGATATAATTAAAGTAAGATACAGGGACGTTGAATAATGCAAAGAACTATAAAATGAAATCTTAAAAACCATTAGGTGAAAACAAATGAATTTAAGAGTAGATTCCATGACTGCATTACTGCAAACAGAATTACGAAATACTTCAATGAAGACTATAAAAAATAATACTAGATCGTAAAAGATCCTGGATATGCATTATGGTTGACATCCACCCAATTATGCTAAGGCCCACCACTGGATGTCCTGCCAGTGAGATTATCGACCTAACTCAATAAAGCCCTACTCTAATTAGTTCAAGTCAGTTTAACAGATATTGTTTTTACCCTTGAACTATTTACAGCCATATTTTCTATTAATCATGGAGACTTCGCTGTTAAACCAACTCAAATTAATAAAGCCTTATTTTACAAAATTAAGGTCAGCTAGAAAATCTTGTTTTGCCAGTCTACCTTAGGTAGGGAAATCTATTCTATTAAGTAAAACGCCACTATATATCCCCCACTCATATAAGCTCTGCTTTTTTCCCTTCTCCCTGTCCTTACAGCACCTCAACGTGGTTGTTCCTTCTTTGCGCAGCCATTGGTCCTCATTGCACAAGACCCAACCATCTCAGCCAGCTTCTCTATTCTCCTATTAGAGCCAACTCTCTAGCCTCTCACACATATCTTCATTTCAAATTCTACACTTGTCTTCTTGGTCATCCATGATCCATCCCAACATACTAATTTCAATTATGCTCATTTAAAGAACATATAAAGCATGGATGGTCCAATAATTTTTTTATTATAAAATATTCCTTATAAATTTGGTGGGTATGTGCTAATTGTACATTTTTACCACATTCTAAAATCTCTCCATTTATGGAACTCTATATCCCACCCCTCATCGATGGTGAAGCCTGAATAACAAAATGGCCAAATTAGGTATTTCTGAGTCACAACCCTCACTATTCCCTTATCTATACTTCTAGCCTCACTTAAAATTACACCCCAAATGCCTTTTTCACCAATGATAAATGTTAAACATCTTTTTTCTTAGTCCTA
The DNA here is from genome assembly GCA_039720395.1 of Liquidambar formosana. NCBI lineage: Eukaryota > Viridiplantae > Streptophyta > Magnoliopsida > Saxifragales > Altingiaceae > Liquidambar > Liquidambar formosana. The sequence continues at coordinate 14,998,092 of CM077835.1, read as the reverse complement.
CCAATCTTAAAACCTAAACATCTTGCCAAAATCATAAGCTAATACAGATCTATTTCTAATATTTAAAACTAAACTTATGCCATCGGCAGTTTTCCCTCAATAAAGGAAAAACAAAATGTCATCCACTTAAATTAGAATATAAGTGTACGATATATAATGAACCAGAAAATGGAAGCCATGCATTTAATGTTGGAACGCTATATCGACTAGAAAGTCTATAAAGGTTAACAAATTAGAAAAACAAAAACAAAACCACATCTAAAAAGATACTAATATACAGCATAATGCAGCTGATAAATATATACGTATATATATATATATATATATACACACACACAAACGTTTATTACATGGCATCATAAACAAAGTAAGTTGGAAAAACTTATACCTGTAAGGGGAACATAAGAACAAGCATTAAAGCCCCAAGAAGTGAAGCAACACCCAACTGCTGGTAAAGAAGAACCATTGCAACAACAATACGAACTGGAGCTGACCACAAAGTGTGAAGTGATTGGCATATTTGCTGTCAAAAGAAAATAATCATCAAATAAACCGAAAAACTCTTACCTTTAATTTAAGCAGAGTTAAGCGTTTGTCAGTAGACTTATAAGTATATCAAATCAAGAGATAAAAGATATCACATTTCAAATTATAAAGGGAATCTATAAGCCCCCCCCGCGGCGTGGGCGCGATAATTGGATTCTAGCTGCTCACTGACATGGTTTTAAATTTGAACTTTAAACTTCAATGATTTGATTCCAATTTCAAAATGATGGAAGCTTGACCCAAGATGGAATATAAGCTGTTTACATGTATAGTTGAAGTGTCATGAACACGTAGCACATTAAACTAATGGAGCTCATATAAAGTAAAATATTTGTTTCACTCGCCAAAAAAGAAGGAAAAAAAAAAAGTCGTGTTTGTCATATATCAAGCAATGATATTCTTGCATCAACGATTTGCTTCCCTAAAGCTGTTTTCAATTGCTTATAGTTTTAACCAAAAATTCTATAAGAAAAGGAAAGTAATGGCATATGACATCATGAACCATATTTTTTATGCAATTTCAGATATGGTGAAACTGAGGCATCAATACTTTCTGAACAATGAAAAGAATGGCATATACTTAAATTTACTTTTTGAAGCTTTTCAACACCTCATACTCCTATCATTTTACTAGATTATATGATTAGCAAACTATCAAAGAAAAATTGATGGAATAGCATTTCTTGCCTTATATTATAAGCTATGATACAATCTCGCCCGCTTAAAAATCACTTTTCATTTCAAAGAATGTCAAATCACTTTCTGTTATCCACTAAACTCAAGACAACACTAACAAGTGTCCAGTAACAAATATGTACATACATATAAATTTAATCACTTTTTGGAGACATATTGTTAATAAACATAAAATTAATCACTTTATTAATGATTGCGTGTAGATATGTATGTCGGCAACAAATTAAGTGTCTAGAATATGGCTGGCTATTTGGTTGGTCCAGACCGGTGGTTGAGTCAACTTTGTCATTAATTAATTAACACTAATTGGGTTGAATTAGTACTGAAAAGTTGATGAGCTTAACCCAGACCCAACTCACACATTCGCATCAGATTCAAGCCAACTCAGAATCCATCATGCCCATAAAAACCCAGTCTGATGTCATTTTATCTTGGGTGGGTTGTCAAGGTCAGGTAGAAGGCAATCGTAATCCAGATGAATAAGTATCTATGTCATTTAAGAGCATCAGTTATGAAATAAATTTTTAATATATATTGATATCCTATCTAAAATATATATATACACATATATATGCATGCATATTAATGTGTATACATATACAGATATACACACATAACACAAACAGTAAGATGAGCATGCCTGGAGTGCTTCAGCGTCAGTGGTCATCAAGTTGGTTATTTTTCCAGATGTGAACTTTCTGCGACCCTCGTGAGTTAATCTTAAAGATTTGCGAAATACAGCAGCAATCTACAAAATAATAATAATAATAATAATAAATTAAATAAATAAATAAAAACAAATTCACATAAAGATAAGAAGAAACCTATGAGAAACTGTAATGCATTCATATACTTTAATAAGAGAGAAACTGTAATGCATTCATATACCTTAATAAGACTTTATGGTCAACAAATAATTGTATCACTTGACCAGACAGAACATAACAATACTCATCAAAACATCTGAAAATAAGCCATGAAAACTACTCTAACAATCCAAACAAATTATAAAATCAACAAAAGCATACCCAATTTTCATCACTAACCCCAGGTCCCCAACGCACCCACTCAACCACCTTGAATTCAGGAGAAATCTGTACTCCCTATGTGAAGATTGAAGACCAACTTGCAGACATCTAGACAAAGGAAGTGTCAAGTAGAGTGTTCCATACTATCCTAGGCAAGCTGGGTATGCCGGATATCTTCGCACCAGCTTGAGAGGGAGTGTGGATTGAGTTATCTGCCTTTAGTTATCTTATGTTATGTGTTTATTAGTATCATTTTCACTTAAGACAGTGATATATATAATAAACTATAGGGAGAGAACCCTAATCTCTCCTCTTTCTTCCTCCTTTCTCTATTCTCTTTCTCTCTTCTTCTTCCCCTCTTTGCTCTCTTGGTTCGTACACAGAATTCAAATTTCAAATTTGGTTACCTGAACCAACCTGGTAAAAAATTATCACCGGTTCTAGATATCATTAACCATAAGAACTGATTCATATCTTATGAAAATTTTAAGAAAGAAATAGAACTCAATTCCATTTGGCACATGTACATGAAGAAGAGATGATCAAAGAACTGCTGAGACAAATAATGGTCAAGGTTTTATCAAGAAATAGAAGGTGACTTCCGTAAATAATGATTTCTTCTATTTCCTTCCTTTTTTTTTTTTTTTTAATGGGATCAAGTAAAGACTTAATATATGTAGATATTATTCATATGAAGCACACAAAAAATGGCCTTTTACACACAAGTTACATAAAGAAACCAAAAAGGCCAATTACAACAATAAGGAATCATTAAAACTGCAAAAGAACACTAGGTTTCCTAACCCAACCAGAACTTTCCAAACAAAAATTTTGATAGCTATACTAACATTTAAATTCAAAATAGATAATTCAACTCTGTCAAAAGTTATATTTTTATTTTCCTTCCAAAAGGTCCAAAAAATAGTATGAGGAATATTTCCTAAATCAATTAAGGGAAGGCATTAGCATTCTTACACCACCACCCTTTAAACAAGTGGAGAACTGCTTGAGGCAAGACCTAATTTACCCAAAATTGGTAATTAAACAATTCCAGAAATTGGAATTTAGAAATTAATTGTGATAATTTGCATAAAAATCAGAAGCCAGCAGTAATAAAACATTGGAAAATTAGACTAAGATTAATAGAGAACAACTCAGAATATATTGATAATATATTTACAAGTTTTAGGAAGAATTATATAGAACTATATATTTATGTGTATATGATATCTGCTGGTCAATTTAGTTTCACAGAAAATATTGATATCAGAAACAGTGTAGAATACATCAGAGTGTCAATCAGATCGACTGTGACCATCTCTGTATGGTTGAAAATACCATTAAATGGGTCCAACCAATTACAAACTCTCCTGTGCAAAAAATTAATGTGATCAGACAGCAGCGCAGGTCCATTTTGAGCTTATTTAATAATATACCTCTATGTTCCATATATTTATATACCTTAAGTGATAAAACATATGCTTAGAAGTTCGAACTATCCAACCAAGAGTGTTTCTCTCAGATTAAATAAGTTGAATTATCAAATGGTGAGCTTAACTTCAGAGACCAAACTTCCTGCACAAGCCAGGTCCATGGCAATCCAGACAACCAAAAGCAAGGCAGAGTAAGACCCATAAGCCCCACTAATGAAAGATCAATTATTACAACACAACAAACTGCCACCCACCCCCAGCACCTCTCTCACTCTTGGAGAAAAGCAAAGGACCTACACAGTGCTTCATTTATGTTTTTCGCTGTTTTAAAAAATAAAAAGGAAAATAAACATGCCAGGTACTGCGAAAGGCAACCAGGCCCGAATCACATATATGTAAACAAGAACCAGAAGAGAGAGAGAGAGATAAAATTACCAAAGTTGATCTTAGCCGGAAACCAACACGCATGACATTCTGAAAATACTGAGCTTCACATAACACCCCAAATACCTGGACCAATTTAAACCCAATTAGAAATTCTGATTGCTTCTCGATTAGTAAATGATTTCCAAAGATCTAATGTATTACAAAATGCAGTTCAATCAGTATATGCCCATAGAAGGAACCATGCACGGTTTTACTTTATAAAAACACACACATACCACTAAATGATAAAGCATGAGTGAGCTATAAAATGAAAGGACCAAAATCACCCAAAAAATTGATACTCTTTCCCTAGTTGGGAAGAAATAATGAAGATATATCAAGGAGAAAAAGGGGGAAATGAAAAAATAACAAAAATTGTGGAATAAAAATCACCATAGTAAAGAAGTACTACATAGACCTCTGACCATGTTCCCCAAGGAATTCCCAATCTTATTTTATTATCTTATGCACAGGAACCAGAAATCCCGAGAAAGTTTCAATTTACATCCTAAGCACATCCACAAAATAGCACTCACTTCCATAATTAAAAGAATCAAAGTTCCAGTTTCTAAAATGTAAAAACAAGCCAACTTCAGTTTGGTGTCAAATATCAGACCAGAAACTTAGTTTGAGAATAAATGGTATAACTAAAAGATATATGTCGAAATATAGGATAACCAAAGGTGATAGAAACTGAATGCTCCCAATAACTTAAAGTGGAATTTTTGTTGGGATGATCTTGATCTATCATTCAAAATATTCTACTTTAGTTCAACATTACTCATTAATATGGCCCTGGAATAGTGTATAATGGAAAGATAGAAATCAAATAGCTTCAGTGTTACTTGTTACCACACATGGCATGATATTTACAGCAAGCACTCATACCATCCAAGCTAGAAGACACTGAAAGCAACATAACAAAGCAGGGTACACGAAGCAATTTATGTTTTGGCATAGTTATAAATAAGCCAGAAAAGAAAAGAGAGGAAACGTATCATACCACTCCAACAAAAATTGAGAAGGCATAGATGTAACCAATCCAAGCTGGATCCCCTTGTTGCATAGACTGCAGGTGATTCATAATATAACATAAGTGAAATAGTGCAGGAAAAAAAAAAAAAATATATATATATATATATATATATATTATTAATAGAATTATATTTTGCATCCATTGCTAATTCATTAGACACTCATATTAAATTTTGACTTAGTTTCAAATATTGAATTTTTTTCATATCTTTTTTAATGTATTAGTCAGTAGGATTGTTCGGCCTTTTCAAAATAATTTATCCAAGGTTCGAAGAGAGAAGATAGGGTTCAATCAAAATTAAAGGATCCATATGATTTTTTAGAGAATGTATCACAATCACAAAAATAAAAATAGTTAATGTAGCAATGCTGAACAAGCTCAACTTATAAATAAGTCACAGAATGACATGTCTAAAATTGATAAGAATTAAATCCAATTCCATTTACTAATGAGAAGAAATTTCCCAAATGCAAATCAGAAAAAGAGGCCTTTTAGAATTCAACCTTAAATAGAAAACAAAAACAACAACAAAAATCATTAAATTTCTAGTGAGGCATTGGTGGGGAAGCAAGTAAGCAACTAACCTGTAGGAGTTGGTTCAATATAAGCGGCCCCACAAACTGGGAAGCATCATTGCCAATCTGCAGGTTGGTTAGAAGAACAAGTATGTTAAGAAATTGTTACGTAAAACTAAGAAATGGTAATTTAACTATGCAAATGCCAATGCCAGTTTAAATCTTCAAAGGCAGCAAAACCTCATGTCCTTTGCAAGAAAAAGGTAAGTTAGGTAACGTTCTATCATTTCTTGAAATCCACAAGCATAAAAAGGAACATTTGATTAAAAAACAGTCCTCAAGGTAAAAGTAAATTTCCAAAGACATTTTTTTTTTTCAAGCTAGTTTAAGGTCAGGCAATATAGACCACACAAAAATTTCAATTAGTAATCTTATATGAACATGAGGTTGACACCTTCAGGCACAGCCATAAAGAGTCAAACTAGGGAAAAGATTCTAAGTGTGAGGCTGATGCACCTTGAGGGATGGAAACCTGTCTGGGGTTTTATGTTGCATTCATAAACCATTTTTAGGCTCATGCATCAAAGTGTGAGACACACCAACTGCACACATCACACCATAAGGATTGCCAAATCCCTATGGCTTATGCCTCATATATTAACCACAAATTAGGGTACCTATTATGATATTAATTTATAATATAAGTTTTCTATTTACTAAATTGTTGCTATTTCTGTTGTTGTTTGATTCATAAGGCATGATCCTAATTATTTAATTTTCATAATGCCATTTTCTTAGTTTAGATGAGTTCATTTTAGACTTTAGAGCATCATACCACATTAAATATTTCCCAATTGAAATTTGATGGACATTTAGAGCAGATAGTCTATAGATGTATTCTTCACTTTTTCTTGGATTTCTTCAGTCATCTATTTAAATTGAACTTTTCAAAAAAAAAAAAAAAAAAACACAATTAATGATAAGTAAATAAACAAATAATAACGATAATAGAAGATCATCTTGCATAAGACATAAAATTTAATTACACTCGCGACATTTCTTGGCTCAAAATATTGCTTCTTGCTTGGAAGTAAAATCATTTTCATATTGATCAATTTAGTGTAGTCTTTTTAAATAAAAAATAAAATCATAAAAGAGATGCCTTTTATACCTATTTAATTTTTTATAAGCTATTTTCTCTAGAAAATGAAGTAGCATTTGGCTTAAGCCTTGAAAATAATAGGACCTAAAAGCTTTCCTCCTTCCTAGCAACAACATATGAAGTATATCAACCTATAAGGATTCAACATCCAAACAAAATAAAGTTCCAAGCAACTTGCCATGAAATCACATGCATGTAAATATTTTGCTTTAACTCAATGAGATCAACAATTCTAAACTGAAACAACATCCAAACAAAACATTAGCAAAATGAACATATTACCTTCCAGAAGCCCCCCCACCAAAACCTACGAAAAGCAAACGAAAGAAATGAGTAAGATGCACCATTCACGCACACATAATGACAGAGGAAGCATGTCTACATAGAAAAGAATGTTAGACAAGATTTTCTATTAGCTGTAGCTAAACAAAGGAGAAGGTCTTCCTCCCTACAGCATGTTTCTATTTTTTCTTTTTCTTTTCTTGTTCTCCTTTATATTTCACAGTATTAATTTTATCATTATATCTGGAGTCATCCGCGCATCACAGGCCGACCTATCGTAGACATCACACTCACTTTAGCAAGGTTTACCTTAATTAAAAAGCACAATATCAGAGCCGGTAAAATTTGAAGGAACCCACACATGATAACCTTCTTCATCAAATAAAGTGAGTTTTGATGCTAATGGCCACAGCCATCACAGCAGAAACACAAGACTTTTTCTCAGATATATATTTCCACCTCTACAATTCCCATTTTTCAGTCAAACCACTTATCCTTTCACTTTCATGTATTCTCATTCACTGCTTGGATTCATAGTGCACCTCCAAAAAAAAAAAAATTATTTTCCTAATTTTCTGAACAGTAAGTTCAAAAGGCCACTTGAATATCATCACATCAGAATTGAAAAGAGAATCAGGCCCCATCATCAGAAAGATCTCATTAAATTTCTTCCAGTTATCCTGTCAACCGCAAGCATTGAACCCCAGACCTAACCCACCTCTTCATATGACTTTCCCACCACACTAGGATGGCTTTCACATATCATTTTTTTTTTCCTTTTGTTTTTCTTAGATTTTAAATAAATAAAACAAAATAAAAACAAATTAAGTATTATTCTAGGAGAAATAAAAGGACGAAAAATCCAGTATAAATCATGAAGCTTACACAAAAACAAAAAAGGTACAATAAAGCACAAGAGCCCACAACTCTCCCTCAAGCGGAGGTAAAAATGTTCCATGAAGACTTCCAAAGTGGTAGCCCCTCTTTTAGCATATCGACTTTTTGCCCCACTTTTGGCAGCTCTTAGTTGGCAGATAAACTTTTCAAAGGGCCATATTTAATAGATGAATTTTAGCCACATGATTAGCATGCTTATTCTAAATCCCAATATTTTTCAAAAGATTGTTGATACGTCATTCGGTTCCTCGTATCAAAAAAAAATTTGATTGATTGCATGCTAAAATCACAAATTAAGAAAATTTTTCATGCAAGTGATCCACTAAAGAAGACACGTCATTCGGTGGTCCGAACTCAATTTTAATGTTTAACAAGCAAGATTTGAGATGCTAATTTAGAAGAGCCATCGGATGAGTCATGGGAGGATTGATAAGGCACCAATCCCTCCAGCAAATCATACAAACCATTCACGTCTCCCATCTCAACTTATAAAAATTACAAATAAAAAACAAAAATGATGTCTAATAGGCCCCATTTAATAGATCCAATATACTAAATTGCTACAAAGTCGAATATACATATATATATATATATGTGTGTGTATATATATATATATATATATATATATGTATGTATATGTATACCAGATTCCAAAGCCAAGCATTGCGTGTGCAAAAAAATAATAATACTAATACTGACAGAAGTTTAAATTTGTTCAGTATAAAAATATTAAAATAAAAAATAAAAATTTTGAATTCAAATTGAAGACAAAATCTGATATTAAGTAGTTAGAGGAGAGAGGGAGTGAGAGGGTAGTTTTGATGGAGAGAAACCACCTTCATTATCTTAAATGACCACTTTAGCCCTCTTTTTTTCTTTTCATCTTAAAACTGATGAGGGCCTCTTAAGTACTTTACCTTGTTCATCCAAATAAAAGCACAACCCTTTCTATACTAGTATAGAAATATATAGTTATATAAATAAGAATGGTCCTTGGTTTAGTCGATATTCATGTGGAATGACGTTCTTCGATACATCCAGGCTTCCAGTCAATCAACCATATGAGGAGTGATATCGTGTGTCATGTACTAATGATCTAAAAAGATTCAAAAAAAAAAAAAAAAAAAATGATGGTTTAAGTAATACTTTTTATAAAATATTTCTTGCATAATATTTCAAATTTCACTTTTAAATTTTCAACAATATTATCAGTTTTAAAAAAAATTATGTAATATTTCATGCTTATCTTGGTAATGGAGTTTTTAAAACTTGAATGTCATTAAATTAAATTAAAGTAATGTAATTATTTTGGTCTTTTTCCACATTAATTAAAAAAATATCTACAAATGCCTGATCATTAGTCTCAGTCAAGTATAATCAGGATAAAAATTATTGACTTAGCAAGAACAAAAAGATCAGAATTATAGAAAACATAGTGAATGTATCTCTATCCATACCTTCCCCCAAGGCTGCTATTTAATGCCCTTAAAAGCCATGGTCTTGGCTTCCGAGATTCCTCAGCCCAACATCTCTGGAAACTAAAAGGCAAACAAAATATATTATAGAACTTTGATATAAAAAATAATAATTCATGTGGAAAAAACATAAAGACAACATACACGTACTTGCTGTTCAGAGTTTCAGTCCGATCCCATGCATCTAATTTCCAGACATCCTTCTCCGTGATAGGTCTCTTATAGCCTTGCTGCATGAGAGGACTCATCCACGAAAAAAATATCTCTACCAAAGCAACAAGAACCCAAAATATCATTTGAAGCAAAGCATAAAAGGAAACATGCAGACTATACTCAAGAAGACTTTGAAAGGTCTTCGCACCTGTAATATTTGATATATAAATTTTATATTACAATTCAGTTCTAAGTTATCACGAGTTATGATGAGAATGTTAGGTGCTGTTCACTACTCTATTAGGCTATGAGATAGTTATTTGTTTGGGGCGTGACAGCACTATTCTATGATTAGTGTGCAACAGACAGAAAAGTTAGCAAAAAGAATCCTTACCTCCATTTAATCAATTATGTATGTGCACTGACTACTGATGTTAACTAAAAATATAAAATAAAGATATAAAGAAAAGGTAGTTATAAAAATCCAATAGGCATAGGCATTTGGCACAGTGATTCTCTTACAAACCAGACAAGGGTGACATCACCTTACAAAGCCACAACATGGGCTGGATTGTCATTAGTTGATCACCCATTTTATAGCTGATTATTATTCATATTTTCCTCAATTTAAAAATAATGATTTACACCTCACTCAGAAAATGAATCCATTTAATAATCTTGGAATAATAAGCATCAAGAACATATAAATGAATAATTACGTACTGGAAAATATGTTGGCCCGCCTTTCAGGACAAATCTGCTCTCCTCCAGGAAGTTCTTCATATTCGGTGTTGTCAATGGATTCAGTGTGCATTGGAGTGTAACCCGGGTAAGGATCCAAATCAGGTACATACAGAAGCAAGAGTACTCCAAATAAAACCTACATCAGATCAAGTATCGTTTAGCAGCATTGAATTGGAATGCTTTGAGCTGGCTTGAATATAAATCCCAAGGTTTAAATCTCATCATTCTAGTGTTCTTGGTTATTGTGTCCAGGCTCCCGTACTCATGCAGTACTTGGCCATCTCTGAATGCTAACAGTAGCATTAATACAATTTTTGCAGTGCCGCTAACCAATCTTGGCCATCTTGATCACAGTGTAGACATTGATTAGAAATTTAGATCACAACTTAAAATATTAGTAGTAAGCCCAATTTCAAAACAAAGGAATTTTGTAACGTTTAGATGGCCAACAGGCTGCTCCAGACTTGCATCTATTAACAGGCCTGAATGCCTTCCAGGACAGGACTGGGCTTGATGACCTTCAGCTCAACCAAAGTTTACAAAATTGTTTATTACATAATAACAAGCACATGTTAGTTTATAAATTTTTATGCGGATTTAGTTTCCTTTTATGAGGACCGAGCCTGGCAGGCATCCGGCCAACAAAATGCCTTTCTGTGGTGGTCTAGGACCTGTTTAACAGCCTCAAGCTAGGCCTGGCTGGTGGCTCAGTAGCACAACAATTCTATCAGGGAACCATTATTAACAAACCTTGAGTGGCCAATTTCCAGGCTAAGTTCCAAGTTTAACTGATTGTGACATAATACTCTACAATCCAATGAGAGAAATACAAGACACATAATAGCCTAACCAATAACCTTAAAGTACAAAAAGAAATACAAGAGCAACATACCTGGCCAATGACCTCACTGAAGTACAAATACAGTACAGATCTGCTGCACAGACATAATACAACCATGAGTTTGTAAAGCCCGATGACATTTATAAACAATTATTCAAAATTTCGACTCCAGACCTCAGTTCCTCTGATTCTGCATACATCTATACAGGTTCATACAATATAAGAAGATCTTGACATTCTTAAGCCAGTAATCTGGCAACAATAGTTTCATAATGGCTCTGGTTGATGGGTCAACCAAGTTATTTTGGTGCTCCACACTCTTGTCAGGAAAACCATGACATAAGGAGAAACAAAGAAGGAGAAAGAGAGTAGAAATAATACAGACAATCAATTTCCATGATAACATCATACAAGATCCAACCTGGGAAAGTTCAACTCATCCATCTGAATTCTGAAACAACATATCTCTGCTTAAATCATCCTATAGTATTTAGTTTTTGATTGCCTGAACTTTTTTCATATTCTATACAACTTGTAACTGAATATTAAAATAAATTATAACATTGCAAACACAATGAGTTTTAGAACATATGGTAGCCACTAAACTCCTGTTTATGAATATAGCAAAATGATAACCACTAGGGATTACAACAATTAATACACAAGTGATCTTCAGCAACATTTTTTGATGAAGTAAGTGATCTTCAGCGACATTGAAAACAAAAAACCACATATGGTGGTCTTGTTGCCATTCTAATGAGTGCAATTTCTCTTTTGTTCATTTTATAGACTCCCTAAAGATTTTGGTTTGGCTCTTTTTTTAGAGTTCTTGTATATTCCTTATGTACTTGGGCTATGCCCTTGTCCTTCTTTTAGTACAATCATTTACTTCATCAAAAAACAAAAAACAAAAAACCAAATTACCATAAAAAATTTTGCCTCCGTCTTCTCAGCGATTAGACCAAAGCATCTGTCTCCACTATTTGACCAGATACATACTCAAACTTCACTTAATTGTCTTTGCGATGAAATCTACTTTCTATAGTTTTCATCTACTCAAGTATCCTTCATAACACAATGACAAGTTCTGTGCAACCTTCAAACATATATATATATAGCTGTCATAGTCATCTTTTTCTGCGCTATTCTTATACATTTGAAACCACTCTTAAGTGAAATATAAATTATCAAATCACAGTGGGGGATGGTTCGTGTATTAGTTTGTGCAAATATGTTTGCGGTAGGGAGATGACATTAAGGGATGCATTCCCGCTATTTAAAATCACGGTTCATAAAGATGCTTGGATAAAAGATTGTGTTTCTTGAGAGGGTAACACAATATCTTAGAATATTTCTTTTGTTAAGAACTTCCACGATTGGGAGTTGGATGGCATGATGGTGTTCTTTGAAAGGCTTTATTTGGTTAAGGTGGTAAAGGTTGGTTGTAATGACTAAGAGCCAAGACTCCTGAGACAAAGATGCCAAGATGGATGAGGTGAATGTGAGGTGCTAGGTCTGCATACTTAGTTCCCCCTCGCTTGTTAGAGAGGATCACTAAGCTATATATATGGGGCCCATATCATTAACTTGCAACGACGCGTTTTAAAGCCATGAGGAGTACCCAAAGTAGACAATATCGTTGCTAGTCAAATGGTCAGGTGTTACAAAAGGTATCATGGCCAAACCTACCTCGCAGTGGTAGGGCGGTCCCACACGAGGACGTGTGGCCCTTTAAAGGGGTGGATTGTAGTGACCAAGATCCAAGAGATGAGAGCTAAGACTCCTGAGGCTAAGATGGATGAGGTGAGGTGCTAGGTCCACATAATTAGTCCCACATCACATGGTTAGAAAGGGTCACTGGGCTACATATATATGGATGTATATCCTTAACTTGCAACGATGCATTTTAAAGCAGGAGGGGTAATCCGAAGTAGGCACTATCATTGCTAATTAAAGGGCGGGGTATTAAATCAAAGGTGGCAAAGGGGTGGGGTGTTACATTGATTAAGGTGGTAGATAACATGGTTTGGAAATATGGAGCTAATGGCTTGTTTTAGGTGAATTATTATTTTGTCAAAAAGAGAGGGAGTTAAATATCGGTCTCTAAGGTTTGGATGTTGACGGACCATCAGAAGTGGCCTTCTTTACTTGGACCATGATTGAAATAAATTCTTGAATCTTGATGATCTTACATGGAGGAATTTTGTCTTGCCAAACCAGTGTATCTTGTGTAAAGAGGCGACCAAGTCAGTGAATCATCTTCTCCATTGTAAAGTGGCTTGTGAGTTGTAATTGGTGTTTTTGGTCTGCATTGCGTTCTACCTCAATAGGTTTTCCATACGGTTGAAGGTTAGTGGTCTAGGAGTGGAAATAGCTTTCCCTTGTTGATTCAGAAGACGGTGCTGCATGCTGTGTTTTGGACACTATGGAAGCAAAAGAACAGAAGAATTTTGATGGGTATGATCTTTATGTAAGAGAGAGAGAGAGAGAGAGAAAAAAAAAAAAAAAAAAAAAAAAAAAAAAAAAAAAAAAAAAAAAAAAGAAAGAAAGAAAGAAAGAAAGAAAGAAAGAAAGAAAGAAAGAAAGAAAGAAAGAAAGAATCACTTAGACCAACAAGTAAAAATTTTTGTGTCAAAACACCGAGATGTGTTCAGAAACTAGGTGCCTTTTCACAGCTCTAGATTTGTTGAAGTTGTAATTTGTTTTCTTTACATGTTCTATTTATATAATTCACGTGTACAGTGATTTTTTTGTTTATATAATTCACGTGTACAGTGATTTTTTTGCCCTTTTCGGTTTTTATTTTTAAAGTTATTACTTGATCGGAAAAAGAAATTCCATCAAACATAAATTCACATATTTTTCATATCAGCACTTCCATAGAAAGGACAAATGCAGGAATTTAGCATGTAACAAAAGTAAAAGGTCCTGAGTTTGAGACCATGCCTCAAGAACTGGAGGTCCTTAGGTCGGCTCTTGCTAACTCCTTGCGCCCACACAAACAATGGTTCTCATGGGCCTTGATCATACCTGGTCCATGTAGGTTATGGGATCTTACATGGGCCTAGGGTTTGCCTGAAGGGTTTTCCTCGTCATTATTTTATTTTATTTTCAAAAAAAGGGTAAAAAGTAAAAGAAATCACATTTAATATAGAACACTCATTATATAAGCATATTGTTATGTGCATTACAAAATAATAAAATAAAAAGATAAGAATGAGACTTATGCTCTGAGAACTGAGAAGGGGGCTGCGAAGAAAGTACCAACTTAAGGCACTAGAGAAAAACTAACCTATCATAAAAATCCTTTGCTGAAAGAATGAGATTGAGCATCACAGCATCCCCTACCAAAGTGTAAATGACTCCAAATCTGACATACCACCGAAACTCACGGATATAGACTTTAGTTTCTACGCCAATCATGACCAGCATGGAGCACCAAGCAAGGGCTTCAATGACCAGGGAAACCATCTGCAACAAGAAAGATGAAAAATGAACTATCTTGCATATAAAAAGACATTATTTTATCACCCCTCCTCCTATCTTATTATATTTCTAACTTCCATATTAAAGAAGTCTTGTCTTCATGCGAACACATCGTATTTAACTTTTTGGCCATATGTATGTTGTTCAAAGTTCATATCAAAACTAAGAACACATCCAAGATGTGTCTGTGACATGTTTAGGTGTGTGGGAGAAGGATCGTATCATGACACATTGTTGGGCATGAACATGGCTCCTCTTTAGAAGTGTCCATGCAATATGGGTAAACCAGAAGTATCCATGCTACATAGGTAAACCAGGCTTATTCCATACCTCACATGTGCTGATTATTGAGTGGTTTTGAAGTAATCACATTTTCAAGGTATAAAAACCCAAAAAAAATAATTTCCATATCGATTGGTCTAAGAAATTTAAACACCCTTCAATGTTTTGGAAAATTAACAACTTCAAATTTGAAATTTCCTTATAGAATAATTCAATTATGAATTCGAATACATGATGTAGGATTGGACTAGAACAATCGATTGTTGTCTTTATGACTTAGGGGCCTGAGTTCAAGGCTTTGTCTTCTTTTCTTCCTCTAGTTAGTAGGTCATGACTAAGTAAGCATTCTATTGGAAATTCCCAAAGATATTTTGCTAGAAGAATTTTGGTTTTCATTCATTTGTCTTACATGTAAAATGTGACCTTTTACACCACCTACTACTTAAGGCAACACAACCATCATTTTGAGATGATTAATGAATAAAGGATATTTCCTTTCCTTGCAAAGAAAGTTTCTTTACAACTTGAAGAGAGAATCTTTTCCAAGCTTGATGATGGTGTGACTCCATCAAGGCCTTACACTTGAATGGTGAAACTCTAAGCAAGGTTGAGACGACCATAATGACACTACAAGATGAGCTACAGTTCCTCTCACTTCTTTTCCCACTCCCCACCCCCATCATCTCTATTTATGTTCTTTTCCATCTATTGGAGAGACCTCCATTAAAGCTCTCTTTGGAGCTTTCCTTCTCTGTGCCCCAAATCCCTTGTCCTTTTGATTACTTCACCACTCCCCCTCTCTCCTACTGTTTTTCCTCATTAATGTAGAAACACCAAGACAAAGTAAACAACGTATGTGATGACATTTTTCAAACTTAGTACACAATGCATTTCCGCTAAGTTACTCCAACGAGCAAAATACAGCATGATGTGACCTAATTCCACATGCAACTTTGCCTGATTACCCACCTTTTGCACAAAGCTGACAAAACGAGCAAAAATTAAAGGCATTTTAATAAGTTATTGAGTAAAGGCGTTACTTGAGAAGGTCAAGTCCTTGTGAATAGTGCACTCAAACTTGTTCCTAAGAAAGATGAGTAATAGTGTGAGTTCATGAACGGTTTCTCAATTTATTAGATCATCATTAGACATCTGATCTCCAAGGCTCAACAATACACCAGACTTGATGGTGGGAACAATGATATCAATCAAACATCAACTCCAGGTGCAATTTCCCCAAAGATTAATGGAACATGGACCTCAAAACCGAGGATGGTTATATATGAACATGCTCTCGTTATTTTCTTGCCCAACAATAGGAGAACACACACACCCACACATGCACCCATGCGGAGTCAAAACCAAGACCCAAGGGCCATTGGCATATACATATGCAAACATGCAAATTGAATAAACTGTTGAGCCAGAAAACATATCTATTCAGATTACGAATTTACAATGCAGGCACCTAGGCCTTTTATGAGATAATTAGTTAATATAATCATATTATAATTTATGGTTTGGCAAGTGGGGATCACGTGGGATACTCAAGACAACTTATGAAAATTACTCAGGCTGAAAAGATAGAATGAACTTGAAAAAGTGTGCACTTATGAACCCAATTAGAAAAGAAAAAAGAAGTGCACTTATGAACTCTGATGTTGAATTCTAAGGTTCCATGTATGTACTTCCCAAGTAAAAGCAGATCTAGACAAAATTAAAGCCAGTATTGACTAGTATACACCTTTACAGAATATTGTGAACTACTGATAACAGAATGCAAAATATTTGAATTTATACTTGAATTTCACAATCTTTATGAACACCAAAGTGAACACTGATAATAGACTGCAAAATATTCGAGAGGTTTATATGGAGCAAAGACGCAAGGTAGCAACAACAACTTACTGAAGACATAAAGTCCAAAATGGTGAAAGCTTCCAACTACTCTTGGACAACTTCATAAAAACATTGTAGGTGGCTTGTCATGCATCACATGAGAATATATGAGCTGTACTTAGCCAATGACATTCAATGGCCAATTTTAAAGAGAAACTTAATCATGCAAAGTAAATGTGATAAATTACATATCCTTCTATTTGCAAAACAATACATCCTTGCCGACTGTTCTCACAAGGTCTATAAAGCAGTGCTCAGATATGATAAACTTCGCTATTATGTTCAGGGATTTAGTTATGCGTGTTTCTCCAAAACAGAGGTAGGCAAGTTCTAGTGGATTAGCTGATATGGACCGTGCAAGAAAACATCCAGCACCGGAACTCTTTCCTATTTGTTTGCAACTGCTTGCTGACTTGCTGAATATCCATTGTTTGAAAATAGAAATTCGGTGATACTAAAAACTTAGGCTTCATATTCTTCAGGTCACAATTGGATTCTAGAATCAAAAGACAAACATTATGTGGACTACTCATATCATTTTCTAATGACTCAAAGGAAAAGAAATTTTAATGAGACTTAAAGAGAATAAAATATTCTACGATCAATTCACATGCATGCTTGTTCTTGTCAGTTTTACAAAAGAGATCTCTGCATCTTTACTGCCAATTTTAAATGATTTATTTTCTTATAAAAATTAAATATTAAAATATAAAAAATAAAAAATAAAAAGATATCATAGAAAATAGAAATGTGGACATTCTAAACTAGAAGGTATATTCAACAATGAATATGAGTATCATAGAAACAATACCATATCTGAACCTCTGGGGAAATCTACAAAACTGTAAAGTGTAAACAAAACAATTCCAAGAGTTCAAGCAAGATAATCAAAATGATAATACATTTTATAGCACCTTAGACCAACAGGCATGTTCATCATATTGCAGAGAAGAGTACATAGAACTTTCAGTGATAAACCAAAAAAAAAAAAAAAAAAAAAGGTGTAAAACAAATTGATTTATTGATTGATTGCGAGAGAGAGAGAGAGAGAGAGAGCGAGAGCACATAAAATTTGGTTTTTCTCTGAAGAATTGGAAGGATGTTTATATTGCCTTGCCATATACATGCAACTCACCTCCACTGATGTAGTGAACCTCTTATTCATCGGATTTGAATCACAGATTTATGTTTTAAATGCAAGCCAAACTAGAGGAGCAAGTTCAATCACAATAACATGAATAAACAAAATAAATTTACAAATCATCAAATGATGACTATTTACAAATCATCAAATGATGACTATAGAAAACGCACCTCAAATGGAGCGAGACCAGTTTGTCCATCCAGATTCACGACTGAAATACCCATGACCAATCTGAACAAGGGCTCAGCAGTGCTATAACCAGCCAACAACCCCAGTATATAGTTAAAGATATTTGACCTCAAACAGAACCTCTGGACTTGAAAATCCTTCTTAATCCGCCATACACGATATAAGCAGAGACCCAGAAGAACCAGATGAGATACAGCGACCACTAGAGAATCAATTGCACAAGGGGTGTAAACACCAAAGGCATTCTCCACTAGCTTGCCCCACGACCCATTCTCCCCCGGCCGACAATACCAAACCAATGGCTTGAAAGCCATTTTCAATCACTTGTCCACCAGTATTCTTCACTAGAAACACATAAGACACTGTAATTTTTCTTCTTTTCCAACTAAGATTAGTCTACCACCCAAGATATTCCTGCAATAAGATTTAAGCGCATTCAACCTTAGAAGAGATAAATAAACAAATAAATATACATACGTATATATACTTTCTTTGTTTAATTCAACAAAACATCCAAGGATGTAAGCTATTACAGTGATACGATCAACACACAGCCAGCTTTTCCATTAGTTCAACAGAATATGTTTTTTAAGGGACAAGTTTTCCCAAAACGAAAAAACAATTAGGCATAAAGTTTTTTTTTCTTTTTTTTTTTTTTTTCCTCCTCTTTTAAGATAACTGAAAAGACATACTAATTCATCCCAAACTTGATGTAAAAATACCCATTCGAGATAAATGAAGGCTCCATATGTCTCAGCGGAAAATATATCCTAGGAAAAAAAAAAGTACAAAAATAAATGGAGCAAAGAGGGGAGGGGGTATAGAATCCAAGACTATTTAGTATTTATAGCCCTTTTTTTTCAGAACTGTATTTTCTTCAGAATATATAGAGCCTTAAGAGATCATTTTTTTCACATTACTCTTTCTGGAAGTAAGTTTTGTCAAAACAACAGAGCTTGTGCCATGCTTGGTTGCCAAGAAAATGTAGGAAAAGAAAAGAAACTGAAATTTGATCCAAGTATTTGGTAGTCTTCGTTTCCTAAACATTAGGCCACGATTTAAAAATTGTGACTTTTTTTTTTCCTACATTTTCTCCGCAGCGAAACAGAGCATTTGGGGTAAGGGAAGGAACCAACAAAAAATAAAAATAAAAAAACACACACACGCGCACCAACAACAACTACACACCCAACAATTTTTTCCTTTATCACAATCCCCAAGGAATAATTTGTCCTGAGAGTACTGAACTCGGTTCAAAGAACACAGAAAACTAAAGCTGAATAATATATACACTACACACACACACACACACACAAATATAGAGCTGAACTGTTGTTAATACGGCTAGTTGGCTAGTTTGAGGTGAAATTTTTCATTTTTCTTGAAACGAAAACAAACATACAAAATCCAAAACTCCACTTGCATTGACTTTCCTCTGTTTTATCAGCAACCAAACAGAGGAATAGAAAAACAGAAAAAAAAAAATTTGGGAAAAAATTGTTATTTAATCAAACATCTACTAATGTACATCTATCAAAGCAAGGAATTAAATTCGCGGAAAAACTAGAAAACCAAAGCTGAAGTATATACGCACATAAATACAATAATCACACATACATACAGGAAACAAAGTCTCAGAAGAAAAGCTCCACGGCTTGCAGAATCTATGATTTTCTCGGAAAAGCAGAGACGATTTTCTCGGATCAAAAAAATTAAATAAAAAAATAAACGGAGAAGGGAAAAGAGCTTAAATGTCTGATTAGAAAAAGTTTGAAGACACAAAAAAATTTCCTGCAACAAAAGGTTTTTTTTTCTAGAGAGAGGAAATGGAACTTTTTAGAGAGAGAGAGAGTCTCTCACCTTTATGCTTGTTATCGAGACGGGTCTCTCTCTCTGAGAATCAAAAAAAAGGTTATGATTCTCTCTCTCCATATGTTTGGGAGAACAACGTCAACATTGTTTACCGGGCAAAAGGAGATTTGCAGGGGAGGAGGCGCCAGTACGTCACCGCTGACGACGTATTTTTTAAATGTGAAAACCAAAAAAGAAAATCAACTTTGTCAAAATATTAAAAAAAAACAAATACAAATACAAATACAAAAAACAAAATATAAATATAGAGAATTACAGATAAGGACAGGTGAAATTTATTCGTAGGGGTGTCTGGCAGTGGAAGACGGGGTCCGGTAGTTTATTCGTAGGGTAGAATTGTCTTTCGGAGAGTGGAGTTCTGATCGTGAGAATGAGGTGCCCAAATCAAGTTGACTCATGGGGGTCAGACTTCACAGTCTGCTACGCTCACTCCTGAGCTCACTTTTTTTAAAAAAATATTTTTTTACATTTAATTGATTTAAGTAGTTAATTTTTAGGTCAACACATAGTTGATTTTACTATTCAGGTTTAAATCTCTCCCATTGTATAAAAAATTAATAATAATAATAATAATCAATGCTTTATGCATATGGGTTACTAGTATCATTCATCTCTCCATGAGTTGAAACCCTTATGCATGGTATTCCCACAAGTATTATACCAAGAGCATTAAAAACAAGTCCAGAAGGATATACAATATTAATACAGATACAATCCACTCATTCAAACATTATAGTACCCTACAGAATCTCTTGAAATAAAGTAATGTTACTACTAGTCCTTACCAGTAATAGTTCCCCCACAAAACCAAGAAAACAAGAAAGTAGAACAAATAACACAACACCCAGATGGTTCAGTAGGAATTAGATTTACACCAACCAGACAAGTTACATTGAACATTACAGACTTTACTTCAAACCCTTCTAAGCCATATACACCGGCTAGATCTTCGTATTCTGCCCCAAAACCAATAACACCATATGAAGCACACATACCTTCTAGAACACCTTCAGAGAGAATAACAGGAGTAAGAACAAATCTCCCAAATATCTCTCAACCATATTATACTGTTGATACACCTAGCTCAGAAAATCCTGAAAATATGTCACCAACAAGATCAGATATGAAAGGAACAAGATATAATCCACAAATACATATGTTATCAAAAGAATCAACATTTAGACTTAATCCAAATTTGTTAAACAACTCTGTCCAAACTATCCAAGAAGATATTAACAATTATAGATTACAAAAGAAACTTCCCTTAAAAGATATACATCCAATTGAGTTAGAAATTTTACAAGATTTACATATTGAATATTGCAATTATCATAAAATAAATCTAGAATTCTTTTTATGGTATCAAATATTTGCTAAAAGAAATTATAAAGTCAATAATCCTCCATTTTCATCTAAAACTATTAGTGTACAAACCAAAGAAACAACCAAGTGGAAAACTTCAGATAATAAAATTATACAAGCAGTACATCCTCCTTTAGAAAACATTCAGATAAAAGTAAGAGAAAATATACTTACTGCCTCTCCATTCAAAGACTGTAATGCTTCTTCTATGACTTTTGAGGGAAAAAAGATTATTGAACAAAATAATTATACAAATCAACACTTACATACCATAGGAACACAATTAGAAAGAATTGAATTAATCTAAGACCAAATATATACAAATACTAAACCTAAAAATGAAAACCATTCAACACCAAGCACATCATATTTTCAAAATCCAAAAACTCAACCTATAAAATCTCCTCTCCTCTTTAAACCACATCAAATACCAAGAGAACATGAACTTCGATTTAAAGATACTTTTAATGACTTAGTGGATGAAATTACTAAAAGATTAGCCCAATTACCTCTCAACTCCACTACTAAAAATATTACACCATTGATACATCTTAAAGAAGAACCATTAGAATTACACTTTAAAACATTTTCCCATCCAAGACGAACAACGAGAAATTATTATTCTCAACCTACACCTGTTGATGTCCAATTTGAAAAACGCCCAGAATATGTACAAGGTAAATATAGTGGATCTTCTATCTATGAATGGAACATTGATGGTATGTCTGAATATCAAATTTTAGGATTAATGAATGAAATCCTTATGGTAGTTACTGCCTATAAACATAGACAAAATGCCTCGGATAGTCAAACTTTTCATTTAATTTTTACTGCTTTTACCGGCTAACTCAAAGGCTGGTAGGATCACTTTTTACATGACCAAAATCGTTATAATATTGAACATGCAACAAAAGTTGATAATAATAATAATCCTATTCTAGATGCGAGAGGACAACCTGTTTCAGATAATATAAATACTCTAATATATACAATTGTTAAACATTTTCTTGGAGATCTTTTAATTATTACTGAACGAGCCAGTGAAGTACTCTCACATTTAAGATGTCCAACATTAGATGATTTTCGATGTTATAAAGATGTTTTCTTAAGTAAGGTATTATTAAGAGAAGATTTGTCAAAAGGATTATTGGAAAGAAAGATTTATTGCTGGATTACCTAAATTATTTAGTGAAAAGGTTAAACAAAAACTAAGAGAAATACACGGTGGCATAATTAATTATCATGTTTTATCTTATGGTAATATTATTTCCTTGATTCAAACAGAAGGATTAGCTTTATGCACAGATCTCAGATTAAAAGCACAAATGAAGAAACAACAAAAATTAGGAAGAAAAGAATTAGGATAATTTTGTGAACAATTTGGATATCCTAAAATTGAAGCACCATCTTCAAGGATGAGAAAAACCCAAAAGAAATCATACAAAAAACCAAAACAAACTCATTCTTCTAAATACTGTTGTAAAAATAGAAAATATAGTTGGTTACGATATCCAGTACGACATCAAGCCAAAAAATCACAAACCAACACCAAACATAAATCTACTAAATCTCACAAGCCTCAATCTTTCAGAAAAACCCCTAAGTGCTAGAAATGTGAAAAATTAGGTCATTATAAAAACAATTGCAAATTAAAAGATAATATTGACTATTTAGAAATTCTTGATGAACTTAAATTACAGTTGTATAATTTATTAAAAGAACATTCTGATACAGAATCTGACATACAATCTACTGAAGACATTAATGAAATCGAACAAGATGATATTCCATAAACATCTTCATCCTCTTCTTCCTCTGATTCTGAATCTGAACAAGAAGATACTTCTCCCATAAAAAATTGTACATCTTTAATATGTTGCAATAAACCTCCAGAAAAATCCTTAATGCCCTTAACAAAAGAAGAAAGACAATTATTAGACTTTACTGATACAATTACGGATCCAGACCTTAAAAGAACATATTTATAGAACCTTTCTAATACAATTAGCCAATCCATGAAAACAAGCAATGATATACCTTCTGATTATAATTTAAAATCCATTCTAAATAGATTTGATAAAACAAAAAATAGACTTACAACCATTCAAGATTTACAATATGAAATAAATCAAGGAAAAATAGAAATTAGACATTTAAAAGAATAAGTAAATTCTTTAGAACAACTCAGAACACAAGTAGAAGATTTACAAAGAAAACAAAATTATTTGGCACAATAACTACTTTCTTCAACATCAACCTCCTTTCCAGAAAACATTCCTGAAGAAGACATTACATCTGAGCAAAATCAAGATTTAGATGCAATACAAATAGCAACATTAATTGATTATCAAAAATGACATGTAGATATTAATCTTGTTATTAATAAAACATTAACAATAAATACATTTGCTTTAGTAGACACAGGAGCAGATATGAATTGTATAGCTCAAGGTCTAGTTCCAACAAAATATTGCCAGCAAACAACAGAAGAACCATTAACTACTGCTGATGGCACTAAAATGTATATAGATTATAAACTTGAAAAGGTACAAGTGTGTAACCAAGGAATTTGTGTTGAAACCCCATTTATACTTTTAAAAGATTTAACCAAGCCAGTAATTTTGGGAACTCCTTTTCTAAGACTTATCACTCCATTTAGTGTAAAAAATAATGGTATCCATACAAAATTAGCTGGACAAAAGATAATTTATAAATTTCTCAAGCCTCCTCAACAAAGAGAACTTCATACCTTTGATTTATTAATAGCTAAATTAATTATAACATTAAATCTTATCTCCAAAAAAGAACAACATCATAAATACTTACATTATGGAATCCAATCCTTAAAAATTGAACAAGCCTTACAAACTCAAGAATTAAAAACAAAAATTAAACAATTTCATACTCTATTAAAAAATACGGTTTGCTTTGATTTACCCAAAGCCTTTTGGAACAGGAAAAAACATACAGTAAATTTACTTTGTGAACCAGATTTTAAAGAATCTCAAATTCTCACAAAAGCTAGACCAATTCAGATGAATCAACAACTTTTAGAATATTGTAAAAAAGAAATTCAGGGATTATTGAAGAAAAACTTAATTAGAAAAAGCAAATCTCCATGGAGTTGCTCAGCTTTGTATGTTAATAAACCTGCCGAAATAGAAAGAGGAGCTCCAAGATTAGTCATTAATTACAAACCTTTAAACAAAGTTTTACTATGGATCAAATATCCCATTCCTAATAAACAAGATCTATTAAATAGATTATACAATGCAAAAATATTTTCCAAATTTGACATGAAATCTGACTTTTGGCAGATTCAGCTCAAAGAGGAAGACAGGTGCAAAACTGCATTTAATGTACCATTTGGTCAATATGAATGGAATGTTATGCCATTTGGACTAAAAAAATGCTCCATCAGAATTTCAAAATATTATGAATGACATCTTTAATCCATATTCGACATGGTCTATAGTTTATATAGATGATGTTTTAAGATATTCTGAAAATTTGAACAACATTGGAAACACTTGTATACATTTTTAAACATTATTAAAAAGAATGATTTAGTTCTTTCAGAATCAAAAATAAAATTATTCCAAACCAAAGTTAGATTCTTAGGCCACAATATTCATAATGGAACAATAATTCCCATTGAAAGAAACCTTGAATTCTCAAGTAAATTTCCAGATGAAATTAAGGATAAACATCAACTACAAAGATTTTTGGGAAGTCTCAATTATATTGGAAATTTTTACCAAGATCTACACAGATTGTGTAAACCATTATATGACAGACTTAAGAAAAATCCTTCAGCATGGTCTCAACACCATACTGACATTGTCAAATTAATAAAATCAAGAATAACCCATTTACCATTATTACACATTGCTAATCCTCAAGTTTTTAAAATAGTTGAAATAGATGCTTCAGATATAGGACATGGTGGTATTCTCAAGCAAAGATTAGAAAGAGAACAATTAGTATGTTTTACTTTAGGTGTTTGGAATTCTTCTCAAAAGAGATTTTAAGTATTGTTTTATGTGTTTTCAAATTTCAATTTGATCTTTTAAATCAGCATTTCTTATTCGTGTTGATTGTAAAAGTGCCAAAATAGTTTTAGAAAAAGATGTCAAAAATATTGCTTCAAAACAAATTTTTGCTAGATAGCAAGCCATTTTAAGTGTTTTTTATTTTGAAATCGAATTCATCAAAGGAAAAAACAATAGCCTTCCTGATTTTCTCTCACAGGAATTCTTGCAGGGTTCCCATAGGTGACAAACCCAAACCAACCAGTAAAGCAGATTATGCGATGCATAAGAAGGAATCCCCTTCTTCCAAAACTTCCAGTTCTCTAGTACATTATGCACAACAACATGGCATCCAAGGCCTTTGGCCTCCAGGCATTTGGCCTCTGTTGTCCCCTTCTGGGAAACAATCTTATTCAATTCCAACTACTCCCAATCCATTTGCACCATTAGATTATCCAGAACTTCCTCCATCAAAACCCCTAACCTATGCTAAAATGGCAGCCAGTCCTTCTTCATCCCAAACAATTTCCAATCCAACCCAATTTGATGAACCAGGGAATGTTAACCCTTCTTCATACATTTATAATAAAAGCCTTTTGCCTATTCTTGCCATTGAACCTGAATTCAAGTTAGCAATTACTCTACAAATCTCCTAGCAAATATTCCTTCCCGAAAGACATTGGCTTTCTCCTATTGGAGACAAATCCCAAAACTATTATGAATTTATCCTTGTGGATACTGACTCTGTTGTCATCACTCATATTCCAAATAAAGATGTTGTAAACCATTCTAAGTGTAGGATCCTTAAGGTCCTCTCTTATTCTGACTAGAACCAAGCTCTTTATACTCGAAAAAGATTTTCACAAGAACATTATCCCCCAGCCTATACTTACTTTGATTATATTGATGCCTGGTATAAAACCTTTTCTTTTCAGAATTCAAATAGGAACCATTCTTGGTTCTTCCATTTTTGCCATAGTACCATTCCAAAATATCCAGCTTGGTTTAACCAATGGTTTTCATGGTATGGTCCAGATAACAGAATGCTTCCTCCTCCCGTCCTAGAAGGATTTGAACATTTCTTTATCCACTATTTGTTCCTAGGACAAGAACATAGTCCTCCATTACTCATTTTCCTTACTCTTTTCCAACTCCCTTGGATTTCTAAATGGGATTATGTAATTTCTCCCAATGGAAGTAACCCTCCAAATCCTTATCTATGCCGAAGATTCTCATTTAAATGGTGGGATAAAGCTGTTGCTCAGAAAGCTTATATCCCCAACATTATTTTATATCTCCATAAAAATCCATCTGTCTGTAAGACCCCAGTTCAAATAGACTCAAGCAGTGAATTTTTAGTTGTCAAGTCCAAACAACAGGCAAATATAGCATCTGCCAGATCCAAAGCAGAATCTAAACAACATTTGCGTGAAGCTCTATCACAGGTTGATTTAGACGAAAAACATTCGAATGAATCTTCTTCCCATCCATTCTATCAAAATGAAGATGATTGTTATGGTATAGAGTTCTTTTCTCAGATGTAAAGAATCTGACATTCCAACTTTTAATTTGCACAGTACAAGTTCTAAGCCAGCCGGCTTCCATGGTTTAAGTATCGACACTCAAATCCATTAGCCCAACTTCTGGATTCCATTTTCCTCATGATTCTACAGTCATCCAACAGCATCATTCTATAAGGACAGCTTTCTGCACCATCAAACAATATTAGTACATATTCTTGTATTAAAAAAAAAAAAAAAAAAGAAGAAAAAAGAGTATAGATTCCAGAAAAGTGCTTCAGGACATTATTGCTCCAGGACATTATTCTGCTCCAGAACATTATTGCTCACTTTTCAAGATTCCAAAGAAGTGCTCCAGAACATTATTGCTCACTTTTGACTATTACCAGCATGCTAATGTCTGCCACATATCTTCATTCCAGCTTATCAAAATCCATTCAGTCTGATTTACAAGCACAAACGGACAATTAGGAAAAAGAGGATAAGACTACACATTCACGCGGGTGTATTTGAAATCCGTCCAAGCTTAGGTTATATATAGGAACCAAACTAGTTGGTTCAGCATCCTATCTTGGTAATCTCTCTTCTATCTTGTAACCTTTCTCTAGCTCTGTATCCACAACCCCCTTTTTCTTACTATAAGCCTTCTATCTCCTTCTCCTACTTTTGTAAGTATTTCAGTGTTTCTACTTTTGTATTTTAAAGTTTGTATAATAAAGCTTGTATAATATATTTATATGTTCTGTCTCCCGTTGTGATCATTTACTATATGTTTTAGTGTGTTTTAATATATTTTTATTTCCTGTAAATTTATATCCTGGGTTCACTTATTTTGGTATCCAAAAATAATCAATGCTTTATGCATATGGGTTACTAGTATCATTCATCTCTCCATGAGTTCAAACCCTTATGCATGGTATTTGTGAAAAATACTCAACATATACAGTCTATTATGTTGAGATTGATCTCACTCCTGAGCTCACCTTTTTTTTTTTTTAAGAAAATAATTTTTTACATTTAATTGATTTAAGTAGTTAATTTTTAGGTCAACACATAGTTGATTTTAATACTCGGATTTAAATCTCTCCTATTGTATCAAAAAAATAAATAAAAATAATAAGTGCTTTATGCATATGGGTTACACAGTATCATTCATCTATGCATGAGTTCAAATCTTTAATGCATGGTATTCGTGCAAAATACTCAACTCATACAAGCTTAAATTTTTTCCTTCATTTAAATATTTTATTATATTTGTACGGTTGGGTTCACCCTATATTATATGAATTCAAATGAAATTATGATGAAAATGGATATACGCTTAACAATTAAAGTTAATAATACTATCAAGATTTATGTATCATGAAGTATAGCGCCTTGAATTTGATCTTCTATTCTTTTTAGAGTTAACAATCAATCAAGTTTATCTTGAATGACATCTAATATAAATGGCCAATGGCATTATCATTAAGAAGGGATGTTTTGAATTCAATTTTCCACTCTCTCATAGAACCAATAATCAATTAATTTTATTTGGAACGTTAGCCGATAAATAATAGCCAATAACCTTATTCATATTCAAAAGAATATTCATAGTAATGACTTGAAAATCTCTATTTATTTATTATTATTATTTTCCAAGAGGGTCTTCAAAAAAAAAAAAAAAAAACAGAACATTTTAGTAAACTATGTTATAAATTTTTTACTTGTAATTAAATTACATATAATTTTATAATAAAAGTTTCCAACATGAAATGTCTGTGAAGTCCTCTTTTAAAGGTGGGGTGCAGCCTTTAAATTTCTATGACATTTCTTCAAATAAAAGAGGAAGCTCTTTAATAATGCTCTTGAGGAAGCCCTCATTATAACTTTTCTTTATGGCAAATCATTTTATTATTATTTTGGGGATGCTACGGTTAGTTGAGGAGACTAGATCTGTGTGACACGCACCATGAGATCCGCATGCACGTGTTATGATTGCACTAATGGGAACGCGACAATCCTACCATTGCGGTTGACTGTAGCATTCCTCTTATTTTGGTGATAGCTTTTCTCAGTATCAATAATTTAATTATTTTATTTTTATTTTTTTAATTTCAACTTATTGGAGAATAAAGAGGTAGGCGACGAGGTGGACGACCCCATCAAGGCCTACACTACGAAAATGATGATTGGTGAATTCCTCGAGACACGTACAAGAATATATCAAATCAAAAGGTTGAAAAAGGTTTGGTGTAGACTTTTATTATGGGGGCACTCTTTTTGTAGCAGAGTCCCTAATCATTGTTAAATGTTCCTAAAGGATATATGCTCATGGCATTCTATGCTGTTGGAATTGGAAAAGGCTCCGTCGAGTACGTAAAACACAAACTCGCCTCGTAAGTCGTATGCTGCAACCGGCGTCTAGATATGGGAGAAACTTAATATTAATTCTATTATTTTTTATTTTTGGTTGTTTTAAAAGTATTATCTTAAGTCAATGATTTCATTTTAATATTTTTTTTTTGAAATATTTATATTCATTGTATTAATTATATAATATATACAAAATAAATTCAATTAATGATTGTACTGCACTTGATGGTAAAATTAGAATGTTAAAATATAAAAATGCGTGTGAAAACATTTTAAAAAGAGTTTTTTTGTTTTTTTTCAAATAAGACAATTAATTTGAAACGGATGGAATAAATCACAAGGGTTGACCTAGCATATTTAGTGCGAGTTATTGTTCCCTCGTTTATAATGAATGAAAATGATCAGGTGTAAACCATTTTGGACAATATTGATCATCTCCCTAATACTGAAATTCATTTTACATCTTTTAGGTTAACTCATTTCCATTTTAATCACACCATTAGTCATCGTTTATGTAAAAAAAATTATAAAAAATTTACTTCAGATGATGTTCATTGTATTTGTTTTTTCCGTCTTTTTATGTAAACGACGACTAACGATATGGTTAATTGAAATAATTTAAAAATTGTGGGGGCATATTATATGGTTTTAAACATGGTTGACCCAATTTCCACACCCTTTTTTACTTATCCACACCCCTCTCTAGGGTAATGTTGTCATTTTACTTATTTCCCCTTCTCTTCTCCTCTACATTAGTCTTTTCTTATTTTCTATCCTTTCTCATTCTTTTGACAACCCTTTTGTGAATAACTAACTCCATTTCTTTTACTATATAATGAAACTTCAAAAAGAAAAAAATCAAGATGAGGAAGAGGAAA
The DNA here is from genome assembly GCA_039720395.1 of Liquidambar formosana. Taxonomy (NCBI): domain Eukaryota; kingdom Viridiplantae; phylum Streptophyta; class Magnoliopsida; order Saxifragales; family Altingiaceae; genus Liquidambar; species Liquidambar formosana. The sequence goes on along the minus strand of CM077835.1, from coordinate 14,967,840 downwards.
GTGAATCAAAAAGGAAGAAGTATGAAATTCGTTTAGGGAAAAAAAAAAAAAACAAAACAAAAAAAAAACAAAAAATCAAAATAAATAAATAAAAATTGAAATAAGAAAAATTAATGAGCAGCAACAATTGGCCACTTGTTAACGGACAACGAAATTTGAACGTCAAGTTCAAACCCATAAGAAACCCCACAAACTAGGGGTGCAAAATGGTTCGGGTAGACCCGTGGACCGGACCGTTCCGAGCAATTCGGTCCGGTCCGGTCCGGGCCAAAACCAATTCGGTTCGGTTCCGGTTTAAAATACCATGTCCCGAATTACTTCGGTCCGGGCCACGGTTTAGAGGGGTTTTGTCCCGGACCGGACCGAATTCCCGGACCGAGAACCGTTTATATATATATATATAATATCATAAATTCATAATATTTACTATTTTACTTATTTACGTACTTATTCAATATTCAAATCAGTTTAATAGTTTATTACTTTATTACATAACAAGTTAACAGAAAAAAAAAATAAAAAAATAACCATTTCAATTTTTAAAGCCTTAAGGGCTAAAATGGAAATACAATACCAAAAAGCAAACCCTATCCTTATCTTGTTCTCTTTCACTCAGCAAGGCACTAAGCCACTAAGTCAGCGCCGTTCCAGGCTTCCAGCCCAACCTCCCATCCTCATTCCTCCCATCTTCCTTCCTTAATCCTCACTAAGTCACAGTTCACCACGCACGCCGGCACTCCCATTCTCGTTCTTGGAAAAGGCTTCTCCCATCCCAACCGACACATAGGGCTTCAACTCTTCAAGGCTTCAAGCAATCAAGCCAACCAAGGCCAGTACCACTCAACCTCCGTTCGGCACTCCCATTCTCCTTCTCCTTCGACGGAACGCTGGCAGTGACTCACCCTCCACTCTCGCCCTCTCATCCCATCGACGGAATTGTGACAGTGACTCACCCCCTACTCTCGAAGGTACCAAATCTTCATTTCCCTTCTTTTTTTCTTTTTTTCCCTAAATTTCCGTTACTTATGTTCGAATTGGTTTATGATTTTTGCAGATCTGACTTTTGAGATCTCATTGGGTTCTATTTACCGATCATCATCTCCGGCAATCTCTATCTATAGGTTCGAATTTTCTCTTTTTCCCTCTACTGATTTTTTTTTTCTACTGCCATAGTTGTATTTTTTCGGGGTTTATTCTTTTAATTTTTAATCCCCTCTGTTGCTTATTAGTTGTATGATTCAATTATTATATCATAGCCTCATAGGGTTTATTGTTAATTTATTTTTATTATTATTATTTTTTGTAATACAGATTTTTGTTCTTTTTTTGAATCTCCACTTTTTCTCTTGTTAGATGTCAAGCATGGGAGACAGCAATCCTCAAAGTGTTCCTCCAACTGCTCTAGCTACAACTGCAACTTCTACTCCTGCAACTTCTTCAGCAAATGTAAGTCCACCTCGCAAGAAACTTTACAAAAAAAAGTCTATAGCTTGGGAAAATTTTGTTGAACTTAAGGGACCAGATGGAAAGTCTCTTGGGAGAGCCAGATGTAGGTGGTGTGAGAAAGAATGTGGGTGTTCTAGCGTTAATGGGACTACTAGTATGCTGAAACATATAGCTAGATGTGCCAAATATCCCTACAATGAAGATAAGAAACAAAAACTCTTATCATTCAAATCAGTGGGGCACTTGCAAGACTCAGACTGTCATAGTAGTAGCCTATCAAATTGGAAATTTGACCAGGAGTTGTGTAGGCAGGCCCTTACTAAAATGATCATTGTCGATGAATTGCTATTCAAGTTTGTAGAGCGTGAAGGTTTTAAAAACTTTGTAAGTGTATTGCAACCAAGGTTTCAATTACTTTCACGCTCCACTGTGGCAATAGATTGCTTAAACTTATACAAAAATGAGAAGGTGAAGTAAAAGAATGTGTTGAAAAATTGTGTTCAAAGAATCTCTCTCACTATTGATTTGTGGACTTCTTTGCAAAACATTTCATACATGTGCCTCACTGGCCATTTTATTGATAAGGATTGGAAACTACAGAAAAGGATACTTAACTTTTGTGTGGTTACCAGCCATAAAGGTGAGGTAATTGGTCATGCTATTGAGTCATGCTTGCTTGAGTGGGGTTTAGAGAATGTGTGCACCATCACAGTTGATAATGCTAATAATAATGATACTGCTGTTGCTTACTTGAAGAAAAAGTATGGTAAAAAGAATGGTGGCATTTTAGGTGGTGAGTTCATGCACATGAGGTGTTGTGCACATATATTGAATTTGATTGTAAAAGATGGGTTAAGTGATGTGCATGATTCCATTGCTAGAATCCGTGGGGTTGTGAAATATATAAGGAGTTCACCTGCAAGAGCTGAAATTTTTAAGAAATGTGTTGAACAAGAGAGAATAAAAAGCAAGAGGTCTTTATGTCTTGATGTTCCAACTAGGTGGAATTCAATATATCTTATGTTGGATACCGCTTTAAAATTTCAAAAGGCATTTGAAAGGTTGGAAGAACAAGACTTGACATTTAAGTGGGAACTCAAAGATGGGATTCTAGGGGAGGAAGATTGGAATAATGCACGGGTATTTACCCAATTTTTGGAAACTTTCTATGAGACCTCTAATCGTATGTCGGGGTCTTTGTATGTTACTTTCAATTCTTATTTTGAAGAAATTTGCACTATTGAGAATACTATTTCTGATTGGTCTAAAAGCCTTGATCCTTATTTGAGTTCCATGGCGATAAGGATGAAGCTAAAGTTTGATAAGTATTGGGGGGATATTGATAAAGTCAACTTGATGGTTGTTATTGCTGTGGTGTTGAATCCTCGTTGTAAGTTGGAGTATGTGAACTTTTGCTACTCAATGTTTTATCAACCTATAAAGGTTGAAGCATTGTGTAAAAGGGTGAAGGAGACACTTGATCGATTGTTTGACCAATATAAATTGTTTGACTCAAGTCTTGGTGTTTCTCCTACTCAAGTTGGTCAAACTTCAGGTGAGATGGAGGTTGATAAACCAAATAGTGAGGTTCAAGTACCAAAAAAGAATCTCAAACAATGTTTTCTAAAGCATAGGCAAGAAAAAGAAGGTGGTGTTTTGAAATCAGAAGTGGATAAATACCTGGAGGAGAGTGTTGAGAATGATGACTCAAGTTTTGACATTTTGGTTTGGTGGAAAATGAATTGTAAGAAGTATCCTACACTCGCTATGGTGGCTCGAGAAGTGTTATCTATTCCTGTTTCTACAGTTGCTTCAGAGTGTGCATTTAGCACTGGGGGTCGTGTGCTAGATCAATTTCGTAGCTCACTAACCCCTAAGGTAGTGGAGTGCTTAATTTGTGCACAGGATTGGTTACGTGCATCACCAATTCCAATTGAAGTTGAAGAAACAATTGAAGAACTTGAAGAACTTGAGTCAGGTATCTTTTAGTTTTTATTTTTTTCTTTCATTTTAGTTGTTGGTTACATGGTTTTTTCATTATTAGTTACTTATAAAGAATGTCACTTACAATCTCATTATTTTATTGTATGTACAGTCATTACAGAGGATTACATAATTGTTGGTTGAATCAAAGATGCCTTTTCAATTGATGCTTTAGGTAAATTGTTCTTTATTTATAGGAAGACATACATTTCAGCTTTGCTATTAAGCTTTAATAAATAATAATAATGTTATTCTTTTTTGTATAGGTCTTTTGGAATATGGACTAGAAGATGAAAAGGGGGAGAGGAGGCCTACTTCAATTGTTTGGCGTTTGGAACTTTGGACATTAGTGCTTGTTTTATTGTCTTGGACTTTGTGGTTATGTTTGGGCATGTATGAGAGTATATGCATGGTTGTATTGTATTTGTATTTATTTTTATGATGTTTGGTTGTTTGGCTGTTTGCATGGACATGTTAGACAATGATTAGAGTTGGCACTTGGCACTTGGCATTTGGCAGCTTGGTTTGGATTTTGGAATTTTGGAGTTTGAAACTTTGGATGCTGGATAGTTGGTAGCTTGTTGCCTACTTGCCTTGTTACTAGCTGCTGCTACTTTGGCTAGTTGCTACTTGCTTGCTACTATTTGATTTTGAATTATGATAATGTAATATGTATTTATGACTTTATGTAACTTATTTTGTGGAAGAGCAGGTATATGACTATATGTAAATCCTTAATGGCTTAGAGGCTAAGTGCAATGAAGTAGCTCAATTTGTGGTTTGTTTAAGGTGAAAATATTTGGTTGGAGTAGCTATTTTTGCCCAGGGAAAACAAGCAAACAAAAACCGAGAACCGGACCGTTCCGGACCGGTTTTTCTCGGTTCGGTCCGGTCCGGGCCAATGCCAAATTCGGTCCGGTTCCGGTTCAGTTTTGGAGGTCCCGAATTACTTCGGTCCGGTCCAGATATGCTCCTGGCCCGGACTGGCCTGGACCGATTTGCACCCCCACCACAAACCCTTCATCGCGGAGCACTGGAGGCTAGGTTTGGTATGTCAACGGTGGTGGCTTCGATGATAGAAGTGATGAGTCTATGGTTTCCATAGTTGGTGATTTCCAACAAGTGAGCTAGTGCGGTCCATGGTGGATGACGACAATAGGTGCATGGAGGGAGGGAGAGTGGGGGAAAGAAAAAAAAAATGAAAGAAGAAGAAAAGCAAAAAAAAAAAAAAAAAAACTACAGAGAGGGTTGTGGCCAGCGTCAAGTGTCAAATTTAATTCAAGAAAGGACATGGTCCTTTGTGTGGGGAAGTTGCCTTTTTGGCTGGAAAAATGGAGTTTGTCAGGAATTATTTATTTATTTATTTTTTATCTGCTTGCTTATTTATATTTATGTATATTAGTTGTTTTGAACTATTGAATTTTTGTTTTTCAAACCAAATTCGATGATGTTATGGAGGTTGTGGATTTGTATTTAACTATGAGAGGATGGGGATGGAGTTAGAGAATGAAGGAAGAGGGAAAAAAAATGGAGAGGGGAAGACAAAGGAGAGGGCAAGGAAGGGAAAAGGGAAATGATAGGATTACACATACAGGGATGTGGATAAGTAAAAAAAGTTGTGGATATAGGGCCACCCTTTAAACATTATGAATTAATCCATTAACCCTCCAATACTTTAAAAATACTCTAGGTAAAAATATAGTCCTCGCTTCTTTTTTTTCTTTTTTTTTTTTTTTTTTTGGGGGGGCTGTAGGGAAACGTAGCTCTTGCTAGTTTTTGTATCATTTTGGTGATAACTTTTCTTTATGGTGAATCATTTTACTATTATTTTGGTGATAACTTTTCTCTCCAGCATACATTTAGTATCAATACTTTGTCTTTTTCTTTCTGTTATTTTTTTTAAAGTTATTAGAGAATAAAGAGGTAGGCGATGAGGTGGACGACCCCATCAAGGCCTACACTAGTACACTGTGAAGATGTTGGTTGGTGAATTCCTCGAGAGACGTACAAGAATATATCAAATCGAATGGCTGAAAAAGGTTTAGTTAAGACTTTTATCATGAGGATTGAGGCCACTCATTTTGTAGCAGAGTCCCTAATCAAAAGGACATATGCTCGTGCATTCTATGTTGCAGCCAGTGTCAATATATGGGAGTCATTAAGTATTTTTGATTGATCTGGTTCTAGATTGATCTCTCTATTTTTACTGATACTGCAATTCTGGTGTGTTAAGGCAAGGTCGCCGTGTTGTCACCATAGCAGTGTAAAAATATTCAGTCTCTAGAATTTCAGTCTCTTAAATATGAATATGAATAGATTTTTCCGAAGTAATTCTACTAGGTCTAATGCTTCAATAAGTGAACAAAGTACTAGTAGTTCTGCCTCTGGCTTTTCTGTAGATACCACCATAGTTAATAGTAAACAAGAGTTATATGAAAATATGGATAAAGATTTTGATAATTGGGAAATACCATCAGTAATCCCACTACAATATATAAAAAAGGAATATTTAATTTTAAAACTGATTATGCAATAAAAACAGTTGAACAAACTATTCCATTTACCTCTAATCATGAAACTATTCCATTATTATCTAAATCCATAGTTTTAAAACATTTAACTAAAAAATAAAAATACATACATTTTGGATGTGTACAAATTGTTCTTATACCATTGACAAGAGATGGATTAAAAGTCTCATCATTAATATGTTTAAGAGATGCTAGACATAGACAATTCACAGATTCTATTCTAGGATTAATTGAATCTAGTTTGTGTAACGGTCTTGTATATTTTAAATGCTATCCCAACTTCACAGTATGGTTACATGATCCAACTATTCTAAAATCTTTAACATTAAACATTAAAACACATGAATATGATACGGACAAAGGAGCTGCAGCAGTAGCTCTATTATATAGATTGTATTATAAAGTTATGCCAAGTATAATACCAAGAGCTTTAAAAACAAGTCCAAGAGGATATACTACATTAATACAAACACAATCTCCTCATTCGAATATTGTCATACCCCAACGAATAACTTGGAATGAAGTTGCATTACCAGAAAACTGGTCCTTACCAGATATAGTTCCTCCACAAAACCAAGAAAATAAAATAGTAGAACAAATAACACAACACCCAGACGGTACAATAGGAATTAGGTTTACACCAACCAGACAAGTTACATTGAACATTATAGATTTCACTTCAAATACTTCTAGACCATATACACCGGCTAGATCTTCATATTCTACTCCAAGACCAACAGCACCATATGAATCACAAATACCTTCCAGAACACCTTCAGAAAGAATAACAGGGGTAAGAACAAATCCTCAAAATATTTCCTAACCATATTATACAGTTGATATACCTAGCTCAGAAAATCCTGAAAACATGTCACCAACAAGATCAGATATGGAAGGAACAAGATATGACCCATAAATAAATATGCTATCAAAAGAATCAACATTTAAACTCAATCCAAATTTCTTAAATAATTCTGTCCAAACCATCCAAGAAGACATTAACAATTACAGACTCCAAAGGAAACTTCCTCTAAAAAATATACATCCAATTGAATTAGAGATTTTACAAGACTTACATGTTGAATACTGTAATTATCATAAAATAAATCTAAAATTCTCTTTATGGTATCAAACATTTGCTGAAGGCAATTATAAAGTCAGTAATCCTCCATTTTTACCCATAACTATAAGTATACAGACTAAAGAAACAACCAAGTGGAAAACTTCAGATAATAAAATTATACAAGCCATCCATCCTCCTCTAGAAAATATTCAGATAAAAGTAAGAGAAAATACACTTATTACCTCTCCATTTAAAGACTGTAATGCTTCTGCTATGACTTCTGAGGGAAAAATGATTATTAAACAAAATAATTATACAAATCAACATTTACATACCATAGAAACACAATTAGACAAAATTGAATTAATCCAAGACCAAATACATACAAATACTAAACCTAAAAATGAAAATCATTCAATACCAAGTATATCATATTTTTAAATTCTAAAAACTCAACCTATAAAATCTCCTCTCATCTTTAAACCACATCGAATACCTAAAGAACATGAACTTCGATTTAAGGACACTTCTGATGAATTAGTAGATGAAATTACTAAAAGATTAGCCCAATTACCTCTCAACTCTAACACTAAAAATATCACCCCATTAATACATCTCAAATCTACTTCACAAGAAGAACCATTGGAATTACACTCTAAAACATTTTCCTATCCAAGACCAACCACAAGAAATTATTATTCTAGACCTACACCTGTTGATGTCCAATTTGAAGAACTCCCCCAATATGTACAAGGTGAATATAGTGGATTTTCTATATATGAATGAAACATTGATGGCATGTCTGAATATCAAATTCTAGGCTTAATGAATGAAATTCTTATGGTAGTCACTGCATATAAATATCGCCAAAATGCCTCAGATAGTCAAGATTTTCATTTAATTATCACTAGTTTTACTGGCCAACTCAAAGGCTGGTGGGATCACTTTTTACATGACCAAGACCATTATAACATTGAACATGCAACAAAAGTTGATGATAATAATAATCCTATTCTAGATGCAAGAGGACAACCTGTTTTAGATAATATTCATACTCTAATATATACAATTGTTAAACATTTTCTTGGAGATCCATTAACCATTATTGAAAGAGCTAGTGAAGTACTCTCACATCTAAGATGTCCAACATTAGATGATTTGCACTGGTATAAAGATGTTTATTTAAGTAAAGTATTATTAAGAGAAGATTGTCAAAAGGATTATTGAAAAAAAAGATTTATTGCCGGATTACCTAAATTATTCAGTGAAAAGGTTAAACAAAAACTAAGAGAAATCCACGGGTGGCGTAATTAATTATCATATTTTATCTTATGGTGATATTATTTTCCTAATTCAAATAGAAGGATTAGCTTTATGCACAGATCTCAGATTAAAGGCCCAAATGAAGAAACAACAAAAATTAGGAAAAAAAGAACTAAGACAATTTTGTGAACAGTTTAGATATCCTAAAATGGAAGCACCCTCTTCAAGGATTAGAAAAACCCAAAAGAAATCATATAAAAAATCTAAACCAACCCATCCTTCTAAATATTGATATAAAAGTAGAAAATATGGTTGGTTAAAATATGCAATAAGACACCAAACCAAAAAGTCACACAACTCCAACAAGAACAAAGCAAATTGAGTCACTAATTCCCAAACTTCTTTCAGAAAAACTCCTAAATGTGATAAAGGATAAGGAAAAAAAAAAAAGATAAAGGATAAGGAAAACAAAATAAGAAAGAAATATTAACAATATTTTACAGAATTTAATTACAGAACATGTACAATATATAAGCTTTATTATACAAACTTTAAAATACAAAAGTAGAAATACTTACAAAAGTAGGATAAGGAGATAGAAGGCTTATAGTAAGAAAGGAGGTTTTAGAATACAGGGCTGGAGAAAGGTTACAAGATAGAAGAGAGATTACAGAAAGATAGGATGCTGAACCAACTAGTTTGGTTCTTATATATAACCTAAGCTTAGGCGGATTTCAAACAAATTCGTGAATGTAAAGTCTTGTCTTTCTTTTGCTGATTGTCTCTTTGTGCCTTATGAATTGTGCTGAACATGAATGTGCATGTCTTTCTTTTGTTGGTTTTCTCTTTGTGCCTTATGAATTGAGCTGAACGGATGTAGATGAGCTGGAAAGAAGATATGTGGCCGACAAAAGATAACATCGGCATGCTGTGAATAGTGAAAAAGTGATCAATGATTTACTGCAGCACTTTTGATATTTATGCTAGAATTTGTACTATTTTTTTTTTTTAAAGTGCAAGAATCTACATTGTTATTGTTTGTTTGGGCAGAAAGCTTTCTTGATATAATGATACTGTCGGATAACTGTAGAATCATGAGGAAAATGGAGTCCAAAGGTTGAGTCAATGGATTTGAGTGTCGGTGCTTAAGCCATGGAAGCCGGTTGGCTTGAAACTTGTACTGTGCAAATTATAAGTTAGAATGTTAGATGCTTTACATCTAAAAAAAGAACTCCATGCCGTAGCAATCATCTTCATTTTGATAAAATGGATGAGAAGAGGTTTCGTTTGAATGTTCTTCATCGGAATCAACTTGTGGCAGAGCCTCACGTAAATGTTGTTTGTATTCTACTTTGGATCTGGCAGATGCTATCTTTGCTTGTTGTTTGGATTTGACAACTAAAAATTCACTGCTTGAGTCTGTTTGAACTGGGGACTTACAGATAGTTGGATTTTTATGGAGAAATAAAATAATGTTGGTAGTATAAGTGTCACACCCCATTTTTGCACCACCTTACTAGGGCTCATCATTTCATGCATGTTTTTGTTTTGTTTTTGAGTCTAGTCACTTGCATTAGTTTTCTAGAGTCACAAGGACAATGGATATGAATTTTGGTTCAAATTGGAGTTAATCTTGAGGGATAATAAGAGCTTTTGTGACTTGAGGGGCATAATCGTCTTTTAAGTCCCAAACTTTTCATTTGACCTTGGAATGATCTCCAAATTGTCAATTGGAGTTCATATGGATGCATAAGAGGTATTTTTAGTGTCAATTTGGTAAGTCAATGGCTCGGGATTAAAATGGCTCGATGTAGTTCAAGTTGGTTAATTGACCCTTCCTTGGGTTAGCTCTAATTGACTCACAATTACCAACCAAATCTTTTCAAATTGACTTTCATTAGTCATTATTTTACCCTCAAAAGTGTTTCATGAAGTTCAATTTTGATATGGCCTGATGATGAGTTTAGTGTGGTTATTTACAGATTATCCTTGAAGAATTAGTGCGAATCACAGCATGAGATTTTTGGTTAAAATGAAAAGAAAATTATTTTATTAAATTAGCCATTTTTATCATGACACTAACACGTGTACGTATGTGATGAGTGTGTGTACGCACATACGATACATGTGCATGCGTGTTAGCGGTCAGTCTCCCAATTTTTATAAAAGACAATTTCCTTTTCCTATTCAGATTAGAAGTCTTTTATCATTATAAAATACCTTTTGATTATTCTCCAAGGAAACCTAGTCCAGGAAGGAAAGGGAAACTCCAGATTTCAGCTATAAATACTCTCTTAATGTCTTTAAACAAGGGGAAGAGAAGAGGGTTTGGAGGGAGTGAAATTCGTCATAATTCAGCAACAGATTTTCTGAAAACCAGCAGTCGTATTTTAATCATAACTTTTTCATCCGAAGTCAGAATTTAATGAAATTGGTCTTATTAGAAAGATAATTCAATTCTCTACAACTTTGTATTTCACAAGCTTTGTCCAAATCCAACGTTTTCATACCCAAAAACGCGATTGAAGTTGCTGCTGCTGCAAAGTGACGAGAATCACTTTTTCTTTTCTCTTGTTCTCTTTTTGTTTTCTATTTCTTTTCAAAGTTGAGTGAGTTTTGATCTCTTTGCTGTGATACCACTTTGACAAAGAGGAGGATTCGTGTTGGTTTGATTCACTCTAAAGACCTGAGGAGCCACGAACAATTACAAACACAAGGGGAGCCACTTCCTAAGGTATTCTCCTTCTCTATTCAAGCTTAAACTAGGTTCTCATATGGGTTAGGCTTATTGCATGTTAAAGGTGACTTTTTTATCATGTATTAACACTCTAGCTAGTTAATATACATGGAATATCTATTTTTTATCTACTGTTTAGCATGCTTTAGGGCTGTCCTTTAGGTTTTTAATGCATAGTTATGATTCTTGTGCTCCTGTTTGTCCTTGTGCTAGGATTAGTGTCATTGCATGTTAGAGTTAGGATTTTCATCATGTTATATTGCTTTAGTTAGTTAATATGCATGATTTAATTTCTGTTTAGTTTGGTTTTAGCATGATTAAAGTATGTTTTGTATGTTTTTAAGCATATTTGTGAGTTTAGGGTTTTAGAGTCATTGTTTCGTGTTTGTTTTCATATAGCATGATAAAGTAGACTTTTTTATTTGGTTTTTCTTCGTGTTTGCTGTATATGTTTTTCATATGGAGTAAACATGATAGTTTTGCATGCATGTTAGTATGTTTTAGGGTTCTTATGCATGATATGGTTCTAGGAATATGTTAGGACTTATTATTGTTCGCTGTTTTTGCTATTGGCATGCTTAGTGGATGATTTTAGGTCATAATACTATTCTGTCCAGATTTGCATGTTAGTGTTTTTGCATGGTTTTGAGCACTTGTAAGGGTGCAAATAGGTGTGGTATTTGTCCCATGGCAAATAGGGCTGCTTATGTCTGAAATGGCTAAATGCTTGGAGCTAATTGCGCTCAGGTAAGTGGGTGTGAAGGTGCCCCAATTCACCTTTCTTCTTAACTCATTCTCTTCTCCCTATTTAGGGTTAATTTTTAATATGATCCTATGGTTTAATTAGAGGTTTCCTTAACCAACAAAATTCTGGTTTTTATTAAAGTTTCCATTTTGTGGATTTCTTTCCTAAAATCAAACTTTCTATCATATTCAACTCTTTTGATCAAATAAGGAAACCTAGGGTTTTAACCATAGGTTTGTATTGGGATTTAACCTTAGTTCTAATCGAACTACGTGGACTTTGATCCATGTATTTCGTTGCATGGTACGTAGGCGCTCTTCGTGAGGCTCAAGTCCGTTCTAGGATCCAAGCATCCTAGGTTTATTTATGTTTTCTTTTCTTCTTTTTCTTTTCTGTTTTTATTTGCTTATTATGCATGGATGGATGAATGAAATATATGATATGCATGCAATTCTTGTGATGATATACTTGCTGATTTTTGTATGGAAAAACTTTAATTTAGCCCAAATGAACTGAGAGACCGAAAGGGTGACATGGGTGCCTATAGGCTTTGCCTAGAACCTTCCCATGTCATAACTTAGCCTCCGAATCCCCGATTTCTTTGGTTTTCAAAAGATTGGTTTTTGCCTTTCCTTTTTTGTGGAGTCATTCAAATTGTTTTCCTAAAACAAACTATTTTTAGGGTTTTCCTTGTTTCCTTTAAAAAATAAGGTGGCGACTCCTTTCCTTTTTCTTTTTCAAACCCACTTTCTTTTCAATCCCTCGTGGGCCCAATTTCCGGGGTTCACAGTTTGGCGACTCCACTGGGGAAGTTGTGGGCTAGACTCTATAAAGTTTAATTGGGCTAAGTTAATTTCTTATGTTTAATTAAAATCAATCACATTGCATCCACTTGATTGTGTGCTTTCATTTATTGCATTGTGTGCGCAAACTCTTGCATGCTAGGATCGATGTCCCTCGATGTATCCTTGCCAACGATCGGCCTAGTCTCAACCTTGGTTTTCCTGATTCCATGTGTTGGGGCGAAAGCTATCAACCTCTCTTGCCTAGTACCCTTGGGTATATTAAATGAGTTAATCACGTACTGCTGGACCCACGCGGCGTTCCTGATGCCACATGTGGTTAGGTATAAGGATTGCTCAAGCAAGTGAAGGACCCTAGCCTACCCTTATCATTAGTCCATATAGACAGACTTGTAGGACACTACGGTCTCACCTTTATGCACCCACAATTGTTTGTAATGATGCTATACCGTGTTTGTGGTGTGAGGCTTTATATCTTATGCCCTTAACATAGACCTTTAAACCCTAGCCTTCGTTAAGGCCATGGGTTAGGAGGAATAAATTAAGGAAATAGGATGTAAAGCTATGTTTGTGATGTGCTAGTCCTAGGGGATTAATTAAACCTAATTGAAGGACTCTATGCCCTATTCTTTAAAACATACCCTTAATCCATGACCCCTGTAAAGGTAATTGGATAAAAGGAATGAATTAATTGAACATGGTGTAGAGACCGAGTTCATCAAGGAAAATATGGAGGTTTAGGACAAGTCCTTAGGCTAAAGGTTAAAACTTTTCTATCCATAGACGTGCTGGCTTGGATCCGCAATCCACAAGGGCGTCTAGTGAGTGTTGAGTCTACCCATCAGACAGACATGGCCGACGAAAGAACTAGTGAGGGGCACTTTGACCTTGAGGCTTGCCTGAAAGCCATCATGGCCAAGCTTGACCATACCGCCGAGACATCCGATACCGTATTGAAAATGGCTCAAGAGAACCAACAGAAGATGGCGGATCTTGAACAAAATGGCTCTAAGGCCCATTCCTCGGGTATACCTCATGGGGCTGGCACCGAAGAGGGACCTCAATCCAATGAGAACACCAAGACAAGGGGGGAAAGTAGCTCGAAACCTGAGGTCACCAACCTAGAAGGGGAAGCCAAGGGGAAAGGTACTAGCAGTGATTCCGTGTTAGCTAGCAAGGTAGAAGCTTTGGAGAGAACCATAAAAGGGATTCGCAGGGCTGATGACATGGTCGATGTGCGGACTCTATCCCTGTTTCCAACGGCTCGTATTCCACTACAATTCAAGATGCCGGAGTTAGAAAAGTTCGATGGGACGGGTTGCCCTAAGACTCATTTGAAGATGTACGTGCGAGCTATGCACCCTCGAGGGGCTACTGACGAGCTTTTAGCTCAAATGTTCCATGAAACCTTGGCCACTTCTGCTTTGAAATGGTTTTTATCCTTGGATGAGAATAGAACCCGGACTTGGGAAGACATATGCAATGAGTTTTCAGAGCACTACAGGTATAACACAGAGGTGGACGTTACTCGAAGGGACCTAGAAACTACCAAGCAAGGGGCTTATGAAACTTTCTCCGCTTACATTACAAGGTGGAGACAAAAGGCGTCGAGAATGACGGATAGGCCGAATGAGGAGGACCAAATTCAGTTAGTGGTTAAGAACCTGCTGCCCGTGTATCACAAGCACCTATTTGCCCACTATTTCCCAAATTTCAAAGCTCTCATTGGGGCTGGCACGCAGGTTGAAGATGCTATCAATGATGGGACAATCAAGACTGAGGAAGTGAGGAGTCGCAAGACAAACTTTACTGGGAAGAACAATGCCGAGGTCAACACCATAACTCAACCAATCCAACCCTTTTCTCTCAATGATGTCAACCCACCTCGCCAATTCACTGACCTATTCATGCCACTCGAAAGAGTCCTTGAAAAGCTCATAAGTCGTGACCTATTGAAGCCACTCGACCCAAGACCTCCACCAAATCCCTTACCCAAGAGCTACAATGAGAATGAGTACTGCAAGTACCACCAATCCAAAGGCCATGCCACCAATCGCTGTATTCGCCTTCGCCACCAAGTCCAAGACCTCATTGACAAGCAAGTCATTTCACCACCAACCCGTCCGAATGTCACCCGTAATCCTCTCCCATCACACAACAACACACTCCCACCTAACACCATAAATGCCATTGGGGTTGAATCCTCTCGCCCTCGCCATCCCATAAGACAATACACTCCGCTCCCCATGACCTTAACCCGTCTCTTCACCATTTGCCGCAATAACAGCCTTATCATGCCACTTCCACCAAAGCCAAGACCATCAACCCCTCACCAATATTGCCAATACCATCGTGCACCCGGCCATGACACCGAGGCTTGTTCTATACTAAAGAAGATCATCCAAGACCTCATTGACCAAAAGGTTTTGTTGTTGCCAAAGAAATCTATCCAACAAGAGCTGAAAGAAAGATATGAAGCAGGGGATCCTCAGGTTGGCCTATTAGGTGAAGCGTCGGGGAAATATGATTACTATGTGCTGTACTCAAGCCCAAGTCCGATATCAGATGAGCCGATAGTCCCTTCAGGCTGGGATGACTTGCCGACAGAGATGGAGAGCATCGACATGGTAGAATGGGATGACTTGATGAATGACTCCGAGGAAGTCCATGACATATGGGCTAGCGATGATGAGTTGGACCATATAACCAGAGGGGGTCGTCATTTCAAGCCTCCCCACCTAGAATCTGAAAATCCGTTGGAAGATTTGGAAGGGTAGAGGCGTCCTAGCTTGCAAGAAGAAGAGGATGAAGTGCTTAGGCAGCTGAAGAAGACCAATGCCAACATCACTATTTGGGGCTTACTCATGGCTTCACACAAGCATAGACAGACCGTACTGAAATTGCTGAATCAGATACAAGTGCCTGTTGATACATCCCCCGAGGGATTGGTACATTTGGTGAATCCAACTCCCAAGAACTCAACCATCGTGTTCACCGATATAGACCTACCTAAAAGCGGGCCGAGCCATTCTCAAGCTCTCTATGTGACCATTGACACTATGGGGAAGAGGGTTCCCACCGTTCTTATCGACAATGGGTCCGCACTGAATGTATGTCCTCTCCGAACTGCCACTGTTTTGGGTTTGGGACCCACTGATTTCACGCCATCTGGGCAGACCGTAAGAGCTTATGACAACACCCGCCGAGAAGTAATAGGGGTAGTTACTTTGCCTCTTATCATGGGACCCACTAAATTTAGGGTAGAATTTCAAGTGTTGGATGTGCCGTCATGTTTCAACTTGTTGTTGGGCCGACCTTGGATCCATCCTGCTGGGGCTGTGCCATCTTCACTCCATCAAAATGTGAAGTTTCCTTATGAAGGGGCCATAGTAACACTTCAAGGGGACTATGAATTGAAACTCACAGGTGTGCCTATATGTGAGATACAACCCGAATCAGCAGCGATACCGCTATCTGGGTTTGACTATGTCTAATGCATTGAGAAAGAGCTCGAAAAGGGTGAATTAATACCCTTGGACTTTTGCCCCCATGGCAACTTACATGTTGGTGAAATCATGAGAAGGATGAGTTTCTTCCCAGGCACGGGGCTAGGGCGTCGCCAACAAGGGATCCCTACGTCTATTCAAAGCCGTGTCACCTCATATACTTTTGGGTTAGGATATGAGCCCTCCAAAAATGATTATGCGGAAATGCTGAAGAGGAACAAAGAGAAAGTAAGAGCCAAAGCCGAGGGAAAGGTGCCAGACCTGAAGATCTCGCCATATCGACCTACTTTGAATGGTTACTTCGTCAAAGAAGGGGATGATTTTCTATATTGCGGGTTTCCAGAGCCCACCTTTGACCAAGCTACCAAGATCCGAGTTCTGGGTTTTGAAATCTTCTTCACCGAATGGTATCCAATCACAGCTGAAATGGTGGATGATGATGCCATCAATGATGAGTTCTGGGAAAAGAAAAAGGAGGACTGGGCAGAGAACCTTGATGCGGGGGCTATGACTGAAATGTTCCAAGACATGATCCTCACCGTGGAAGACTCGACCATTGAAGAACTCCAGGGTTCATCCATTAGCCATGCTACCGTGCCATTCCTGAATTGGTACCTTGAATGTGGTGTCATTGTGGAGATCCATGAAGAAGAAGACCTTGGCCTACCTGATAGCAGCTTGTAGGTGTCTTAGTTTAGTAATATTTCCCTAATTCAATAAGATGTATCTACTTTACTCACTTTGTGGAGTCATAGTATTGATACAGATTTGTTTGTTTTCCTTCTTTCTTTTGTGTGTCATTCCCATTATTCCTAGTCAATAAAGTGTGCTTTCTTTCTCTATATATGCAGTGTCTCTTTTCTCTCCTCTATGGATATTTATAGCATGGATATAGATCCTAGGAACGATGTCCCCCCGGAGCTCGTTGAGCAAAGGAAAAGGGGCGTCACCGAACCTAATATGGATGAATTGGAATCAATCAACTTAGGGACGAATGAATTGCCAAGAATAGTTAAAATTGGGAAAACCCTCTCCCCCGTTGAAAAAGAAAAGATGATCTCTCTCTTGAAAGCCAACATTATGGCTTTTGCATGGTCTTATGAAGACATGCCTGGCATCGACCCCGATATTGTGCAACACTATATCCCCACTAATTCCCTAAAGAAGCCGGTAAAGCAGAAACTCAGAAGATTAAAACCAGAATGGGCTCTAAAAGTAAAAGAAGAGGTAACTAAACAACTAGACGCGGGTTTCCTCCAAGTTGTGGAGTACCCCGAGTGGTTGTCGAATATAGTGCCTGTGCCTAAAAAAGATGGGAAAGTGAGGATGTGTGTCGACTTCCGAGATCTCAACGCCGCGAGCCCTAAGGATGACTTTCCTTTACCCCATATCGACGTGTTGGTAGATAGCACGGTGGGACATGCACTCCTCTCCTTCATGGACGGATTCTCCGGGTATAACCAGATAAAGATGGCGCCTCAAGACATGGAGAAAATAGCCTTTATCACGCAATGGGGAACGTACTATTACAAAGTAATGCCTTTTGGCTTAAGAAACGCTGGGGCTACTTACCAAAGAGCAGCTACGACCCTATTGCATGATATGATCCATAAGGAAGTCGAGGTTTACGTCGATGATATGATCGTGAAGTCCGTGGATAGGGAAGGGCATTTCAAGGCACTAGAGAAATTCTTAGAGCGAGCAAAAAAGTACAATCTCCGTCTCAACCCACAGAAGTGTGCTTTCGGCGTCACTGCAGGCAAGCTATTAGGGTTTCTGATCACTTAGAGATGTATCGAAGTGGACCCAGGGAAGATAAAAGCTATTGTGGAGATGGAGCCGCCTAGCACTGAGAAGCAGATCCGAGGTTTTCTGGGAAGAGTTCAATACATAAGCCGATTCATTGCCAACTTGACCATGGTTTGCGAACCAATCTTCAAATTGCTTAAGAAAGGTGTGCCAGAAGTGTGGAACGAAGAATGCCAAGAGGCCTTTGAGACCATTAAGAGATACTTGAGCAATCCTCCAATCTTAGTTCCCCCACGGCAAGGTGCGCCACTTTTGTTATACTTAACGGTCACCGAAACCGCGATGGGAGCTATGTTAGCTTAATATCTTGAAGGGTCTACAAAGGAAAATGCCATTTATTACTTAAACAAGAAAATGACAGACTATGAAGTGAAGTACAATGCAATTGAAAAGGCTTGTGTGGCACTAGTATGGGCGACGCAGAAACTCCGACACTACATGATGTCCTTCGAAGTGTTCTTGATAAGTCGCATGGACCCGTTGAAGTACCTGGTAGAAAGGCCAGTATTGTCATTCAGAACTGCTCGATGGTCAATTCTCCTCAATGAATTCGACATCAAGTACGTGAATCAGAAGTCTATCAAGGGAAGCGTCATCGCAGACTACCTAGCCAGCTGTCCGGTGTCATCATCCGCTCCGTTCAACGATCAATTCCCAGATGAGGACGTGCTAGAGATTGGTAGAAAAACTTGGAGAGTATACTTCGATGGGGCAGCCAATAAGAAAGGTTATGGGATAGGAGTCCTGCTGGTCTCACCCGAAGAGGCATTTACACCGTTGGCGGTCAAGTTGGGGTTCGAAGCCACCAACAACATTGCTGAATATGAGGCCTGTATCCTAGCATTGGAAGCGGCACTTGAATTGGGGATCAAAGAATTAGAAGTGTTCGGGGACTCGGCGCTAATCATCTGTCAGATAAAAGGGGAATGGAAAACTCGAGATGAGAAGCTGCTACCCTACCATGCCTACCTGGAAGCTCTAACCAAGGAGTTCTCAGAGATAGAATTTAACTACCTTTCAAGGAACAAGAACCAGTTCGCCGATGCCTTGGCGACCCTAGCATCCATGGTGGAGATACCTGAAGGGGGAAATGTGAAGCCGTTGGTGATAGAATGCCGAGACAAGCCTGTGTACTGTTGTGCAATCCGAGGAGGAGAGGTAAATGATGGCCGTCCGTGGTTCCATGACATAAAGAAGTTCATTGAAGAAAGGGAATACCTAGAAGGAGCATCTCGTATCGATAGAAAAACCCTAAGGCGGTTGGCGAGTCACTATGTACTTTGTGGAGGAAAGCTATATCGGAGATCATACGACGGGATCCACCTGCTGTGTGTCACCGAGGAGGAAGCCGAGCATCTGATTAAAGAAATCCATGAAGGGACAGGGGCTCCGCATATGAATGGCTATATGTTAGCTAAGAAAATCATGAGGTTAGGCTATTATTGGTCCACCATGGAAAGAGACTGCCACGCACATGTCAAGAAGTGCCACAAATGCCAACTGTTCGCCAGTGGACAACATTTGCCTTCTATGCCTTTAACGAGTATGTCATCACCTTGGCCATTCGCAGTATGGGGGATAGATATCATCGGACAGATCAAGCCAAAGGCATCAAATGGGCATGAATACATCCTGGTTGCCATCGACTACTTCACTAAGTGGGTGGAAGCAGCGTCCTTCAAGACCTTGAATTCCAAGAAGGTAGCACAGTTCATACAGCACAGCATCATCTATCGATATGGGGTACCGCATGAAGTTATCTCAGACAATGGCCAGCACTTTCAGAAAGAAACCCATGAGCTGTTGGGAATCAAACTAGAGAGGAAAAATACAAAGGCGGAATTTAAAATTTTTCCTACGATTCCCAAACCCATGAATCTTAATTATGCTTAATACAAAACAAAAACCCTAACTAGAAGAGGGTAGAATTACTTACAGTTGATTCAAGTCTTCTCCTTTATGCTCCAAGCTTTGTCTTCTGATTGAGCAGTCCAAGTGCACTGCCTCCAACAGTATCCACACCTAGCTTGAGCAAGTTGTCCTTTCCTTCTTCTTCCTTAGGGTTGCTAGAGGTGGAGAAGAGGGAGAGAGAGAGAGGGAGGGCTGTGAAAATTTCGGCCAGCACTTGGGAGCCTCCAAGAGTGCATTAAGTGATGATGTCATCACATCATAAGAGGCTTTAAATAGCCTCCAACTAGGGCCGGCCAAGGGGGGGTTCCAAACCCTAATCTAATTTGTGTAATTACTCTTAATTACACAATTAGCCCATTAGTTTGCATCAAATACAAATTAGCCCCTTAAAGAACTTTTCTTTAATCACTTATACCCTTTCTCTCATAGACAATCAAGCTCTCTTAGCATGATCAGTGTGTGACCCATTGGGTTCACATCATCAAGTAGTAGGAACAGCACAAGTTGTGCACAATGGAACACTTTCCATTGAGGGTCTAATTGAAACTCCTTTCAATTCCCTAATTGATTATAACTCATTTATATCAATTAGGGCTTCTACTAACCATGAGTAACACCTAGCATATGGTTCATGGTGTGGTCCTTAATGAGGTGAATAGTCATTTACAAAGAACCCTTCTGTTATAGTTTACAGGTTACAATTCCATCCTTCCATCAACACAATGTCTCCAATTGAACTAATAGGACATGGAAGTCTGTCAAGTCCCTAGTTCAATTACTTTATACTCATTCATTAATATCAACTCAATGATGAACTTATGGAAACTCCTTTCCATATTCATTCTACCATGGGCCCATGGATTTAATGAGTTATATTCAATGAATGCTGTATGAGACATTCACTCTCTTTTTCCTGAGAGTGATGGATTCCTTGTTGATCACTCACATGCCTTCACACACATAGCACTAGGGCCAATGAACACCCTTACAGACCCCTGAATAGGATCTGCACTTAGTGTTATCAAACTTCTAAAGCTACATGTATAAGACAACCATGGTGTCTCAGGTCTAAGGATTACTTGTACCACTATAACAATGAGAAACTGATTGACAGGCAGGTTAAAACTCCATTCAGTTTATCTCATATCTTTGGTCACATTCAGTGTACCTATTCTTATAATAGGCACCCACTTGTTGGTTGTAGTGTCTCCACACAAATAGCTTGAGACTAGCTATCCTCCTATAGAGTCAACCTAACAAGTGCTAGTCCTATGGTTCATTACTGTCCATCATAGTGAACCTTCAACTAGGAATGATTTAGGAGTTTAGTACAGAGATATATTTAGAGTCTCAAAATTACAACCCTTTGTAATTTCATATTCTCAACTCTAACTCCATGGACATATTATGTAAATATAAATGATGCATATAAACATAATAGAATAAGCCCTTTTATTAAATCAATAATAAATGTGACATATATAAATGAAATCAATTGATTGTTCCTAATCCCTAAACAATCATCTCTATGATTGGCTCTAGGGCATAATCCTAACATGAGCTCTTGCAAAAGTATGGCATAGCCCACCATCTGTCGTCACCATACCGTCCTCAGACTAATGGAGCGGTGGAAGCAGCTAACAAGAACATCAAGAAGATACTACAGAAGACTGCGGACTCACACACAGACGGGCATGAGAAGTTGCCATTGGCTCTATGGGGTTACAGAACATCAATAAGGTCGTCAACAGGGGCTACCCCTTATTCTCTAGTTTATGGAATGGAGGCCGTGTTGCCAGTTGAATTGGAAGTTCCTTCACTAAGAGTTGCCGTGGAGAGCCAGATAACAGAAGTGGACTGGGTTAAGAGCCGCTATGATGAGTTAGCTTTGCTGGATGAAAGGCGTTTAAGGGCGCTGTATCATGTTCAGGGGTATCAACGGAGAGTTGCCAGAGCATTCAACAAGCATGTCAAAGATCGAGGTCTAAAGAAAGGGGATGTAGTGCTGAAAGAAATCAGAGCTCCAGTGTTCGATCCGCGGGGAAAATTCAAGCCAAGTTGGGGTGGGCCATACATTATCAAAGAGATATTGCCAGCAGGGGCTGTTCGCCTCATGGATTTAGATGGAATTGAGTTCGCTCGTCTAACTAATTTGGATCAATTGAAGAAATATCATGTTTGAAGCCTGCTAGGTTGAAAACCCGTAAGGGCGGCCTAGGCAAAAGTTAAGGCATAAGAACTACGTAAGACCTGATTCTCCATTCAAAAACAAAAAAAAAACAAAAAAAAAAAAAAACAAAAAAAACAAAAAAAAACAAAACAAAAACAAAAAAAAAAGAAAAGAAAAAACCATGGAGATACGTAGGCAACCCATAAAGTTACCTTGGGTGCGGTCTAAATCAAACAAGAAAATCCCAAATTTGATTTATTATTGGCAATTTATTCAAAACTAAAATTGATTGACATAGCAATTCATTGGTATTAAGTAAAAGAACTATAAATATGCCATAAATATCCTATTCTATTTTCTTGAGCCTCTTTGCAGCTCGCTCCTTAGCTTTCTTCTTCTCTCTTTCATGTCTTCTTTTCTTCCTCAAGTCATGTTCATAAGCTGCTGTCACTGCTTCCATAATATCTTCTCTGCAAGATCCAAGTTTGTTGTTCTTGATAAGTCCAAAAATCCTTTCTCTTCGAGTAGTCTCTCTCTCACCTAAATTGCTTTTCAACCATTCCTTATACTCGGGGCTCATCATATATGGACCATCAGTATTTGTAACTTGGGTTAGTATCAACTTGCTAGGCCATCGGTCCTTCGCCCAAGTCACTACAGAAAGACCCGCGGGCACCACAGGATAGTCACCTTTCAAGGAAGTGGGTATGGTTTGCATGGCGCCCATCTGACGCAGAACCCTTGAAGGCCAATAGAAGGAAGTAGACCTCAGTCCTATGAGTCTCACCATAGCGCATCCAGAAGTCCGCAGAAGCACCTGGTCACTGCAGCCCCATATGAATACAAACCACTTGACACTCCTCCAAGAAAGGGTTTGGTAGTAACCTAGCCAATCTCTCAATGAAAATTGCCCAGGTAATTCAATGCGGCGAAGGCAGTAATGCTGGGACTTGTATGGTGTAATGGCAACTGGTGACAAGAAATTCAGTCTTTCAAGCAACCACATCTGCAGTAGAATGGGGCTACCTCCTAAAGGAACCTTTGGGTCCTCATGAGTTTTATCCAAACCATTCAGGGTTTCAGCTAGCACCATGGGAATCAAGTTATGGCCCTTGGCAAGGAGAGGAATCAAGTCACAGATTTGAACGGGAACATGTGGAGTACCAGTGGAAATAAGAAAACGACCAATGAGGCAAAAGGCAAGTGCATGCTTAATAGGAAAGGTAAAATTCAGAATACCTTTACTATCACAAGCTAAAAAAGAGGTTGCCAATTTCATCAAGTCTACCATATGGTCCTTTACAAACGTAGAGGCATATTGTGAGTGAATCCCAAGTAGATTGGAGAAAGAAGTAAGAAAGCTTGGGCGAGGAGTAGGGAGAGTGAAAGGACCAACCGTTGAAACTCTATACAATGCACAGAATTCCTCCATGGTTGGGCACAGTTCTTCATAGTTGAAGCGGAACACATGAACTTGAGGATCCCAAAAATATGTAGCAGCAGTCAAGAGGTTCGTTTCAAGCCTCACATGCCTCAAGGAGAGCAATGGATCCAAGCCAAAGCACTTGAACTCAGATTTTGCTTCAGCACTCATAACTCTCAAAAACCCTCCTAAAAATTTGTCTAGAGCCTCCATAATTTCTAATGAATGAATACAAGTAGGTTTAGGAACCTCTTGGATGTGTTTTTATAGGGAAAAGGTCACAAATCCAAGTTCAAATAGGAAAAAACCCATAAGAATAGGAAGTTTCCTATTCAAAGTGGGATTTCCGCTTCGGGCTCGGGTAACCACCCAGGCCTGGGCGGCTAGCCTCCCGAGGCCTGGTGGTCACCCAAGCCACTTTGTTTTGGTTTTGCTTCTCGCTTTGTCTCGCCTTGACGAGTGATCAAACCTCCTTCCAAATGAGATATTCAACACTTTTTGAGCTTAAAATCAATCAAATTCCATCTTGAAATCAATTCCTTGAATTGATTTTATGTTCAAAAGGGTTGAATATATTTCCCCTGTGTCATGCCAACTCAAGTGACAATGTGTTAAGTCACTTTCCTCTTGCACTATGCTTGTTTAATCTTGATAAATTGATCATATATCCTCATTTCAAATCTTGATTTTTCATCCTACTTGGTTGAATATATTCATCACTTGAATGTGTTCTTCCATTTCAAAAGTGTATTCACCCTTTGAATATGCTTCTCAGTTTCAAATCCTCATTCTCTACCCTACTTGGTTGAATATATTCATCACTTGAATATATTCTTCCATTTCAAAAGTGTATTCACTCTTTGAATATGCTTCTCAGTTTCAAATTCTCATTCTCTATCATACTTGGTTGAATATATTCATCACTTGAATATATTCTTCCATTTCAAAAGCATGTTCACCCATTGAATATGCTTCCTAGTTTCAGATCCTCATTATCACTTACTTGGTTAAATATATTCATCACTTGAATATATTTCTCCATTTCAATGGTATACTCATCACTCGAGTATACTTCTCAGATATTTCGTCACTTACTTGGTTAAGTATATCCATCGCTTGGGTATATTTCTCCATTTCAATGGTATGTTCATCACTTGAACATACTTCTCAGATCATTTGTCACTTACTTGGTTAAGTATATCCACCACTTGGGTATATTTTTTCCATTTCAATGGTATGTTCATCACTTGAACATACTTCTCAGATCATTTGTCACTTACTTGGTTAAGTATATCCACCACTTGGGTATATTTTTTCCATTTCAATGGTATACTCATCACTTGAGTATACTTCTCAGATATTTTGCCACTTACTTGGTTAAGTATATCCATCGCTTGGGTATATTTCTCCATTTCAATAGTATGTTCATCACTTGAACATACTTCTCAGATTATTTGTCACTTACTTGGTTAAATATATTCATGACTAGAATATATTTCTCCATTTCAATGGTGTACTCATCACTTGAGTACACTTCTCAGATTATTCTCTATCTTACTTGCTTAAGTATATCCATCGCTTGGATATATTTCTCTATTTCAATGGTATGTTTATCACTTAAACATACTTGTCACTTACTTGGTTAAGTATATCCATCACTTGGATATATTTCTCTATTTCAATGGTATGTTTATCACTCAAACATACTTGTCACTTACTTGGTTAAGTATATTCGTGACTAGAATATATTTCTCCATTTCAATGGTGTACTCATCACTTGAGTACACTTCTCAGATTATTCTTATCTTACTTGGTTAAATATATCCGTCGTTTGGATATATTTCTCCATTTCAATGGTATGCTCATCACTTGAGTGTACTTCTCAGCTTACTTGGTTAAATATATCCATCACTTGGATACATTTCTCCATTTCAAAAGTGTGTTCATCACTTGAACGTACTTCTCAGTCTTTTTCAATCATTAAGTATACTCATCACTTGAGTATATTTCTCAGCATCTTTTTCATCACTTGGTTAAATATGTTCGTGACCTGAATATATTTCTCCATTTCAAAAGTACACTCATCACTTGAATACACCTCTCAGATTATTCTTATCCTACTTGGTTAAGTATATCCATTGCTTGGGTATATTTCTCCATTTCAATGGTATGTTCATCACTTGAACATACTTCTCAGATTATTTGTCACTTACTTGGTTAAATATATTCATCACTTGAATATATTTCTCCATTTCAATGGTATACTCATCACTTGAGTATACTTCTCAGTTCATTCTCTATCTTACTTAGTTAAATATATTCGTGACCTGAATATATTTCTCATTTTTCAAAAGTATGTTCATCACTTGAACGTACTTCTCAGTCTTTCTCAATCATTAAGTATCCTCACCACTTGAGTATACTTCTTACATTACTTGGTTAAATATATTCGTGACCTGAATATATTTCTCCATTTCAATGGTATACTCATCACTTGAGTATACTTCTCAGATATTTTGTCACTTACTTGGTTAAGTATATCCATCGCTTGGATATATTTCTCCATTTCAAAGGTATGTTCATCACTTGAACGTACTTTTCAGATCTCATTCTCATCACTTGGTTAAATATATTCGTGACTAGAATATATTTCTCCGTTTCAAAAGTATGTTCATTCGTAGTGGCTTGAATATGCTTCTCTTGACAATCATCAACCCCCAGTGGTTTAAGTATACTCATGACTTGAGTACACTTCCTTATTTCAGTCTCAGGTTTTCAACCTCCCATCATTGTTGGTATTAGTGTGTGATTTCTCCGGGCTTTTTGGCCAAAAATGGGTTGTTCTTTATCATTGGTTCACAAGTGTAACTTGTTCGCCAATGAGGGGCTTCTGTCACACCCCATTTTTGCACCACCTTACTAGGGCTCATTATTTCATGCATGTTTTTGTTTTGTTTTTGAGTCTAGTCACTTGCATTAGTTTTCTAGAGTCACAAGGACAATGGATATGAATTTTGGTTCAAATTGGAGTTGATCTTGAGGGATAATAAGAGCTTTTGTGACTTGAGGGGCATAATCATCTTTTAAGTCCCAAACTTTTCATTTGACCTTGGAATGATCTCCAAATTGTCAATTGGAGTTCATATGGATGCATAAGAGGTATTTTTAGTGTCAATTTGGTAAGTCAATGGCTCGGGATTAAAACGGCTCGATGTAGTTCAAGTTGGTTAATTGACCCTTCCTTAGGTTAGCTCTAATTGACTCACAATTACCAACCAAATCTTTTCAAATTGACTTTCATTAGTCATCATTTTACCCTCAAAAGTGTTTCATGAAGTTCAATTTTGATATGGCCTGATGATGAGTTTAGTGTGGTTATTTACGGATTATCCTTGAAGAATTAGTGCGAATCACAGCATGAGATTTTTGGTTAAAATGAAAAGAAAATTATTTTATTAAATTAGCCATTTTTATCATGACACTAACACGTGTACGTATGTGATGAGTGTGTGTACGCACATACGATACATGTGCATGCGTGTTAGCGGTCAGTCTCCCAATTTTTATAAAAGACAATTTCCTTTTCCTATTCAGATTAGAAGTCTTTTATCATTATAAAATACCTTTTGATTATTCTCCAAGGAAACCTAGTCCAGGAAGGAAAGGGAAACTCCAGATTTCAGCTATAAATACTCTCTTAATGTCTTTAAACAAGGGGAAGAGAAGAGGGTTTGGAGGGAGTGAAATTCGTCATAATTCAGCAGCAGATTTTCTGAAAACCAGCAGTTGTATTTTAATCATAACGTTTTCATCCGAAGTCAGAATTTGATGAAATTGGTCTTGTTAGAAAGATAATTCAATTCTCTACAACTTTGTATTTCACAAGCTTTGTCCAAATCCAACGTTTTCATACCCAAAAACGCGATTGAAGTTGCTGCTGCTGCAAAGTGACGAGAATCACTTTTTCTTTTCTCTTGTTCTCTTTTTGTTTTCTATTTCTTTTCAAAGTTGAGTGAGTTTTGATCTCTTTGCTGTGATACCACTTTGACAAAGAGGAGGATTCGTGTTGGTTTGATTCACTCTAAAGACCTGAGGAGCCACGAACAATTACAAACACAAAGGGAGCCACTTCCTAAGGTATTCTCCTTCTCTATTCAAGCTTAAACTAGGTTCTCATATGGGTTAGGCTTATTGCATGTTAAAGGTGACTTTTTTATCATGTATTAACACTCTAGCTAGTTAATATACATGGAATATCTATTTTTTATCTACTGTTTAGCATGCTTTAGGGCTGTCCTTTAGGTTTTTAATGCATAGTTATGATTCTTGTGCTCCTGTTTGTCCTTGTGCTAGGATTAGTGTCATTGCATGTTAGAGTTAGGATTTTCATCATGTTATATTGCTTTAGTTAGTTAATATGCATGATTTAATTTCTGTTTAGTTTGGTTTTAGCATGATTAAAGTATGTTTTGTATGTTTTTAAGCATATTTGTGAGTTTAGGGTTTTAGAGTCATTGTTTCGTGTTTGTTTTCATATAGCATGATAAAGTAGACTTTTTTATTTGGTTTTTCTTCGTGTTTGCTGTATATGTTTTTCATATGGAGTAAACATGATAGTTTTGCATGCATGTTAGTATGTTTTAGGGTTCTTATGCATGATATGGTTCTAGGAATATGTTAGGACTTATTATTGTTCGCTGTTTTTGCTATTGGCATGCTTAGTGGATGATTTTAGGTCATAATACTATTCTGTCCAGATTTGCATGTTAGTGTTTTTGCATGGTTTTGAGCACTTGTAAGGGTGCAAATAGGTGTGGTATTTGTCCCATGGCAAATAGGGCTGCTTATGTCTGAAATGGCTAAATGCTTGGAGCTAATTGCGCTCAGGTAAGTGGGTGTGAAGGTGCCCCAATTCACCTTTCTTCTTAACTCATTCTCTTCTCCCTATTTAGGGTTAATTTTTAATATGATCCTATGGTTTAATTAGAGGTTTCCTTAACCAACAAAATTCTGGTTTTTATTAAAGTTTCCATTTTGTGGATTTCTTTCCTAAAATCAAACTTTCTATCATATTCAACTCTTTTGATCAAATAAGGAAACCTAGGGTTTTAACCATAGGTTTGTATTGGGATTTAACCTTAGTTCTAATCGAACTACGTGGACTTTGATCCATGTATTTCGTTGCATGGTACGTAGGCGCTCTTCGTGAGGCTCAAGTCCGTTCTAGGATCCAAGCATCCTAGGTTTATTTATGTTTTCTTTTCTTCTTTTTCTTTTCTGTTTTTATTTGCTTATTATGCATGGATGGATGAATGAAATATATGATATGCATGCAATTCTTGTGATGATATACTTGCTGATTTTTGTATGGAAAAACTTTAATTTAGCCCAAATGAACTGAGAGACCGAAAGGGTGACATGGGTGCCTATAGGCTTTGCCTAGAACCTTCCCATGTCATAACTTAGCCTCCGAATCCCCGATTTCTTTGGTTTTCAAAAGATTGGTTTTTGCCTTTCCTTTTTTGTGGAGTCATTCAAATTGTTTTCCTAAAACAAACTATTTTTAGGGTTTTCCTTGTTTCCTTTAAAAAATAAGGTGGCGACTCCTTTCCTTTTTCTTTTTCAAACCCACTTTCTTTTCAATCCCTCGTGGGCCCAATTTCCGGGGTTCACAATAAGCTTTCTGGGCAACAGCTTTATCCCACCATTTGAAGGAGAATGTTTGGCATAAATGTGGAGTTGGGGGATAACTGCCAATAGGAGAAATAACATAATCCCATTTAGAGATCCATGGGAGTTGGAAAAGAATAAGGAAAATGAGTAATGGAGGACTATGCTCTTGTCCTAGAAATAAGTAATGGTTAAAGAAATGTTTAAATCCTTCAAAGACAGGAGGAGGAAGCATTCTATTATCTGGACCATACCAGGAAAACCATTAGTTAAACTAGGCTGGGAATTTTGGTATGGTGCTTTGGCAAAAATAGAAGAACCAAGAATGGTTCCTATTGGAATTCTGAAAAGAAATGGTCTTGTACCAGGCATCCGTATAATCAAAATAAGTATAGGCTTGAGGATAATGTTCTTAAGAGAATCTTTTTGGAGTATAAAGAGCTTGGTTCCAATCAGAATAGGAGAGGACTTTAAGAATCCTACACTTGGAATGGTTTGCAGTTTCTTTATTTGGAACATGAGTGATAACAACAGAATCGGTATCAACAAGGATAAATTCATAATAATTTTGGGACTTATCCTCGAGAGGAGGAAGCCAATGCCTTTCTGGGAGAAAGATTTGTTGGGAGATTTGTAATGCAGTGGTTGATTTAAATTCTGGTTCAAGTGCAATAATAGGCAACAAGGTTTTGTTATAAATATATGAAGAAGGGTTGACGTTCCTTGGTTCATCAAATTGTGCTGGATTGGAAACTCTTTGAGATGAAGAATGGGAAGGACTGGCTGCTATTTTGGCATAAGTTTGGGGTTTTAAAGGTGGAAGGGAATAACTAGGGAGTTCTGGAAAATCTAATGGTGCAAATGGATTGGGTGTTGTTGGGATAGAATAAGGTTGTTTCCCTGAAGGGGATAATGGAGGCCGAATGCGTGTTGGTCGAATGCCATATTGTTGTGCGTATTGTGCTTGAAAACTAGATGTTTTGGAAGAAGGAGATTTCTTTTTTGGCATTGCATAGTCTGCTTTGCTGGTTGGTTTGGGTTTGTCACCTATGAGAACCCTGCAAGAATTCCCATGAGAGGAAATCAGGAAGGCTATTGTTCTCTCCTTTTATGAACTCAATTTTGAAATAAAAAACACTTAAAATGGCTTGCTATCTGGCAAAAATATGTTTTGAAGTAATGTTTTTAACATCTTTTTCTAAAACGGTTTTAGCACTTTTACAATCAACACGGATAAGGAATGGTTGATTTAAAAGATCAGATTGAAATTTGGAAACACATAAGACAATACTTAAAATTTCCTTTTTAATAGTACTGTAATTCTTTTGAGAAGAATTCCAAACACCTGAAGTAAAACATACTAATTGTTCTTTATCTAATCTTTGCTTGAGAATACTATTATATCCTATATCTGAAGCATTTGTTTCAACAATTTTAAAAGCTTGAGGATTAGCAATGTGTAATAATGGTAAATGGGTTATTCTTGATTTTACCAGTTTTACAATGTCAGTATGGTGTTGAGACCATATTGGAG
This sequence comes from Liquidambar formosana, assembly GCA_039720395.1. Classification (NCBI taxonomy): domain Eukaryota; kingdom Viridiplantae; phylum Streptophyta; class Magnoliopsida; order Saxifragales; family Altingiaceae; genus Liquidambar; species Liquidambar formosana. Next base: position 14,937,246 of record CM077835.1, on the reverse strand, counting down.
GATTTTTCTTAAGTCTGTCATATAATGGTTTACACAGTCTGTGTAGATCTTGGTAAAAATTACCAATATAATTGAGACTTCCCAAAAATCTTTGTAATTGGTGTTTATTCTTAATTTCATCTGGAAATTTGCTTGAGAACTCAAGACTTCTTTCAATGGGAATTATTGTTCCATTATGAATATTATGGCCTAAAAATCTAACTTTTTTTTGGAATAATTTAATTTTAGATTATGAAAGAACTAAACCATTCTTTTTAATAATGTTTAGAAATGTATACAAATGTTTCCAGTGTTATTCAATATTTTCAGAATATATCAGAACATCATCTATATAAACTATAGACCATGCTGAATATGGATTAAAAATGTCATTCATAATATTTTGAAATTCTGACGGAGCATTTTTTAGTCCAAATGGCATAACATTCCATTCATATTGACTAAATGGTATATTAAATACAGTTTTGTATCTACCTTCTTCTTTGAGCTGAATCTGCCAAAAGCCAGATTTTATGTCAAATTTGGAAAATATTTTTGCGTTATATAATCTGTTTGATAGATCTTGTTTGTTAGGAATGGGATATCTGATCCATTGTAAAACTTTGTTTAATGGTTTGTAATTAATAACTAATCTTGGAGCTCTTCTTTCTATTTCGGCAGGCTTATTAACATAGAAAGCTAAGCAACTCCATGGAGATTTGCTTTTTCTGATTAAGTTTTTCTTCAGTAATCCTTGAATTTCTTTTTTGCAATATTCTAAAAGTTGTTGATTCATTTGGATTGGTCTAGCCTTTATAGGAATTTGAGATTCTTTAAAATCTGGTTCATAGGGTAAACTGACTGTATGTTTCTTCCTGTTCCAAAAGGCATTGGGTAACTCAGAGCAAACAGTGTTTTTTAACAGAGTGTAAAATTGTTTAATTTTTGTTTTTAATTCTTGAGTTTGTAAAGCTTGTTCTATTTTTAAGGATTGGATTTCATAAAGTTAATATTTATGATGTTTTTCTTTTTTGGAGATAAGGATTTAATGTTGTAATTAATTTAGCTTTTAATAAATCAAAGGTATGAAGTTCTCTTTGTTGAGGAGGTTTGAGGAATTTATAAATTACCTTTTGTCCAGCTAATTTTGTGTGGATACCATCATTTTTTACACTAAATGGAGTAATAAGTCTTAGAAAAAGAGTTCCCAAAATTACTGGCTTTGTTAAATCTTTTAAAAGTATAAATAGAGTTTCGACACAAATTCCTTGGTTACACACTTGTACTTTTTCAAGTTTATAATCAATATACATTTTAGTGCCAACAGCAGTAGTTAATGTTTCTTCAGTTGTTTGTTTGCAATATTTTTTTGGGACTAGTTCTTGGGCTATACAATTCATATCTGCTCCTGTGTCTACAAAAGCAAATGTATTTATTGTTAATGTTTTATTAATAACAAGATTAATATCTATATGCCATTTTTGATAATCAATTAATGTTGCAATTTACATTGCATTTAAATCTTGAATTTACTCAAATGTATTATCTTCTTCAGGAATATTTTCTGGAAAGGATGTTGATGTTAAAGAAAGCAATTGTTGTGCCAAATAATTTTGTTTTCTTTGTAAGTCTTCTACTTGTGTTCTAAGTTATTCTAAAGAATTTACTTGTTCTTTTAAATGTCTAATTTCCATTTTTCCTTGATTTATTTCATATTGTAAATCTTGAATAGTTGTAGGTCTAGTCTTTGTTTTGTCAAATCTATTTAGAGTGGATTTTAAATTATAATCAGAAGGTATTTCATTATTTGTATTCATGGATTGGCTAATTGTATTAGAAAGATTCTGTAAATATGTTCTTTTAAGGTCTGGATCCATAATTGTATCAGCAAAGTCTAATAATTGTTTTTCTTCTTTTGTTAAGGGTGTTAAAGATTTTTCTGGAGGTTTATTGCAGGAAGTTGAGGATGTACAATTTTTGATGGGAGAAGCATCTTCTTGTTCAGATTCAGAATCAGAAGAGGAAGAGGATGAAGATGTTTCTAGAATATCATCTTATTCAATTTCATTAATGTCGTTAGTAGATTGTGTATCAGATTATGTATCGGAATGTTCTTTTAATAAATTATACAGTTGTAGTTTAAGTTGATCTGGAATTTCTAAAGAGTCAATATTCTCTTTTAGTTTGCAATTGTTTTTATAATGTCCTAGTTTTCCACATTTCCAACATTTAGGAGTTTTTCTGAAAGAAGTTTGGGAATTAGTGACTAGATTAGCTTTGTTTTTGTTGGAGTTGTGTGACTTTTTGGCTTGGTGTCTTACTGGATATTTTAACCAACTATAGTTTCTATTTTTATATCAATATTTAGAAGGATGGGTTGGTTTAGATTTTTTATATGATTTCTTTTGGGTTTTTCTAATCCTTAAAGAGGGTACTTCAATTTTAGGATATTCAAATTGTTCACAAAATTGTCCTAGTTCTTTTCTTCCTAATTTTTGTTGTTTCTTCATTTGGGCCATTAATCTGAGATCTGTGCATAAAGCTAATCCTTCTGTTTGAATTAGGGAAATAATATCACCATAAGATAAAATATGATAATTAATTACACCACCGTGGATTTCTCTTAGTTTTTGTTTAACTTTTTCATTGAATAATTTAGGTAATCCGGCAATAAATCTTTCTTTCCAATAATCCTTTTGACAATCTTCTCTTAATAATACTTTACGTAAGAAAACATCTTTATACCAGTGGAAATCATCTAATGTTGGATATCTTAGATATGAGAGCACTTCACTAGCTCTTCCAGTAATGGTTAATGGATCTTCAAGAAAATGTTTAACAATTGTATATATTAGAGTATGAATATTATCTAAAACATGTTGTCCTCTTGCATCTAGAATAGGATTATTATTATCATCAACTTTGTTGCATGTTCAATGTTATAACGGTCTTGGTCATGTAAAAAGTGATCTTACCAGCCTTTAAGTTGGCCAGTAAAACCAGTGATAATTAAACGAAAAGCTTGACTATCTGAGGCATTTTGGCGATGTTTATATGCAGTGACTACCATAAGAATTTCATTCATTAAGCCTAGAATTTGATATTCAAACATGCCATCAATGTTCCATTCAGATATAGAAGATCCACTATATTCCCCTTGTACATATTAAGGGCGTTCTTTAAATTGGACATCAATAGGTATAGGTCTAGAATAATAATTTCTTATGGTTAATCTTGGATGGGAAAATGTTTTAGAGTGTAATTCCAATGGTTCTTCTTGTGAAGTAGATTTGAGATGTATTAATGGGGTGATATTTTTAGTGTTAGAGTTGAGAGGTAATTGGGCTAATCTTTTAGTAATTTCATCTACTAATTCATCAGAAGTGTCCTTAAATTGAAGTTCATGTTCTTTAGGTATTCGATGTGGTTTAAAGATGAGAGGAGATTTTATAGGTTGAGTTTTTGGAATTTGAAAATATGATGTACTTGGTATTGAGTGATTTTCATTTTTAGGTTTAGTATTTGTATGTATTTGGTCTTGGATTAATTCAATTCTATCTAATTGTGTTCCTATGGTATGTAAATGTTGATTTGTATAATTATTTTGTTCAATAATCATTTTTCCCTCAGAAGTCATAGCAGAAGCATTATAGTCTTTAAATGGAGAGGTAGTAAGTGTATTTTCTCTTACTTTTATCTGAATGTTTTCTAGAAGAGGATGGATGGCTTGTATAATTTTATTATCTCAAGTTTTCCACTTGGTTGTTTCTTTAGTCTGTACGCTTATAGTTTTGGGTAAAAAGGGAGGATTACTGACTTTATAATTGCATTTAGCAAATGTTTGATACCATAAAGAGAATTTTAGATTTATTTTATGATAATTACAATATTCAACATGTAATTTTTGTAAAATCTCTAATTCAATTGGATGTATATTTTTTGGAGGAAGTTTCCTTTGGAGTCTGTAATTGTTAATGTCTTCTTGGATGATTTGGACAGAATTATTTAAGAAATTTGGATTAAGTTTAAATGTTGATTCTTTTGATAGCATATTTATTTGTGGGTCATATCTTGTTCCTTCCATATCTGATCTTGTTGGTGACATGTTTTTAGGATTTTCTGAGCTAGGTATATGAACTGTTAGGATTATGCCTTAGAGCCAATCATAGAGATGATTGTTTAGGGATTAGGAACAATCAATTGATTTCATTTATATATGTCACATTTATTATTGATTTAATAAAAGGGTTTATTCTATTATGTTTATATGCATCATTTATATTTACATAATATGTCCATGGAGTTAGAGTTGAGAATATGAAATTACAAAGGGTTGTAATTTTGAGACTCTAAATATATCTCTGTACTAAACTCCTAAATCATTCCTAGTTGAAGGTTCACTATGATGGACAGTAATGAACCATAGGACTAGCACTTGTTAGGTTGACTCTATAGGAGGATAGCTAGTCTCAAGCTATTTGTGTGGAGACACTACAACCAATAAGTGGGTGCCCATTATAAGAATAGGTACACTGAATGTGACCAAAGATATGAGATAAACTGAATGGAGTTTTAACCTGCCTGTCAATCAGTTTCTTATTGTTATAGTGGTACAAGTAATCCTTAGACCTGAGACACCATGGTTGTCTTATGCATGTAGCTTTAGAAGTTTGATAACACTAAGTGCAGATCCTATTTAGGGGTCTATAAAGGTGTTCATTGGCCCTACTGCTATGTGTGTGAAGGCATGTGAGTAATCAACAAGGAATCCATCACTCTCAGGAAAAAGGGAGTGAATGTCTCATATAGCATTCATTGAATATAACTCATTAAACCCATGGGCCCATGGTAGAATGAATATGGAAAGGAGTTTCCATAAGTTCATCATTGAGTTGATATTAATGAATGAGTATAAAGTAATTGAATTAGGGACTTGACAGACTTCCATGTCCTATTAGTTTCGTTGGAGACATTGTGTTGATGGAAGGATGGAATTGTAACCTATAAACTACAACAGAAGGGTTCTTTGTAAATGACTATTCACCTCATTAAGGACCACACCATGAGCCATATGCTAGGTGTTACTCATGGTTACTAGAAGCCCTAATTGATATAAATGAGTTATAATCAATTAGGGAATTGAAAGGAGTTTCAATTAGACCCTTTAATGGAAAGTGTCACATTGTGCACAACATGTGCTATTCCTACTACTTGATGATATGAACCCAATGGGTCACACACTGATCATGCTAAGAGAGCTTGATTGTCTATGAGAGAAAGGGTATAAGTGATTAAAGGAAAGTTCTTTAAGGGGCTAATTTGTATTTGATGCAAACTAGTGGGCCAATTGTGTAATTAAGAGTAATTACACAAATTCCACTAGGGTTAGGAATCCCCCTATGGCCGGCCCTATTAATGGGCTATATAATGCCCATTATGTGGGGATGACATAATATCACAATCATTCTCCCAAGGGCTGGCTGAAAATTACAGCTCTCCCTCTCTCTCTCTCCCTCTTCTCCACCTCTAGCAACAACAAGGAAGAAGAAGGAAAGGACAACAAGCTCTAGCTAGGTGTGGATACTGTTGGAGGCAGCACACTTGGGCTGCTCATTCACCGCTTGTCCAGAGACAAAGCTTGGAGCAAAAAAGGAGAAGACAAAGCTTGGAGTATAAAGGAGAAGACATTCATCAACTGTAAGTAACCCTAACTCTCTTGGTAGTCAGGTTATTGCTTTTGTATTATGCATAATCGGATTCATGGGTTTGGGAATCGTAGGAAAATTTTTATTCCGCCTTTGTATGTTTTCCTCCCTAGTTAGATTCCCAACATCAACTGTATAATATGCTTGGGAAATATTTTGAGGATTTGCTCTTACCCTATTATTCTTTCTGAAGGTGTTCTGGAAGGTATTTGTGATTCATATAGGTGCTGTTGGTTTTGGAGCAGAATACAAAGATCTAGCCTGTGTATATGGTCTAGAAGTATTTGAAGTGAAATCTGTAATGTTCAATGTAACTTGTTTGGTTGGTGTAAACCTAATTCCTATTGTACCATTTGGGTGTTGTGTTATTTATTCTTCTATTTTATTTTCTTGGTTTTGTGGAGGAACTATCTCTGGTAAGGACCAGTTTTCTAGTAATACGACTGTCACACCCCGTTTTTGCACCACCTTGCTAGGGCTCATCATTTCATGTATGTTTTTGTTTTGTTTTTGAGTCTAGTCACTTGCATTAGTTTTCTAGAGTCACAAGAACAATGGATATGAATTTTGGTTCAATTCGGAGTTAATCTTAAGGGATAATAAGAGCTTTTGTGACTTGAGGGGTATAATCATCTTTTAAGTCACAAACTTTTCATTTAACCTTGAAAGATCTCCAAATTGTCAATTGGAGTTCATATAGATGCATACGAGTTATTTCTAGGTTCAATTTGATGAATCAATGGCTTCGGGATTAAAGTGGCTCGATGTAGTTTAAGTTGGTTAATTGACCCTTTTTTTTGGGCTAGCTCAAATTGACTCACAATTACCAACCAAATCTTTTCAAATTGACTTTAATTATTTACCATTTTATGCCCAAAAGTGTTTTAGAAAGTTTAATTTTGATATAGAAAGTATTTGGTTTGATCCTATGTGCATACCTATGCTTTGCAAAGGTAGAGCATAGCGGTTAACCGCTTTGTCAAACCTAACCATGACCCCATGGTTAGTGGTTTTTACCCTAAAATGCTCAAAAATGTATTCCTCATCGAAACATGATCGTTTTGGCTTTTGGTTAATCAAAATCGGACTTAATTTGACCCCTGAAACACTCGTAGAAGGAAAAGGAGTCAAAATAGGCAAAAAATCCGAAGTGGGCTCCGATGACCACCTAGCCCCGGGCGGCTAGCCACTTGGGCCTAGGTGGCTAGCCGCCCAGGCTTTGGTGGTCACCTGAGGCCACTTTCCTATTTTCTCTCTATTTGTTTGCTAAAGCGAACTCTTACCTATTTTGACGTACAAGGACTCTTTTGGACTGTGTTTCCTTCTAATTTTTGGTAACTTTTGAGTCACTTAAGCACCAAGGGAGTCTCTTATAGCCCTTAGATTAATTTCTAGGGTTTTAATCCCAACCATTGGTTTATCCTAATGAAACTCTATAAATACCCCCTATGCTTCAGCACAAAGGGAGCCACTTTATGCATTAAAATTGAGTTTGTGAGAGAGAATAAGAGTGAGAGAGTTGAAGGAGAGCTAGAGTTCTTGCTGTAGCCTTGAAGAACATTGATTCAAGTGAGAACATTGATTCAAGTCATCCACAAGTTAAGAGGAGAGTCTCTACAGCAGCAAAGAAGCTTCTCCTAAGGTAACCTCCCTCCTTGTTAATGCTAAATGTGAGTTTTCTTATAGAATAGTGTCATTGCATGTTAAAGTTAGAATTTTTATCATGTTCTATTACTTTAGTTAGTTAATATGCATGATTTAAATACTATTTTTCATGAGTTAAGCATGTTTAGAATTTATTTCATAGGTTTTTAAGTATGATTGTGAGTTTAAGGCTTCCGTTGTCCTTATTCTAAAATAGCGTCATTGCACATTAAAGTTAGGATTTTTATCATGTTCTATTGCTTTAGTTAGTTAATATGCATGATTTGAGTTCTGTTTAATATGAGTTTAGTATGTTTTAGGGCTATTTTATGTGTTTTTAAGTATGTTTGTGAGTTTAGGGTTTTTATTGCCCTTGTTTTAGGTCAGTTTCATATAGCATGTTAAAGTAGGCTTTTTTATTGGTTTTTCTTCATAGCTGCTGTATATGTTTTACATATAGAATAACTATGATATGTTTTGCATGCATATTAGTGGATTTTAAGCTTTTTATGCATAATATGGTATTAGGATTGCATTAGAGCTTATGTTTGTTCGCTGTTTTTGCTGTTGGCATGATTAGTGGATGAATTTAGGCCATAATACTATTCTGTCCAGATTTTCATATTGTTGTGTTTGCATGGTTTTGAGCACATGTAAGGGTGCAAATAGGTGTGGTGATTGTTATATTGCAAATAGGGCTGCTATTATTGAAATTACTAATGCTTGGAGCTATTGCGCTCAGGTAAGTGGGAGTGGAAGTGCCCCAATTCACTTCTCTCTTTCTTACCCTTTCTCTTCTCCCTCCTTAGGGTTATTTTTTTAATATGAGTTTATGGTAACTATCAAAGGTTTCCTCCAATGATAAAATTCTGTTTTTTTTATTAAAATTTCCATCTTGTGGAGGTTTTCCTAAATTCAAACTTGGTTTATTCAATCCTCTTTCAAATAAGGAAACCTAAGGTTTTTACCATAGGTTTATATTAGGATTTAACCCTAATTCTAATCGAACTATGTGGACTTTGATCCATGTATTTCGTTGCATGGTACGTAGACGCTCTTTGTGAGGCTCAAGTCCGTTCTAGGATCCAAGATCCTAAGTTTTTGTATTTTTTTTTCTTTTTTTCTGTTTTATTTTGCTTATTATGCATAGATGGATGAATGAAATATATGATATGCATGCTGTCTTGTGATGATATATGCTAATTTGTGTGTTGAAAAGATCTTACTTTAGTCCAAATAAACCGAGAGACCGAAAGGGTGACATGGGTGCCTATAGGCTTTGCCTAGAACCTTCCCATGTCATAACTTAGCCTTCGAATCCCTATTTTCTTTGGTTTCCAAAAAAGACTAGTTTTTGCCTTTCCTTTTTCAAAACATGGAGTCATTCAATTGTTTTCTTAAAACAAAGTGTTTTTAGGGTTTTCCTTGTTTCCTTTAAAAAATAAGGTGGTGACTCCTTTCTTTCTTCTTTTTCAAACAAAGAATCTTTTCTTTTCGTCAAATCCTTATGGGCCCAATATCGGGGGTTCACAACGACTTCATTCCAAGTTATTTGTTGGGGTACGACCATATTCGAATGAGGAGATTGTGTTTGTATTAATGTAGTATATCCTCTCAGACTTGTTTTTAAAGCTCTTGGTATTGTACTTGCCATAACTTTATAATACAATCTATATGCTAGAGCTACTGCTGCAGCTCCTTTGTCCATATCATATCCATGTGTTTTAATGTTTAATGTTAAAGATTTTAGAATAGTTGAATCATGTAACCATACTGTGAAGTTGGGATAGCATTCAAAATATACAGGACCATTACACAAACTAGATTCAATTAATCCTAGAATGGAATCTATGAATTTTCTATGTCTAACATCTCTTAAACATATTAATGATGAGACTTTTAATCCATCTCTTGTCAATGGTTTAAGAGCAATTTGTACACATCCAAAATGTGTGTATTTGTATTTTTTTAGTTAAATGTTTTAAAACTGTGGATTTAGATAATAATGAATAGTTTCATGATTAGAGGTAAATGGAATAGTTTTTACCAAGATCTACATAGACTGTGTGAACTATTATATGACAGACTTAAGAAAAATCCTCCAGCATGGTCTCAACACCATACTAACATTGTAAAACTGGTAAAATGAAGAATAACCCATTTACCATTATTACACATTGCTAATCCTCAAGCTTTTAAAATTGTTGAAACAGATGCTTCAGATATAGGATATGGTGGTATTCTCAAGCAAAGATTAGATAAAGAACAGTTAGTATGTTTTACTTCAGGTGTTTGGAATTCTTCTCAAAGGAATTACAATACTATTAAAAAGGAAATTTTAAGTATTGTCTTATGTGTTTCCAAATTTCAATCTGATCTTTTAAATCAGCCATTCCTTATCCGCGTTGATTATAAAAGTGCCTAAAACCGTTTTAGAAAAAGATGTTAAAAACATTGCTTCAAAACAGATTTTCGCCAGATGGCAAGCCATTTTAAGTGTTTTTAATTTCGAAATTGATTTCATAAAAGGAGAGAACAATAGCCTCTATGATTTCTTCTCACGGGAATTCTTGCAGGGCTCTCATGGGTGACAAACCCAAACCAACCAGCAAAGCAGACTATGCAATGCCAAAGAAGGAATCTCCTTCTTCCAAAACATCTAGTTTTCAAGCACAATATGCACAACAACATGGCATTCGGCCAACAGGCATTCGGCCTCCATTATCCCCTTCAGGGAAATAACCTTATTCTATCCCAACAACACCCAATCCATTTGCACCATTAGATTTTCCAGAACTCCCTAGTTCTTCCCTTCCACCTTTAAAACCCCAAACTTATGCTAAAATGGCAGCCAGTCCTTTCCATTCTTTATCTCAAACAGTTTCCAATCCAGCACAATTTGATGAACCAGGGAATGTCAACCCTTCTTCATACATTTATAAAAAAACCTTGTTGCCCATTATTGCAATTGAACCAAAATTTAAATCAGCCACTGCATCACAAATCTCCCAACAAATCTTTCTCCCAGAAAGACATTGGCTTTCTCCTCTCGGGGATAAGTCCCAAAATTATTATGTATTTATCCTTGTTGATACCGATTCTGTTGTTATCACTCATGTTCCAAATAAACAAATTGCAAACCATTCCAAGTGTAGGATTTTTAAGGTCTTCTCCTATTCTGATTGGAACCAAGCTCTTCATACTCCAAAAAGATTCTCTCAAGAATATTATCCACAAGCCTATACTTATTTTGATTATATGGATGCCTAGTACAAGACCTTTTCTTTTCAGAATTCCAATAGGAACCATTCTTGGTTCTTCCATTTTTTCCAAAGCACCATACCAAAATTCCCTAGCCTGGTTTAACCAATGGCTTTCCTAGTATGGTCCAGATAACAGAATGCTTCCTCCTCCCGTCCTTGAAGGATTTGAACATTTCTTCAACTATTACTCATTTCTAGGACAAGAGCATAGTCCTCCATTACTCATTTTCCTTACTCTTTTCCAACTCCCATGGATCTCTAAATGGGATTATGTTATTTCTCCTATTGGCAGTTATCCTCTAACTCCACATTTATGTCGAAGATTCTCCTTTAAATGGTGGGATAAAACTGTTGCCCAGAAAGCTTACATGCCCAACATTATTTTATTTCTCCATAAAAATCCAACTGTTTGTAGGTCCCCAGTTCAAACAAACTTAAGCAGTGAATTTTTTGTTGTCAAATCCAAACAACAAGCAAAGATAGCATCTGCCATATCCAAAGCAGAATACAAACAACATTTACATGAGGCTCTGTCACAAGTTGATTCTGATGAAGCACATTTAGACGAAGCCACTTCTCACCCATTTGATCAAAATGAAGATGATTGCTACGACATGGAGTTCTTTTCTCAGATGTAAAGCATCTGACATTCCAATTTATAATTTGCACAATACAAGTTTCAAGCCAGCTGTCTTCCATGGCTTAAGTACCGACACTCAAATCCATTGGCCCAACCTTTGGACTCCATTTTCCTCGTGATTCTACAAGTCATCTGACAGTATCATTATATTAAGAAAGCTTTTTGCCCAAACAAACAATAACAGTGTAGATTCTTGCAAAAAAAAAAAAAAAAAAAGTACAAATTCCAGCATAAATATCAAAAGTGCTCCAGTAAATCATTGATCACTTTTCCACTCTTCACAGCATATCGATATTATCTTTTGTCGGCCACATATCTTCTTTCCAGCTCATCTACATCCTTTCAGCTCAATTCATAAGGCATAAAGAAACAACCAGCAAAAGAAAGACAATAATGCACATTCACGTTCAACACAATTCATAAGGCACAAAGAGACAATCTGCAAAAGAAAGACAAGACTTCACATTCACGGATTTGTTTGAAATCCGCCCAAGCTTAGGTTATATATAAGAACCAAACTAGTTGGTTCGGCATCCTATCTTTCTGTAATCTCTCTTCTATCTTGTAACCTTTCTCCAGCCCTTTATTCTAAAACCCCTTTCTTACTATAAGCCTTCTATCTCCTTCTCCTGCTTTTGTAAGTATTTCTACTTTTGTATTTTGAAGTTTGTATAGTAAAGCTTGTATATTGTACATGTTCTGTATTTAAATTTTGTAACATATTGTTAGTATTTCTTTCTTATTTTGTTTTCCTTATCCTTTATCTATTTTGTTTTCCTCATCCTTTATCCTGGGTTCAAGAATATATCAAATTGGACGGCTGAAAAAGGTTTGGTTAAGACTTTTATCATGAGGATTGAGGCCACTCATTTTGTTGGCAGAGTCCCTAATCAAAAGGACATATGCTCGTGCATTCTATGTTGCAGCCGGTGTCAATATATGGGAGAAACTTTATAGTAATTCTTTTTTATTTTTTTTCTACTTTTGGATATTTGGTTGTTTCAAAATTATTATATTAATTATTAAGTCAATAACTTCATTTTAATTATTTTCTCAAAATATCTATATTTATTGTATTAATTACATAATATGTACAAAATAAAGTCAATTAATGATTGTACTGCACTTTGAGAATAAAATTGGAATGTTAAAATATAAAGGAGCATGTGAATTCATATAAAAAAGGTTCCTAAAAGAAAAGGTTTTTTCAAATAAGATATTTAATTTGAAACGGATGGAATAAATCACAAGGGTTGACCCAACATATTTATTGTGAGTAATTGTTCCCTTGCTAGTAATGAATGAAAATAATCAGGTGCAAATCGTTTTGAGCGGAATTGTACAGTTGAAAACAGTTTGCACTCGATCATCTCCCTAATACCGAAATTTGTTTTACATCTTTTAAGTTAATTGATTTCCATTTTAACCACGCCTTTAATCATCGTTAATGTTAAAAGAAATAAAAAATTTACTTCTGATGATGTTCACGTGACTCTTTTTAATCTAGTCATTCTTGTTTAGATTGAGTTCTGTGCTCTACACAAGTGGATTAGTTATAAAAGTTTGGAAACAATTAGAATAAAAAATGAATCCCCCTAATAGAAAATGCATTTTAGGAAAGAGTGATGAAAAGGCATGGTGGAGTGGGCTCTGATGAATTTGAGAGTGACTCTTACGCACTATGTTTTATTTATTTATAAAATTTCTCCATTTTATCTTCGTTTAAGATTATTTTATTCTTTCATGGCACTAACAAATAATATCAAATCTAAAGAAAAATTCAAAACAATATGTGCTTTTGATTGGAATGGTATGTTTATTTATACTAGATATAGCACACGTGCGTTGCACATGAATATTTTTAAATAATATTAGTTATACAAAATAATAAATACATAAACATTTTATATTTTTTTCATAAATATTTTTAAAGATAAACATTTTATATTTTTTTATATTTTATATTTTATATTTTAAGGTATGTGTTTTAGAATTATAGTTTCCATATTCCTATATATTTCTATTTATCATATAAGAATTATAGTTTCCCTTTCCTTTGAATTCCTATTTGTGTTTTATATATTAAGGTATGTGTTTTAGAATTATAGTTTCCATATTGCTATATTTCCTATATATGCAGAAGGGTGGGTAGTTGTGTATTTAAAAATTAAAATAAGGGTATATTAGTCAATCAAAAGTTTTTCTTACATTCATCTTTTTATAGGTAGTATAGATAATAGGCTTATGGAGGTTAGGTGGAGCACGTGGGAGCCTCTACTCTAAATGCTTCTTGAAAAAACTTAAAACTCTAGTCAATTGGGCTAAAGCAAAATAATTTTTGATTTTGTATCTTCAAAAAACATATTTTCAAACATCTTCTATTTGGTGAGGCCTCCAGTGTTGAACGGTATTTCAATTTTGTTCCAAAAAAAAAGAAAAAAGAAAGAACATCTGCAAAGAGGCCGGGTGCATTCATCTCTCCTCATATGGGCTCTCTTATTTATTTTAATTTTTTTAAAAACTATTTCAATTATATAATTCAAGATCAAACACATTTACCCATTAGGGTAATCTTAGTAAAAATTCAAATAAAATTATGTTAAAACGAATTCACACGTATCAGCCAAAATCAACATAGAATTTTAATTAAATATTGTTGAATAATGGAAAGTATTTGACTTTGATATACATGTGCAATTGAATCACGTGATAGCTTTAATGAAGTTTTGTATGCAAGATCTTTCGATGGTCCTTTATTCAATGATGAACACATGATTGAAGATTCGTACCATATCATGAGAAAGATTCACGCATTATCCATGAATTAATTACCAATAAACATGTTATGTATGAGCATATTCAAGGGAGACCTCATGCAATTTGACTATGTACGTCATAACCTCATGCATTGCGCAATTACCTAGGTAGGGTTGGAATATGGGTAGAGTTTAGTGGTCTGTTTGGGAACTTTAAAAATTAGATTAGATTTATTAGGTTCAGTTCATATTTGTCATCTAGTTTTTAAATAAATCAACTCAGAGATATTTGTCATCTAGTTTTTAAATAAATCAACTCAGAGTCGATTTGAAATTTTTTTGTCTAGTTTTCAGGAGAAAAAAAAAAAAAAACTGAACTGTTTAGTAAGAAAAATAAACTTACCAAATAGTAAAATTTAAATTGGCCAAATGCATCTTCAGCTGGTTAGGGTTTTAGGTTTGCCAAACAAGCTTTAGGTGTCAAGCCCTTAACCTACCCTAATCCTAACATTTATCCCATCTTCCCTCACCACAAAGCTAGCCAAATAGCTTTAAAAAAAAAAAAAAAATCATAATAAGTATGCAGGTGTCTCCTACTTATTGGACTAAGTGTTGGCTTTTTATAATCCACATATAAATCATCATAATTTAAATAAAATAAAATAAAGGGAATTTTAGATTGGTTAGGTTATGAAAAAATAATTACAGTTGAGTACTATTTCTTACTAACTTTCTGATAATGACTATTAATTTAATTAAAAATTGACTACTAACGGCAATTATTTTTCTAACCAATCTAAAATTCCCACAATAAAATAAGAAAAAAAAATTATTTTGAATTTTGATATGGGCGTTGATCATACGTAACGGTGTTTGTGTTTTGTCGCAAACTAGAGGGTAGGGTCGGAACTAGCCCACCTTTTCTGACCCATTTTGGGAGGTAGATTTTTATTTGGGGGAATTACCAAATGAGTTTATCATTTCATGGTATTGCCCCCGAAGGACGGTCTCAGAATTGTAAAATTAGTAATGACCATTCGGGATGGCCTTAACTAGGGTGGGTGTGTGGTTAGTTTTTACTTTCCCATTCTACCCTTCTGCACTATAGCAAGCACAACGCCCACCCTCTCTCTCGCTCTCTCTCATCCCCTTTACAGCACCCGTCCAATCTCTCTCTTTCATCCTCCCCCCTCAGCACCCGTCCCATCTGCCTCTCTCTCTCTCATCTCTGTCAGTCTTCATGTGCACAGCCCCTCTCTCTCTCTCTCTCTTTCTTTCTCTTCCCTTCAAGCTCCCGCTCAAGGAAACTTAACGGACCAACATCTCATGGCGACCTCCCTCATACATCCAAACGACAGCCTCCTCCCTCACCGGCGGCAAGAAACAGCGGCAAGGAATGTGATGACCTGAATTATATATATATATATATATATATATATATATATATATATATATATATATGTCACGTACTGTATCTTTACATATGTATATGCAATTTTATTTTCTTTAATTATTTTTGGAAAGGATGATCCTACCTTATGTTTTTGGGGGTAAGGAACACCATGGTAGTGTCAAGTTTCAGAGAAAATGACCGTAGATTGAAGTTTTAGAAATTTCAGAATTTTGGATCATGAAAACCCGAAACTTTAGGCTTAAAAACGAATATGATTTTATGGGATTTTGAATGAAAAATTTATATACGCACGTAGTACTCCGCGTGAGCTTAGATTCGACACTTGAATGATTGAAAACGGTTAAGAAACGAGGGAGATATTAATCGTCGAAGTTGGCCTGTTGAACACAGGGTGTAACCGGGTTACACAATGCAACCCGCGGGAGGTTGATGACCCATAGGACTATGATCCTGTGTGGGTGCATCCGTATATCTTACTGTGTTCTCATGCATTTAAAAGCAATACGATAATCATATGAACCCCAAATTTGACCATTGGACTCGTCTTGGTGGGCCCTAGCATGTGGGACCCTTGGTTGACCATTTTAACTAAGTTTGACTATAGTTTGACTTTTTGGCCAATTTAATATTTGTTAAAAATTCAAGAAAATACTAGAAAATTCCGAACATTACAAAAAATTCTCGAAAATTATAAAAAATTCCCAAAAATTATAAAGAGTGTTTTAAAATTTATTTTGATTATTTTGGGACCATAGTTCACTGTCAGAAGGCCAATAGTAATTTTTGAGTACGTTATATTTATTTTGAAATTTATTTAAAGATTACGTATGCATAATTATCAGATTTTATCGGTCCTCGGGAGGACCCTAGGGAGCATTAATGTTGCATTCACATCGTCAGTATCTATCACGTGGATTTGGGTTGGTATTGCTCACGATTAAGGTAGGAAATGTGGCTTCTTTACACTTAATATAGTGTTATTTTATAAATGTGATTTAAAATACCTTAATTATGTTGTTGGATTTTCCCACTGCAATGAGTCCAATATCATTCACCCATGCTAATTTTTTTTTTTTTTTTTATTTTAAACTTTAGAGTCTTCTACATGAGGCTATCAACATATATATATATATGAGAAACCCCTTATGGGTAAACCCTGAACCCATGCAAGAATAGTCAACAATCACTAACTACAATTTTAGGGTACTAAAATGATCGTTGGGGTAGCAAAATTTACTAGAAAAAATAATAAACAATTTTACGATATATTAAGGATATAAACATGTTATAATGAATTAGTAATTTATTTGAAAAAAAAAAAATTACAAATGACAAGATAGAACGTATGTGTTTTGACTTTAATGTGTACATTTTAAGTAACCATTGTGTACATGTTTCAAGCTCATTGCGTACATAATATATCCCCATTTAGTACAATTGGGGTCGGGACCACATTTGGGATTTTTTTTTACACATTTTAGGGTACTAAAATGATCTTTGGGGTTGTAAAATTTATTTGAAAGAATAATAAACAATTTTACGATGTGTTAAGGGTATAAGCATGTTATAATGAATTAGTAACTTATTTGGAAAAAAAAAAAAGAATATATAAATGAAAAGATAGAACACGCGTTTTGACATTAGTGCGTACATTTTAAATAACCAATGCGTACATGTTTCAAATTCCTTGCGTACATATTATATCCTCGTTTAGTACACTTGGGGTCAGGACTATGTTTGGGATTTTTCTACACATTTTAAAATATTGAAATGATCTTTGGGGTAATAAAATTTATTTGAAAGAATAATAAACAATGTTACGATGTGTTAAGAGTATAAGCATATTATAATGAATTTGTAATTTATTTGGGGAAAAAAAAAATTATGAATGAAAAGATAAAACGCATGTGTTTTGATTTCAGTGTGTACATTTTAAGTAACCAATGCATACATGTTTCAAGTTCATTATGTACATATTATATCCCCGTTTAATACACTTGGGGTCAGGACCACGTTTGGGATTATTTTTTACACATTTTAGGGTACTAAAATGATCTTTGGAGTAGTAAAATTTATTTGAAAGAATAATAAAATACTTTATGATGTGTTAAGGGTATAAGCATATTATAATGAATTAGTAACTTATTTGAAAAAAAAAAAGAAAGAAAAAATATACAAATGAAAAGATAGAACACGTGTTTTGACTTTAGTGCATACATTTTAAGTAACCAATGCGTACATGTTTCAAGTTCATTGCGTACATATTATATCCTCGTTTAGTACACTTGGGTCAGGACCACGTTTGGAATTTTTTACATATTTTAGGGTAATGAAATGATCTTTAGGGTAGTAAAATTTATTTGAAAGAATAATAAACAATGTTACGATGTATTAAAGATATAAACATGTTATAATGAATTTGTAATTTATTTGGGAAAAAACAATTTATGAATGAAAAGATAGAACGCATGTGTTTTTGATTTTAGTGTATACATTTTAAGTAACCAATGCGTACATGTTAAGTTAAAATAATAATAATAATAAGAATAAAATATCAGCATAGGTGGATGATATTGGACTCATTGCACTGGGAAAATCCAACAACATAATTAAGGTATTTTAAATCACATTTATAAAATAACACTATATTAAGTTTAAAAAAGCCGCATTTTCTACCTCAATTGCAAGCAATACCAACCCAAATCCATGTGATAGATACTGATAATGCGAATGCAGCGTTAATGCTTCCTAGGGTCCTCCCGAGGACCGATAAAATATGATAATTATGCATACGTAATATTTAGCTAAATTTTAAAATAAATATAACGTAATAAAAAATTATTATTGGCCTTTTGACAGTGAACTATGGTCCCAAAATGATCAAAATAATTTTTAAAACACTCTTTATAATTTTTGGGAATTTTTCATAATTTTCGAGAATTTTCTATAGTTTTTTGAATTTTCTAGTATTTTCTGGAATTTTTAACAAATATTAAATTGGACAAAAAGTCAAACTACAGTCAAACTTAGTCAAAATGGTCAACCAAAGGTCCCACATGGTAGGGCCCACCAAGACGAGTCCAACGGTTAAATTTGAGGTTCATATGATTAACGTATGGGTTTTAAATGCATGAGAACACGGAAAGGTATACGGATGCACCCACACAGGATCATAGTCCTATGGGTCTTCTTCAACCTCCCGCGGGTTGCATTGTGTAACCCGGTTACACCGTGTGTTCAACGGGCCAACTTCGACGATTAATATCTCCCTCGTTTCTTAACCGTTTTCAATCATTCAAGTGTCGAATAGAAGCTCACGCGGAGTACTACGTGCGTATATAAATTGTTCATTCAAAATCCTATAAAATCATATTCGTTTTTAAGCCTAAAGTTTCGGGTTTTCATGATCCGAAATTCTGAAATTTCTAAAACTTTAACCTACGGTCCTTTTCTCTGAAATTTGACACTACTATGATGTTCCTTGGCCCCAAAAACATAAGATAGGGTCATCCTTTCCAAAAATAATTTAAGAAAATAAAATTGCATATGCATGTGTAAATATACCGTACGTGACATATATATATATATATATAATTCAGGTCATCACCTTGCCGCTGTTTCTTGCAGCCGGTGAGGGAGGAGGCTGTCGTTTGGATGTATGAGGGAGGTCGCCGTGAGATGTTGGTCTGTTAAGTTTCCTTGAGCGGGAGCTTCCAGGGAAGAGAGAGAGAGAGAGAGAGAGAGAGAGAGGGCTGTGCATATGAAGGCTGACAGAGATGAGAGAGAGAGACAGGTTAGACGGGTGCTGGGGGGGATGAGAGAGAGAGATTGGACGCGTGATGGGGGGAAGAGATGCAGAGAGAGTTTATGGGCGTTGTATTGAGAAGGGTAAAATAGGGAAGTAAAACTTAACCACACCCGGCCTTTAGTTAAGGCCATCCTGAATGGTCATTACCTTTTTGAAAATTCTAAGACAGTCCTTCGGCGGCAATTGCTTGAAATGATCGACTGAAAAGGTAATTCCCCCTTTTTATTTTAACTATGGGACCCTTTATATAAAATAACGCACATCACGCACATTATTTATTTCCTTCATCAATATCAAGATTCTACTGTTTCTAGGAAAGGCTCTTTTTCAGCCGTCTTTATTGACGTGCTTTTGCTGGTTTGAAGCCTCTGAAGGTATGTTTTGCACTCTCTCTCTCCCTGTCTCTTATGTTTTCTCTTATGATCACATTGTTTAATTCCTTCTATTAGCTCTCCTTCGTTCCATTTTTTTTATTTAAAATTTTATTGTATTTTTAAATCTTCAGCCACACTTTGGTGGGCATTTTTCTTTTTCCAAGTGTAAAGATTAGAAAAACGTTTTGTTCCATTCCATTGGGATTACTTTTGGCTTTCTCAATGCCCCTTAAGATGCATGTCCAGTCTATCAAACTTAAAATTGCCCACCAATCAAACTTGAAAATGGTGGATGGGTTTTCTTTGATTAGAGTTTGACAGTGGATTACTTAGATGGTGAGGGCAAAATGGTCACAAAAAGAAAAATGAAGAGACAAAAACTCTGTATAATAAGTGCATGCAGCACCTTTTTCCTCCTTTCCTCCCATCATTGGGTCAGGCAAGGAATGGTTGATAATCACTGGGAGTGGGGTGTAAAACGTGTCATCAGGGTTTAAGGTCTATGCGGGATGATAATTCTCACTTACAATGTATATATATATATATTAGAGTCATAAAAGAGTCCTAATATAACTGCCCATCAGATTTAAGCGGAGTGAATGAAAGAGAGAAGAATCTTATCAACTTTGGAACCTAATCTTGAGGAAAGTAGTTTCATATCTTCCAATGAGCTTCATTATTCCACAAAACAATCGCTGGGATTGTTATGGTACAATGAGGACCACACTACCTGGGCGCAATAATAGCTGAAATCCCAATGCAGATAATCAACGATTGATGGGGCAGCAAAATTGATGGGATCCCATCATTTAGATAAAGTGGTCTCACCTATGTAGGACGTAATCCTATGTGGGTTGTGACAATCGTGTCGTCAAATTCAATCTTTTGCATGGGTTTGGGATGTGACAGTTTCCATCTAGCCTTCAAGTAGTCCATTTTTTTCTTTATTTAACGTTTTTCTTTGACATTGGTCTCCTAGCCAAATTTGAGTACCATCCTTTGTGATCTGATTTTGGCAAAAAATTTATCTTATATTGGCTTGTTATTTTGTTTGGGGAAAGGGGAGTCAAAAAGAGATCTTTATCTTTTAAGATATATGCCAATTAGATTGAGCAATTCCGTATTTTTATTCCCTTCACCAACTATAAAAACGGTTGATTAGACCACCTCAAGATTGTGTGAGCCTTTGGGAATTGGATTGGTCTGAAATCAAGATTCTAGTTTGTCTCTTCGTTGTGACTTTGCTTGAATTTAACCACTCCTCTTATCAAACATGTCTCGAAGTTCATTATCATATTTTTGGCATTTTTTGGATTAAAATGTGATAACATTATCCATGCAAATTTTATTTATTTATTTTTTACTTAATTTGCAGGACAACAATGGTGATCAGTAGCAATGAAGGTGGTGGCAATGGCAATGGGCTCAAGAAGAGGGTATGTGGATGCAGCCAAGCCGATTTCCTACCAGAGGAGTCCTTCCAAAGCTGGGGAAACTATGTCAAGGCACTGGGCAACACAAAACAAAGGTTCAAAGACTGGCTCCTAGCACGCTCCCTCGACCACCTAGAGCTCCACGAGATGCGTGCATGTAGTCAACATGAGATGAAGAAAACCCTCAACTGGTGGGATCTCATTTGGTTTGGCGTAGGAGCCGTCATGGGTGCTGGAATATTTGTCCTCACTGGAGAAGCAGCAAAGAATGATGCTGGGCCAGCTGTGGTAATTTTATACTTCATATCAGGTGTATCAGCAATGCTATCTGTGTTGTGCTACACAGAGTTTGCTGTTGAACTCCCAATAGCTGGAGGGCCATTTGCCTATCTTAGAGTTGAGCTTGGCGACTTTATGGCCTATATTGCAGCTAGAAACATACTCTTTGAGTACATTGTAGCCGGTGCTAGTGTGGCAAGGTCATGGACTTCCTATTTCGCAACATTGTGCAACTATAGACCTAACGATTTTCGCATAAATGTCTCATCCCTTGCTGAGAATTACAACCATTTAGACCCTATTGCAGTTATCATCTCCATCATCATTTGCATTGGCGCATCCCTGAGCATGAAGGGGTCATCGCGGTTCAATTTGGTCGCTACTCTAATCCATGTTGCAGTCATCATTTTCATCCTTGTCACAGGGCTCACAAAGGCTGACCCTGCTAATTATTCAAGCTTTGCTCCATATGGCATTCGCGGTGTTTTGAAAGCTTCAGCCATGCTCTTCTTCGCTTATGTGGGGTTTGATGGAGTGGCAACATTGGGTGAGGAGATTAAAAATCCTGGCCGAGATATTCCAATTGGATCATTGGATCCGTGCTGATTACTATGACTGTGTATTGCCTTCTCGCGGCAACATTGTGCTTAATGCAGAATTACACTCAAATTGATGTTGATGCACCATTCACTGTGGCATTCCAAGCAGGAGGAATGAATTGGGCCAAATACATTGTTGCATTGGGAGCATTGAAGGGTATGACCACAGTTCTTCTAGCAAACATAATTGGTCAAGCTAGATACTTCACTCACATTGGGAGGACCCACTTGGCTCCACCAATTCTTGCAACCATCAATAAAAAAACAGGGACACCAGTTAATGCCACGATTGTTATGTCTGTTGCAAACTCCATCGTTGCACTCTTCACAAGCCTTGATGTTCTATCAAACCTTCTCTCCATTTCCACCTTATTCATCCTTTCACTAGTGGCCATAGCACTACTAGTGTAGCGATACTATGTTTCAGGGGAGACGTCAAATGCTGATTGAAATAAACTCATTGGGTTCTTGATATTGATCATAGGATCGTGAATTGGATCAGCTGTTTATTGGGCAGTTAGCGAAAATTGGTGGGTTGGATACATAGTGATGGTGGTAATTTGGTTTGGGGCAACATTGGGGCTGAAAATTATGGTTAAGGAAGCAAGGAAGCCAAAGGTGTGGGGAGTGCCATTGATTCCTTGGTTGCCTTCAGCTTGCATTGCAATCAATGTGTTCATCATGGGTTCGATTGATGGACCGTCATTTGTGAGGTTTACTGTGTGGACATTGTTCTTGCTTGTCTACTATTTGCTTGTGGGGTTGCATGCCTCATATGATGCTGCTAAGGGGACTGAAAGAGAAGCTGAAACATCTCAAGGTACCAATATTGAAGCAGGGATTAGGGCATAGAGGCCAGCAACTTCTGGTAATTTAGAGTGAGATTGATGAAGTAAGTTGAATGTTTTTCAAGAAAAGTTATGGTAGAAGAGCATTTGTTTTCCTTCAGTTTATTGTACAAAAATATTAGAGCTACAATCTATTAGGGGCATGTTATTTATTTGTTTCTTTATTTTTTTCATTCAAGATCCATTAACATATAGAACATTTGGTTTTGTTCTCAAAATATAGTTCCCAGAAACTCATTCTCAAAAAATGAAAAAACCAAAAAGAAAAATATTTTATTTTGATATTTCTCCAAAATGCAAGTTGTTTTTAAGCCCAAAAAAAAAAAAAAAAAAAAAAATTGAAAATGTGTTCTCAATAATATCTTTTGTGTTTATAATTTTTAATTAATCTGCGAACACAAAACCATTTTTGGAACATAAAATCAATTTGGTCCTACCATCCTTTGTTCCATTTCTAATCTGGTTTCCTTCCTGTTGTTCATGTATAACTTGGAAGGGGAAAAAAAAGGTAAATAAGGAAAAGGGGAAAAAATAAAATAAAAAGGGTAGTGGCATACTAAATATAGAGGGCTATTAAAGTGTGGGATATCCTGGAGGATGGGGATGAGAGAGAGAGAGAGAGAGAGAGATTGTTACAAGTGTTACAACCAACAATGAGAGCAATTGTGACAAGTATTATAAATTTATAACCAACAACTTGGGCCAAAATACAAACGGGGGCATTCATGAGAAATTTTTTCATGTGCCCCCTCTCACATTTACCTATGAGGCAATCAGCACATAATAGATAAAATGTGATAAGATGACACAATGTGTCCGGCACATGGAATAAATTTTATAGACTTTAGAGGATTTTAATAAGAATCATTACATGCTTCCAAAACAATGATTGCAGTTTTTTATTTATAAATTATAAAACCCAAACGATTGGCTTGCTTAGGGACACCATTACAATAAATATTGATGAAACTTTAACTTGTTTTCTGCTTGTCCATCTTAGAACTCTTGGATTTGGAAAGATATTCTTCATGTATAGTAAAATCCTATTAAAGGAGTAAGATGGAGTAAGGTCAAGGAGATAAGGGTCGACGTCCAGTCCACACACTGAATCTTCAGATTACACAAACTTTGACATACTCTCTTCTGCTATTGATCTCCTTTAAAAAACGATAGTCGTTCTGGATTTTGACAACTGTTGCAGGCAAGGGCACTGTTGACACTAAAGGCACACTAATGCTTCTTTGAAATGAAGGGTCACAGGGAGTTGGCATATGTAGCCAGTAGCCTATTTGTACAGCATTGTTCTCACTCTCTCTCTGCTTTTTTTTTTTTTTTCTTGGCTTGGAGCATTGTTCTTTAGTAATGCTGAAAACCGTCTCTATTATTATCAATTTTGAAGGCAACACTTTCAATCTTCTGTAGGTTCTTTATCAAGTCAAACATGATCACAGTGGATTCTATTAGCATTCTAGCTCTCAAGAAGCATAAGAGGTTAAGGAGGTATGTGTCTGAGGGAGAGGGCTAGCAGAAGGTTCCAAGAGCTGTCCTTGAATCTATAGACTGGTGAGCCCTATAATTGCACTATCTTTATATATTGTTATAAAGCCTGGAATTATAATCAGGAATGGACTGGTTTGGGCTTCTTACCGTATTATGATCTTGATGGTATGATTGTTGCTTGTACAAAGAGCTATAGTATTGAACCTTCTTCAAGCTCAGCTGCTTAAGGCTTGTAGCAGACTTATATCCTCGCAGACTCTTCATCTTATTCAACAAGCAGAAAACACAAACATGCATGCACTAACTATTCTGATCTAATATGGAAAAATCTGCTGAAATGAATTTATCCATTTTATTGAGAACGGCCCATCAAGATTAGTACGTTACCCTCTTAATATAAAAAATCAGATGAACAACTTCAGAAGCTACATTGAATAATTATTGGATTATATAATAATATTTGTTACAGTTTATGAAAAGATACAATTATAAGTGGAACTAATCACTACGTTCAGTTTCCTGAAATTTCAACATCACCATCTAAATTACCATACAATAAGACATTTATTATTTATCAGGCAAGAGCTGTCTGCATTACCATTTCCTCTTTCCCTTCGTCCCAAGAACATTACGTATCAGTGGCTCCCATTGTTCCCTACATTTCAATGTGGTCCCAATCTAAAGATCTGTCCTCAAAATCATATTCTTCTTGTTGAATCCTGCTGCGAGCCAACCTGCCCATCACAGCTAGAGCTGAAAGTAAAAAAAAAAAAAAAAATTGTTATCAGGAAAAGTGGATATGATGATGACATATCTATTCTTCAATTATAGGATTTATCGAACTACTTACAATTCAAATGGAAATAGATATAATAAATATCAAGAAACTTAATAGAGGTCACTAATTTCGGCAACTATATTCTTGACAAACAGGCACATTCTCTAAATTAGTAATTGGAATGCAAAAGTCGCCATTTTTAATTTCATAAAACTTTAGAGAGTTGAAATGATTTTTACTGTTTCTGCAACAGGTAGGACGCTCATTCATCAAAAGTATAGGTTGACAATAGTAGTTGAGAAAACAAATAAACAAGTAAATAAGTAATAATGGAATTAAATTGTCTAAACAGGAAAGCACTTGGACTGGATAAAATCTTTTGAGTTTAAAGGTGGATAGGTATGCTCATTTCCTATTTCTCAATGGAAATATTGAGTTTTGATTTTATCTGGTTCTGTAATTGAGTAAACTTTTAAACAGAAAGTATGACAAGATATGACCTTAAAACATAGACATAATCGAATCTACTGGTTATTGGGTGATGAAACAAGTAGCCAAATAAGTCACTGTTACAAGCACCAGACATATATAGAGTCCTTGTGAATGAATTTTCATGCATTAATGTGTATCATATTTGTACCTTCCACCATTCTGTAGAGAGCTGACCACCATCTATCTCCAGGAACCTGATAATGATTTAGTGTCTCTTCTATAGCTTTGTCATGCTTCCCCTCCAATACTCCCTGCAGTGTTATGACTGCATCCTTTGTTCTCTTAATGATATTGTTTTCATCTTCAATATACAATCTTTGGACGTCATTTGTTGAAGAAGTGAGGCTAGCAGCTAGGGCAAACCGTGCAGCAGCAGCCCAGCGGGAAGAGGCCATCCATCTCTTTTTGCGATCCAGTTGCTTGGTTTCTTCTCCACCCAATTCATTTTCTCTACCTTCAAGTACCAATCTACGTAAATACTGAGCATTTGCAGGCCCTGTACTTTGAACCATCCCAGAGAATGCACTTCCTTCATTTAACAGCAGTCTTTCTGGGGTATCATACTCTAAAACCTGAAAAGAAAATTTGAAATTTTTATTGACATCTTAACAACTCTCAGAAGAAGAGAGAAAATAAAACTGTCAGGCTTGGAATCTGCCAGCAAATTTCTGAGTTTGACTCTCAAGCTTGCTGCCTCAAGGTTCAGGCTTTGTGTTCTACTAACCAATAATTCCTAACAAGTAGGAAACAAGAAAGACTGCAATAAAACTTAAAACGAGGGCATACCTGACCAGCATCAAGCAGAAGAATCCGCTCACAATCAACGATGGTATTCAATCGGTGAGCAATAATGAGCATTGTGCATGATTTGAATTCGTCACGAATGGTTTTCTGGATAAGAGCATCAGTTCTAACATCGACAGCTGCGGTTGCTTCATCAAGAACAAGAATCTTTGATCTCCGCAGCAATGCTCGAGCAAGACTTAATAGTTGTCTCTGTCCAACACTGAAATTCTCCCCTCCCTCCAAAACCTTGACACAATCCAAGGAAACTTACAAATTAACGGTTTTCATTTTTCTCTTCTGAAAAATAAATAAGCAAAATATTTAATTTCAAAACAGTAACTTGTATACATATTTAAAAGCCATAATATTGTGTAAGGTTCTTAACTTACATTTCCCTGAATAGGAGACAAGATGATGCATCAAAAAAATGTAAAAATGGATCAACAGTTTGATCAGCTTTGATCAAACAGATGATACAGATACCATCTATCTTCTGCATAATTCAAATGGAGTAATGGAACTAGTTAAGTTTCAACCTAAAAGCCTAAGCTATAACGTGGAGGGCCCAAACAAGTATATTAAGTCATATCAACTTTTTATATTTAAACGATGTGGGATGTGGGACTTCCCAACAGAACCAAACGAGGTAAATCAGACAAACTTGACTTCAGACTTTTGGAAACCTTGTTTTTCCCCCCTTCATTTTTATTTTTCTAAAAATATAATATCTTAACTGGATATTTGTATAAAATAACATTTCCTTTCCAATTATTTGCAAAAAAAAAAAAAAAGAAGAAGAAAAATACGTCAACGAATCATTGGAAACATCGCCAGATTTGATAATCCAGAGTTGCTCCTGGCTATTAGTAAAAACCTTAAGGACACAAGGAAATGTACCAAGTCACGATCAATAATGCATTTATAAATGATTTTCTCAATTAAATTAAAAAAAATTACCTCTTATGTGACCATGTTACCCTAATTTCACTATTTAATTTGATTGTAGACATACGAGGGACCACCAACCCACCAGTGTCTCTAATCACATAAAATTTACAAGCACAATGACTTGGAGTGCAATCAATGGACCACAATTTGGACGTTTCATAGTCCAAAAGGGCATCATTGCATCAATCTGGTGTTTATAAAGATTATCAGTTGGCAGTTGCAGTCATCCCTGTATGTGCACTGTGTCCCAAAATTCTGCTTTTAAACAGAAATTAACCCTATTATCCTCAATCACTAAAATTTAATTAAAGAAAATCTTTTAAGTTTATACCTCAGCATCCAGACCAAGAGAATTCCTCCTCACAACATCCTTTAAATGTGCCCTCTCTAAAGCCTCCCAAAGGTCAGCATCATTGTGTTCACAAAAAGGATCAAGATTAAATCGCACAGTTCCTAGACAAAACAAGAATGACCATTAGAATCACAGTTTGGCCGCCTTTTTTTTTTTTTTTTTTTTAACAAAACATTGTTGAACAAAAGGCACTTATCAGTTCGCATAACTAATGTTGCTTCCTATTTTGAGGAGAAAGTGATTGTACTCAGGTGTAATATGTTATAGCTGTATCCAGCATGCATGCTGTAAATACAAGCAAAGCACTACAAATGATTAAATTTTTAGGACATCCATTTAACAAACCAAAGAAGTGTGAACTTGCCAACTCAACTAAAAGCCCAAGCTATAAGAAGGGGGAGAACAATGTATATCTAAGGGCTTTAACACCCACCGCATGCGGTCTACTGCATGGGAAAAGACTTCCATGGGAGAATATAGGGGCAGTAACAAGGTAGAAATACACTTGCAGATATTTGAACACAAGATGTCCTGCTTTGACATCATGTTAACTACCCAACTCATATAAAAGCCCAAGCTTTTAGAGAGGGTGAGAATAATGCATATGAACAAGTTTTAACAAAAAGACGCACAGAACCAAACCTCCTTTTAGTTTTATTTTTATTTCCTTGGGATGAAATCAGACAATCCAAACAATATATTCATCAACCTTTCTCCATTTTTTGATTCATCGAAGTTTACCATCTCAAACTCTGTTTTATATATGTGAAAATTAGATTTACAAGTTAATCCAAACAATTTAAGTTATAACAAAATTCAAAAAATTTAAGTATGGAGTACGGACTTTTCCCAATTTTCAATCACTTAAGTTTCCTACATTCTTCTCTCTATTCTCTTTTTGCTATTTCACAAACCTAACAATTCTGTCATCTTTGAATAAAGCCGCAATGTCGCTGCACTAAAAATAATATATAAAGTCCGACGTTACAAATGGTGACAGATACACTCCTATCCAACACAAAGAACTGCAGAAAAAACAACTTCCACATGATTTTATTACAGATCATTCTGCTTACACAATTGGAGGTCTAAAGGAAAAGATAACAAATTTTGTGAGTGCAATTGAACCCACGAAACAGATATTTTCCATGGGAAAATGATTCCTTAAATTTATAAACAGAGAGAATCTAAGTAATAGATTGGGATAGCATCCTTCAAATATAATTAGCAGAATGCAATCAAATATAATATTGAAAACAACAGGTAGTTAAAAATGGTGAAAATTTTAATGGGGAAATTTTTCCTTATATAAATTATATGGTAGAGAGTATGCAAAGTTCAAATAGAAAATTAAGTTTTCAGTCTTCCTGATACTTATAAAGGAGAGGGATCAGCTTGATCAACTTCTTCAGATAAGAGATCCAAAAATACTGGACAAGAAACATTATGTGCTAAAAAATAAAAATAAAAATAAAAACAGAAAATGGAAAATAAAATTATAACAATTCATATAAAAAAAACAGAGAGGCAAGGTAGGGTTGATTAAATGCATTCAGCAGTTATACTTAGTTAGACCCAGCTATGGACAGTGCATACCTGAGAAAAGAACTGGAGATTGGGGTATAATGCTAAGAAATTTTCGCAAATCCATCAATCCAAACTTTGAGATATCACAATCATCAATCAAGATTCTTCCTTTTTCCAGTTCAACGATCCGAAACAATGCATTAAGCGTGCTCGATTTACCTGCACCAGTTCTTCCAACTATTCCTATCTTCTCACTTGGAGAAATCATGAAGGACAATCCATGCAACACTGGAGGAAGTTCAGGCCTGTAACGCAGGACAACATCCTCAAATTTGATTGATCCTGATGAAGGCCAACCAGGTGGGGGACGATTGCTCTCAATGATGGTCGGAGCCTCAGATGGTAAATCTATATATGTGCCAACACGCTCAACAGCATTTAAACTATTTTCAGCCCTACTCGCCTGCCTCAGAACCCCACTCAACAGATTGGTGATATTTAAAGTATAACTGAGAAGCAAACCCATTGTCGATGCAAATGCCACCTGGTTTTCTGCTCTTCCGTTCTGCATGACAGCAAATGTTGCTATCAACCATATCATAAGGCCACCTAATGTTTCCAGCCTTATGGTGAGCCAACGGTTTGAACTAAAGTTCACAAGGGTGAATCTGATATTATTATCCATGGACTTCCCATTAATGCTAGCCATCCGATCATAAGCTTGGTATGCACGAATGGTTGACAAACCATTCAATGCTTCTCCAAATTGTGCATAAACAGGAGATCTAGTAATGGAATCCAAGCGTTTTACTTCACGAGAGGTGCTCTGTAAATCATGTAATGATGGTTACAAAAGTTTGTCTGTAGTTGATGGTTCAGACAGTTTCACAATTAATACAAATGCTCCATAACAAGTGGTAGCTGATAATTAAAGCTTATTTTTATATTTTATTTTATTCTGGTAGATGAATAGATTGAATGGACATGCATTTCCCGTTGTATAAATATTTCCTTAATAATTCTGAACATAAGTTGAAAGGAGAAAAGTAAAAACTTAAATGCAGACATTTCATGAAGGATGGAGTCAGTATAGACAATCTGATCTCCATCAGGACTAATGCTCAACTACCCTCTCCCAGCATAAGATCCCTGACAGCCATATGCCAGGTTCCACAGATATAGGTCCTGTGACATGTACAATGTCAATATCATTCACATAAAACTGTAAAAGAGTTATAATTTTTGTCTTTTTGTCTCTTCAAAATTATGTCTTGTCTTTGGGTCATCACTTAGGGGAACCTGAACTGTCAGTCCACTAGGTTTTCCTAAGATTGTGTGAGACAAGGAATTTGCGTCTATTTAAGTACCAAGTTGGTCTTACTATCATTTCTGTAAATCAGGAAACAAGTAATCACATGGCTTGGATAAGTGAGACAGATATATCATGTATCACAATTTAAAGAGCGCAAAATACAAACAAAATGATGCACTATTTAACCTACCTGATAATATAGATAGGCTACATAAAACAAAATAAGAAGTGGCATTATGGCCCACAGGGAAATCGTGCTCACGATGCCTATCAGCACAAATGTTGAGAAGAGCTGCCACACTTGGCCCAGAAAATTATTCACAAAATTTGCAACATTGCGATCTATATCACCTAGGTCCTTTGCAAATCTATTGATTATTCGTCCAGTTGGATTAGTGTGGAAAAACACCATTGGAGCTCTTAGTATAGAGTTTAGCATCACATCATGCAATCTTTTGGCTGCATAAAGACTTGAGGAGATCAACCAGTAGGAGTTTGCCAATGTCACTATTACCTGAATCCAGGAAATATGGGGTAAGCTTTCAAACTGTGTAACAACTTAAACCCACCCCAAAAATCCCTAAAATGTAGAACATCTGGAAAGGGAAAACAGATTGTCTTAGTAAATATTTTCCATAAAATCACATGACATTTCTAACTGTACAGTTATAGGATTCCATTGTATGATTCTCATAGGACTGATTTCATATACTCTCTTTTTCCTCTGGATTTCCTATTTGTATCAAGAATTGGCTAGATGATTGAAAAACTTCAAATTATTGTTAAAATTGAAAATCAAGGTTCCAAAACTATATACAATAAAGTAGACATTACGATAAGGTTCTGCAAAAGGGTGAGTTAATTTGAACATATATTATGAATATTGATGCCAGCTGTCTACTTAGTGGACACACACCTGACCAAACGACAGAAGAGCATAAATGAGATTGTAGTATCCAGCTCTATAACTCTTTGAAGAGCCTTGGTCTGTCCAAATACTTAACCATGTGCTACTTAAAACTCGAAGAACTTCAGTTAATATATAGCATGTAAAGAGTATCATAACCACCCATAGGCCTCCTAATGCATTTTTGTATCTGCAAAAAAAGCAATCCATACATCAACCAATGGAATATCAGATCAGGTTTGAAAAAAGTCAACATAGGAAAAGAGACTCATGCGGCATGATTAGCTGCCCAATAAATGTAAAGGGAACATATGGGCCTTTGAAGAAGCCCACATAATATGGTCTAACAATGGTAGATTGGTACGTGTCTCAATTCAACTCAATTCAGCAACAAGTTATCACTATTATTAGAACACCACTCAACCCAAAAAGCTTAAGCTGTTAAGGAATGGGACAACAATGTATATCAAGCTAACACTCTTGCTCATGTGCAGCCCCATCACTCCCCAAAAACGACAAGTTTGAAAAATACATTTTATGCTTACACATTTAATTGATTAAGAATCCTTTCTCTCACCCAAGTTAGATAATGAAATTGAGATGATGATCTAAATAAAACCTAGGGATAAGTTTAACCAATTTTTAGTTCATAAACAATTTCACTTGCAAGAAAAACACTCCTAATTATCATCACTAACTCCACAAACGATACAGAAGCACACAATCAATCACCTTCCATCCTAACCAACCACAAAAATAATAAAGTTCATTAAATGGATTGAAACATGATATATTTACGTGGAAAACCCCAAAACCATGGCCCAACACCCAAAAAATCCACTATATCAAGAAATAATTACAAGAAAAGGTAAGAAATACATTACGATCCCATTATCTAGTGATTGACTCCGTATCCTTCAACCTCGCCATTGTAAACTTAAACTTTAGCCTCAAGTTTACCCTACAGATGCCATGCGGCTTCTAAGACGCCTTCTTGAACAACCTTGTTGAATAGTGTGGATGGAGAGTAAATCAAGATGTCACACAACAACCTAGGTGAGCTAGGTATATGGTAAACTCTAGAAATGTATGGAAATGGGTTTAACACTCAAGCTTATACTCTAGATGGCAAGAATTCATCAATGGAGGTGTGCATCTCTCTAGGTTCTCTATTGCCTCTTTCTTGCCTCTTTTATCCTCTATCATGGAAGGATGACATAAGCAAGGGTGGAGGGATGAGGGGCGATTGGGCGAGGGGGCTCCAACAACCTAGGTGAGCTAGGTATATGGGTAAACTCTAGAGATGTATGGAAATGGGTTTAACACTCAAGCTTGTACTCCAGATGGCAAGAATTCATCAATGGAGGTGTGCATCTCTCTAGGTTCTCTATTGCCTCTTTCTTGCATCCTCTATCATGGAAGGATGACATAAGCAGGGGTGGAGGGATGGGGGGAGACTGGGCGAGGGGCCTCAAATACTCAAATGACCCTTCTAACCTTTTTTTTTTTTTTTTTTTGGTTTATACTGATTTTTGAGAATTTACAAATTTGACCAATAAAAATTTATTTTGACCCAAAATGTTTAGTTTGACCCTCCAATTTTGAGCATTTTCCATACTAAGTTTCAGATCTAGGTTTCATTAGGTTATTTTATTTATTTATTTTTTCTTCCACCGAAATTACTTCTAATACATATTATCTCAACCCCCAAATTTCAGCTTTAATTACAATATTTCATCATGTTCTTTGGGACAAGGCCGGCTGTCCACATATGTTGATCTGCTTTGATCGTGTATTGATGTGATTGAGTGATGATGCAAACACATATGGGTATTAGAAATGTTGATAATTGATAATTTTGATGAATGATAAATGATAAATGATATGTTGACAACTGATATCAATTGTTTATGCTGATAATTTTAATTGAAATGTGAATTGATAAACATGAAATTGATTTTTATTATTTTTTTTAAAATACCAAAAAGAGGTATAGCATCAAAGAGCCACTCATGATCCCAACTAGGTTGGCACCCTAAGAAAAATGAAATTGATAATTGATATGTTAATTGATAGAAATACAATATTTGATAAATGATAAACGAAAATCTTTGATAATGATAAGCATGAAAAAATTTTAAAAATCTATTTATATTGTTATTGTCAATTAGGAAAAAAATTTTGAGTTTTTATTTTCATCCTTAGTTCAATAATTTTTTTTTTAATTTTTAATTTTTATAGTCAATTAGGAAATTTTGTTTTTAATACTTATCACTAGTCTTGACCCTTCAAGACTAATTGTTTTGGCTCTGCCACTGGACATAAGTACTATTTATATCTAGGATTCTAGGGTTTCAAGGTCTGTGTAGGGCTTCTAAAACAACATAAGGATTCAAAATAGGAGAACATCAAGTCCTGTGTTGTTCGAACAGTATGGTGTTTGAGAACAATTGAGACTGTCAGCCACTGTGTTGTTCAAATATCCACCGCTAAGCGTTTGAACGTCAAGTCTCCCAAGAACAAACTAAAGTCTTGGATTGCATGATGTTAAAATGGATTAAGGACATTAGTTCAAATGGAACCTATAGATTCCGAAAATGAACAAAAATTCTGATCCATTAAAACCACAAATACACCTACAAGTCTACAACACACGCTTAATGAGAAAAAACAAAAAAAACTCTAACCACCTATAGTTCATCAAGGACTATAGTGAGACTTGGTTCATCCACACAAGTTAATTTTCAATGCATAAGTCTTCAATCTTCAATACACAACATGG
Source organism: Liquidambar formosana (assembly GCA_039720395.1). Taxonomy (NCBI): domain Eukaryota; kingdom Viridiplantae; phylum Streptophyta; class Magnoliopsida; order Saxifragales; family Altingiaceae; genus Liquidambar; species Liquidambar formosana. The sequence continues at coordinate 14,903,120 of CM077835.1, read as the reverse complement.
ACACACTAGTGACTCAAATATAACCTTTGGTTTTTGGCAACAGAATTCCCCAACAATAGACCCTAGGATCTAACAAAGCTCATGAAAAGCTCTAATATCATGTAGGTGGAGGGACCAAATAGCTATATGAAGTCATATCAAACTCAATATTTAGAGGATGTGAGATGTGAGCTAGGAAGCACGGACACGCCTGTTTTGGAGCCATGGCTGTGTCCGACACGTGTCCGACACGGACACGCCTCCAACACGTGTCGGACACGCTCCATACGTGTCATAAAAATAAAAAAAGCAAAATAATTTCGGACACTTATGGGACACGGCTCCAACACTTATAGGACACGACGTGAGAAAGGAGCAAACTGCCTTTCGCTGCTGACGGAGGTGGACGTCCACAGTTCATCGAGAAACTGAACCCACAAAAAATTGAAAAGAAACAAACTAAAGATCGAAAAAATAAGTCTTCTACTGCTGTTGCCATTGCCGTTGCCGTTGCCGTTGCTATTTCTGTTGCCATTGCCGTTGCCGACTCGCTTCTCCTCTTGGTCTGCTGCTCTTCACCTCGCTTCTCCCACTCTCTGTTTAGAAAACAAGAGATGACTATAAAAAGTGACTTTTTGTTTTGCTTTTTGACTGAAGGCTTAAAAGAGTTCCTGAGTCCTGACTACTTCTTGTACAGCTATAATGAGTACCTTTAACTAAAGTAAGGCTTAAGTTAACTATAGGTAGCTTATGAAAAGGGTTAAAGAGCACTAATATTATATTGTGAGCCATATAGTTCTTATAGTGGGGCACAAAAATGTTCAAACTTCTAACAATTTTTTAAAACATTGCATAAAATTATATATATATATATATATATATATATATATATATATATATATATATATATATATATATATATATATATATATATTTTTATTTATTTATTTATTGCCGTATCCCTACCGTGTCGTGTCTTGAATTTTTAAAAATTACTGTGTCGAAGTATCCGTGTCGTGTCGTAACCGTGTCCCGTGTCGGCGTTCGTGCTTCTTAGGATGTCAGACTTCCCAACACTTCTCCTCACATGCAGGCCAAACAAGACGAGAACGGGCTTGTTACGTGGACAACAACGATGGGCTCACAAACAGAACAGCCCAAGAATGGTAATGACGGGCTTTGCCCAAAAAGGTATTTGAAGTCATATCAAACACTTCCTTTCATGTCCAATCCCAACACTCCTCCTTACATGGAGGTAACAAGGCTCGAACCCAGGACCTCCTAGTAATTAGAGCTTTGATACCATGTTAAGTTTCTAATCTAAAAGCCTAAGCTATTAAGTGGATGCCCCAAATAACTAAATAAGAACATGAAGCCTAATCAAACTCAATATTTACCTACACCAGTTTTCTCTATCTTTTTTCCACTATATTCATTTTCCTTCATTTAATAATATGTAGGGCCTTGAGCACATGATGATGCCAAGGGCTAGGGGATTCCTTGATTCTCCCTGATGCTTAAGGACCTTTTCTTTACAAAAAAATAAATAAAAAATAAAAAATCAATATGACTTCCCAACAACTGCTACTTGGGATAGGCTACATAAATCATGTTCTACCAATTTGCTCTATCTAGGGAGCCTATTTTCCAATAAATCATAGAGTAATAGGTTTCCAGATCATTTTTCATAATCAAAGAATTACACTTTATATATTCTACCTGCTGCTAAAAAAAGTAATCAATGTAAGGATGTTGGGTGCTTCATAACATTATTTAATGCCTAGCAGTACGTAAACTATAAGTCATAATCAGTGAGCAAATATATATGTTGTTCACTGAATTGGGGTTTGGATTCTTCATAACTTTTGGCTCTTTTGGAGGGTTTGTGAGAAGCCTGTAAATTGGGGTTTTCTGAACTGATTGTTGAGGGTCATTCATCTAAAATCATAAAAAAAGGTGAGGACTAGGAGCTTGGAAGTTTGCTATAATTTATAGAGATTTTGGATATTGCGAATTGGGTGGCGAATGGTATGCTAATGAGCTTGCCAAAAGGGATGCTTTAACGTAACAGCCTTTTAGAGGGCAATTTTAGACTCCCTAAGGCTTTTTTTTGGGTGGTTTTTGGTGATTTGTTGAGTTTTTAATTTATTTTATGGATCGGCAAGGTCTGTAGAGCTGGTTTGTATCGCTTGGGGGGTGGGGGGTGGGTCTGTATAATTAAAGTCTTAATAGATCTGGTTTTTTTTATAAAGAACTTCCTTCCTCCTCTAGGTTTGTAGACTTTTTTTTTGTCCTTTAATAACACTATTTGCCTCTTGTCAATATATATATATATATATATATAAACGATAATCTATCATCTACCTAACAAATAAATACTCCCTCCGTCCCACAAAGGCAGGCCATTTTTTCTACTTCAGTTGTTCCAAAGTGTTGTCCACTTTGAAAAGTCAAATCATAACTTTTTTGAACTTTCCTATTCTAACCTTTGTTATTTCAAGAATGACTTTTAACACAACTAAATCCCAAGTAGGAGAAGGGCACTTTTGGAAAGAAAAAGTTTAATGGGTGACAAGTCAATGCATTGATGGCTTTTCTTAATCTGCATGTTTTGTCAAAGATGGCCTATCTTTGTAGGACGGAAGGAGTATAATGTAAACTCTCAAGTGTTGCTTTCGGCACCCAATATAGACAGTAACACAGTAGATGGTTTGCATCATGTTTTTGAAGGACCCGAAAAAGAATTAGAATCCCAAATTTGGAAGTCACTCCCTAACAATGTTTTGTCAGTAGTCAGTAGTCAGTACTCAGTAGTGACATCAGATTCGGATTCTTCACAACATTACACTACTCCATTCCTGCTATTTATATTCTTCCCTGATTGACAACCGCATTTTACATCACTTTTATATTTATATAAGACCATATTTTTTGATATGTTCTACTAAAAAGCATATTATAATTTTTGTCTGTTTACAATCATACTCTTCTCTATTTTAAAATCACTGACACATTATGGGTTTGTTCAACATGTGTCTAAACTTGCCTGTTCTTTTAGTAGATTTGGCACTACTAAGTCTTGTAATTATTGTTTTTGGGGCTGAAACACACGTGTGAAAATAAAATGAGTATTTTACATCATGATTTTTTGTAGCATTTGGTATTTTAATTTAGGGACACTTCATGGTTGACTAAGTTCTTTGTGCAATGAGATTTTAGGTTTAGTGGAATCCTACCAACTTGATTAGCATTGAATGGTCTTAATTAGATCAAAGGGATCTTCACTGATAGATTTGAATCCTATGCTAGGTATGATAGTCATACAACAATTGCAAGGTGTTTGGAAAAGGATTTATATTCTTGTTTGTCACCAAGCTATGTTTGAATCAGAAGGAATTAGAGAAGAAATTAAGACATTAAAGACTGTACTTTGAAGCATAAATCCCAAATAATAACTCATTACCTCATTAAAACATTCCAACTGACAACACCTGTTTCCCTTTCTTCTTGCTTGATAAGTACAGATTTACCTATTTTCCCTTTCTTTGTATAGCTTGCATCTTTTGGAAACTCATCCACCTCCTCATTAGCAACTGGTTTTGAGTTTTTTTGGTCAAGAATTTTGCTGTCTTCCTTTTCTTCCACTTGTTCTTCCATTTTCCCTGCATTTTCCATTAGTTTTTGGAATAGCTTGCCGTTTTTAGAGAGCTCCTCAAAGGTTCCTTCCTCTTTGACCATACCTTCAGAGACTAGGATAATTCTGTCCATCTGAGGAAGAAAATGTAGCTGGTTTGTGACAAGTACTCTAGTCTTCCCTCGCAACTCTTCCTTTATACAGTTGTTGAATACCTGGATACAACTACCGATTAGAACAGCTCACTTTTGAAGATGCAAGAGATTAAGCTATTAAGATTCATAGCCTGGAAGTGCATTTAGGATATCCAGACTGCATCCAAAACACACATCACATGTGGATTGGTGGATTTCTCATAGTTGTTGCTGCTGCGCATGCAGCCATTTTTATGGTAAGAGACTATGATCCAATTACTCGCAACAACAATCTATTAGATCGTGTCCAACGTAGTAAATGAAAAGATAAGACTCTTCAGTAGTCTGATTAAATTGTTAAGCGCATAATGATTTCCAATATAGTAGATCGCTCTCATGAGGAGAGGAAAGATAAGTTAACTTCAGGATCTGGGAATTATTTTTTTCGTGTCAATTATATAGTATAATCTAAACATAAATGACTTAAGCTTCAAAACATCACTGGTCATTATAGACTTATTCGTGTTCTTGAAGTAGAATGTAATCGAGATAGCATTAGTGATGAGAGTAATCTTGAGGCGATCCTTACTACTTAACATGAAAAGATACCTGTTGACCAACATGAGCATCTAGAGCACTTAGAGGATCATCAAATATGTATACATCTGAATTGGAATAAACAGCCCTAGCCATGGAAACCCTTTGCTTTTGTCCACCACTAATATTCACCCCTCTTTCACCAATCTCTGTAAAATCACGGCCCTGAGAAAATAATGTGTGAAATAAATAAGAAAGGCCCAGAAACCTATTAAGGCAGCGGGAACATTCCATATATAGAGAACAAAATGCAATGATATAACTTTTTGAATACACTTAACAGGAAGCAAGTCAATGTCACGTTGCAATGCAGTTACATCCACTGACTTCCAATATCGTGCAAGGTTCAAAGTCAGATCCAAATAATATGTTTTCACGTACCTGTAAGGATAAATTTTGAAGGTCAACAATATGCACAATAGTAAATATGATAATGAGCTTCACTTGAAAGCCCCAAAATATCTGAACTAGTAGATATTTAGCTAATAGACCTAACATCCATTAAAAATATAAGCAAGCTGCAACTCACAGTTGCATTGAAAATCCATGAAACTTGAGGAACATAAGCAACAGTCCCTCTAATAACAACATGTGTGTTAGCCATAGGAGGCAGCTCTCCAAGCATTGCCGATATAAGTGATGTCTTTCCTTCTCCAGTACCACCAACAACTGCAACTAAGCTACCAACTGCTATGTCCAAATTGATGTTCGATAATGTAGGCTTCTCCGCCTGAAAAAATATGGACCTTTAAGACTACTACTTTATATGAGGAAAAGACACATTTGATGGCAACAGGGTTACTGACATCATTAAGTACGAGAAATCGTGAATAAATTTAATTTAACTTCCATATAACTAACCAATATAAAGGCATAGCTTTCATGCCTTGAGTGTCACATTGTTGCAAGTATCATGGTCAAGTTCATCTGCACTAACCATATGCATGGCCTCTTCACTTGTGCCGCTGTAAGGTTTCTGAGTGTCGTAGCAGTTGGAAATATGGATTTTAATGGGCCAAAGGATTTGTGATTTTATGTGTAGGTAAACCCTTGTAATGAAGATGGAGGGATTTCTGACGCCGCAAGAAGTGTTGATCTAGTTTTTTATGGATTAGAAATGAGTGAAGCATCCAAGAGAACGATTGTACGAAGGAGAAAGAGAAGAAGTAGTATGTTTGCTTAAGCGAGGTGATTTTTCCTTCTGGGAAAACATTAAAGGCTTAGAATGGTACCATAGGGAGGGTCTCTAAGTCCAAGCACACATATTTCTTAGAGTCCCAAGTATATCTAATAGTTGTTGGCATCAGCTGCCATATTAACACGCAACTTGTTGTGTTTGGTGACATTGCAGTTGTGTGCATTCTCTTTTGTGCAGGTAATTTTGGTTGACTTGCATGATAATCATCTAAATCAAGTGCCCACTATCTATAGCAGGGAAAAAGAGTTCAGCCAGTGACACTAAGGCGAGAACCGTGGATATTAAATAAATAGGAGCATAGTGCAGAAATGAGTTCTAGGAAAAAAAATTGCATTCAATCTTTAATTAATTAAAAATAGAATGATCATCCACCACTTCAAAAATCAGAATGATGTTCAGCAAGCAGAAGCCACACAGGCAACACCAAACTATTTCATTATCACCACCCTCACCTCTCTCTTCTCCAAATAGAAAAAATAAATCGCACACTTCATTATAGTTATTGAGCACTTAAGCCTAAAGAATTCAATCCAGATTTTCACAATATTTTGAAAACCCAAACCATGTCATAAACATACAAGTCAATGGTTCATTTATCACTAATTCATGGCCCAGCTAGACAGTTCATCGCAAGGGAAGGCGACCCACCCCTCTTGCCATGATCTCCCATTTATTAAACTATTTCAAGCACACAATCCAAAAAAAATGCCACTCATGATAGTGCGTCTATCCTGCTGCTACAAATTCAGCCCAAATTATATTTAAATGGGCCCACATGCTTTGTCAAATCTGACAAAATTCTGGTCAAACATTGTTGGATGAGAGAGAAGATCAAAATTTGATAGGCAGGTGTGATCAAACCTCATGGCCTTTTATGATGTAAAATTTTCGAATATTTTGGGACAAAATCCAAGACACATGCCATGTCATCATACTCATCAAATTGGGTCTGTTTTGCTGCTATAAATTCAGCCAACAAATATTTTTAAATGGGCAAACACACTTTGTAGAAGTTCACAGGGAATTCTAGTCAAACATTGTTGGACAAGAGAGAACATCAAACTTTGATCAGTGCATGTGATTAAACCACATGGCATTTTATGTTGAAATTCTGTACGTCTTGAAGAGTCTTCTATCCAACAGTAGCCGTATGTCCCGACTCTTGGGATTCTTATGAATTTCACCGAGAAAATCAACAAGAAACTAAGAGAAAATGAAGGAAAGGGAAGGAAAATGACAAGAAACTTTGATTTCTAGAACTAGAAGGAGACGAAAGCTCTCAAATGCTCTCAAATCAGTTATAATAACTGACCTCAACTAACACTTAACAGCCCTATTTATAGAGAATCAAATGCTAAAATGACTAAAATGCCCCTTATAACTAACTAACTCACTCTGGAATCTATTAGTAACATCTTAAAGCTTCTAGACACAATGACAAATGAAATTAGCTACTTAGAATGCTGCTGGACAGCAGCTAAATGTGCCATATCAGATTCATGCAATATCCTCTTAAATAGGTGAAGAGCCCTTCAATACACCCATGGGCGCCCCCTCATAGTAGCTTTTCTCAAATTAATTCAACACAATGCTTAAATTACCTCTTTCAACACAATGCTCAAATTAATCTGTAAAATCTTTCTACAATTCCTTGAGACCTCTTGGTAATGCTTCCCTCCCGATGAAGATTGTTTGGAATGCATTGGTCCCTTCTAAAGTGGCCTTATTTTGTTGGTTGGTGGGTAGCAATAAGTGTTTGACTTTGGATCATCTTATTGGTAGAGGTTGTATTATGCCCAATAGATGTATTTTGTGTAAAGAAGAAGCGGAAACGGTGGACCATCTTTTCATTCATTGTTCGGTTGCAAGGAGCCTTTGGATGTTCACTTTCAATGTTTTTGGGGTCCATTGGGTTCTTCCTTCGTCTACTTATAGTCTTCTTTCTAGTTGGTGTCTTAAAGGGGGCAATAAAGAGGCTAAAGCGGTGTGGAGGATGGCTCCCCATGCTATTTTTTGGTGTATTTGAAGGGAAAGAAACCGTCGGACTTTTGAAGGGATTGATAGATCCATCATTAATCTCAAATCCGGCTTTACTAAGGCCCTTTTTTTGTGGTACTCTAGCTTTGCTAAGATTAGTAAACCTTCTTTTGTTCTTTTCTTGGATTCCCTAAAGATATAAAGGGATCTTCTTTTGTTGCTTTGTTGCTTTGTTCTTGTATATGTCTCATGTACTTAGGCCAAGCCTTTTGTTATTAATACACACTTTACTTCAAAAAAATTACCTCTTATTTAAAAGTGAGGGAGCATGAGTGCATGTCGCTTTAGCCATTAGCTAAGTAACTTATCGTGCATCTTGAGTGAAAAATAGCCTTATACTTTACATTCACCTTTAGAACATCGACATAGACTCCGGTCTTATTAATTGAGTATGAATAGCAAATTAAACCACTAGAACCTTATAACAACATCGAAAACTAAAAATTTGCTACAAAAAGGTTATAAATATCTATTCAGTGATCAAGAAGCTAACCTTAAAACTAAAATGGTAATATATATATATATATATATATATAAGAAGAAATAAATTTTAAAAGTAGACCTTTGAATCCCATGTAAAGTATCCATCCTTGATTGATATGGCTGGAAGCCCTGGTTCGAGAGGGGGATTTGGTAAAAGAACTCTCTCTTCAGTTAAGAAAAGTTCCTCCAAACGTTGTAGTGATACATTTGCATTTGCAACCTGAAAATTGAAAGCAACATTAGAAACAGTACGAACATTAGAACAGATTTGATATTACCGCAAATATGTAAAGGAAGTAATTCACCACATGAAAACCAATTTCTTTTAAAGGCCTAACAATGATAGGAATATGAAATGAAACAAGTTACATGTACATTATAGCAGAAAACAATCATCTAAACCAATAAATCTGCAAAATTGGTGAGAATCCATCCCCAAAAGGTGGACAAGATAAAAAGAAGCACGCATCACTTATAACGAAGTATCCTATTACATTAGGTTCTGTTTTTATTCTCCTTCCGTGCAGACAAAACAGACAAGAGAAGATAGAGTGCACTTTTCCAATGGGTATCTAGAATATTTAAAAATCTACGAAAGCTTTCATGTATGGTGTGTCTCTAATGTGGATATTTTCTCTTTTGAGTTGATTAGATTTTGAAAGAGTAGGGATACAAGAAATAAGAGTGGATTCGAATCACCTAAATACTATTTCACTTAAGTTGAATTAGCCTCAAAGATCCTTGCGTGCTGGTCTATCCCTAATGCCTAATATCCTATGGAACACTGAAAAAGAATAAAAAATCATAGTTTATGGAATAAAATCCAAGGGACCTAATGGCATGTGATAACATCAACAAAATTTGCAGATTAACCAGAAAAACCAAATTTAATTGAAAGAGATGAAAGATTTAATTTCGCACTTTGCAAAAGAGAAGTAGATGAATGGATGGCTTACTTCACTATTGCAGAAGTCGATGAGTTCAATATGATTTCATACACCTGTTTGGGCCCTTCACCTAACAACTTAGGCTTTTAGGTTGGGAACTTAATATGGTACTGCAGGTATGGATAGGTTGCATGTCTCAGGCCCAGCACAGTGCACGTGTTTCACATGAGGGAGGGTGTGCATCATTAGTTCCACATTGCCTGGGTACAGATGAAATGTGCAATGTATAAGTTGAGAGGGCAGTAAGGCACCCTCACCCTTCGATTGTGCTTTTGCGGTTGGGTACCCTTATCGTTTGTTCTGGTATTGAGCATGTCATTCTTAGGTTCGTTTCATCAGTGATCCCATTTTCTTGTCCACATAACAGACGCATTCTTGTCTAGTTAGCCTGCATATGAGGGGGAATGTTGGGAAGTCCCACATCTAACATTGTCTAAATCATAGAAGCACAAAGTGGAAGTGGGAGCAAGAGCGGGAGCGGGGGCAGGGGCGGGCTGTGTAACTCAATGTCATAGTCAATACTTCCTAGTTGGATGCTTATGGTGTAAGTCTGCCATAATGCTATATTTTTTTCTGTGGTATTCTATAGTATTAACATTGTCAATCTTTCATTGTTAATCTAGTTTTCACATGTCCATCATGCCTATGAACTTCATCTGTACATACATGTGATGATGGTAAAAAATATCATCATATTTGACATGATTGGAGCACATTCAATACTTCAACTCATTAATTAAATGAACTTTTTCTTTAAAATTTTTTATAATAAGTGTTAGTCATTATATGAAAACTTTGGTTCACACATCTTCTCTTCAGTTTCATACTGTTGTCTGCCATTACAGATTGGTGTATAACCATCCAACGTTTATTCATATGGGATTACCTTTGCATCTGAAAGGTTTGGTCTAATTTATCAAGTATAAAGTGTTTCCAAATTTAATATTTCATTTTCCTGAGACGTTTTTATTTTGGAACCTCAGAATGCATACTAAACTGAAATTTAATGACTTCTTCAGTAGGAACATACAATGATATCTGGAAAAGGATCTTTACCCTAAAATCTTATAGCCTCCTAGCAATTCAAGATTAAATAATGTAAACACATGATGGTCTCAATAACACACGGGACAAGGAATAAACACAACAGAAGTGAAAAGAACAGAACCTGAGTTATTAAATTAGGAAGCATGGACAAAGGAAACCGTAGCACTGCAAACAGAGAAAGAGATGTAAACGCCCTTGCTGGTGTCAAATCCCCACCAAGCAAAGTGAACATCCCAAATGAGATCACCGTCACGACAACTGGGATGCTGTTTAGTATGAAATTGTTAAACTGCAATAATATTAGGCAACATGTCAGCAATATAAAGCTAAGGCCTAAGAATGAGATAATGGTCAATTAGTATGATAGATAGCTGATTATCAACATATATGGCATGTACAATGCAGGCTCATGTATGCAGATTATTAAATGGATAGACCACAGATTTATTTGCAAATGACTCGACTCAAGAAAGACTTACTATTAGAGATTTGCTTCTATTTAAGTGATAGGTCATGACTTTAGTTATCATGCATCCATTATGGATTACAGTTATTGTATGAATCAAGATCAATAAGAGTGTTTTTCATGCAATCAATAGCCAAATCATGGTAACATGCGCATCACAACCTTTTTTTTTTTTTTGTTGTTCAGCAACAAAAAAATTTATTTATAAAAGATAAGTACAAAGGAGGAGAAGAGGTCCTCCAAGAACATAAAAACAAAATAACCACTAGCCAACACAAACCGACTTCCAATCATTCTTGTTGTGAAACGTGGTATCAGGGTTGTAAATTCATACCCCTAATACATACTTAGCTTTATTATATAAGAGAAAACCAATTACATGAAAAGACAAATATACCCCTTATACTAGGGAGAATTACATTTCATAACACTCCTCCTCAAGTCGGAGAGTGTATATGATATAATCCCAACTTGCTACATAATAATTCTAAATGAGCTTTGGACAAAGACTTAGTAAACATATCCGCCAGTTGATCTTGAGTAGAAACATGAGGGGTCATTACTAAGCCATTCTCCACCTTCTCACGAACAAGATGACAATCTACCTCTATGTGCTTAGTCCTCTCATGAAATACTGGATTTGAGGTGATATGAATAGCTGCTTGATTGTCACAGGACATTTTCATTGGTAATGGAACCTCAAACCCAATTTCTTCCAAAAGGTGCTTAATCCATGACATTTCACAAGAAGTATGGGCTATAGCTCGATATTCAGCTTCTGCACTAGATCTAGCAACTACACTTTGTTTCTTACTTTTCCACGTTATCAAATTACCTCCCAGAAAGGTAGAATACCCATTGTAGACCTCCTATCAGATGGTGATCCGGCCCAATCAAAATCAGTAAATCCCTCTACCATTAAATGATCATTAGATTTATAGAGGAGTCCACGACCTGGATGAGTCTTAAGATATCGCACTACTCTAATTACTGCCTCCCAATGTGGAACACGAGGAGCTGCCATAAATTGACTAACCACACTAATAGCAAATGACATATCGGCCGAGTAATAGTAAGGAATTTAATTTACCTACTAAACGCCGATATCTCTCTAGATCAGACAATAGTTCTCCAGAATCACTATGCAACTTCACATTGGAATCCATAGGGGTTTCCACAGGCTTACCCCCTAACAAACCAGTCTCTTCAAGAATATCCAAGACATACTTTCTCTGTGAGAGGCTTACACCTTCCTTGGACTAAGCTACATCAATTCCCAAGAAATAACGTAGATTCCCGAGATCCTTGGTCTGAAATTGAGTCTATAGAAATGTCTTTAACTTAGTAATACCCAATTGATCATCACCTGTAATAATGATGTCATCTACATAGACAACTAATAAAATCTTCCCTCGTTCTGTAGTAAGAGAAAACATAGAATGATCAGACTGACAGCGGTGCATCCCGAACTTTATAATTGTAGCACTGAATTTTCCAAACCAGGCCTTTGGAGATTGCTTTAGGCCATAAATAGCTTTACGAAACCTGCACACCTTCTTAGACTCCTCCTGAGCAACAAACCCAGGGGTTACTCCATGTATACCTCTTCTTGGAGCTCCTATGCAAAAAGGCATTCTTAACATATAACTAGAAGAGAGGCCAACCAAAGGTAGAGGCTAAAGATATCAGAATGCGAACAGAAGCAATTTTGGCCACCAGAGAAAAAGTCTCAGCATAATCCACACCATAAGTCTAAGTATAGCCTTTAGCTACAAGGCGAGCTTTTAGGCGCTCAACAGAGCCATCAGGCAAATATTTGACTGCATACACCCAACGACAACCAACAACAGATTTCCCGTGAGGCAATGGCACAAGATCCCAAATCCGATTATGATGAAGGGCTAACATCTATCCTCCATAGTTGTCCGCCACCCAGGTACAAACAATGCGTCCTGAATAGACCTAGAACAAGTGTAGCAGATAAAGAAGTGACAAAAGAACGAAGAGAAGAAGATAGATGAGAATAAGAAACAAAATGAGAGATAGGATGAGCAGTACAAGAACGGGTACCTTTACGCAAAGCAATAGGCAAAGAATCAGGATCAGGCAATGGAACAGTGGGAGCAGGAATAGGGAACGGATCTCCGGCCAGGGATGTCAAGCCAGTAACGGGCACCTGAGAAGGGGCGGTTTGCGGAGCACGTCAGCGAGTATATACCTACAAAGGTTTAAAAGGGAGAGATCTACTGAAAAGATGAGGGAGGCAATAAACTGGGAAGGCAAAGAGAAGAAGACTCCAACTCAAGAACACGCGAAGGAGAAAAATAAGGGATAGACTCAAGAAAAGTGACATTCGCACACACAAAATGGTGCTTCAACAAAGGAGAATAACATTTGTATCCCTTTTGGGTCCTAGAATAGCCAAAAAAAACACAATTGGTAGACCGCGGATCAAGTTTATCACATCCCAGACCCAAAACATGAACAAAACAAACACAACCAAAAACCCGCGGAGACAAAGGAAAGGGATTAACCGTAGGAAACAGAATGGAATAAGGGGTCTTTCAAGCAAAAATAGTAGAAGGCATGCAATTGATAAGGTAGCAAGCCGTAAGAACGGCATCACTCCAATAAAGTTTAGGAACATGCATCTGAAAGAGTAAAGCTCGAGTAGTCTCTAACAAGTGTTGTATTTTACGCTCAGCAACCCCATTTTGTTGAGGGGTGTAACTGTAAGAAGACTGGTGAATAATGCCATGCTCAACATAAAAATGAGATAAAGTAGACTCAAAGTATTCTTTTGCATTATCAGATCGAATAGGAACATCAAATTGAGTCTTTATTTCATTATAAAAAGCTTGAAAAATGGCATACAATTCTGATCTTTCCTTCATGAGGTAGAGGTAAGTCATCCTAGAAAAATCATCTACAAAAATAACGAAGTACCAAAAACCCAAATAGGATTTGACTCGATTGGGACCCCAAACATCAGAATGTACTAAATGGAAAGGACGGGAAACCTGACGCTCTAATCTAGACACAAAAAGGCACACGATGGTGCTTACTCAATTAACACGCCTCACAAGATAAAGACTCAATGCGACAAAACTCAGGAACCAAGAGCTTGAGATTCTGAAGAGAAGGATGGCCGAGAGAGCAGTGATGCTCCATGAGAGAAAGAGAGGACTGAAGAGCTGTAGAAGATGAGAAACTCTTAGAAGTAAAGTAATAGAGACCGCCACTCTCACGCCCACCACCAATCGTCTTCCCGGTCTTGAGATCCTGAAACACACAATAAGTGGGAAAGAATGTCACAGAACAATTCAAAGACTTAGTAAGTCTACTAACAGACATAAGACTAAAGGGAAATTTAGGCACATAAAGAACAGAAGAGAGTGGCAAGATAGGAGTAAGATTAGCAGTGCCAAGTCCAGAAATAGGAGAGGTGGAACCATCTGCTAAAGTGACACTCGGTAAGGAAAGGGACTGGTCTAGATTAGATAACATACCTGAGGTACCAATCATATGATCTATAGCACCAGAGTCAATTACCCAGGAACTACGAGAGGTTAGGAAGGCTGTAGGATTACCTATATTACCTGTATGAGCAAGAGTAGCCATGGAAGAAGTAATGGTAGAACTAGACTGGGCGGACAATAGGCGGCGATACTCATCTTCAGGAATAAAAATAACCGAGAAACAGGAGGAGCAACAGAAGTACTAGCTTGAACAGATGGAGCAACTGGAGGGGTAATAAAAGTAACCTAGACATCAAAATCATCATGGAACATAGCCTGATTAGCAGAAGGTCTTCCATGAAGCTTATAGCAAAAATCAACTGTGTGATTATTACCACCACAATGAGTACACTTTCGAAGGCCACGACCTCGACCACCACGACCACCTCTAAAATTGCCAACATCACCAGTGGTAGTAGCCAAAGCAAATTTCTCAATCCCAGTAACTCCTAGGGATATATTCAAACCAGATAAAGAAGCTTGCTGAAGTCGACTAAATACCTCACTAAGAGATGGAAGATCTCTACTACCCAGTATTTGGGATTTAATAGAATCAAATGAAGATGGTAGACCAGATAAAATCGAGCCACATGCATACACTTACATTGTAACTGCATAACCTTAACATCAGCAGAAATAGGTTAATAAAGATTAAGCTCCTCACAAATAGTTTTGGACTTAGCATAGTATTCGGCTAAAGTTCGATCATCCAAACCAAGAGAAAAATAGTCCTGATGGAGGTGGTAAATCCAAGAGAGATTATTGGCTCCAGAGTACAATTCGCGAGCCTGTTTCCACACAAGTTTAGCAGTGGCAAGGAAAATAAGATTGCAACTAATGTTAGGCTCCATACTATTCCATAAACTACTCTGAATCTAGGCATCCTCTGCCCTCCAATCAGCATAGAGTTTATCAGTAGACACAGGTGGATCATTAGTCAAAAACTTAAACTTCTTCCTCCCAAGCATAAACACCTCAGCAGCTTGAGCCCAATGTGCATAGTTACTACCATTCAATCGAATGGTTGTAATGGGAAGCATGTCCGGGGACAAAAAGAAACTAGGATTCATACTCTCCTTAAACTCCATACTCTCCATAGATTAACCAAATAGTATGTGCTGGCCCAAATAAATTTGTGTGCAAAAAACAACTGGAATAAACAGCAATAAAAGCTGAAAAAGAGATAAAACTTCAATCTTTGTTGTCTAATAATACCACAGTGCACATAAAAATTCCACAAATAGAGTCATTAAGCTCTAGCATATCACAAAAGGTGGAATAACACGGGCCAGCCATCACAAATAAAGAAAGAAGGCAAGAAAGATGAAGCCCTAGGTTGCCATCAACACCAAAAGATCAGCAGCCTAGGGGCTGTCAAAGGGAAGCACAATGGGCTAGTACCTGTCGCAGAAGAGAGAGAGAGTTGAAGGCGAGGAGAGAAGGACTGTGGTGCTGTCTGGTACTAGTTGAAGAAGAGAGAGAGAGAGGTCGAACCATGAGAATCAGGTCGCCGGAGCTTCGAGAGGGGAAGAGAGGAGTCCAATGGGTCTGAGAATTGGCAAGATAGGGTCGCCTAGTGTTGTCGAGGGAGATAGAAGCCTTTGAGGGGTCGAATGGGTCTAAGAACTGGCAAGGTAGGGTCGTCTAGTGTTATCGAGGGAGATGGAAGCCTCTCGAAGTCTCTGGAAGCCTCTGCTGGGTTCGCCGGAGCCTCTTCTAGCTTGGGTTCTCCAAACCTTGCCGGAGCATCTGCTAGTGACGCCTGGGTCTTCGTGGAAGGACGAGCCTCTGCTGGGCCTCGTCGGACCTCGTTGGACCTCGCCGAAACAGCAACAGCTTGGCGACACCCTTGGGTTATCGAATAGTCTCTGATACCATGTTGTGAAACGTGGTATTAGGGTTGTAAATTCATACCCTTAATACACACTTAGCTTTATTATATAAGAGAGAACCAATTACATGAAAAGACAAATATACCCCTTATACTAGGGAGAATTACATTTCATAACAATTCTTAATGATAAAAACCTAATCCCCCGAAATGCTTTCGAAACCGAATCCCAAAAAGAGGCAAAAAATAGACTATCCTATACCCATCTGAACATTCTTCTTTTTCATAAAAGATTCTACCATTCCTTTCCAACCAAATTACCCAAAGAAGTGCAAGCATAGCACACCTCCACAATGTAGCTCCTTTCTTATTTCTTCTAAATCCCACAAAATCAATCTCAAACATCTGTGTAACAGACCCCGGAATTACCCAAATCTCATCACTGGTCAGAAAAAATATTTGCCACAATCCTAGCAGCCTCTGAACAATGTAAGAACAAATGATCTACTGATTAGCCTCCTGTCTACACATGATACACCACTGAGGGAGATAACAAAAGGAAGTTCTTCTTCTCTGGAACATATCCATTACAACTTATTCTCAATGTGGTGTTATGAAGAAGCATTGAACTGCACATGCGACTAAGTTTTTTGTGGTGCATATATAGCTCCATGTGCAGTCTGTGAGTGGCATAAAGGACAAAGCTTAAAAAAGAATTATAGGCATGCAACTGACACTACATTGTCTTTTATTTTCACCTTCACTCTGCAATGTTAATGTTGGTTATTGTGTCACATGCTATAAACATGAGGCATGTTTCTTAGACCGCTTAGGCATTTCAATTTATACAAAATTTGTATATGAAAATATTCAGTCACTTGCATTTGATAACTATTCAACTCCAGTCAAACTTAGTAACTACAATACTTGTAAACAATTCTGAAGTGAACTTTTATTTGACAATTAGTAACATTGTATTGCAATTTTCAGCAATCTAGAAATCAATAGGGGCAAAAAATTAATTTCCAAGTAATGCTTTGAACCATACAGCGGATAGTAATTGTGCTTTACGGAACCAGGACAGCTCATCATTCCGCATGCTTTGAATTTTAAATTGGAAACTCTTCTCCCATGCATAACATCTGCATTTTTCATCACAAAGTCAGAACAATAACTGTCAACAGTCCTAAAATTGTATGCAAGTCCAGGGACTATCGTTCTCAAATTGAACCGTACTTCACAGTGTCCATGGCAACCAAAATCTCATTCATGAGGCTGACTCTTTTGTCAGTACGTTGAAGTCCTTCCTTAGATAGTTTTCGCATTTTGCTAATCACGAATGTCTGTTCCACAAAAGTAATTTAAAATCGGTGAGAGAGATTAAATTATAAAGGTGAGCCAATAAATAATAACAACAACAACAACAACAATAAATTTTATGATGGATCAATAAACAAAGTAAAGAACAATGATATCTACACATCTCAAATCTCTTGATTCATAACTACAGTCCCAAACTTAGAATCATGTAGTTCCTAGAACAATATATTCAAAAGAAAGCTGAGGTGAAGAACTCCCAGTCTGTTCTTTGAATCTTCTGTAAAGATAACATGCATAAAATGTGATTAAAAACCGCTATTGCAGGTCCTGTTGATGAGGATTCTAGAGAAAAAAATAAAAAATTAAGGGAATATTAATTTGATGTGGCATACTGCATTCCTTTTGTCATGGAAGAACATATCATATACTACGATATGTAGAGCACTCTTATCAAATTTCAAATGTGTTAAACACTTGCCAACATGGCTTGTCTGAACGTGCTTGGTACCAAGTTCTTACAAATGTATGTACATGTATTTGCCTCTTAAATGTGAGAAAGAATGTAACTATACAACAATTCTTGTTGGGGCCCACAATAAAAAAAAGTCATTACATTATTTAATGCTTAATAATTAGTAATTTATTATTCCTTGATAGACAAGGACATTGTTGCCAATGTCTTTATATTATTTGACTATGAAAACAGCTTCCCATGATTCTTTTATATACGAACAAACATATTCAAATTATGCATGATCAATAAACTCCACATACCACACCGGAATACATACTCATGTCCCATGCCTAAACTTTGAGTTGTGCCCAACAGCTCATACCTATGTCAAAGTCTAAAACTTGTATTTCTGTCCAAAAACACAGATTATATGATAAACTAGAGTTTGGAGAAATGTTGTACTACTACAAAAAATAAAAAATTGTTTTAAAATGTTTGTGCCCTATAAATGAGTAAGTTATTAACAAAGATACATTGTGTTAAACATTCTGTCAAAAAATTTTTTCCTATAGAAAACAATAAATTACTAAAAATGAAAGAAACAACTGACTAGAAAGGTCAGCATGATGTATAAAAATTTCTATGCAACCACAGGAAATCATTATCTGAGAGGTCCCCCTACCACACACACACACACACAAAAGAGAGGGGGGGGGGGGGGGGGGGGGAGGAAGAAAAATAAATAAAAAAGCAGCTTCAGAATCATTCTGGGGCATATATCATATTTCATCAATTAATTAGGATAACTTCCATAATGGAATTAAATAAATTAAGAGAAACAAAAACCATTGGTTCAAAGACGTAAAAATTCTACTTGTAAACCATTTGAAAATTTATGCGTTAGATTAATTAGGATTTAGTAAATACTCATACAAGATAGCTCTGATGTTAAAAGGTTTTGGGGGAGCGGGGGAGGGAACAAACTCAGCAACCTAAGTAATTCAGTAAAGCTTGGCTTAGTTGAAAAGATGGAATTCACAGAATTATCTTGAGGTAGTTGCAACAAAAAAATTATTATTGAATCCAAAAAAACAAGGGGTAACATATAATTGCATGCAATCTTGATCCTGAACAAAAGGACAGAGAAGTTTATTTACCTGTATAGGGAACATAAGAACAAGCATCAGTGAACCAAGAAGTGAAGCAACACCTAATTGCTGGTACAGAAGAACCATAGCGATGGTGATGCGAAATGGGGCTGACCATAGACCATGAAGTTGGCAGCATATTTGCTGTACAACATAAAGGACCTATTAGTTATAAATTCAATCCAGCAGCCCCCCCACCCGAAACCCCAAAGTATTACAGTAATAAAAAACCAGAATTAGATCAAATCAATAAGTATCACATGCAGATAACAAATATAATATAATCCAGATAATTGCAGATTTCTAGTAGGTTAGATTCTAATAATACTGCTAATTGGGCTTGAATCCAATGTGGATGGAGATATGAACAGAAAAGTTACACCAAGATCATATTTCAAAAATTAAAGTACTGTTATGAGTCTTATGACGTGACACTTCTCTTTACCTCAAACGACGCAGATCTTGAAGTTAGGATTTTACAGTACAGCATTGGCATCAGAAAACAATACTCTATGCATCTTATGATATATTGAAAAATCAGTCAATGTACCAAAAAAAAAATACGTCAAATTTTAGTGGATGTTTTGAATTTAACTTATATCTATTGTTATATCATTAAGAACTCACAGCAATATATTGATATTTACATCGTCAAAGATAAATTCTGATTTTGAGATTTACTACACAAAAAACTACATTTCTTTTTGTTTCTCATATGCTCGATTTTTTTTACATCACAAAAGTCTAATTATAAGTTATCTGGCCTTCTAATAACATCACTTATGTATATGAATTCACAGTGGTAACAAAGAACATGCCTGTAGTGAATTAGCATCTGTCGTCATCATATTTGTTATCTTTCCAGAAGGGAAATTCTTGCGTCCTTCATGGGTTAGTCTTAATGATTTGCGAAATATAGCAGCCACCTAGAATCAAAACCATCAAATATGAATAAGGAACTGCTTTCAGAACAGCCAAGACATTAAGGAACTTACAAAATGGGAATTCAAATTTAACAAATAACAATCTCACCAACAAATATAAATGATATAAGATCTTATAACAAATTCACATTACAAAAGGGGTCAATCCAGATTTACAGTTATATATTTGAAAGAGTTCAGATAAGTTCCAGACGGAACGATCATGAAGTTTCATTAATCAGAAGAATTCAGTTGGGATTAAAAATAGGGATGAAAAATGGGCAGCCATCCAAGGCAACTAAGGCTTGATACGATAAAATGAAACTAGCAACATATGGATATAGAAAATGTTGTAGAGAGATGATATTACCAAAGTTGACCTCAGCCGAAAACCAACACGCATAACATTCTGAAAATATTGAGCTTCACATAGCACGCCAAATGACTGGACCAAATTCAACCGTTAAGTCAAAATAAAAGGAATGACAAGCAAAGATGAATTTTGAATTCTCAGTTATTCTTTAAATTTAAATTTAAATAATTTACAAAATAATTCTCGTAGAAGCAACAGCTTGTATCTTTTTTCTTAAAGAATAAGCACAAGAACAAGTCAATTGTGCAGGCAATTTTTAAAAATAAAAAATAAATTCAAAATAAAAAGGTATGCAACAGATGGAATTTGTATGATCAGCTCTCGCTGGTACATGATTTAAGGACTAGAAGAACCGAAAGCACCATATTATAGATACTTCTTTTGATGTAAACATGTGACAGAATTATACCAAGCAAAAGGAAACATAATTCACATTACGGAAGAAAAATTATTAACTACCAAAAAAAAAAAGAAAAAAGAAGAAACATTGGACAACCCACCTTTGGCTAAGAAAACTGCAAGTCTGCAACCTTACTTAAATTTTTTGCTAGTGTGAGAAAAAGTACAGCCCATGTAATCAGTCTCACAAATCTCCCCAATGAATAAATTTCTTTAAAGTCCCTACAATCTCTAGTCCTTAAAAAGAGTTCTCCTCGATAATTTGAGGGCTTTGAAAATAACCTTATATTCATTTATGAGGGAAATCCTAACTATACTAAATATTTTACTAGTTCGTAACAAAACAAAATTAAACCTTAAAAAATAACCTTAAATTAAAATAAGGAAAATTTCTAATAAAAATAAAATATTTAAATAGTTATAATCTCCTTTCCTCTTTGTTTTTTGTTTTTGAAATTCCTTCTCTTATGGCAACAAGAAAGATTAGGCATAGCATGGGTGGCACAAAGTATATTGATTAAAGGTTGACTCGAGTGTAGTACCAATACATCAAATTTTAGTGCCCTCAGGTGATTTACTTCTTGAATCATTTTGTAGACAATAAATGGCGACCTCACTTTTATATTTGGCCACCCACACTCTTCTTGCCATAAGAGGTGGATAACTAAATGGACTAAAGGAGAAAGATAAAGTGAGAATTGAGAAGGGATTCTCAGATGTCTTATTTTTTTATTCTTAAAATATATATATATTTGTATTGTAAGTGTTATAATTAATTTTTAATTATTATTAATTAATAAAGTTTTTGTTCTCTTTAGAACTTATATTTCAGAAATATTTAAGTAGGAGTTTTATCTCTTGTTTCCTACATTTTTCAGTGCTTTATTATCATAGGTTGATCCCTAAAATGTGGCATTGGCTTGTCAATCCCTAATTTGTCTATGTTGTCATTGTGCTATATCAACGCTTCACTAAAAAAAACAAAGAAGGCTAAAGAAGATAAATAACATCCCATCATAGGCCAGAAAATCCATAGCCTGATTTGATTTCCTATAAAACTTATGAATTCACACAATTGATAAACTAGGATCCAACTTTTAGATGATTTACCCTTTACTATATCTGTACAATTTTAGATTTGTAATCAACATAACGTCAAGCCTAAACTCTCACAGGGCTTCTCCTTGTGTTCGTTTTAAACAAAAAATTACATTGTCATTTGTCAATAAATTTTTCCCTAAGAAATGGGTGAGAACAGCCCAATTCTTTGAAGGATTTTTTTTTTTTTTTTTTTTTGGGTGAAAATTTAAAAAATAATAAATTCTGTATATGTTGTGAAAATATGAGAGGAATGAAGATAGTTTATCCAGTGACCCACTCTAATGAGATAATATGTTAGCGGGGTAGGGTAGGGGGTAGCTGTGATGGATGCCATGTGTGGGCAGGTGCTAGAGGCATTGGTAGGCTACCATGGTAGGTGATCAATAGTCCCACATAAAAAATGGACTCGTCCAAAGTAAGATTCATAGCCTTTTCCCTGGGAAACTTGAGGAGAACAAAATTGTGCGTTATTACGCGGACAAAATTGATACAGTGAGGGTGGGTCATCACAAATGGTATCAAACTAAGGACAGCTCTAGTTTCTAGATGGGGGGATAGATACATTCTACATATTCCTAAACTTACAGCCACAAATGAGAGAGGGAGAGAGAGAGAGAGAGAGAGAGAGCATATCAAGGCAAAAAAGGATCAAGCTTCAGATTTGTCTCCCAAGTGCAAGACAAAAGGAGATGTTTTTGTACATGTTCAAGAACTTAAAGAACTATATGTGTGAAACCATGACACGGGGGAAAAATGCTAAAAATGGGAAAAGTAGAAATTTATAAAAAAAAAAATTAAGTCCAACATATATATTTTATGTAGCAAAAATACAAATACCTAGAACAAAAGCAAGCTATGAGTCATAGTCATACCACTCCAACAAAAATAGAGAAGGCGTAGATGTAACCAACCCAAGCTGGATCACCTCGTTGCATTGACTGAAAGCCACAACAAGAGAATTATAAACGTCACGGGTCCAAATAGAAACCATAATCCTCATAAAAGAGGTTCATCGCACATCTAAAACAAAAAATATTTCAACGAAGAAAAATCAAATTCCATCCAAGCTAATTAGTAATCATATTATCAAAAGATTTAGCCTACACAGTAGAAATATTACTAAGGGTACCCCAAGCAATTAGCAAGAGTCACCCCACCCCCTAACCAAGGTTAGAAGCCAAAACTTCCACATCCACCTCTTCTCCCACCGGAAGCAACTCACATCTACCCAAGTTCACATCCATATTTGAAATTGAATACCACAATGTAAAATAAAACATAATGAATCATAAACATCCAATTAATTAGTTCAAAGTTCAAACTATAACAAAAGGTGAAAATCATATGATCTATACATGTAAGTTTTGCATGGATTTCGGTTGACTCCTTATCTATAAATCTGAAACATATTCCATGAAACTTAAATCATAAATCAAAGTAAATATATGTATCAAATACAAAAGAGAGAGAGAGAGAGAGATGCTATTTTTTTTTTTTTTTTTTGAAAAACTCAAAATCAAGCTTAAAAGCTTCCTACCATTTGATATATTTTACAAAAATATTATATGATAAAAGAATCAAGTAGAAAACCACACTTTCTACAGGATAAACCTAGCTGAGGTTCACCAAGCTCAATATTCCTTAATGACCTCCAAGGCTCCAACCAATGAATGAGCTTACCCAGTCTACTTTTAACTACACGGCTACACCAAGAATCTTCTTGAATCTGGACATTTACAAGGTCATCAGAAAAAAAGAAAAAGGAAAATGCTCCATGCATGCCCAGATAACAGGATATTCTCACATTTTTAACTTGGATTTAAAAAATCTTAAGTTCAATATAAAAGCTTTGAGTTTGAACATTCAGATTATTAATCTACCACCTATACAGTTTTAGATTTTTAAGGGAGTATACTATCTTTCAAGTAATATGCCTATTTAAAGTTCTCTTTCACTCTTTGAGTGGGGGGTTTCTTAAATTTTTTTTCCCTTTCAGCTATCTTATCTAGTGATTTGTACTGTAGTCAAAGCGATCCTAACACTTTGGAGAAGGACTCTAGAGGGGTAGGGTAGATCCAGTGTTCAAATCTAACTGTAGAACAAAAAAATGAAGGAAAAAAAGAAGTGCACCCGTAAATGGTTTTTAATTTGATATGTTCTTATGGTAATAACTTTCTAGGGTTTCTAATATTTTAAAATTATTTTACTAAATTCACATAAGGTTTTAATGCGCGCTAGCATGAAAAAAATAATACTAATTTATTTTAATTTTTATTAATTCATCTAATTTATGTAGGGTTTCATCAAATTTATGCTTTTTGTTTACTTGGTTAATTTTATTGCTCTATTAAGGATTTGGAATTTGTGATAAAAAATCACAATGGTGAACATATGAGGTAGTGACAACAAAACCATTATACCTACCACTATTAAAAACCACAGGGCACAGGCTATTGTACCATAGCACAACAAAGATATACTAACTCGTACCTATTGAATGTATAATATGAATATTGGTTACAACAATTGTTTGAGTTTGTAGACTCTTGTTCTTCTTATCTTAGTTTATAAATTTATAAATTAATAATTTCATAATAAAAAAGAGGTAAAATGGTCAAATCAATAATAAAATTTTGGACTAGGAGAATCTTCAAACACATTTACAAAGTGGATATGAAATTAAGAATGCAAAAGTGCAAAAGAAGGGGTTATTATCAGATAACCTAAAAGGAAAGGGCTATTTCTAGATTTAAAAAAAAAATACTTAAAACCATATGATGCACATGAGTTCTCAAAGAAGAAATAATAAACACAAAATAATCCTGAATGCTTCAGAGCTGGACATGCATGGCTTTTGACTCAAGAAAGGGAATGCTATTTAGCCATGTGTAGTGAGTACATTAAACTATTTTAAGTTACTAATGAAAAATGAGTTAATCAAAAGCAGATAAAAGAAAGAGACCCTTACAATCTCAGACACCAAATAAAAAAAATTTGGATGCATCAATTATCCAATGAAGCCTTGGCAAGAAGAAACTAACCTGTAAGAGATGGTTCAGTAAAACTGGCCCCACAAACTGAGAAAGATCATAGCCAATCTACAAGATGGTCAAAGATGAATTTATAAGCTCTCTAAGGGTCATCAAACAGGGAAGTGAACACTATTTTCGCCATGTAACACTTTAAAATTTTCTTGTTCAAAGGAATCTTTCCTGTAACATTTCAAAACTTTGTTCAATCACTCTACCCTGAATTTAGATATATCACACATGGAGTGTGCGAGTTACTTTGGTTAAAGATCTAGCTAAAGGAACTTGGCTTTAATTGTAAGAATCCTATGGGTCGTATTGTGACAGCAAGGCAGTTATCAATATTGCTCATAATCCTGTTCAACATGATCGGAAGAAGCATATTAAAATTGATAGGCATTTTATCAAGGAAAAGTTGAGTTCTGGAGAGCTTTGCACTCCCCATGTGAACAATGAAGACCAACTTGCTGTTGAAGGTCCCTAATAGAATTTTTCCTATTACTCTAAACAAGTTGGGCATGCGGGATATCTTCACACCAGCTTGAGGGGGTGTTGAATACCATGCATCATGTCTCTATTATTATTTTGTTGTTCTTGTTGTTGCTGTTAAGCTGAAGGGTACTTTCATAATTATGTCTAGAAAGTGATAAATAAAACATTACAGGGAAGAGAGAATCTAATCTTGCTCTTTCTCTTTTCTTCGTCTTCTCTCTTTTTTCTCTCCTCTTCCTTGATCTTTGATTTATACACAAAATCAACTAGATAGACTCAATGATTTGATCCTAATATCTAGTCCACTTGATTTCAATCTACTCAATCACCTTAATCTATTCAATCACCTTATTTATTTATTTTTAATTGAAACTTTTAAAAGATTAAGTAAAACAAATTGGTTGATGGTACTAAGTATAGAGACTGAGAGAACTCCACACAACAAAGTAGCAGATTAAGTATGAGGTATTGAAGACGATATTAAAATTCATAACAAAATTAAGGGGAATGAGCTTATTACCTTGAACAAGCCTCCCCACCAAAACCTGCAGAAAACATTTAAAGAAATATGACTAAATGAGATGGACACATCAAGGGCATGAACATCTGTATGGAAAATTTAGTGTCTGACTGAAATGGAAAGAAACAAAGAAATGAAAATGTAGGTCAATTGATACCTTGCCCCAAGACTACAATTTAGTGCTCTTAAAAGCCATGGCTTGGACCTTTGTGATTCTTCAGCCCAACATCTCTGAAATCTACAAAAATATAAACAAACAAAAAGGTCAACAGCAAGATAAATGATTACACATGTCATAGAACAGAAAGATAAAAAGGGAAAAAAAAATGTAAGGAAAGAAACACAATGCAAACTTTCTATATAGTGTCTGAGTCTGATCCCATGAGTCTAACTGCCAAACATCCTTTTCGGTGATAGGTTTTTTATAGCCTTGCTGCATAAGCGGAGTCATCCATCCAAAATATAACCCTACCAGGTCGGCAATGCACCAAAAAATCAGTAAGCAGATCAAGAGTAGAGAGATATATCTGACCCAATAATCAGAACTACTGTCAGAATGGTCTTGCATGGAACATGTGATGCAAATTCAAGGAAAGTATGTCCTAAGACTCCTACCTAGGAGATCTCCCGTGCCTGCTCCCCCACACTCCAAAAAAAAAAAAAAAAAAAAGGAAACATAGGACCTTAATATTGATTTCAATGGATATATTGGTGCTCCAAAAACAAAAAATAAAAATAAAAATATTGAGAGAAGAGAAAATTTCAATATAGATTTACACTTTAGAGGAATTACAAAAGTTAATAGGAAATGTGGAAACTTTCGATGAAACTTTGAAAGACGATGAAATAGACTCCAATATAAAAAATTTAGAATCAAAATATTCCAAATAAAATGTTTATAAGACAAGTGCATGCTGTCTAATATGAAAAAGGGCATGCTGCTAGGCATATAAAGAATAAAAATTTAACAGTTAAATGGCATGCAATATTGCATTACATGTCATTTACACAATCATAATTTAATAATGCCATATACTTAAACGAATACATAGACAACCTAGTGAGGTTAGTATCACATGGAGTTCCTGGATGGCTCAAAAATATTATCAGTTTATCACTATTGCTATCACCCCCTGAAGTCAAAGTGATAAAGCTGAAAACAATACTCCGCCCATGATTTAAAACTTCTACAAGTTGTTTTGCAAATGTTCAAATAATGCCGCTATTGTTCCATACTAGCATGCTCCAGGATCCCAAGTGGCATATTCTAACCAGCTTCATGATGAGGAGGATATGAGTATGGTGTTTCTGGCACTTGCTCATATGGTGTGGTTAATCACCCATAAGGCCTGTAATCAAATAGCTGCCCATATGGATCATCCAGCAACATCCACATGAAGCAACCTGACCAAAGGCCAAAACAACTTATCATCTTTGCTTTTGCAGGCCGAAAAAGGCCAATATTTGTCAAGTATAATATATCGATAATATATATTTCTTCAAAAATTTCAAGAAATTCTGGTTCATCTACAAAAAATTGAAATATCCCCAATAAATCACCAACATCAATATTTCTCCAAAACATAACAGAAAATATATTACATTGGTTTTACATATCCGAAATCTTGACTGAAATTTCATCAATTTTAATGATATTAAGTCCTTGATTATACCATCTCATCCACATCATTTTTAGATGATCAAGAAATGCACAAGTGGAAGGGTGTAAATAACCAACAATTTTGATCACTGATGGGTTCGGGCTTTCAGGGAAAGAACTACCATGTAAAATGCATCAAATGGAAAGCAAAAACAGAATATTATGCACACCATGTGCTAAATTTGCCAATGGAAAACCATTCTTGATCTAGATAGCGTGTAGTTTAGATTTTCTCGTAACTCCAGACATGAAGCCATTTCATTATATTGGAACTCTTGGCATCAAGGACACTGAGTTTGAGAACAACTTACTGGAAAATATGTTGGCATGCCTTTCAGGACAAATTTTCTCTCCTCCAGGAAGTGCTTCATATCCGGTGTTGTCAACAGTCTCAGTTAGCATCATGGTGTAACCCGGATAAGGATCCAAATTAGGAACATAAACAAGAAGTAAAGTTCCAAATAACACCTACATCAGAATAATAGCCACATACCAAGATGTAAATGTCTGGAAAATAAAGCCAACAATTTTTGTTCTCAGCCAAGTATTGATGTTCATATCATTCAGTTTCGATAAGATCTTGCCATCTTAGCTTGGTATCAGCTTATCAAATATAAGTTTTACACTGTCTCTAACAAGTAATCGACATCTCAATCACAGACTTGGCCTTCGGATATAAGGTCAAAACAAGGGGCAGCAATGGCTTGCCCAGTATAAACCTGGGACCAGAGTTATTTAGAGCCAGGTTAAGCTGGGCTCAGGTCAAGCCATGGCAAGTGACTTTTGTTACAGCAAAGCTGTGCACAATCTGAACTAAAATCCATCCATAATGGCTATAGTCATTCATCCTCAGAGCATCCAATTGCCAGCTCTAGTTCAAAGACCCATAGAATCCATGACAGCAAGACACAGTACATAGGAAGAATCGTATAACAAGGGGCAATGAACCCCAGTACCATTGCAGGAACCATATATAATATATATAAGCAACAAACCTGGAAGAAGACCATGGTGACATACAGATACAGCACAAATCTGCACAAATAAATACAATGGTGAGATTGTATTGTCCATCCACATTTTAAAACAGGTACGCCAACACAAAAATCAGTCCTGCCAATGCTACAAGCATCTTTATCTACAGTAACCACAGTTCATTTAGGTAGGACTCATCCAATAAGATTAATCAAAAAATTGGTGGCCATTAAGGAGGAGGAGGTGGTTAAGTAGGATAACCTACGTTCAGGTAGGAGCCTGGATGCATTTACACCACCTGAGGTCATAGGAGCTGAGGAGGTTTGTGCCATGAACCACTTAGAAGGTTTCGCTTATATTTGCTTAGCAACACCATCCTCTAGAATACTTCTAGATAATGGATATATTGATGAGAACACCTAGATGTCAACAATTTTATAAAACCATGGGTACATGTACTCTGATCTGTGACGTATTTTAGTTAATGTGGAATTGTACAGTAAAGTATTTGTGCTAGGCTACTAGCAGACCAAAACAAATGTGAGTAGATGAGATTAAAATTAGACACCTCTCAAGGTGGTTCGAGCTCCTTTCTGGTATGAAAGTTCAAATAAAATTTTGATCAGAAGTTGCTTTCCTTGCACAATAATTATGTGCTTTCCAAAGTTTAGAAATTGAAATCTTTCTTCCTAGCTCTAACCAGGCTGCTAGTTCTTCTGTATTTCACCTAGGCTATTTAGTTGTATTTCCTATGCTCGTGTTCAAGGTTCTTCCACCACAAAATTGATCCAAAAGCTCTTAAATGTATCTTTCTTCGGTATTATGCCTCACAAATGGGTATGTATACAGCATACCCTGGGTAGTGACATATTTCAGTTAGTATGGAATTGTACATCAAAATATTTGTGTTAGTACACTGAAACAGTATGGAGTAGATGAAATTAAAATTAGACTCCTCTTGAGGTGATTAGAGCACCTTTTCAGTAAAAAGGTTCCAATAGCTTTTTGGTCAGAAGTCACTCTCGATGCACAATAATTTTGTGCTTCACAAGTTTTGAACTTTAAATCTTTCCAAGCTCTAACCAGGCTGCTAGTTCTTCCCTATTCTGCCTACAATAGTTAGTATTATCTCCTACTGATGAATGCTACACTTCAGCAAGGAAAATATAAAAGAGGGGAAAAATCAAGGAATTGTGGTTGCTATAGTAACTCACACAAGGAAGAAAAATATAAGAATAAGATAATACTTTAAAGTGGAAAGAAAACTCCCACTTTCATGAATGAAGGAATTGATAAATGCAAGAATAACTGACCTACTAAAGTAATCCTTCATTGGAAGAATGAGATTCAGCATCACAGCATCCCCTACCAACACATATATGACTCCAAACCGCACATACCATCGAAACTGCCGGATATAAATTTTAGTTTCCACACCAATCATAACCAGCATGGAGCACCAGGCCAGAGCCTCAATGATCGAAGAAACCATCTGCGAGAGAAAAGATATGTTATGTTGCACATATAAGTCATGTTAGCCTACCATGTTACACATACTGCACTAATACACTTGCCTGTTGTAATTGGAATACTCCAATGCATTGTCATATAAATTTGTTTTCTTCAAATTATAATGGCATCTGACCGTTTCCCAACAACAAAAAAATCTAACTGGATGAGGTTATCTAATCATAGATACATAGTGGTACAGACAATGCTCAAACATTCTCAAACTCCAATTCAATTAAGGTTTTGCAGACCTGAAAACTTTGAAGCGATGAACCTTTCAGTTCCATAAAAACATTAAAGGAAATAAAAGGTATGGCTCATGAGCCCAACTCTTATATCTCTATTTAGAGTTCCAGATGAGAAAGATAGGGGGTGAGGTAAAACTCCCTATATTATGGATAAGATAGTAACAATAAATATTATTAGTTCTATTTAGTTTATTTTCTTAAGTTCACTTCTTATTTTTGAAGTTTTGTTGACAATAAGGGGATTATCTTGAGATCTTTGCCATCTTTCTTCTCCCCCTTTGGTTTGTCTTACATGCTTCCTTGATTGGGAATGGTGCTCTTTTCTAAACCGTTACATAAGACTAGAAATAGATGTTGTTAGAGTATATGTCAGGAGCTTTTACAGTAAGGGTGCAGGTTCCTTTCTGCCAAGGTCCCCCTTAGTATAAAAACAGTTGCACAGTCGGAAATTCCATATATGGAAAAGGACCCCTCTTTGTCGCTTTCAATTTTTTTGGAACAAGAAATTAAATAACTTCTGAAGGAGAAGGTCTTCCTGTGACTAAATTAAAAGACGTATTTGATAATTGCAAAACCCATTTTCAAACCTATTGATGGCATTAGAGCATTTTAAGCAATCTTTCATGGTCAGCAAGCATACCAGTTACTATTGCCTTACATCATTGGTCATTATTAGACTATTTCCAACCCCACCATCATGGATTGAGCCATGAGTTTGACTATTGGCTTTGATCATACTATACAACTTGGATTAGAACTAATGCTCCAAACAAATTAGTACCAGCCAATACACTATGATGTGCAAAATAATGCATGAAAAACATATAAAAATCAAAATAATAGATATAGACACTGGAATGGCTATATCAATAATTTTTTAAAATGCAAAATGCTCCAAAGTTTCAACAAATGCCCTACAACATGGATCAATCACACCACTACATCAATCACATTGCTACATAAATCCTAGATTTTAGGCTTCCAATACTATTCTTAAAGTGTCCAAACCAATATAAATGACTACACATTGTCTTTCCTATCCCCATTGTCAACATTCTAACCCTTCGCATCATCATCATCACCCGCGTTTAGCATCAGCATCGCGCCCTCATTAGTATCTTTCAGCCTCACCTTTAAGTACCTGCTCTAAAGTTCCTCAAATTTTTAAACACAATGTTGATGCAAGAGAGTGGAAAAAAAAAAAATTAAGACGATGCAAGAGAGTGGGGGAAAAAAAAATTTAAGACAATGCATTTATACGTCATCATTAACAAAACATTCTGGTGATGTTATTACTCAACACTCAATTGGGTCTGTGAGTGCCACGCCCTAAACCATACGGCTCGGGAATACGCCACAAACCCCGGGGGATTAGCGCAGAGAGGAGTCGCCACCCAGAAAATCCAATCCAGGAACCAAACTTGACCCCTTGCAAAGGTCTAACTCGTCATAACCAAGGAAGGTTCAAAGCTAGGGTACGCCATCAGGAAGGTGTTAGGCACCCGATGACACCTGGTCACTAGATCGGCCCCCACTTTGTGTTTATTAATCATACTTAACATTCCGATTTAATTGGTACTACCCTATTTCATACAATAAATTAATTACACACACATATGGCAGATTAATATGACAAGATATATCAAATAAGTGAAGAAGGAAGAAAGAACAGAATACTGTCAGAAAAGTGCAATACTGTCAGAAGGCTAAGCATGCGTACGCCTGCCACCGCGTGCATACGCATATATAAAACAATGCGTACGCATAATTCTCTTTGCGTAAACACCATCTTCCTGCAATAGAGAACGTTAGTCTTCCTGCAAAACAGCTTATTAGCCTAACCCTTCTAATCACCCAAGCTACTTATCAAAGACAATTATGATAACATCAACGTGCTTTTTATGCTACAACACCTTATATAATCATGCAGAAAGAAAGGAGACCATCTACATCATCCTATATCATGCATTTCAATTGCTAATGTCATGTTATCTATCATGCAAATAACAGTCTTAAGGGATTAAGGAAAGGTTTTACCACTTGTAGTCTGTGGTTGATTTGTCATTCCCTCAGGTCCACTACCAATCCCTATAGCCCTCCTCCTTGAGTCAAGCTTATGCCTCACTCTCTATTTCTCTCTCTTTCTCTCTCTTCTTCTCTCTTCTCTAGCCTCCAATGTCTATTTTTTTTTAATCCCTTCTCTAAACCCTAACTTTAAGTATTTATAGGAGAGGATTAGGTTTAGTCCCACTATACGAAGCCCTAGGAGCCTCTTTAGCCGTCTTTGCCCCGCTCCCCTCGTTCTACAAGGTAAGGGCATTAGCTGTGCATGATTCATGGGAGATCTCTCACACTGGTAAGGAAAATGGAGATTTCATGCGTACGCATGGAACTACCAGGCGTACACATAATCACAATATGCGTACGCACATCAGCCCTCTATTTAATTTTAAATATCATTTTAAGCCACCGCATTCACTTAACACATTGGAAAAAGGCCGGGATTTGACAGTAAACATTTGGACCTCATCATCGAGAACCCATTGTAAAATGTAGGGACAAAATGGGGTGTCTACCAGGTCATGGTTAATTTGTTGCAGATTTAGTAGAAACTTTGATGCAAGAGAGTTGGGGAGAAAAAAAAAAAAAAAAAAAAGACGATGTGCGTTTATATGTCATCACTAACAAAACATTCTGGTGAAGATTGCTCAACACTCAACTGGGTCATGGTTAAGTTGTTGCAGATTTATAGAGAGAAAAAATATGGCAATGTAAATGAATTGGCAGCCTCCAATACTGACAAGTGTTGAGCGATTAGTAAATACTTTAAACCATACTGCCCCATACAGAAAAATATACACCAGCCAATCCAGTGAATAAGAAAATGACTGATAGCCTGATATTGGTCATCTGTTTTAGTCCCTTTGGACCCATCTAAAATCATTTTTAGATTATTATACATTATATTATTAACATGCAATCTACACCCCTAACATGCATGTGATGAGGTCATTCATTGGTACTTAGTCTGGGAATCATGGTTGGGTTACCTGGTTTTTTCATGTATTTTCATAGTTATTTTTTTATTTTAAACTTTTATATAGGGACCTTGATTCACATACAGAGACAGTAGAATTGCAAAAAAAATTCATGTAGCCAATCTCAAATGGTTAACTTGGGAGTTAGGACAAGGTTTTTATAAGTTGATTTCAGTTTTAAGATATTTAGTTAGTCATCAATCAGTATCAAGAACCATTGATGTTAACTAGTAAATGCTAAAGTGGCTAGAACAATCCAAAGGAGTAAATCCAACATATTACAATGATTGTAGTCAACAAGCTCTTATGGTTCCTCGTGGAAATGCTTTTCTCAATCTTAAGAAGAATTGGAAAGGAGAAATTTTTTTTAAGAAATTTAAAGCAAGAAGAAAGTATAGGATGAGAAAGAAAGAGAAAGAGAGGAACGACATAGTGTTAAATATCATTAGTGCATAAATAATTCCTTTGACAAATTGTACAACTATTGTCGAATTAAAATTCTAGGAATGAACATGAAACAGATAGGTTTCCAAATAACAATATAATACAAGATGCTCTACACCTCTTCATCAAAATCAAGCAATCTAAGTTATTTCATGGTTCAAACGTTGTTTTAGATGAGTAAAACATTCTATGAACATTTCTCAACTTCTTAGTTCTTACAAATTGTACTTAGTTTTTGCAAGAACCATTTCTGCATCTGCAATGCTTACATCATTTCTTTCTTCTATAATTTTATTTCACAAAAGAAGTGAAATTTACAGTTTAATGCTTTCCACTAAATTAGAAATTGACTTCCCACCTTTGATCTTAGTATCAAAATCTACATAAAGTTACAATCAAAAGAAAAATGTAAAATTTCCACCAAGGGTGGTGGTCAAAATGGCAAATCTAAGAATCTCCACTTGCTCAATTGAACTCTTGATTGCACATTAGAGAAGTGCATATAACTATATAAGCACATCAAACAGCACAATGATAATAAGAGGTTTTAAAAATAAAAAAATAAATTAAAAAAAACTGTGAAAAGTTTACAGAAAATGCTAGATTTCACAATGTTGTTCACCAGGTTGAATGTGTGGCTGTCACGGGTTCCTTGTTTTGGGGAAAAAAATGCAAAGGAGTAAATTTAGGAGAATAAGAACTTGCCACGTAAAAGGTGAAAGGAACCAGTGAGGTAAAAAACGAAAAAACAAAAGGCATAATCTCTACCATTGCACATAAAATAGTTATCCTCCAAAACAACAATATATGAATCAAAATTTAAGTCGTGTGTAAATATTCAGACCACTTTCAATATAAATCAAAGGTCAAAAGCACAACAATCAGATTTAAATTACATATTTACTTTGTGAATAAACACTAGATTAGAAAGACAAGTGTCATGTCAATAGCGCAAATAAAACAAAGACATAAATCATCAAAACAATATGAATAAAAAACCCACCTCAAAGGGAGCAAGACCAGTCTGTCCATCTAGGTTAAAGATTGATATACCCATCACCATTCTGAACAAAGGCTCAGCGGTACAACAACTGGCCAACAAACCTAACAGATAATTATAGTAATTCAACCTCAAACGGAACCTCTTGACTTTGAAATCCTTCTTGATTAACCATATTCGATAAATGCACAAGCCTAGAAGAACTAAATGCGATATGGAAACCACAAGAGAGTCAATCCCACAGGGTGTGTAAGCACCCAAAGCACTTTCTGCTGCCTTTTTCCAAACCCCATTTGCCACAGGCCGACAATACCAATCCAATGGCTTAAAAGCCATCTCTGGTCGCTATTCTATAAATCTTGCCCACTAAATAACTTAGTAAAGACACATTAAATGCTCATTTTCTATTTTGGCTAATAAGAAAGTGGGTGTTTGATAAAACTCAATCACTCTACAACTGCCTAAATTCCCATGCACAGCATTTCCTGCAGTAACAATGAACCATAGTCACACTTCAATTCAATTGGAAAAAATAAAATAAATATTGTACATCTGAAACTCTATAGAAAGATTATGGAAAACCAAAACATTAGAATACAGTAGGCTGCATTTTGTTGCAAAGAACTGGATCCCATTTGGAATTCCAATTTCATGGAACCTAAAATTTTTGCTTTAACTCTAGAATGTTTTATAGTAAAATCGGGTTCTATGAGAATTTAAATTTAACTCAAAACCCATCAGTATACAAATCAGTTGAACACTGAGATCGGATTTTGGAACCCCAATACCAATGACGAGACCACAATTCATGCAACCAAAAACAACCAAATGAAAATGCAACTACATTCACAGAATTGAACTCTTCCCGTTATTTAAACAACAGAAAACCAAAAAAAAGAAAAAAAAAATCCAAGAGAAATTGATATAAAATTCACAAACCTTCCATTTGATTGTTAAAAAACAGGGGAAAACGAAAAAACAAAACAAATGGAAAATTTTGAATCAGACTTGTTTCTATTGTTTTGGTTTTGCAAGACATGAAAGAAGAAGACCTCTAATCATATGTCTGCGGTGAGAAACTTATCTTTCTCGGTTCCCAAAACGACGAAAAGACAAATATTCAAAATTTTACTAGTTTATCTTTTGAGAGATAGTGTGGAGGCCTTCTTTAGGAGTGCTAACAGTTTTTCTCTATATCTTTGTCTGCCACGCTGGTAGAAGTCTCGGGTTGGTACAAGTTCGAGGTTAGGACCCTGCTTTGTGGGACTAACACTGGGTAATTGAATTTTAAAATTAAAAACAAAAATCTTTTCCTAGTTTTTCTCTGCAACCAAACAGAGAAAACTATGAGAAACACATGCAGAGTGGGAAAAAAGTTTGCAACTTGCAAGAACAAGAACCAAGTAAGAGCAGTACCTGTAAAAGTGTATCATGGACACAAAGAAATGCCGGAGAGTTGACCTATATATATATATATATATATATATATATATACGCGCGCGCGAGAGAGAGAGAGAGAGAGAGAATCAGTAAAAGGATGGGAAGAAGTGGAAACACAGAGCGAAAGGCATGAATGAATGGGGAGGAGAGAGAGCATCACAGACAGAGTTGGCAATGCAAGCGTGACGGCTTACGAACAAATCCCGAACGGGTGTCCAGAAAAGGACACGGATATGTGCAAACATACAAAAAAAACAAAAAGAAGACGTGTGGCTGCAATCTGCATATATGCATTCACACTTACGTGTAGGATCTTTAAGTAGTAGCCCATCACATTTTTTAGATAATTTAATTACATTTTGTGGTATTTGATCATACTTATAGCTTCTAGGGTTACAACAAATGTGATCATCCGGTTACCATAGATACCATTAGGTTACTGTGAAAACGTGAATAGTTACTATTCAGATTACGATATCTCAAAACTTTTTTATAAGGTACCATAGAATTTCTCTATTCCCTTTTTTTAATATCGTTGTTCTTAAACATTGTTAAGAACTATTGATTAAGATCATCATCATCTATAAATTGTAGGAACTATTGATGCACCCTTTAGATTAGTATAGATGTGCATATATATATATATATATATATATATATATATTGAGAGAGAGAGAGAGATACATTAGAATAATGAATTCTCCTATTTTTTTCAACTATTTTAGACTCATAATTCAAGACAATTGTCCAATCATCATCTTTTACCACAGTTGTAAATCTACACACGTCAATCAAAGTTAATGAAAATTATTAATCAAAAGTTATTGGATCAGAGAGAAAATCAAACTCTAATGGGCACACGTAAAAAAAATTACATAAATTTTTTTAATAAAAGATTATATCTAAGACCCTTAAAAGGTCTTCTATCCAAACATAAAAAGCATAAGTCGAGACGTGTATAACATCCTTTAAGTTATCAATACACTCATGGAGCCCTCATAATAACCTTTCCCAATAATGATTGTTGTCTATCATTGTGACCACAGAAATTCAACTATCACGGTAGGGATTTTGGGGCCATACCTGGGGGTGTTAATGGTTTTGGTTAAAATCGAGAATCAAATTGAACCAAATCGAACTGGACGGTTTGGTTTGGTTTTTTTGTCATTATGTTTGGTTATGGTTTTAATTTTAGGAAACCGAACTAAATTTGTTTGGTTTTGGTTTTCAGTTTTAAAAAACCAAACCAAATCGAAAAAACCGAAAAATATAATATATATATATATATATATATATATATAAACTTAAAGTTTGACATATTGATATATGTCAATATGTTTCTATTTTGATACAATGTTTATTGTACATTTTTGTTGCTAATGTAATGCTTTTATTAAAAATGTTTTTATTTGGAGTTTGGCATGTTATTTTTTTTTCATTTTCAATTATTTGTTGCTACTTGATAGGTTAAAACCGAAATCGAACCGAACCAAACCGAAATTTTTCAGTTTGGTTTGGTTTGGTTTTTTTATAGTATGGTTTGGTTTGGTTTTGGTTTTGGTAGGAAAAAAAACCGAAGTATAATGGTTTAGTTTGAAATCTCCCTTAAAACCAAACCAAACCGAACCATTAACACCCCTAACTATACCCAGTGTGAGTGTGTGTAACATGGCTACTACCTTGGAATTAGCAAGGATTTGGGTTTTGATATTAAAAAGAAGAAAAGGACTCTTGGAAGCTTTTTGTGGACTAAGAAAGAAGAGTAGTAGTTGATGGCTTATGTGGTGAGTGATGAAAGCGCTGTAAACAAACAGGGCACCTTGTCTGCTTGCACATTAGTTGTTAACTGATGAGATAAAACCTACTTTTACAATAATCAATTATGTCTTTATCTTTAATTTGGACAGACATTAAAATTATATTATATTCACTCTCTACTATATATATATATATATATAAGCTTTTTGTGGACTAGGAAAGCGTAGTAGTTGATGGCTTATGTAATGAGTGATGAAAGCACTATAAACAGACAATCATCAGGTAGTTGTCTACTTGCACAATAGTTGATAACTGATGAGATAAAACCTATTTTTACAATAATCAATTATGTCTTATCTTTAATTTGGACGGACATTAAAATTATATTATATTCACTTTCTAATATATATATATATACACACACATATATCTTTCTTATCTTATCTTAATCTAGTCTAACAATTTAATAAAAGAGAATAAAGTGTTTTACTATTCATCCACTGTTCATAGCCTTTGTTTTGTGAGAGGATTTCTTGTAGATGCACTGTTGAAGGGCTGAGTTTGTGAGATGTTTTCCTGTAGATGCACTATTCATGGGTGCTAAATACCATATTTACCCTTCGTTTTACACATCCTATCCTGTTTTTTGAAGGGGTATTATAGGTATTTTATATCAAATTACAATTTTGTCCTTTGTCTATGACTTAGCACTTTGTTTTTTTCAAGAGGTTATAATGGGCATTGGACGTCAATGGACGTTTGGTGCAGGGAGGCAGATGGCTTGTCCCCTGCCTTTTCTTCTCTCTTACGTTCTGGGCATACGTTTAACATCAAAGAAATCTTGGGCGGGCAAAGAGAGGGGATTCCATTGCAACTTCACCGTCTTCCTTTGAGAGAGAATTCAATACTGAGTTGATAAAATTCAACACGATATCAAAATGAAATGCAATTTTGGATTAGATTTTAGACAACTTGAATCTATGGATAAAAAAAGGAGCAGGCTATTGCCATCACTCAAAATATTCTGAGCCCCCGACTAATTAAATCCCCTCAAATTTTACTAAAAGCACCCCTTATCTCCTTAAACTACCCTCAATAAAAAATTCTCTAAATATTTTTTCACCCCATTCCTAAACTGTTCGGTTACCTGAAACCGAATATCTCTTATTTGTTCAGACCTACTAGTAAGAACAAAGTATATATGTTCGGACTTACTAATAAAACCAAAATACATATGTTCAGCTTTATAGAATAGAACAATATAAAAACATTCGGACCTTTAAAATCGAACATTTTTTATTTGTTCCGACTTATAAACACAAATACTTAAAATCCACTCACAGTTTACATAAACGAACAATTCTCAATTATTGTATAGTTAAGTTGTTCGGTATTTTAAAACGGAACAACAGAAACTTGATCGGAATCCTATAGGTAAATAATATCCATTTGTTCAGAGTTACATAACCGAACAATATCCATTTGTTTGGAGTTGGGAAACAGAATCAAATAACTTTGTTCGGACTTAGAAGTCAAAACACATTAAAAGAGTTCGATGTTATAGGAATGAACATTGTAAACATGTTCGGAGTTGAGAAACCGAACAAGATGAAATTCAGCATATGAAAAACTTAAGTTAAACTCGATAAAAAAAGTGTATAAATACTTACATTTTGGTTGCTAATATCATCTCTATCAATGCTTTTTTTGTCCATTATTCAATATAATATGAGAAACACTAATTTTTTATGTAAATATGGATTTAATGTCAAAGTTGTTATGGTTTGTGAGAGCATAAAGTCTATAGATAGTGTAATGTTTTTGGAGTTGGGGGTGGAGTGGGGTGGGGATTGGAAATCTTTTAAGTCTCTAAGTAGACATGTCTTCATTGGTAAATTTACATTTAAATATAAAGAATTTAATAAATTATTTTAAATAATGGGGGCTTAGAGTATTTTGAGTGATGGCAATAGCTTGGCCCATAAAAAAATTATCCACTAAGGTCATTTTGATCATTTTAGTAATAACTTTTGATTTTTAAATCCGAGCCATCCAAAAGGTAATCCAAAGATCATTTTACCTTGACACCGTGCTAAGTTTTATTAACTTAGCACTGGATCCTCTCCCCTTCTCCCTTCCATCTATGTCTCTCTCCTTAATCGTTTGTTTGTGTATGGATCGCTTTCGTTGGTATTGAGGTATTTTCCTTTTCCTTTTTTTGTTTTTCTTCTCCATTGATGGTTTTTCTACTTTTTCTGCTTTAAATTTTTAGGTTTTTGTTGTTCCATTTAATTGTTTGATCTGTTTGTGGGTTCTCAGGCAATTAAAGATTGATGTTTTCATGTTTTTGTGACTGCATGTGTGTGAAAATCACGATTGTGTTGGTTTCTGAGTTTTCTATTTCTATAAATCATATTTATGGTTTGCATTTTATGCCCAAAGTCACACAGATAGAGAGAGAGAGAGAGAGAGAAAGACGTAAAAGCCAAACAAATTCAAAGAGATAAAGAGAAGACGTCTTTAGTTGCAAGTTACCTACCATCCTTACTTGCTCTATTTCTCAAGGTAGGGTTCTGATCATGGTTTTCTTTTCTTTTGTATATGCTCTCATCTTCTCATCATTCTCCCTTTGTTCATTGTCTCTTTTTTTTTTCCCCAGAACAGAAAGATCAAGTCTTTTTGCACCTCGACTGTGTTTGAATCGAGGTATTTTTTTCTAGCCTTTTTCAGCCGTCCTTTGTTTGTTTATTTTGTGATTTGTGTGTTGCTTGGTTTGTTTGTTGTGTAATGTGTGTATTTGAAAAAGTGGGTTTCCTTTCAATTGGAGACATCTCGACGGGAAAGTATTGTTTCTACAATAGTCCTAGGTAGACATTCCCATTCTTGTTTTTTTATTGGTACAAATTATGTCTATATCTATATATATCTATCAAAGCTTGGTATCTAGAGGCTTGGTAATTTGAATTTGAAATCTATATTGTTGTCAAAAATTGTTTTCACTTTTCTTGTAGATCCATAGTTGATTGGTATGCTTGATTTGGTCTATTTAGTCTGCCTGAGTTGTGGTTTTTTGTGGGTTTTTTGTTTTTCTAAATTTCAGATGAGTTTTAGGGTTTTTAATCTCTCTCTCGCTTTGATTTCTTTGTCCTTTGGTGATACCTGTGCTTGGTGTTTGTGTATATAGAATGCTATATGAAAAAACTCAAGATATTTAATTCATTAATGTTAGATGTCAAAACATAACTAAGGCTTACCAATTAAGTTTCAATTTGGGTTGTTTTCTGGCCCTCTTTTTATTCTTTGATTTGTTGTTTACATTCTCACTATAGGTTTTCGTTATGGATTTTGAGCTTTCAATTACTGAGACTGATAAAATATGTTGGTACTTTTTTAAATGGGATTTTCTGTTTCAGAGCAAGCTGACATTGCAATTCCATCTCAATTGTTTTTCTTTTTTATTTTTGGTTAAGCAATTTCATCCCAAATTTTCTCCTGTCTACATCTTCATTGCGCCACGTATTTTATTGATTTGTTTTATCATTTTTTTTTTTTTTTTTTTGCATATATATATATACAGTTCTGTTTAGGCCAGCTTCAGCTGACCCAACACTATATCAACGTAAGCAATAAGGGCGTCCATTCAAGTTTACAACCAAACAACGACTGAGATGAAGAGAGCTTACAAAGGGGACAGATCTGCTCCCTCCCATCACATCACGTCCTCTCTCTCTTCTCCTCGAATGCAGAGACCAGCTTTTGAAATACTCTTCATCTCTCTCTTCATCGCATCCTTTGAAGCTCTCTCTTCATCTCTCTCTTATTAAGAAAAACAAAACGGGTTTGTCATTTTGTGCCAACCTGATCTCCTAGGCCTCATTTGGGGGAACTTGCTATGTGGGAAGAGCAATTTGGAGCAAATGAAGGATTTCTTCTTAGGAGTCAAGTGTAAATAATTAGGTCTCTAAAGCCATTGGAGGCGGCACAAGAAAGAGCAATTTCCAAGGTTTGGGCCTCTTCTTGCAAGATGGAAGGTACAAAAATAGAAAACCCCACATCAATTGATTCTCCTCGTTGGTCATGGAAGAAACCACAGCCACAATCTTGCTTCTTTCTTCTAAGCTTTAGCTCTGCGAGATTAGCAATGGCATTAGAATTAACTATCGTTACACACTTACACCCCAGTTTGAAGACATTAATTTGAAGCTTTGAAGGCTTGACCAGTTAACCAGGGCAGCCTAGTCCAGGATTATTTGGCCATGTATTCTATACCAGTAAGAAATTGAGATGTAGCTGGCGAGATGACATAGCTTTGCTGCTTTGAATTTGATCTATCCAAATTAATAGAAACTGGTACATGTAATGCCTAGATTAAAAGGGGAAAAAAATTGATATATCTCTGAAAATTTTAGATCCATAATGAATGTGCTTATCCTAATTGCAATGTGTCTATCCCTCTACTTCTCTTATAACATTTCTGAACTTTGATCATATGTTACATATTTTAATTTTCCTAACCAGACCCTGTTCCAGTTCCCTAACCAATGGTTGGCCCATGACCCCATCAGTTCTAGCACATACATGGTTTCCGATGTGAATCTGCTTGCAAAAGCCAATACAGCCTACTTGAACTTAGCCTTATCGCCACACATGCCAAAGTTCCATTATTGAATCATTACCATTGATCAAGAACTAGTTCAAAGTTGATTAATGAAATCAACCTACGTTAATTCGTTAGTAGTATGCCTTGGCTACTTGTATAGGGAAATTGCCACAAAAACCAAGTTCAATGAAAATTTAGACTTCTGGGTTTTGCACAAAAAAGAGCAGTTACCATGGCTTTGGCCTCTTCCTGCTAGGCGGAAGCTGCAAAAACAGAATACCCATGTATTTTTGTACAGGTTAGAGATTTTGAGACCATAACTGTTACAGTGGTTTTATTTTTCCTACTCGGAAAGCAGAAATTAAGTTGAAAATGGACTGTTTTCAGAAAACAGTTTCGAACAACATGTTTTCAAACATACTTCTTATTTCCTTTTTGCTAAAAATTATCAGAATACTTGGCCGAATAGGTCTGCTGGAATTTTTTCATGGAGAGAAATGAAGAGAGCTTCAAAGGATGCGATGAAGAGAGAGATGAAGAGTGCTCCAAAAGCTGGTCTCTGCATTCTAGGAGAAGAAAGAGAGGATGTGATGTGATGGGAGGGAGTAGATCTGTCCCCTTTGTAAGCTCTCTTCATCTCAGCCGTTGTTTGGTTGTAAACTTGAATGGACGACCCTTATTGCTTACGCAAATATAGCGTTCGGTCAGCTGAAGCTGACCTGAACGGAACTATATATATATATATATATATATATATATATATATATATATTTTTTTTTTTTTTTTTGGAGTCCATATTTGCAGGGTAGGTTTGTTTATTCTCTCTATGTTTTGATCATGCACTTTCAGCTTCCATTTAATGTGAATATAGAAGTGTGTTAATTGAGTCACCTGCAAAAAAATAAAGCACAAATGTTTGTTATCTATGATTTGAATTTCTAATGAAACCGTTATTAGGTTGTTTGATTGAAATTTATTTAAGATAACATAATCTTATCTTCAGTAACTAAAGAACAATTTATTTACTTATTTTTTAAATCTTAATTCCACAGATGACGCTCTCTCTATTGCTGAAGCTTGCCTTCTTTAATCGTAGGTTTGTTTAGTTGTTTTTTATTTACCTTTTGTTTTATTATCCTGTTATTGATTGCTCTTCAATTTATTCAACTTAAAATTGCATTCTTAGATGTCTATACTCTATACTTTTGTGTTGTCTAGGTATGTTGTTATAGTGATCGACTCTATACTTTTTGCTTGCTCTTTTCTCCAGAAGAGAAAACCAAAGGTAATATTGCAACTTACTATTGTATAGCATTACCAGATTCCTCTTATGCCTGATAAATCATGACGTTTAATAGCAAGGGTATTACTCTGTATTATCGTTATGCGTAGCCCAATCAAAGCAGGTATTTTTACAAACTTTAATAGATTCTAGCTCAATATAAAGCTACATGTTTTTATAGTATTTATAGCATCGACAAGTTCTTGGCATTGGTATCCTGCATGCTAGTTGTTTTATTCCCTCCAATGGCCATAGCAAAAAAATAGCATTATAGCAAAACAGCTTTAGATGGACCCAAATTTTTTTTCTTTTCTTGTTGGATTATAACATTGAATACTCATTCTAATTACTTAGATTGTTCTGTAGTATCACCTTCTAATATTTATATATTTGTTCTTCATGTTTGAGGAACTCTACAAGGCAAAATTCCTATGCATACACACGCTTTGTATTGGCTCGTTATGCTCTTAGAGTGCTCATCAGTAAACCAAAAATTCTAATTTCCATCCCATTCTCTAGAATCTATATAAAATTTGAAGTTCCTTGTTATTTTGTAATGTACAAAATTTACTTTTGAATAAGCATAAATGTAAGCATATCTTGGTTTTTAGATTGCTGATTAACTTATGCTTAGATTAATGCCAAAAAGTTGTTGTGTAACAACTTCATTTGCATTTAAATAATTAGGGATTTTTTTTTAATACATAAATTTGGAAAGGGACCCCTTGTTTTCATATTAGATTCTCTAATTTATGCAACTAACAAGTGACATCCAAATATAGTTCGACCAACTTATAAATTGTGTCATTGTTGGTCCTTATTAAGAAAAGTTAGGCATCATTAACATAAAGCCTTATTCCTACCCAACAAGGCTTTAGCAATAGTCACAACAATATAGGGTTCATCATAATGT
The DNA here is from genome assembly GCA_039720395.1 of Liquidambar formosana. Taxonomy (NCBI): domain Eukaryota; kingdom Viridiplantae; phylum Streptophyta; class Magnoliopsida; order Saxifragales; family Altingiaceae; genus Liquidambar; species Liquidambar formosana. The sequence goes on along the minus strand of CM077835.1, from coordinate 14,858,623 downwards.
CTAATAAATCGTTCTAGACAATGGTGTAAAAGCTTATTTTGGTCTTTATCCCGCTAAAATATTAGATTTGCACTTGTAGTATGATACATAGCCTTGTTTCTCAAACCCTAAATATCACATGATGACTTGGCAAGTAACATTAAGCACGTGCGTAGCACGTCAACCCTCTAGTATTCTCAAACAAAGAGAGAACCATTCAATTTATAATTTTCAATTGCTATAAGCCTATCACCCATATAAAAGTTGAAAAATTCTCTTTATTTACTAAACAATTCAATTAAATCTGGATCGCTTATATTACGTGAGACTTATCAAAATATATGAGACCCACATGATATAAATGGTTGGATCATACATTGTAATGGAGAGGATCGTAATGAAATATATAACATTGTTATATTGAATTCCATTTTACATATAAAATGATGGCGTCAGTATCAATTTTAATGGAACGATCTTCTATGATAGATTTCTTCATTTTGGGACCTCATAATTAGTGGACATGTTGTTCATTCCACTATGTTTGGCACAAGGGATTTGAATAGAGAGGAAAGCTAGGGCTTGTTCATTGCTTCAGAAGCGAATTTGAATTCCAGCTATTCGTTTGATAAAATTCTTAAAAAATTACAATTTCTAGGAGCACCTAAATTTCTACTTCCACTAGTAGGAATTGTCAATTCTTTCTTCATTTTACTTTACGAGATTACTCAAGTTATATTCAAAATCTATATCTTTTACCAAAAATAATTTTTAGGTATAATTCCGATAAGGGCGCAACTATTTATAACACGTTTTTTACATTATATACACATTTGCTTTGTACACACACCTTTAAATTTTAAAAATCACACTTTTACTTTATACATACTCCATAATACCTGAATTAACCTTAAACCTAACCCCAAAAAGTTCGGTACATTTGAACTAAACATATCATATTTGTTTAGTACATTATGACTGAACAACTACAAAAATATTAGATGGTATGTCCTGAACAACATTAAAATTTTCGGTAGAAATAGTCTGAACATTTTAGATTTATTTGGTATACCAAGTCTAAACCAACCATGATTTACAAACAAAACTCAAGTTGTTTTTTGTGGAATAAAGTTCGGTTTATTTGAGTTGAACATATTGTATTTGTTTAGTACATTATGACTAAACAATTGTAAAAAATGTAGTTGGTCTGTTTCGAACATCTTTAAAATGTTTGGTCAAAACAATCTAAACATTTTAGGTTTATTCAGTATACCAAGCCTGAACAAAATGCGATTTACAAACAAAACTTAATAACTTTTGATAGGAAAAAACACATCTTTTGATCACTAAAAGCATTTGAATTGACCATCTGTTCATCCAGTGTTCAAAAAAATGTAAGAAACACGAACAATAATTAATGTTTAAGAGATATTAGTGGTTAGGATTCGTGAGACAGTAAAGATTTATGAATGGAGCAAGGTTTTTGAGTAAGGGAGTTTTCTCGATTATGGTTATATGTGGTAGGTGTGTAAGGCAAATTTGTGTTTTTATTTAAATCATTTTATCCTTAATAGTCATTTACTTAAGGATAGAATAATAATAATAAAAATTATTAAATGGTGTGTATAAAAAAAAAACGTGGTATAAATAGCCATGCCCTTCTCAGAAATTGATTACTTTAGGCCCAACAATTCTGATTAATGAAAATCGAAAGGCATGGGATAGCGAAAAAGTCTGATAATTGTAGTTTTGTTTTGTTTTTTGTTTTTATCTTTTTATTTTTATTTTTTTTTATAAATTTGCTAAACACACGTACCACACAACAATGCGGAAGCCCACCGACAATTGTTTCAAGATGATGACAATCCCATTATTTTTGGGCTACCAATCTTTTTTCTTTTTGGGTAAGTAAATTGCAGCACCCAAAATATGTGACAGGGTGGCTGATGCTCAAGTAAAATATGACATAGGCTTATCAAAAAAAAAATATGACATAGGGCTTCCTGAGCTGGATGCTTGGGTTTTAGGAACCCCCAAGCTGGTTTATACTAGTTCCGATGGAGGATGGTCCTGAAGCGATGTACGAACATATATTTGATAATCAAATAAATTCTATTGTTTTGGCGAAAAAAAAACAAAAAAAAAAAAAAAGGGAAGGAAAATTCTAAATTGTCGAACAAGGGACATAACTTTATACACGATTCTCAATAACCTTTTATGTGACACAAATATTGTGAAACCCACCAGTTGAATGAATATCCTTTCCATGAATGTCATGCATACCAAATATCATATTGATTAGGATATCAGTACGCATCCGATCGAAAATTAGTATTTTTAGTAAAAAATCTCACATTTATAGATGAAGTAATCTCTTATAACATAATTTTTGGCAAGCATGACACAAATGATAGTTAGTAAATCAATAATGGTTTTGCAAAATATGAAACATAAAAAGTGAATGAGATTTGTGTATGAACCTAAACTATATATTGAAGTCTATTTAAGTTTTTTCCTAAGTTTCATTGAAAATTTACACATTTTACTACATTTCCATCATTTCTTTGATTCGATATCCAAATTTTATTCTCAATATTCTTCTTTGAAATCAAAATTGAAGTCCTTGGCCATCTATAGATTTCCTAAAGGAACAATTTTTATTGGGTCCCAAATTTGATTTTCAGGAAACAACAAAAAGTGGGTTGCTTACAGGTATATGAGTTTTAAGGGTCCATATCTATACCACTATTTAAACCCAATTCCCTTTCTGGTTGGACTACACCTAGAAATACTAAAATATCCTTATAAGGTAATAAAGGTGAGAGACGATTTGGTAATTTTATCAATTTTAAAAAACCCACCACAACTTGTTTCCCCTTAATTCTTTCCCACACACATGCGGTTTTAAAAACTTGGAAACTTACTTAGAAGTACCACTGATGGAGTAGAAACTTGAAAAGATGTGATGCATGTGCTCGATTACTAGTATTTTTTTATCAAAAAAGAAAATGAAGGTCCACCGTTTAACCTCATTATCTCAAACCTTTGGACAAAAGTCAAATTGTTACATTCCAAAATTTTGCTAATATTAGTATTAACAAGATAATAGCAGTTGGGAATAAATACATCATATCTTTGTTCAGTAGCCTGCATTATAAACAGCACTATCCAAATTTACTTGACCATCATGCATATTATTCTATATCATTGAACAATCTCAATCATTGACCGGTAAGTGGGTTGTTTTTCCCACTGTAGCTAGATGTTTACCAGACCAAGACGATACTGCTCCCTACATTTCAACATGGTCCCAGTCAATTGATCTGTCTTCAAAACCATATTCTGATTGTTGAAGCCTGTTTCGAGCCAATCTACTCATTACTGAAAGACCTGGAAAAAAAAAAAAATAGAAAAAACAATATGAGAGATCAGGAAGAAATAGATAAAAAACCTATTCAGTCATCAATTCCAAATATTCTGCAATAATAATTTCTAAAATGTTCCTGTTCTCGATAAACGGGCAGAACTGTTGATTAAGATCAATGAAAAGCCAATATTGCCCAGCATAATTTGAAAAGGACCAAGTGGTTTGTCCCAAAGAATTAGTTGGTTCACATATTAGTGGCTAAACCTTTAAAAAAAAAAAAAAAAAAAAAAAAAAAATGGCTACGTATACCCAAAGGGCAAAGTTGAAATATGTGACAATATTCATGCTTGGTTGATTTGTGTGTGTGTATACGCATGCACATGTTTAATTCCGAGTGCCTTTTCAAATGGCATTAATCAGAATTAATCTTTGCACCCTGCTTATGTAAGCAACCGAGCTGATGACTTATCAAGCAACCTAATCGTAAGCAGGCCATTAGCCAATGTTGGTCCTGCTAAGCAGGATCCAATAAGGGGTGGGCTACATGGGGTCCTAACCAATGTTGAGACTATATATGGGAAAATAAGTTATCAAATTTGACCTTATTATGTGCATGGATTATAAAAACATGCATGCATATATGTAATTATCTACTTATTAGTATATCAGTCGATATGGGTGAATATGATGCATTCAATTTGTACCTTCAACCATTCTGTAGAGAGCTGACCACCATCCATCCCTCGAAATTTGGTGCTGATTTAGTGACTCTTCAATAGCTTTGTCATGCTTCCCTTCCAAAACTCCCTGCAGGGTTATAACAGCATCCTTTGTTTTCCTGAGGATACTATTCTCATCTTCAATTTCTAACCGTTGAAAGTCATTCTGAGAAGAAGTGAGGCTAACAGCAAGGGCATACTGAGCAGCAGCAGTCCAGCGGGAAGAGGCCAACCATCTCCTCTGTCCATCTAGCCGCTTGGTATCTTCTCTGCCCGACTTGTTCTGTTCTTCCCCTCCAAGTACTAAGCTGCGTAAGTACTGAGCATTTGCAGCCCCTGTACTCTGAACCATTTTCGAGAAAGCACTTCCCTCATTTAACAGCAGTTCCTCTGGGGCATTATATTCCAGAACCTGAAAAGGCCGGCAAGGAAATTCTAGACACATCAACAAATATTTCTTATACCAAAGTATGCTTGGAAATCTCTCTGTAGATTTGCAAGTTTGACTAATTCAAACTTGCTGTATAAATCCTTTTCAGCTCTAGCCTTCATGTCCTCCCTTCCAACACAGGATCCTCTTAAAAAATAGCAAAAATGATATGAAAAATATGAGACAGAAAATCTTTAAAAATGAAGGCATACCTGACCAGCATCAAGCAGAAGAATCCGGTCACAGTCTATGATGGTATTTAGCCGGTGAGCAATAATGATCATTGTACATGATTTAAATTCTTCTCGAATGGTTCTCTGAATAAGAGCATCAGTTCTAACGTCAACGGCAGCAGTTGCTTCATCAAGAACCAGAATCTTTGATCTTCGCAGCAATGCTCGAGCAAGACTTAATAGTTGCCTCTGTCCAACACTGAAATTCTCTCCCGCCTCCGAGACCTTTGCTCGCCACAGGGAAGATTACTCTTTAGTTAACAATTGAAATTTCTTTGAACAATTTCAAAGCAAAAGAATCAATAATAGATCAGGGCACAAAAAAGTAACAGATCAGGGCCTGTATGCATGGATATAAATAATAATAATAATAATAAGACCCCATTTTATTCCTACTGGCTAAAATGGACTTCATTTTGTACAAACTGAAATTAAAATTTAAGTAAAAATTATGTATAGAAGAAGGATCAGTTCTTGATCGTCTTCTTATTTAAAAAAAAGAAAAAAAAAAGGATCAGTTCTTTAACTTCAATCAAAATTTTTAACAGCCAAATTAACAGTCACTCACTCAGATATTTGTAACAGTCAAATCAACAGTCAGGTCGTTCAACTACATCCTTTCTAAATAACTTTCGTACTCTTCAGACAGTTCCACTTATAAATCTATACATATATAATATCACAATCTTTCCTTATATGCAAATTGGTTTCTGGTATATAAAAAATCCTCTCGAAACGTTCGAGAGAGAACCACATCAGGGGATCAAGAGAAACTTCATTAGATCAAGCTAGCATGTTTAGCCTATATGTTCATTGATTTTTCTATTTAATAAATTGGCTTGGTATTCTTTTATTCAGATCAACCAATCCGATGAAGAAAGTTTATATTAACATATGTATCTCTCTCTCTCTCTCTCTCTCTCTCTCTCTCTATATATATATATATATATATAGACATGTGAAATGTCAAATATAACAAAAATCAATTAATTCACGTCGTTGCTTGTTATAAATAAATTTCTGATGAAATATTTTTCATTTCATCGAGGAATGCAAATAGATCCAGACTGTCTCATTTTATGGATCGGAAGAAGATCATGATTCAAGACCAGAGATTTTAGTTTATAAATCCAAACTGTAAAGCAGGTACTGGATATTCTTTAAAATAGATGTCCAGCTCCAAGCAATCATGACCAAAACATAGTGGTTTGGTTTTTTAAAGTTAAAGAAAGGGGGTGGGGAAAAGAAAAAGAAAGGGGGTGGGGAAAAGAAAAAGAGGCGGAGGGTGGAGATGAACATCTTATGAAAAGCATGTAGCAGTAGAAGTTAATGTACTTTCAATTCTCAACTATCTAATCGTTACGTCAATACCAAAAAAGCTATAAAAATATGTATTGTCTACTCAAGTAATAATTCTTCCACTCAGGTAGCTCAATCTTACAATGTTCTAGTGATTAAAGCAACTCGTCTTATAAGATGGTATCCCCTACTGATAATTGGACTATGCTTAATTTTGATTGATCAACCAGAAGTAAAGGATTGGCTGCAAGGTAAACCTTTACAGCCCACATCATGTGCATTTCCAAAAATATCTGTCCCTCTTGTTGAAATTATGGCTCTTATATTATTGGTAGCTTTTAGCTTGCCAAAAAACACTTTCAAAACCTGCATATCTGTATTCTTTTAATAAGTCAGATTATTCTTGAAATATAGCATATATCATTCAAAGGATGGTAGGCTATTCTATTCAAGAAGCTAATAAAGATACCCTTATTAATCATAAGCATTGGAACGATATTCAGGCTGTAATTATTTTGCAGAACTCCCTACTCTTAGAAAAACAAGAACGTGGGATCCTCATACAGAACTGGCCAAGATTGTCAATCATGATTGTCAAGATAGTTTTGGGGTTATTTTGTAATATAGTCCAAGTACTGGAGTAATTATACTAAGAAACGATGGATAGAAGTAAGTATGCTTAAGGTTAAGCACTCTAATTTCTTCAAAATCTCTCTCTCTCTCTCTCTCTCTCTCTCTCTCTCTCTAACACACACACACAAACACTCTTAAACCCAAACCCTAAAATTCTTGCTTTTAGTATCAAAACCCTAAGAAAAATTAATAAGAGAGCTAGTACGTGGTTGTGCCTTTTGTAAAAGCTTATCTTATCTTAGCCTAAAAAAATTTAAAAAAGAAGGTGGAATTTTCTAACTTAAATCCAGATATATATATATATATAGCACGAGAAACTACTGTAATTGAAGTAGTTCCTATTGTTTAGTAAGACCAGTTTGTGGATGCTTCTTTAATCATTTCCCACATGTGAAAAATTCAGGAATAAAATGGAGCCAAATTTAAGTCATATCTCACTCTTTTTTAACTTTCATAATAGAGTACATCCTTATTTCAAACATTATAGATTTCAATTTGGAGTCAACTCTAGCATTTTTCCCTACATACTCACTAGCTCAATTGAATTAAAGGTAATGATGGACGTGGCCCACTAGTAAGAAAATAACATATAAGTTCATTGATGCAGAGGCCAATCAATGGGCAGCAACACGTGGGATGTTCAATAAAAAAAAAAAAGGCATCAATTTGGTGACTAACTTCCAATGGAGAACTTCTAAACTACTGCAGATGTTTTATAATAAGGAGAAAATAAATGCAGCTAAAATATCATCTGTGCATTAACAATTCGTGATGCAAAGCAATTTGTTCCATCACCCACATACATCAAAGATCTAGTAAATAAAATCTGAGCATGTACCTCAGCATCTAAACCAAGAGAATTCCTCCTGATAACATCCTTCAAATGTGCCCTCTCTAAAGCCTCCCACAGGTCGGCATCATTATGCTCATTGAAAGGATCAAGATTGAATCTCACAGTTCCTAGACAAAGTAAACAAGTGTTCATTAGTACAGCACATAACACAGACTTCATCAGAAGACCTCCGTTAATTAAAACATCGACTTTGAAACAGATTATTTTCTTATATAAAATACAGCTTTGAAGTATGAAGGAAAATTTGTAATTGTTGCTTCAAATATGGCATAGTTATGTTTGAGATGCATATACCGTATGAGGAGCAAAAAGTCAACAATACAGACAATCAATCTGTTATTTTGTCTATTGAATAACCCAAAAGTGCACTGGTCATTAACTTTTGAATTTCTTCCCACTCTTCAACCTTTTATAAGCCATTAAAGTCCACCTTGGTTACCAGTCAAAATTGCCTACATTTTCAGCCATAAATTACTGAAGAAATGCTTTGATTTTGAAAGGCTCCGTATTCTTTTGTTTTTCAATGGATTATAGAATAAAATTAAGCTGCATTAGGCTGGCTTCCTTTAAAAAGCAAGAAAATATCTTCGCTCATCTAAAGCCAAAAAGACAGAACTTCCTCAAAATGGTTCTTCACCATTGTTTTAAAACAATATCAAGAATGAGTCGAAAATCCCATTTTGACCAAAAATTAAGTCAATAAGAAATTCACAAATAATTTAAAAATGGTTCAAAACTTAATATCAGACTCATAGTTACACTCCCCTCCCACTATTAATTGCCATATTGAAATATTGGGAGCTAATCCATTTCGTATGCCCACTCTATAGGTTGGAGTTGGAGTGTTGGACTACGAATTCAAGGCACTCCAACTGTGCTCCCAAATAATCACTTGATAATAATATGCCAAAAATCAGTAATAATATGAGTGTTGAAGTTGAAGCCGGGATAAAAGAAAACGTTTTAGGTCATCAACTATTAATCTCATTGACTTCTTTCTACAAGATTTTCTGAAAGAATGTACACATGTATACAAATGTAATAAATATATATTGCTGCCCTTGTGCTCCCACCCCACTCTCACGGTTGCTTGGTTAACTAGGTCCAAAATAGGTGACAGCTAAGGAATTCTAGTTTTATCGATGAGAGCTTTCAAATAGGCTCCACTTTTGCATTAAAGATTAACATATGTTGGAACAACAAACATGCTTGAAATAATATATGATAATAACAGACAAAGAAGAACCATGGCAAGTCAAAATATCTGGAAACCCAAAGAAGGGTTGGCTAAGTAAATTCCACCATCATCCCAACCAAACCAAGATTGCATATGGATTGTGCATACCTGAGAAAAGAACTGGTGATTGTGGTATAATACCAAGAACTTTACGAAGATCTGCCAGTCCAAACTTCGCAATATCGTAATCATCGATCAAGATTCTTCCTCTTTCCAGTTCTACAATCCGAAATAAAGCATTGAGCATGCTTGATTTCCCAGCACCAGTCCTTCCAACTATTCCCACCTTGTCACTAGGAGAAATTGTGAAGGACAATCCATGCAGGACTGGAGGAAGTTCAGGCCTATAACGTAGGACAACATCTTCAAACTTGATGGATCCCGATGAAGGCCACCCAGGAGGGGGGCGGTTGCTCTCTATTATAGATGGAGCCTCAGAAGGCAACTCTATATATGTGCCAACCCTCTCAACAGCATTTAAACTATTCTCAGCCAGACTTGCAAGTCTCAGTACTCCAGTCAATAATCCTGTGATATTTAAAGTATAACTGAGAAGGAGACCCATTGTAGATGCAAATGCCTCCTGGTTTTCTGCCCTTCCATTTTGCATGACTGCAAAGGTTGCTGTAAGCCAAATCATGAGGCCTCCCAATGTTTCCAACCTGATTGCTAGCCAGCGATTAGAACTCATGTTCACAAGGGTGAATCTGATATTGTTGTCCATCGATTTCCCATTAAAATCAGCCATCCGATCATAAGCTTTGTATGCACGAATGGTTGACAGGCCATTAAGTGCTTCTCCAAATTGTGCGTAAACAGGAGATCTGCTAATGGAATCCAAGCGTTTTACTTCGCGGGCTGTGCTCTGTAATAACAAAATAATGCTTACATGGAGAAATATTTGTTAATAGAAAAGGGAATGAATAAACTAAACCTATCATCTGGGGCTGATAGCAACTTCAAATAAATATTGTAAAATCAATATGTTAACGTGCATATAAGGTGAAAATAATTTTAAAAATCTAAAACGAATGAAAGACACAAAATTCAATAATATAACCTTTCACTTACCTGATAATATAGATAAGCTGCATAAAACAAAACCAAAAGTGGCATTATAGCCCACAAGGACATGGTGCTCACGATTCCTATCAACACAAAAGTTGAAAGGAGCTGCGATACTTGGCCCAAAAACATATTTACTAACATAGCGACATTTCGATCTATGTCACCTATATCCTTTGCAAACCTATTGATAATTCGGCCGAGTGGATTGGTATGGAAGAAGACCATTGGAGCTCTTAATACAGATTGAAGCATAGCATCATGCAACCTTTTGGCTGCATAAAGACTTGATAGGATCAACCAATATGAATTTGTTAACGTCACCAAAACCTGGATCCAAAAGGTATAATGAGCTACAAGATTTGATAAATTAAATCTTTTTTTTTTCCTCCCAAAATCCAACAACAACTTATATATTAAGCAAAAATATGCCAATTTTTCAAACATTGGAAAAGAAGGCACCAAACCTATACAACAAAGAGTGGCATTAAAATTAAATCATGCAAAGGGATAAGTCACTTGAAAACATGGCGTCAAAATTCCATATATTTCCATCAAACCATCCAAAATGTTTCCATTTCCGGGGTGACAGATTTCAAATTTCCATTGTTTCCACCACAATAGCACAATTTGACAAAATAAAGGTCGTTTCGATCAGCGTTTGAATCTCTTTAGTGTGAGAGAGCCGTAAAACCAAAAACTCTTGTATTGCTTCCAATTTTGCAAACCATGTACTTGGGATTTGAGTATTTGATCTATATTTCGAGTTATTTTACACTTAATATTAAATTCTTTTTAAAAAATTATTTATTGTCTAGTCCACATTTTATTAAAGTTCTTTTTTATTTATTTATAAATTTCCAGTCTAAAAAAGCCTAAGTTGTCGGGTGGAGGGCCCAAACAAGAAAATGAAGCCATATCAAATTCAATATTTAGGCAATGTGTGGAATGTGGGACTTCCCAACAACTCCCTCTCACATGTAACCCTAATAAGATAAGAATGAGCTTGTCAAGTGGACAACAAAGATGGGCTCACAAATGAAATAGGTCCAAGAACGGCATGCTCTGATTTCATGTTAAGTTTCTAACCTAAAAGCCTAAGCTGTAGGGTGGATAGCCGAAATAGGCATATAAGGCCCCATAAATTCAATATTTAGACGATGTAGAATGTGGGACTTCCCAAGAAATCACAAATTACTAAATCACATAAATGCATAAGTTGATTTAGTAACATAAAAAATTTCAACTTGGATGTCATGGTGTTTAATATGATAGTGAACTTGAAGCTCACATTATAGATGTTCAATAACCTGCATTTGAAAAGTATCGTTATATTTACCAGTTTTAGTTTATGGCAGCGTTTAATCCGGTTCCACACTAATATTTTCAAATTTAGGCAAATGTAGACTTCCTATTAATTAATCATTTTTTAGACTTATCTCTATAAATAATAAATTGGCCATTTTTATGTTTTCAAGTGTTCCCATGCATTCCCCATTTTTTACACCATTCCCACTGCATTCCCTTTCTGTTTCTTGATCGACCGAAATAATTAACTTAAATACCATGCTTGGACAACCCAATTTGAAAATTTAAGACAATAATCCAACTGAACACATACCTGACCAAATGATAGAAGAGCATAGATCATATTGTAGTAACCAGGCCCATAACTCTTAAAACTGCTTTGATCTGTCCAATAACTTAACCATGTGCTACTTGAAACTCGTAGACCTTCGGTTAGGAAATAGCACATGAAGAGTATCATGACTACCCATAGGCCTCCTAGAGCATTCTTATACCTACAGAAGGAAAGCAGCATATCAATTAAAAAGAAATGAATGAAAGAAAGAAAGAAAGAAAAGCAGTGTAAACAGAATCAACAAATGATTTCATCATACATCAGGTAAGGTCTGGTAAAATATGAAATGAGGGAACAGAGGAAAATGCACTTAGCTTTTCAAAATACAAAAATCAAACCTACAGCCATTCAAAGAAGATCAAAGAAGACAGTCAACTTAGTAACAGGGCCCACCATTTAATGGTCAAACCTTTGAGATCTCTGATTTCAATAATCACTGTAACTGCACAACCATAGCCACCCAAAATCTTTTGGATGATACAAAGCACAGGAAAGAAGAATCCACTGAGCAAGTGATTACATTCATCCGATCATAATTCCACAACAACAAACCTTGAAGGAAGGAATCACCAGATGGTGTGCCCACCCCCTTTAGGAGTGCACCATGTCTTAAATTGAACTAAAAAAGGATATTCTTCGTGTCTTAACTCATTCATACTGAAGAATTCTTGAATTCTTGATATAATATGAGAAATCCAGTGCCTAGAGTTGCAAGAATTTGAAGAGATCCAACAGTTGGAACTCATAGAAGAGACCTTGTGATGTAGAAGGCCTTGGTGAGAACTGCCACCAATATTGGAAGAGAGCCTACAGGTGAGACTCCTAAAAGGCATTGGAGAGGGAACTATCGCCAGCATTGGAAGAAAGCCTACAGGTGAGACTCGTAGAAGGCCTTGGTGAGAAAACTGTCGCCAGAATTGGAAGAGAGCCAACAGGTGAGACTCCTAGAAGGCCTTGGTGAGAGAACTGCTGATGGAATTGGAAGAGACCTAGAAGAGAGACTCCTGGAAGGCCTTGTTTCAGCCAACAGGTGAGACTCCTAGAAGGCCTTGGTGAGAGAACTGCTGATGGAATTGGAAGAGACCTAGAAGAGAGACTCCTGGAAGGCCTCAGTGAAACAAGGTGCGGCTGTGCCTATAGAATCTCACCATATGATCAAATATTGGTGGGTTGGGGCTTTACATATTGATTCTGTGTTCTTTTAAATAATCAATGCCCATCAAATGTAAACTACAAGTATATGTATCTATATCTGCGTAATATGCTTCCTAAAAAAGGTCGTTACCCAATGTTGGTCCTGCTAAAATATGCTTTCTCACAAACAAAAACGATGAAAAGCCAAAAGTGGGTACCTAGGGGCACTAATGGGAAGTTAGATGAATTGGCAAAAAGGGGAGCCACTACACCAGTCATTTAGAGGGCATTTTCCTCCTATTTGACACTAGTCATTTTTGGTCTTTTGTAACGCTTTAGCTCGTATAGCTTTGGCACAGTTTTGGTATAACTTTTGACTAATGGTTTTATGAGGGTATGAGGGTATAGATACGATGGAATTTTTTGGTTCTATAAGGGTATAGATATGATGCTCTTTTTTTTTTTTTTTTTTTTTGGCATTTTCTGAAGGAAATATTTCCCTTATTGATGTACCTTTGCCCTTTGATATGTACTATATTTCCTTTTCTATAAAACAAAAATAAAGAAAACGCAGAAGCATAAAATATGGTTTGCATATAGTTTAGAAAAAGCAAAGAGAAGCACTACTATCCCCTTTTTCTTTTTCTTTTTTTGATAAGGCACTACTATCCCATTTTTAGTGGTCACTTCAACATAAAAAGGCCATTACTCAATGTTAGTCCCTGCTAAGTGTGGTCCTGGGAGGGGGTGAGGTGAAAACAATCCTAACCTTTGCTTTTTACTAGAATGTAGCCACTCTCAAGACTCAAACTTGTGCCTTCGCTCAGTAGCCCAAGACATTCAGCATGAGACAGTGATGAATTAAGTAAAAGTAATCACAACAATCCCCAAATCAAATCAAATCTTCTTCTCCTGCTCTTATGTTTAAGTGAAATTATTTAGGTTTTAAGGTTCATTGACATTAAGGGGGTAACTTACCCCTTGGTTCAAAGAAAAATCTTGGAAACTTGTTTCTTTCAACTGACTCAACTGATGTAGATTTGAGGAGTCTAACTTAGAATACTTTTTTATTATTATTATTATAAATGGTTGACAGTTCGTTTTATATGTTGGGGTGCTTCAGAGGTCATACAAGACCGACTATATTTCCCAAAGGATGATTTGCATTCATGTTTGTTATAGATGTCACTTTGGATGAGAAAGATAATAATAAAATAAATAAATAAAAAGTGGATATTTAAGTTATTTGAAGATAAGAATAAAACACCAAACTTTGTTACCTTGTCAAAACTTTCAAACTGACAACACCAGTTTCCCGTTCTTCCTGCTTGATAAGAATAGATTTGCCTTCTTTTGGTTTATTTGTAGGATTCAAAGTTTTTGGCAAATCGTTCGGCACCCCATTAGGAACAGGTTTTGAGTTCTTCTGATCTATGTTTTCACCATCTTCCTTTTCTTCCACATACTCTTCCATTTTTCCCGCATTTTCCATTAGTTTTTGGAAAAGCATGCCATTATTAGATAGGTCCTCAAAGGCTCCCTCCTCTTTCACCATACCTTCATGGACAAGGATAATTTTGTCCACCTGTGAAAGAAAATGTAGCTGGTTTGTAACGAGAACTCTGGTTTTCCCTCTTAATTCTCCGTTGATGCATTTATCAAAAACCTGGAGACGATTAGCACTGCAAATTAGACCAGTATAATAAAATCCAATAGTAGTTCAATAATCAAAGGTTCAATAGCCAAAGATGGTCATAGTCACAAAGAAAACAAAAACCAGGACATCTAGAACAAATTCAAAAGTAGAAATGGAAAACATATATACTCGTATAATTACTCTGCACTGGCTTTCACTGAATAACACATAAATATGTGTGTGTGTGTGTGTGTGTGTGTGTGTATTTATATGTATATATGTATTTATGTAGAGAGAGAGAGGGAGAGTAACATTTTGGCATAAAGCTTCCATGAAAGTTTTTCAGGCACTTTTTCAAGTTCACTGTGGTCTTGCCATACTAGCCCCTATGTTTCTTCCATCTCCATTCTACTTTCCACCTTGTAAGTAGTGGACTAGTGGTAACTCATACTGTTAGAATTCTCACCAATTCATGGAGTTGTAGTATTACACTGTTATCTTTCCTACTATATTATCCAAACATAAACCGGGGTATAGCCATTTTATATAGTGTATTTGTGTGAGATTATATGATACATAACATCACAAATTGAGGAATGTCACTTCAGAATTCAAGGAAAAAAAAAGGGTTAATATAATATATGTACAAGTACAAATGCCATACCCATTTTCTATAGCGCACGTGTAAGATTATATGATACATAACATCACAAAGTGACATCAATATAACATCTATATAAGTACAAGTGCCATACCTATTTTCCATAGTGCATGTGTATGTAAGATTATATGATGCATAACATCACAAATCTACGAATATCACTTAAGAATTCAAAGAAATAAAACGATCATCATAAAATCTATAGAAGTACAAACGCGTACATGGAAAAATTAGAACAAGTTTAGGAGATAAATACAAGGTACCCAGAAGACGCTCTTCTGAAAACTTTCCATGAGGATGGCTCTCTCTCTCTCTCTCTCTCTCTCTCTCTCTCTCTCTCTCTCTCCGCACACATGCATATATATTAACCTTTCTATTTCATATAATCTTGGGCTTTGGAACCAAGCCCTCTCTCTCTCTCTCTCTCTCTCTCTCCCTGCACACATGCATATATATTAACCTTTCTATTTCATATAATCTTGGGCTTTGGAACCAAGCCTACAATTTGATATTTTGATCCTAAAGGCAAACGTTGGGATCCAATCTAGAATCCGGATGCTTAAACTTGACCAGGAAATTTTTAAGACAAATCATATGGGACCATGTGGCTGCAAACATGAAAATACATTATAATTAATCATTTTCAGCCAGAAGTAGAATGTAGGAGCAACAAGAAAAACAAGGAAATGATTACCTGTCGACCCACATGAGCATCTAGAGCACTTAAAGGGTCATCAAATATGTACACATCAGAATTAGAATACAAAGCCCTAGCCATGGAAACTCTTTGCTTTTGTCCACCACTTATATTTACACCTCTTTCACCGATTTCAGTCAGATCACCACCCTAATAAATAAGCATTTGAGACAGATAAGAAATTCAGGTCCACAATCATTTGACAACGTGAGACTTGCAAATTTCATTAGAACTAGCTCAATGATGTAACTTTGTGAAAACACATACGGGAAGTAAGTCAAGGTCATGCCGCAATGCAGTCACATCTATTGCCTTCTCATATCTTGATGCCTCATAGACAGATCCAAATAATATGTTATCACGTACCTGTAAAGATAAAATTTTGAAGGCCATTCACAAGATAACAAGCAGAAAGAATATGACTATTCGTTTGGTCCAACCAATACCAATCCACATTCTGCCCACACCATTTTTAATTTCGAGTAACAAATGAATTTATCATTTATGTCAATATGGTTACAATACCACAGAATTGTGAGATTGGTTCTAAACCTCAGTAATTCTTAAAATGCTAGATCTTTAGCCAAGACACTATCAATACAGAATATAAGAATGCAGTAACTCACAGTCGCATTGAAAATCCATGAAACTTGTGGGACATAAGCAACTGTTCCTCTAATAACAACACTTGAATCTGCCATTGGAGGAAGCTCCCCAAGCATTGCCGATATAAGTGATGTCTTTCCTTCTCCAGTACTGCCAACAATTGCAACTAAGCTACCAACTGGTATATCCAGATTAATATCTGACAATGTGGGCCTCTCTGCCTGGAATAAGAAATCAGGAATATCAATAAAGACTGGTTTACAGAAAATTCTGAAGCAAAATTTAGAAGTAAATCAAGTAACAGGATTCGAATCCTCAAAGTACATCATGACAAAATAAACTACCATATAACCAACCAATGTTTTTAAAGAATAACCAGTGTCTGATGTGTGAGTACAAAGTGGGCCATACAGCAAGGATTTTTCACTTAAAATGTAAATCATCATACTTTCTTTCCATTTTCTATTAACCATTTATTCATGATACCATTATTTAATTAACCTTTTCTTTGGCTCTGAATGAAAACCATACCAGAATGCACAACCATGTTAACTACTATGTGATTCATCCATTTCTTTTTGGTTCTAAATGAAGTTGATTCATTTTGAGCCAACTCAAATGTTCCAAGACAGAACATTTTGCTACCTTCAAAAATATATTGGGCTCCTCTTCCCCCCCCCCCCCCCCCCCCCCCCCCCCCTTCTTCATTTTCATTTTGGTTATAGAAGCATTGAAAAAACTCACCTTTAAGGCAAAAGAGGAACATTTTTTGGGAGGTTTTAGAGTGAATGGGGGTGGAGAAGAAAGGGGTGAAATATCCCATTTGCTATTTGCAAATGATGCTTTGTTTTTTTTGTGAAACTAGCGACGATCATTTGAAACATCTTAGAGTGGTTCTTCTTTGCTTTGAAGAGGTTTCGGATTTAAAGGTTAATATTGGGAAAAGTGAGATTATTCCCGTTGGCCATATTGTGAATATTGAAGCTCTTGCCAATTGCCACGAATTTAAATTGCAAGGTTAAGAATTTGCCCATTACTTATCTTGGGCTTCCTCTTGATTCACATTTCAAAGAGAGAAGAGTTTGAGATCTGGTTCTTGAGAAGTTTGAGAGAAGACTTAGTGGATGGAAAAAAGGTTATCTTTCAAAAGGAGGCAAAGTGGAAACTCACTTTGATTTGTAGTAGTCTTGCTAGTATTCCAAACTATTATATGTCCACTCTCAAAATTCCAAATTCAGTGGCTCATAGGATTGAAAAGCTCCAAAGACATTTTTTGTGGAATCGCATCAATGGTGAGTTCAAGTTTGATCTTGTTTTTTGGAAGATAGTGTGCTTACCGAAAGCGAAAGGAGGCTTGGGCATCATTAGATATACGGTGAATAGGAATCAAGCGCTTCTTGGTAAGTTGATTTGGAGATTTGCTCAAGGGGATCAAGGCTTATGGAGAAATGTGAATATTTGGAAATATGGGATTAAGGAAGGGGGGTAGTGGTCTAAAGAATATAGGAGATCGCGTGGCATGGGACTTTGGAAGGCAATTATGCAAGGGCTTGGAAAATTTTTGGAGGTTCAGTTTCAAGGTGGGGAAGGGGGATAGGATAAAATTTTGGAAGGATGTTTGGTGAGGTAGTTCTTCTCTTATGGAGGAATTTCCACAATTGTATGGTCTTGCAGTTAACAAAGAAGCTTGGGTTGGGGATTATATTGAGGATGGAGAGGGAGGATTTCATTGGGATATTACTTTTTGTAGAAAACTCAATGATTGGGAAGTGGAGAATGCTTTGATTTTCTTTCATACCTTATACAAGTACAAGATTTCATTACTAGAGAATGACAACTTGTTATGGCATCATGATCCCAAAGATTTACTCTCAGTGAAATCTTATTACTTTTTTTTGAGTTCCAATGGGGAAGTATTTCATCCAGCTGATAGAATTTGGATTTCTTCTATCCCTCCAAAAGTGGCTTTTTTCACTTGCTTGGTGGCCCGTGGAAAATGTCTTACAGTCTTACTATTGATTTCTAGACTAGAATGAGATGGGAGCTACCCAACAGATGTATTATGTGTAAAGAGGTGGCGGAAATGAAGGATCAATTCTTTATTCATTGTAGTATCAAGAAGTTTATGGGATTTGATTTTTCATCTTTTCAGAGTGAACTGGGTTCTTCCTTCTACCACTCACGACACTATTGTGGTGGTGTAGAGGAGGCCGAAAGGATACTAAGGTGGTGTGGAAGATGGTTACTCATACACCTTTTTTGTTGTATCTGGAAAGAAAGAAATTCGAGAACTTTCAAGGAGGTGGAAAGGAACTATGTGGAGGTCAAGTCTATTTTGATTAATTATCTTTATTGGTGATTTGGTGGTTTAGTAACTATAAGGGTGGTTGTTACATTTCTTTTTTAACTTTCATTGACTCCCTCAAGTTTTAGTTGGGAGTGGCGCTGTGGGGTTTTGTTGTTTCCCCCATTTCGTTGGTCCCCTGGTTTTGTTATAGGGAGGCCAAGCTTTTCACTTGTATATGTCTTATGTATGAGGGTTAAGCCCTTTTGGTTTCAATACATGTCATTACTTCATCAAATATATATATATTGGGAAAAAACAACATATATGAGACATCATTTAATACACCATAGTGACAAACAGTAATGATACAAAACAACAAAAAGTGACAAAACTAGGATGATTACATTCTGAGTTTCTGACTCTTTAGCACAGAACAATCACAAAGTATAGTTGTCACCTATAATTCTACGCCAAAATATGCCTACATCATAATATAACCATGAAAATCCAGGCCGTGCCCTATTACAACCATTATCAATTTATAACTAAAAAGAACATCATAACCAATATAGACTGATATAAAAGGACTTTTATATCAAATCTATAATCTTATTATAGACTGCATTATTGAGGGTCTTTTTTAGCATATGCAGCCTCGCAATAAGGTTGGGCATTTTCCATGCAAAAAATGCATTAACACATAAATAAATGTGTGTGTGTGTGTGTCTGTTCTTTTATTCATTTGCTAACACAATAAGGTTAAAAAAGTAGACCTTTGTGTCCCATGAAAAGTATCCATTCTTGATTGAGATGGCTGGGAGTCTTGGATCATGAGGGGGGTTTGGTAGAAGAATTCTCTCTTCAGCTAAGAATAGTTCCTCCAATCGCTTTAAGGAAACATTTGCATTTACAGCCTGTCAAAACAAAGCAGCATTAGAAGATGAAAAAACAATAGAATCATTTTGAGTATTTTCGTATATAACTTAACTACATGTCTACATTAGAACTACTAAATGAGGCAAAGAATGTAACTGACACAAGGTATATAACACTAGAAAAGAAATGAAATGACCACATAAGGCAACCAATTTCCATAATAAATTTACTTAACTAATAGAATGAACAATCAAGTTAGGAAAAATTATGGTTAAATTTCCAACTGACAAGCCTAAACTTATAAGTGGAGGGCACAAACAGGTATATGAAGACATGTCAAACTTGATATTTAATCGATGTGGGATGTGGTATATTTCCAACAATTATCATTAGTGTTATTGATAGGAAACAAAAGAAATTTTCTAGAAAAGGAGAAGATACAAAATGATTAGCATTAAAAAAAAGGTACAAATGTAAAGCCTTCCAAAGCATACTAAAAGGCATCAAGGAGGGTGGAAGTGACCCCAAAACTCCTTGAGGAAGTCCCCCCTTCAGTTGTGAAAAACTATCTGACATTTTTAATGATTATTATTCATCCTTTCTCCCAATAAAACAGCAAAAAAGACCACCTTAAATGGAGCTCTGAATGAAACTGCTTGATAACTGAAAAGTTACATTTGAGACTTCAAAATGCTATATAAACAGTAGCATTAACGGCAAAATAAAAAGGACATTAAAGAAAAAGAAAAGCTGAGGAGTATAAGCACACTGAAAAGGATTTTATGAAGCCCACAAATAAAACGTGGAAGAAATTTTTATTTGAGTATACTGCATCAGCTAATATAAAAGAGCACAAAATAGCAGAATACACTAAAACTCCAGCAAAACTTGTACTTTCAATGGCTGTTTGGCAGAAACCAACCCATTAGAGTTAACCACTCCAGCAAGAGATGACAAAATTTTCAAAACTTGAACAGTGAAATCATGATTGCATAATCTGCTTGGACAATGTAATTTCAGGTGTAGGAAGAGCCAGCAAAACGGATTTCTTAGCTCTTCCAAAGGGACGGAGTGAGTGCATTTTTCTCAGTTCTTAATTAAGGGGGATTCTTCCATAGTCATTGATGTTACTCTGCGAAAAGGTAATACTCATTGCTATTAAAACACCTATTACAAGCATATAAATAGAGGACTAACCCTTACCATTAGGAAATTAACTCTAATATTAGGAAACTAACACTAATAACTCTAATATGACTAAAAGACTAAACTACCCTTACTAAACATAAATATTACATCGCACCCCCCCCCCCCCCTCTCTCTCTCTTTTTCAAGCGTAAGATGCTAGCCCAGAAAGCATCAAGAATTTGTCAAGAAAAACCAAAAAACAAGTAGAGGTATGAGACATCGTAAAGAAATCTACAAGCTCTCTAAAACACACAAATAACCAGCTCCACACTCGGTCCCAATTTGCTTCCTGGACTTCCGATCCTGAAGAAGAACTGTGCAAACCTGAGTGAATAGTAGACATAGTAGAAGCCTAAGGCTAATTCACAAAAGAAGAGTCAAGCATGGATTGAAATTGCTCAAACATATACTGCAATATAGAAGTCACACTCAGATGCTGCAGGAGGACGGAGGGAAGGCTGATAAGAGGGCAGAAGAGCAGACTGAAAAGAAGAGAGTATGTACTGTGCTGCAAGTTTAGGACATGTATTCTTCCAATGCCCTCTCTAATGGCAAAAACTACACTCATCAATACCAACCTCAAGCTTTGGCTTTCTAGTAAACACGGTGAAGAATAGCTCCACGAAGTGGTTCGAACTGATCATAGAAGGCCATAAGAAACTGGCTCATCCTTTGCCTTTCCCTATAATTAATATAACTATCCAATTGCTGCAACTCAATTGGCTCCATGAGTACCAACTAATCCCTATTACTGGTCATTTCATCATAGAATTCTTGTATGTACATCTCCAATTCATATTGTTATAAAAAAATTCAACTCCAAATAAATACCTGTACATAGTCCCAAACTTTCTTGACCATTTCACATTTGGAAAAATTCTAACCAATACTTGGTTCCAAAGAGTTTGCAAACCAAGTGAGAACATGTGCATTCTCCATCTCCCACTTTGCAATTTCTTTGTCAAACCCATCTATCCTAGGATTAGAAGGACGAATTTCAGTACAATTGACATAACCCCAACATCCTCCAACAAGTAGAAAATTCTTCATCACATTGGATCAATAGAAATAATTTTCTCCTGTCAACAAATACTAATCACTTGTAACTTATCGACTATAATGAGTAACAATCAAACACAAACCAAACACCAAGCTATGACTAAAGCTGGAGCCAAAAAGCAACTGATCAACAACTAATTCAACTAAATAATAATACTAATATAATCCAATAGCCAAACGGGAATAAGGTTTAAAAGAAGAAGAGGACATAATGCTATGGAAATTGTAGGGCCCTTTGCTTGTCAACCTATTTGACTAAGTCAACAGATACTAAAAAGAAAAACTATACGTACTATAACTATTGCAATGGATTTGATGGGTGTGAGTGCGATGAGGTTGGATGGGGTCAATGGGTTTCTGATGGTGATAACGATGCACAAAGGATGCGACAATGCTAGAGTACAAAGAGTGCGGCGACTGCTGGATCGAATACCCAGGGCCGGATCAAGGCTTAGGTATGACCACTGTTAGGATGATTGTAGATCGATGGTGAGAAGCTAAGAGACACGAGTGGTGCAATCTCGAGTTACTTTGACTGATTGTGGCTAGGGCTTGCTTGAATGAAGACAAAGAACGATGCGACTGGTCTGCAACCACTCGACTTGGCTTGACAATCTTCTATTGTGCACAACAGATGAGAAACGAAAGAGAGAGATGCAACAAGAGCAACAGAGAAGGACGAGGGATAGGGTTTGCTAGTACAATAAATTTGTTGAAACTTGCAACTTATGAAGCACGAATACAGACACAGATACATGATACGATACGAATACACCGATTTGGCAATTTGCAAAATATGTAAGAAACGATCACACAATATTGCTGGGATACGTTAATGGATAAATATATTCAGTCTAAAACATCAATAATAAACATTAAAAAAGTATGAAAATAAAAATAAAAATTTAGAACATCTAAAAGATCAATTAATATGAAATAAT
Source organism: Liquidambar formosana (assembly GCA_039720395.1). NCBI lineage: Eukaryota > Viridiplantae > Streptophyta > Magnoliopsida > Saxifragales > Altingiaceae > Liquidambar > Liquidambar formosana. The sequence goes on along the minus strand of CM077835.1, from coordinate 14,836,081 downwards.
ATATGTCCAAAGAACACATCCATAAGCATCAACGATGCTCATCATTCATAAATAAATAAATAAAATACCCAAAATGACATCAACATTACAAAACAACCATTTAGCTCTATCTTTTTTTTTTTTAATAAAAAAACCATTTAGCTCTATTGCTCTACAATGGTTACCCTAGAAAAGAAATAGAGTGGGAAGAGAACAAAGATGAGAGAGCTAAAAAGGGTTTATTGTTTCAATCAAAGTATAGGTATAGTGTATTTTTAAAATTTTGATTTAAACCCTCATTTATTTTAAAAAATAATTACAAACTAACCCTAAACAAATCCTTTGCATATCTGAGGCGTATGCATATCCAATGACGTGGCATTGTTTGTTACTATTTTAATACGTACAGAGAGTATCGGATAACTCTCGGATACGTGGGGAGTATCCTAGGCATATCGGTATTCGATATAGATTTGTTAAGGGTTTTGAAGTATCTACGCTTCATAGGTTTTGGCTGATTGCAGAACCTCAGTGCAATGGTCTTGTGCAAAAGAGAAAAGACTTCAACTACTATGGCAAGGAGAGAAGATTGCAAACAAAGGTTTTAAAACAAAAGAAAATGAGATTAGATAGATGCAATCATGCTATGGGTTGGTTCGAATGGTGTGAAGATGTCGGCGAGAGCTTGTGATTTGCTGGGATGGTCTCGACTGCAATGAAGGCAGAAGAAGGTGCAATCGCGACTACAATGGGTTATCCGATTGCAACTGCTTGGGCTTGTGACTACAACTGCGACAAGAGAAAGGCTTCACAATGTGAAGAGATGCTGCTCATGTGGGTTGTGCTTCACAAAGATCAATGAGGTGTGATGCTATGGTCTGCGACTAGAGCTATGGGGTTGCGATTAGTGTTGGGTGCGATTGAGATGCTTCACAAGAAAGAGATGCAGTAGACAAAGAAGGAGAGGAACTTCATGGTAAAGATATGCACTAGAGAAGAGAAAAAGAGGTACGGAAGCCCTTAGGCTCTAAGGAAAAGGTGTTGTTGCTATAGAGGGAGAGATGAGAAGAGGTATGGCTTTGATACCATGTTACTTTGCAAACCGGTAATTCACATTGATATTGAAAGACCTATTACAAGCATATAAATAGAGGACTAACCCTAACATTAAGGAACTAACACTAGTAACCATAATATGACTAAAAGACTAAACTACTCTTACAGAACCAAAATATTACATCTCACATTAGAGGTATGGACACTTCATGCGCAAGATTTTGGATTGTTCATGAGTCCTCTTGGAATGCCAAATCTGCTAATGAGGAACCTAACTTGCAGGCCAAGAGGAAGCATTTACTCTGAGTTCTTTAGAGGACACTTTGACCCTCCTTGAGTAGGTTGTTGGGCTTCAACGCCCTACAGTTTTTTACCCTTTCTCTGTGTTGCAGTTATTCTTTATGTTCTTCGTGACTTATGTCTTTTGTTTTTTGGTGGGGGGTAGAATTGTATCTTACGTGTTTAGGGAAGGACTTCTCTTCCTCCGCTATTTCTGTAATGTTTCTTTTTAATAAAATTTGTGTTTCCTATCAAAAAATAATTAAATAAAAAATAAACTACTAAAGCTAGCTCCGTGACTCAAAATTGAGAAAACCCATTATTGCAAGAACTGATTAACAAAAGTGATTGTTTAGATTCAAGTCAAAAATAAGACTGAGAAAGACAGAAAAATCTTTTCATGTTAGACAACCACAACAATATAAGGAGCAAAAACTAAAATAAGCAGCCCAACAACAAACGACAACAATGACAATAATTTTCTATCCTCTATGTGCAAAAATGCAATTTAATATATCTCAGCAGTATGTGAAACTACAATAGGCACATGACAGAGGCAACAAAGATAGAACCTGAGTTATTATATTAGGAAGCATGAAGAGAGGAAACCGCAGCACTGCAAACAGAGAAAGTGATGTAAATGCCCTCGCAGGTGTCAGATCCCCTCCAAGCAAAGTGAACATCCCAAATGAAATCACAGTCACCACAACTGGTATGCTGTTTAGTATAAAGCCATTAAACTGCAAAACAAGGGAAAAAGGTCAGGAAAACAATGTTATGGGTAAAATGCAAAACAAGGGGAAAAGGTCAGGAAAGCAAAAACCAAACAATGTTATGGTCCCATGGTCGCCATGACGAAGATTGATATCCATAGAGATGGGTAAATGTAGACCACTATCAATAACTCATGATCAATATACATCACATAAAATTCATGTTCAGAATTCTGGAGTATAAAATGGATAGACCAGCATTGTAATGAATATAGCCTCAAATTCTCTTTATTTATCCTAACCACCAATCATTATTTTATTCTACCTTAAATTATGAGTGATCAACTTGTAATTGTTGGCAATATCACCAACTGTAGTCTACATAACAGAGACACTTTAATTTTTACAGTTTTTGCTATGTCGTAAGGAACAAGCATTTGATAGTATCCTGCTTTTAATTCTGCTTTCCGAATGTTGTTTCAGAAACAGAACCTCAAAATCTGATACAACACTTCATTAGTGTCCTTGTCTTTATTATAAAGATTCTAGTCATTGCATTCCACCTAATAAGAATTGAATTAAAATTAATTTTGCTGGTTCAGTGAAAAATAAGAACAGTGCCTTGGGAACCATTTTCAGAGATGATAGTGGTAGCCATTTATTATGCAAATTGTTTGGATTAATGACCATGTTAAAGTTCCAAAAGCTGAACCTATTGTGTTAATAAATGATCTTATCCTTTCTAGAAGAAGGGATTTAAGCCATATTGTGACAGAAACGGATGCTAATATAGAGATTGATGGTGTACTGCCCAATCCTCTACATAAGTACATATAGAACAGTGTCCACTTTGACTTACCCCTCATGGCTCTAAAATGCATCCTTTAAGCTATCATACTGAAACTGAAATGGCGATTCGCCAGGAATCGAAAAAGTAACTGTTTTCTCAAAACAGTCAAGTCTATCTTGAAAAGTCGACAACAAATTCATACCCAAAATAACACCAAACCCTCTATATCAAGTACGAATAAGGCAGCCAGTAAATCTAAATCCCCAATGCTGACCAGGTATGCTTTACATATCCGGTCAAGAGTCAATGACCCTTCCACAGGTGTCACAACAGAAAGCCCCACCTCTCAGGTTCTAAACCCAAAGTACTCAAATAAAGTAGAGATAAATGAATATGTAGATGTTATTGGTAGGTCTAATCTGCATTGGAGTTGACCTTTTCCCTCAGACCAAAAAATAAAACGATCCTAGGAATGTGGATCCATGAGTATGAATTTGATGCATCATACAATAAAGAAACCAGATCATAGAAACATAATTACCAATGTAGATTTCATTATCTTCCATGGGGAACTATATATTCGTAACATCTATATGTTATAATTTTAATAAAATTGGAGTGAAATTTTAGAAATTAATATTGTATTGAGAACTTTTGCCTTCTTGACATAAATTTTCTAAGAATATATATTCATTCCATACCGCTGCTAGTAGTGATGCTTTACGGAACCATGACAATTCATCGGTTCGAACACTCTGAACTTTAGATTGGAAGCTATTCTCCCATGCATAACACCTGAGACATTTTCAGGATAGAGAGTTAGAATGATCATTTTCAACAGCCTACTATTGTATATAAGTCTAAGAGAAACCATTCTTAAAATGAACCGTACTTCACAGTGTCCATGGCAGCCAAAATTTCATTCATGAGGCCAATTCTCTTGTCTGTACGTTGCAAACCCTCCTTAGAAAATTTCTGCATTCTGCTTATCACAAATGTCTGTCTCCACAAAATAAATAACAAAGATCAAGGACAGTCTAATTCAGGATATAATCAAAGTAAGATACAGGGACGTTGAATAACGCAAAGAACTATAAAATGAAATCTTAAAAACCATTGGGTGAAAACAAATAAATTTAAGATTAGATTCCATGACTGCATTACTGCAAACAGAATTACGAAATACTTCAATGAAGACTATAAAAAATAATACTAGATCGTAAAAGATCCTGGATATGCATTATGCTTGACATCCACCCAATTATGCTAAGGCCCACCACTGGATGTCCTGCCAGTGAGATTATCTACCTAAACTCAATAAAGCCCTACTCTAATTAGTTCAAGTCAGTTTAACAGATATTGTTTTTCCCCTTGAACTATTTACAACCATATTTTCTGTTAATCATGGAGACTTCGCTGTTAACCCAACTAAAATTAATAAAGCCTTATTTTACAAAATTAAGGGTCAGCTAGAAAATCTTGTTTTGCCAGTCTACCTTAGGTAGGGAAATCTATTCTATTAAGTAAAAGGCCACTATATATCCCCCACTCATATAAGCTCTGCTTTTTCCCTTCTCCCTGTCCTTACAGCACCTCAACGTGATTGTTCCTTCTTTGTCCAGCCATTGGTCCTCATTGCACAAGACCCAACCATCTCAGCCAGCTTCTATATTCTCTATTCTCCTATTAGAGCCGACTCTAGCCTCTCATACATACCTTCATTTCAAATTCTACACTTCCTTGTCTTCTCGGTCATCCATGATCAATCCCAACATACTAATTTCAATTATGCTGATTTAAAGAACATATAAAGCATGGATGGTCCAATAATTTTTTTATTATAAAATATTCCTTATAAATTTGGTGGGTATGTGCTAATTGTACATTTTTACCACATTCCAAAATCTCTCCATTTATGGAACTCTATATCCCACCCCTCATCGATGGTGAAGCCTGAATAACAAAATGGCTAAATTAGGTATTTCTGAGTCACAACCCTCACTATTCCCTTATCTATACTTCTAGTCTCACTTAAAATTACACCCCATATGCTTTTTCACCAATGATAAATGTTAAACAGCTTTTTTCTTAGTCCTACCAATCTTAAAACCTAAACATCTTGCCAAAATCATAAGCTAATACAGATCTATTTCTAATATCTAAAACTAAACTTATGCCATCGGCAGTTTTCCCGCAATAAAGGAAAAACAAAATGTCATCCACTTAAATTAGAATATAAGTGTACGATAAATAATGAACCAGAAAATGGAAGCCATGCATTTTGTTAAGTTTCCAACTTAAAAGCCTAAACTTGTAAGTAGAGGGCCCAAACAGGTATATGAAGACATATTTAACTCGATATTTAATCGATATGGGATGTGGTATATATTTTCAACACTCCCTCTCACGTGCAAGTCTAACAAGATTCAAATGGATCTGTCACGTGGACAATAAAGACGGGCTCACAAGCGAAACGGGCCCAGGAATGACATGCTCTGATACCATGTTAAGTTTCCAACTTAAAAGCCTAAACTTGTAAGTAGAGGGCCCAAACAGGTATATGAAGACATATTTAACTCGATATTTAATCGATATGGGATGTGGTATATATTTTCAACACATTTAATGTTGGAACACTATATCGACTAGAAAGTCTAGAAAGGTTAACAAATTAGAAAAACAAAAACAAAACCACATCTAAAATGATACTAATATACAGCATAATGCAGCTAATAAATATATATATATATATATATATATATATATAGCATAATGCATGCACATATATATATATATATACACACAAATATTTATTACATAGCATCATAAACAAAGTTGGAAAAACTTATACCTGTAAGGGGAACATGAGAACAAGCATTAAAGCCCCAAGAAGTGAAGCAACACCCAACTGCTGGTAAAGAAGAACCATTGCAACAACTATACGAACTGGAGCTGACCACAAAGTGTGTAGTGATTGGCATATTTGCTGTCAAAAGAAAATAATCATCAAATAAACCGAAGAACTCTTACCTTTAATTTAAGCAGAGTTAAGCGTTTTTCAATAGACTTATAAATATATCAAATCAAGAGATAAAATATATCACATTTCAAATTATAAAGGGAATCTATAAGTCCTCTACCCCCCCCCCCCTGCGTGCGCGCACACCCCCCGGGCACACGGGGGGATAATTGGATTCTAGCTGCTCACTGACTTTGTTATAAATTTGAACTTTAAACTTCAATGAATTGATTCCAATTTCAAAACGACGGAAGCTTGACCCAAGATGGAATATAAAGCTGTTTACATATATAGTTGAAGTTTCATGAACACGTAGCACATTAAACTAATGGAGCTCATATAAAGTAAAATATTTGTTTCTCTCGCCAAAAAAGAAGAAAAAAAAAAAAGTCACATTTGTCATATATCAAGCAATGATATTCTTGCATCAACGATTTTCTTACCTAAAGCTGCTTTCAATTGCTTATAGTTTTAACCAAAAATTCTATAAGAAAAGGAAAGTAATGGCACATGACAGCATGAACTATATTTGTTATGCAATTTCAGATATGGTGAAACTGAGGCATCAATACTTTCTGAACAATGAAAAGAATGGCATATACTTAAATTTACTTTTTGAAGCTTTTCAACACCTCATACTCCTATCATTTTAGCAGATTATATGATTAGCAAACTATCAAAGAATATTTGATGGAATAGCATTTCTTGCCTTATATTATAAGCTATGATACAATCTCACCCTGCTTAAAAATCACTTTTCATTTCAAAGAATGTCAAATCACTTTCTGTTATCCGCTAAACTCCAGTAACAAATATGTACATACATATAAATTTAATCACTTTTTGGAGACATATTGTTAATAAACATAAAATTAATCGCTTTTCAAATGAATATTTTTTTCACTCACAAAATCACTTTTCACACACATGTTTTTTCATGTATATTGCGCACTAATATTAATGATTGCGTGTAGATATGTATGTCGGCAACAAATTAAGTGTCTAGAATATGGCTGGCTATTTGGTTGGCCCAGACTGGTGGTTGAGTCAACTTTGTCATTAATTAATTAACACTAATAGGGTTGAATTAGTGCTGAAAAGTGATGAGCTTAACCCAGACCCAACTCACACATTCGCATCAGATTCGAGCCAACTCACAATCTATCATGCCCATAAAAACCCAGTCTGATATCATTTTATCTTGGGTGGGTTGTCAAGGTCAGGTAGAAGGCAATTCGTAATCCAGATGAATAAGTATCTATGTCATTTAAGAGCATCAGTTGTGAAATAAGTTTTTAATATATATTGATATCCTATCTAAAATATATATATACACATATATATGCATACATATCAATGTGTATACATATACATATATACACACATAACACAAACAGTAAGATGAGCATGCCTGGAGTGCTTCAGCGTCAGTTGTCATCAAGTTGGTTATTTTTCCAGATGCGAACTTTCTGCGACCCTCGTGAGTTAATCTTAAAGATTTGCGAAATACAGCAGCAATCTACAAAAAAAAAAATAATAATAATAATAATAATAAATTAAATAAATAAATAAAAACAAATTCACATAAAGGTAAGAAGAAACCTATGAGAAACTGTAATGCATTCATATACTTTAATAAGAGAGAAACTGTAATGCATTCATATACCTTAATAAGACTTTACAGGTCAACAAATAACTGTATCAGTTGACCAGACAGAACATAACAATACTCATTCAAAACATCTGAAAATAAGCCATGAAAACTACTCAACCAATCCAAACAAATTATAAAATCAACAAAAGCATACCTGATTTTCATCACTAACCCCAGGTCCCCAACCCACCCACTCAACCACCTCGAATTCAGGAGAAATCTGTACTCCCTATTTGAAGATTGAAGACCAACTTGCAGATATCTAGACAAAGGGAGTGTCAAGTAGAGTGTTCCATACTATCCTAGGCAAGCTGGGTATGCCGGATATCTTTGCACCAGCTTCAGAGAGAGTGTGGATTGAGTTATCTGCCTTTAGTTATCTTATGTTATGTGTCTATTAGTATCATTTTCACTTAAGACAGTGATATAAATAATAAACTAAAGGGAGAGAACCCTAATCTCTCCTCTTTCTTCCTCCTTTCTCTATTCTCTTTCTCTCTTCTTCTTCCCCTCTTTGCTGTCTTGATTCGTACACAGAAATCAAATTTGGTTACCTGAACCAACCTGGTAAAAAATTATCACTGGTTCTAGATATCATTAACCATAAGAACTGATTCATATCTTATGAAAATTTTAAGAAAAAAATAGAACTCAATTCCATTTGGCACATGTACATGAAGAAGAGATGATCAAAGAACTGCTGAGACAAATAATGGTCAAGGTCTTATCAAGAAATAGAAGGTGACTTCCGTAAATAATGATTTCTTCTATTTCCTTCTTCTTCTTCTTCTTTTTTTTATGGGATCAAGTAAAGACTTTACATCTGTAGATATTATTCATATGAAGCGCACGAAAAATGGCCTTTTACACACGAGTTACACAAAGAAACCAAAAAGGCCAATTACAACAATAAGGAATCATTAAAACTGCGAAAGAACACGAGGTTTCCTAACCCAAACAGACCTTTCCAAACAAAAATTTTGATAGCTATACTAAGATTTAAATTCAAAATAGACAATTCGACTCTGTCAAAAGTTATATTTTTATTTTCCTTCCAAAAGGTCCAAAAAATAGTATGAGGAATATTTCCTAAATCAATTAAGGGAAGGCATTAGCATTCTTACACCACCACCCTTTAAACAAGTGCAGAACTGTTTGAGCCAAGACCTAATATACCCAAAATTGGTAATTAAACAATTCCAGAAATTGGAATTGAGAAATTAATTGTGATAATTTGCATAAAAATCAGAAGGCAGCAGTAATAAAACATTGGACAATTAGACTAAGATTAATAGAGAACAATTCATAATATATTGATAATATATTTACAAGTTTTAGGAAGAATTATATAGAACTATATATTTATGTGTATATGATATCTGTTGGTCAATTTAGTTTCACAGAAAATATTGATATCAGAAACAGTGTAGAATACATCAGAGTGTCAATCAGATCAACTGTGACCATTTCTGTATGGTTGAAAATACCATTAAATGGATCCAACCAATTACAAACTCTCCTGTGCAAAAAATTAATGTGATCAGACAGCAGCGCAGGTCCATTTTGAGCTTATTTAATAATATACCTCTATGTTCCTGTTATGAGATGTATTATAGGGTTATGGGGGTATTCTTGTCTTTATATATTTCTTTCATTATATAATAAGAGTTAAGGGTATTAGGGTGCTTTAATCAGAACCCTAAGAGCATGTTTTATGGAGGATGAGATGTCTGCTCTTCATCATAATCAAACCTCGGAACTTGTACCGCTGCCTCCCAAAAAATCACTTGTCGGTTTTCGTTGGGTGTATACAATTAAGTACTTGCCTGATGGATCTATTAAGTGCCTCAAGGCTCGACCGTGGCTAAAAGCTACACCCAGACTTATGGTGTAATTTATGCTGAGACATTTTCCCCGGTCGCCAAAATTGCTTCTATTCGTATCTTGATTTCTCTTGCCTCTTGCTTTGGTTGGCCTCTTTTTCAATTGTATGTCAAAAATACCTTCTTACATGGGGATCTTTAGGAATAGGTTTATATGGAGCAACCACCTGGGTTTGTTGCGCAGGGGGAGTTTGGGAAAGTATGTAGACTTCGTAAGGCGATTTATGGCCTAAAGCAATCTCCAAGAGCATGGTTTGGCAAGTTCAGTGAGACTATTTTACAATTTGGGATGCGTCGTTGTCAGTTTGATCATTCTATGTTCTCTTTTACTTTTGAGCGAGGAAAGATTTTATTAGTTGTCTATGTGGATGATATCATTATTACTGGGGATGATCAATTAGGCATTAATAATTTGAAGGCCTTTCTACAGACTCAATTTCAAACCAAAGACTTGGGGAACTTACGTTACTTCTTGGGTATTGAGGTAGCCCGCTCAAAGGAAGGTATTAGTTTCTCACAGAGAAAGTATGTATTGGATATTCTTGAGGAGACTAGTTTGTTGGGGACAAAGCTTGTGGAAACACCTGTGGATCCAAATGTGAAGTTGCATACTGATTATGGGGAATTATTGCCAAATCCGGAGAGATATCGACGTTTAGTAGGTAAATTGAATTACCTTACTATCACTTGTCCAGATATTTCATTTGTTGTTAGTGTTCTCAATCAATTCATGACAGCACCACGTGTTCCGCATTAGGAGGCAGTGATCAGAGTAGTGCGGTACCTAAAGGGTAATCCTGGCCGTGGTCTTATATATAAATCTAGTGGTCATTTAATGATGGAAGGATTTACTGATTCTGACTAGGCTGGTTCACCATTTGATCGGAGGTCTACAACGGGATATTGCACTTTTTTGGGTGGTAATTTGATCACATGGAAAAGTAAGAAACAAAGTGTAGTTGCTAGATCCAATGCTGAAGCTGAATATCGAGCTATGACTCATACATCCTGTGAAATGTCATGGATTAAGCATCTCTGGGGAGAAATGGGATTTGAGATTCCTTTACCTATGAAGATGTATTGTGATAATCAGGCTGCTATTCATATCGCCTCAAATCCTGTATTTCATGAGAGAACTAAGCATATTGAGGTGGATTGTCATCTTGTTCGTGAGAAGGTAGAGAATAGCTTAATAGTGACTCCTTATGTTTCTATCCAAGATCAGCTTGCAGACTTGTTTACTAAACCTCTATCTAAGGCTCACTTGAACTTATTATGTTGCAAGTTGGGGTTATATGATATATACTCTCCAGATTGAGAGGGAGTGTTATGAGATGTGTTACGGGTTATGGGGGTATTCTTGTCTTTATATATTTCTTTCATTATATAATAAGAGTTAAGGGTATTAGGGTACTTTAATCAGAACCCTACGACCATGTTTTATGACAGTTCCATATATTTATCTACCTTAAGTGATAAAACATACGCTTAGAAGTTCGAACTATCCAACCAAGAGTGTTTCTCTCAGATTAAATAAGTTGAATTATCAAATGGTGAGCTTAACTTCACAGACCAAACTTCCTGCACAAGCCAAGTCCATGGCAATCCAGACAACCAAAAGCAAGGCAGAGTAAGACCCATAAGCCCCACGAATGAAAGATCCATTATTACAACACAACAAACTGCCACCCACCCCAGCACGTCTCTCACTCTTGGAGAAAAGCAAAGGACCTACACAGTGATTCAGTTATGTTTTTCGCTGTTTTAAAAAATAACAAGGAAAATAAACATGCCAGGTACTGCAAAAGGCAACCAGGCCCAAATCACATATATGTAAACAAGAACCAGGAGAAAGAGAGAGAGAGAGAGAGAGAGAGAGAGATAAAATTACCAAAGTTGATCTTAGCCGGAAACCAACACGCATGACATTCTGAAAATACTGAGCTTCACATAACACCCCAAATACCTGGACCAATTTAAACCCAATTAGAAATTCTGATTGCTTCTCGATTAGTAAATGATTTCCAAAGATCTAATGTATTACAAAATGCAGTCCAATCAGTATATGCCCATAGAAGGAACTATGCACAGTTTTACTTTATAAAAACACGCACAGACCACTAAATGATAAAGCATGAGTGAGCTATAAAATGAAAGGACCAAAATCACCAAAAAAAATTGATACTCTTTCCCTATTTGGGAAGAAATAATGAAAGATATATCAAGGAGAAAAAGGGGGAAATGAAAAAATAACAAAAATTGTGGAATAAAAATCACCATAGTAAAGAAGTACTACATTGACCTCGGACCACGTTCCCCAAGGAATTCCCAATCTTATTTTATTATCTTATGCACAAGAACCAGAAATCCCAGAAAGTTTCAATTTAAATCCTAAGCACATCCACAAAATAGCACTCACTTCCATAATTAAAAGAATCAAAGTTCCAGTTTCAAAATGTAAAAACAAGCCAACTTCAGTTTGGTGCCAACTATCAGACCAGAAACTTAGTTTGAGAATAAATGGTATAACTAAAAGATATATGTCGAAATATAGGATAACCAAAGGTGATAGAAACTGAATGCTCCCAATAACTTAAAGTGGAATTTTTGTTGGGATGATCTTGGTCTATCATTCAAAATATTCTACTTTAGTTCAACATTACTCATTAATATGGCCCTGGAATAGTGTATAATGGAAAGACAGAAATCAAATAGCTTCAGTGTTACTTGTTACCACACATGGCATGATATTTACAGCAAGCACTTATACCATCCAAGCTAGAAAGACACTGAACGCAACATAACAAAGCAGGGTACATGAAGCAATTTATGTTTTGGCATAGTTATAAATAAGCCAGAAAAGAAAAGAGAGGAAACGTATCATACCACTCCAACAAAAATTGAGAAGGCATAGATGTAACCAATCCAAGCTGGATCCCCTTGTTGCATAGACTGCAGGTGATTCATAATATAACATAAGTGAAATAGTGCAGGGAAAAACAAAAAAAAAAAATATATATATATATATATATAATATATGTTATTAAGAGAATTATATTTTGCATCCATTGCTAATTCATTAGACACTCATATTAAATTTTGACGTAGTTTCAAATATTGAATTTTTTTCATATTGTATTAGAATCAGTAACACAATGTAGAACCTAAGGAAAAAATGGAGCATCACAAGTAACTAACTTTTTTAATGTATTAGTTAGTAGGATTGTTCGGCCTTTTCAAAATAATTTATCCAAGGTTCGAAGAGAGAAGATAGGGTTCAACCAAAATTAAAGGATCCATATGATTTTTTAGAGAATGTATCACAATCACAAAAATAAAAATAGTTAATGTAGCAATGCAGAACAAGCTCGACTTATAAATAAGTCACAGAATGACATGTCTAAAATTGATAAGAATTAAATCCAATACCATTTACTAATGAGAAGAAATTTCCCAAATGCAAATCAGAAAAAGAGGCCTTTTAGAATCCAACCTTAAATAGAAAACAACAACAACAACAACAAAAATCATTAAATTTCTAGTGAGGCATTGGTGGGAAAGCAAGTAAGCAACTAACCTGTAGGAGTTGGTTCAATATAAGTGGCCCCACAAACTGGGAAGCATCATTGCCAATCTGCAGGTTGGTTAGAAGAACAAGTATGTTAAGAAATTGTTACGCAAAACTAAGAAACGGTAATTTAACTATGCAAATGCCAATGCCAGTTTAAATCTTCAAAGGCAGCAAAACCTCATGTCCTTTGCAAGAAAAAGGTAAGTTAGGTAACGTTCTATCATTTCTTGAAATCCACAAGCATAAAAAGGAACATTTGATTAACAAACAGTCCTCAAGGTAAAAGTAAATTTCCAAAGACAATGTTTTTTTCAAGCTAGTTTAAGGTCAGGCCATATATACCACACAAAAATTTCAATTAGTAATCTTATATGAACATGAGGTTAACACCTTCAGGCACAGCCATAAAGGGTAAACTAGGGAAAAGATTCTACGTGTGAGGCTGATGCCCCTTGAGAGCTGGAAATCTGTCTGGGATTTTATGTTGCATTCATAAACCATTTTTAGGCTCATGCATTCAAAGTGTGAGACACACCAACTGCACACATCACACCATAAGGATTGCCAAATCCCTATGGTTTATGCCTCATATATTAACCACAAATTAGGGTATCTATTATGATATTAATTTATAATATAAGTTTTCTATTTAACAAATTGTTGCTATTTCTGTTGTTGTTTGATTCATAGGGCATGATCCTAATTATTTAATTTTCATAATGCCATTTTCTTAGTTTAGATGAGTTCATTTTAGACTTTAGAGGCTTCATACCACATTAAATATTTCCCAATTGAAATTTGATGGACATTTAGAGCAGATAGTCTATAGATGCAGTCTTCACTTTTTCTTGGATTTCTTCAGTCATCTATTTAAATTGAACTTTTCAAAACCCGAAAAAAAAAAAAAAAAAAAAAAAAAAAAAAAAAAAAAGAAAACAATAATAAGTAAATAAACAAATAATAATGATAATAGAAGATCATCTTGCATAAGACATAAAATTTAATTACACTCGCGACATTTCTTGGCTCAAAATATTGCTTCTTGCTTGGAAGTAAAATCATTTTCATATTGATCAATTTAGTGTAGTCTTTTTAAATAAAAAATAAAATCATAAAAGAGATGCCTTTTATACCTATTTAATTTTTTTATAAGCTATTTTCTCTAGAAAATGAAGTAGCATTTGGCTTAAGCCTTGAAAATAATAGGGACCTAAAAGCTTTCCTCCTTCCCAGCAACAACATATGAAGTATATCAACCTATAAGGATTCAACATCCAAACAAAATAAAGTTTCAAGCAACTTGCCATGAAATCACATGCATGTAAATATTTTGCTTTAACTCATTGAGATCAACAATTCTAAACCGAAACAACACCCAAACAAAACATTAGCAAAATGAATGTATTACCTTCCAGAAGCCCCCCCACCAAAACCTACAAAAAGCAAACGAAAGAAATGAGTAAGCTGCACCATTCACGCACACATAATGACAGAGGATGCATGTCTACATAGAAAAGAATGTTAGACAAGATTTTCTATTAGCTGTAGCTAAACAAAGGAGAAGGGTCTTCCTCCCTACAGCATGTTTCTACTTCTTCTTTTTCTTTTCTTGTTCTCCTTTATATTCCACAGTATTAATTTTATCATTATATCTAGAGTCATCCGCGCATCACAGGCTGACCTATCATAGACATCACACTCACTTTAGCATGGTTTACCTTAATTAAAAAGCACAATATCAGAGCCGGTCAAATTTGGAGGAACCCACACATGATAACCTTCTTCATCAAATAAAGTGAGTTTTGATGCTAATGGCCACAGCCATCACAGCAGAAACACGAGACTTTTTCTCAGATATATATTTCCACCTCTACAATTCCATTTTTCAGTCAAACCACTTATCCTTGCACTTTCATGTATTCATTCACTGCTTGGATTCATAGTGCACCTCCACGAAAAAAAAAAAAAATCCTAATTTTCTGAACAGTAAGTTCAAAAGGCCACTTGAATATCATCACATCAGAATTGAAAAGAGAATCAGGCCCCATCATCAAAAAGATCCCATTAAATTTCTTCCAGTTATCACGTCAACCGCAAGCATTGAACCCCAGACCTAACCCACCTCTTCATTTGACTTTCCCACCACACTAGGATGGCTTTCACATATCATTTGTTTTTTTTTTTTCCTTGTTTTTTTTCTTAGATTTTAAATAAATAAAATAAAATAAAAACAGATTAAGTATTATCCTAGGAGAAATAAAAGGACAAAAAATCCAGTATAAATCATGAAGCTTACACAAACAAAAAAGGTACAATAAACCACAAGAGCCCACAACTCTCCCTCAAGCGGGGGTAAAAATGTTCCATGAAGACTTCCAAAGTGGTAGCCCCTCTTTTAGCATATCGACTTTTTGCCCCACTTTTGGCAGCTCTTAGTTGGCAGATAAACTTTTCAAAGGACCATATTTAATAGATGAATTTAGCCACATGATTAGCATGCTCATTCTAAATCCCAATATTTTTCAAAAGATTGTTGATAAGTGAAAAAAATTCTGAAAATATTTGGATTGAAATTTTTACACAATCTGATAAATTAGATTGAAATTATCATTAAATGATTTCCCATATCACATAACTATTGTTGGAGATTGTAAGTGTAAATAATTTCAGAAGCTTTTAGACCAACCAATAATTTGATTGATTGCATGCTAAAATCATTAATTAAGAAAAATTTTCATGTAAGTGATCCACTGAAGAAGACACGTCATTCAGTGGTCCGAACTCAATTTTAATGTTTAACAAGCAAGATTTGAGATGTTAATTTAGAAGAGCCATCAGATGAGTCATGGGAGGATTGATAAGGCACCAATCCCTCCAGCAAATCATACAAACCATTCATGTCTCCCATCTCAACTTATAAAAATTACAAATAAAAAACAAAAATGATGTCTAATAGGCCCCATTTAATAGATCCAACATACTAAATTGCTACAAAGTCGAATAAATAAATAAATATATATATATATATAATATATTATATATATATATATATATATATATATATATATTATATATATACCAGATTCCAAAGCACAAGCATTGCATGTGCAAAAAAATAATAATACTAATACTGACAAAAGTTTAAATTTGTTCATTATAAAAATATTAAAATAAAAAATAAACATTTTGAATTCAAATTGAAGACAAAATCTGATATTAAGTAGTTAAAGTAGAGAGGGAGTGGGAGGGTAGTTTTGATAGAGGGAAACCACCTTCATTATCTTAAATAACCACTTTAGCCCTCTTTTTTTCTTTTCATCTTAAAACTGATGAGGGACTTTACGTACTTTACCTTGTTCATACAAATAAAAGCACAACCCCTTTCTATACTAGTATAGAAATATATAGTTATATAAATAATAAATGATCCTTGGTTTAGTCGATATTCATGTGGAATGATGTTTTGGGATACATCCAGGCTTCCAGTCAATCAACCATATGAGAAGTGATATCGTGTGTCATTGTAATAATGATCTAAAAAGATCCAAAAAAAAAAATTGATTGTTTAAGTAATACTTTTTATAAAATATTTCTTGCATAATATTTCAAATTTCACTTTGAAATTTTCAACAATATTATCAGTTTTAAAAAATTTTATGTAATATTTCATGCTTATCTTGGTAATAGAGTTTTTAAAACTTGAATGTCATTAAATTAAATTAATGTAATTATTTTGGTCCTTAAAAAAAATCTACAAATGCCTGATCATTAGTCTCAGTCAAGTATAATCGGATAAAAATTATTGACTTAGCAAAAAAAAAAAAAATCAGAATTATAGAAAACATAGTGAATGTATCTCTATCCATACCTTCCCCCAAGGCTGCTATTTAATGCCCTTAAAAGCCATGGTCTTGGCTTTCGAGATTCCTCAGCCCAACATCTCTGGAAACTAAAAGGCAAACAAAATATATTATAGAACTTTGATGTAAAAAATAATAATTCATGTGGAAAAAACATAAAGACAACATGCACAGTACTTGCTGTTCAGAGTTTCAGTCCGATCCCATGTATCTAATTTCCAGACATCCTTCTCCGTGATAGGTCTCTTATAGCCTTGCTGCATGAGAGGACTCATCCACGAAAAAAATATCTCTACCAAAGCAACAAGAACCCAAAATATCATTTGAAGCAAAGCATAAAAAGACACATGCAGACTATACTCAAGAAGACTTTGAAAGGTCTTCGCACCTGTAATATTTGATATATAAATTTTACATTATAATTCAGTTCTAAGTTATCATGAGTTATGATGAGAATGTTAGTGCTGTCATTACTCTATTAGGCTATGAGATAGTTATTTGTTTGGGGTGTGACAGCACTATTCTATGATTTGTGTGCAACAGACAGAAAAGTTAGCAAAAAGAATCCTTACCTCCATTTAATCAATTATGTATGTGTACTGACTACTGATGTTAACTAAAAATATAAAATAAAAGAATAAAGAAAAGGTAGTTATAAAATTCCAATAGGCATAGGCATTTGGCACAGTGATTCTTTTACAGACCAAACAAGGGTGACATCACCTTACAAAGGCACAACATGGGCTGGATTGTCATTAGTTGATCACCCATTTTATAGCTGATTATTATTCATATTTTCCTCAATTTAAAAATTATGATTTACACCTCACTCAGAAAATGAAGCCATTTGATAATCTTGGAATAATAAGCATCGAGAACATATAAATGAATAATTACGTACTGGAAAATATGTTGACATGCCTTTCAGGACAAATCTGCTCTCCTCCAGGAAGTTCTTCATATTCGGTGTTGTCCATGGATTCAGTGTGCATTGGAGTGTAACCCGGGTAAGGATCCAAATCAGGTACATACAGAAGCAAGAGTACTCCAAATAAAACCTACATCAGATCAAGTATCGTTTAGCAGCATTGAATTGGAATGCTTTCAGCTGGCTTGAATATAAATCCCAAGGTTTAAATCTCATCATTCTAGTGTTCTTGGTTATTGTGTCCAGGCCCCCGTACTCATGCAGTACTTGGCCATCTCTGAATGCTAACAGTAGCATTAATACAATTTTTGCAGTGCCGCTAACCAATCTTGGCCATCTTGATCACAGTGTAGACATTGATTAGAAATTTAGATCACAACTTAAAATATTAGTAGTAAGCCCAATTTCAAAACAAAATAATTTTGTAAGGTTTAGATGGCCAACAGGCTGCTCCAGACTTGCATCTATTAACAGGCCTGAATGCCTTCCAGGACAGGACTGGGCTTGACAACCTTCAGCTCAACCAAAGTTTACAAAATTGGTTATTATAATAACAAGCACATGTTAGTTTATAAATTTTTATGCAGATTTACTTTCCTTTTATGAAGACCGAGCCTGGCAGGCATCTGGCCCACAAAATACCTTTCTGTGGTGGTCTAGGACCTGTTTAACAGCCTCAAGCTAGGCCTGGCTGGTGGCTCAGTAGCACAACAATTCTATCAGGGAACCATTATTGACAAACCTTGAGCAGCCAATTTCCAGGCTAAGTTCCAAGTTTAACAGGTTGTGACATAATACTCTACAATCCAATGAGAGAAATGCAAGACACATAATAGCCTAACCAATAACCTTAAAGTACAAAAAGAAATACAAGAGCAACTTACCTGGACAATGACCTCACTGAAGTACAAATACAGTACAGATCTGCACAGACATAATACAATCATGAGTTCGTAAAGCCCCAATGACATTTATAAACAATTATTCAAAATTTCGACTCCAGACCTCAGTTCCTCCAATTCTGCATATATCTATACAGGTTCATACAATATAAGAAGATCTTGACATTCTTAAGTTAGTAATCTGGCAACAATAGTTTCATAATGGCACTGGTTGATGGGTCAACGAAGTTATTTTGGTGCTCCACACTCTTGTTAGGAAAACCATGACATAAGGAGAAACAAAGAAGGAGAAAGAGAGTAGAAACAATACAGACGATCAATTTCCATAATAACATCATACAAGATCCAACCTGGGAAAGTTCAACTCATCCATCTGAATTCTGAAACAACATATCTCTGCTTAAATGATCCTATAGTATTTAGTTTTTGATTGCCTGAACTTTTTCATATTCTATACAACTTGTAATTGAATATTAAAAAAAATTATAACATTGCAAACACAATGAGTTTTAGAACATATGGAAGCAACTAAACTCCTGTTTATGAATATAGCAAGATGATAACCACTAGGGATTACAACAATAAATACACAAGTGATCTTCAGCAACATTTTTTGATGAAGTAAGTGATCTTAAGCGACATTGAAAACAAAAAACCACATATGGTGGTCTTGTTGCCATTCTAATGAGCGCAATTTCTCTTTTGTTCATTTTATAGACTCCCTAAAGATTTTGGTTTGGCTCTTTTTTTAGAGTTCTTGTATATTCCTTATGTACTTGGGCTATGCCTCTGTCCTTCTCTTTTAGTACAATCATCTGCTTCATCAAAAAACAAAAGCAAAAAACCAAATTACCATAAAAAATTTCGCTTCCGTCTTCTCAGCGATTAGACAAAAGTATCTGTCTCCACTACAAAAGGTATCATGGCCAAACCTACCTCGCAGTGGTAGGGTGGTCCCACACGAGGCACCTTTAAAGGGGTGGATTGTAGTGACCAAGATCCAAGAGACGGGAGCGAAGACTCTTGAGGCTAAGATGGATGAGGTGAGGTAAGGTGAGGTGAGGTGAGGTGCTAGGTCCACATAATTAGTCCCACATCACATGTTTAGAAAGGGTCACTGGGCTACATATATATGGGTGTATATCCTTAACTTGCAACGATGCGTTTTAAAGCAGGAGGGGTAATCCAAAGTAGACAATATCATTGCTATTAAAGGGCGGGGTATTAAATCAAAGGTGGTAAAGGGGTGGGGTGTTACATTGATTAAGGTGGTAGATAACATGGTTTAGAAATATGGAGCTAATGGCTTGTTTTCGGTGAATTATTATTTTGTCAAAAAGAGAGGGAGTTAAATATTGGTCTCTAAGGTTTGGATGTTGATGGACCATCAGAAGTGGCCTTCTTTACTTGGACCATGATTGAAATAAATGCTTGAATCTTGATGATCTTACATGGAGGAATTTTGTCTTGCCAAACCAGTGTATCTTGTGTAAAGAAGTGACCAAGTCAGTGAATCATCTTCTCCATTGTAAAGTGGCTTGTGAGTTGTAATTGATGTTTTTGGCCTGCATTGGGTTCTACCTCTTCCATACAGTTGAAGGTTAGTGGTCTACGAGTGGAAATAGCTTTCCCTTGTTGATTCAGAAGACGGTGCTGCATGCTGTGTTTTGGACACTATGGAAGCAAAAGAACAGAAGAATTTTGATGGGTATGATCTTTATGTAAGTGAGAAAAAGGAAAAAAAAAAAATCACTTAGATCAACAAGTAAAACTTTTTGCATCAAAACACCGAGATGTTTTCAGAAACTAGGTGCCTTTTCACAGCTCTAGATTTGTTGAAGTTGTAATTTGTTTTCTTTACTTTACATGTTTTATTTATATAATTCACGTGTACAGTATTTTTTTTTCCCTTTTCGGTTTTTATTTTTAAAGTTATTACTTGATCGGAAAAAGAAATTCCCTCAAACATAAATACACATATTTTTCATATCAGCACTTCCATAGAAAGGACAAATGCAGGAATTTAGCATGTAACAAAAGTAAAAGGTCCTGAGTTTGAGACCATGCCTCAAGAACTGGAGGTCCTTAGGTCGGCTCTTGCTAACTCCTTGCAGCCACACAAACAATGGTTCTCATGGGCCTTGATCATGCCTGGTCCATGTAGGTTATGGGATCTTACATGGATTTGGGGTTTGCCCGAAGGGTTTTCCTCGTCATTATTTTATTTTATTTTTAAAAAAAAGGTAAAAGGTAAAAGAAATCACATTTAATATAGAACACTCATTATATAAGCATATTGTTATGTGCATTACAAAACAATAAAATAAAAAGATAAGAATGAGACTTATGCTCTGAGAACGAAGAAGGGGGCCGCGAAAAAAGTACCAACTTAAGGCACTAGAGAAAAACTAACCTATCATAAAAATCCTTTGCTGAAAGAATGAGATTGAGCATCACAGCATCCCCTACCAAAGTGTAAATGACTCCAAATCTGACATACCACCGAAACTCACGGATATAGACTTTAGTTTCTACGCCAATCATGACCAGCATGGAGCACCAAGCAAGGGCTTCAATGACCAGGGAAACCATCTGCAACAAGAAAGATGAAAAATGAACCATCTTGCATATAAAAAGACATTATTTTATCACCCTCCTCCTATCTTATTATATTTCTAACTTCCATATTAAAGAAGTCTTGCCTTCATGCGAACACATCGTATTTAACTTTTTAGCCATGTGTATGTTGTTCAAAGTTCATATCAAAACTAAGAACACATCCAAGATGTGTCTGTGACATGTTTAGGTGTGTGGGAGAAGGATCGTATCTGACACATTGTTGGGCATGAACATGGCTCCTCTTTAGAAGTGTCCATGCAATACAGGTAAACCAGAAGTATCCATGCTACATAGGTAAACCAGGCTTATCCATACCTCACATGCGCTGATTATTGAGTGGTTTTGAAGTAATCACATTTTCAAGGTATAAAAACCCAAAAAAAAAAAAAAAAATTCCGTATCAATTGGTCTAAGAAATTTAAACACCCTTCAATGTTTTGGAAAATTAACAACTTCAAATTTGAAATTTCCTTATAGAATAATTCAATTATGAATTCGAATTCATGATGTAGGATTGGACTAGAACAATAGATTGTTGTCTTTAGGATTTAGGGCCTGAGTTCAAGGCTTTGTTTTCTTTTCTTCCTCTAGTTAGTAGGTGATGACTAAGTAAGCATTCTATTGGAAATTCCCAAAGATATTTTGTTAGAAGAATTTTGGTTTTCATTCATTTGTCTTACATGTAAAATGTGACCTTTTACACCACCTACTACTTAAGGCAACACAACCATCATTTTGAAATGATTAATGAATAAAGGATATTTCCTTTCCTTGCAAAGAAAGTTTCTTTACAACTTGAAGAGAGAATGCTTTCCAAGCTTGATGATGGTGTGACTCCATCAAGGCCTTACACTTGAATGGTGAAACTCTAAGCAAGGTTGAGATGACCATAATGACACTACAAGATGAGCTACAGTTCCTCTCCCTTCTTTTCCCACTCCCCACTCCCATCATCTTTATTTATGTTCTTTTCCATCTATTGGAGAGACCTCCATTAAAGCTCTCTTTGGAGCTTTCCTTCTCTGTGCCCCAATTCCCCAAATCCCTTGTCTTTTTTATTACTTCACCAACCCCCCCTCTCCCCTACTGTCTTTCCTCATTAATGAAGAAACACCAGGACAAAAATGTATGTGATGACATTTTTCAAACTTAGTACACAATGCATTTCTGCAAAGTTACTCCAACGAGCAAAATACAGCATGATGTGACCTAATTCCACATGCAACTTCGCCTGATTACCCACCTTTTGCACAAAGCTGACCAAACGAGCGAAAATTAAAGGCATTTTAATAAGTTATTGAGCAAAGGCATTACTTGAGAAGATCAAGTCCTTGTGAATAGTGCACTGAAACTCGCTCCCAGGAAAGATGAGTAATAGTGTGAGTTCATGAACGGTTTCTCAATTTATTAGATCATCATTAGACATCTGATCTCCAAGGCTCAACAATAAACCAGACTTGATGGTGAGAACAATGATATTAATCAAACATCAACTCCAGGTGCAATTTCCCCAAAGATGAATGGAACATGGACCTCAAAACCAAGGATGGTTATATATGTACATGCTCCCTTTTTTGCTTGCCCAAAAATAGGAGAACACACACACCCACACATGCACCCATGCGGAGTCGAAACCAAGACCCAAGGGCCATTGGCATATACATACGCAAACATGCAAATTGGATAAACTGTTGAGCCAGAAAACATATCTATTCAGATTACAAATTTACAATGCAGGCACCTAGGCCTTCTATGAGATAATTTGTTAATATAATCATATTATAATTTATGGTTTGTCAAGTGGAGATCACGTGGAATACTCGAGACTACTTATAAAAATTATTCAGGCTGAAAAGATAGAATGAACTTGAAAAAGTGCACTTATGAACCCAATTAGAGAGAAAAAAAAAAAAAAAAAAAAAAAAAAAAAAAAAAAAAAAAAAAAAAAAAAAAAAAAAAAAAAAAAAAACGGGTGCACTTATGAACCCTGATGTTGAATTCTAAGGTTCCATGCGTGTACTTCCCAAGTAAAAGCAGATCTAGACAAAATTAAAGCCAGTATTGACTAGGATTCACCTTTACAGAATATTGTGAACTACCGATAACAGAATGCAAAGTATTTGAATTTATACTTGAATTTCACAATCTTTATGAACACCAAAGTGAACACTGATAATAGACTGCAAAATATTCGAGAGGTTTATATGGAGCAAGGACGCAAGGTAGCAACAACAACTTATGAAGACATAAAGTCCAAAATGGTAAAAGCTTCCAACTACTCTTGGACAACTTCGTAAAAACATTGTAGGTGGCTTGTCATGCATCACATGAGAATATAGGAGCTGTACTTAGCCAATGACACCCAATGGCCAATTTTAAAGAGAAACTTAATCATGCAAAGTAAATGTGATAAATTACATATCCTTCTATTTGCAAAACAATACATCCTTGCCGACTGTTCTCACAAGGTCTATAAAGCAGTGCTCAGATATGATAAACTTTGCTATTATGTTCAGGGATTTAAGTATGCGTGTTTCTCCAAAACAGAGGTAGGCAAGTTTTAGTGGATTAGCTGATATGGACCGTGCAAGAAAACATCCAGCACCGGAACTCTTCCCTATTTGTTTGCAACTGCTTGCCGACTTGCTGAATATCCATTGTTTGAAAATAGAAATTCGGTGATACTAAAAACTTAGGCTTCATATTCTTCAGGTCACAATTGGATTCTAGAGTCAAAAGACAAACATTATGTGGACTACTCGTATCATTTTTTAATGACTCAAAGGAAAGAAATTTTAATGAGACTTAAAGAGAATAAAATATTCTACGATCAATTCACATGCATATGCTTGTTCTTGTCAGTTTTACAAAAGAGATCTCTGCATCTTACTGCCAATTTTAAATGATTTATTTTCTTATAAAAATTAAATATAAAAAATATATAATAGAAAATAGAAATGTGGACATTCTAAATTAGAAGGTATATTCAACAATGAATATGAGTATCATAGAAACAATCCCATATCTGAACCTCTGGGGAAATCTACAAAACTGTAAAGTGTAAACAAAACAATTCCAAGAGTTCAAGCAAGATAATCAAAATGATAACACATTTGATAGCACCTTAGAACAACAGGCATGTTCATAATATTGGAGAGAAGAGTACATAGAACTTTCAGTGCTAAACCCAACAAACAAAAAAAAAAAAAAAAAAAAAAAAGAGGTGTAAAATAAATTGATTTATTGATTGATAGAGAGAGAGAGAGAGAGCACATAAAATTTGGTTTTTCTCTGAAGAAATGGAAGGATGTTTATATTGCCTTTCCATATACATGCAACTCACCTCCACTGATGTAGTGAACCTCTTATTCATCGGATTTGAATCACAGATTTATATTTTAAATGCAAGCCAAACTAGAGAAGCAAGTTCAATCACAATAACATGAATAAACAAAATAAATTTACAAATCATTAAATGATGACTATAGAAAACGCACCTCAAATGGAGCGAGACCAGTTGGTCCATCCAGATTCAAGACTGAAATACCCATGACCAATCTGAACAAGGGCTCAGCAGTGCTATAACCAGCCAAAAACCCCAGTAGATAGTTAAAGATATTTGACCTCAAACAGAACCTCTGGACTTTAAAATCCTTCTTAATCCGCCATACACGATATAAGCAGAGACCCAGAAGAACCAGATGAGATACAGCGACCACTAGAGAATCAATTGCACAAGGGGTGTAAACACCAAAGGCATTCTCCACTAGCTTGCCCCACAACCCATTCTCCCCCGGCCGACAATACCAAACCAATGGCTTGAAAGCCATTTTCAATCACTTCTCCACCAGTATTCTTTACTAGAAACACATAAGACACTGTAATTTTTCTTCTTTTCCAACTAAGATAAGTCTACCACCCAAGATATTCCTGCAATAAAATTTAAGCGCATTCAACCTTAGAATAGATAAATAAACAAATAAATATACATACGTATATATACGAAGCAGAGCATTTGGGGTAAGGGAAGGAACCAACAAAAAATAAAAATAAAAACACAAACACACAACAACAACAACAACACACCCAACAATTTTTTCCTTTGCCACAATCCCCAAGGAATAATCTGTCCTGAGAGTCATGAACTCAGTTCAAAGAATATAGAAAACTAAAGCTGAATAATATATATATGTGTGTGTCACACAAAAACATAGAGCTGAACTGTGGTTAATACGGCTAGTTGGCTAGTTTGAGGTGAAATTTTTCATTTTTCTTGAAACGAAAACAAACATACAAAATCCAAAACTCCACTTGCATTGACTTTCCTCGGTTTTATCAGCAACCAAACAGGAGGGATAGAAAAACAGAAAAATATTGGGAAAAAATTGTTATTTAATCAAACATCTACTAATGTACATCTATCAAAGCAAGGAATTCAATTCGCGGAAAAACTAAAAAACCAAAGCTGAAGTATATACGCACATAAATACAATAATCACACATACATACAGGAAACAAAGTTTCAGAAGAAAAGCTCCACGGTTTGCAGAATCTATGATTTTCTCGGAAAAGCGGAGACGATTTTCTCGGATCAGAAAACCAAGCAAAAACCAAAGGAAAAAAAAAAAACAGAAAACAGAAAGCCAAAAAAACAAAACGGAGAAGGGAAAAGAGCTTAAATGTCTGACTATAAAAAGTTCGAAGACCCAAAAAAATTTGCCTGCAACAAAAGTTTTTTTTTTTTTCCAGTGAGAGAAAGATGGAACTTTTTAGAGAGACAGAGTCTCTCACCTTTATGCTTGTTATCGAGACGAGATGGGTCTCTCTCTCTGAGGATCAAAAAAAAAGTTATGATTCTCTCTCTCTCTATATGTTTGGGAGAACAACGTCAACGTTGTTTACCGGACAAAATGAGATTTGCAGGGGAGGAGGCGCCAGTACGTCACCGCTGACGACGTATTTTTTAAATGTGAAAACCAAAAAAGAAAATCAACTTTGTCAAAATATTAAAAAAAACAAATACAAATACAAAAAACAAAATATAAATATGGAGAATTACAGATAAGGACAGGTGAAAGTTTATTCTTAGGTGTCTGGGAGTACATTAAGCAGTAGAAGACGGGGTCCGGTAGTTTAAGGGTAGAATTGTCTTTTGGAGAGTGGAGTTCTGATCGTGGGAATGAGGTGCCCAAATCACATTGACTCATGGGGGTAAGACTTCACAGTCTGCTACGCTCACTCCTGAGCTCACTTTTTCAAAAAAAAATATATTTTTTTACATTTAATTCATTTAAGTAGTTAATTTTTAGGTCAACACATAGTTGGTTTTACCATATGGGTTTAAATCACTCCCGTTGTATCAAAAGAACTAAATAAAAACAATCAATGCTTTATGCATATGGATTACGTAGTATCATTTATTTATGTATGAGTTCAAATTTTTAATGCATAATATTCGTGCAAAATACTCAATATATATATTATGCTACGTTGAGATTGAGCTCACATTTTTAACAAAAAATATTTTTTTACATTTAATTGATTTAAGTAGTTAATTTTTAGGTCAACGTATAGTTGATTTTAATACTCGGATTTAAATCTCTCCCATTGTATCAAAAAAATAAATAAACATAATCAATGCTTTATGCATATGGGTTACGTAGTATCATTTATTTATGCATGAGTTCAAATTTTTAATGCATAATATTCGTGCAAAATACTCAACATATACAGTATGCTACGTTGAGACTGATCTCACTTCTGAGCTCACTTTTTTTAAAAAAAATATTTTTTTACATTTAATTGATTTAAGTAGTTAATTTTTAGGTCAACATATAGTTGATTTTAATACTCGGATTTAAATCTCTCCCATTGTATCAAAAAAATAAATAAAAATAATCAATGCTTTATGCATATGGGTTACACAATATCATTCATCTATGCATGAGTTCAAATCCTTAATGCATAGTATTCGTGCAAAATACTCAACACAAACAAGTTGAAATTTTTTCCTTCATTTAAATATTTGATTATATTTGTTCAGTCGAGTTCACCCTATATTATATGAATTCAATCGAAATTATGATGAAAATGGATATACACTTAACAATTAAAGTTCATAATACTATCAAGATCTATGTATTGTGAAGTACAGTGAATTTGATCTTCTACTCTTTTTTAGAGTTAACAATCAATCAAATTTATCTTCAAGGACATCTAATATAAATGGCCAACAGCATTATCATTAAAAAGGGATGTTTTGAATTCAAGTTTCCACTCTCTCGTAGAACCAATAATCAATTAATTTTATTTGGAATGTTAGCCGAGAAATAATAGCCAAAACCTTATTCATATTCAAAAGAATATGTGAACTAATGACTTGAAAATCTCTATTTATTTATTTATTATTATTATTTGCCAAGAGGGTCTTCAAAAAAAAAAAAAAAAACATTTTAGTAAACCATGTTATAATTTTTTTACTTGTAATTAATTTACATATAATTTAATGATAAAAATTTCCAACATGATATATTTGCAAAGTCCTCCTTTTTTTTTTTTTTTTAAATAAAGGTGGAACAATTCTACAGCAGAATCCTTTGAACCTACCTATAGAGCCTAAACCTTTAGGGGAGACTAGCGCAACAACCTACCACTATAACCCCCTACTTAAATCTTAGGTTGTCCTAACAAGAAATCGAATTCAAAACCATGCGTTTACCTATACAATCACAAGTTTATCCTTACCAATTAGATTGCCTAAGAATGGGTCTATGTAGCCGAAGGTGGTATGCAGCCTTTAAATTCCTATGATATTTATTCGAATAAAAGAAGAAGCTCTTTAATAATGCTATGGAGGAAGCTCTCATTATAACTTTTCTTTATGGTGAATCATTTTACTATTATTTTGGTGATAACTTTTCTCTCAAGCATACATTTAATATTAATACTTTAAGTCTTTGTTTTTTTTATTTCAAACTTATTGGAGAATAAAGAGGTACGCATACATTTAGTATTAATACTTTAAGTCTTTGGTTTTTTTATTTCAACTTATTGGAGAATAAAGAGGTACGCGACGAGGTGGACGACCCCATCAAGGCCTACACTGTGAAGATGTTGGTTGGTGAACTCCTCGAGATACGTATAAGAATATATCAAATCGGACGGTTGCAAAAAGTTTGGTGTAGACTTTTATTATGGGGGCACTCCTTTTGTAGCAGAGTCCCTAATCATTATTAAACGTTCCAAAAGGATATATGCTTGTGGCATTCTATGCTGTAGGAATTGGAAAAGGCTCTGTCGACTGTTGAGTGCGTCAAACACAAACTCGCCTCGTAAGTCGTATGCTGCAGCCGGCGTCAAGATACGGGAGAAACTTAATATTAATTCTATTATTTTTTATTTTTGATTGTTTCAAAATTATCATCTTAAGTGGATGATTTTATTTTAAACTTTTTTTAAAAATATTTATATTCATCGTATTAATTACATAATATATAAAAAATAAAGTCAATTAATGATTGTTCTGCACTTTATAGTAAAATTAGAATGTTAAAATATAAAGATGCATGTGAAAGCATTTAAAAAAGATTCCTCAAAAAAGAGTTTTTTGGTTTTTTTTCAAATAAGACAATTAATTTGAAATAGATAAAGTAAATCACAAAGATTGTCCGAACATATTTAATGTGAGTTATCGTTCCCTCGTTAGTCATAAATGAAAATGATCAGGTGCAAACCATTTTAAACAAAATCAATCATCTCCCTAATACTTAAATTCATTTACATATTTTAGGTCAACTCATTTCCATTCTAATCACACCATTAGTCATCCTTTATGTGAAAAAAAAAATTATAAAAAATTTACTTCAAATGATGTTCACTTTATTTTCTTCTGTCTTTTTACGTAAACAACGACCAACGGTGTGGTTAATTGAAATAAATATTGTATTAATTACAGAATACATACAAAATAAAGTCAATTAATGATTATACTGCACTTGAGAGTATAATTAGAATGTTAAAACATAAATGTGCATGAGAAAGCATATAAAAAAGATTCCTAAAAAAAGAGTTTTTTTTGTTTTTTTAAATAAGACAATTAATTTAAAACGAATGGAGTAAATCACAAGGGTTGACCTAACATATTTAGTGTGAGTTATTTTTCCCTCGTTAGTAATGAATGAAAATGATCAGGTGCAAACCCTTTTGGACTAAATCGATCATCTCTCTAATACTGAAATTCATTTTACATCTTTTAGGTTAACTCATTTACATTTTAATCACACCATTAGTCATCGTTTACGTAAAAGATATAAAAAATTTACTTCGGATGATGTTCACGTGACTCTTTCTAATTCCAGTCATTCTTGTTTTGATTGTGTTCAGTGCTTTACACAAGGGGATTAGTTATAAAAGTTTGGAAACAATTAGAATAAAAAAATGAATCCCCTTAAGGCTATGTTTGTTTGGTTGGAATTGAATGGCTAGAATGGAATCACATTCTAATTCATTCCCAACAACATATTTGGATGAGGTAATTAAATAGGAATGGAATCAAATAATAATAGTGAGTCACAATGATATTCATTCCCAATGTTTATTTCAAATCTCATTCTATTCCAAACTAATTCAAGCATGAAATCAGATTTCATTCCTACTCATTCCATTCCAGCCAAACAACATGGCCTAAGTAGAAAAAACATTTTAGGATAAGAGTGACGAAAAGGCATGGCAAAGTGGGCTCTGATGAATTTGAGAGTGACTCTTACGCACTATGTTTTATTTATTTATAAAATTTCTCCAATTTCTACTTTGTTTTCTTCATTTAAGATTGTTTTATTCTTTCACGGCACTAACAAATAATATCAAATCTAAAGAAAAGTTCAAAACATTATGTGCTTTTGATTGGAATGGTCTGTTTATTTATATAATAGGTTTATGGAGGTTAGGTGGAGCACGTGGGATCCTCCACTCTAAATGCTTCTTTAAAAAACTTAAACTCTAGTCACTTGGGCTAAAGCAAAATAATTTTTGATTTTGTATCTTCAAATAACATATTTTCAAACATCTTCTATTTGGTGAGGCCTCCAGTGTTGAATGGTATTTCGATTTTGTTCCCAAAAAAAAAAAAAAAATTGTCATTTCTCTATTAGGAGTAAAATCGATTTCAAAAGTTTATTTTCGGTTCAACAAGGTAACCTAAAGTGAGTGGACCATAAAGTTTTCCACATCTTGAATTTTCATATAGCTTTAGAATCTGCAAAGAGGTCGGGTACATTCATCTCTCCTCATATGGGCTCTCTTATTATTATTATTATTATTTTAACTATTTCAATTATATAATTCAAGATCAAACACATTTACCCATTAGGGTAATCTTGGTTAAAATTCAAATAAAATTATGTTAAAATGAATTCACACATATCAGCCAAAATCAACATAGGATTTTAATTAAATATTGTTGAATAATGGAAAATATTTGACTTTGATATGCATGTGCAATTGAATCATGTGATAACTTTAATGAAGTTTTGTATGCGAGATCCTTCGATGGTCCTTTATTCAATGATGAACACGTGATTCAAGATTCGTACCATATCATGAGAAATTGTTTATAAACTCATGAAAAAACCCTCATAACAACCTTCCTATTTAAAATTTAACCTTGATAAGAAAGATTCACGCATTATCCATGAATTAATTGCCAATAAACATGTTATGTATGAGCATATTCAAGGGAGACCTCATGCAATTTGACTATGTATGTCATAACCTCATGCATTGCGCAATTACCTAGGTAGGGTTGGAATATGGGTAGAGTTTAGGGGTCTGTTTGGGAACTTTAAAAATTAGATTAGATTTATTAAGTTCAGTCCATATCTAGTTATCTGGTTTTTAAATAAATCAACTTACAGTCGATTTGAATTTTTTTTTTGGTCTAGTTTTCAGGGGAAAAAAAAAAACTGAACTATTTAGTAAAAAAAATAAACTTACTAAATAGTGAAATTAAAATTGGCCAAATGTATCTTCAGCTGGTTAAGGTTTTAGGTTTAGCAAACAAGCTTTTGGTGTCAAACCCTTAACCTATCCTAATCCTAACATTTATCCCATACTCCCTCACCAAAGCTAGCGAAGTAGCTTTTTTTGAAAAAATCATAATAAGTATGCAGGTGTCTCCTACTTATTGGACTGAGTGTTGGCCTTTTTATAATCCATATATAAATCATCATAATTTAAATAAAATAAAATTAAATAAGGGGATTCTAGATCGGTTAGGTTATGGAAAAATAATTACAGTTAAGTACTATTTCTTATTAACTTCCTAATAAATGACTACTAATTTAATCAAAAATACTACTAACAGCAATTATTTTCCCAACCAATCTAAAATTCCCAGAATAAAATAAGACAAAAAATTATTTTGATATGGGTCTTGATCATGCGTAGCGGTGTTTGTGTCTTGTCGCACACCAGAGGGTAGGGTCGGAGCTGGCCCACCTTTTCTGACCCATTTTGGGAAGCAGGATTATATTTTTCACGAGGCGTTGTCTTTTGTAGTCTCCTTGTCGGCTGGAGTGAGTAATTATTGGAAGCTAGAAAGTCGGCTCATAACAATCGGGGTGGTAGTATCTAAAAAAAAAAAACAAAAAGCTTATAATTTTCAAAAATTCGCTATCACAAGTCAAAGATTTGCAAACTTGTAGTACTTTATTTTTCGTACGTACACTTGGTGAGTTATGATTTCAATTATTTAATGACTTTCCTCTGGGCTATTGAAATTTTCGGTGAGGGCAATGAACTTATACCTATGAACTTATACCTACTTAGGGTTTATTCCAACGTAAGGAATTAAAAAGCTCTGTTTGTACAAAAAAAACTAACATAAATTAAATAACACAAGTTGTGCGTAATCATAAGTTTACTATTAGGCGGATAAATATTAGTATCGAACTAGGGCAGTGAATGAATCGAGTCCAGTCGAGGCTATTTAACCTTGACTCCTTTAAAAGCTTGGTTATTTAAGTTCGAGGTAAACTAATTATGGATAGAATTGAGCCACCTTTGGTTTGTTTGAGTTTGACTCGTTTAATAAATAACGAACTCAAACAAGTAGCATAATTGAGCTTGTTCAGGTATTATTCACAAACGACTTAGATTCATTTGCAATCCTTGCCATCAATTAAGACTCATAAAGTAATGTATTTAAAATTCGAACTAATATAATATTATAATAACAATAATCATATACATATTGAGAGCCCTAAACAATTTTGTTCATGAGTCTTAACGAACTAAGTTTAGGTCCAGTTGAATTTGGTTCGTTTATTAAATACAAGCTTATACTCTAAACTTGAGTTTGGTTTACAAAAGATATCAAATACACGAGTACTTACCAAATTTGTTCGCTAGTTATTAGTTATTCACGGATGACTTTGCTCATATGCGGCCTTTACTAGCCAAAACAAGTGAAAAAAAAAAAATATATCTATTTACCAATGTCAAAAAGGAAAAAGGAAAAAGAAGAATAAAAAGTTGTGATTATAGGCTATCTGATATCTACTTAGTGGGCATTATATTATTATATTTTGACTTGATAAGTGGGAGACTGGGAGTTGGTAAAGGAAAAGCAAAAGTCCAAACAAGAGTCCCTTTCACTACTTGTATCCGGAGCATGGGTAGATCAATACTCGATTTAAGCAAAAAAAAAAGATGGAATTGTTTCAATCACTTAAATGAAATAAAAGTTTGCTCTAACTTTCTATTTATTTCTCAATATATTTTTTTCCTTTAAAAAATAAAAATAAAATCTCCATTGAAAATTTTGGTTAAAATTAAATAAAAAAGCCTTTGCCATAATTTTTACAGCAATGATAGCTTAAGCTCCATTGTTTACATGGAGATCAAATCATGAGAGAAAGACATGCATAATACACTTGTGGCTTCAAAGCTGAGAAAACTATGGTAATTAATATGAGGGCATGATTCTATTCTCATTGGAACGAAAGTGGTGGGAGTAACTTCCACCTTTGTTCCAGAGTATTTATTTATTTATTTATTTGGTTTTTCCTTCTGCGAAGATAAAATTAGTTTCATGCAGGTTTTCAAGCGCAGAGAGAGAGAGAGAGAGATGCATGCCATTAGTGGAAAAATGGAAAAATGATTGGTTTACTAGATGTATTTGTCAACTTTCTTGATTGGCTGATGCGGCAATGGCGAAACCTGTAATCAAAGAAAATTGAGCAATTTTTATTTTAAATTAAGAAAATCAATTTTATTATCCATCTATGTCAGCTGGTAAACTTATTTGGTATACCTAATAGCAGTTGCTTTTAATTTTAATTTTTTTTTTGAAAAGTGAAAGCAGAGTTTATAACTATCTCAAATTTGTAGATCCAGACGCAATCATTAAAAAAAGGAAAAAACAAAAGAAAGAAAAGACTTTGTAAAGGCAAATCCAAGAATAGACCAACATATAGCTCCTCTGATTTTCGCAAGAAACGGAAAGTCTTTGATTAATTTGTCTTCCCACTCTCTCTTAGAGCCCTAAGTCACTCGTGAAGTTAATTTATCTTTTTAGGTTTTTGCCAATATGCAATACACAATGGTTTTATATGATTCAATGACTAGTTGATCTTTTGGCAAACTCTAGGTATGCACAGCTGACATTAATCACTTCTTCTGAACTGATTTTGTAATCAAGTTTGGAGTAGCTATTCTTAAATATGCAAAAAAATTTATGTTTACTTAGCAAAAAAATTTATTAAAAGAAAAAAAAAAAAAAGAAGGAACAAAATCTATGTTCAAGCCTAGGCTCGGGTTGGGTGGCTGCTTGGGGGACATTGATAGAGAAATGTAGGGATTTTTATTTATTTAATTAACCTTTATGGAATTGACAGTTTGGTATGACTTTTCCTTAAGCAATGACTGGTAGGAATGACTTCCCACAAAAAATGACTAGTAGGAAGAAGTCTCATTCAGTCACCACCAGTTGTTTTGGTTGTTATACGTTTCTTTCTCTTATGATGGAGGTGACGTGGCCAATGACAATGAAAGTAGATTGTTCATTTCACTGAGTTCCAGGTGAGGTTAATTATGAGAGAGCTTGACAAAAAATGCAGGAGTTAATTATTAAAAACAAAAAAACAAAAAAATACACATATACACGCACACATACACAGGCCCACGCATATATAGAGAAGTTAGGATCAAAATATGGTGATCGATTTTTATTTTTTATTTTTTATTTTAATTTTTATACCTCTCAACATTTTTTGTAAGAGAAAAAACTCAAGCTCGTTAGTTCATTGTCAGATTATACGTTATTTGTCATGATAACCTGCAAGCATCAAGGTAATTGAAAATTATGAATTTTCTCATTTCTCATCAATGAGACATGTGGCATGCATGTATGTGAGATATATAACCTAAAAATGAGTATGACAAGATATGAATCTAGAAAATGTAATTATAGAGCATAAACCAGTAAGATTTTACATTGGAGTGTAATTTGATTTTGACTGCATATATATATATATATATGGGATGATGATCAGGTAAGCACATGTTGATATAACTTACATCAAAACCTGCATTGGAAGTTGTACCTTATGCATTAGTGAGATGTGAGGTGCATTGAATCAATGTAAGGGGTATAACCTCCAATGTATAGTGCTGATGTAACTTACATCAACACGTGCTGATGGGATCACCTCTGTATATATATGACTAGTACAAGGTGGACAATAAAGAAATAAAGGACCCTTGAATATACAAAAAAAATTTAGAGGAAAAAAATGTGGTTTGTAACTTTTCCCACCAAGGCACCAACCATAAAACCCCATAAACATGGGACAGACCCAGAAACAAATGGAAAATTCTAGTAGATGGAAAATCCACCAAGACATTGACTGAAAGGAGTTTTATTCTTTACGAAGTTGGAATGATCGAGTGTGGGAAAAGCCTTACCAAGAAAAATGATTAGGGTAAATTATATGACATTTCCTTACACAACATCCTCATGAATTTTTTAAACTTAACAAGTAATCTCTTGAACTATTAAATTATGACACATGTTCTTTCTTTTAAATTTAATGCCCATTTTCATCAAAATTTCATCAAATTTATTGTATGTTTTTATCAAATTTAATTTCTAAACTAATTATAAAATATTAGGTCAGGCATTAAATTGGTTTAATGGCATCATGTGATGCTTGATCATATGATCTATTTTCGTCATGCCTTCATAGGAAGACAATTGTCGCATTATTATTGTTCAATGAGTTATTTGTTTGGTTTTAAACTTATTTTTAAATCCATGACAATCGCTTGTTTTGGACATTTATAGATGAAACAACTCTTAAATCTCCAATCAACTTGATTTTTGGCATGCATGACCTTTATATGAAGTAGATCTAATTCAACGGTTGGCTTTACAAAATTCAACTCATAGGTAAAGTTTTGAAGGGTGATCTAACGCAAAGTTATATTAACTTAACCTCATAAGAAGATACTCTCTCTATATATATATAATTTATATAGGGAGGGCTTCTTTTCACATCCTAGCCTTTTTTATTGCATCCACCCCCTTCATGGCTTATTTTCAAACCTCTTTTGCTTAAAGGTGTGAATGCAGTTAAAAGGGATCTGGAAATACGCCCTTCTTGTATAATATATTCTAGATTTTGTCATGTAGCCATACTATGATGTGTTAATTAAGTTAATTTTTGTAGAGAAAGCTACAAAAAGGGTACTTTCATGGATGTATTGACAAGCTCCCCCTATTTTAAGAGATTTTGCACAATCCTAAGATAAATGCCATTCCATTGGATATAGAACCCTATAAGGGTTC
Source organism: Liquidambar formosana (assembly GCA_039720395.1). Taxonomy (NCBI): domain Eukaryota; kingdom Viridiplantae; phylum Streptophyta; class Magnoliopsida; order Saxifragales; family Altingiaceae; genus Liquidambar; species Liquidambar formosana. The sequence goes on along the minus strand of CM077835.1, from coordinate 14,799,983 downwards.
GCATTTCCCTATAAAAAATTTCATCATAAGGCATCACAATTTAGTCTTATGTATTGATTAAAGTTTAGTAAAATGCTGGTGTATCACTGTACCCATTGAAATATCATGCAGGCTAATTAATATATATAGTATTTTACAATTTTTTTTTTTTTTTTTTTTTGGTGTTTTAAAAGTTGGCTAACATGACATGTCACGTAGGACTGCCATGGCTGATGGGAACGGACCAATGAGGACAAGGGGACAAGCGATGGATATTATAGGCTTATAATACTATTGTAAAATTTAATATTATCTCTCATTCAATAGTGTTTAATTGAAATTCTCCGTCAATTTTGACTGGTGCATGTGAAATTTTTGGAGGGATTTGAAGGCCCTCAACTTCTCATTTAAACTTCACCCCAATTGGTGGTTTTTATGAACTCCCTTATAAGAGGGATTTTTAAGAGGACAACTTAGACCACTCCCACCACACCTTTGCTACCACCCAATATCACCATGCACCAACAACCCATTACGACCAACCTCTATACCCCTCCCAACATAAAACTTCTAAGCATTTACCAAGCCCACTCACTCACCATTACTACCATAGTTATATGATCATGTGTAAACATACCCCCATGTATATAAAAAACTGTTTAATTAGTGTTTAGCCAAATAAACAAGTAAATTTTCTAATGATAGAATTTTAAATCCCACCATCATTAGAAATTATGTGGTAAATTTCAGATGTATAGTCCAAACAAAACCCTAATGTTTTTTCTTCTTTTGTGGTAATTAGCTAATGGTTGGTACTCAGGATTCCTGTGGGAGCTAATTAATCACACCTTTTCACGTCATATTATAAAGTAGAGGTGGTTGCATACATAACGTGTGTGCATGCACCACACCTAAGACATCTCATTGTAATGTTGAAGAGTTGTGGGTATCGGGTACTCAGGTAGTTTAGTTTATTTCAAATCACTGTAATATGCTATTTGCCCATTACTATTATATCCCTTTAATAGTTTAAGTTGTAATGTTACGATAGGGGTATTTATGAAATAAAAATATGAGCACACTAACTCTCATCTTTTCCTTTATTATAAAGAAAGTAACCCATTATATTATGTGTCCCATTAATATTCAATAACCATGTGAGGGGGATCACTCTTTAATTGGTTACATCACTCCCTCGAGAAGAGATTCTCTCCATTTAATGGACGACCTAATGAAATCTGGACTATTCATATCATGTGGGACCCATATGGTAAGAACGGTTCATATTCCAATGGATTGTTCATTGTAATGGAGATGATCCTTGCTCCATTCCCTCTATACTAATTTGTTTGCCCCATTTTGACCAATCACAAATACTTCGGAAATGCATTTAATGGATGGTCCAATGAAATATGGACTATTCATACCATGTGGGACCCATATGATATGAACGGTTCAGATCATATGGACCATCTATTGCAATAGGAGAGGATCCTTGCTCCCATAGGCTCGTGCATAGATTTACGTTCAATAATCCTAGGGCTTTCACTTTGACGCGTCTTCGGTCGTGATCGCTTAAAGCCCCTCTTCCATCAATAGGTACTCCCAACGTTTCGACCACACGCCCTAGCATAGCCTTTCCTACAGGAACATCCACAATAGATCCAGTACGCTTGACAAGATCTCCTTCTTTAATAGCGGTATCACTACCAAAGACAACAATCCCTACATTCTCATTCTCAAGATTCAACGCTATTCCTTTCACACCGCTGGCAAATTCAACCATTTCCCCAGCTTGAATCTCGTTCAATCCATAAACACGTGCAATCCCATCTCCAACTGAGACCACTCGACCAATCTCATCCACTTGAAAATTCGTGTAAAAGTTGGTAATTCTACTTTCTAATAGAGTCGTTAGTTCCGCAGCTCTGGGAGAGAATTCCATAATTCAATTGTTGATCGAGTCAAGGGAGAATGCCGCTGTTAATAGATTCCAATTCCGCCTATCCCATTAAAAGCATGCACATTATAAGCGCGCTCGACCGTTTGCTCAAAGTAGAAGCTGTTAACCTGGCGGGTTAACAGATCCTGTAAGACTTCTGATGCATAGGCAATGTTCCCCTGAGCATCGAAAACCTCTGCAGCGAGTTCGGGCATTGTCCAGCCCACGTACCACTCCCTCTATACTAATTTGTTTCTCCCATTTTGACCAATCACAAATATTTCGGCAATGCATTTAAAGTGTTGCCATGTCATTCAATTTATTTAATTTTCTGTTGTGAGAGTGGCCTTTTTATTTTTATTTTTTATAATTTTTTTTCCTAATATCAAGAGATTAAAGATGTTTTACTCCTGCTTAATCCCTTGGGCACATGCAATCCCTCCTACCTCACATACATTAGGCAATTAAAGGACAAAGTCCATGGGGGTGGCTTTGAGGGAGAGTGGTGAGAGTTGAACCCAAGATCTCATGTTTGGCAAAAAAACTTAAGACCACTTGACCCACCCCTCAAGGTTCTCTTGTGACAATGTTACTTGATGTAATAGTTGGTACAATTATTGCAATTTTAAATATTGTAAATGCTTTTTTTATGAAAGAAAATTATTAATTGTTTTGACTTTTGATTTTTGAGAATGGGCAAACATTTTAAGATCCCAAAATAAAAATTGTAGGCAAACAAATTGAAATAGAAGGAGTACTATTTAATAACCCAATTACACTCCCATATGGGCATGACAATAGAATTGTGATTTTGTGATCCACAAATTGCAAGACTGGTTACTCAAGATGAAAATTTTTTTTCCTTTACCCCTAAAAAAATTCTTGGAAATTAGACCAACCATGGTTTTTTTTTTTTTTTTCCTCTGATTGAAAGACCAACCATGTTTTATGAAAAGAAAAGATGAACTTTTTGTGATCTAATATGACAAAAAAAAGATACCTTTATATAAAGTGGTAAAACCTCATCAGCATGAGGGCTAGGTTCCAAACAATTGGAAAGAAAGAGACACTTCAAAAAATTCATAGACATGAGACAAAAGATGAATGGAATTTTGTCCGCTGTCCTGGTGTACACAGAAAAGGTTCTGACAAAAATTCTATTATCATTGTCCAAAAGGTTTTCTCAATTACCACACCTTTCTTTTTCGGTGATTTTATCTACATCCCAGGCTTCTAGCCCTCCTTTAATTCTGTGGCTCTGCTCACTTTATCCTGAAGGGGACCCCTCACGAAGATGTGATCGAATTCTTTTTTTTTTTTTTTTTCCTGGGAGAACGCACATAGACATTAGATATGATTGATAATGAAGTAAAAAAATAATTGAGTATTGATTGGTTTCTTCCTCCATTGCCCTTTTGAGGAATATATGCTGCCAAGTGCCAAGGGTGCGCTGTGGGCCAGCTGAGATCTTAAACTGAGTGGTTTTAGTGCATTTATGGATTTAGGTGATGGACTCACCAGTCCAATATGTACAACCATGAAAATATGTGTTTCGTGGTAGTTCCTGCAGTTACGTGCAGATGATTTGAGCCCAAAGTGGCAGTCCACCCCATGGGTTTTTCACATGGCATGCAGTCGTGGTGGAGATGGAACAGCTAGTAGAGGACAAATCTAGCAGAGGCGTGATATTTTCATGCACTCAGATTGCCTTCCCTGCCAAATCCATTGCATCTCCCTTCCATTTGAGGGGACAAAAACAGGCTTAAACCTTACCTGCTATAAAAATAAAGAATAAAAAATTATATATGATAGATACACAATTTGTTGATTTATGTGAGTGATAATCATGGAACCCCCCTTCTATTACAACTAAAGATATTTAAAACATGAGTCAGTTAATTAACATTTAAAGTAAACCTAACTGGTGGTCTAGTTACTGGCCCCAAGTGGGACTCAGTGAGAAGTTGGTCAAACGTATCTACAACATTCTACTTCTTCATACATTAGTCTCAAAAATCATTAGTTTACCCCTAACTTCAGATACATTGAATAGGTGGACACTTGTATTTCAAAAAAATAAGGAAATGAATTTTATTAATCTTGAATGATGATAAATCTTTATTGGCGTAGCCTATTAGGATTTAGATGAAGTTCAAGGTAACCTAGAAAATAAATAAGTTACATTGAATCAAATATATTTAGAATTATAATCAAATCATTAATAATCACTTTTTTTTTTTACCAAACGGTATTAGAACACCCCCCTGACAAACCCTACATTATTAGGTCATGTTTGTTTGGTTGGAATGGAATCTGATTCCATACTCAAAATAGTCTGACATGGAATGAGATTAAAAAAAATATTGCGGAATAAATATCATTATAATTCACTACTACTGTTTAATTTCATTCTCATTTAATTACCTCATCCAAACACGTTGTTTGAAATGAATTAGAATGTGATTCCATTCCAACCAAACAAACATGACCTTATTGGAGTGGGGCATGCCATATTGCCCAGAACCATTAGAAAATAGATAATCACACTTGCTAATTCCTCTTAGTTAACATTATTATAACACTCACGAATTATATTGTTCTAAAATATTTATTAATTACAACAGTGTATCACCCAAGGGATCGGATGACAAACAACAATACATCTAAACATCATGTTTGAAATGAATTAGAATGTGATTCCATTCCACCTTATTAGAGTAGGGGCATGCCATTTCACCTAGAACCATTAGAAAATAGATAATCACACTTGCTAATTCCTCTTAGTTAACATTATTATAACACTCCAAATTATATTGTTCTAAAATATTTATTAATTACAACAGTACATCACCCAAGGGATCGGATGACAAACAACAAACCCCATTTTTATATGGAAAAATATTTTAATCACCCTATGCAAAAGATCCTTTTCTCGATCTCTTTCAACAGCTGCATGGCCAAACCTGGGGCCCAAGGCACATGTTTTGGGGCAAAATGCATGGCCGTTTGTTTTTGCCATCATGCCCAAAATGCAGCTTATGCTTGTCAATTTCCAACACTTGTTTTAGGAATTTCTATCTTCTGTGGTGCTGCTTACATTCCAAAGTGGGGCTAAGAAAAAAAAACATAGAATCATTGAGTGGTGGTTGATTTCTGTTTTCTCCATTTCATGAAGCTAGGTCGGCAGAGGTGACTAGTTGAGCAATGCACAATTAAGTGCAGGAATGTGGAGTTCGATGTTAATTCAATATTACACATGCCACATTTTGTGCTCTTCAGTCTCACATGCCTTTCAGATTGTAAATTGTAAAGTTAACAGTCTACTACATTTTAAAAAAAAAAAAAAAATTATTTAATGACACAAAAAACCTTTTTAGGTAAACCTTAGACCCATATAAGACCAAACAACTTTTATGGATTAGGTAAGTCTAAGGCTCATGAAAATTATAAACCTTGTGTAGGTCCATTCAAGAGCTTTAGCAAGAGTCAAACTGAAGATCTCAATTTCCTGAGATGTGATCCTTTGCCAACTTAGCTATCTGTCAAGGTAAAAAGTCTATAGCTCTACCAGAAAAGTGTACACTTTTTTTTCCACTGAGAGTGGGAGAGGAGGTTAACTATCTTTCTTCTTATTTTTTTATTTTTTTATTTTATCATATTCCTTATTTTTAACCTTTCTTTTTATGCCTTTTGGGAAACATCCAACACAGGAAAAGGGAAAACCCCGTAATATGGCAGGCATTGGTTTGAATAGGGAAAATGCATCTCTTCCAACAAAGATTTTCTTTTCCGTCTAATGTGTAGCTGATTCTCAGAGTAGCGTCCACTTATTAAACAGAACTAGGATGAGGAACGTGCTACACACGTGCTTAATGTTATTTGCTAGTTGATCATGTTATATTTAGGCTTTCAAAAGTTATGTTACATTATTGCTTGTCAACTTGCTACAAATTGACTATCAATATGACCACATTGACTACCAACTTGGTGTCACTACCTATAATGCCCTTAAAAAAAAGCACATATGTGGGGGGACAAAGGGCAAATCCTGTCACTATACTATAGATGAACAGTACATCTACAGTAACATTATTGCTTGTCGACTTACTAAAAACTCACTATCAACGTGATACAAATTGACTATCAACTTGCTATCACTGCAATACCTATAATAGCCTTTCGAAAAAGCACATATGTGGGAAAAAAAGGCAAATGCATCACTTTACTGTAGTTGAACAGTGCATCTATAGTAAACAACCTCAGTCTCTTACTTGTCAACTTGGTACAAACTGACTATCAACATGGTACAAATTGAGTACCAACTTGGTATCATTGCAATACCTATAATAAACAACGGCAAAACCATCATTTTACTGTATATGAACAGTGTTTGTACAGTAAATAAACTTAGTCTCTTTTATTATAGAGTAAGACTAGGAGGGCAGACGTGCTACACGTGCCTAATATTATTTGCCAAGTCGTGATGTGATATGTGGACTTTGAGAGGCAATGATGTGTATTAGACTATGAATGTTAAATAAGTACCTTAGGTATACAAAGAGTAAAATAAAGTTTTATATCATTGTTTAGGATGATCTCTTAGACATTATAAATGAAACTATACTGTTGTGGCTATTGGTAAAGCATAGAAGTTGCCACGTAATCAACCATGTGAGCTAAACAATCAAAAAGTAATGCTGAGGCCATTAAGGTAGTCTTCATATATCTCTTCTATGGAATAATGTTTATAATAATAGCTCTATAGTTACCACTTCTAACATAAGAAGATAGTTACCTAAGATGGTAGAGAAGATCACCATATATAATTTGAAATCCTTCTAAAATACATTAGAAAATTTTATTTCTTATTTTTCCAAAAAAATAACTCAACTATATATTACGTCTTGCCAATTAAGCTACTACTAATCTAGGACCAGAAGTCTTGTTTCCACTACAAAGCCCCTTACTAAAAAAGCAAACATCTATATGTAGAGAATGATCTACACATTATTACATACAAATTAAATAATTTGCTGCTTTCTCTTTTAAAAGAACTATAAAAGCGGCTATATCATTTCCAAATAATCCTATATTCTATTCATTGATTTGCATCAATCAACTTTTGCCGTATCCCCTACTCAATTCCTTTTCCATCATCTTTATCACCATGAATGCACCTATTTTGAACTATCTGTTTCATCAATGACCTATTCTCTATATTATATATTAAGAAAAAAAATTCACAATCCCAAAACAACTAAATTTTTTTTATAAAGTCAATCCCAAAACAACTATGATCATGAATTAAACAGAATGAAGGAAAAAATAAAACCTATGAAATATAGATAAATAAATTTTAATAGATAATATAATAAAATATGTTTATCAATGAAAAGAATAAGAAATACCTTGCCGTCAACAAAGCTGATATGTTCGCACCCTAAACATTATCTGAGAACATATAAAATGATGACCATCATTTTGTGCTGAATCTGATTTAGTGAAAATTCAATAAATTCATTGCATTAGAAAGGCCAATTCTGTGGTACTCTAGCAAAAAATTGGGTACCATATCCATAAGGTTACTTGAAATGATAAGTTGGTCACTTCAAATAGTAAGTGGGCTAATACACACATACAAACACGGCACCCAAACAAATTTATATGATTCTTGCCATATTACAAACACATTGAGAAAAATAGACAATTATCTTGCCAGTAATACATACTGACAAACACGGTACCCAGACAAATTTGTATGATTCTTGCCATATTACAAATAGACTTAGACAATTTTCATGTACGGTATTCTTTAAGATGAAACTAAACAATTTTCTCATTTTCTTGCGTGCCAAAGAAAAGCAAAAGAAAAAGGAAAATGAAGTTTTTTACCAATTAGATCACGACAATTATATACTAAGAGCAAAGAAATTACAATAGAAAAAGCAAAAAAAAAAGTGTAACAAAATTTACCTCAATGCAGAACCCCAACTTCAGGATTTCCAAATTTTTGCTTAGATCACAACAGTTCCAAAGACAAGAGAAAGGTGCATAAGAAGAAAAGAAACAACAGGCAATGACATCCTCTGCCCGCTATGTTTGATGCCAATCATATGGCTAGTCTGATCAATTGGAGAGGAAGTTAAAAAGTTGATTGTCAACTTGTTAGATTTTGACTATCAATGTGATATGCTCACATTGCTCAAGAATGGCTGTCTGATCAATGGAGAAAAAGTTGAAAAATTAATTATCAACTTGTTACAAACTGACTATCAACGTGATAGATTCATAGACCTCGAGAATGGCTCTCTCATCGACTAGAAAAGTTGCAAAGTTGGTTGTCAACTTGTTACAAAATGACTATCAACGTGATGTGCTTCAAAACAAAAAGTTAAAAAGATTAATAGTCAACTTGCAACCAAGTGAATGTTCTTCGCAGCTTTAAAAAAAAAAAAAAACTTGCTACCAAGTGACTATCAACGTGTTATGATACGATAAACTTCACAAAGCTTGAGGACGGCTATCTCATCCATTAGAAAAGCTGAAAAGTTGATTGTTAACTTGCGACAAACTGACTATCAATGTGATATGATTCACAAGGACAAACTCTTGAAAAGTTGATAGTCAACTTACTACAAACTGACTATCAATGTGACATGAATAGTGGATTTGCAAGAAAAACTCTCAAAATTTTTGGCATGAACAATACATCTACAGGAAAAGCCCTCAAGAAATTTGCCGTGAACAGTGGATCTACAGTAAAACACCCTATTCTCTTTTATTAAGGTGTTAGAAATTGAAGTTCAATTTTTTTTGGTTTTTGTTTGAATTTACTTGCTCAATTGATGTGATAATCACCATGTTAGCCTAATATAAATAGCTTTTTTTTTTTTAATGAAAATTTTAATTGGTTACTATAACTTTTACATCAGTTAGACAAACATATTTGAACAAATGAGTTAGACTATGTAGCACTCTTTTTATATATATATATATATATATATATATATATATATATACAGAGCTGATCCCATCAGCACGTGCTGATATAAGTTACATCAGCACTATGCATTGGGGGTTGTACCCCTTGCATTGATTCAATGCACCTCACATCCCACTAATGCACAAGGTACAACTCTCAATGCAAGTTTTGATATAAGTTATATCAGTACGTGCTTACCTGATCATCATCTTATCTATATTACCTATAAAAAGATGAATGTAATAAAAACTTTTGATTGACTAATATACCCTTATTTTAATTTTTAAATACACAACTACCCACCCTTCTGCATATATAGGAAATATAGCAATATGAAAACTATAATTCTAAAACACATACCTTAATATATAAAACACAAATAGGAATTTAAAGGAAACGGAAACTATAATTCTTATATGATAAATAGAAATATATAGGAATATGGAAACTATAATTCTAAAACACATACCTTAAAATATAAAATATAAAAATATATAAAATGTTTATCTTTAAAAAATATTTATCAAAAAAATATAAAATGTTTATGTATTTATTATTTTGTATAACTAATATTATTTAAATATATTCATGTGCAACGCACGTGTGCTATATCTAGTATATATATATATATATATATGTTTTGATGTGGAATGTAGAACACTCTCGATGGCTTGCAAAAGCAACAAGAAACAAACTACAAGAAGCTATGTTTTCACGATGATGGAAAAGCACCATGGGTTGATATTGAGGGAGTTGAGATAAGAATAGATTCATTGATTGTGAGGAGAAAAAAAAACCAAGCACTAGGCGAAAAAGAATGAAAGAAAGAACAGAGGATAGGTGAACTCACTTACTTTATGCATTTTAGAGTCACGACCACTACCAATAAAATAAAAATAGAATCCCAACTAGGGGTGCCGATTCGTGGTGAATGGTTGTGTTCGTACTGTGTTAAGATGCCAGATATTTCAGTAATACATATCCATTCAAACACTGTTTAGCTTGCTAATCGTATCAATCTTTCAGATACGAACGCAACTTGATTATTAAACTAATAATTGGGTGACATAACATAATCAGAATACCGTCTGTAATAATTAGGTTGTATTGGGTCTACACGTATGTGACCTGATTTTGACTTTAATTAACCTATTGATCTATTTTAAAATGTTTTTTTTTAAAAATAAAATAAAATAAGATTAGAAGTCATTTATCATGCAACCATGTTAATCAACTTAATCGAATTTGGGATTGGGCTTGCCATGCCAAGTACTTGGGCTTGGGCTTACCATGGCTACTAGTATTAGGGAACGGCTATTGCAACCCCACATTCCTATAAGCCCACCCCCCATCCTTTAGGTTTTTAAGGTTTTATACAAAATATAAAAAGTTTTTATAAAAACCGGCCGTGATGTCCACTAGAAAACATCATTTTGAACAACTTTGCAGAAGAAAGTTTTTCCAAAATCTATCGTTTAAATATACTTTTTAACCATTTATAGCCTTTATTTCATTTTTTGCCAAAAAGTCTACCTAAATGATAAATTTTGGAAAAACTTTCTTCTGCAAAGTTGTTCAAAATGATGTTTTCTAGTGGACATCATGGCCGGTTTTCATAAATACTTTTTATATTTTGCATAAAATTTTAAAAACCTAAAGGATGGGGGGTGGGCTTATAGGAATGGGGGGTTGCAATAGCCGTTCCCCTATTATTAATAGCATCTAGGGAACGGCTATTGCAACCCCCATTTTTATCACCCCACCCCTATCTTTTACATTTTAAAGGTTTTATGTAAAATATAAAAGGTTTTTACGGAAATTGACCGTGATTTTCATTAGAAAATATCATTTTGAACAACTTTGTGGAATAAATTTTTTTCAAAATCAATCGTTTCAATAGACTTTTTAGCTATTTACAGCCTTTTTTTCATTTTTTTGCCAAAAAGTCTACTTAAACGATAGATTTTGGAAAAACTTTTTTTGCAAAGTTGTTTAAAAATGATGTTCTCTAATAAACAGTGCGGCTGGTTTTTATAAAAAATCTCTTATATTTTGCATAAAATTTTAAAAACCAAAATGAAAGGGGAGGGGGGGGGGGGTTTGATAAAAAAGTGGTGTTGCAATAGCTGTTCCCTAGCATCTATACCATTGTTTTGAACACCAGTCCAAACATTAATCCAACCAGGTTATTGGATTGGTTCAATTCGTTTCAACCGGTTGGATCAAATGGGTCAATTGGTTAAGATGTATAAATCAAAATAAATTGATAATTATTTTTTTAATAAACAAAACCATTGTAAAAGTGGGAAAAAAAATGTAATTTAGAACATAAGTGTTAATAAAGCTTGAATTTTGAACTTTAGATTTGAAAGCTAAAAACTAATAACACATCGAATTAAAGAAAACATTATGAATAATGATAGGTAAAATGAACAACATAAGGTTACGAAGAAAAGAAAATTGTTTTAATGGTGGAATAGTAGTTATTAACAACGCTTTATTGCCCAATTGAGCTAATCAGGCCAATGTGTCAACAGATGAATCATTTGATCCGGCGGGTTTGATTTTTAAGTTTTACAACTTTTTGCATGGATTGAGCTAACCGGTCCGATGAGTGTGTCTGGTCGAACCTGAATCAACTAGCTAGAGTTGGTTGATTTCCAAAACATTAATATATACTATTATATTAAGTCAACCTTCTTTTAAATCGATGTACATTGTGAATTACTGAAATAATTGTCAGTCAACCCAAGGGAGTTAGTCCAGTTGGTAGGAGGAGAGTCCCTCTATTCTATTAACCTAGGTTCGATTCCTCTGCGGAACACTCTAGCAATTAATTCCTAAATGCACTAGGCCAATATGGGGAAGTACACCCTTAAGATCGTTCGGAGAGGAATTTAGTCGAGATGCGCACAAACTGGTCCAGACACCTTGACCATCAAACTCCACCCCCCCCCAAAAAAAAAAAAAAAAAAAAGAAGAAATAATTTTCAGTCTGTCTCATCCAATGATTTTTCACAAATTTATGTGACTATTCTCATTTCTCAACCAATAACAGTGCAATTAAAACTGGTCACTGGAACAGCTTAATTAATAAACCAACAGTCCAAGTTTGAAAATGTTGACTCGATCTGTTTATTATTAGGATGCATCAATAATTAAGTTCAACTTTCTGGTTCAACCAACTGGTCAAAAGCACCAAAAATTTAAAAGATAATTAAGATTTTAAAAAACTGAAAAAACAAAAAGCTTAGCATACTATTATAATGTCATCAAAAGGGAAAAATAAGAACAGAAAATATTGAATCATGTTATGCATGCTGGCCCAGCATTCACAAGTGAACCAGCCAGTTCAGGCTAACTTTCAAACCAAGGTTTCACATTGGGGTTCAGATACTCCCCAGATTTAGATTCAGGAAAAGCACGATGTCTGCTTTTCATGCCCACTTGGGGCAGTTGTCAAGTCTCCATTTAACAAAAGAGCAAACCAAGCATTTGTTTGGATTTTAAAAGAGCAATGTTAAATGACTCAAATTCGGATCATCCCAAATACTAAAAGTGTGGGATGACCCAAATTTGGGAAATGCCGAGGCATCTCAACCCACTTGACTGAGAGAAGACTGGCCTATGTGCAAAGCTACAACATTGGAAAACACAATAACCCTTTCAGACCAAGATGCTTCCCTAGATTATTGCAAAACTTAGCTGTTAAGAATGTTGGTTAATTTTTTCTGTCATCTGGTTTGGCTGTTTGAGTGGGCTGCAAGAGCTTTTTTTTGGGGGGGGGGGGGGGGTGTTTTGACTCTAAGGTCAAGCCGCGTCCCAGAGGTACCAACCTTACTAACGCCTACCTTTCTGTTGGTCACATTCTCATTAAACGTGCTAACTTGAAAATGCCAGCTTCTTTATTGCTTCTCCATGTATATCTGAAGTATAAATGCTTTTGAATGCATATATATACACATAAACACCTAGTGAATTGAACCACTAGCAGAATTTGAAAAACGGCATGCAACGTCCAAAAATTTTGGTGAGTGCAAGCAGTTACACTAGTAAGATGAATTTGAGTATACTACTTGTGTTGGTTTTCTCCCACATGGCCGTTTCTCAGTCAATTGTCGAGACTCTACCAGGTTTTCTGAAAAGCTCCCCTTCAAACTTGAAACTGCGTGAGTTTTTTTCTTCTTCTTCTTCTTCTTCTATTTGCATTTGCTTTTTACCTCTCTTTTTATGTCTTTTTCTTTCAGTCTTATTTATGGGTTAATTTTATACCCAATCGAGGAGTTAAAACTATAGCATGTTGAATGTCGACACATCGCTGTAGGCGAAACAGATGAAGTGCAGCTATTTTACTATTTCATTGAGTCTGAGAGGGACCTGTTGTTGATCCTCTTGTGTTTTGGAACACTGGCGGCCCTAGTTGTTCTGGTTTCAATGCACTTGCTTTTGAGATCGGTTAATCCTTAGTTTCCCTACACTCCAATAACGTATAAAGTGAATTAAATCGAGACAGATGATTCTGAAGTTCAGTTGAAATTCAGTGAAATTAGGCTGAACATTTTTTAGTAAATTGAATCTATACATAGGTGACCAAGTGAGTTTCCTATTAGAAATGGCCTAGCCTTGATATCCATTTACTTTTCTGTAGGTCCATTAACTTTTGATCTTGAAGCTTTCAATGGGAGCTTACCATCTCTTATACTGAACCCGTACTCATGGACCAAGGTACGACAAAATTTTCATATCGCATTTTGCCCAAGTTTACAATCAACCGTCCAATAATTGGGTCATTTTTTGGCTAGTCTTTTTGACAGTGATTATTCAGGTTGCCAGCATAATATTCATAGATGCACCCGTTGGAGCAGGATATTCGTATGCAACAATCTCAAGTGCTTACAATAACTCGGACACAGAAGCTGCAAAACAGCTATATAACTTCTTGAGGACGGTGAGTGAAAAAACCAAAAAAAAAAAAAAAAAAAAAAAAAACTATTTGATGATTTTGGATAACACTTTAATTTTGGGTGTAACCGTGCATGAAATTTCAAACGTTCTCTTTGTAGTTATGGTGTTTGTTCCCACCTAACGATGGATGAATAGCAATAAATTTCATTAATTATACCATTTTTCAAATTCAAGTGGAAAAATTTATGCTTTTGAGGAATGCAAATTATGTATGACTTTTTTTTTTTTCCTCCCCTTTTTGGCAGTGGTTGCTTGCTCACCCAAGTTTTATGGGAAATCCACTCTACATTGGTGGGGATTCATATTCTGGCATTAGTGTTCCGCTTCTTGTGACAAACATACTACAAGGTAATATCTTTCATGAGAATCAGTTTATACTTATAATTGAAAGTCTTGGCACTAAAATCAGTTCTCTGTACAGTTTAGTAAACTTCAACTCATTGCCTCACCCCAAAAAAAAAAAAAAAAAAAAAATAATAATAATAATAATCAACTCATTGAGCTTATGTTTTTATTGAGTTGCAGGTCCTGATGGGCAGAAAGAACCATCCATGCAACTGCAAGTAAATTATCTAATTATCTTGAATCACTATAATTAGCTTTTATTTTCTTCTAACTGGTTAATGCTTAATGGTATGTGTTTTTTGCCGAGAAGATAGATGAAATGGTTTTCAGTAGAAAATTATGGTCAATGCTTAAAACTATATCTATCGTACTTGACAACCGTGTTTTTTTCAGTTGAAAATTATGGTTGACTAAAATGGTTCTATAAATTGGTTTCAGGGATACTTGCTCGGAAATCCAGTGACAGATAATTATATCGATGATAATTCAAGGATCCCATTTGTTCACCGAGTGTCGCTAATATCAGAACAACTTTATGAGGTGATTAAAACTATAACTTTATATTCCTGTTTTACCATAAAATGTGTGTACTTTCATTTCTCCCTCCCTCTCTCAGAAGTCCCATCTAAATTGAAAAATGTGATCTTGTTTTGCACAGAATTTGATGTTTGTTCAACTCTCCATTTGAGGGAACATATTGTTCAATCCTAGGCGCGCTCATATTCCTAGAACAGCTAGAGGGAAATTTTGACCATTACACTCTGGACATTAACTGTCATAATACATGGCACTGAGGGGAGATTCTCTAAAAGGGAGCTAGTGACTCAAATTTTAAGTTCTAGTAGCTCTACAAAGTCATGCCTTTGTTGCATGCCTCTAGTGCTATTATTCTATATTCTCTGTTCTGTATCTTCTACCAAAATTATACTTCCTGTTGTTGAATTATTCAATCTCTGGTCTTGGAATGTCCACCTTGTTTGTGATGTGAATTGAAACTCTATAAATTTGTACTGACATGAGGGCCTTCACATTGGTTATTCTGGGTCTGCATTTTTTTTTCTCTACTTTAATTTTTACACTTTTAAGTGGCATGCCTCTTAATTCTTGATGTGTTATGCTTCTCCAGGAGGCCAAACTACATTGCCATGGCGACTATGTGAATGTAGATTCGAACAATACACTTTGTGTAGCAGCCCTTGATACAATCAGAGAGGTTAGAGGATTTATTACTTTTGGTTTATATCAAAAGACTTTTGCAAGAAAACTATATGGGCATTGAGAATGAGTGATCATTTGGAATTTGCAGTGCCTCCTACAAATAAATCTGGTACATATTTTGGAACCTCAGTGTGTCTTTTCATCCCCAAAATCGAAGGAATTAAATTGGGATTTGAGAGCTCAAGAAGCCGATACCATAGACTCCCTCCTTTCACTATCTAAACTTTCTGCATTGAAGTGCCGGGTAAACATCTCTCTCTCTCTCTCTCTCTCTCTCTCTCTCTATCTGTGGAATGTGTCAAAAAAAAAAAAAAAAAAATCCTTTATGTTGTCAATCAGGGAACATTTACAACTTGGAAGAGGTGTGTCAAGGTTTCTCAAATTACACCGAAGAGGTTTCAAGTACTTGTCATTTACCTTACAAATTTCACGAAAACAGGTCTTCGAGCTCTAATATACAGGTGATTTCTCAGGACTTTTTTTTCTTCTTGTTGTACTAATGTAGTATGCATTTCCACAGTTAGTTGTAAGTTTTTTTGTGCCATCTTCCTTCTATTATTCCCCAAACTTATTTGCATTCACCAATTAAAGTAGCATATTCAGAAAGTGCTTTGGTGCAATCTTAAACCCAGGCTTTGCAAGTTCTGTATGCACTCTTTTGGAACACTGCAAAAGTTCACTTAATTTATAGCTGGACAAGCCTCACTTATGAATAAATTTACAGTTGGACAAGCCTCACTTATGAATAACAAGTCCCACAAATTTTCCAGCTAATGTAATTAATTTTCACTTTCAACAGCGGCAACCATGACATCTCCGTTCCATATGTGGGTACACAATAATGGATAAAGTCTCTTGAAGTACCTATTTTTGACTAATGGCTGCCACGGTATGTCGATGGTCAAGTAGCTGGGTGGGTGAGGTTCAAAATATGTGATTCTCTTACAACCTATTCCTTTCTTCTTCTTCTTTCTTTCTTTTTTTTTATTTTATTTTTTTTTTTACAAAAACAGAGACCGTAAATGTTCAAAATTTCAGTTACATGATAAATTTTGAAAAAACTTTCTTTTATAAAATTATTTACGAATGATTTTTTGTAATGAATAACGTGACTAATTTTCACGAAAACTCTTTTCATCTCAAATTTTTATGATTTGTTTTATGACTCTACAATTATATGGATGCAGATACACAAAGTATATGAATGATAACTACCGTCTGACATATGTAACCCTAAAGGCAAGGAAACACTTCACAGACCTTTATTCTTTTTTTCTTTTTTTCTTTTTTTTCTCTCTCTAATGATGTAAACACAAGTTAAACTACAGAAAAGTTGATCATATGCTTTTGACTTTACACAGGGTGCAGGTCACACAACCCCTGAGTACAAGCACAAGGAATCTCTTGCCATGGTTGATAGGTTTTCTCACTTCTTACCCAATCTAGTTCATGGTTGCCAATTCAAATCTGTATAGTGATTCCATCTTGTGTATGGATGCCTTTTTTCTAATAAAATCTGGAGTGGTATTTTATTGATTGATGCCTTCAAAGCAATAAAGACAAAAGAATTTTTGAACATTATGACTTCAAGAGTTCTAGATCAAGCTTTTTAAGAGGTGCACTTGGCAAAACCAACCAATTATTGCAGTGTGGTGGGAAGGGGTGCACTGTTTGCCAATGTTCTTGTTTTCCCATGTAATAGTCTGCAGATCATAGACAAAGAAAGTACTGATGGTTTTATTTCACGTACATACTTTCATTAGTCTTTTACGAGTGTATCAAATCTGAGAAAATTTTGTGCATTTGGTTTAACTAGTGCCAACATTAATATTTTTCGGGTAAATTATAAGAAACCCAACAAGGTTTGGCCCTTTTCCACAGTAGCCTCCTAGTTAAAGGAAAAATTGTTGCAGATGTCCTTCCAAAAAGCTTACAAATTAGGAAGCACGGACTACTTTGAAAATGATGACATGTCCGTGTCCGACACAGACACGGACATGCCTCTAACACATGTCCTGACATGCTTTGTACATGTTGGGAAAATAAAAAAATTAAATTAAATTTAACACAGGAGGGAACACCGAAAGGACACATGATGGACACCAGAGGCAGAAGGACACAACGGGGTAAGAAATATAAATTTAAATTGTTTTAAAAATGCATAATATTAGTTGTTTTTAACAATGAGGGGTGATTTTGCAAAAGCCCAAAAATTCTTTTCGTTAATCCCCGATTCCCCATTCGTGCCCTTGCTGCCCTACAGTTCCCAACCAGAAAGAGATGGAGAGAAACTGAGAGAAAGGGAGAGACAGTGACGAGCCGGCGATCGAGACCTCGAAGCAGAGAGAGAGAGAGGCGATTGAGAAGGACAGAGAGAAAGAGGAGATCTAGAAGGAGGGACGAAGGCAGAGAGCTCTCTTACCTGGAGATTTCGTCAATCGACATTCCATTGTTTCAAGTAAGTCTCCTCCTCCTCCTCCTCCTCCTCCTTCTCCTTCTTCTTCTTCTTCTTCTTCTTCTTCTTCTTTGTATTGTTGATCAGTTTTTTTTCTCTAATTTTTCTGCAAAATGGGTTTTTGGGTAAACCCTAACCCTTCTCCTCTTTTTTATTTTTAAATAAAAAAACTGTGATGTTGCTGTAACATTAGTTTATAAAATTGCATCCTTGCTGTTAATAGGAATGAATCAAGATAGCTCAAGTGTCGGGGCTGGCAGTAGTACTCCTTCAGTTGATTCAGAACAACACGATGATACTAAGCCTCTTTGGAAGTACTAGTTGGTGTACACGTGCGTTCCACGTGGACCATTTTTAGTTATATTATATTTAACTAAATGTAATCAAGGGTTGAAAGAAAGAGTGTGTGATTTATCACTAAAATACCCTATCAAACAACAATAACAATATGTTAACATCACATTAAAAAAAATCAAGTTTAGGAGCACTTTCACTCAATAGAAGGAAAAAGGAAAAAAAAAATAAAAATATATATATATATATATATTTGACGGGGGTGAGAATCTCTTACCCATGCAACCGGATTCTGTTCCCCTACAGCTTTTGAATTGTCAGTTGCTTTTCTATTGTGATAATTTCTAATAGAGCAACCTCAAAGTTAAAAACATCCTAATTTTACTTGAAGGGTTTATGTAGATTTATCTGTTATTAGAATTTTAGTTTTTTCTTCCTTTTTTTTTTTTTATACAATAAATAAATACTTTTAAAAAAAATTGAGATAACCTAGAGAGATTGAAGAATTTTTTTAGATCTCAATGGAAATAAACTAATTCATTCTAATATCATATAGAAATGGTTAGCACATGTAAATAGAACTAATGAAGTACCAATGTTTAGGGTATAGTATTGAATCATAGAAACAAATAAGTACACCGATAACATATCTTTATTCATTATGTGTAATGGATTGGTTTCATTCTGGAGGTGCATACAACAAAAATTTTTTATTAAAAAAAAATCTTTAAAAATAGTAGCTGGCTCAAGCTTAAGAAAGATTAAGACTCCATAGTTCAAATCCCAAGAAAAAAGAAATTACGTACTACTCAGAGCTAATCGAAACATTTATCCTTTTGCTAATAATGCAAAAACAATGTCTTTATCCTTTTGCTAATAATGCAAATACACAGAATGTTCTACATGCAGTTTCCTACATCGCTACATAGAATATGTATTGCCTATACGCATACAAAACTAGCAACAATTATAATTATTAGTCCACCACTATAGTGTAGATCGATAACCAATATCAAGGCCTCCAAATATTATGGCAAGTATTGTTTTCCTTAATTATACCTATTAGTTGGATCTGCCTTTCTGTTCTTTCTCTTTTTCTTTTCTTTTTTTCTTTTTTCCTTGAAGGATGTAGCTTCTTGCTATTCTTTGTAATTTGATGACTTCACACTATTTTCTAATGTCCCAAGCACCAGATCAAAGTGGGTAAATGTCTCTAGCATGTGTTTAGTGCATGTGCGCATACTTGTTTTTTCATCCCATCGGTAACTATGTATACGTTACTTGATCATCATGTGCATGCGCAGAGGGGTTACACTTATCTTCTTTTGGTACACATACAATTCATGCATAATGAAATATAATGATTTTACCAAATACTACAAGGGTTTGTGAGTGGTTTGTGCATCACGAGATTAGTCTGCGCCTAATGGCTTGGGATACTTTAAATACTGAAAGAATAAAATATCTTTTAAATGTTTCATTATTAGTTACAGTTTCATTTTAAATTTTTAACTTGCTTTCAAAAAATTAATGTTATTCTAGTTAAATGCAATATAAATTTATTCTTTTTAAAATTTTTTTAAAAAAAAATTGTATACTTAGAATTTCTTTCCCACTTCAGACAGGACAAGTACGTGGAGTATAGTTCTTTGAGGCTTTTAAACAAACAGTTGGTGTTCAATATGATTTGTGTTTACTGATAATAAAGAGAGAGAAGATGATCAATGCGATAAACAAATAAAGTATGTAAGTATATATGACAAACTATTCAAAAGAACTCATAAATTCATATTTAGAAAATTATATCAACAAAGTCCTCATAATTTTCACTAATACTCTCATAAATACAAACATGCATCAATATCTATTTATACACATGCACCGAAGAGGCAAAAAAGGAAACAAAGATTCTCAAAATCACTTATATGTTGATAAGGGGCAGAGTCGTTAGTGCTGGATATATATTTATTGAGATTTTTAAGAATATTTTGGACCTTGTAATTTCACAGAGAAAGAGATTGTTCTTAATACTTACCATATCAATAGAATGCTTTATCACTGTACATGCGAAAATGGGAAGAAAGGAAGGGCTAGATGTGAAGCAGTGAAGAGAAGGAACGAACGGAAGAGAATAAGATGTTGGAACTTGGGAGAAGAGGAGGAGAAACTGTTACTTGGGTCTTGGGAGACGTAACAAAGGGAAAAACACAAGAAGAGACCAACTAAGAATACACTGTTAATAAATTAATAAATACTATAAATATACGTTGAATCTACCTTTTTAAAGGACAAAGTTGTCTTTAATGATTTTAGTGGGGGTATATCAGTGAATCAAAAGTTTTTCTACGATACAGACTCTTATAGGTAGTATAAATAAATATATGAATTATAGTTTTCATTTCCTTAGAATTATTATCTGGGTTTGGCTTTATTTAATTATTATACGAATTATAATTTCCTTAGAATTCTTATTAATGTATGTGTTTTATATTGCTATATTTCCTATATATGCAGAAGGGTAGTTGTATAGTTTCCTTAGAATTCTTATTAAGGTATGTGTTTTATATTGCTATATTTCCTATATATGCAGAAGGCTATATATGCAGAAGGGTAGTTGTATAGTTTTCTTTTCTTAGAATTCTTATTAAAGTATGTGTTTTATATTGCTGTATTTCCTATATATGCAGAAGGGTAGTTGTGTATTTAAAAATTAAAATAAGGGTATATTAGTCAATCAAAATTTTTTCTCACATTCATCTTTTTATAGGTAGTATAGATATTAAAAAATTATCAAAATTAGATTCTGGTGGAGGAAACTTAGCTTTCGAATGCAACTACTGTAAAACAACTTTCAAGGGATCATATATATATATATATATATATATATATTGCCGTATCCCCGCCGTGTTGTGTCTTGGGTTTTTTAGAAATTGTTGTGTCAGAGTGTCTGTGTCCGTGTCGTGTTGTGTGTCCGTGTCCATGCTTCTTAGCTTACAAATTTAACAATTGTCATCATTGTTAATCGTTGTTTATGGAATTAGATGACAAAACATAGACCACCATTAATTCCACAAACAACGATTAAGGGTGGTGTTAACCCCTAAATTGTAAACTATCGTAGGAGACATTACAATCATTTTTTTCTTTAGGGGTCATGTGAAAAATTGCTAAACATTAGGAATTTATCCTTATCTTTTTTTATTAGCAAAAAGAGGGCAGAAGGGGACCAACTAGTCGTGACGACTTTACTTGAGCGTGACTATAGTAGTTCCCCTATTCGTTAAGGAACCAAGGGAGCCTAAACAGGCTCACAAAAAAGGATTTGCATGTGTTCCCTCAAGTCGGTTGAGTCATAGTCTGATTTTAACTTTAACCTCCATCAAGAGTTTTTGATAAGAAAAATATGTGGTGAAAGAAAAAGTTACAGTCTCTGGTTCTCATTATTTATCAATCAAAATGGTTGAAAGTCGGTGCAAAACAATTGATTTAGCTTTAAGCACAAGGAGAGCCATGTGGGATTCTTTTCACAACCTTGTTTTTAAACATGCTAGAAGCTCTAAAACTCAGTTCTCTAGGGTTTTGCTACTAAAAACAAGATTGCCATAATAAGTTTCATGCCAACTGATCATCTTTAAGGGGTTGGTTATCTAATCTTGACTATTTTAGCTAACCAAACTTCATTTTTTATTTCTCTAAGGAACTAGGTTTATGGTTAGTTATTTTAGGTATTGTTATTTTGATTAGCGACATTTAGTTGGTGAATATTCACTAGCTAAACTTTTTTTTAATAAGAAATGTACTCTCTATGCACTATGCATTGATTCTCTCTCTATCAAATGATTAAAAAAAGAAAGATTATTAATAAAAAATAACTAATGCCCTTAAATCCTCGAGGTGTGCTAGGTACGCTCATAACCGGTACTAGAGAGTTCTCGGCCAACATCAAAGAAGACCTATTGTCATCTCTCGCATTACTCACTTGGATAACTAACTAACTATTTAAAAAAATATTAAGTATCATTTTGCTAATTAAAATAGCTAAGAAATAAGTAATACTTGGAGATGCTCTTGGCAACTTGATGCTAAGACACACTACAATGCTTGTTATTAGTATTTGTATTTTGTAGCAAAGCTCTCAGAAAACATGGTTCGACCAAAACGGCTGCCTTTCTGCTTGAAACGATGTTGGGGCTTTGCCTTTGTTTTGCTTAGGAGAACGACGAGTTTCATGCTCCTCCATGTGCCCCTTTCTACGGTTGCTACACATAGCCCGCTCCCACCGTCTCAACTCCTCAGTGCCTCAGTCCCCGCTTTACCTCACCTGCTTGCTCTCCCATCCCACATTGCCAGCAACTTCTCCTCCCACCAAAGCAAACCCCTTCCGATTTGCTCCCCTTCCAAGGCGGTGATCGTCAACATTTGGAGTTATAGTTCCGGTTTTTCCCCCATTGCGATTGTTTTGTATGCCCCCCTTGACTTCTATCTCTGAATCCAAGGTGATTTCCAAGCCTTTGGTAGTCTCAAATTGATGTTTTTCTTCCTTATCAAAAAAAAAAAAAAAAAAATGATGTTTTTCTTGTGTATTTTTTTTTTTTTTTTTTTGGTGGGTTCTATTGCCCAATATTTGATCTCCACTGTCTGTGTTTGTCTGATTGTGTGTCTTTGCCACAGTTCATACAGGCTAGGGTTTGGTCTGGGTTTCAATTGTCTAGGGTTTGTGAAGTCCTGCCTCCATGATATACTTTTTCTCTTTGAATAATTTGCTATTGCTTATTTTAGCTAAATCACTACAGCATAAGCTTTTAAGCAAGGATGTCTTGCTTAAAGCAAGAAATTGGAATTAGGCTGAGAAGGGTTATTTTGGAATTAGTGATTGTAGTAGCTATTGTGTTGTTGTTATATCGTTTCTCTTGTAATCAGTTTTGCTACTAATTGGTGGTGAAGCTTACTAGATTCTGTCTGGTGGGACAAAGTGTTGTACGCAGGGAGGAAAAGAAAAGGAAAAAAAAAAAAGAAAAAAAGAAAAGGAAAACTGAGAACTTAGATGTCATTTTCCGGTGTTTCGTAAGCTGTGATTTTGTCATTGGGTATACTTTGTATCAGACCTTAGTTATGAAATGCCTAGAGAATCAATAGGGTTTGTTTAGAAATTTTCACAAGTTTTTCCAAGTAGAGTTTGGGAAAATGCTACATGCCATTGGGTTAAGTACCCTTGCAATTGATTTAGCTGTGTTCAATATAGGGAGTGAATCAGGAAACAGCTTAATTGAATTTTCAATATTTAACTGCTGATTATGTGCTTTTGATGTTGTACAACAGTTAGGAGAGATAAAGGAGCTTCAATCACTTTGCTACAGAAACACAGGGTTTCAATATATTTTTTAGTTCATTGATATGAAGGAAGAAGAAGTGAATCGATGCCAGATTCAGCAGTGGTTCCCAAAATTTAAACCTGTCTCATTCAAAACTGTGATTCTTGAACTTCCTGAAGCCTTTGTTCAGTACCTACTTGATGATTCTGGGCCCTTTCTTCTTCCTGTTTCCATATCAAATGAAGATGCTCTACCCAATCGAATCCATAATCCTGAGGAAGAAGAAGACTATCAAGTATCAGAAGGATCTGGAGATGAATCAGAACAACCTTCATTGCCCCCTTCATTCCCAGAACTTGAATTAAAGATTAAGGAATCGATTGAATCCCTTGGGGGTGCTGTTTTCCCTAAGCTGAATTGGAGTGCACCGAAAGACTCCGCGTGGATCAGCACGACCGGGACCCTTCGTTGCACCTCCTTCAGTGAGATTTCGCTCCTGTTACGATCATCCGACTCATTGGTTCATGATTTGTGTCACGCATATGATTCATGCAGTGATAAGACCTCTTCAAGACCCCTGAATTTTGTCCTTGCCCTACGCAAGTGGTACCCATCCCTCCGGCCAGAGATGGAATTCCGTTGTTTTGTAAGGGCTGGGCTCCTAGTTGGAATTTCACAACGTGAGGTCACCGGGTTCTATCCAGCACTTACCGAAAAGAAAGATGATCTTGAAGCAGCAATCAGGGGATTTTTTGTGGATAATGTGAGGCTGAAATTTGATTCGGAATGTTACACATTTGATGTTTATGTTACAAATGATGGGCGGGTTAAGCTTGTGGATTTTAACCCTTGGGGTGCATTTACACTGCCGCTGTTGTTTACGTGGGAGGAACTGGAGAATTTTAGGGAAGAGGGGCATGGTTTAGAATTTAGAATTGTAGAGAGCCAGTGTGCAGTTCGACCAGGTTTGAAGACTGCAGTGCCTTATGATTACTTGGATACTAGCTCAGGGAGTGGTTGGGACCAATTCTTGAGAAATGCTGACGAGGAGCTGCGACGACAGACCAGGTCTCCTGGAGCAGGCGCTTGATCAGGATTTGGTTGTCTTGATGTTTGAGGTTAGTGTTGTAGTATTCCCCACCACCTTCCCCTAAACACACTTACACACACACACACACACACACAAAAAGAAAAGATAAAGGAAAAAGAACCTTTGTTTCATATTTTTCCTCTTTAATGGCAGGTAAAATATCTGTTTTGGGTGCTTTATTTGTGCATGTTGCCAAATCTTTTGTTGTTATGATTAATTTAATATTATTCTTAACTTTGTTTACTACATTTTTTTCCTAGTTATTATTGGTTTATTTGATGTGTGTATATATATATGTTTTAAATGTCAATTTTGACTGTCATTTTTCTTTTCCTTCGTTTCTTGCCCTTCTCTGGTTATTCTTGTCTTCCATAAGATTTAATGCCTCCATTTGAGCTTTTTTCTTGGTTTCTTATTAATTAAATTTGGGAAGTGTTGTTATAAATTTAGAATTAGTGTCTGAAAATCCATCTCCGTTCAATCTTGAATTGTGTTGGTTTTGTGGCGCTCAAGCTATGACATGGACTTGGGTGTGCGCACTGGGTGGATGAATTAGTTTAGGTGTCAGATCTGTGTGATCTCCTAATGTTAGGGCAAGGGCTGGAATATCGAAGTTGGTCAATTTTGTTCCAGTATTTGTGGGCTGAAATGTCCTACATGGAAGTCCATCAGTTTGAAAATATTCATGTTATAAACTAATGGATTAAAATGTAGTGTACAGAAATTTTATCAAAGTTGGAGTGTGTTATTTTTATTTATTTCTGGCATTTTTAGTGGGTATGGGTTTGATAGAGGTGCATCCGACACATATCCTATACCCATATCCATATCATGTCTGATAGGGTGCCTCACATTTTGAAGTGCTTGTATAGTGTTGGCTTATTTTCCTGCATAAAGAGTGCATTGCTCGTGAAAGAAGAATTTATTAGAGGGGCTTGCGATTATTGCACATTCTATCTTGTAGTCTCTTTAAAGTTATGATTATTTAATTGATATTTCCTATGCAAACAAGAAGTTTGGTGGTCAGTGGGTCACTATCTTGATATAAATGTCATATTTGAATTTAATGTTTTGAAAGGTGAAGGCCTGAACCTTGGTATTGATCTTTAGAAGCACAAGGTCCAAGCGTCATACCTTCTCCATTTCTAATTAAAACTTGATTAAAATAACAAAGAGAATGGCAACAATTTTAAGGGGACTACTTGTTATATTGTTAATTTTATATGTCACATATATTTTGAGGAAGTCATAGAACATATGTATTCTTCTAGTGGCCTAAAAATCTGTTAACAGTGAAAAAATAATACACAGTAGAGCATCTAAAGAGTTTTGAATACATAATTTGGCCTTAGACATATGATGGGATTCAGGGCATGAGGTATGCAACCAACTATTGAGCCTTAAGTAGGTCTCCTTGAGCCTTAGTTTAAGGTGAGCCTCAAGGAATATACCATGGGTTTGTTGTTAAACATGGGTCTGAATTCCGAGGAGATGATAATTACATCCACAGGTGTAAATGAGTTTAGCCAAGTTGGGTTTAAACTGTATGGGCCTTGTTCATAGGAATTTAGGTCATGCTGCAGCTTACCTGAGCACCTGAGCTCCACTGCCAACATTTAAGCTTGGTTTCTGTTCTTATGGCTGAGCCAAGCTTATTTATAAGCCTATTCTATTTCTTTATTATCCAAGTCAGTCTAGCAGAGTATGTCCCTGTTTCATCTGCCTGGAAATCCCGATTTGATAGAAAGTTTCTGCACCACTGAGCTTATAATAAAGGATCAAAACTATAGCATCCCTGATTGAGAAAAAGCATTATTTGATGTTGATACGATCTTGCTGTTTTACTTTGCCATCATCCATTACTTGAGAGAGATTGATAGAGGGGGCATAACCTGTTCAGAGGCCAATTGAAGCAAGTCTGGTGCTTTTTGAGGTAGGCTTGTCAAGAACTGATCTTGGATCTCAGGTCAGTAATCTTCTTATTTAATTGAGCTTGAGTTGTTCACAACTCACAAGTAACTGTTCATTTACCATTGTTACCCATTTCATGTCAGAAGTTTAGTGGTCCTTTCTCTCTCCCACCCCAAAAAAAGGCATGTTGGCTGGCATATTGGTGGGTTTTAAATATATAATTTTTCTAGTTAAGTTGAAAATATGTAATAGTTATGTTGAAATTTTGTAAAGATCTGTGTGTTTGAAATATTGGTTGGTCTTACATTCGACTCTTGCTAAATCCCTTGGGGCCACCACTCACACAAGGTTTCATGCTTTTCATAGTCCTTGGACTAAGTTGGTCTATATGGGTTGTGGGGTCTTATATGGGCCTGGAGTTTGCTCAAAAGGGTTTCCTCGTTATTTTATTTTTTAAATGGTTATTATTTTGTTAATTTAAATTTATTTTTGGGGGAATTACAGATAGATCCAGCTAGGGGCAAACAATTACAGTTAGTAGTCATTCTTAGTTAAGTTAGTAATCATTTACTTGTTAGTAATAATTTGTATTGAACTGTAATTGTTTGCCGCTAGCTGGACCTATCTGTAATTCCCCCTAAATCTTTTGTTGAGTTCACTTGAGAATATTTGATTTTTATGATAGAGTATAGGAAGATTTATGTAATTGGCAATTCAAATATCATGGTCTGAAAAATGAATCATTCTGAGTAATTAAGAATTTTTGGATAGCCTGTCAAAGCTTTTGCATGGTATTCTTCTGAGAGCTTAACCAAACATAATATCGAAATTGAAGCAAGTCCAAAATTGTACTAACAGTTAATTTAGGCTTGCTTTATGTTTTGCATTGTATTTTAAATGAGTCCATTGTGTTTACCATTTGAGATTAATTTATAGTGGGATGTGTGGAGGATCATATAAGAATTTAATGAAATGAAATTGTTTATACTTTTTACTGCCATTTTTTTAGGATGGCTTCATTTTCTCTGATGGACCCTTCTTCTGGATGGATTTGTTTCTTCAAATGCTATGAAAGCTTTGTGGAATGGATTTATTTCCAAGGGTTGTTTAAATGCACTTTACTTTGTCTCTGTATTGAATTTCTTTGTTTTTGTTTCACTTTCCTTGTTTATTTCGTTTTCTTGTTTTCCAGTGAGGCAGTGACACCACAGGAGGTGGGGGAACTACCAGTTCCCAAAAGGATTTATCGAACAAACACCCCTCCACCCCCAGAAAAGAAAAAAGGAGAGAAATAAATAAATAAAACCCAACAAACCCTTTTCCTTCCATGTTCTCGAAGAAGGATGTCTTTGCCAATGTAACTAAGACAGTGAAACATTGTTTCTCAATAAACAAGGAGAGCAAAACAAAAACAAATCATTTTAAGCACCTTAACTTGTTTCTCAATTTTTTTTATTTTTTATTTGCTTTATCTGAGCTGTCTTTCAAACAGATACTTCTTGTGTTTGAGGTATTTTATAACCTACCCTGCTTTTTAACATGTTTGAGTTTTGCTTGGCTGACCACTATTTTACTCTGTGCCATGCAGCTCATAATTCTCCTACGGCACATTTCAATGCATGTCATCTATGTCATTTTTGGTAGGATCAAAGTGGGCTGGACCAAGAAAATTTGGTATGCATTGCCTTACAATCATAGAAAGAAAGTGACAAATCATTTTAAACCAATAAGGTTGGTGAATTGACTGCACTTGATGATAGGGCCATAATAGCCTGAAGCTGAAGTTTTTCCTTGGAAAACCGTAAGAGTACTGATGTAGTTTTATTTCAGATTAACAGCTTTACTGAAATCTGAAGCCTGCTGGCTTTCACTATTTCAGGCTGGTAAATGGGTTTGTTTGCTGTTGCGTAGAACAAGTCATGTCATAGCTAGCTAGTGTCATCGATGTATTGTACAAAAACATTTTTTTGCATCCTGTTGTGAGAAGAAAGTAAGGCTGACGAGGGCTTTTCTAATATGGTTACCATAATTGCCATATAAAAAAAGAATAAATAAATAAATAAATAAAAAGAAAAAGAGAAGAATATAATCAATATATCAAAAGTGAAAATGATGCAACCAACCCTAAGACAACTCTTGACACCCAGTACGATTGGAAGCAACTATCATTCTATTTGAAGTGTACCCTTTACCCTTTTGTGGGACATGAAGCATAGATACCAAGAAATTTAATCTTCTTCTTAGGCTTTCTTGAAACTGCAGGCTTTTAGACTCTGCCCTACGAAAGTGTGAACAGATGATTTCTCCTTGCCCCTTTGCCAGGTTTGTGTCAAAGTTCGCCCATTGACTTCTTACTCTCTTCTTAGAAAGCTTCGCAAATGTGTGAACCAGCAAATTCTCCAAATCAGACTTATATTCATCCCTGTAATGCAAGTATCAGGGAATCATTGTAGAATAGGGAACCTTTTTTTGAATCGCCATATAATTTTGAAGATCTTTTGAGGACTCATTGGTCAGGTCCACCAATGTTTTTCACTCTTCCTCAGTGAATAACACTTGTCAGATAATAAATTAAAATTTCTGCCTTTGAGGAAATTGAGTTAGTGGCTAGCTGGGAGAAAAACTAAATTTCCCAAGCTACATGACAAATTCTTAGCAAAATATATTTTTTTTCAAAAAAACCCCTACATTATAAATTATCCATCAAGGTATATTAAGCCTAACGAAATTTCTTCCTCAATTTTTTCCCAAAAACCATTTGGCCTAAGATGAGCCAAGCCTTCTGAAAGTTGGAAATGAAATTATGGGAAATAGAGTTGACATTTCCGAGAAAGGGTATTTTTCTAACCCATTAACTAGACACGAACATTTGACTTTGTAGTTTCCACAACATTCCCATTTTTTGTTTCATTTTCAAATTAAAAAGGAAATTAGAAATACTATTGCCACCACATAAAGTACTCTAAACCCCCTTTAATTTACATTTTTTAAGATTTCAGGAAAAAATATAAAAGGTTTTTACGAAAACTTGTCGCGATATTTACTAGAAAACATTATTTTGAACTACTTCATAGAAAAAAGTTTTTCCAAAATCTATCATCTAAGCGAATTTTTTTACCATTTACAAAATCTATTTCATTTTCCATGAAATATGACAAAAAATTCCACTTAAATGACAGATTTTGGAAAAAAAAATTTTCTATAAAGTTGTCTAGGAATGATATTTTCTATTAGACTACGTGTCTAGATTTCATAGAAACATTTTATATTTTTCATAAAACCTTAAAAAATATAAACTAGGTTAGAGGTTTAGAATATTTTATGTGGTGGCAATAGCATGACCCTTCATTGAAACGTATAGATTTTTGTGTCAAAAGCACATCAATACTAGGCCATTTCTAACACTATCTACTCTTTTCAGGATGCTAAGGAATGTAACAGACTACGTAGTTCTTGTAATCTGGGTATCATACAGTCCATGCTTCCTAGCATGAACATATTCTTTGGGGTTCATTCAGCCCTGCATGCAATTGGGGCTCAAAATATTCACTCTATAAACAAAACATTGTGAAAACTGTAATACACATACACTAACATACAGAAGATAGATGGGAATAGAAAACAATTCCCCACTCCCCTGTGAACTTCCTCCCATAAAGAAGTGACAAGAAAATAAAAAAGTGAAATATTACCAGAGGAAAAGAGAAGGGTGGCGTTATTGCCAGATACAAATACTACTTCCACGGTATTTTCCCATTAATGGACCAAATCGCCCCTTGAAAGATACATGGGAGGAAAGAGAAAGGTGGAGGAGGAGAGAAAAGACTGGGCGCAGCACTGACCATGACCACCATTGACGAAGAGAAACCACAAACGATCAACAATTCCAAGAGCACTGGCATACCACAACCTACATCCACGCAATCGCAAGCAAAAAGAGCACAACATGCTCAATACCCAACTAATGTTTCTAATTAACCAACATCTTCCTCTACGGTCAGCATATCAATTGCTTGTCGAAGAGAATGAGGGTAAAACAAAAACATGCTCCGTACCCGGCCAAAAACGCAAAAGAATCAAATTAGAGTTAAAATAAAAGGCACAAAAAAAGAAGGAAGGCAAGAACAATTCATCTTTGATCGATAACTTGATCATGTGGTGGTTGAGGTTGAAGTGGTGGCTACACACTCCCTTCATCTCTGCAAATCCACCAACATCAGGCCCAAGTCTCAATTTTGGATCTAGAACTCCATCAATCCACAACGCAGCACCAAGAAAATCTCTAGGGGAAAATAGAGAATAGAACAAATAAACACCGCCCCCTCGTTCTCAAATGGCTTTGAATATGCTGTGTTTGATTATGAGTAGATGGAAGCTGAGATGATACGTGGAGAAGATGGTGATGAGAAATCAAGGACCGACAGTCATAGTATCATTTCCGGCCAGCCCTTCTTCTCTCCCCACTCTTTCCATTTTCTCTCTCCCTGCTATTTAACTTAAGGGGCAATCTGGTCCATTCATGAGAAAATACTGTGGAAACAGTGTTTTCTCTCTAGGCAATAACGCCACCCAAAAGGAAAAGTAAGACAGTAATCTCACTGTATAAAATAAAAAAGAACCCCCCTGGCCAGCGGTTCCCTCCCCCTGCAAACAGTGATTAGTCCCTGATTGAAAGCTTTGGAGAAAACACTGGGTCTTGACCAAAAAAAAAAAAAAAAAAAAAAAAAGAGCAAACTCAGCTAGGATATTATCAATGCAACCTTGTTAACTCTTCTACTCTCTTGCAAAGCTCCTCCACTGAAGCACCCATTGCCTTTGAAATTTCATCCATCCGACTGCGGCTGAGATCAAGGAATGACTCTATCAGATCCCCATCCAAGAAATTTTTGGCATCCACAGTTTTCTTCTCATTGTTGAATGATCTCCACTGCTCGTGGCTCAAACCTCCTACACCCTTTATTACCTTCCTCAAGTTTGCTTGGAGCTTCTCTAAGAAGAGGTACTGCTCATGAGGAAGTGAGGCAATGACCCCAATTACACCATTAACAGTGCCAAAAATGACAGTTGGAATCTGACCCACATCGGAATCTGGCAAGCGCATTACAAGGGAACCATGACGGAACCGATTCACAAATTCCCCAACATGGTACTCGCCAACCACCTCAAGACGGCCTCGCTCCTCATCAGTAGCACCTTCACTATTCTTCCGGACAGTGAAGAGGTTGAAGTTGTTTTCAGCACCAAGATAGATGTCGTCATCCAGAATCTCAACGGCTGACATCCAATTTGCGTTGTAGTCACGAGCTCGCTCCTCAATAGCACCTTCTTCATGCTGAAGACAAAATGACAAATTAAGCTTCAATTAGCAAAAAATCAGAATAATAATATATCTCTTAAACACAATGTTTGTGAGTATTTCTCCCCATTGCTGGCCAGATGAATATATATATATTAATCCAAAGGTGCAAATAAAACAAGAGAACCTTCCTATTGTCAACAGAAAAACACAGACAACAATTATAGATGTCAAAGAATGGCGACAATGATTTGACAAATGACATTGGTGTAAAGATTGGTGGATTGTACTAGGGGGTTGGTTACCTTGTATATTAACAAAGAAATTGATTTCATCAGATCACCGACGACGATGAAATCTCCACGAGTTTGTACATAGAGAGCAAGTATGTGCCCATGATGCCCACATTCAGACTGCAACTCACGAGTACCATCATCCCTCAGCATCCACTTATACAACTGAATTTTTTGATTGATCGCAGCTAGCAGTTTGCCGTTAAAAGCATTCAAAGAGTAAACAGATCCCTTAGTTTCTTTCTCAGCAATCAGAAGTAACTTCCCATCTTCAACTATGAAAACCAGTATTCGGCCCTACCATTGTTTATCAAAAGAACCCAAATAAATATCAGCATGAGATAATTTTCAAATCAGGTTTTGGATCAGAAAAACAGAAGAATTCAGCTAGCAGTTCATTGCTCACATTAAATAGTTCTCGTAGAGTGGGGTAGGGAGGAAATTCAATTGAATAGCACGTAAACCCATCTGATTGTGATTCCTTAAAATTGTTTATATAGAAGATTTACAATATACCAATAGTACTTTTCAGATAGAGATTATCATATGGAATGCAGCTAATGGAAAGACATGACACCCCAGAAGCTCTGCCCATGCAGATATCTTCATTTATTCTACAAGTGCTATTTGGCTGTACATGATAAACATACATATATGACATCATACGATTCATACCTTGCTTGGTTCGTTTTCCTCTGGCAAAACATATGCAGTCCCAACACAATAATATACATTACTATCATCAGAGAAGGAGCAGCTGAGTATGGATAAACCATATTCAAAAGTGTCAAGTGCGTAAGATGATATGAACTCAAAGGTTTGGTCATCCAGCAAGCGGATGAAGTGCATTTCAGATTCTTCTGCACTTGACTGGTTATACTTCAAACTACAAATGGCAAAGGTCCGAGTCTGCTCCTGATGACAGATACGGCGTGCATGCTCCCCAAGTGGGATAGAGCGGATGTGAAGCTTCTGAATATCATCAATGGTGCCAATTGTAAGCTCACCTTCTTTTGCAATCGCAAGGCTGTTGACCGTTAAAAAAGGTGAAAAACCATGAGTTAATTGTCTTAATTTGAAAGCATCTTAAGAAGGGATGAGGGGAAGAGGAACACACACAGAAAGAGTAACATAAGCCGGGATTCATCATACAAAATGCCCAGTCCAAACAGCCAATTACGAAGATTATATATTCAATTAAATTTCCATACTCCTAGCGTGTTGAGGAATCAACTGGTGATACCAAATATCCTTATACATTCTACATTCGTACCAGCCATATTACAGTTACTAGACTGCCCTCATGACCAATACAGACAAGACCACTCAACCCGACAAGTACGGTGAAATTACAAGGAGTTAAGCCCCATTTATGAAAGAGTTCCCTTAGGCAGACCCATAAATTAATGAAATTACAGTGAAATTGACTCGTATACCACAACCATTGAATATACACTACTCTTCTTGCTTTTGTTATATACCTTGTAGTCTTGTACAATGCCCAAAGATTTATTTAGCACTGTAATTATGGATTTTTCTCTTATAAAGTGTTAAATAACCACTTAACCCCAAAAGCTTAAGCTATTAGGGAATGGGTCAACAATGTATATTAAGCTAACACCCTCCTTCACATGCAGCCCCATCCCACATGTGGAGGCAGACAGATAGACAACCAAGAAACAAACAGATAAACTAATGGGGGGAATAAACTGATGGATGTAAGAAGACTTGAACGCAAGACCTCCCACAAACCAGAGCTCTAATACCATGTTAGACAACCACTTAACCCAAGAGCTCAAGCTATTAGGGAATGGGTCAACAATGTGTATCAAGCTAACATTAAGCTTCCAGGTGACTGCCACGTTGATCCTAATCAATTTCACATCTCAAATGCTTAGCACAAAAGAATCTATTGTAATGATAACATTTACCAATAATAATGAAGAACACTTGATAAGAACAATCCAAATTAATGGAGGGGGAGATGAAGACTAGCCATGGCAAATGAGAAGGGAGTAACACCTTTCATTTTGTTGCTTCAAAAATTTGGAATCAAGTTATATAAGTTTTCCAATCAAAGGATATAACATGTCATTACCACCGCCCAAGCACACATCCTTCCATAACATTAATTTATCGGGTATCATAATAATATCCAGCCTCATCACG
Organism: Liquidambar formosana; assembly: GCA_039720395.1. Classification (NCBI taxonomy): domain Eukaryota; kingdom Viridiplantae; phylum Streptophyta; class Magnoliopsida; order Saxifragales; family Altingiaceae; genus Liquidambar; species Liquidambar formosana. The sequence continues at coordinate 14,765,732 of CM077835.1, read as the reverse complement.
TTTTTCGAGAACTGCATTTCACTTCTATAGAGCTTTGATATTTGTATTATATTATGTTAAGCAACAATTACAAATAAGTATCTGATCCTAAGAATTTATAATACCAGGTGTTTTAACTTCCATTCCTGTGAACATGAAATAGGACAACTACAACAGTGACACAAAATGATTTTAAATAGATCATGGACATATAACAGAAATAGAACAGGAAAAAAAATTGCAAGTGGAAAATGATGAACACCAATGTCCACTGGATAAAATGCTGTACTACAAAAAGGAACAAATGACAAAACGCCCTCAGATCTCAGAATGCTCTTACACTGAAAGGATAGTCCTAAATCTTTATCAGATAGAGAGAAGGTTACGGCTTCTTAAAATAATAATAATAATAATGTTAGGAGAACAACAACAAGAACAAGAAATAGAGAAAAACAAATACTGGAAAAAGAGAGAGAAGAAGGTTAAGCTACATTTCAGAAGTCCATAAATATCTTATCCTTTCTAGAATCCATGTAACAGCAGAAGGAATATTAGTCAGATCCTTCTATTACCTAATGAAATTAATGTTAATTTAGGAGACTATTTGTTGAGCATTCATAATTTTTCATTTTTTTATGGAGAACTAAAATAACCTATTTGAAGTCAAGTTAAAAAATCTTGGTTATCTATGCCACAAGAAATTTCCTAGGTAGAATCATTAAAAAATTTATCATTCACTGGTCGCATATATAGTTTGTTTTTATCTACCACACAACACTTAAGGTTGAGATCTTCATTTTTATTGACAACAATGAGAGAAATTAAGAATGAAGGGTAACGAGTGAAGTACCTGTCTGGAAAAGCAGCAGAGTTGAAAGGGCACATATGGCTGACTTCTTTCAAATTTACATTGCTGTAGAGTAGTTTCTTGTTACTGCTGTAAATGACAGTTGGCCTATCCGAAGCAGCAAAGACGTGTGTGGTATTCTTGGACGAGAAAGTACGGAGTGTGATAGGCTGGGTCCCAAGTGACACCTTTTTCCTATCTGTTAACTCGCCGGTATTAATGTCCAACAAGAAGTTTAAGAGATGACCATCTCCAAGGGCACATAACAAGTAAGTTATCTGAAAAGGAAGAAACAATAAAAACTTACTTAAAAGGGAGGCATGAGGAACTAGTGAACCACCATGGAAAACTTTACACATAAGACAATGATTAAAGTGCTACATATCTGGGTTCCAGATCCATCATCGACTGGATCCCTTGTAGGAAGAAGCTAGAAATATCAATTTTACATGGCCAACAAGCATTCTTCTCATGTTCAGAAGGATGCCGTATTGTGTAATCAAATTGGTGTGATTTTATCCCTGAAGGGTTCCCTTACAAAAGAACCCTGATCAAGAAATCAGGCCCTCGCATATGTGCCATAGTTCATATCAGAATAGAGCATTCTGACTTTACCATAAAGTCTGATTTGATTGTCAATATTAGATTAAGCAGAAGCAAAATATATGAACACAGAGACAAGACTGAGAAGTAAAGAAAGCTTAAGCAAAAGCATACCCCTTCAAAGGCACATAGAAGAACAGAGCGAGGTATTATCTCTCCTCCCAAATGCTCCTTTGTGATAAGATTTAGGTCAGGAAGCGAAAAAATCCGAACACTTATATCTGTCCACATTCCAACAACAGCTAGCTGGCTGTAGTTGGGATTTTCACCAATGGGGTTTATGTCAAGGCATGAAATCTCATACTCCATCTGTGCATGTTTTACTTCTGTCACTGTCCCATCACCAATTTCTAAATAAACTAAATGGCCCATCCCAGTGGCCAATAAAACCTGTCAAGAGAAAAGGTACAATAATTCAATCAGTGATTGATTCAGTAAGATACCATACTGGATGCATGGCAGACAATGCATAAAGGCTGAACTGTTAATAAATATCGAGAGCATTTCACAGATCCATGCTCCCCAGTACATGAACCAAATTAAGCATTAAATAAATTTGAAGCCATAACAATTAAAAATTCCCCCCCCCCCCCCCACCCTCCCAAAAAAAAAATAAAAAAAATAAAAAAATAAAAACAAAAAGAGTTGATTGTGTAACTTTCAGCCACTATCTAGGTGTGCAAAGGATATAATACAATGTTATGTAATCAACTTTCAATCACCAAATACTTTGCCCCCTGATAATTAGATGATATATAATGTGCTTTAAGAACATCTATAGCAATAAACCAGCATTGACTGAAATATTGCAACCAATACACAGACATTTTTTTTTTACTAGAAACTAGAATCAAATAAATTCCAAGAAGAAAAAAACATAGGAACAAATAGCCCTAAGATCTAACAGAAAGAACAAGGAAAAAAATTAACTTCATAGACAAAAACAAGTAATGCAGATTAAATATGAATTATATAGCTTGGTAAAGCTGTGTCCCACAGACCGTAGACGTACAATTAAATCATAGATCAGAATCACAGGAATAACCAGACACCATCAGCCAAAAATTCATGATCCTCATAAAACCATGAACCTCCAAGTGTAAAAAATGAAAAAGGTCACTGATTCTGATCACAATCATCTAGTTTAAGGTCGCCCACTCAGATGAGGACTCCATAGTTGTCAAAATCTTTGAAACACAATACAATATGCACAATGTGTGCACATCTTGATTATCTTGTGATAGTTTCTAAGAAAAATCATATTAAATCCTTAATCCCTCCATAAATTTTTCATACTATTGTTTGGAAGGTACTTTACTGCTAAAAGAAAGCATTCAAGGCTATTTTTTTGCCATGTTTTACAGTTTTACCTCTACTAAAAAGCTTCTCTATAGTGCTCAGAATTAAAACACATGCACACACATGTTCTCAACACTGTCAGCCTAATTGTGCCATTTCTTTTATAATATATATATATACACACACACATAATTAAAGGCATATGAAAACTATTCCATAGAAGGTAAAATTTTGGGTAAAAATAATTTTAGTACCCTGAACTTTTTCAAAAATCTCAATGTGGTACCCAGACTACTTTTTCTCCCAATTTAATACCTAAACTTTATTGTCATGCCCAAATATGGTCCCGACCCCAAATGTTGTCCAAATACTTAACAGACACTTCACATGCTATCACGTGAATGACTCGTGGCATCCCACGTGGAGCCTATGTGTCAAGAGCAGTTAAAACATAATAGTTTTTCTTTTTTTTTTTGGATTAGTAAAAAAAATTTAAAAATAAAAAATAAAAAATAATAGTTGAATAACACTTTTAGTACCCTACACTTTTCATTTAGTTCCAATTTAGTACCTACACTAAAAAATTAAAAAAAAAATTCTAATTTGATAACCAAACTACACTTAATTGTACCAATTTGGTCCAAGCATTAGTTTTAGCAAAATTGATTTTTTTAAATTGATTTTTTCTTAACCTACTATAACAAACGATGGACATTTACATCATATGCAGCCCAAGCTCTTCACTTGTATATGTCTTATGTATGAGGGCTAAGCCTTTTTGGTTTCAATACATATGATTACTTCATCAAAAAAAAAAAAAAAAATGTAGGCTTTCATGTACATGTTCATTGTCCGTAATAGTGGGTTAAAAAAAAAATCAATTTTGCTAAGACCAAATTGGTACAATTCAATGTATTTTGGGTATCAAATTAGAATTGTTTTTTAGTTTAGGTACTAAATTGGAACTGAATGAAAAGTATAGGATACTAAAAGTGTTTATTCAACTATTATGTTTAAACCGCTCTTGACACATAGGATGCCACGTGTCACTAACGTATGTGTCCGTTAAGTATTTCTGACAGCGTTTGGGGTTAGGACCACATTTGGGCACGACAGCAAAGTTTAGGTATTAAATTGAGAAAAAAATTTGGGTACCACATTGGGATTTTGGGAAAAGTTCAAGGTACTAAAATGATCCTTACCCCAAAATTTTATAAACTTGGAATTCGTAAATTGAAATTGGGAAACTAAAATAGTAATGACATATAAAGCATAAAATATCCCATAATCATTAATACAAGTACACACTCAAATTTAGGCAAGTACAAGTTTTATTTTATTTTAGTTTTTCATAAGGGAGAGAGATTCCAAGCTCATTACTTCAAGAATAGCATACTGTTCGTCCACACTACAGTCTTCAATGTAATGTAATGAATAGTCCTAATTTTACGGATAGATGTCTATTTGACATTGAATCTTTCATGTAAATGAACATTCCTTGTCATGCACCAATTTCTGAGGAATATAAGTTTTTGCATATATTTATCAATTTTACCTTGTTTCAAATTTAACAAAATGGTATGATACATGATTGGATATGAAACAATACAAAAGAATAGAAGACTATACTCAATGTGATACACAATTTGACAACTACACTGGACTTTGCACCGATTAAATTGCCTATGGTGCACCCAATCCACCAACAATAGTACCCCAAATCAAAATATATTATTCATAGAAAGAGGTGGAAATGAACCTGGGTGGCATTAGCCGTCGCAACATTAACCGAATACCCTGCCGGAGCTTTCCATTCATATCGCAGCTCTCTAGATGTAGAATTCACCAATCTTACAGAGTTTGCAGTAACCTGCCATGGTGGTTGATTAGCTAGAGCATACTAATTGCATTACTAACTTACCATTAATAATTTGAGTATGCCCAGATAATTCACATCATGCAATTCTTTTTTCTTTTCTTTTTTTATTTTGGTAGGGGGATGGTGGGAGGGGGATTAGGAAGAAAAGCTGAAAGGAAAAAAGCAAAGCAGACATACGTGCTTGATGAAAACATTATATAATGACATTTAATATAATTTGTCGTGCCATCACAGAAGGGCCCTTAAAGCTCATTCAGTTCAACCAAATCAATTCAACATGATCTTAGTTTGCAGTGCTAACTGTCTGGTTCCTTCCTACTGAACCAGGGTATCCTCCCTTGATTTAATTTACATGACAGATGCTTCCCTAAACCCTTCCAACAGAAATTCTTCATTATAAAACTAAATAATTAGTATAGTCCACAAAATTATTTATTAGTGAGAATTGCTTTGGCGGAGGAGGGTTCAAATGCACTAATTGACTACAGAAGATCAAAATTCTTAATTCTTTTTTCTTTCTTTCTTTTTTTTCTTTTTTTTTCTTTTTTATTATTATTTATTTATGACGAGGAAACCTTTTGGCTAACCCTAGGCCCATATAAGACCCCACAACCTATATGGAAAAAAGAGGACTGCAACACGAGGACTTCCTAGAAGGTCACCAATCCTAGTACTACTCTCACCCAAGCACGCTTAACTGCAGAGTATCTTAATTCATTTTAGATGTACACTGTCTAACACTGGAATTGAGTTTCTTTTTGCATCAATGAAGCTTTCACAAATCCGTGTGAAAAACTAAATTTGGCTGACCAGTCAAACAGCCACCTGAGTGTGAGAATTGATCAAACTAAATTCTTTAAGTTCACATAAATGTCCAGTCCGCTATTCAAAATCAGAAAAGAGGAAGAAGGGGGGGGGGGGGGGGGGGTGCAACAAAACCAACCGTTCCTATGGAGCCCTGAAGTCTCTTTCCCAAATTTTAGGTTTTTTTTTTTTTTTTTTTTCGCCTCTTTATATAAGAAACCACTATATTATAAAATAAGAGAAGGAGTTGCAAGGGGTAAAGATCAGAATTTCTGTACAAGCCAAAAAGTAACCAAAAAAATATCAACGAGAACAAATAATGTACAACTCAGCATGCTGATTAAAATGCTAGAAGAAAAAGTGATCCTCGAAGATTTTCCAAGTAGTTGGCTAGTTGCACTCTTTTCACTAGGAAGCTCGCGTGTCTCCATTTTCCGATCTATGAATGTAAGGAAAGAAAACCCCAATATGTCTCACAATATTCAAAATCTCCCTAGTAGCTAGCATAGTAATACCTCCAACTGCCCTTTTCCCCTTCTTTCATCCGAGAAATAATCATATAAGAATCACCCTCTACTACTATGTCACAAAACTCAATTCTCATGGCCAACTTTAAATTAAGCAAAAGGGCTTGAACATTTGCCTTGATTTCCCTTGGGCATGGAAAAGAATAGACGATATACTATCATGATCTCAAAAAATACCCCCAACCCCAGTAGTACCCAGGTTTCCAAAAGAGCAACCTTCATAATTCAACTTGATTTTACTATGGGGTTGAGGAATCTGAGTGCATAACTTTTTGCTTTTTAAAGGGCAAGACAAGCAAACCACATTCTAATCCCTTAAATAAGGTAGAGAGACCTAGAAACTCCTTAGAAATAGAAACCAAAAAGGAGATATGCTATTAGCAACCATCCAAGCGCAAGCTTTAACCTTAGGGGATAATTTAGACTTCCAAAAAGATTAAAGTAAAAGGTGGAGAATCAAGGTAGTTGTTGGCTATTAGGGAATTGAAAAGGATTCACAAGAAGAAAGTCCATTCAATTCAAAAACCTAACACCTCTAATCTTTATAAGAGGGAGACATATACACAGCCTTGGTACACTTCTGAGGAGAGGAAGCTGTTGTACCTCGTAATCATTCAAATTTCTTAAAAAATAATAATAATAATAATAATTGAATTCCAAGAATGATTAGAATAATAAGGGCTCCTAAGATTAATAGTAGTTGCATTCCCAATAATGACTTGCCATGCTTAAGGAACTCTAGAAAGCAAAAAGTAATGGATTACCGAGTTTCCAATTTAAGGTCACTCACTTTCACTTTATTAACCTTAAAATTGATTAAAAAAAGTCATAGCAATATTTGAAATATGCTTGCCAAAAATTTTAATTCTAAACAACAGCAAAAAGAATAGACCATTAAACTTCATAACCATGTTTGTTAGCTATGCCCCATGTCGCCAAAGGATTGAAAACAGGATCACTCAAAAAGACTGCAGATATGTGAAATTTGATTCAATCAACACCCATTAAAGAGGATGACCAGCAACACCCTCATTGTGGCTCAACTTCCAGTCCAAATATCAGGAAATATTTCAAATATTATACCAGCTCAACAATAACAACAAAAACTAGCTTAATATAATATAAGTGCAAACTTAAGTCATGGCATTTTTCATGTTTAGCAATCAAGGAAGTTCAAAATTTCCCTAACATTTATAGTTATCAATTAATTTACCTTGATAGTTAATGGGTCAATAATTATATTGAATTGAGAAAAGTTGGGGCAGTCAAAAAAATTACAAACTGTCATTTCCCAAAAAATTATATCACTTCAAGCTTACACATTATAGTTATCCAATTGATGTGGGGCGGGAATATCTAGTATCAAACTATTAAATCAGAATGTCTTCAGCTTACAGAGCGTATGTTTATGCATTAATACATGCTAGCATACTTGTGTGTATAAAGAACCCGGGGACAAACATTAGCTCGAAAAAAGCAGAATGCTTTCTGGCTATTTTTAATGAAAGGCATTATTATTATAGCTATAGAGAAAATGGTTACCCCTACCAATCGATAACATCATCAAAGCATAATAGGCGTAAATTTAATGCTTCAGAATATACACATTTTTATTTAAATATATTTTCATGAATTTGGGTTCATTTTTGTAATCAAAACGCGGGGGGGGGGGGGGGGGGGGGGTGTGTGGAGTACTCAGTATAGGACAACAGTAAAAAGACATACTTGTACAAGTTGATTGTACACAGCATTATGGCAGAACAAAGTCTCCACTTGAGAACAGAAACCCTCTATCTCTGTTTCTTCCAACTCATCCTCAAGATTCATCGCCAAGATTCGTGTCTCACTGATAAAGCTTACAACCAAGAAGGTGTCAAATGGATCATCGGTATAAGATCTTAATGACCACATTCCTTTGATACCTTGAAGTTCCACTGATGCCTACAGTGTGACATATATACATTAATAAGTGAATTTCACTAGAATATACAAATGCTAAAGGGATGAAATAAGCCAAACCTGTTCATTGATTCCTATTCCATTTCGAACAATGCGAAGAGAACCATCCTTATAAGCTCCAGAGCAAGTTACAACCTGACCTTGGCCTTGCCTCTCAAGGTCCACCACACAGAAGTCAACAATTGGCCCCAAATTGACGTATCTTTCTAAAACTTCTACATATGAACCTTTTGCATCGGGCTGTAGATTTAGCTTTATGAGCTGTATTAGCACCAACAAGCAGTGTTAATGTTCAATATTGAAAATGATCTTAAAATGAGTTATAAGTAAGACTGTAAGAGCCACAAGTAATGTCTCATCAGTAATGAAATAGTAGTCAAGATTTACTGTTTCACAAAAACGTACACTATATAATAAGATTTTAAACGTACCAATTTAGACGTTTTTTATTATTTTCTATTTTTCAGATCACCAACAAGGTAATAATTTACACCAAAGTATGTGAAGAGATGAAGTTAATATGAAAAGGAAAGGGAGTATGAGAGGAGGGAAATAATGTGACGGGTAAAGAAATTACAATTGACTATGATAAAACCCATATTTTAGGAAGTGGTGGCATGTGAAATTAGATGATGTGGGAGTGTGAGAAAAATGGATGGCAACATATGAGAAACAATAGTATCAACTATCAAATACAATCACACTAATAAATGGAAAAAGAGCTAATCTCTACAGAAATACTTGCTTGAAAGTGTATAGTGTATACATCATGGTTCTGAAAGTAAATATTAATTCCACTCCGGGGGAAACTAAAAATAAATAATAAAAAAATAACACAAAGTCAAATATTAAAACCTATTAAGCCAATGCATGATGCTTTAATCCATAACTTCTTTAAACGTCAACAAACTTCGGAAACTCGAATCAATTTCCAAAGTCACTAACACTTAAACAAAAACAAAACAAAAAAAGAAGGTTTGCTTTGGCAAAAATAGGGGAGTGGGTGGGTGGTTTTGTTTTTGTTTGTGTGTGGGGGTGTGTGAAGAGGAGGAGGAGGGGGGGTGGGTTAAGGATTGAGAGAGTGGGCATATGAGTGCACTGCTAGAAGCTAACCCTATATAAAAAAATATATGGTGAATACAAATTCGTTGAGTGGAATCTCAATTAGATGGGATAAGGCTTGCTCACGTGTAGATTTTTCACAAAATTTAATTGCTTGATTATATTTTTTTAATATCTTCCACAAGTATTTGACCTAGAGTTGCTCAAGCAATTTTGAAATATCAAATGGTAGACAATACTAGAAATACTTTTGGAAAATTGTTTACTTTCTACTATAAAAAAAAAAAATATATATATATATATATAGACACACACACACACTTAAATATCTTAGTTACAATTAAATGTACTACTGTTGTTTCGAACTACATAGAGCAAAGTAGGGTCCATGAGAAAGGATCTGACACATCATGTACATGGCCGGATGCAGTTATGAGATTGTAAACACTGGGCTATTTGAAATAATAATAAATAAATAAATAAGGAATAAAATAAGGGTTTTCTTCCTCTAATTTGTAAAATTACGCCAATAATCTCTACAATGTCCAGCACTCAATCTAAAATAGACTCATTCAGATGAATTTTAACCATCAAATGCATATTCCTTTCTCAAAACATTCTCCAAAGTTATTGAAATCCAATGGCTAACAGCAGGTGGCCTCCTGATCCTTCTTCAAGTGATCTGCATACGTATATTGGTATATCTATTTTTTTTATAAGCATTTGCATACGTATATCTACTTAATTGTCATCATGATATCTTGCATTTATCTTTTATGAAAAATTTACAAATGCACGAAGTTTTAGCAATTACTATCAGTTAAAAAATATATAATTTGATAAACTGATCTAAGTATATCTATGTTTTGACATATATAATAATTAATAAAATTATATATATTACAAAACATATATTTAGATAGTGTCATGCCATTGTGTCCATGTCCTACGTTTTTAGAATTGCTTTGTCAACATGCCTTCGAGTGTCAAACCTGTGTCTCATGTTTGTGTCCCATGTCCATGCAAGAAGGCTATAGGGATTAGGGAGTGCCCAAGTATAGAGATTACCCCTTAGAATAGTTCATGAACAACATGCAGGGAGTCAAGATTATTTATGGAGTTGGACTGTGAATATAATTTCCCACAATACATATTACCAAATGAACAATCAACATGTAATATTTATGTTTAACAAACCTGCGAATCTCCGTAGCTTGAGCCAACATAAACAAATGCATTGTCAAGATATGATATTGTAGATGCAATAGAAGTTTCCCCCAATAGCTCAATTTTGAGTCCAGTGACCCTACGAGAAAAAATAGACAGCAAGACCTTGAGAAGTTCCCTTTAAAGCACATTGCCTACAGGTCTAAACCAAGATTTGTTTACTTTTTTTCTAAACCACAGTTATTTTTCCAGAGTATGTTCTTCAATCACAAATATGGGATAAAGAATGAACAATCACTCACTTTTCTTTCTCATGTGTTATAACAAGTAGTTGAAGAAGCCCAGCATGATCACCAAGTAAGTACCTAGAACCATCAGCATCAACCCTTCCATAGGCTTTCGTTATTGACTGAGTGCATATCAAACGAAATAGCATACAGTAAGCCAACACAATATCACTTATCCAAAAAAAACAAACAAACAAACAAACAAGCCAACACAATACATCTATAAACAATTACAACTTGAAAATCTTTGAAAACAAGCTACCGAATAGCAATACTAATTTGACAGAAGTTTTATAAGTAACCTACAGGTCTGGTGGGAATTGCTTTGAACGTACTGGCACTGCAATAAACAATTGTTTCTTCTCCAATGATTAGGACACCGCAAAGAGGCGGCGGTACTGGTATTAGCAAATCAGCCCCATTGTCAAGATTGTTCTGAGACCATGGACCCTCGACAAAATCTTTATCCTTCAGAGCAACCTCGTACGTTTTGACATGACGAGCATCTTTGTTATCCTGCAATTTAAAAGATGAGAAGACAATAAGGCCACCTTAAGCTATTCTGCCAAATGCACCTGTCTGGTTACGTAATAAAACATTATGAATAAAGGATATCCATTACATCAAGAAGTTATCCATATATATATATATATATATATTGAAAAAAGGTTTAAACCAGCCAACATATTGCACAAGCAGGCTAAAAGTATCTAAATCTTTTGGAAGATTCAACCTTGGACTTCAAAGAATCCAAGTATAAAAGCAAACCGAATCACAATTGCTAGAGGCCACATAAATAATATTTATAATTTCTGTGTATAGAGTTGAGATTCACAACTCTGGAACCAACGTTAAGATGTGAGAGGAAAATTGGAGACCTGGTAAAGAACAACAATTGTAGGTTTCGAACAACCATAGAGAAACTTGATATCCAAAACTTGAAGCTCCTCAAGCCTGAAAATAAGCCAATGCCAAAGATGTTGAGAGTTACAGCTATATAATCTTAACAGTCCAAACCAATGCCACAAACATGTAAAGAAAATCTACCATTTAGTGGAGGAATAAAAACATTTTACTGAAAATTCAAGAACTGCACATTGCTAAACACAGGTTTTGAGACTCAAAACAATGAAATTTTAAACACAATATGCAGAGCAGAATCAAGGCTAGGATAATGGTCTTTATTTTATGTTTCTTCTTCAGTGAAACACATCAGAAAAGGCTTGGTTAGGAGAAAAATTGAGTGTACCTGAGAGACTTCTTCAACCTCAATATCCATGAAAAGTATTCAAACGAATCTATAAGCAAGTTCCCTCTTCTATGCTACCATATATACAAAAGCTAAAATCCACAGAAAAATCTGGGATACAGTAGGACTAAAGAAATACGAAGCGGTACTGTTGAAACAAATACAAAGCAACTAACCAAACATAAAATCCAATGCAACATATGAAGAAAATACTTTTAAGATACTAAAAGTGATATCTAACACATTCTGCATTCATGCCGTAGCCAATTTCTTCTCTCGAAGATTCATCAATACAAATTTTCTTACTGATTAGAAGAAAACCAAAATAATAGGAAGGTAATACCTAATATTAAAAGCTTCCTTGAGCTGCCCTTTATTGTCAAAGGGAATAACCTGATGAAACAACAAACTTTGATGGTCAAATCTAAAAAATTTAAAGTGATAGCAAATGTAAGATATATGTTGCTCTCACAGAAAATGAGCAGAGAACCCCAGGGGAAAAAAAGGGTGAATAAATTGTAACAAAATTACATACCTTAAACAATCCATCGTACAAATGGAGTCCAATTAATCTGCAATCGGGATCAATTATGCCAATCTGAGAAGGGGGAGGGGGAAAGGAAAAAATAAATAACTTTACTGGATGAACTTTGCTGAAATCCTAGTAAATCTTAGATAAGGTACACAGGCCCAAATATGGCAGAAGTAGAATTCCATGGGACATACTTGAAACCCACCACAAGAACTGATGAAAAGATTAGAATAAATTAAATTTTAAATAAATACCTGACCATTGTCTGTAGGACGACCTATACGATCCGAGACATCTCCCATTGCTCTACATAATCAGGGCACAAGTTTGTTAGCGTGGATTGCTTAAAAACAAAACAAAACAATATTACCCATAAAGTATTATCATTTTAGAAAGTTACCAAGGATTCTCATGTATATCAGAAAAGAGAGAAAGACACTGATTCAAATTTCAGAATCAAATACCATTTTGTGGCATTATTAAATTATGGTTCAACAGCAATAATATTTGAGTTATAGCAAAAGCAACCAACTTACAGGAGATGCTGATTTATGGGGGAAAATTCACAAAAACCAGCAGCAATGAATAAAATCCATAATTTTCCAACCTTTCACCAAAATTTCCTAATATTATTCGCAATGTTAACATATATCCCAATCTGACGATAAGTGATAAAACAAAAACAAAATAAGACAAAGCAAAACAAAAACAAACAAAAAATTCTTTGAAGTGTAATATATCTATATTTAGAACCATGACTATTCCTTCCAACAGACAGCAATATTCCAAAGTTTTGAATGTCAATCAACCAATTAACATATCCAAAAAAAATCGCAATCTCTGCATGAACCAATAAACTTCTCAACCAATGTTTAGAGTGTTGAAGTATCTATATTAAGATTCCATCTATATATTGCATGTCCTCATTATCATTGACATATTAACGATATTATCACCATATCTATCACTTTATCAACAACAACAACAACAAAAATTAGAATTAAAATAAAATTTTAAAGTGATCACCATACCCATTACAACCAAGAATCATTTTTTTTTCTTTTCCTTTTTTTTTTTTTTATAATTAGGAACCCTTTAGACAAACCCTGGGCCCATATAAGATCCTAGAACCCATATGGATCAGGTAAGTCCAAGGACCAAGAGAACCATGAAACTTTGTGTGAGTGGCCCCAAGGGGTCTAGCAAGTAGCAAGAGTCGAACTCAAGATCTCCACTTCCTAAGGCATAATCCCTTGCTAACTCCATCAGAATTATTTAGGGGGAAAAAACTAATTGATGTGTCAGTATTAACTTTAGGTTCAAAATAAAACTAATTAATATGTGCATCAACATCTGTCTCATTTCTTGGAACTTTTTGTGCTCTGTACTACACAATTTCAGCATCAGAAATATGTTGGTTCATTTAAGATATTGAAATGGTGAAGTTCACTAGTAGGTCATCCGTTGTCTTTCATTAATATATTATACTTGGAAAATTGAAGCAACATATAGAGCAGCATCTTAGTTGTGGATGTACTATATATGCCTAATATGTCGCCAAGATGGGCATTTGCCAGCAAGGCACAACATATGCATGTATAAAGTTTATTTTTCAATATTATGAGTGTCATTTGCATACAGACTCTTCTCAACATTTCTTGAAATCTGTTTGAGAATAACCCCACTTGTTCAAAGATGCTCAGAGATTTACGAACTTCTACCCACAATGACCCATAAATTGTCATACCTTTATTGATATCTCAATACATCCAAGAACATTGACATTGTCAACATAGTAATGTATCCCTATTCCCTCACTAACATCCAGTGATCATGAACCTAGAAAACAGAACTACAAATACCAACCAAAAAACCCCTACCCACTACCAAAACATCACCTAACAGACAATATTGCAATATTTTGCCAAAGATATCACATGAGATAGATCTTTAAATACAAAAAATTAACCAAATGAGCTCTAACCTCCAGACAATTTAATTTTTTTTGAATAAGAATAAAAATTCCCCTTCACCTAATATGAAGAGGTTCCAAGCTTCCATTTAAACAACAATCAATTTTAAGAGTTTTTCAATTGGGTGGTGATATTGCCACAGCAACAATTTTTGCTTCCACAACAATGAGGCTTGGTAAATTATGAAAGGACTATACTACTCTTATAAGTCAAAAGTAAAAACAAGAAAAAACAAAAGGAAAATGAAGATCAGGGAGACAGGAGAGACAGAAAAAAAGGTACACAGAAGAGAGAAAAGGAAAGAGGAAAAAAGATGAGAGAGAAAGGGGTCATGGTCACCACCAGCGACTCCATGGCAAAGAGAGAGAAGGAACTCTATTATCCTCCACAACTAAAATTTATCATTTAATTTCCAGCCAGCCAAAGCTTGCCTCCGGTAGCAACTCACCATAAGCCATAGACCTGACATTAACATCTATCAAATTCCGGTACGGGACATGACACAAACCAGACACAATGCAGTCTCTGGCTACAAAATCGTTGGCGGTGGACTCGGCGGGCTGCTTGATGAGAACACCTTTGGCACTTCTGCCGGTACTTAAAATATAAAAAAAAAACTTGAAGGAATGTTTGCCAATGGCGTCGCTGCACTCGTCGGAACCTCTGCCACCGCTGGAGCCTCTGTAGGAGAGGTTGATGAAGGAGAAGACATCGCTATATGCAGTGGAGAGAAGATGCCGGAGTACTCAGCAGAGTTCAAGCTGGAGATGCAAGCGATGTCAGAGGAGTATGATTGCAGTCAAGGGTCTTGAGGTAATTGACCCAGCTCACTTAAAAATGTAATAATATAATATTAATAATACTCCCTCCATTCCACAAAGATAGGCCATATTTGCTACTTTTTTTGTCCCAAAATGTTTGTCCACTTTGAAAAGTCAAATCATAATTTTTTTACGTTTCCTACACTACCCCTTGTTAATTTAATAATTACTTTCAACACAAAACCCAATACAAAAAAAGAGAGGGTATTTTTGGAAAGATGATGCTTAATAAATAACAAGTCAATGCAATGATTGTATTTTCTTAAACTCTGTGTTTTGTCAAACATGGCCTATCCTTTGTGGGACGGAGCGAGTAAGTAAACAGATTTGTTACTTATATACCGAGTAAAATCTAACATTTCTAACCTCTTTATTTTTATTTTTTTTTTTTAGGTGCGAAGGAGTATAGAAAGAAAAATTAGGTTTGGATCACTAGCGTCATTCGTCAAGCTTGAAACCAGAGGGACCCAAGTACCCAACCGGCCCATGGATTGACGGCCAATTGCAGCGGTTGGCAATAATGCTCCTTTCTCCTCTTTCCTTTTCTCTCTCTTCTGTATACTTTTTAAAAACACTTTTTGCAAATTGACTGCAGTTCTCTACATTCCCCATTTATTTGAAAAATCAAAATCAGGAAAATCATTATAATGATCCAATGGGAAGAGAGAAACAAAAATCATATAAGTAAGAGAAGCATGGCCAGCAGCTATAATGATTATTTCAAGTGTTTAGAAACATTGCTGGCTGCAGATATACAAACTCATTCCAAGCAATCATCAGATCATCAACAAAAATTCTTTTTTTTTTTTTTTTTTTTTTGATAGAAAACGAATTGAATTGTATTAGTTTCAAAAATAGGACAGAGTGGACCAAAATTCCAACAACCACCAACCTAAAAGGACTCGGGCCTACAAAAAATCAACCCAAGATAAAGAATACCACCCAAACTAATAAAACAAGACCCCCCCCCCCCCCCCCCCCCCCCCCCCTCTTCCCAACAAAAGCACAAAAAGTATACCTCCCTCTACAGCCCAAGAAAACCCAGCCCTATGCAACCAACTCAAGGAGGCTAAAATTGACCTCCTAAATTCCTACACTTAGCACTATCCGTAGAGCAAATTTTGATCCAATTCCTTATAAATCATAATCAAGAACAGGGGAACTCCTTGAAATGGTGTCCACTGAAGCCCATAACAAAGCAAAGAAGAAAAATCTATCCCACAACCCCTCCTCTTTTCAACTCTATCATTAAAGATCCTAGCACTCCATTCTAGTCATCATAAAAATTTCAGCCAAATAGCACCATCTTAAGGTGACTCCTACCATGAAGATAATAGGTCTACAATTCTTTAGATCAGAAAATGGCCATGAAGTTCCTCACTCTATCAGGATTCGTCTTTTCACTCCCTGAAGCAGATCTCTTACTGATTTTGTTGTTAGTTGGCTAAAAGTGGAAGTCCTAAGACAACTGTTAAGAGGTCAGTTCAATTTAGCAATTTCTTTTCGACATAAGTATTAAGGCCGGAACTCAAGCAATTAGTTGGTCGAGCCAAACTCAACCTGGAGAATAACACCCTCTGCCCAAAGCCCAACCTAACCTCACCTCCAAACCTCTAACCTGAGTTTCCCAAGAAGAGATGTAAAATAGGTCAGGACACCTTCATTCTGAGCCAAGGCTCCTGCCAAATTTCTAGCCGTGCTCAAAGTGAGCTGAGTGTAAAATGCCCAAGCCCAGTCCAAAGTCCAGGGGTACCTTGGGCTTTGTAACCAGGCTATAGGCTTCAGGCTAATTTGTGATTTATTAATAACTTTTAAGATTTAAAACATGAACTCATAACTTTAAACTTATAAAATTTACAAAACTTGTAACTTGTAGATTTTACTCAATACAACTTAAAAAACTTATAACACATTTCACAACACACTTGCTCATGACTCATTAGATAATAAAAAATACAAATAAAAATTTGTTAATTGACCAAAAAAAAAAAAAAAAACAAACAAACTTACAGGAGCCAAGTAAACGAATAATTTAAAGGGTGAGGGATTACATCACTACATCACCAAATTCCCAGCTAGGATGGCACCTACATACCTATCATATATTCATATACACTACTCTACCCCAAAGGAAACCTTTTGGGCAGTGTTTGGGCTGGGCTTAGAGTTCATTCTCAGGCCTAATTTGGGGATACAGGATTCAAATCCTAGGACCAGGCCTAGTTCTAAATAGAATAGGGCGACACCTTAGCAAGAAACGAGCCAGGCTTTGGGCCATTTGCACAACGCTAGGCCCAACCAGAGCTCAACCTGAACTACAGTCTATGAACAATTCCAATCTAATTCCTCATAAAATTTTGGTGGATTGAACATTGGTATTTCTATCATTCAATGATTATAAGCTTCAATATCACTTGCCAGCTAAGAAGCACGGACACTTCCCCAAGGCCACAGACACGACACATCTCCGCCACTCCGACATGACACCTCTCACCTTACCTTTTTTTCCCTTCTTTTTATTCTTTATTTTCTTTTTTGTCATATATTTTCTGTGAACAATTCAACTAGAATTTCTAAAAACAATAAAAAAGGTATGCATTATGAATGATCTATGTGATGTTACATGATATTTTATAATTATATGTATAAAAATAAATGTTTCTATGATAGCCTGTCCATGTGTTGTGTCCTAAATTTTGAGGATTTGCTATGCCCACGTGTCCATGTCGTGTTTTATGATTTTATCTGTGTCACATGTCTGTGTCCAAGCTTCTTAGCTTGCCAGAAATTTAAGCCCATGTTCTTTTCAAGAATCCAATTTTCAGCAATTAACATCTCACTTCTGTTGTCAGTGATTTCAACAGAAATATCCGATCAGTTTAAAAGATCCTATTCAAACTCAACTAAAGTTTACCTTATTTTCACAAGCATTCCATTTGTGATCTTAACTTCCCAAATTGGCAATTAAGTTGCAATCATCATAAATATGTAGCAAAGGGTTACAAACATTATCCACCATAAAGAACAAGGGTTGCATCTGTCTTATAAATTTCCCTTTCAATTCAATCAGAATGCATGGTCAAATCAACAATGTAACATCCCAAAGCACATTTGATAATAACTATCCAACTAATTTTGGGCCAATTCTTTTCCATCACACTCCATCCTAATAAGTAAAGATCTAATGTAAAAAAGCCATGTTTAGAAAAAATATTTCCAATCAATCATAAAAATTCGTCATCTCTGCATGCTACTTTCAATGCCATTTACTGTTTAACTATTTTTACAACCCTTAGATTTGAAAGTATCCATCCACAATTTTAAATTGGCAACCCACCTCTCTAGCTTTGTCAACAAATATATGCAGTTTACAAATAGCATAAACAAAAAAAAAAAAAAAAAAAAACAAACAAACAAAAAACTCCTCATAACATGAGTGCTCAGTTCATCCACTATTTTTGTGTGAAAGAGAGGGACAGACACAAAGATGATTTTCTGAGACATTAACTACTTGTCTTAGTCTTTAAATCTACATGCTCATCCACAAATAATGGTTCTTCCAATAATTGTATCCTGTGATAAAATAACCAACAGCAATCCTAATTCAAGGTCACAAATATACAAGCCAATGTGGATAGGCAACCCTATGCTGAAATGTAATATCTATTTACTACAGTTTTTTCTTTTAACCATAATATTAAAGCTTAAATTGCAACCTTGGCCAGGTATATAAAACCATGAAGATAAAGATTTGTGCAACTAATAGAATTGGTTACTGAGACTTGAAAATATCTAGAATAGTTAAAATGAATCCTATAACACACAAGCTGCATACCTTGCATTTAGAAAATTTGAAGGAAAGGTAATAACTCAAAGTAATAGCACTAAGAATTTTTTATTTTTATAGGCAATAACACTAAGACTATTAGCAAAGGTAAATAATACATAAATAGAATAAGTAAAAACTAAAATTGCTTCTTTAATTTTTTTTTTTTTTTTTTTAAACGCTTAAACCTTGTAACAAGTTCAGATATCTCAGCATCCCATTGAAGAACACAAAATTTGTATCTTTCTGTTGCAATGAATAGAAAATCTTGTGCTTCACCCTGTTAGAGTACAAAACAGGGAATATGAGTGAAGCCATTAAATAACTTATAATCGAATATAACAATGCTGGTTTCAAGACATCAAATAGAGATACTCACATGAGGACGGAAGAGTTCAAGTGTTGCAATTCTTCCATATATTGGGACATCCAACATAGGCTGCAAAAGAATAACATTAACATGTGTTTCTAGATCTTACCACTAAGGCCCTGTTTGGGAAAGCTGTAGCTTTTGCTTTTAGGCAAAAGTAGAAAAGAATCAGAAGTTACAAATAGCTTAAGAGAATCAGATTCAGTTTGGAAACTGTATTTCAAAGTGTTGTTAGAGTTGGAACTCAGAAGTAATTTTTTTGTCTGTTTGGGAATAGCATTTGCTAATGTTGCTATAACCATGAAATGACTGAACTGCCCCTTATAATACGTTATTTTTTTTTCTTTTTTTATTGCTTTGTTTGGTATTAGTGGTTAATTTTTAATTTTTTTAATTAAAGATTGGGCCAGGCCATACTCCTACCAAAATTTGAGCTCAAACAATTCACCCAATGGCCCAGGTGATACGTTCCATACCCACACAAGCAACAATAGTTACGGGTGTCAAAACGATAACCTTTGGAAAACACACTCAAGACTTGATCATTGCTCAACCAAACCCACAAAGGTGTATTACTATGGATTTTGATTACGTGTTTTTTTTTCCTTCTTCGCCCTTCTTTTTCTTCTTCACTTAAAACAAAGAAAAAAAAAAGTATGAATTGATATTTTTTTTTTTAAAAATATTACAAATCCAAATTTTATAGAATCAATTCTCGAAAAAATTCCAATAAATATAAGTCAATGAATATAGGAAGGGAGAAAAAAAATATTTGAAGTATAAATTAGGATCCTACGAGTCCAAGTTGATCGAGGTTACCAACACGTTGATGCCGGACACAAGAAAGAAGCACAGCCGCAAGAGAGGAGAGGACTTGGGTCTAAGGTGAGGGTTATTATCGTTCTATTAAAGGATATGGGTGGAAAAAATTGTTTCCATACTCAAGTATTAAGGGTAGTTCTCGAAATATGAAAAGTTATTAAAATCCTCCGTAAAAGCTGATGCCTAGATTCTAATTACAAGTTGGGAGGAGCCTACTTTTCATAGAATCACTTTTTGAGCCTAGAATTGATTATGATTTAGGCTGCCATGCAAGACCAAAAGTGATTTTAGGCTTCAAAAGTGATTTTGGACTGTATAAACGCTTAACCTAAACAGGGTCTAAGTAGAAATGAAACAATTCTAATTTGAAAAAAAAAAAATGAACTATGTTTTGTATTAGACATGAGAAACAGAGAGTAACTATCAAACTTCAGAGAAGTTAAACATGACAGTTTTCTTTCTTGTCATATCATAGAAACAAAATTTTGAACATCTAAAATTTCATCAAAGGTGCTTTCAATTTAAATTATCATAATATGGGGAAATCAAGGTTTATATGAGGAACACTAATACGGGTAAACGAAGTTTTGACAGTCGTGCCCACAATTTGATACTAATTCCACTGCATCTTACGTCATACAAGACAGATTATTGAGGGATCCCTACTCAGGAATCTTATCCAAAAGTTGTGCAGGGCTGATTTAGGAAGAAACTTTGGTTAGACTACAACCACTGCACTTATGAAGCAGAGATATTTTTTATCTAGTTTGTGGAAAGGTTTTATCCGTCATGTGAGTAGGCATTGAGCATGCCAATCATTTAAAGGTCACTCACAGAACTGGGATCTTAGAATGTAGTACACTTTGGGAAGATGTCATCATGAACCTTATATTAGGATTGCCTAACACTGTTAGGAAGGTTGATTCAGTTTTTGTAGTTGTACATAGGCATTCAAAGATGGATCATTATGTTAGCTACTACAAAACCTCTGATGCATCACACGAAGCTCACTTGTTCTTTAGGACATGAGACTTTAGTTTATTTTGATTATTATTATTTGGGTGTATTTATATCGTTATGATGTGGGGGGTGTCCACATTCACTTAACTCACATGCTGGGCACATGAAAGTGACCTGTTACTCTTATTAATGAGATGGGACCACCATAATCAAGTGAAGATAGACGGCTAGCATGGACTAGGGTCTTTAATGTTTTTGTATATATTTTGCATTTTCCTTTGGATGGGGTTCTTTTGGTATATTTAGAAAACCTTACAATAGCTATCTCTTTCTTCTCTTTTCTAGATCTAATAACTCTTCTTCATTTAAATCTTCTACTTCTTCCTATCCATTTATTTCTCCCTACCTATTCTTTTCTTGCTTGACACCATCACTTTCAAGTTGTGACTATTTGGAAGCTTGCAAATTATCTTCGACAAAATATAGAGAAGCCCTATTTTTATATTCTAAACTTTACCTATTGTTTCTTACCCAACTAGCCTCAATTCCCGTCATTTATGTTTTACATACTCTGTCATATATTAGAACTGCTTGGTATATTTTTTGTGTGTGCAAGTTGCAACTTAATTAACTTTCAAAGGCAATTGCTTGCTTTTTCTAAAATTTCAGACGGTATACTTGAGTTTAATTGAATTTTATTTTATTTTTGTTTCTTTTGTTATTTTGTGGATTCCTTTAAGTTATAGAGTGATGATTGGTTAGTCTTGTATATGGCTTATGTACTTGGGCTAGGCCCTTTTTGATCATCAATACATATTTAACTTATCCAAAAAAAAAATTTATTCTTGTTTCATCTGTTTTTTAGGTGAGAAACTAAGAATAGCTTAATTATTTAAATGTTAGTTCTAACCTTCTAGATTTTACTCACAAGGTTCTGCAATTTATTCTACAAGCATTTGGTAAACCTAGGATTGCATAAGTATAAAAAGCTCCCAAAAGCATAAATGGAGGGAAATTAGAAGCAAGTGCTTTTGTATAGCACTAACTGATACAATTAAATCCCGCTCAAAATAATTTTAACAACTATATAAAATTGTTCTCCAGCATGAGTAATGCCAAAAAGGTGGAAGTATATATGAGAAAAAGGAATATTAAGAAAATTAAAAGCACACAATGCCTAAGACATCTTAATAACGACTGAAACAAAAATTTAAAAAAAAAAAAAAATGAAACTTGTAATACTGGCTTAAGGCCTTTTGGCTTCTCTTTCTTAATAAAACAGTTACTTATCATTTTATCAATAAATAAATAATACCTGCAAACCCTGAGGAGTAAGCAAATGAATCTCAATGCGGGTGCATTTCCTGACATTAGATTGCATTGTGAATAGATTGTTGATGTATAAAAATGCACATTTATATAAAAGATAGAACAACATACTGGAAAAGGGGATTTGTAAATACCAAAAGATAACCATGAAAATAATTAACAAAAATATAAATTGAGATAAAACAACTTGAATCCTCCAGTTGTGAACCTGGCTGTTAACAGTAGGGGTGTTCATGGTTTAGGTTAAAACCGAAAACCAAACCGAACCAAACCAAACCGGTCGGTTTGGTTTGGTTTTTTTGTCATTAGGTTTGGTTTTGGTTCCAATTTTAGAAAACCGAATTGAATTGGTTTGGTTTTGGTTTTCATGTTTAAAAAACCAAACCAAACCGAAAAAACCGAAAAATATATAATATATATATATTATTTTATTTTATATATTATATATCAAATTTTAATTTGTAATTTGTTGATTTTAAGTTTCTTATTGTTTTTCCTATTTTAGCTTGGCATGTATTAAACTAGTTTTTAATGTTGTGTGAGATAATGGCATGTATTAACTTGGAAATTTAAACTTGGATTGACATATGTCAATTTGTTTCCATTTTGATACAATGTTTAATGTTTTTTTTAGTTGCTAATGTAATGCTTTTATTAAAAATGTTTTAATTTGGAGTTTGGCATGTCATTTTTTTCATTTTCAATTATTTGTTGCTACTTGATTGGTTAAAACCGAAACCAAACCGAACCAAACCGAATTTTTATGGTTTGGTTTGGTTTGGTTTTTTTATAGTATGGTTTGGTTTTGGTTTGGGAAGAGCAAAACCGAAGTATAATGGTTTGGTTTGAAAAGTACCCCAAAACCGAACCACGAACACCCCTAGTTAACAGTATTCACAAAAGGCCATGGAAATCTAAGAAAACGTGAGTAGCATAGTGAATGGGGCCACTCATATCCAATCTGTTCCAAAGACTCCATGTTCTTCAATTGAAATTTGTTTGTTTTGATGGAAAATAGTTCCTCAAAATAACTCCCGATTTTATTTTCTTCAAGGCTCCGATTATCTTGATGGCTAGTTTCCCATAGAGCTTGGGAAAAATTCCCTCCGTCTCAATGTTGATGGCTATCTTCCCACGAAGCTTGGGGAGAATTCATCTAGTCTCTTCAGTTAGTATATGTTTGTGAATCAATTATCATTAGGCATAAAACTTGTATTCTCTCAGTAAAAATTCTAGCTGGAAATATTTTACATTGGGAAAAGCGAAGATGAGAGGTATAAATTAAATGGTTTGAGGAGATAATTTTCCATCGAAGCAAACAGAATATACTTTCATAAACTTTTCTCAAGCTTCACTAAAAAAAAAAATCCATCAAAACAAACAGAGTATTTTGCAGATACTATTGTAAGTAAGCAAACAAAATGGAAACCAAAAACCAACAGGGGTCAAAAAAAGAGGAAAAAATCTTATAGTCTAGAGAGAGAAAAGCCCTAATCCAAATGAACAATAGAAATGGGGGCGCTTTTGGAAGTTCCAGCAAAACCCTAACAAATATACATCTGAGACCAATCTGAGAGAGAGATGCATATACATATATACAGATGTATATTGGTAATTTGCTTAGATACACATCCACACATATATAGAGAAAAAAATAATTAAAAAGAAGACGAAGAAGAAGCCTACGCGACGATGAGATTGAGTTCCTGAGGACTGGTGAAATTGCCGACGCAGGAGTGGGTGACATTGGTGGGCTTGTGAGCCGTGACGACGTAGTTCCATACACTCATCTTCTCCTTCCCTCTCTCTCTGTACCTTCTCGGAATAAACCCTTCCCCCTTTTTAGTGTCTGTTTGTGTATTATCGGTTTTGCTATTTTGCCTTTCCTTGTGTTGTCACGGTCTGTAGGGTCACACATGTTGGGGCTCACACTCACGCACGTCATCAATAAATAAATAAATAAATTCCGTAATTGGTAAATAAATATAACCATCTTGTATTTGGCGTAAAACTTTTTACTCTTACATTTTTAATATCTTTTTATAAAAATAATATTTTACCAATTCAATCGTTGAATTAAGTTTTCTATTCATGCACATCATGCATGTAAATTTAAGTAAATCGGATATCAGAAAATATGTCATTTATAAAGTGTCCCAAGTTATAATTTTATTTATAAAAAAAAGATAAATTTACAGATTAAACATTTCCTAATATTTGATTTATTTTAAATTTGGTATGCTTGACATGCATAAATAGAGTACCTAATCTAATTGTTGGATTGGAAAAATATTATTCTCATAAAAAGATATTAAAAGGTGTAAGTGTAAAAGGTTTTGACATTAAGTGTAAACGGATCTCTCCTCATAATATATATATATATATATAATTTTATATATTTTATATAATATAGATTATAAATTCTTTATATCAACATATAATCAACCTAAAAACTCAAACCTAGAACCTCCACTACACATGGAGGAGAAATGTCACTAGACTACAAGATAATTGGCAAAGTGGTAATTATCTAAAAAGTCCCCAAAAAATAAAGTCTCATTAAATATTTTATCTATCACTTTAATCCAATATATAAAAAATATAACAACCGTCTAATCTTTATCAAGAAACAATCTTAGAAGTTCCACTTTCTGACTAAACTACCCTCCATTCTAGTTATACATAATGTTAAATAACCAAAATCCTACTTAATTGAATTTTCATTTTTTTCCTTACATTATGTTTGGATAAGGAATTTTTAGTTGGAATTTGTCTTTGAAATAGAATTTGTAAAATTCTTATAAGAAAATTCTTTATAAGATTTTTACAAATTTTATTTCAAAGACAAATTTCACATCGAAATTCCTTATCCAAACATAACTTATAATAATAATAGTGTGAGAATAAGAAAACTTTCTTTTTTGTGTGTCTGCAAATATATAGAGGACCTCTCATAAAAGTTTGCTTAAGGCCCTAAAAAAAATCAGAGCCGGCATTGTCTATTGTATCCATTGCAGGTTTATCTCCTCACCTTGTTAAGATTAGACGGAATCTAAAGCTTATTTGGAATTTCAAAAGAAATACGTTCTTTTTAATTTGAATTCAGATTTCTGCAAAAAGTTTGGGTCATCCTGTACGCTGTGTTCAATACCTTTTTTTTTAACGCTGGATTGGGAAATAAAGAGGTGGCATGATTCTTCTCTGTGGAATGCCCATCAGATTTTTTGTTGCAAGCATATGTAGGCTTGGTCCAAATCTATCATCAAAACTAAGGACATTACAATGGACTTAGGTGAGTATTTGGCTTGTATCCAATGGTAGCAATTGCTTGTGGTTATTCTGTTAAATTTCCAACCTAAAATCAAGAGGCTTAAACCACTACTAATCAAATCTACCTTTTCATTAGTCATTAAGTACATTAACACAAAAGAGGCTCATAACAAGTAAAATTGATGATACTTCATATTGCATTGAGAAAACAGCTTTTACTCTTATTTTCCATAATCATATCATCTGATCAACAATTTGTAACTTCACAAAAGCATTATACATTCCAATATCCCTAGCTCCATGCTCATTTTAGAATAATATGAATCATATGCTAATCTTCGTTTTGCCATATTAAGGTATATACCTCTCCCACCTACTAAAAATAGAAACTGAGGTCAGATATACTAAGTCCCTGTTTGGCTAAGCTTTTAGATGGTCCAAAATCACTTTTGAATCTTAAAATCACTTTTGGTCCTGTTTGGTAGTCTAAATCATAATCACTTCTAAGCTCAAAAAGTGATTCTATAATAAGGAGACTACCCTCAGCTTTTAATCAAAAGCTGGTGTCAGCTTTTGCGGAGGATTTTAATAACCTTTCATATTTTCAAAACTATCCTTAATGCTTGAGTATGGAAATAATTTTTTTCACCCATATCTTTTAACAAAACAATAATAGCCCCACCTTAGACCCAAGTCCTTTTAAAAAAAATATCAATTCATGCTCTCTTTTTTTCTTTGTTGTAAGCAAGGAAAAAATTAAATAAAATAAAATAAAAACGTAAGCAAAATCCCTAGTAATACACCTTCGTGGGGTTGGTCGAGAGGTAAAGTCTTGTGTGTGTTTTCCAAAGATTATCGTTTTGATGTCTCGACGCTCTAGTTGTTTGTGTGGTTATGGAACGTCTCACCTAGGCTGTTAGGAGAATAATCTGAGCTCAAATTTCGATAAGGGTATGGCCTACGGTACCCCCAATCATTAATATTTATAAAAAAAAAAAAAAAAAATACTACTAATACCAAATAGAGCCAACAAAAACCAAAAAAAAAAAAAAAAAAACATTTATTATAAGTTACAGTTTAATCAATTTAGGGTTATAACAACTACAGCAAATGTTCTTCCCAAACAGACAAAAAATCACTTTTAGCTCTAACAGCACTTTTGAATACAGTTTCCAAACAGAGACTAATTCTCTTATGTTACTCATAACTTCTGATTCTCTTCTACTCTTGCCTAAAAGCAAAAAGTTACAGTTTTCCCAAATAGGGCCTAATTACTGTGTTGATTAACTTGCTCAAACTTCTTTGAGTTGGTTGTTTTTCCTTCCTTTTTTTCCCCTTCCTTGGTTGGGATATCAGCTCAATTTGCTAAAGTTGAGAAAATAAACCTCAAGAGGTATCTCAATTGGCAAGGGTTTGCCTTAGGAAGAGGAGGTCCTGAGTTGGACTCTTACAAAATCCCATTAGGCCACTCACATAAGGTTCTATGGTTGATTAACTTGCTCAAACTTCTTTGAGTTGGTTGTTTTTCCTTCCTTTTTTTCCCCCTCTTTGGTTGGGATATTAGCTCAATTTGCTAAAGTTGAGAAAATAAACCTCAAAAGGTATCTCAATTGGCAAGGGCTCGCCTCAGGAAGGAGAAGGTCTTGAGTTGGACTCTTACTAAATCCCGTTAGGCTACTCACAGAAGGTTCTATGGTTCTCGTGAGCCTTGAACTTATATGATCCATGTGGATTAGTTATGGGATCATATATGGGCCTGTGGTTTGACCAAAAGTCTTCCTCGTTATATATATTAAAAAAAAGATTGAGAGACATTTTTCGTAACTTTTCCAACCATGTAGATTGAGAATTTTCACAGAGAGCAAGCTTATAATGAACTCAAGATTGTTTTACCATTTGATCATTACTAATTTAATATTGAGCTGCATATCGTGTCTCATCATTAAATTAAGCTAACCATTCTTTAAGCCTTTAGAAGTATTTTCAACCATATATTTTTCTTTGTTCCTTTACTTTCCATTTTTTCTTTTCCCTTTGGTTATAATACTTACTAGTTTTAGTTCTTGTTAAGATGCAACTCAACTTGCCTGGGGGCCCGGTTTAACATCCAATTCAATTGAAACAAAAGTTCCTAGAAACCGGTACACCTAACCCAAATCTTTTTCCTTTTTTTTTTAAAGCAAAATTTATTAATAAGAAAGAAAATAGGGAACAAGGAAAGAAGAAGAAAAGAAAAGAAAAATAAGTCTGTCTAGTATTGGTAGCTTATAAATACCACAAACCAGCTCACAAATAAGCATTAAACTACAAATCTATAGCGAGGCATCCCATTTCAAATCAAAGGTTTCTTTCTAAAATGAAGAGAATACTCCTAAACCTTTTTCAGTCATTTCTTTTTACCAAAATTAATACCATTCAAATAACCACTAATAAAATAATTCGGTAAACAATATATCTTAAAATTGCTAAATCTTGCATCAGTAAAGAGAGGCGAAAATAGGCAATTTTTTTACCTGGAACTAATTTAATCTCCCTACAGCCCCCCAACCAAAAAAAATAAAAATCAAAGTGGAAATGGGCAATCTTACCTGGAGAGGTGAGATTTGAAATGGGTTATCTTATCTCTGCCACTCAAACATTTATCAATTCCTAGGAATTTGGAACCCTTGGTCTGAATTTCCCTTTAAGGAACAAGCCCCAATATGGGAAATCAGCAACTAGGCCTCCATTAGTTTTCTTCTAATTCCATTTGAATTTTGATGTGGTCAGCATTGGGTTTGCAAGTTTTATCTTGTTACATACTTTCAAAATATTTTTTTGGGGGTGAAAAAGAGGGGATAGGGGGGGTTGACAGATAAGGATTTAATGGTGCAAAATCTGGCATATGGTGTAATTTACAAATGACAGAGGAGGCATTAGAATCAGATGCTTAAAAAAAAAAGTTACAGAACACCAATGTTCTTGAGGCCAAGAACAACCCCAACCCCAATAATGTGACCTACACTACCACATGCTAAGGTATCAGCTAGGGTGAAACCAGCTGGGTCACCAGTCTGTAGGCCAGACTCCACTGTTTCAAGCTTCAATCCTGCAGTGGATCGCCTGTTTGCCTGATGGTGCTAACCCAAACCTTCCGGCGAACAGCATTAGGGTTGTAGTAGTGATCATAATCTGTCCAATAGATAAAAATTTATCACCTCTCCAATATATGAAATCTAACAGTGTTTGGGTGCAACTTAAAATTGTGAAGCGAAGTCCTGCATCGCTTGGGAGTAGAAGTAATGTGCAAAATGTGTAGGGCACCCTTACCTCAAAAGCTAGCTTTTGGGGCAAGTTCTATCCAAGCCTTCTAACAAAAATCACATTGCCTTGAAATGGTCATAGAATGATATCGATCTAATGGTACGTGCAATGTCATTGCAAACTCCAAGATGGCTTCTTTCTAACTTCATTTTTTTTTCTTTTTCTTTTTTTGCAGATTATAATTGCTTCTCCTATAGGACTAAATTTATCAGTAAAAATTCTTGCAATCCTTAAAACTAAATATTAATATAAATGTTGAAAGAGAAGCCATTCTTCCTTGAGGTCTTCTTAAACAAATTGTGAGAAACATTTTATGGTTTGGTGTCTCTCATTGGAGAAGCAGAATTTCAAAGTTCCAACTTAAACATATATCAGATACTAGCTTATATTACAATCCTTACCAAATTGGTGGGTGAACCAATGTAACCACAGCGAGCACCCAAAGCTCCGTTTCCCTTGTGCCTCATTGGCTGAACTGCTGCCTGCATGATGAGTGATATTTAGCTTCCTAGTAAGTATAACATTTAGGCCATGTTTGTTTAGTTGGAATGGAATGGATGGAATGGAATCTCATTCCAATTCATTCCAAACCGCTTGGATGAAGTGATTTGAATGGAAATGGAATCAAACAATGTGTTTATAAAACCATTTCAAATCCATTTCCATTCCATACTACTTTAAGCATAGAATTAGATTTCTTTCTCATCCATTCTATTCCAGTTAAACAAACATGGCCTAAAGCTTTGTGCAATTTGTGAAAGAGAGAAAGCATGTGAGATGGACTATACCTAGGGTGTTTTTTTATTTTTATTTATTTTTTATTTATTTATTTACAGTTACATTGGAAGGGATATGAACCCTAGATCCTAAATTATTTTTATCTATACCCCAACCCTACCCATATACCATTAGGCCACAAGGACGGGTTGTAAGGTGGTTCATTTTTGGACACTCGCTACTGTTGACGAATGGAAGCACCTAAGCTAAATAAACAATGTTGACACTTGAAACAAATGGTAGAAAGAGATTAGGTCTCTACACTTTCAGGAGCCCATACAGTTGATCATACACATTGATCCTCATGATTTGATATTCAAAGGAATTTTTCTATTTACCGAGATGAATGGTGATCATTTTACTTTCAAAATAAATGGTGAAGTAAGGGACGACATAAGTCCATACAAACATACAATCTTCACCCAAGTTTTCTTTTGTTTAATAGCACTATATGTGATCTTATGTTTCCAAAATTTATTTTTTATTTTTTTTGGGTTCTGATTAAACTCAGTTTGTGATAAACGATATAAAATAAAATAAAATATGCAAAAGCCCAATTCCTCTGAATTCCTTCCAATGTATCCAAAAATAAAATATAAAAATCAATAGTTTTTCATTATAAATTTACCTTCATTTAGATTCAATCACCATTAGGCACTTGAAATTTGGCACACTAGTTGGTGAATTTTAATTTACAATCTACTCTACATGCACAACTCAAGAGAGAAATCTCCCATTGTCCAGAGACTTTTAGTAAAATTGAAGCATAACCCTAAGAAAAAAACAATGAATTAATATCCACCCTCCATGATTCTTCTTTTTTTGGAAAACCCACCCTTCATGATTCATGCACACATTTTTTTTCCAACCAACCCCCCACCCCCACACCAAAAATAAAAAATAAGATATAAAATAAAAATATAACATCATCTAAGACATTTGAATCAATACAAAATAATAGTAATAATGGAAAAAAAAAAATCCACTATTTCTATTACATAAAGCACTTAATTAAGTAAAGAAAACTCGCTGAGGCACTGACCAGGCTTTGTACAGGAGTAGCTAATGGTCTGGCTCTTAGCCCATTGAACTGTGGGAGAGAAGTCATCACAGTAGTTGCCATTTCTGAATTTCAAAGAGAATGCTCAAAGAACAGGTGTAACAGCTCTCCCTATCCCTCTGATACTTTTTTAAATTCTTGCGTGCTATGGTGTTTCAAATGATTATAAACTATGGAGAAAGTAGTTCTGCACCACAGCCACAAGTGGACTTTGTGGCTCCAGATTGCCAGGGTTGGATACACTGGGATACTTGTTGCTTACGTGGCGATGTTTGATTGGTAAACTTTTAATTGGATAAGGTTCTGGTTGTGTTTCTGGATTGATTGATGGAACATGTAGATACCCAGCTGGTAGGTAATGGGCCTTATTCCCTGTTGAGGATTTGAGGGTTTGGTTAGACTACATATTCAGCCCACAATTGGCCTTAGGCTGTGTTTAGTTCGTCGGAACAGAATGAGAATTGGAATGGGATGAGGAAGGATATTTCAACCTAATATTTGGTGACGGTTGGTAATGGAATGAAAAGTATAGGTGGAACCTATTTTTAATGATTTTTACTTATTGAAAGATAAAAATAGTCATTCTTCTTGGTTTGGAAAGAAATGACTATTTATTCATTAAAGGAATAGATCTCTACAAGGGAATAATCATTCTATTCCCTTATGAAATCAAACACTCACTTTTTTTTTTTAGAATGGATTTATCATTCCATTTCCTTCCTCATTCCCTTATAACAAATATAGCCTTAATGTGTCCCGTTAAGGATTAGAAGGGTTTAGTTATAGAAGGCATTTATTGGCACCCAAAAGACTTACTTTTCATCCCTACTTATTTTACATTTTAAGATTTTATGAAAAATATATAAGGTTTTTATAAAAACTGAACGCGATGTTTATTAGAAATCATAATTTTGAACAACTTTTTGGTAGAATTTTTTTTCAAAATCTATCGTTTAACTTGACTTTTTAGTCATTTAGAAACGAATACTATAAATGACAAAAAGGTCTATTTAAACGATAGATTTTGGAAAAAACCTTTTTTCTAAAAGATTAATCAAAATGATGTTTTCTAATATAATACGAGATCAATTTTTTATGAAAACCTTATATATTTTTCATAAAAATTTAAAGTGTGAAAAATAAGTAGGGAATAAAAAGCAAGTCTTTGGGGTGCCAATAGAAGCCCCCTTATATCCCCTCCCCCCCCCCCCCTCTCCCCTCCCTCTCTCTCTGTTTTTTTGGGTGGTTACATTATAGGAAAATCTATCCCTATACCAACAATTATCCCGATCCCCATCTACCTTGGTATCATCGTTAACTGGCACTAAACCACTAGGGTTATGGTAGATTTGGTTACATAAAATGTTACATAGATTAATCTACTTGTTTATCTAAGAATTGTCATCCCAAACTTGTTTATTTCGGATAAGTTATCGGAATGAAATTGAAAATTTCTACCACAAAATAATGCATTTCAGATATTTGAGTAAGAACTGAGAACATTCTTTTTGAGATGGTGTAGGAAATTAAAATCCTTGGTTCTATTATCCATTTTAGATATCATCATAAGAATTCATTATACGGTTGTTAAATATTCATTAACATGCCCTTGTGGGGTTGGTTGAGCGGTCAGGCCTGGGTGTGTCCCTAGAAGTCATCGTTTTAACTCATCGCAGAGATTGTTGCTTGTATAGATATAGGACATCTCACACAGACTGTTAGGGAAATAGTCTAGGTCGAAACCTCAGCGGAAGTAAGACATAGGATACCCCTAATAGTTAATCCAAAAAAAAAAAAAAAATTCATCAACACATTAATAACCTTTTGGTTTAAATCTACGGGTAGGTGCTGAGACACCTCTATTTAGAGAGGCTGGAAGTTCAAAGATCCTCAAGGCGTTAATGAATTGGTTGATTTGGTAATTACAATCTTATTGTAATTTTTATTTTGAATTTTTTTCTTTATCTGAATTGATTAATCCAATTATTGATCCTGGTTTTGATATTAAATTTGAAAGTAGTATAAGAATTTATATAGTTTTTTTTAATCAATTTTGCTTATGAACTAATAAAATTTGTTATTATAAAGCTAATGCTACATTGATTCAGCAATTATTTCAGAATCACAATCGGAAGGTCAATTATGAAATTAGTCCACCATCAATTAAATGTTTCGAAGAGGACAACTTAGACCACCACCCACTGCCACCTACTATCACAGCAACTACCACCACGCCCCACCACCCACTGCCACCGTCTAACATCAACACCTCCCACCATCCCCATCGCCCATCACCCCTTCCACCCATTATCACCACCTTCACCAACGCCATCCATGGCCACCCGAACACCCCCTACATAATTAGTTATAGGGTGAGTCTATTTTCACATCTTTTTTTGCTTATCCATACCCTTCTATGGTTATTTAAGTCATTTAACTTCCTTCATTTTCTCCTCGCCTTTTTAAATATTTTCCCTCTCCTCCCTCTTCTTCCTCTTCCCTCCTCTCCTCTTGTTTCTCTAGCAGCCCTTTTCTATATTGCAATAGTAACTCCATTTTTTTTGGGGCAAAGTTTTATAGAACTTTAAAAAGAAAATCAAGGAGAGTAGGGGGTAAGGGAAAGGAAAAGCATGACATTCATTTACTGGTATAAAAAAAAATACAAAAAATAAAAATAAATGAAGAAGTGGAAGCAACAAAATTCAACATGATATTCACCTATACTGTTCATTTTTATACTCTCAATCTCCCTCTTCCTCATTCTCCTTCTCACTTCTGACTCTTATACATCTCTCTTAAATTGATGGATCATTTGTTGGTTCTATGGCTTTAATGATTGATGAAGTAAATAGAGATTTATGCATTGATGAGTAATTAAAAAAAAAAAAAAAAGAAAGAAGAGAAAAGAAGAAAAAAAAAAAAAGCCGTCACCTATTTTTCTCTCAATTTTCCCTCTAAACAAGATACAAAAATGGATATCGAGACCAAAGAAATCCCAAGATTTAATCCTAGATCGTCAAATTGGGTTTGATATAAGGGGTGAAGCTTATTTCTTTTAACTATAATTAGGAAATTTGACAAGGAAACGAGGAAATGACCAAATTAGCCACAAAGGGGTGTGGATAAGCAAAAAAGGGTGTGAAATAGGCCCACCCTTAGTTATATCCGTGACAATGTTTTGCCTAACGAGGTAATTACCAAATGATGAGATTTTAAATCCCATCATTTTAAATTTCACCATTTTGAAAATTTCATCAAATACCTCATTCAAATGCAATTGCAATATTTGAAACTTGTTAAATAATTGTATTCATAGTATATAACGTATAACCCCCTCCATCCCTTATTACCTTAAAAATTGTTTATATTTTCTTTTTGACCTGTCTTAAAATTTTTGTCAAGGTCAAAGAGTTAATGAATCAACTTTGATAATTTTTTAAAATAGCATTTACGTTATATAAATTGCATACCCTTTGCAATTAAGGGTAAAACTGAAATATCAAAACAAATTAATGAATGTAAATGCATTAAGAGACAAGCTATTGTCATAACAAAAATTCATTTTCACCCTACTTAATTTATTGTTTTTAAGATTTTATGGAAAATATAAAAGGTTTTCATATATAAAAACTAGTTGCAGCGACGTCCATTAAAATACATCATTCTAAACAATTTTGTATGAATTTTTTTTCCTAGAACATGTTGTTTAAGTAATTTTTTGGTCATTTACAATCTCTGTTTCATTTTTACATAATACTTTATGAAAAATGACTAAAAAATACACTCAAATAAGAGATTTTAAAAAAACTTTATTTTACAAAATTATTTGTAATAATATTTTTTAATAGAAAACAACGTTAGTCTTTAGGAGAAATTAGTCAAAAGTCTAATTCCCTAGGTTTTAAAAAGTCATAAGTCCTACAAAAACTCTTTTAAAACCATAAGTGCATTTAAGTCCCCTAAATGGTAACATTGGGCAATTTATTGGTTTGTTATGTTCTACTAATGCCAACCTTACCCTTTCGCTTGATATGAAATTCTAGCAAGCTATTGGCGTTTAAAATTAAACAAGATTCTCATTGAGTTTATTCTTCATGATTTCCGCAGCATTCAATCTTTATGTTCATATTTATCTCCATCCACATCCGTTTGGAAAATTAACATTTAATAAGATTCTTTATGCGAATCTTCCCCACAATTTTTGCGGAAATCATAGAGATTCCTAGGTTTATCTCCTTCAAGATCCAACTGGCTAAATGACTTATATTGCTTTTCATTAATATTAACCCAATAGTATATCAATCAAATTCGTAGATTTGTACATTGATCTAAATCCCCAAAATAGTTACAACAAGCTTTGCAGTAATTTAGCATTCTTTAAAATAGTTACAACAAGGTCATGCATTTATTGGAACCCCTAAATGAGCCTCATGTGACTAATTATGAAATTATATTAAACAGTTATAACTACAAATGAATTATTACCAATTTAACATGTAACATTTCATAAAGTTCATGTAGTTGTTTTTGTGCTGGAAAAATTTCATTCATGTAATTGTTATCAAAACAGAAAATAATCACGTGTAATTGTTTTTAAAACAAAAAACAATTACATGTAACTGTAACAATTACATGTAATTGTTACCAAAATAGTACATTATTTTTCATTCATGTAATTGGTTTTTAACCCATAAAATATTTTCATGCAATTGCTTGTAATTTTTGGAGATATTATAACCCAAATTAATTGTCTCCTTAATTTATGCTCACAATTTTTGGAAAATTTTAGAGATATTATAACCCAAATTAATTGTCTTGTTAATTTATGCTCATTATTTTTAGAGATATTATAACCAAGATTCTCTCTTTAATTAATGAGATAATAATGAGCCAAATACAATTTAAGTAGTATACATGTTTCTTTGTGAGTACTACAAAGTACGGATATTTAATGGATTTCATGTCGTATAAGTTTTTCTTTTAAACTTTTGACTATACAAGTTCGGATTTGTGGCTAAATCTCCTAATTTTTATGAAACTTTTTATTAAATCTAAAAAATTATAAACTAAATGTATTAAATGAATTTTTGTAATCTCCCGTCCCATAACTTTTTTTTTTTTTTTTTTGAAAGAGAAAAAATGTATGTTTTCTAATCGGGCAAAGAGAGAGAGACAGTACATCCTCTCGAAAATAATTTCCCAAAAAAAAGCTGGGCGGCCTCCTGGCCTTTCCTCTAGCGCTATGCTGTTGTTGTGTCACTTCCTGACACGCACCCAGAAAACACTGCCCGAGGCTAAAGTGCGCCAGATAGTGAAGCCTATGTATATATTGGTTTTCCAGCCGAGCAAAAGGATTAATCCGCCAATTAAAAGGACAGAATGATATCCTAATATCCCTATACAAGATACTATGGTGGGCCCCACAGCCCAAGTTTCGGAATTTCAACCTGCTTTGGTTTGGTTTTGTTCCTTGCTTGCTAGTTGCTTCCCTTGCCTACTTAAGTCTAGGGTCTATAACCTTAACTTCCCCACAGAATCTCCTATTTTATAAAATTCCATTTTATCATCATCTCTCAATATCTCATGAGATGTTGTTATACATGGGTTTACATTTAGGATCCCATTATTCATGCATTCCCATGCTTGCAATTCTGAGGGCAATATTGTCAATTTGAAAATGTTGACAGGGCTTACCACGCTGTAATTAATACAACAAAACCAGTCTTTCGTGTCATTCCCTCATCCCCTCCCAACATTTTGTGTATCAAAATTTGGTTTTGTACTTACAAATGTGGAGGGCCCTTTTTTTTTTTTAATTATTATTTTTCTTAAAAAAAAAAAAATAAAAAGAGAGGAAGAAGAAGAAGAAGAAGAAATGAAAGAAAAAGATGAAAATACTATACATGCAGGATAATGTGTTGATGGCAAGCATCTACGTAAGAAAAAAAATAAATCTATGTTCCCCGTAAATCCATCCGGTGTATGCAACATCACTCTTATTTTATTTTATTTTATTTTTTCCTCTTTTTGGAGTGTATCATACAAAATTTGGTTTTGTGCTCGTAAATGACCACTGGTGCAGGCTTGGCATGGCTTGCTTCTTTTTCTTCTTCATTTAAAATTTTTTTTTTTCACTCATTAGAAACTCACACACCCAGGTAGTCGAAACCCTCGACCTCCTCCAAACCCCCCGCACCCAATTGCATGGCTCTGTTGGAATATGAGGTTTTGACCCAAATTTCTTAAACTTGTAGGCCATTTTTCTAAGCACAATGTTACGCATCAACAATTAATTTCACCCCCTTATTTATTTATTTATTTATTACTATAATGGTTCATTTCATCACTAATTTCGATCATCACTTAAAAACTGGCAGTTGAATGGGAAAGAGCACCATTACCACATTAAATTGATTGATTAACTCTGAAACAAAGAATGCTAACAGGCAAAGAAACATCTGATTCCCAGACAGGAAATGATAAAAGAAAAAAAAGGTGAGTATATTATAAAATGGAAAAGAAGTAATTGCATAGCCATAGATTCCTAAACCCATAACAAAGATAGGTATATCTTAGCAAATCACAATTACAAAAAGCTAATCTAAGCACACGCTTGGTGAGGTTTTACTTTAACCACACCCCTAATACAAAACCTTCTGCTTTTTTTCTTTCCATGCATACCATTGAATAATTCAATAAGAGCTGGTTGATTCAGACGGTCGGGCTCCATATGCAAAATAGATAAACTCAGAATGAATCAGCTTCTCAAGCACAAAAGCACTAAAATCCCAGCAAATTTCCACCAATTTAGGCTTGGTTTATACTTGGAAAATGGAGGTGCTGAAGAGCCTACAGACCTGAAGACACAGAACAAATATATACTGATCGATTAAG
Organism: Liquidambar formosana; assembly: GCA_039720395.1. Taxonomy (NCBI): domain Eukaryota; kingdom Viridiplantae; phylum Streptophyta; class Magnoliopsida; order Saxifragales; family Altingiaceae; genus Liquidambar; species Liquidambar formosana. The sequence goes on along the minus strand of CM077835.1, from coordinate 14,728,133 downwards.
AATGGTAAATAAAAATATGTGCATAATGCCACTCTCTAACCTCAGAGCTAAGTGGGCTCTATGTACATATTGGACAGGATCAGATCGAGAAGACACAATTTTCTTACACAATATATATTTGAAACAATTTATCTCAATAACTTTTTATGGGACTTATATTTTGCAAAACCCATGTGTTGGATTGGATATCGTTCCGATGATCCCATCCATGTGTGCCAAAAATCGCATTGATTGGGATACTAATAGCCATCCGATCCACAAACTCATGTTTCTAATTAGTAAAAATCTCACATTTATAGATAAAGTGACTCTTGAGCTCCAATCAACTTGATATTGGCAAACATGGCGTCCATGGGAAGTAACATGTGGGTTTCGCAAACTATATGTCAGACAAAAACTTAACTCGGAGCTCTATATAAAATTGTGTTCCCTGATCCTGACCGTATACCTATATGTATTTCCAAATGTGGTAAAGCAAAACCATGCACGCATAATTACATACCCAGGGGAAGCATAGATGCATTTTCCATAACCTGTATTGAGAAAAAATGAGACTGATTAATATATTACTCCTCTCTCATCTTTCACCACCCAAATGGCAATTAATGGTAGGGATGGTTGCACTTTTTTTTACTTTTTATTCCTAAACTTCATGTATAAGAAAGTTTGAGCTGGGTGTATGTGTTGTTCACAATGTATTTCTAGCAAAAACTTGTGCTCTACCAAAAACAGTGAAATTTCTTATGCCTCACATTTCCATTAAAGCGTAAAATGTGTTTCACATTGATAACCATATACTAGCACAGATTAATTTTGCAAATTGGTAACATTTTCAACTCAACAAATCGGTATTGCAACAAGCTATCTATTTACTAAGATCACTAGGCAAACTAATCACCAAGAAATCATATGTTAGGCCAAAGATTTCTGCTCTCGACTATAAGTGACACTTTGAGAGGCTGTGCCAAAAAGCAACTTAAGGAGAATAACTCCGAATAGCGACTAAAATGTTACTCCTTCAACCACCAAAATGACCTTTTCAACTCCCCCAAAAAGCATATGAGCACTTCTTTTAGACTCTTATCAATTCAACAATACAACTACTTGAAGTTATACATTTAAAACATGGTCCCCAACAAAACATTAATCAGAAGTCATTCTCCCTTGAATTCTATTTTCATCATATATCATAAAGAAATAATACTAATGGGCAAGGCAATAGTATGCAAAAAAAAAAAAAAAAAATACTTACTTGGGTTATTTTTGGTTACAGTGGCAGTTCCTCCAAAATTGCAAGCAATATCAGAATTACCATTTTGTTGGTAGTAATCAGTTGAAAGCATAAGAGGCATGAGACACAAGAGTGTCGGGTTCAAAGCATGCTCCACCATCTTGGATTGATTTGCAGTTTGCCATTCCCAGCCCACAGGCCCAGTCTAAAGCATTCTGCAAATCAACTTGTGACACCCCCGGTAGGGCCACGCACCAAGTTGTGCCATCAAGGAAAGTTGTGTTGCCTTCTGGAGGAGACATAGTTGTGACTGGAATTGTTGCATCTGCTTTCTCTTGTACCACTGCCCCCATTGTAGAAACTAAATGTTTTGTACAAGAAAGTGAAGGGGGTGGAATACAGATTAGAAATAAGATATTATATGGAGATTCATTACTTCAATTAATACAGCATGTTTAACAATTTTGCAAAGTAGAATAGAGCAACAAAATTAATGGTGCATATAATTGAGTACATCGTTGATCAAATCGTGGCCTAAGCTTATTTTTCAGTCATATAAATGTCATACACGTGGATAATGCATAAGATTAACCACCTGAAGAGAAGATTATTGCTTGGTGAGATTTATTTCCAGAAAAGCCATTCTTTCACCACTAGAACAATATACAGAAGAAGGCAAGAGCATACTCTGTAGTAGAACATTGATCATAGTCCCAATTTAATACTAAACAGGTCTGAGGTGTGCAGCCATGTTTGATCTGTTGGCAGCACTCTTATTTGGTCACAGTGGGGGGTTGCAATAATTGATTATCTATTTATCAATATCTTTCATTTCTTACTATACTAAAGTAGTTTGCATCTTTTAAAATGTAATATTAATTGATCAAGAAAAGGACCATTCTCCTAATTAATTTACAACAGCGATGCTTTTAGGCCTCAACAGGTAAAGATGTCTTAACAGTAATGTTGTAGGGAAGACTTTGATTTGAGTTCCCATACATCTATGAGCCTCTACTTCTTGCACGTGTGACTCACAAAGTCAGTGAGCCAATTTCCAGGAAAAATTTCTACATGGTTAAAACTTAAAATGATCAAGATGATTTTGGAAAATGCAATTTAATCATGCCACTCCAGACCCAAAAATCCCTGACTCTCCCCTTTTTTGTGGGAAATGTCCAAAAGAAGGTCATACGGTACTTGCTGTTGTCTATAATATAATGTAATTAATAGTTATCAACGGTTGTAATGACCATTATGACAACCTCAATCAATTTATTTATTTTTTTTCTTGTATAATTTGGAAGGGTTTGAACCCCTAACCTATCCTAGTCCTACCCTTTACCCCACCCTCCGTCACCACTAAGCTAGCCTAGTGGCTTACAACCTCAATCTATTTGTTCATCAATTTTTTGCTAGAATGTTTGTCCTCATATTCAATTCTGCTATATCATGCTTTTCTATATGTAGCTTTTAACTATTACATTATGCAGCTGTCCTTTCGAACATTTTAGGTGTAATGCTTAAGGTATTATCAGTCCAAAGGACTGGTTTGGTTCACATTTAGGAAGCAAAGTGCGTTTGCCTCATTCCTTCTTCTTTGCTTTTGATTTTCTTTTCCCTGTTCTCCCTCCCACATAACAAGCAAGAATCCTCCTTTAATCCCTCCCTCCTCTCTCTCTCTCTCTCTCTCTCTCTTTTTTGGCCAGACAATTGTTTAGTTGTTAGACGTTGGTTTGCATCAAAATAGGTTTCGAACCTAGGCCTCCCATACAACACCACTGAGACTTTACAACCTAGTCTAAGGGCGACATGTTTTTTAGTTCTTTCATTTTTTTTTTCTTTTCGGGGTAGTGGACGAGAAACACAATATACAATTATTCTATAATGATTAGTAGGATGAAGACATGTGCCCCTGTGGGCCCCTAGTACGACGCATTTTCAATCCCTCCATTTGGTAGACTGTTTTCTAGGGGAGGTTAAGGTTTCCAATAGATAGGAGAAATAGAAAAATAAATAATGCCATAAATGAGAAGTACATAAACGTAACTTGACCTGAAATAACACATGTGATGGAGGAAATTAATTATATGGTCAGTACTTTCTACGAACTTCTCCTAAAATAGAAAGGGCACCAGCACTATTTAAGCATAACTTTTTTGATACAAGCACTTCCCTCCCTGTGTATTCATTAAATTGAATTTCTAATAGAAGTGGAGCACTCTGATAACAGTGCCCCATTTGAAACTGAAACTGAGAAAAAGAGCACTAGAAAAAGTATATGATAGCTAGTGATTTGGGTGCACTAATTTGATAACAAGCCACGCCTCATCACAAGCATGACAGCAGAAAGTCAAAACTGCCATCCTTGGCATTCTGCTGACCAGTCATTCAGTAGGGTTAAAATTGCATATTTATTAAGATGGGCGCCTATCTATCAAAATAAGGGGTGCCCAATTCACAGCTCTAATTTTTTTTTTTTTTTAATCATCAAGGGTATCTTAGGCTTTGGCGCGACTAATCCCTTAGACATGTGCAGTCCCCCATCCCACACACACCGGGTATTACGAGGCCTAATGCCCCAAAGGGGATCAACGTTTTTATTGAGTTTCGAACACTCAACCTACACTTCCTAAGGCACTTATAGAAAATAAATAGATCACCGAAATGGGATTGTAGAGGCCATCAATGATATTTGACTCACTTATTAATGAGTATTCTCGATATTCATTTGTTGACATTAAGGGGTAGAAGTTGGGATAGGTTGCATCGATTGTCCCAAGAAGGGGGAAAAAAAAAAAGAAAAAAAAAAGGGATTGTAGAGAGATTTAATTTAATTTAATTTTTCAAAAGGAAGGAAGACATGTTATTTATCCTCCCTTTTATACAAATATATATATATATATATATATAAAGTGCAGGTTGATACAAAAATAAAACAGGCTAATACAAAACACAGATCAATATATTTAGTATCTAAAAAAAAAAAAAAAAAAAAATTACACGGAGACAAAGAACAGCTTTATTGTTAAAAAACTATTTGGAAAATAGGTGCTCTTGTGGCATAGAAAACAATATACAGTTATCTAAGAACCAAAAAAACAATAGATTTATCTGCAACAGCCAGGTCCTGAACATGAATGTTCCATATCAGTAAAAGAAAAAAAAAAGAAGAACAACCATTGAAGAAAATATACCAACAGAAACCAACTAAAAATATATAACACAAGAAGATAAGGGAGAACCCCAACAAAGCATTGTCCCAAAAATCAAAGAAAACCAAAGAAAAGTTCCAAGTTTTGAAGAGGGAGAAGAAAGTGAGACATACCCAAATAGCATTCCATCATTAAGAAGAAGCACTGGAAAACCCATATTTTCCTCCTCATTGTAGATTACTCTCACCCCTTCTTGCTCCAAAGTCTCTTTCACAAAACAATAATAAATGGCCCAAAATGCTCTTGCCTAGCTCTCAACGTATACCCTCAAAGCTCTCTCTCTCTCTCCTCTCTCTGACTCTCTGAGTCGTTAGAGTGAGAAGTATGAAAATAATGGCCCCTATAAATGCAGGAGTATTTGAAGAATCAACCGTTTCTTGAGAGGAAATGATGTTCTTTTTTCCCTCTTTTTTCTGTGTTTTTGATCTTTTTAGCTGGACTACATCCTAGAAATAGTGAATGCTTCAGGAGCAAGTATCTGAGGCTTGACAGACCGAAGAGCCGTAGAGGTGGTTTTAATAATAATTTCTAAGTATGAAGCTTTTGAGAGTTTAAGAAGGTGGTAGAAATGCACACCACAAAAGGCAATTTTCTTGTTTCGTCGTTGCACCCATTTATCGCGATATATTCATCATCTCAGCTGCTGAATTTCTCACACATACGTGTATTTCCCATTTTTCCCATTTTTCTTTTTAAAAAAAATTTGTGTCTTTCTCTCTATAGTTAAGGTCATTTTGGTCTCACCAGATATTTAGTACCAGTCCAATTAGGATCCTTAATTCACTATAATTAAGGTCATATAATCAATAAAAATAATGAAATTTGGACTACTCATAATACACGTAAGATCCATTAGAACATGTGATCCAAATGGTTTGAATGATCCATATTTCATTGGACCATCCATTGGAATGGAAATGATTTTTACTCTTTTATAGATATTTTTTCTTTATTTTTAAAAATTCTACTTCCCTCTCTTATTAAAAAATATATATATATATATATACTTCCCCTCTATTGATGTGGGTGTTGGTTTGACGATGTTAATAATTGTTATTTATTTACATTTTTACCCTTCAGTACAGAGGTAATAATTCTTGTTGATTGGTCATATTCATTTTACATTTTAATCCAGACACTACCCATTTATTCTTATTAATTGTATAAATTTTGCAAGGAAGGTTTGATATGGGGTCCCTCGTATGAGATTTGAACCTCATTAGGTCCATATTATTCTGGGTTTTGATCTCTTCCATTGCCATCGTGGACCAAAGTCACAACGCAAATGGAGCTAGTAAAGGCCATCTAGGTCCCTATTGGATGGCCGAGGTTTGGTTCTTGGGGCCTTTTGATCCAGTGTTGGGATGGGCTTAGCTCAGGGCCCGGTCTACAATTGGCAAAACATCTAGGATTAGTGTGATTCAGTGTTAGTCATCTACAAATTAAATTAATGAAACAACATGCCATCACTCAAAGGATATGGGCTATCATTCCACTAATTAATCTAAGGTCTCACTAAAAAATATAAATAAATAAATAAAATTCCAAGGCCTCACCATAAATTTAAATGAGTTGCTTCTTGTTAAAACTATATGAAATTTTTTTTTCCCTCTTAAATGGCATGTGAGCATTTGTTATAAATAAAAGACAAAAAAAAAATATGGTTGAGAATTAATTGCTTGTTAACATTCTTCAAAAAGTCTGAGCTTCATAAAAAATAGTTACCAATGCATATATATATTTTTTATTTATAAATAAAACCTATTTTAATTCGAATTTTGCTCTGATATCAGCAAACCATCTCACATGGCTTCTCCTCTTTTCTCTTCTTCTCATTTTCTCTCCTTTCTACAAAGAACCAAAACAACCCGAGGAACGAAACCAAACGAAATTGATAGAACCGGGTTTGTTTGAGTTGGTTTTGAATTCTAAATGGGTTTGTTGTTATAATTAGTTGCAATTTACAACTATGACCATTAGTTATATCTGATTCACATTCAAAAACCATAGCCCAACATTTGTGAAAAGAGTCAAAGACCACCCTAACAAGCCAAATAGATGGGCCAGCCCAAGTTATAATTGAGTGGGCAACCCAAGTAAAAAAAGGAGGTCTCTCACATGCACCAGCCCAAGTTATAATCATGACATTTTCTTATAATTTTTTTCCTTTTTTTTTTTTGCTTGATTCTTCTAAAATTTTCACCTAGCCTTATTAGCTTATTATTTTCTTGCAAATAATAGACTAGCTAGGCCACCATCTTATAATTTCTTGAGTAATATATATACACACACAAAATTTCAAGTGTGATTAACCTGATATACAACCCATCAATGCATGCAGGGTGGATGCATTAGTATGCTTATGGAGGCAAGTGCAACCACTCAACCCAATTTTTTTTTTTTAAAATTTATAGAACACTAGTGACAGTTTGGTTTTTGATTTCCTTGGTGTTGGTTTGTGTGGCTGGTATGAATTTTTATAATAAAACTTTTGTTTTGGTATATAAACTTTTTGAAATTATTAGTTTCTTGAATTTTGGAAGTCAAGCTAGTGAAAGTTTATTTTTATAGATTATATAAAGTTAAAATTTAGTTTGTGAATAAGTTCTTATGTGTAACCACTGAAAAATATCCTGGATCTACCCCCTGTATGCATAGGCTACAACCAGGGGTGAAGCTAGGAATTTGAAGATGAAGAGGCCAAACTTAAAAAAAAATTCCAGTAGTATTTTTTTTTCCTTCTTTTCACCATAAAGTTTTACAAGAAAAAAAACACTAAATTTTTAATAGGAAAAAAATAACACCTAATTTTTTCAAATAAACAAACTAAGCAACAAAAATAAAGTATGATTTCAAGAATAATAAATGAATTAATGATTTTTCCTTTCTTTTCCTTCTATTTTCCCCAATTTTTTTCTTGAGAATCAAACTATGCTTAAAATCCTAATGAATTTTTTTTTAAAAAAAAAAGGTAAGGGGGAGAGAGATTAAAGAATGTATGATGATACCTGCGATTGAGGGATAATTATTGGTGAGTGATGACCCAAGAATGGCTTAATGGAACCTTCCAATTAGCATATCATATCGCATGGGCCATGGGAAGTGGGAAGTGCTGAAGTGGGGACCGAATCTCTTCTTCAGGAGAAACAAAGGTTTGGTTTTGGGGATTGGTAAAGAAGCAAAAGCAAATAAAAAATGTGGGATGGGCTTATGGCTGTTTTTACTGAAAAGCCCCTATTGTAAAGCTATCTTCCTTTTTTAAATGGGGTTTTTTTATGGTAAAATCATGAATCAGAATTTTTTATTAAAAAAAATTGCGGGGGCTGTCTTAACTATGCCTCCGCTCCTGGTTACAACCCTACAATGCGTGTCCTCATGCAACTTATATCAAGTTAATCTCACTTAAAAAATTTTATAGACCTTTTTTTATAAAGTCAACATGATCTAAAGTTGTATAAGGTCATACATTATAAAGTGAATTAATCGAGTGGTCCATCTTGATGGACCACCTGACTTTTACGCATGCAAGCTGAGAGTATTTCAGGCTCTTTAGTGGGGCAAAAGTAGACTATATCTGTTCGCTATTTTAGGAATTTCTTAAACAAATGGTCATACTTGGAGTCTGCATTCGTAACCCTAGCATGGACAGTAGCATCTTTGACCTTCGATTATTCTTTTATGCTCTCTCCTCTTTGAGTTACTGCACAAAAGTTTCTTTCTTCATCTTATGGTTGGTTTTTTATTTTTATTTTTATTTTTATTTTTCAGAGTATTCACATAGAAGTGGAGTTCTTCATTTTAGATTTCGTGCCAGATTTGGTGCCACTCTCAGAACATTATAACACGTGCACTTGACCCCATTTTATAAGAATTTAATAGGAATATATGACGAAGATGCCAAGTCGGATGGTAAAGCGTGTGACCATCACACCTAATATGTTAATATGAAAAAAAGAAAGGAAAAAAAAAAAAAAAAAGAAAGAAGAAGAAGAAGAAAAAGATTTGGGGATAAGGCTTAAGGATTTCTGTCATGTTTGATTGTGTTGGATGGTTCAAAAAAATTGGTAGCCTGTTTGAATTGGAAATAAATATAAGGCCCACTAAGATGGAATGGAGGGGAATGAATGATATCTTAAAATGGAATGGTATCTTAAAAAGGAATGGTCTAGCTAGCAGCCGACTTGGTTTTGGGTACACCCTATGCATTAACATTTATCAGATTTGGTCGAGCCATCTGGTTATAGAGAAAAGATAAAAAATAAACTCTTTCAAGACAATGAAATTCTAGACTCAAATCCAACTACCTATGTTTAATTTCATAGTTCCATCAAAATGATTCATGGAGTCAATGCTTATGGTTTCTGGTATTTACACTTCAAAGGAGTGAAAGGTTTTAATTTGTGAGCTCACTTGTTTGAGCGAGTGATCTGAGGTTCAAAATCGAATACACATCAAGTTTAATCCCCCTCCCCCTAAGAAGTGTATGCAGACCTTCAACCCCACTAATCCTTTAAAAACGAGTAAAATCACCTCATACTTGCATCGGTTAATGCCCAAGATAGACTTGACAAGGTATTATGCCATTTAATTTGCATCGAAGATGCATTCCTATTACAAACTGTGTAAAGGGCCTTGAACTATTATACAAGACAGCTCGACTCAAAGCCCTAGATACTTTAAGGGGCTGCGCTAGCTATGGGGGGGAGGGCTTTATATGTTATACAGAAAACAGAGTAGAACAAATGAACAATCTTCAAGCCTCTATTGGCATCCTAAGACTTACTTTTGTCCCCATGCAATTATTTTGAATTTTTTAATATTTTATAAAACATATATAATATCCTCATGAAAACTAATAGTGTTTCACCATAAAACATCGTTTTGAACAAATTTGTAAAAGAAATTTTTTTCTAAAATCCATTATTTAAGTAGACTTTTTAGTCATTTATAATCCTTGTTTTTTTTTTTTTTACAATTTTTGTTTCATTTTTTCAAAATATGTCATTTAAGTGAATGTTAAGTTTTGGTTACTTGGTGAGTTGGATACAAGATAGGTTATTGTACATTTACCCAAATTTAACCATACTTGAATCCTCCAAAATCTATCAATTTGTTCCCCTTGGTGTTCATTAAACTTTTCAAGGAACTCATTTTCCAATGAGGGTGTTTCAATTGACTAATCATGTTGATTAGTGTATGATTTGGAGTTGCATATTATACTAAAATAGGCAAAAATAAGAAATTCTTGACTTAATTGATAAAAAAATGTCAATAAGATTTCAGTCTAATTAATTAAAAGAAATAATCATAATAAAGTTTGGATGGCATATATTTTATTGATAGTTTTTTAAAAAAAAAAAAAATTTGGATTAATGATTACGGGTATTATAAACCTTACTCTTGTTGAAGTTTCAGTTCAAACTAATCCCTTAACGACCATGTAAGACGTCTCATACTTATATAAGTAAGGATAATTGTGAGGAGTTGAAACAATATCCAAACCTAACCACTCAATCAAATTCACAAGGGCATAACTTCTCAATGGCTAGAAACCGAAATACACTTTGACTAGGAAGGTCCAGCCGTATTTCGAGAATACCAATTTTATAGAAAGTAGTGAAATGCTTTGGACTTACAAACATTATCATATGGTTAAATGGGTTCAACTTGGGTTATTATTATATCATGTGGTGGGACAAAATCTAGCAATTAGATGAACAACCATTGATTATTATAATCACAAAATCAAGCAAATACAGAAGCAATGTGAACAGTTTTGGGAACATTGGGTTCACATAATTTATGGTACCAAGAGAGTAGGAACTTGGATTCCAACCTTGGACTGCCCACCATTTTTTTTTTTCCTTCCTATTTATGGGTTGTTCTTGATACAGTGACTATGTTCACTATTCTATTTGAGGTTGATGCCATGATTTTCGACTTATACTGCTTTCTTTAATGTTACATTTGTCGATGTGACATATTTTGTCCCTTTGTCTGCCTATCAAAACAGCGGGAATATTGGTGGGGTTGCTCTCTCTCTGCCTCTTTTCTTCTCATCTTCTGCCTAATACACTTAGGGTGAGATGGGGATTATCTCATTCTTATGATCCCCTTATCATTTCCTATATTGTATTCTCAATGTGGAAAGCTTTAACAATACGTTTTGATTGTACTTTTTAAAATTTTTTTTTTTAATCTAATCTTGTTATGTCAACTTTTATATTGATATATCCTTCACCGTTTTGTTGCCAACAATGTCTAATGGGATTCCATATTTTCCCCTATAGGAGGCAATCGATGACAATCTTTAATTTTGTGTCACCTTTGATTTTCACATGCAAATCTCAACCCTAGCATTGGCTTGGGCTGGCCGCTTCAAGCTGCAATGGCTTTTGCCATGAAAGCCAATTGAAATTTTCCCAGCCACAATACCTACAGGCTACAGTTATGGGTTTGCCCATGACGTAAACACTAATTCCTAATTGGCAATTTTTAACCGACCCTTAAAAATTAACCCTTGTCCATGTTTGATTGGGAGCCTTCCGACAAGCTCTGGCCCCTTAGACCTCCATCCACACCCCTTTTTTTTTTTGTTTTATCTTTTGGGTTCTAGTAAATTGAAGGCATATAGCCTAATGACTTTCTCAATCAATGGCGGAGCGAGGGAACCTTTGGGAGCACGTGCCCCCACCGGCTTCCAATAAATTTTTTTTTTTTTTTTTTTGTGGATAAGTTATCATTTGATAAGTATTTACCAACATAATGCCAAAAAATAAGATAGTAGTCATTTTTAAGCATATCTACAATTCATTTGTAATAAGTTGACATAAAAATCTATTTTTTTGGTATTACATTTGAAAATGATTACCAAAAAGTAATTTATTTATAAATAAAAAAAAATCTAGAGCTTTCAATTCTCATTTCATAAAATCATAGCAAGACACCCCCATTAGAGATAACTCCTAACTCTGCCCCTGCTCTCAATGATAACAAAAGAGGTGTGCCTCGTGTTATTGAAAATAACCTCATTCATATTGCACCTCATTTGCCGTTAAAAATTTACTACTTTAGCTATCAACCTCTTTTGCTTCTTCCATCCATGTGATATATCATGCAGTGTGCATTTTTACCCATCAAGCTTCTCAAACTAAATAAGATGAAAGTATATAAATTGTAGTACAAATGAGGGAAGTACAAAGGCCGATGTGGTAGAAGAAGGTGTGAACTTTGGGTGAAAAAAAAACAGAAGCCAAAAATGTACCTACAATTGACTATGAAAGCTCTTCATGGGGAAGCTCCTCTGTACACATCCATTACAGATTAAAGGTCTTCATGATAAGTCTTATTGTACGGGTCATCCATCACTTTTTGTGGGCCTTCAACAGTTAGGTATACAATGGTGGGCCTCTGTATTGGTCTAGGCTGTTCATCACATTGGGAACCTCTGATATATCCAGCAATGATCAGAGGATGCATAGTTGGAATAATGGAATTGTGGTCCTCTTTATTTGATTAATAATCTTAGGTCATGTTTGTTTAGCTAGAATGGAATCGTATTCTAATTCATTGTAAACAATGTGTTTGGATGAGGTAATTTAAATGAGAATGGAATTAAACAGCTAGTTTGGACAGTTATTTTTAATCCTTTTCCATTTTAGACTACTTTAAGCATGGAATCAGATTCCACTCTTATCATTTTCATTCCAGCTAAACAAATATGGCTTTAATGTTTCGTTATTAGATTTATTTCATCTTAGACTTTCTTTTTTCTTGATGAGAGGAGTCTTAGACATGTTAGATGCTTTAATTAAGAAGTAGATTTAAACAGGGTAGCGTCGATTAGTACTATCTTGAAAAATGACAATCTATTAAAAATACCAACTTTAAAACAAGAACTGCATGCAAACCAAAATTGATTTAAAAGTTCTCCTATAAGATCTTAGTGGAATTTTTTTTTAAAAAAAGAAATAAATTAGTGGGCTAGATCATTTTGCATGTTTAATGTTGATCTGTCTTGTAATCTAAGGTGATCACTTAGGGTATAAGGTTAAAACTCCAAATCTCCAATTATTGTTTGACAACTTGTACATCAATCTATTGCTATCCACAGATAGAAAAATAATAAAATGGCAGATACAAAAGACATAAAGGACAACAATTGAGTTAAAATACTTTTGGTCCACAAGATCTCCTAAGTGGGATTACCAATTTGGATCCTCTGATTTACACTTGCGATCATGAAAATCTATTAAGGCCTAATTTCATGGGATTTGGGTTTTAGAATTCTGGGTCCAATTATTTTGTTTATGAATTAATATCAAAACCATGGATCATGCTGTCTACCCCACATTATGTCTACATCCTCAATATAATTATTGGTTTTCCTTGCATGCCAATTTTCCCAGGAAATGATTAATTGGTTCTTTTTAATCTCTAGAATATGAGTATATGACCCACTTTGCTGCAAATTTATTCTCAACATTCATGTGATTTTGTCACCCGAGGGTGACGTAACGTTACGTCACCCGCCAATGAAAGGTGAGATTGGCATGCTTTGCACCAATGCCACCCAACCAAATTCCAGATTATCTAGCTAGCTAGCTAATTCCACCATGGGTGTTGCAATCACTTCTCTTCCAACAGTTTTTTTCTTTTCATGTGAGTAAACAGTAAAAGTTCCTCAGCCAAAAACAATAAAAAAATATAAAATCGAGAGTAAATAGTAAAAGTTTGATTCCTAGAGGGGCTCTAAGTTTGTCACAGACCAAACAAACAAACAAGGTTCTTAATTGTGGGTATTTGGCTTCCCCTTTGGATGGAATTTCAGTTGCTCTCAATGGACAACAGTTTCCACTTGATGTACTTTTGGTTGCCTTTTTCCAAGACACCCAATTCAATATGAACCCTATCATGGGCCCCTTTTGCCACCAATTTCCTCCCCATCTACTCCCCTAGAGTATGAAAATGAGGACATAATAATCCAATCTTTCTATAAGCTTTATTTTTTTTGGAGCCTTGTTCTTTTTCAATGGGGACCCACTTCTCCCATCAAAGGGTGGGACCCCACAACTCCAACTGTTTAAACCCCTCTTTTGCTTCCAATCTTGCTGACATGTCACGCATGCACCGTTCTGTCTGGCCAACGGGACTTTAATGTCAATCTAATATGTCTCCTTCCCCTTGGCTACATTGCTTTCCTAATTAATTGTGAGATATATTTATGGGTGTATTTCTACTCAAATTCAAAGGAAGAATGACTCCCAAGTTAATTATCACCACCAATCCACCAAAAGTTTAGCATGTGAAGTTTAATGCAACTTACGTGCATGTTCCCTAGCTTGGAATTGCTCTTCTTGATTGGAAAAACATGTTTGTGAAGATATTTCTTGGCTGTTGTTGTAAAGGTTTGTATCAGTATCCCATATCGGATATGGATAGCGTCTAAGTTAGATTTATAAGACGGTGTTGGACATTTTTTTTTATAGAAGGGTATCTTTTGAGCTTTAAACCTAAAAGGAAAAACCTGTGAGGTCGGCCAGTTTGCTAGGTTAAAATGGACAATACCACGAAGCAGAGACTAAACAGCACATTTAATATGGTATCAGAGTTATGGTTGTACCAGTCTCGAGGTAGCCAATGCATAAGGTACAACTCCTAATACACGATACTGATATGAATTACATGAGTACATGATCACCTGATCGTGACTCTCTGTATATGGGTTAGGATTAGGGAGACAAGATATAACACAAATTTTGAGAACTCTATTTGTAACTCATATTTTGAATAAAATACCATTGGATTAGATAATCTTACACCGTAGTTCATCATGTATGCCAAAAATTAAATTGTTATAAAATTAAGAGTTACTTAATCGGTAAATGTCTATAAATAAGTAATTATTATTGATTGAAAACTGTTAAATTTTGTATCAAATAGCAATTAGTTTTGCATTAACTTCATTTTTAGCATGCATCATTAATATAAAAAAATTATCTAATCCAATAGTTAGCTTTGCAAAATTACAAGTCTACATGTAGAGTTTGAAGGTCACCTCATAGTAAGGTTAGGGCTGCATATGCCATATGGTATGTAAACCTTATAATAAAAAGACTTTATATATATATATATATATATTCAAAGTAGAGAGAGAAACAATGTCATCTTTACAAGTACATTCGTACCCGCTTGGTTGGTAATTTGGTATCTATCAATTCTTGTACCGCTTGGTTGGTATCTATCAGTTCTTGTAAGAGGAACGTTACGAGTTCAAAATTTAACCCTCAATACAAAATGGGTGGTTCCCGTAAGAATTTTTTTTTTATCTTCTATGGCTTGGTCAAAAATGAAAAATAAAAAGCAAATAATAAAAGTGGAAACTGGAAAGAGTGCTCATTTGAAGTTAAACTAGGATCACTTATATATATATATATATATATGTGCCTCCTTAGGGTATAATCACAAAATAGTCTAACAATTATTGGAAGTAATTCTTCTTCAAGTCACTTCCAACCACAGCCTCAATCATTGAACCTTTATCCAAAACCCTATTGACCAATTCAATGGTCGTAACCACTACTCATGATAATGCTAAAATAAATGGAAAAAGCTTTGCTGCCCAGTGGGGTCATGAGTTAAAAAGAAGAGGAGAATTCAGCTTTTGTTTGGATGTTAATGTTCTCGTGTGCTAACCTCAGTTAATGTCAAAAAAAACACACTTCAAACTATATTTGTTGAAGACAAAACATTTGTTTAGATGATCTCATGCATGACCAACAGAGATATGAAAAGTTGGAAAAGTTCACCACAAGGGGGACCCAACTTCCGTACCCCAATGTGCCCTACTAGTCTTCAATTGTTTTCAATTAGTGTAAATTCTGCATTTACTTATAAAAAACAAATTTTTTTTTTTTAAAAAAAAGGGCATTTAAACACACCCTATGATGTCGATATCACCCAAAAAAAATAAAAATAAAAAAAAGGTAATTTGGTAAAAACCAAGCATTATTCAAAGTAAAATATTAACAGATTTGCCTAACATAATTACTATTCTTTATTGGCCTTGTGATCGCAACCTCTTATGAGATTAGGATTGCGAGTTTGAATAATGACCCAATTCTCTGAAATTTTCTTTTTTTTTTTATTTTAAAAAAAGGGTTAATTTGAGTGGACCTATCCTATCCTAATTCGTAAGAGAGGACGTGAGGTGGAGGATTGGTATAAAAATATATAAAAAATAAAAATAAAGATAAAACCAAAAAACAAAAATTATTTCTATCCCTACGTGAACATGCATGGTAAGAGAAAAATTTGTATGTAACTGTGACACGGTTGACGTGATATCATAAGCTAATAAAAAATAAGAAAAGTGGGATTGTTAGAGTATTTTTTGACCTTATAATCTCACTTTCCTTTTTTCCCATTGGCTCGTGACAGTACGTGACTGTGTCACAGTTACATAAAAGACTCACTTTGCATGATAAATAACTCAAAATTATGTTATCATACAACAATAGTCATGGTGATAGAGGGCAAACGTATTTGCTTTCATTAATCCATACTTGTCAACGTTTCATGTAATAGAGGTTGGTTTGTTGTTTCATTTTTTTTTTTTTTTTTTTCGCTAAGTGATATATTCCTTCCATATAATTTAAGATAGGTTAAATTTGACAAAACATGCAATTTAAGAAAAATTATAATTGTGTTGACTTTCTACTTTTAAAACTCAATCTTTTCAAAAATACCCTTTCTTATTTAGTATTGGGTTTTGTATTGTAAGTAATTATTGAAATAACAAATCGTAGTCTAGGAAAGTTGAAAAAAATTTATGATTTAACTTTTTAAAATAGATAAACATTTTGGGACAAAAAAATTTTACAAAAATAACCTATTTTTGTGGGATGGATAGAGTAATAAAGTTACCCATTTGCCTGCTTTTTATGTTGTTGAGGTACCCTCTCAATGAGGACTACATCGAGAAATGGGTGAAGGAGGGAGGGTTGTTTTAAGTTTTTAACCACGCTACTATTAGTGTTACGAAAATCGACACCTATATTTTTGCTTGGTAACGAAGTTAATATCAAGCTTGGTAATATATTTTGCATTGTTAAATGGTTAAACTATATTTGGATGGTTTGGATTGTTAGGATATTATGTGATGGGTGGTTGAACCCCTTTGAGGGGGGGAGTATATATATATATGGTTATATTTTTATGTTGATATAAGTTATATCAATACCATGCATTGGAGGTTACACCCCTTGTATTGGTCTAATATACCTCATATCCCATTAGTGCACAATGTATAACTCTCAATGTGGGTATTGATATAACTTATATCAACACCTGCATTGCCTTAATTGGCTTGGCCATGCACTACCTCGATTAGGCCATATATATATGATGATGATGATGATGATGATGATGATTAGTTAAGCACGTGTTGATATAATTTATATCAACACTCGCATTGAAAGTTGTACTTTGTGCATTAGTGGGATATGAGATACATTGAACCAATGCAAGGGGTACAACCCTTAATGCATGGTACTGATATAACTTATATCAACATATATTGATGAGAACATAACCGTATATATATATATCTTTGATCATATATAGAATATGTCGGATATCTTGTATGATCATGGTCGTTCACGAGCAACACATGTGTGCGCATGTATTCACGCGTTTCATCCACGGATGACCATACTCGTGAAAGATAATCCAAGATATCCAGTACTTGAATAGCCTTCTATATTTGTACTTAATCATGTAATCAAAAGAAGCAAAAGGTCTTAAATTCAACTTCTTACTCGCTTGAGGCTTAAAATGGGGCCTCCATACCCAATTTTTTTCCTTCCTAGTACCAACATAAGTTTGTTTGCACATCTAATTGATTTTAACTTCCTAAGGTTTTAGAAAAATATAAAAGGTTTTTAAGAAAACCGATCGCCTTATACACTAGAAAACATCATTTTGAACAACTTTGCAAAAGAAAGTTTTTCCAGAATCTTTTGTTTAAGTGGACTTTTTGGCCAAAAATTAAACAGATACGATAAATGATTAAAAAAATCCATTTAAAACCATAGATTTTAAAAAACCTTTATTCTGCAAAGTTGTTCAAAATTATGTTTTCTAATGAATAATGTAACAAATTTTTATAAAAACCTTTTATATTTTTTGTAAAACCTTGATAAAGAAAAATTAGTGGGGTGTGCAAACTAAATTAAGGGGTTGCAATAATCGTTCTTCCTGGAAAAAAGGAAAAACTTAAGCCTATTACAAGGGTTAGTCCCAAAATGGGGCACTCATTTTTTAACCAAAATGTGGGGTGCTAAGCAGTCACCCTACTTGCCTACCCTCGAAACTGGCCTGGCCTAGAGTTAGTCATTTACTAAGTTTATACTGAGCATTAATTGACATGTAATGAGCGATGGCTTTACCCAAAAATTTGAAAATCCCTGTTGACAAGAAAAAATATATAATCAAAACTTATTCTATTGAGAAATATCTTTGATCATGTGATATTCGACAATTTAAGAATCGTATAAAATTTGTATTCCTTGGTTTGATCTTATATCGTATACATATCTATCTATACGATACATTAAAACATTTTATTGGATTTATCTTTCTTATTGTCTCTCAAAAACTTAAATAACAAAATTAACCTTACACACCCTTATCATCACAATTATACCTATGAAATTAAAGGAGGTCATATAGTAATACCATATTAGTTTGAACTTCTAATTTTTGGGTGTTAATATTAGTTTGAACTTCGAAACCTAAATCCACTACCCTCTCCCTTAATTCTCTCAAGAATAGTTAACGTGTTATACATATACGTATACACATCATGTGTGCTACCAACTCATGCATATATGTATGTATATATGTTTCCATCAGCACATGTTGATATAAGTTATATCAGCATCATGCTTTGATGATTGTATTTCTTACATTGGTCCAATGTACTTCATATTCCACAAATGCATAAGGTATAACTTTTAATGCGGGTATTGATATAAGTTATATCAGCATGTGCTTACCTAATCATTACCCTATATATATATATATATATATGAGGGGCACTCATGGAATTTCACCAAAAAAACTTCCTAGAAGTTGCAAGGTTGCAACCAGACACAGTGTAGATTCCGATAATACCTTTTTTTTCTTTCTAGTCTCTCATTTTGTTCTAATTAATTTATCTCATAAGATTGACAAGCAACGCTATTAAATCAAAATAATACTAAAATATTTATATTAGTTTAAAAGTTATTTTTAATCTTATTGGGGATTTTAAATAATAATAAAAAAAATGCTTCCTACACTTCCACACTTAAGAAGTGTGGAAAGCTTTTTTTGGAGTGTTAATATTCTCTTCTTTTTAGAAAATGCAAATTTGTAACAGATTGTTGATATTTTTTGCTCAATTAATTTATTTACTCAAAAGGATTAGGATAAAACATTAACAATCAACCAATTAAAGGTTATCCCATTAAAATGTATCTCCAATCTCATATTTGACAATTTAAGGATGTGTAAAAAATTGTCATGTCTTTGGGTTTAATAGTATGTTTCGTGTCCCATGAGATATATGGATATTTTAATTTCATTTTCACTTAAACTGTGTGGGTGGACGAGTTATAAAAATAAAAAAAAAAAAATAAATAAAGAAAGTGTAAAAATTTTGTATCTATAACTCATAAAGAAGAAAAAAAAATTGTATCCATCCATATCTATATGACTCATCAAAACGTAAAATAAAATGTTTACCAAAAAAAAAAAGTGAAATAAAATTTGTTTATCTATTCATGATGAGGGGCACTCATGGAATTTCACGAGAAAAGCTTCTCAGAAGCTGCGAGGTTCAACCCACACGGGGTGTAGATTCCGATTAGGAAGCTGTTAAGAAGAAAAAGCATTCTTGCCACGTGACAAACAAACAAACACCCGTTGACGCACGTGCCGAGGAGATACGTCATCAAAAAGCAAGGGCCCGTAGGCTGTAGCAGAGAAAGAAACCACACGAGCCAACCCCACAACTCACGTGTCAACCTTCCAACCACGGTTAAAAAGTTAAACCCACCCATAATAAACCACGATTAAATCCAATCCCAATTACCCTATCCGTACTCCCTCAGCATAAATACCCTCAACCACCATTCCCACTAACCGTCTCTCCCTCTCTAACCTGAAACCAGACCCAAAAATCTGACCAAACCCGTTTCTCTCTCTCTCTCTCTCTCTCAAACTCTCCGTCACTCTCTCTCTAGAACTGATTTTTTTTCATTATACGGAAAAGAGAAAGACACGTTGTAGCAGTGAACCCTAGTTTTCTGGCCCGATCGCAAGACGCTGCTGCCACGTTCAGCTTGCATTTATTGGAAAAGCAGCCTTGCTCCATGGCGGTTTCATTCACTTTGGCAATATAGAGCAATATTTTCTAGCGTTTTCTCTAGTTTTCTCGGCAGATTTTTTCTTAGTCAATCCCAGCATCGGATTCCTCCAAAAGGAGCAAAGTTTGAGAGAAAAACTCAAAAAACCATTGCATCTAGTCGTCTCAACAATCGCCGAGAATTTGTTCCCTTTTTTTTAGCCCCCTTTTGAATACTGTAGTGTGTTTTTTTTTCTGGTACTGTGGTGGTGCTAGCTAGGGTTTTCAGCAATATGTTTTCTGAGTTCCGCCGTGACTCAGACAGCGAAATCAACAGGGAGACCTTAAATTCGAGCGAAAGCTCAATGAGCAGCGAAAGTTACACCAGCTTCAGCCGTCTCTCTTTCGACGCCGCCGTCGAACTCCCAACCTCTCAATCCCAGTCGTCGGAGAATCTGACGCTCAAACCTCACCGATCGTCGGACTCCGCCTACTCCGCTATCCGCTCCGCCACCTTCCACCGCAAGACCGCTTTGAATTTCCACGACTTCAGGCTGCTCCGCCGGATCGGATCCGGCGACATCGGGGTCGTGTACCTGTGCCAGCTACGGAGCAGCGGCGACGACGAGAGCAGCTGCTTGTACGCGATGAAGGTGGTGGACAAGGAGGCTCTGGCGGTGAAGAAGAAGATTCATAGGGCGGAGATGGAGAAGAAAATTCTGAGGATGCTGGATCACCCCTTCTTGCCTAGCGCATATGCGCAGTTCGAGGCCTCCCATTATTCTTGCATTGTTATGGAGTTTTGCTCCGGGGGTGACTTGCATACTCTCAGGCATAAACAGGCTCAGAAACGCTTTTCTTTGAGCTCTGCAAGGTACATTCATGGAGGATATTCTCACATTTTCTCATATATATTCTGTATTTTTGTTTTAGAGGATTACACTGATACTATATAAAATTGAAAAAAGCTGCAACTTTTTGAAATTATAAACAACGCTTTTTATTTTATTTATTTATCTTTATAAGAATGCAAATTCTTCTATTTTTCATATGCATACTTGTGTGATGTTATTGCATGCTTGATTCTTGTTTTGTTTTATTGGGCTACAATGACAGAGTGATGTTGTTGTCCGCAAAAGCTTTGTCTGCTTCAGCTCTGCAATATTTTTACTGTAAAAAAATGAAAATTCCTCTATGTTTTTTTCTCAGATATTTATTAAATTTTGATTTTGATAAAAACCTGCATTAAATGAATGAGCCAGGGAAAATCACTTTCCATCTTGCTATATTTTCCCTCCACAGCTGGAGATTTTCTGGGATTCTCCATCCGGATTAGCCGCAAATTTCCCTTACTAGAAACTCCTTGCTTTGGGTAATTTTCAAACAGAATTTTCCAAATCAGGCATTTGATTTTCTACCTTCTCACACAAGTAATCAGAAGATTTACTCAGATTTTCTTTCCATTTTTCGTCAGATTCTCAAATTTTGCATCACTTGTTTTATCTTGTGACGCTCTGTTTGGTTGCCGAGAAAATAGGGTCTTCAATTTTCCCAAGAAAAAGAAATTTGTTTTTTTTCTGATATATATTCTGCTTACTTTATTTTTCCAGGTTTTATGCTGCTGAGGTTCTCGTAGCCTTGGAGTACCTCCACATGCTGGGAATCATCTACAGAGACCTTAAGCCCGAGAACGTATTAGTCAGATCAGACGGTCACATCATGCTCTCAGATTTTGACCTCTCACTATGCTCAGATGCAATCCCAGCCGTTGAATCCCCAGATAACTCCTCAGACCCACCATCGCCCGCTACAACGCCTTCTGCCCGTAGAACCACCCCATTTTCATGCTTATCCAACCGGCTTTTCCGGTCAAGGAAGGTCCAAACCCTAGCGAGCAACCGGCTGTTTGTGGCGGAACCGGTAACCGCCCGGTCATGCTCCTTCGTCGGGACCCACGAGTACGTCTCCCCAGAGGTTGCCTCCGGTAGGTCCCACGGCAATGCCGTGGACTGGTGGGCCCTAGGGATCTTCATCTACGAAATGATCTACGGCCGCACACCCTTCTCAGGTCAGACAAACGAGGCTACACTGCGAAACATCGTAAAAAAACCCTTGACCTTCCCAACTGACTCGCCAGCTAGCGCCAGTGAGCTCCACGCGCGGGATCTAATAACGGGGTTATTGGCGAAGGACCCGGTGAGTCGACTCGGGGCGAGGCGTGGGGCTGCGGAAGTCAAGACTCACCCGTTCTTTAAAGGCCTAAACTTTGCACTGATACGGTCTGTAACACCGCCGGAGATTCCTGGGTTGAGGAGGCAGAAGACGACGACGTCGACGTCGTTATCCAGTAATGGAAGGCAGGGGAGAGAATCGACGACATTCGATTGCTTTTGAGAGAGAGCCACGTGTTATAGTCATGCCGCCGGATTTTGTGACCGGCGGGAAGACAATGTATATCTCTATGTTAGATTTCTTTTCAATTTTATGTCTTAAAAAAATATAAATATATATAAAACTATAAATGTTAGGGAACGCTGGGCAGGACTTTTTATATGGGGAGGAGATACCTGAGGTGGTATGTAAAATAACGTAAATATGGAAAATTGTGAGTAGTGAAGGTTTTTGTACAACTCGTGGGTTGGCCGAATGGTAAGTTATCCCGGTGTCTCGGTGTCAGATGATTGACTTGAGTAGAGATAAAGAATTTTGAGTTCGAATCTTAACACTTTAAAAAAAATTTCTTGTCGGTGGTTTTCGCCCTCCCATTGAGTTTCAACAAAAAAAAAAAGTTTTTTCTTTTTTTTTCTTTTATTTTCTTTAATTTTTTTTTTAGCTTAGACAGCAAAGGAAAGAGTTATTACGAGAAGAGTTGTTATTGACAGTAGAAGTAACCATCTTTGGTCATGTTTTTGTCTGAAAATATTGTAGGCTAAAATCTTTCTAAAATTTGCACAGCTTTAATGGGTTTGGATTTGGCTCCTAGCCCAACTCAAGGGTAAAAGGTCTTTTCCCTTGCGGAGTTATTTTCTTTACCCGTCATGAATGGTGTATATCATGTCTAGTAATAGCAAGTTTAAATAGCATAACTCCAGCTCTCTTTCCAAATGAATTCCTACAAATTATTATTCCAATTATTACAAGAGTATCCTTATTACCAAAAAATTATTATTATTTGTTAAATAACTTGCATTTGCAAACAAAGCTAAGCATCTGGATAGCAAAGTTCCTAACATTATATTTACCTAATTCAAAAATTAAGCGAGAGTAAAAGAAGCATTGGGTAAAGTAATATAATGAATTTTTGTCCAAGCACGTCTTTAATCGGATTAAAATCAACCTCTCCATAATGGGAAGTGCCATTTTTATCGACCGGATTTCTATAATACGCTGAAAAGCATTTAGATCATTCAAATGATGGATTCCATAAGTCATACATAGATGGCACAGATGAATATTGGGGTGCACTCAAGATCTTGACTGAAAAATGTTTCTAGAAGATCCATGCATATTTTGAAATATCCCAAAGACAGGGTTGTCCTTTGGGAACCCTCAATGGATATCAAAGTGAAAAATGTTGAACACTTCAAACATGTTGAATATGTGTAAGATATCTCGCATTCCTACTCAATGTGATATGGCATGTGAGACGATAATGTTTGGTGATGCCAACGCCCTAAGATTGGAGAAGGAAAAATTTTATTCAACATATACATGTTGCAACGAAGTTTGATATATAAAAGGATTAGCTGAGTTCGGGATCGAATAGACGACGCAAAGTCATACCTGTAAATATCACACAATTCTACTGTCATTTAATCTGTCTTGAACAAATTAGACGAGACATCCCTACTTGATCAATATTATATTTTTTCTGTATTGTTCCAATTTTATCGGATGTTTGGGAAGAGATAATCAATATTGTATACATTAAAAGCCTTTTTGTTACATTTTTATTTAGGGTAAAACAATCATACTGGGTGCTAACCTTCATGCCTATTACATAACATTAACAAGGAATATGAGGGGTAGGTTCACCTGGTTTACAAAAAAAGGTGTATAAAAATGACCTAAAATCCCGTAGCCTTTTGACTACACACTTGATATATTCTTGCTCACATCATCCTTCTAGTAACTCTGGGACCCACTAAAATGCGCCGAGCGAGTGGCGTAGACAGTGCGCGATAAGCATCATGTGCAAAGTAGGAATCATGTGGGGACACAACCAAGGCAAAACCTAAACATCTCCCACTCATATTGTCTATTTTGACTCTCTCATTTTTTTTTCTAATTTATTAATTCTAATTAGTTTTATTAAATCATTGGATAATAATAATTTAGTTGACACCAAAGCCAAAAGTCATGTAAAGAGAAAAGTCAGTTTTGCATATGCCGAGGTTGTATTGAGGGTTCATCAAAAATCCCATCCCCACGCGCTGTCAAGGCTGTGTATGCAGCTGTTAATATGGAACTTTTATACCTTTTTTATTTTTTTTATTTTTATTTTTAGGGACAATCAATAAAAACTACTTATCTCTAATTCGGTAGTTCCCCTTAAAATCAACAGTTGTGTATTAATCATTTTCTATAAATTTGAATTTAAGATTACTCACTTAACAAGTGAGGTAAGACAAATGCCACTAAACTATAATGTCATTGACACTTTGAACAACTGACGCTTAATCCTATTAAAAGACTACAAGATCAATAAACTTAAATTCAAATGATATTTCACGTATCAAAAAGGAAAGAAAGAAAAAAAAAAAGAGTGAAATTCCCTATCCAATCGATGTGAGACATGATACTCTCCCCTATTTGAACAACTGAAGCCATCGTCATGGTCGGTGTCTTTTTGGTAGTCGTTTTCGTTCTTAGAGAGTAGAGTTTATTGTACCTTCGAACCTATTTCAAATTTGATAGACTTAATGAGAGACTCCCGTCATTGATAAAGTTATAGCTCATTAGGCATCCTTTGAAACCATTGTCATAGGCTTAGGTAGATATTAAAAAAGGTCAAACTCAATCACAAAGTTACCCAATCCATGGTTCTTAAACCAAAAGTGGTATCCCTTATCCAACAAAAGTGAAATGTGACACTTAGGTCAAATTAAGCAACTATAAGGATGGTATAGAGTTTAGATGGGTCTAATCTTTCAGTAAAGAAAATTATTCATTGTATAAAGGTTTTTATACTTAACATATCGAATAATCTTTATAGACTCAAGTTCCTTCCTTCTTGACAGATGAGTCTTGCCATCAAGTCCTCTCTATATGTTAAATATTATATGTTGTAACCTTGTTTGACTGTAAAACACACCACATTGTACTATAAGCATAAGACATCATTATATGAATTAAAAATCATAAGCATATGAGATTTTTTTAAACCACATAATATGTTAATGCTTTTTTATGTACTCATTCCATTTCAATCTGTATGAGTTATTTTAACCCAACGCTCATATTAAGGTAGTGTAAGAGGTTTACTTCAATGGGCTATCCCACTACCTAAAAGGGATTGATAGTCCATGACATGATGTATAATGATACGAAAATGAAGCTCAAATGCAAAGCCAAAGAGAGGATCCTTCTCTATAATTACTCATCAATTAGTTTTGTCTTCGAGGGTCAATCTCACCCTCCTCTAAAATGTCATTGGCTTTTTGAACAACTGACGCTCAATCCTACTAAAAGACTACAAAATTAATATAACTTAAATTCAAATGATATTCTATGTATCCAAAAAAAGAAAAAAAAAAAAAAAAAAAGAGTGAAATTCCCTATCCAATCGATGTGAGACATGATGCTCTCCCCTATTTGAACAACTGAAGCCATCGTCATGGTCGGTGTCTTTTTAGTAGTCGTTTTCGTTCTTAGAGAATAGAGTTTATTGTAACTTCGAACCTATTTCAAATTTAATAAGCTTAACGAGAGACTCTCGTCATTGATAAAGTTATAGCTCATTAGGCATCCTTTGAAACCATTGTCATAGGCTTAGCTAGATGTTAAAAAAGGTTAAACTCAATCACAAAGTTACCCAATCCATGGTTCTTAAACCAAAAGTGGTATCCCTTATCCAACAAAAGTGAAATGTGACACTTAGGTCAAATTAAGCAACTATAAGGACGGTATAGAGTTTAGATAGGTCTAATCTTTCAATTCCCTTCTATTACAATAATAAAGAAAATTATTCATTGTATAAAGGTTTTTATACTTGACATATCGAATAATCTTTATAGACTCAAGTTCCTTCCTTCTTGACAGATGGGTCTTGCCATCAAGTCCTCCCTATATGTTAAATATTATATATTGTAACCTTGTTTGACTGTAAAACACACTACATTGTACTATAAGCATAAGACATTATCATATGAATTAAAAATCGTAAGCATATGAGATTTTTGTAAAGCCACATAATATGTTGATGCTTTTTTATGTACTCATTCCATTTCAATCTGTATGAGTTATTTTAACCCAACGCTCATATTAAGGTAGTGTAAGAGGTTACTTCAATGGGCTATCTCACTACCTAAAAGAGATCGATAGTCCATGACATGATGTATAATGATCCGAAAATGAAGCTCAAATGCAAAGCCAAAGAGAGGATCTTTCTCTATAATTACTCATCAATTAGTTTTGTCTCTTGAGGGTCAGTCTCACCCTCTTCTAAAATGTCTTTCCACCGGCGCGTGTGCAACACTCGCGTCCTCCTGTAGGGCTATAAGGAAGGGAGAAGGTCCTTGACAACACATGGTGAGTGTCCTGTGACCACCTGCCAACCAGGCAGCCCTACCAGGCCACATAAAGGCACTGTCCCCTTACTGTCCCAAACCCTACCCCACCCAACCCCAACAAAAGCTACAAACAGCTGTCCCACCCTACCAATCACCTTCTTACACGTGCATGTTTCCTTTCTGGCCACGTTGCATCTCTCTCCATCTCAGTTTCCTTCCATTTAATAATGACCACACCATTGCATGACTTGTAACACATCATCATGTTATTAGGTGTCTATCAATGATTTGGAAGGACATATATGGCCCTGGAAAATGATAATAGCGATGATGAGATGGAAGAAAGGACATGGGCCTAACTGGAGGATTTGAGAGATGGCTAGGTGAGGAAGTGAATTGTGATATTGGGAGTGATTTGATATTCCAACAAGCTTATCAATATGCAGATTTAAATCAATGATTTGGAAGGACATAAATGGTTTTGGAAAGTGATAACAGTGATGATAACTAAAGATGGGAGAAAAGACATGGGCATAACTGATGAGGATTTGAGAGATGAGGGAGTGAATGGAAATATTGGGAGTGATTTGATATTCTAACAAGTCTATCAATAGCTAGGTTTAAATGGGACCTTTTTTTTTTAGTTGTCTTTACTCAAGTGGTATAAAATTTATATACGCATGGGGAAGAGAGATTTGGGGATGATTTTCTTTGGGTGAGGCAGTTTTTTTTCAACGAGGACAACTAGGACGATCCCCTATTAAATAAGATTGACTTTGTGTTTAACAGACATAATCTCACTCCTTCCACCATATCCTATATCGATCTAACTCATTTATTAATGTGGAAAATTGTTGGATTGAGAGCAAACTAATGCTTGGTCGATTGTTTAAAGAGAGAGAGAGAGAGAGAGAGAGAGAGAGAGAGTAGCTTGAATTCAAAATCAATCTCTGAGTTTTGTAGATACCTAAACATGATAGAAAATTGATTATGTTAATATTAAACTTAGATGAAAGTCTACATTAAGCGCAGTTTAAAATTTGGGTGAGATGTTGTGTACATTATGAGGTGAGTTTTTTGCATTAATCTAAATTTTATCGTCTTCTAAGAATAACGACTAACAATTAATATAGTCTGCATAAAAAATTATAATCAAATATGGCTCCAATTTTTCGTAAGTTGAGCTAAGTATGAAAGCTAATTTAAACCTGTGGTAACAAGTCAAGGGAGGGACAAGGATATCAGTATCGAAAGGTTGGCCAAAATTAAAGATATGAACAAATAATTAGAAGACATTAAGGGCCTCTTTGGCTATTTAGTAGGTGTAGACTGGTTTTGACCGATTTAGATGTGATAAAAAAAATGGTGAGAGAACTAATAAACAGTTCCTTAGGTCTGCTAATCATATTTCTAGTACTTCCCTCTATAAGCCAATTACCATACTATCCCATTAAAACTATCTATCCTAGCTAGCAAAAAAAAAAACAAAAAAAGATTAAAATTATCGAAGATCAACTAGTCTGGGCCGGTATATTTTAAAGGAAAATGCTCAATGTCACAATTGTTGGGACAATTTTTAATTTGTTTTAACTCTCTCACATGGAATGGAATGCGATCTACATGGGTGTTTATGTGAGTATGAATCTCATCCCATGCATGCAATAAGTTTGGAATCAAAAACTTATCTCAACAATTGATGTATAGCAATGCTCTACTGTCAAATGGATTGGTATTTTAGATTATATATGAAGCAGCTTGCGGCTTTTGCACCTAACTAACTGAATGTCTACGTTGTTTTAGTCTTAAATTAATAGTTAAGCGTTGTATGTTTTTATTTTCATGTCTCTGAATTTTAGTAATGTAAAAATATAATTTGAACAGACTGAGAGGTTAACCCAGGCTCAATTTGATGGATAGAACCCTTAATCCAAGTCTAATCCGACTTGAGCTCAATTTTCTAGACTGGTAGATCGGGTTGGGAGGGTTGGACAATAGGTTGTAAAATGTGGTGAGAGTTGTTTTGTGCATTTCTACTAAGCTATTGCCCAAAACGGGTTCAGATGAAGTGCATTTTTTTAGCTTTTCAGCTCTACATTTAAATATAATAACCCAACTTACTGTGCTTAAAGCTGTACTAGACAAAAAATATATTTGTAGAGCCTGTTACTCACAGTACACCCTAATTAAGAATGCCATAGAACCTGCAAGCCACAGGCAAACACTACTTTAAAGCAAGATTGACTTTCTCAGAAGACAGATATGGTTGGCAAAACGCCATGGAGAAAGAGAAGCTCAACCCATAAGGGATTGGATTAAAGGGACTCAAAACCCTGGAGGCCGTGATCCAAGGAGCCTTGCTCCTTGGCGTAAGTACAACAAGCCGGCAACAATGGAATGTTAGGGCCTTATGCCCTTATGTGCGGCTGTGACATTAGAGAATCATTAACGCGCGTCAACACAACGTCAACGACAGAGTGGCAGCCCGCCGGTGGCCGGAGCGGGAGCGTGTAGATGTCAGATTACGTACAATCATGAGTCAAGTCAATGGAGGGCGATGATGGAGTGGTGCGTCAGATTTGCGTCAGATGAGAGCACACAGCAGAAGACTTGATGGTGTATGTCAGTACACTATTAGTGCTATTGGATGCCTCAGCCCTCTGCCAAAGACGGCGTCGCACGCTCATATACACGTATATTTATAATTATTTTATATGATATAAATATTGAAAATTAGAAGAAAGAGGGTAAAAAGGGGAAAAAATGAGGAGGGAACAAGGAACGTTGTCACGTGAGCTTTTGCATGCACCGTAACTTGTGCCTAGTGAGATTATCAGACTAGTAGGGGTTAGTCTTACGTGGCCTATTGCATGTGGATTCTGAAAAAAGAAAAAATAATAATAAAGTAATTATCAGGAGATAGGGGGAATAGGCCTGTTGCCTCTGAGTCCTTACGGCCTATGTATGTGTAGAGTGTATAGACTTTCAATTTTTCAATTAATACACGTAGTCATATGGGTCAAGTAACAGATCCGTACGTCGAAGGGCAAATTGGTCATGTATGAAAGAGTTTGTGTTTTGATTTTGATACCCAATAAAGTGAGTGATCTTAGAGGATTCGGCACGATTAGTTATTTTTACTACATGCTATAATAAATGTAAGATTGATGATACGCGGATAAAAAGTAAAAATAAAAGATTATTAGACGTTAAGTCTTAAATGCATTTTTTGAATTTTAATATTTTATTTTCCCTTCTTGTCACATGTCATCGATTTTATGTTTACTGCACCAAATCCAAATCTAACAATAGAAGGAAGCTTCGCCATGTGCTTATGGTTTCATAGTATTAATACTCCCTCCGTTCCAATTTCACTGTCTCTTTTGAAAAAATACGTACGATTTTTTAGATAACTCTATTAAGGACAATGCTACGAGTTCCAAATTTAAGAATCTTAAAAAAACACATAGGGTGGGACTCACCCTTGTGTCTGTTCAAGAGTCCCGAAATCGGGATCCAACTGAATTAGGAAATACATTGACAAAATTAAAACATAAAAGAGATTATCTGTTGACCCTCCTATACTTGAGGAGGATTTTCTGCAATTTGTCCAAAATAAAATTTGGACTGATCATGAGTAGAAGGCTTTGGGTTGACGTTTGAGTTACCCTCTAAAATGGTGATACTGGTTTTAACCTTATTCCGCTATAATCCTTTTTACTAAAAGTGAAGATTTTATTAGAAGTGAAGATTTTATGGCAGATGGATGCACAATGTTAGCTTTGCGTCACAGTTCACTCTTTACGTCATGGTTCACAGTGAAGTTGTAGTGTTCCCCTTCATTGGCCAAGGATTCATTTACACACTGAGGGGCCATCTGGGTCAATTGAAGTGGGATTTTTACGTCCCACAAATACTATGTATAGCACATCAAAATTGTTTAATTTTCATTTGAACACTCAAAAGAACTCTTAATCAATATTTTTTAATAATAAAATAATAATAATAATAACCGAGCCCTCAATCTTCATGATGATTAAGTTTGTTTTGTCCAATTATTACCAAATGGGGATATTTCATTGGGAGCCTGCCCATTTCTACAAGCTCGGTCATCCCTCCATACAGCCACTACACTGCCACATAATACCACTCCCAAAACATAAATATACCCAGCTCCCACCTTCGCCCAAAACCAAAAGAGAGCGAATAAAAAGAAGGAAAAAAACCCCGACATAGCAAAGGCCCATTGATAACGAGTCCTGATTTCATCAACATGTGATGATATTATCAAGGGTATACTGCACTTGTCCAAAGTTTAAATCGCATCAATTCAGTATCCGAATTATTAGTTAAGTTGCAATTTAAGGTCTATCGTTAGAATTTTCAATATTATCCCTATTTTGCCATTTTTATGAGCTTTGAAAACCCTATTTTATCCCTATTAACATTTAATAAACCTTTATATTTTAACCAGATCTGAATCACTCTACTGTCAGATTTGTGTTTTATAAATGGAAAATATAAAAGTTTATTAAATCTTGATAAAAGTAATATAGAGGGAGAAAGAATATAAGATTGATTCAGATCTGATTAAAATATAAAAAATTGGTAATTGTTGATCGGGATAAAATAGGGTTTTCAAACCCATAAAAGGGAGACAAAGTAAAGATAATATAGAAAAATTTGACAAGAAGTCCAAATTGCAACTCAATTAGTAATTTGGATACTGAATTAACACAATTTAAACTTTGAATCTTAAAGTAAGACTTGGCCTAAACTTTGGACCCTAAAATACAATTTACCTTATTATTAAATATCAACACCTAGGCATTTGGATTTAGGGATTGTATCTCATACATGAGTAAGTTATATGGTACAACTCTATATATAAGGTACAACCGCCTAATACATAGTGCTTATATAAAAAAATTAACACGTGTTGAAACTAGATTTGCTTTGATAACTCCACTGCCGATGTAGTTATGTTTCAATAGATTATTATTATTATTATTTGTTTGATAATGATATGCGCGCCCCACCACCACCACCCCCCCCCCCCCCCCCCCCCTCACTCATCTCTTCTAAACTCAACTCCACAGCTTTGAAAAATGTTATCGATTCCTAATATTTTCTACCCTAATGATGTGCCAATTTGCCCATGGGATGGGTCTGCCTATTGACATGGGATGCATGATGCATTGAAGAGAAAAAAAAAAAAAAAAAAAAAAGTGTGTTGACAAAACTACCGCAACATAATCGGGGGGATAAAATTAGGAAAGAATAACAACATCCTAAAATAGTGTTATATGCACCAAGTTTTCACATAAACTCATTATAAAAAAAATTAAAAATAAAAAAACTTTTTACATCAATTCTTTGCACCAACCAAGAGATTTTGTGATGACCTCTATATTATTATTATTACTTTTTTGTTTAATTGGGCTGACGTTTCTCCACCACATCGTTTGCCACAAGAAATAGTGTAAAGATTTGATGCAAGTAGCATTTTCCCAAAAATCTATCACTTCTTTTCCTTATACCCATTTTACCAGACCACAGAGAAGATTACCCGGTCTATTTCGAACCCAACATTTTCAGTTGAGTAGAACACTCAACCAGTGTGATAATTAATGCCTAGAAAAGATTTGAACCCAAACCTCCCTAAACAAAGGCACTAACTCCTCCCCATCACCTTAAGACCAACATTTTGTATTGATAACAAAAACCTAACCTCACGAATGTTCTATTTTATGTTTATATAAACTATCGAATCGACATAATCCAGGGAGATGACAACGGAAAAAGTTTTCAGAAGAGTTTTCTTTTTCCCCATTATACCTATATATATTTTGTAATTTTATTTGGGAAATAATAGCTACAGTAATACCCGTATTCAATCACGTATACATGTGTCAAGTAAATCTTCAACGTAACAGTGATACAACCACGTAGTATCACAAGCTAATAAGAATGGAGCAAAGCGGAAATGTTGGGTTAAAAAGTGACCTGATATTTCTATTTTACTCCAACTCCCATTGACTCGTGATACCACATAGCCTATCATAGTTACACATAAGATCTCCTCATCAGCCCATCATAGTCACATATAAGATTTTCCCTTCATGAGTTTGTGTCCAACCATACGAGTTTGGGTATCGAGCTTTGGGCTTTTGGCAGATGACGCTACACCCACTTTCGTCCAACAAAGAACACTTTAGTGAGAGCTTCTAGTGAGCTGGACCAAAGGCTCGCAACAGGCCGAGCTGCTCCCAACCTAACTTTCCTATTCATGAAGACATGAAACCAAGCCCAGCTAGCTCAGCTCTCCCCTTAGTACTTCAATAGTTCAATTCCCAAAAGAAATTTTCCAAATAAAGAGACAAGCACTAATATTTCATAAAAGATAGTAGACGGACAGGCCAAGCAAACATAAGATGTTCATTAAACTACAAACTAAGTTTGAAAAAGGGTAGATGATAAAGAGCAAAAACATAAATGACGGAACACCAGACCTGTTAGAGTTGATGAAGCTTAACTAAAATATAGTCAGTCCTCCATGTAGAGAACAGAAACCAGCTTCATATATTTGATCCAACAAACACCAACTAGCAAAGCATATAACACCATTGCTGGAAATTGCCAATGTCCATTCCAGCTATCTTTTCCCAGAAAGCAAATGATGTGCCCCCAGGGGGGTTGCAAATAGCAACTGATCTCCACCTACAAAAGCCCAAATATTAATCACCCATAACAATTCACAATAATATAGTTTAGGAGGAGGAAATCCAGGCTAATTGGGAGGAATGCAGCTCTCTATGGTTTTCTAAGATTTGTGCTCCAGTGGAAATCATACCTTTGCTATGGTGCTAAGGATGGATACAAGCAAATGTAACCCCACAGACACAACCCAACAACCAAACCCCCACCCCACCCCACCCCACCCCACCCCACACATTTTTTTTTCTTTCTCCCCCTACAAAATAAATAAATAAAAACACCCAAGAAAAACAGGGCTGGGTGCACTCGACACATATAGCCTGGGTTCCCTCACCTGGAAAGGTTTCAATATAATCAACAGACCATCAATCACCAAACAGTTCCCCATAGTCAGAGAAATCACTGCCACCCGAGAATTCATAATAGTCATCATCAGATAAAAATTCAATTTCAGAAAATCCAGACGGGTAGTCTTCATCAAACGATCCATCATCATCATGAATTTCAGCGTCAAACTCGTAGTCATCGGTGGAGTCATAAGGACGTCGCAAATCTTTAATCTGTTCAGCACATCTTTTCCCTAAATCCCCTGCCAGATTGACATTAAAACACTGACGTAAGTCGAGGGATTCAAGGTGAAGACAGCCATCGAGAATAGCCTGCAAGCCATCATTAGTCAGCTTATTTCCAAAGAGTTGAAGGTGATGTAATTCAGGCATGTTTTCTGCAATTGCTAGTGCCTCCTCATCAAACTCTATGTGTGGGCGTCTGCGTCCCTGGTTCAATTTAAATGATTTCAGCAGAGGGCAACCGCGCCCAACAGCTTCCAGGGCTTCTTTTGATACTGAGCAGTAGGAAAGGTCGAGGTCTTCCAATAATGGAAGTTTTGAAACCACTTCACTCAATCCATCATCTGAAATGCTATAGCAAGATACAAGTCTAAGGCGTCTGATATGGCTCGATCTGTAACCACATCAAAAAAGAACGTGACAGCAACAGTCAGCAATGACATATAAATGAAAAAGGTATATACATACATTTATATATTTTTGTGTTTAGTGAATGCAGCGCCTAGTTGGGAGTTGGGACCATTTCTGGGGAAAATGTGTCCTCTCCCATTGATCTCTCCCATATCTAAGGAACCTTGGTGCATGCATTACACCATTGATCTGAGCATTTTTGTAGTTGGATTGGTGTAGCACTAGAACTACATCAGACGACATAAAAACAGGCCACAAATGCACACCATGTGGCTGCCAATTATAACTGTCATAGGCAAACAAGCTTGCACATCAGGCCAACATACGCACTTCATGGGAATAAAAAACCTCCGCACCTTCATGACCTAATTGGAATAAAATACTCCAGAACATATATTTTGATCAGCTCAAATACTCCAGAATATATATCTACAAAGCAGCACATCATCAAGGAGTGCAGTGGGCAGAATAATAATTAAATAAATAAGAGCTGTGTTACACGGACTTGGCAATTACCCCCAAGGTACCTGTGTCGACACAACACGACACGACACGGGTGCGGGTATGGGATCCTTGTTGGATTCTGCAAATGGAAATCGGACACGGCTCACAGAGAAGAAGAAGAAGAAGAAGAAAAGAAAAGGAGAGAGAGAGAGAGGAGTGCATATCTGCTAATGTTGATGGAGAAGCGTCGAGCTGCAGTCGTCGAGCTTCTGGTCGAGATGGAAGCTCCAGTCATCGAGCTTCCTGGTTGAAATCAGCAGATCGCAGCTTCTCGTCGAGTGCTAGGGCCATCGCTCCAGAAGCTTCTTCTCTTACAACGTCCCCTTTTCTTTTTCTGTTTTTAATTTTGTCTTGTTCTCTCGGTAAATAAAGCTACTTCTAAGTTTAGTCCATATTTTAATTTCTTTAAAGTCCATCCCTCTATTTTCTTTATTTTTAAAATGACCACAATTTATTATTTTTATTTAAACCCTCAAAATGAACTATTTTGACAATACCTCTATAGAATTAGAATGTTTTCAAGTGTACCCCTCATGTATCCCCGTACCCGTATCCAATTTTGGATCTTTTTTGCCAAATCCCCATATCCTAAATTTAGAAATTCGGTGCATCCGACACTAGGATACACACCCACTCCCGATACCTGCACCCAAGTCCATGTAACATAGAATAAAAGGACCAAACCACTAGAGAAAAACAACTTCCTTGAGCCTAGTTTGAGGAAAAACATTTATCAACCTTCATAAAAAAGACAAGATATATACTCGTACATTTGAATATTAGGTTCTTTAAAGCTTTTGGAAAACACCAATCATGGATTTAGAGAATTATAATTCCATTGTAGGGTTCTTAAAAATGGCAGATTTTAATCTCACATCATAAGAAGTACAATGTGTCACACAAGGCATTGATAAACTCTAAGGATGTTGGCCACTTGAATGTCTTTAATATAGTAATGTTTCTAAAAAAAATAAGGCAATCACATTGATAATAAGAAAGAGCAATAACTTGAAAGGAAAAAGAAATAACAATAAATGTAGATATACACACACTAATAAAAAGTTCATTCATTGCAGCAAAACTTTACTGCAACATCAAGTTCTACCAAAATTTGTCTACAAAATAATAAATCAATAATGTCATATACTTATACAAAATGAGTTATTGCCATTAGCTGGCTTGCTGCTTTACACAGCTGAATTGTTTCAAACTCAAGAAAAGTCCTCAAGCATCTTCACTGAATATACAGACTTATAGACGTATAAATTATAGAGAGTTGGAGACATAATTATTCATGGCCATTTGCACTTTGAAGAAGCCGCGTGAACTCTTGCAGTTCTGGTTTAAAAAATTCAAGATGTGACATCATGTCAAGACTTCACATAAACAGATAAACTATGTCTATAAAGTAAAATTTTTCTGTAAAACTAACTCTGTAAGTCTATAAAAGTATAAACTATCTGAAGGTTCTAAAGGATTGAAAACTAAAAAGCAGACAGTTAAAAAGAAATCAAAGACAAAATCAGTAAAGTCATCAATATTACTGATATATCCTCAATATGTCGAACATTCCACTCAAAAAATGTATTTTTTTTTAACGATATTACTAATATAATATATCAATGTTTTATCTATAAAAAAATTGCAAAATAAATATAAGTGTCCTTTCGTATCAGCAAGCACCGATATCCAATATATCAAGAGAAATATGAGCAAAATGAATGGTATTTTAGTCCTTGAAATTACCATGTTAAATGCTTAATTACGTTGAGCTCAACATCAACGAAAGCTTGCTCGATCCCTCTACTGTTCATGGCATTGCAAAATATTGTTAATGAAGATGGTTTGATTGAATCTATTATTACAGCTCTTTGAACTGGTGGATTAACTTATTATGTTTATTTGCAGTTTCAACTTTTGGTACCCTCTTTATCAAAAAAAAAAAAAAAAAAACTTTTGGTACCCTCTTTTTTCTTTTCTTTCGTTTTTTTTTTTGTTTGGGGGGGGGGGGGGGGGTGGTTTGCATGGTAGCACTTACTACCCCCAGTTAGAATTATGGTGTTTCTTCTGAAGTTGGATGCATAATCTAGACACACTTTTCCTTCTTCATGGATGAGATGTTACTAACAGTTTCCTAATTTTACCTTTAGAAATGTAGATGGCTTGGACCAAGCAAAATAAACTTACTATGTTTATCAAACTCGTAGTTTGTTGATCCCAATAGGCTATAACGCATTAAGTAAAATGAAGGGCTCTTTTGTTCCCCTTTTCTTAGTAGTGTGTCTCACGTCAAGATATTGCAAGTAATTGTTTTATTTATCAATTTCTACTTGTGCTGGTTATCCCAAAATGAATGCAAAGATTTTGGCAAGCCTAAGGGTAGCTCAATTGGCAAGGGACCATCCCTCAAGAAGCACAGGTCTTGAGTCTAACTCTTGCTAAATCCCTTGGGGCCACCACCCACACAAGATTTCATGGTTCTCATGGAGTCATAGGCATTGGACTTACTTGGTCCATATGTTTTGTGGGGTCTTATATGGGCCTGGGGTTTGCCCGAAGGGTTTCCTCATCATAAAAATGAAAAAAGAAAAAAGAAAAAAAGAATGCAATGATTTGTGAGTACATTCATAATTTGCCTAAAATTGAAATTTTGTTTTCTTCTTCTTCTTCTTCTTCTTTTTCCTCCTCTTTTTTTTTTTTTTTTTTTTTAAAGAGGGGGGGGGGGGGGGGGGGGGGTGGGGGTTGGGGGGGAGTTGCTACAAATTTGGGTTTGAAGGTTTATGTGAGATGTTGGAAATGTTGGGCTACAAGAAGGAAGAGGGCTTGATATAATTGCTATTTTGATTTACTGTTCGAAAGCATCAAATAAGGCAATCTAAGTGATAAGACTTTTATCAATAATAAAAAATATTAAAAAAAAAAAGAAAGAAACTGGTTTACACTGATTATTAATCAATTTAATTCTACACAGATTTTTTCCTTTCAGGTGGACATCTTGTCCTCTTGTACTCTCTTTTGCTCATTAATATAATTTTATTTATGTTGTTGATCAATATATATATAAACCTTAACGATATTTTTTCCCACACAAATTTTCGTGTGCAATGCGCCTAGTGCCCTAGTGCATTACTAGTTAAATAATAAATACATTCAACAAATAGCATGCCAGTGCCCATGGTACTCGTATTAACAAAAAGATCAAAACATTATATCAATAACAGTCAATAAAAAACAAAATTTCCATAGAAAAATCACAAAACTATAAGCCCATTATCGAATAATATTACTCTCCGCACTAATCAAATTAACACAAACATCGAACCTAAATACCAACAAAACTCCATAAAAAAAAATAAAAAAAATTTCGATGTTTTCAAAGAACTAAGAGTCTACCATCAAACAATATCAATCAAATTCAGAAAATATTCAAAAAATTCAAAGAAGTTATGAGTCTTATACCGATCGGTGATATACTTGAGAAGATCATCAGTGCCAAAATCCTCGACATTGATTTCGACCAGTTGGCCGCAGCTCCTATCGACGGCATGCTGCGCCATCCTCTCGAGATCGTAATCACCAAGATCCCCCAAGTTGCGCATATCTATGGTCCTCCACATCGTAGGGTCCTTGCAGATCTTCCTCCACGACGAGCAAACCTTCTGCGCGCTGTTGAGGATTTCGACTGCGCCGAGCTTCAGAAGAATCATCGACGTCACCTCTGGAGGTAGCTCCAGCCAGTTTCTCGATTCATCGGAGGAGTCTACAGACGCAGACTCCATGTAAGAGAATCGAGAAGAGTTGGTGAGAAAATCGATGAGATTTTGCAGGAAAGTTTTTAGGGTTTTCAAGGAAAATTAAAGAAGGCGAAGAAGACCGCCAGTTTATATTTAGGGTTTCTGTGGAAGGAAGTGAGGATTATCACGTTTTGGAAATGAGCTGAGGTGGAGATGTGGACCTTACGCCTTTAGCCTAGTATGAAATGTGTATATTCCTAAGGTTGCAAGGAGCATGGATTCCGTCCTCCGTTCAAACGGCGTATCATGTTTTGGACGGTTGAGATTAAAAGTTAAAAAATGTTATTTTTGAAATGATTAAAATGACTTTAATAAATAAGGTTTTCAACTTTTAATTCAAGCAGTATAGAACATGATCCAACGGTGTGGTCCTTAGCACAATATTAAGTTCGGTTTTGAGAACTCAGCATTGAATCCTTGCTCTGTTGCATGCACCTCTTTTTCAAGAATTAGACCTTTTGAAGGATTATGGGTTAATTTTATAAGATTTTAGGCTTTTTTTTTTTTTTTTGGGGGGCTAAGTGGGCCTCTTTAGATTAATCCGTATGTAGGTTTCTTTATTTGTGTATTATGAAGATTTAGGTTTATGTGCTCCCTATTTAGTGACTTTGTGACTTACTAATACTATTAATAACAATTCTAGCATTTCTTTCTAAATGATTTTTTTTTAATTCATTTTCCTTGTGCGAGAAGAAAACCATTCTGAAGTATAATTGCTTCCATTTTAAGTACTGTTATATCATTATCAAAGCAAACGGATTGTATGATAATAAGAGAATTCGCATGATAGTTCTTGTAAAACTTTCATAACCAAATTTTTTGGGAATAACACAAATCTACTTAGACAACCATTTGTCACAGTCAATCCTTAAACTTCTCTCTCTCTCCCACCTTTTCTTTTTCATTTTCTCCAAATGAAGGGTCTCTCAAACCTACTATCGAGGTTTGGGTCTACATTAGGCATTGATTAATGCAGAATGAATGATAGTCTTGTCTATGTTTCTAGCTCAAAGTTTCATTACTTTTGCTACCTAGAGTTTAATAAAAAATAAATAAATAAGAGAACCCACATGATAGTTCATGTATAAATTTCATAACCAAATTCATTGGGAGTAATACAAATTCGCTTGGACAACAATTTGTCACAATTAATTCTTAAACTTCTCTCTCTCTCTCTCTCTCTCACCTTCTTTTTTTTTTTTTTTTGCTTTTTTGCCAAACAAGGAGTATCTCAAGCTTACTATCAAGGTTTGGGTGTAAACTAATCCTTCATAATGCACAATTCATCGGCAAGCAAAAACAAAACTAGAAATTTAATTCAGGGAAAGAAAGCTATGGTTTTTTTTTTTTTTTTTGGGTAAGTAAGGCGAGCAATGGTTGCTTGGTACTTTGGTAGTACTTTATCCTAATTCAAAAAATTGAATAAATTTTAGTTCAAAATTCTTTTATTGTCTTGTTATTTTGAGATTAAAAAGAAAGTTTACAAAAATTTATAATCCATTGATAAATCATATGTTAATTTAATATATTTATAATTGTCTTTGATAAGACCCCACCTTTTGAAAGCATTATATAATAGTCTCATTATTATTTTATAATTGGGTGTTTAATATGAAGAGGGGTGGGGGGATCAGAGGGGTGGGAAAGAAAAATAAGAGGCATAAAAACAATTGAGATATGGCAAATCTATAATTTCAAAAAAGTTTTAACGTATAGAATAGGGGAAAAATCAGGGGAGGTAGCTGCCCCCCTCGCAAAAGGGTGGCCTTACTCTTGCCCGTAAATTTGTGCATACGTTCCATAATAAAAAAGTGAAAATTTGAACTTGAAACTTTTAGATCCCAATTCATAAGTAATAGTTTTTTGGCGTCTGCACTATCATCATCACGAATTACTTAATTTTTGAAGTTTAACTGGTGTATTTGAGTAAATACATGTTTTTTTTTATCCCCTTACCTTATTTTTTTTTTCTTTAGTCGCAGTGTAATGTGCCCCAATTCTCCTAGCCTCAATTGTCAGAACTCTTGCACAGGGAGATGGGAAACTACGCTTGGAGGTACTGTGCTGTTTGCAGCACCAAATTCGGACCCCCGCTTGGAGGTTTGATGACATGAGTATTGATCCCATCTGTGAAAGAATTTGAACAAAATTTTTTTTTTCCTTTTAACAATAGATAGAATATACCCTTTTCCTTCATCCTCAATATCAACAAATAAGTATAAATGTTTTTTTTATAAACTTGAACCCGAGCTAAATCACTCACTTAACAAAGGGGAAAAATATCATTAGGCTATCATGCCACCGGCTTAAACAATTGAAACATGAGAGAGCTTTTTTTTTTTTTTTTTTTTTTTGAAGGGTATTTGAGACTTCAGTCTCGACTAATCCCTTGGACATGTGCAGTCCCCCGTCCCCTACACACCAGGTATTACATGCCCTTCGGGTCCTGAGGATAGCTCAAAGGAGATTAAAGTTTTCGTAGAGTTTCAAATACTCAACCTACACTTCTTAAGGTGATTATCAAAGCTCGACTTGCCATTAGACTAACCCAGTCCTCGGGGTTAAACCTGAGAAAGTTGGAATACATGATATTTACTTATCCCAAAAAAAAAAAAAAAAAAGAAGAGTAATTCATGGTATTTTTCTTTTTAACTAAGTAGATTGTACAAGGTTAACTGATCAATTGAAGTAGTTTGGATAATGGATTTGTTGAAATGAGTTCAGCTTCGTAAAATAGAATGGATGCAGCATGATTCAAAAGTTTGAGAGTAAAGTTATACTCGATCACTTGAATCAAAGGGGGAATTACATATAGGTCTGTTTACGAGTAAACAATTACAGTTAATATAATGATTACTAACTTACTAGTAAATAACTATTAACTTAACTATGAATAACTACTAAATATAATTGAACTGTAATTATTTGACTGTAACCAGAACCTACCTATAATTCCTCCGATCAAAAGACAAAAGTAGGCATGAGACTATTCAACTTTACAAAAGTTGACATGGGACTCTTCAGTGGACTAGTTGGTTGTTGATGGAGAGAGGGCTCCTGTGAGGATTTGAACCACCATGAGATATGACGCTACGCTAGTTCGTAAATGAGTTTCTTGTCAATTAAAAATAATTTTTTTAAAAAAAATTTGCATTATCCAAACAAGAAATTATAAATTATACATTGATTAAAAAGTTTCAGAAAAATAATAATGTCTTTTCATGAAAATTTTGAAAAATCAAGTATATCTTCATTTATGGGCCTAATGGGCCAAACCTTTAGTTTTTCTTTCTTAAATCTCTAGTCGAAGTTAATAGGGAATGGCTATTGCAACCCCCCAATCCCCTAAGTTGCCCCTACCTGATATCCTCACCCCCAAAATTTCCATACCTATCCCTCTCAAAGACCTCAATACCCCTCATTCTCACCCACCCCTCACCCACCCCACACCCCATGGCAATGGACCGGCGAGAAGAAAAAGAAGCGACAGCAACAACGACCGGCGAGGAAGGGCCACTCCATTTTTTCCAGCGACTCTTCCCTCTTCTTCTTCTTCTTTCTTTCTTTCTTTCTTTCTTTCTTTCTTTTTTTATTTTTTATTTTTTTCTTCTACTGGTCAGATTTGTGCAAGGGAGGTTTTTTTTTCAAAACCTCCATTTTTTCTCGTGGGGAGGTTCTTCCCCTTCTTCTTTTTTCCGGTAACGGGAGGGAAGAGAAAGAAAAGGAAAGAAAAAAAAGAGGCTGCTGACGGGAGGGAAGAGGAGAAGAAAAGGAGAAGAAAAGGAAAGAAGAAAAAAAAAAAAAAAGATTTCAAAACCTCCATTTTTTCCGGCAAGGAGGTTCTTCCCCTTCTTTTTTTTTTTCTGGTGACAGGAGGGAAGAGAAAGAAAAGGAAAGAAAAAAATAGAGGCTGCCGACGGGAGGGAAGAGAAAAAAAAAAAAAAAAAGTAAAGGGAAGAAAGAAAGAAAGAAAGAAGAAGAAGAAGAAGAAGGTTCCGATGGGAGGGAGGAGAGTGAGGGCTGCCGATGCGGGAGAGGAAGAAGGAAGAAGAGAAGAAGGAAGTGGAGGAAGGAAGAAGAGAAAAGGGAAGTGGAGGAAGGAAGAAGAGGGTCGCCAGTGGGGTGGGGTGCCGGAGCCTCGCTGTCGCCAATGGGGTGGGGTGGGTGAGGGTACTTTAGCCCTTTTTTGGTAATTTTGCTCCATAATTTTTTTAGTTAAAAAATATGGGGGGCAACTTAGTATATTGGGGGGGTTGCAATAGTCGTTTCCAAGTTAATAAAGATGTTACTCGGTTTTGAATGATTTAGTATCTTAGCATCAAATCAGAGGTTAGTGTTCGAAAAGAGAGATGCCTGTTTTCATCCTACTATTCCCGGTAGTTATAAATTAAAATGATAGGATATAAATATATTATGTTTCTACCTTGTTAAAAATAATAATAACAATAATAAAATGGGGAGATTTTAGATTGGTCGGCTTACAAGAAAATAATTACAGTTGTAGTCGTTGTTAATTAAGTTAGTAGTCATTTACTAAGAAGTTAGTAGCATTTTGCATTGAACTGTAATTGTTTTCCCATAGCTCCTTGAATCTAAAATCCCCCCTAATAAAATAGATATTTGATAAATTGAGTCGACATCTAGTGTGGAATTCACTGCACCTCATCAATACATAAAAGCCAATCATTTTGCACCACGTCTGAAAAATCTCACATGCAATGCACATGGAATATATAACATGCCAAACATTTTACACCACATTGTAAAATTTCACATGCAAGGCACATGGAATGTACGATAGTTGCGTGTGTGGTGCTTGATACCTCCATGCATAGATTAGTCTTAATTTCTCTCTTTCTTTCTTTGTTTTGTTTTGTGTTTTTTTTTTTTTTTTGGGTATGTTTTTTCCTTCACCCCCCAAAAAG
Source organism: Liquidambar formosana (assembly GCA_039720395.1). Taxonomy (NCBI): domain Eukaryota; kingdom Viridiplantae; phylum Streptophyta; class Magnoliopsida; order Saxifragales; family Altingiaceae; genus Liquidambar; species Liquidambar formosana. The sequence goes on along the minus strand of CM077835.1, from coordinate 14,684,654 downwards.
CAAAAGATAGATTAGAGAAACTAGAATATGAACAATGTGAAGAGATCCGGACCCAAAAGGCCACAGCTGTTTTGGCCGGTGGAAGGCAGTCAAAAGCAATCAACTAATGAAAAAGTCAAAGCATCGCCAATAATTCCGTAAAATAACAACCATGAACCAACCATTCTCCCATGGCTAAACAATTACATAGGCTAAGGTGAGGTTGAAGAAAACCTACACAGAGAGAAAGAGAGAGTGCATAAGCAATCTAAAATACTTTAATTAGATTTCTCTCTTTCTTGGATCTCTCAAGATTATTATTATATAAAATACTTTTAATTAGAGAAAAAAAAAAATCCCCTTTTTTTTCATCTTCCATTTGATCACAAGTACCAATAGGGTTAGGCCACAGCTTGTTTTCTCTTGGAATTTTTTCTCTGATTTGTGTTCTCTTCTATTGTCCATAATATATAAGGTAAATTATATTTTGTCCCTTTCAAGTTTAAGCCGTTTTCACTGTTCTTCCCTATAGTTTGAAAATTGCACTTTGCCCCTTTGTTTTGATGGAAATCAAACGGGATTGACGGAAACCTAAAATGACCATTAGCCCAGCCCACGTGTCAAAAAACCAAAAATATAAAATTCCAATGTTTTAATTGGCCGCATCTTCCATTAGCCTCCCCCTCTCTCCTCCCCTTTTTTGTATTTTCTTTTCTATCCTGTTGAGTTTTGAGCCCATAATCCATAGCTACAACACCATCAGATTACACAATCCATAACAAAAACACCATCAAATTTAGTCTCTGTCCCCTGAGCTGCGTATTTTGGCCAAAGACCACCACATATATACTTCACTGGTATATGACTTGTATCCAACCTCCGCCCCACTTCCACACCGTACCCCGACCCCTCTCTATGAATCTCTCTTAGCCCAAACACACTCAAACTTGCACAAGAAGAATATGGGCATCAAAAGATATTCATCAATCTTATTCCACCCCACGGCATTTTTGGGAGGTTCAATCAAACACACCAACCTAAACAAATGCTTCAATTTGAACAATCCAAGAAACCACACTTCAATACCACATTTCATCAAACACTTTCCACGCATGTTCTACACACTTGTAGGTCGCATACAAGTGAATCAAATTACTATTCTTCCTGTACATTCATGTCCGCAGTACAATAGATAACGATAAAGGTTGGGCACCTATTCAAGCCAGCTCTGCATCAGTCCAGTAATGCAAAGATAGGCCCCCTCTTCGAATTTCTGTTCACCGCTCAGAATTTGTCCACCTCGTCATTGCTATGGATGGTGAAGATCCTCAACTCACATTCGGAAGTTCTTGCCAAAGTAGAAGGTCCGCGATTCACGTGAAGAAGTCGCTCGAATTTGCCAAGCTGATAATGGCAGAAAGAGAGCGAGAGAGAGGAAGTGCGTGACTGTCAAGTGATAAAACGTCGACCATTAAGGATTTTCCCAAAGAGAAAATTGAGTGAGGGAGAGAGAGATTTCAATCCACCATTAGAGAGAGCGAGAGAGTGTTGCTGCTTTTATGATCCGTAGAGAGAAGAGAATCTAACTTCCTTTTATCTCTTTAGTTCTCTTTCAGATAAGGAGCCAGTGTTTATGATGTTTGCAGCAAAAAATAAAAAAAAAAGGAGGCAATGCATCATGTGATTCTAGAGGCAAATCTGGGCTGCCCCAAAAAGGGTACTTTAGTCATTAAAGTGTCATTAATACATCACATGGTTATCACGTGGCATTTATCCATCCAATAAACAAACACACCGGGAAAAGTGAAATCTAAATGAAAATATAAGGAATCTTTTATCCGGTTTTAGATTATAAGGAGGAAAAGTGAAAACGGCTTAAACTTGAACGAGGCAGAATGTAATTTATCCTAATATATATTATAAGCAAAGCTCATGTAAATTCCTCTTCAGACTTATCCCCTTTTCCAATGAGTAATGTCGAAAGGCAATGATCCGAGTTTAGAAGGTAATTGATGAAACGTTGCACCATTTGTATTCTTTTTCTTTTTTCGTGGGATAGTCATTGAATCTTATCAGGAGGAGTACGTCCATGATGAAACTGCAGCTAGAAAAATAAATAAAAAATAAAAAAATACTACCATGCATTGTATATTTGTATTCGTGTTTGTCTTGTGATTACTATCAAACTTATGCATTATATGAGAATGATAAATTATTATTAATTCTGATAGAAGTTGTTTTTGTTCATTTGGAAGCATTAAATTTTTTTTTTTTTTTTTTTTTTTTTTTTTTTCATATGCTGCAAACACTGAGCTAGGAAAAAAAGTGTCGAGAATTATATGTTGGACCAACATTTCCCTTCTTCAAGTGATGCCTGCATTAAAATCTTAGCATGTACTAATATAGTACTTCAATAGTTCAATTTCAAGCCCAGCTAGCTCAGCTCTCCACTTAGTACTTCAATAGTTCAATTCCCAAAAGCAATTTTCCAAATAAAGAGATAAGAACTACCATTTCATAAAAGATAGTAGACGGACTGGCCAAGCAAACATAAGATGTTCATTAAACTACAAACCATGTCTGAAAAAGGGTAGAGGATAAAGAGCAAAAACATAAATGACAGAACACCAGACCTGTTGGAGAGTTGATGAAGCTTAACTAAAATATAGTCCTCCATGTAGAGAACAGAAACCAGCTTCATATATTTGATCCAACAAACACCAACTAGCAAAGCATGTAACACCATTGCTGGAAATTGCAAATGACCAATCCAGCTAACTTTTCCCAGAAAGCAAATGATGTGCCCCCAACAGGGCCTTGCAAATAGCAACTGATCTCCACCTACAAAAGCCCAAATATTAATCACCCACAACAATTCACAATAACACAGTTTAGGAGGAGGAAATCCAGGCTCATTGGGAGGAATGCAGCTCTATGGTTTTCTAAGAATTGTGCTCCAGTGGAAATCATACCTTGAGTGCTATGGTGCTAAGAAGGGATACAAGCAAATGTAACCCCACAGACACAGCCCAACAACCAAACCACCCCCCCCCCCCCCCCCCCCCCCCCCAATTTTCTTTTTCTTTCTCCCCCTACAAAATAAATAAATAAATAAATAAAAACACCCAAGCAAAACAGGGCTGGGTGCACTCGACACTTATAGCCTGGGTTCCCTCACCAGGAAATACCAGTGAATTCATATAAGTCATCTTCATCATAAGATTCAATTTCTTCAAACGGGCCTTTTTCAAAAGAAAATTGAGACGACCCGTCTTCATCAAACGATCCATCATCATCATAAATTTCAGTGTCAAACTCGTAGTCATCAGTGGAGTCATAGGGATGCCGCAAATCTTTAATCTTTTCAGCACATCTTTTCCCTAAATTCCCTGCCAGATTGACATTAAAACACTGACGTAAGTCGAGGGATTCAAGGTGAGGACAACCATCGAGAATAGCCTGCAAGCCATCATTAGTCAGCTTATTTCCAAAGAGCTGAAGGTGACGTAATTCAGTCATGTTTTCTGCAATTGCTAGTGCCTCCTCATCACACTCTATGTGTGGGCGTCTGTATCCCCGGCAGTTCAATTTAAATGATTTCAGCTGAGGGCAACCGCGCCCAGCAGCTTCCAGGGCTTCTTTTGATAATGAGCAGTAGGAAAGGTTGAGGTCTTCCAATAATGGAAGTTTTGAAACTACTTCACTCAATCCATCATCTGAAATGCTATGGCAAGATACAAGTCTAAGGCGTCTGATATGGCTCGATCTGTAACCACATCAAAAAAGAACGTGACAGCAACAGTCAGCAATGACATATAAATGAAAAAAGTATATACATACATTTATATATTTTTGTGATTAGTGAATGCAGCGCCTAGTTGGGACCATTTCTGGGGAAAATGTGTCGTCTCCCATTGATCTCTCCCATATCTAAGGAACCTCGGTGCATGCATTACACCATTGATCTGAGCATTTTTTGTAGTTGGATTGGTGTAGCACTAGAACTACATCGGACCACATAAAAACAGGCCACAAATGCACACCATGTGGCAGCCGATTATAACTGTCATAGGCAAACAAGCTTGCACATCAGGCCAACATAGGCACTTCATGGGAATAAAAAACCTCTGCACCTTCATGACCCAATTGGAATAAAATACTCCAGAACATATATTTTGATCAGCTCAAATACTCCAGAATATATATCTACAAAGCACATCATCAAGGAGTGCAGTGGGCAGAAAAATAATTAAATAAATAAAACTATAAAAGGACCAAACCAATAGAGAAAAACAACTTCCTTGAGCCTAGTTTCTGGAAAAACATTTATCAACCTTCATCAAAAAGACAAGATATATACTTGTACATTCGAATATTAGGTTCTTTAAAGCTTTTGGAAAACACCAATCATGGATTTAGAGAATTATAATTCCATTGTAGGGTTCTTAAAAATGGAAGATTTTAATCTCATAAGATGTACAATGTGTCACACAAGGCATTGATAAACTCTAAGGATGTTGGCCACTTGAATGTCTTTAATATAGTAATGTTTCTTAAAAAATAAGGCAATCACATTGATAATATGAAAGAGCAATAACTTGAAAGGAAAAAGAAATAACAATATATGTATATATACACGCACTAATAAAAAGTTCATTCATTGCAGCAAAACTTTACTGCAACATCAAGTTCTACCAAAATTTGTCTACAAAATAATAAACCAATAATATCATATACTTATACAAAATGTGTTATTGCCATTAGCTGGCTTGCTGCTTTATGCAGCTAAATTGTTTCAAACTCAAGAAAGTCCTCAAGCATCTTCACTGAATATACAGACTTATAGACGTATAAATTATAGAGGGTTGGAGACATAATTATTCATGGACATTTGCACTCCGAAGAAGCCGCATGAACTCTTGCAATTCTGGTTTCAAAAATTCAAGATGTGAAGTCATGTCAAGACTTCACATAAACAGATAAACTATGTCTATAAAGTAAAATTTTTACTGTAAAACTAACTCTGTAACTCTATAAAAGTATAAACTATCTGAAGGTTGTAAAGGATTGAAAGCTAAAAAGCAGACAGTTAAAAAGAATCAAAGATAAAATCAGTAAAGTCATCAATATTACCGATATATCCTCAATATATCAAACATTTCACTCAAAAAATGCATTTTTTTTTAACGATATTACTAATATAATATATCAATGTTTTATCTTTAAAAAAATTGCAAAAGAAATATAAGTGTCCTTTCATACCAGCAAGCACCGATATCCAATATATCAAGAGAAATATGAGCAAAATGGATGGCATTTTAGTCCTTGAAATTACCATGTTAAATGCTTAATTACATTGAGCTCAACATCAACAAAAGCTTGCTTGATCCCTCTACTGTTCATGGCATCGCAAAGTATTGTTATTGAAGATGGTTTGATTGAATCTATCATTTCAGCTCTTTGAACTGGTGGATTAACTTATTAAGTTTATTTTCAGTATCAACTTTTGGTACCCTCTTTTTTCTTTTCTTTCGTTTTGTTTTTCTTTTGTTTTTGTTTTTGTCTGTTTTTTTTTTTTTTTTTTTTTTGGGGGGGGGGGGGGGGGGGGGGTGTTGCATGGTAGCACTTACAACCCCCAGTTAGAATTATGCAGTTTCTTCTGAAGTTCAATGCATAATTTAGACACACTTTTCCTTATTCATGGATGAGATGTTACTAAACAGTTTCCTAATTTTACCTTTAGAAATGTAGATTGCTTGGACCAAGCAAAATAAACTTACTTTGTTTATCAAACTTGTAGTTTGTTGATCCCAATAGGCTATAAAAATTATGTAAAATGAAGGGCTCTTTTGTTCCCCTTTTCTTGGTAGTGCGTCTCACGTCAAGATATTGCAAGTAAATGTTTTATTTATCAATTTCTACTTATGCTCGTTATCCCTATCAGCTTCTACTTGTACTGGTTATCCCAAAATGAATGCAAAAATTTTGGCAAGCCAAGGGTAGCTCAATTGGCAAGGGACCATGCCTCAGCAAGAGCAGGACCTGAGTTTGACTCTTGCTAAATCCCTTGGGGCCACCACCCACATAAGGTTTCATGATTCTCATGGAGTCATAGGCATTGGACTTACCTGGTCCATATGGTTTGTGGGTTCTTTATATGGGCCCGGGGTTTGCCCGAAGGGTTTCCTCATCATAAAAAAGACAAGAAAAAAAAGAATGCAAAGATTTGTGAGTACTTTCGTAATTTGCCTAAAATTGAAATTTTGTTTTCTTTTTCTTCTTCTTCCTCCTCTTTTTTTTTTTTTAAGAGGGAGAGGGGGGGGGGGGGTGTTGAGGCGGAGTTGCTACAAATTTGGGTTTGAAGGTTTATGTGAGATTTTGGGTTATGAGAAGGAAGAGGGCTTGATATAATTGCTCTTTTGATTAACTGTCCGAAAGCATCAAATAAGGCAATCTAAGTGATATGACTTTTATTAATAATAAAAAATAACAAAAAAATAGAAACTGATTTACACAGATTATTAGTCAATTTAATTCTACACAGGTTTTTTCCTTTCAGGTGGACATCTTGTCCTCTTGTACTCTCTTTTGCTCATTAATATAATTTTATTTGTGTTGTTGATCAATATATATATAAACCTTAACGATATTTTTTCCCACACAAATTTTCATGCGCAATGCGCTTAGTGCATTACCCATGGTAATCGTATTAACAAAAAGATCAAAACATTATATCAATAACAGTCAATAAAAAACAAAATTTCCATAGAAAAAATCACAAAGCCATGAGCCCATTATCGAATAATATTATTCCCCGCACTAATCAAATTAACACAAACATCGAACCTAAATACCAACAAAACTCCATAAAAAGGTGAAATTTTTCAAAGAACCCAAAGAACTGATAAGATTCAAAGAGTCTACCATCAAACAATATCAATCAAATTCAGAAAATATTCAAAAAAATTCAAAGAAGTTACGAGTCTCATACCGATCGGTGATATACTTGAGAAGATCATCAGTGCCAGAATACTCGACATTAATGTCGACCAGTTGGCCGCAGCTCCTATCGACGGCATGCTGCGCCATCTTCTCGAGGTCGTAATCCATGTCCCAAAGATCCCTCAAGTTGCGCATATCTATTGTCCTCCACATCGTAGGGTCCTTGCATATCTTCCACCAGGACGAGCAAACCTTTTGCGCGCTGTTGAGGATTTCGACTGCGCCGAGCTTCAGAAGTATCATCGATGTCACCTCTGGAGGTAGCTCCAGCCAGTTTCTCGATTCATCGGAGGAGTCTACAGACGCAGACTCCATGTGAGAGAATTGAGAAGAGTTGGTGAGAAAATCAATGAGATTTTGCAGGAAAGTTTTTAGGGTCCTCAAGGAAAATAGGCAGGCGAAGAAGACCGCCAGTTTATCTTTTCCTGTGGAAGGAAGTGAGGATTATCACGTTTTGGAAATGAGCCGAGGTGGAGATGTGGACCTTACACCTCTAGCCAAGGATTCCGTCCTCAGTTCAAACGGTGGATCATATTTTGGACTGCTCAAATTAAAAGTTGAAAAAAAGTTATTTTTAAAATGATTAAAATGATTTTAATAAGTAAAATTTTCAATTTTTAATTCAACGGTGTGGTCCTCAGCACAATATTATGGGTTTATTTTATAAGATTTTGAGCTTTTTTGTTTGTTTGTTGGTATGGTTTTTTTTTTTTTTTTTAAGCTAAGGGGACTCTTTTGATTAATTTGCATGTGGGTTTTTTCATTTGTCTATTATGATTTGTTATAGTTGTATGTATTCCTTATATGTATTACATTATCCCTATTTTGCCTTTCCTCATTCGCTACTCCGGCCAACTCCACCCATGAACTCCCATGCTTCATCACCGCGTCGGCAATTGGTTTGGTTTGAAACCCACCGTCATTGACTGGGTGATTTGAAACACACTGTGTTCAAATTCCACACCCTACCAACATTGTTGCACAGTACAACTACACCCATCTAAGCTCCACTACCAACAACAAACCCCAATCACAATCGACCCTCATCCCTCCCCAAATTCACCACCAAAAATCATTCACAACCAATCTGGAAGCACTAGTAATAATTATCCAAAACCAGCCTCAAAAACAGCAGCAAATTTCATCCAAAACCAACCTGAAAACTGTAGCAAAAATCATCCAAAACCAAACCCAAAAGAGCTACAAAAATTCATACCAAAAAAAAAAAAAAACCGGATCTGGTTTTTCCAGTCACCACCGTCAAATCCCTCCGAGGAAGCACCACCGCGCACTCCAGCCTCCCTTAAAACCTCTCGGTTTCCCTACATAGCCGGCGGTAGCCATCCCCCAAAAAAAAAAAAAAAAAATCAAAATCAAAATAATGGTTGATGGCAACCATAGTCTTAATCTAGTGGCCATGGCCACACCATTTTTTTTTTAATAACGTGTCAATAGATGAGAGAAATGGAGGAAGGGAGAGAAAGTCAGGAGAGAAAAAGGAAATGAAAAAAAAGAAAAAGAAAAAGAAAGAAAGGGAAGAGAAGAAGAGGGAAGGAACAAAGGATGGAGAACTGAGAAGGCAAGAGAACAGAGGAGAGAGAGGCGAGAGAAAAATCGACGTTTTCTTAGAAGCATTAAGGTCATTTCAACATTGCCATTAACACCGTATGTGATTTTTGGTCAACGCTGAGATTGGGTACCAAATTGACACAATTGAAAATCTAGACCCTTAAGTGAAACATGGTCCAAACTCTGGACCCTCAAATGCAATTTACCCTAAATTATATTTAGTATAATATGAACATGTCTGCATTTATTTTTATTTTTATTTTTGTATAAGAGAAAATATTAACACTAACGTGGACTGAATCTACCAATAATATCTTTTTAAAAAATACCTAAATTTCTCTCAAAAAATTATAATCTCAAATCTGATTACCTGTAATTATGTGACCTAAATTATATCAGTAGCTTTATTTTCTTCTTTATAAACATGATTTATTCTAACCTTCATATTGCACTATAAAATAATCTTCATACAATAATTTAAAATACTATAAATCTTCTAAGGGCAACTTTGTGATTTACTAATACTATTAATGACAATACTAGCATTCCTTTATAAATAAATTTTTTTAATTGATTTTCCTTGTACAAGAAAAAGACCATTCTAAAGTGTAGTCGCTTCCATTTTAGGTATTTTTGTATCATCGTCAAACCAAACGGATTGCATGATAATAAGAGAACTCGTGGGAGAGTTCTTGTAAAACTTTCATAACCAAATTCATTGGGAGTAACCCAAATCTGCTTAGACAACTACTTGTCATAGTCAATCCTTAAACTTCTCTTTCTCTCCCACCTTTTTTTTTTCTTTTTCTCCAAACAAAGGGTATCTCAGACCTACTATCAAGGTTTGGGTCTACATTAAGCATTGATTTATGCGGATTGAATGATGGTATTGTCTGTGTTTCTAGCTAAAAGTTTCATTACTTTTGCTACCTAGAGTTAAATAAAAAATAAATAAATAAGAGAATCCGCATGATAGTTCCTGTATAACTTTCATAACCAAATTCATTGGGAGTAACACAAATCCACTTAGACAACAATTTGTCACAGTTAATTCTTAAACTTTTCTCTCTCTCCCCCACCTTTTTTTGTGTTTTTTTTGCCAAACGAGAGATATCTCAAGCTTACTATCAAGGTTTGGGTTTAAACTAATCCCTCATAATGCACAATTCATCCGCAAGCAAGAACAAAACTAGAAATTTAGTTTAGGGAAAGAAAGCTATGGTTTTTTTTTTTTTTTTTTTAATTTTATTTTTTAAGTGAGGCGAGAAATGGTTGCTTGATACTTTGGTAGTACTTTATCCTAATTCAAAAAATTGAAGAAGTTTTAGTTCAAAATTCTTTTATTGTCTTGTTATTTTGAGATTTTAAAAAAAAAGTACAAAAATTTATAATCCAGTAATAAATCATATTTTAATTTAATACATTTATAATCATCTTTGATAAGACCCCACCATTTGAAAGCATTATATTATAGTTTCATTACTATTTTATAATTGGGTGTTTAATATGAGAAGGGGGGGATCAGAGGGGATCCGGATTTGGTGAAGTTTAGGACCTTAACTGCATGGTAGAAGAAGGAACGGTTCGGATTTACTAATAGCAAAGCAGTTGAAACCAGAAAATCTGAGAACTACTTTGTTACCAGCGAATCCAAGCCGTCTCTTCTTCTCCCTTGCCACGTGACGTAAATCCAATAGTAACTTCATCATGCAATTAAAGTCCTAAACTTCACCAAATCCCAATCTGATCATAGGGATAGGAAAGGAAAATAAGAGGCATAAAAAAAATTGAGATATGACGAATCTATAATTTCAAAAAAGTTTAACGTATAGAATAGGGGGAAAATCAGGGGAGGTAGCTACCTCCATCACATAAGTGTGGCCTTACTCTTAACCGCAAATTTGTGCATACATTTAATAATAAAAAAGTGAAAACTTGAACTTGAGACTTTTAGATCCCGATTCATAAGCAATAGTCCTTTAGCGTATGCACTACCAACACAAGTTACTTAATTTATGAAGTTTAACTAGTGTGTCTGAGTTTGTAAGTTTTTTATATCCCCTTTCCATATTTTTTTTCTTTGGTCGCAGTGTTTTGCGCCCCAACTCTCCTAGCCTCAATTGTCTAACTCTTGCACACGGAGATGGGAACCTACACTTGGAGGTACTGTGCTGTAAAAGTTGCTTGCAGCACCAAATTCGGACCCCACTTGGAGGTTTGATGACAAGAGTATTGATCCCATCTCCATGCGAAAGAATTTGAACAAATTTTTTTTTTCTTCTTCTTAACAATAGATAGAATCCACTCTTATCCTTAATCCTCATTAATATCAACAAATAGGTATTAATGTATTTTTTATAAACTTGAACTCGAGATCACTCACTTAACAAAGGGGAAAAATATCATTAGGCTATCATGCTACCGACTTGAACAATTGAAACTTGAGAGAGCCCTTTTTTTTTTTTTTTTTTTCAAGGGTGTCTGAGACTTTGGCCTTGACTAATCCCTTGGACATGTGCAATCTCCCGTCCCCTATACACAAGGTATTACAGGCCCTTCGGGTCCAGAGGATAGCTCAAAGGGGATTAAAGTTTTCGTGGAGTTTCAAACACTCAACCTACGCTTCTTGAGGTTATTATCAAGGCTCAACTTGCCACTAACCCAACCCTTGGGGTTAAACCTAAGAAAGTTGGAATACATGATATTTACTTATCCAAAAAAAAAAAAAAGAATACATGGTATTTTCCTTTTTAACTAAGTGGATTGTACAAGGTTCCTAGTATGATAATTTACCATGTAAATGAACTTCTTTAGTGTAATAATGTGTGCTTTATGAAAGAAGTTGCTGCAAAAATGTAATCAAAAAAGGAAAAAGAAAATTTGATGCAAAAATAATTCAACAGAAAAATGAATTTACGTAAATCAATTGAAGTAGTTTGGATAATGGATTTGTTGAAATGAGTTCAGCTTCGTAAAATAGAATGGATGCAGCATGATTCAAAAGTTTGAGAGTAAAGTTACTCAGTCACTTGAATCAAAGGGGGAATTACAGATAGGTCTGACTGTGTGTAAATAATTACAGTTAATATAAATTATTACTAACTTACTAGTAATTAACTACTAACTTAACTATGAATGACTATTAACTATAATTGAACTGTAATTATTTGCCCATAACCGGACCTATCCATGATTCCCCCATCAAAAGACAAAAGTTGACATGAGACTATTTGATTTTACAAAAGACAATGGGACTCTTTAGTGGACTAGTTGGTTGTTGATGGAGAGAGGGCTATTGTGACTTTGTGAGGATTTGAACCACCATGAGGTATGACGGCTCGCTAGTTTGTAAATGAGTTTCTTGTCAATTAAAAAGAATTTTTTATTTAAAAAAAATTGCATTATCCAAACAGGAAATTATAAATTATACATTGATTAAAACTTAAAAGGTTTCAGAAAAATAATAATGTTTTTTCTTGAAAATTTTGAAAAATCAAGTATATCTTCATTTACGGACCTAGTGGGCCAAACCATTAGTTTTTCTTTCTTAAATCTCTAGTCGAAGTTGATGAAGATGTTACTCAGTTTTGAATAATTTAGTCTCTTAGCATCAAATCGGAGGTTAGTGTTCGAACACAAAGACACCTGTTTTCATCCTGCTATTCCCAATAGTTATAAATTAAAATAATAGGATATAAATATATTATGTTTCTGCCTTGTTAAAAATAATAATAACAATAATAAAATGGGGAGATTTTAGATTGGTCGGCATTTTGCATTGAACTATAATTATTTTCCCATAGCTCCTTGAATCTAAATCCTCCCCTAGTAAAATAGATATTTGATAAACTAAGAGTCGACATCAAGTGTGGAATTCATTGCACCTTGTGAGTACATAAAAGCCAATAATTTTGCACCACGTCCGAAAAATCTCACATGCAATGTACATGGAATATACAACATACCAAACATTTTACACCACATTGTAAAATTTCACATGTAACACACATGGAATGTACCATAGTTGTGTGTGGTGCTTGATACCTCCATGCATAGATTAGTCTGAATTTCTTTCTTTCTTTCTTTCTTTTCTCTTTCTCTTTTTTTTTTTTTTTTTTTTTTTTTTTTTTTTTTTGTGGGTCGCACCCGACCCCCATAAAAAAAATAAAAATAAAAAAAAGGATAGATTAGATAAACTAGAATATGAAGAATGTGAAGAGATCCGGACCCAAAAGGCCACAGCTGTTGTGGCCGGTGGAAGGAAGTCAAAAGCAATCAATTAACGGCCAATGAAAAAGTCAAAGCATCGCCAATAATTCCGTAAAATAACAACCATGAACCATCCATTCTCCCATGGCTAAACAAAAACAAAACATTGAAATTACATAGGCTAGGGTGAGGTTGAAGAAAACCTACAGAGAGAGAGACAGAAAGAAAGAGAAGGAAAGAGAAAGAGAGAGTGCAAAAGCAATCTCTCTCTTTCTTGGATCTCTCAAGATTATTATTATATAAAATAGTTTTAATTATAAAAAAAAAAAACCCTTTTCTTTTCATCTTCCATTTGATCACAAGTACCAATAGGGTTAGGCCACAGCTTGTTTTCTCTTGGAATTTTTTCTCTGCTTGGTGTTCTCTTCTATTGTCCATAATATATAAATATGAGCAAGGCTCGTGCAAATTCGTCTCCAGACTTATTACCAATGAGTCATGTCGAAAGGCGCGATGACTCGAGTTTAGAAGGTAATTCATGAAACGTTGCACCATTTGTATTCTTTATTCCTCTTTCTTTTTTCGTGGGGTGGTCATTGAATCTGATCATGATAAAACTGCAGCTAGAATAAAAAATAAAAAAAAATAAAAAAACTACCATGCATTGTATATTTGTATACGTGTTTGTCTCGCGATTACTATCAAACTTATGCATTATATGAGAATAATAAATTATTATCAATTCTGATGGAAGTTGTTTTTGTTCATTTGGTAGCATTAAAGATTTTTTCTTTTCTGCAAACACTGAGCAAGGAAAAAAAAAAGAGTGTTGAGAATTATATGGTGGACCGACATTTCCCTTCTTCAAGTGATGCCTGCATTAAAATCTTAGCTTGTACTAATATTTTGCCTTTTTTTTTTTTTTTTTTTTTTGGTTAGGTGTTGCCACAAACTGTGAAGCTACTATTAAAACTAATCCAAGATCACAACGAGGCGTGCACGAAAGAGAATGATGACCGGAAAGTGCAAAGAGTGGCAGGAATGATGACCATTCTGGATGATGTCAAGTCCCGGATCCAAAAATCTCAATCTTGTGAAAAGAAAAGAGGAAGCTGAGTTTAGGCGGTGCAACACCGATCTTAGGCCTAGCCATGCTGCACCAAGCGACAGAAGGCCTAATGAACCAATAACCGATGAGAAACAGAAGTTGAGAAAAGAGCTAAGTGCAAGCTTGGCTGCACGAAAGAGCCTCGAAATGATGTGTTCAAGCTTGGGAAAAGAGAAGGAAATTATGGCGGTAGAGCTTGCGAGGAAGGTCCAAGAATTGAATGGAATGGAGGAGCTTATCAATGACCTTAAAGCCCAAAATGAGATGTTGTTGGCTAAAGTACAAACTTGTGCCTACAGAGCACAAAGAAAAGAAGAGTGGTGGAGGAGAGGCACCGGGAAATAATGCAGCCCTTCAAGAGCGAAACAAGGCACTTTCAGCCCATCTACTTAAGTCGCTTGATGGGTATCGATCCTTGAAGAGGAAGTATAGAGAGGTACAAGAGGAAAATGGAGTCATTCAAGTGAAAATGGAGGAAATGGGGGAGGAAATTGCAGCGGGACTTGACAGAATCCGTGGATTCCAGCACCGGATGGGCACAAAGAATATAGAGCAAGTGAATGTTGAGGACGAGATTTCGGCACTAGAGCATATGTTTGAGTGCTTCAAAATGAAGGTATCAAAGCATGTGCAGAAGAAAAGCGAATGCGTTCAAACCAAAAGCTGAGATCAATGCCAGTAAGTCCCCAGCTCTTGAGAAAGGGTGATTGAAAACCAGACATGCCTGGTCTGGACATTGCATTTTTCTTTTTTTTTCTTTTTTCTGTTCCACCAAGAGGGGAACAAACAGTTTTCCTATATTATGGAATCATAAATAAAAGGGAAACAGTTGTAACTTGTCAAAATAGAAGTGATTAGAGATGCTACACCATTTGTTATGTACATGTGCAACTGACTTAGTTCAGTTTTCTAGCATGCAAGTCTGGATCATGTTCCCAGATAGTTGTATAATGCCAAATTTTCTCCTATTTTCCACTGTCTTCTTGGCAGTGAAACAGAGTAAACGAAATCATGCACTTGGTATTCCCTTCTGTAATCTCTTTGTAGAAGCTCTAAATGTTATGGCATACACTTTTTAAGCTCGCGCTGCAGATTTCACCAGCCTTGTTGCTTCCTTTAACCTTGCATAATCTGGAATTAATGACATTAAAGCAGTACCATTTATAATTCAAGACCATTATATATGGTAATATGATTTTCCCGAGTGTAATTTGCGCAAAAGACCCTAGCAAACAGCATAGTATGTTGCCTTGCTATCACTTAATCGTATCATCAACTCTGTTAAATGGACAATTTGGTGTTTGGAAACAGGACTTCGAATAGCCATAGGACTGTCCCAATTCCCAAGGATAGGAAACTTATCAGTGAAAAGGTGTGATGAACAAAGTACTCCTAAATAATTTCCCCGGCATCAACTAAGGCCTTGATGCTTTCCAGGACAATCCATTTCCTTTGGGATAGATTGGTCCACAAAGGAGAGAATAGAAAAATTTTCACAGCATAAGAGTGAAGAAATGAGGGCTCCATTTGTTTCTCCCTTTCCATCATCCCTGGCAATCTATTATAATGGTGGGTTGATGGTGGAAATTCAGGGGAAAACCAAATGAGGAAAACTAAGTGTGTTCATGCTGATAGATGAGATTGCTCAACAATGAGGTTGCAAGATTAATAAGCTATCCAATTGAAGAATTTACATAGCATGAGCTCAACAAAGCTAGTATGCCGATCCTATTTAAACATCTAGAAAGGAATCCGTAAGTTGATTTTGCCACTAATCCCTGAGTATTCCCTTTCAACATTTTGGGTACAAAATATTGGCACACCATTGTTCATAACTTCATGCACATACAAGCAAGGTCCCTGAGGTGCAAACTATGAAGCTAGTGTGAAGTACGTGCCTAAAAGTAGTATATGGGTATCAGATGGATCAAACACATGAATTTATTGGTTTATAGTGCAGTCAAGAACTAGCAATAAAACTTCTCTTTCTACAACTAATTGGGTTAACATGACTTCCATTACAACTCAACAATTTGCTTGCAATCAATTATCTATAACACCTTACCCATTGAAACGACTTTTATTCATCCAAGTATATTAACCAATTATTATAATTGCTCACTAAAGAGTATATATATATATATATATATATATATATAAGATGATGATCAAGTAAGCACATGCTAATATAGCTTATATCAACACCCATATTGGAGGTTATACCTTATGCATTAGTGAGATATGAAGTACATTAGACCAATGCAAAGGGTACAACCCCCAATGCACGGTGTTGATATAACTTATATCAACATGTGCTAATGGAAACATAACTGATATATAGATATATATTTATATTATCACAATTAAATCTCTTGCAATGTTACAATACCTAGTCCACTGGCCATGTTGTAACATGTATCATGAACTCTATACATATCCAAGACATAAAGCAGATGAAACATTAAATGGGCATTTGAAATCAAGAAAGACTATTATTCAACATCATTTTGCAACTTGCAGGCAGCAATGGAGTTCAAAATCCATGAATTGCTTGCTACTTTGGCTTCAGTTGAACTTGCCAAAGCCTCTGCATCAGACCGCCTGCGGTCAAGTATCAGACTATTCTTGCTGGGATCACACTTATCAGGTAACTCAAGGCTGTAAATAACAAAAGTTGTTGCAGAAGACCTAGATAACAGGGCTTCCTGGTCCCCTGAAATGGGTTTCCGGTGCAGAACAGTTCCTCCAGCAGCAATTACAAGGTCTTGAAGATAACCCTTATATGAAGGAATAAAATCTCCAGCGAAATAGAACTTAAATCCATCAAAAAGCTTTGGTTGCTGCATGTGAGAAAAGATGTTAATAAAAAGATGCCAATTCAGGTGCATGCATAGTCAAGTAGACACCCCATTTTATTAAACTTCCCTCCATTATCAAAATCTATAATAAATTATAAGCTAAATTTACAATCAAAATATTTATGACTTAAGGTATTGCCATTTGGTAGAATCATTTCAAAGCCTCTTGAGTGATGGAAAAAGGAAGAAAACAGAGCTTCTGACCAATGGCAGTTCTATCGTTGATCACATAACCTGAGAGAATGGAAATTATTGCATTACGGAACCACCCATTTTATGTATGTCTCCTGCCCCCCCAAAAAAAAAAATGCTGAGAAAGATAGTTCTAAGCTCCAAAACCCAATAAAGGAAATTTAAAGATTCAAAACTTTCTGATGACCTACTATTGCAGAAGAAAACTAAATATGATTAGTTGAAACATAAATTACCTAGACATCAAAAAACAAAATTATTTTCTTAGAAGGGTTTCACATTGAATTGAAAAGTAGTCATTATCATAGTTAAGGCTAGGAGGAAAGAACCTTGCTAATGAGTCTTAGTCTTCCAAGTCGAGGACCATCCTTGATCCCATGAACGTCAACACTGATTTCATACTGCTCCTCATCAACAGGTTTCATGGCTTTCATGCAAGCCTTAATCCCTGCACCCAAAAAGAAATGAAAGTTGCATTCAAAGTACAAACAAAAGCATAATTGTTAGCTTGATATACATTTTTGACCCATTCCCTTGTAGCTTCAACTTTTGGGGTTAAGTAGTGTTCTAATATGGTATTAGAGCATCTCCAAGGGTACTAGCTACTCCATCCGTTCCTAAATTAGTGTCCTACTTTCCTTTTTGGGATGTTTCAAAATAATTGTCTTATTTCAAAAGTCAATGGTCATTTTTGATTCATTTCCTAAAATACCCTTAAAAAGGTATTGTCACTTTTTCTAATGTTTTACACACTTGAGGGCACAATTGGAATTTCAAAACATATGCATTGATGTGAAAGCATTTAATAAGGTTTTTTTAAAAAGCATGTTTTTCAAAGGGGACACTTAATTTGGAACGGAGGGAGTATTTTTTTGCTACTTTAGCTAGCAAAATGACATTTTTTAAAATAGCTATCTAGTTATCCAAGTGAGTACTCCAAGGGTTCTAGTTATTTTTGAGCTATTTCAAATTTTTATTAATAATCTTTCTTTTTTTAATCATTTGGTAGAGAGATAAAAAGGGAATGATGCATATAGAGAGGACAAGTGTCATTTTTTTAACTAAAAATAGTTTTGCTAGTGAACATTCGCTAGCTAAATGTAGCTAGCCGAAATAACGATATCTAAAATAGCTAGCCTCTTGGAGAAGGAAAAAAGTGATTTGACTAGCTAAAATAGCTAAGAGGATTGGATAGCTAGCCCCATTGGAGATGCTCTTAGAGCTCTAGTTTCTAGGAGGTACTACTACATTCAGATCTTCTTACCTCCATCAGTTTATCCCCCCATCAATTCATCTGTTTCTTTCTTGGTTATCTGTCTATCTCTCCTCATGTGGAATGGGGCCACATGTGAGGGAGTGTTAGCTTCATATAAATTGTTGACCCATACCCTAATAGCCTAAGCATTTTGGGGTTAAGTGGTTGTCTAACAATAATATGTATATAACTATATATACACGTAGTAGCATAGGCTCTAGAGAATTTGACATGTCTATTATTAAAGTGAATTGTGTATGGAAACCATAATACTTACAGTCTATACTCAGTATCCACTTCCCCTCCAAGATACCCATCAAGATTTTGAGGGTTCTTCTGCACGCTCCATTTTCATCTGTTGATGCTATGACATGGGTGACACTTGAACACCATTTTTTCAACTCTGCAACTCCACTTAACTTCTCAAATACAGAAACAATTTCCTGCAGTTCCAGGATCAAGTTAATAAAATATTTGATTTTTTTTTTCCCCCTCAAAAGAACCAGCCTAACCAAAGACTATATCCAGAAATTTTAATTACCTTCTCTGCAGTTGTAAGAGCTGAACAACAGAGAACGATTTTTTCAGATGATCCACCCGAATTCAAATGCCAACTCATTCTGGTATCATGTTTAACGGAAACTTGAGCTCGTTGAGTGTGTGATTGTCTGGAAAATAAAAAAAACTAAGTGAATAACGCAGATAATCAGATTTCTATATTGTATAATTGCTTTTAAAAGTTTCCTAACAGAATATTTTAGAACAATGTTAATAAAATATAAACATACCCTTTAGGTATGATTTTCTTTCTTCGTTTTCCTTGAGATCCAGAAATTTCATTAGGCAGCTTAGATGAGGCATGAATAGGGCATAACATGACAAAGTTAACCTGTTGCAAGAATATTTTATTTTGTAAAAACATGAAATGTGTAAAGGGGGAAAAAAAAGGAGTCACCAATGAAGTTTTATACAACACGTGAATCTATTTAACACTTACAGTATCCCACCGACATTCTGGCATTTTCTTTGCACAAGGAACATGAAAGCTCCTGTGGCAACGCTTCTCATAACACCCAAGAGCTGCCCCTTTGATTCCACATAAACTGCATTTAATCCTCCGACTTCTACCTAATTCACCTTCGAGATTTATTACAGTATCATCCTCAAAGTAAACATCAGGAGCCCTGCAAACATATTCTAAAAATTAAAACATCAACAATATCAAAAAATTTAGTTGGTAAACACTGGCAACCAATAACAAAACAAATAATATTCTTAAGGAAAGAAAAAGAAAAGTCAAAATAGCTCAATTCAGTTTCTTCAAACCAGAGTTTTATAAATTCATAAAACTTCATATCCATTGGCAGGGATGTTACATAGCTCAATTGAAGTTTCACATGAGATGTGATCAAAGTACAATTTTCTATAAAAATCATATTAGCTTTGATCTGTTTCAAAATAGAATGGAGCTATATCACATGCTTACTTGGATATGTCGAACAAAACATCAAAATAACAATATGAAGATGTAAACCAAAAAAAAAAAAACAGAAGAAGAAAGAAATGAAATCCATTCTTTTGCTCATATGATAACTTTTATACCATTCAGTGCAGTTTCTGTGTGAATGTATGACATTGGATCCACCATTGTAATCTGCTGCAACAGGCTTGCCATTAAAGTAATGGATCATCTCCCCAAAAACCTACAATTTTGGTTTACAGATTTGTAAGAAGCATTTTGATGGCATATGGATTCATAAGATAGGCTAATGTAAAAAGAAAAGGAGGAAGGAACTATGTGACATGAAAACAAGGGATACCTCTGTGTCTTCCGAAGAATGACAGAAAGCACATTGGATTTTATTAGGAATAGTCTCACATTTACGCAACACCACTCCAGTTGTGACAGGAAGATCTTTCTCCACTGTTGATAAATCATCAAGAACTTTGACCTCAGGACTACCTTGAACCTTTTTAAGAGGTTGAGTTTCCTTTGCAGCAACCTTCCTATGATCCTCTTGAACAGCACCAACCAAGCTATCTTTTGAGTTATCATCAAAGGAAACTTTCAATTTTTTCAAACTTCTCAACTGTCGAGTGCATTTCAGATTTATTGCAGACTTAATATCTCTAGCATTTTTGCTAGTTTTTTCCCCAAAGTCAGAAGATTTTGTATTATCATCTCTGATGAAAGATGAAAGCAGCAATTGGGGAATCATATCCTCATTTATTTGGCTTTCAGTTGCAGACTTTTCTTCGAGTGTGTTACCCTTAGCAGAATCCGGCCTTTGATTTTTTGATCTAACAGGGTATTCTTTCAATTCTGGGTTTTTATCTTCTTACAGCTTCTTCCAGTCTCCTCCGAGTTACAATCTTTGTCACTGCCTTGTTCCATACCTAGTGAAGCTGGCAACTCAATGACCATGTTTCCATCACCCTGATTCAGAGGTTTTGCTACCAACAGATACAGTAGGAATATTTTCAGGTTTTAGTTCAGTTGCACCAGCATGACCACTAGACACCTTAGTCCTTTTAGCAGCTTTCTCCAAATTAGAAGAATTTCCATTATTTTCACGCATCTCCTCTTGAGTTTCAGCTACTTGTTTTGAATCATCATGAATTCCAACTTGGTCCATATTACTCTTAGCACACTTCTTTTGCACTCTTTCACCCACCTTCCTGCCTCTCTTGTTGGATTTTTTAATCCTGCTTTGATAATTGGCATTTTTGGTTCTAGAATGAAACATATTGGGAAGTTCCACATCAATGATAGCAGTTCCTTGTTCAGTATTAGTACATTTCATGATCCCAACAACAGATTCTTCATCTGTGAATCTACTATGTGAAAGTGCTACAACCTCCTTTTCTTGAATTCCATTAAATTCATCAGTATCTGCAACCTAAAATTTACTTAAAATTTTAGTGGCCAGATGACTTGAGCAGCATTAAACAAACACACACCCACACCCACACCCACACCCACACAAAAGAGAAAAATGATGGAGCCATGCAGGAGATGAAATAATGTAATACTTCAAGATAGCACAATCAATACCTGCATTTTAGTGGGACTTGAACAAAGTTCAGGGGAACAAGCTCTTTGAGTCCATTCAAACATCTCACTATCAAAAAGACCTGCAATATTGGATTTGCTATGCACTTCGCCCTGCAACAGAGCATAACAAAACAATTTAAAGGCATCAAACAACAAAAGCTTTTGCAACAGATTAATTTTATGAAGAAATTCCTCAAATGACTCATAGCTGGCTCAAGCAACTTGGTTTTGGCCTAGAGCTAGCACAAGCTAGAAGCTGCAGAATGGGATACTGTTTTAACAAATGGCAGATGAAGATCAATTAGGCTGGTTTTAAAGATGATCAAATTCCTATAGAGCACCTCCTGCAAATATTGATGATCTGAGTCAACCAACCCAAATCCATTCATAGTCAACAAGTCACAACCCAGTTCATTTTATTGGATACAGGTAGCAAGCACTGTTTTGACCACCAAATCAAAAAATTTTAAAATAAATAAATAAATAAAAATCATTAATGTTGTCCAAGTAAATTCCAAGCTAGTATAGACTGATAAGGGCACTTACTGTCGGGGTCATTTTAGAGGGCATTTCATTGTCTGAATCCTTGAGATCACTAAAGGTAGGACCATTTGGTGGAGGTGTATCAATGAGATGATCTCCGTCCATCTGCTGACTTATCTTTTCTCCATCTTCATCCTCCCTCAACCAGAAAAAAGGTGAAAACACCAGTTCTCCTTTTTCATTGAAAGTAGGTTTCTCATTTAGCACAATTGAACTGTTCCTAGGTACATCTTTAGTAATTTCTCCCAATCCACTTTCAAAATTTGCAGGTTGTGTTGGGGTTCCTGAAAGAGGATACTGTGGCACCTGAACCCTCTTTTTTGTTGGAAAGGAGGGTTTCACAAGGTTAGTATCAGAATTTTTTTGGTTGGGTTTTAATGATTTTTTGCATCCTTTTCCTTTGAATGTTCGTCCTTTCTCTGCTCTCCCTTGACAAGTTCCACTAGTCTCTTGCCCACCACAATTGTGATCACCTTCAGCTTTCTTTTGTTCATCTGTAACATAAGGAAAATTTTTAACCAAAAACATTTATTGTCCTCAAGCATAAACAGGTGGACTCAACTTAAACAGTTAATGGATGTATGAATTACAATAAAAACATTAAGTGCTTAAGAAATCACAGTTAATACAAATAAAGACATCAATGTCACTTATCTATGCCAATGGAAGTATGTTAAATACAATAAATTGATGTTTTGAACAAGTATACATAGTAAATTTGTATATAAACCTAGGCCTCTGTTGTCTCCTAAGGCTTTTGTGTGACAAGATTTGACGTATTCCAGTAATTAATATTTTATAATCGAAACTATAAAAGGAGTATTAAATAAAATATTTAGTAACAAAGTATGTATAAGAAAGATCATAGATATACAGAACATTAGTTCCAATAAAGAACCTTCGGTATGCAAACACAAACAATGAATGTGTTTGCTAGTTTCCATGTCAATAACATCCTTCTAAGTTCTAACACTCTGTACTACTTAATATCCAGCTGAATGATATGAGCATTTTGCAACCTTCCATTTTCCAAGTGCACAAAATGTAAAATCACCTGATAATTTTGTTGAGGGTGCATTCTGTGTGACAAATATATTGATTCCAGAAGCAACTTCCATATTTTTGTAAATGCTCACCAAGTTATCCATGTGAGGAGCAGGACGGATCTCTGTAGCAAACGATATTATTAAGCTTATAAGATAAAAATAAAAATAAGGGAATGAAAAGGAATCATGATTTGAATATACAGGTTTCTAAATCAAAACTTTATCAATACAAATAACCTTTTTCGAAGGTTAAAAAAGACATGGAAATTAAATGCAAGCATTCCACAATTCCACTACATGAAATGTCCACAGTTATTATGCATTTACATGACCAAATTACAAGAATTATGAAAATAAACTATGCAAGTTTTAGAATATTTTTAAACGATAATTTGTTTTCTAGGCACCATTTGCTCAACCACACCAGGAATACCTGGCCTCTGCTGCATACATCCATGCTCAATAGAATATAATATTTTTGGAGCATAACATTATTGTACTAAACTTAAAAGAGGTTCCTTTTGAACTCAAACATATGTGATAAAAGCTCAAAATAATGCATTAATGCTTTAGCTAGACAACAGTATGGCATTATTCTCTTTACCATGAACATAAAGTTTTAGAATTCCTAAAATACCAAGTTATTTTCTTCAAACCAGTTCAGAACAATACACTACTAACCCAATACCGTGGTATCAAAACTGTGTTCTGTCACCTAGAAGTTAACATAGCATCATATTTGATACTTCTCCAGGTCTGATTAGTATTCATTAGAAAGTCCATATGGATATGAGAAACAATCAAACACAACTTTATAACCCAAAATGTCAGGGTTAGCAGATTCATTCTCATCTCCATGGACATTAAAACATGGCCAAACAACTTAATTTGTACTTTCTACATGATTGTTTGTTCTCAGTTTTTCAATAGGTCTTTAGTACTGCTAGACTCAACAATTAAATTCAGTGACATAAGTCAATTCCTATTGGAAAATTACTATATTATACCCAAAGACTTTCATAATATGAATGTGTTCTTCTACAGTAGTTAGGCTTCTTTTTTTTTTTTGCCCCCTTTAAGAGAGGAAATTGCTAAACATACTGGTTTCATCCACCAGTTTTGCTTACCAGCTAAGCTAATATGTCAATGACAAGATTGTATTAAAAAGAAAAGCAAATCTCTTTTACTTGAAAGCATCGGTGCCACAGCACCCAGTGGATGAAGCACCACTCTTTATGCATAAAAGCATCAAACATACCTCTACGCTGGTATGGCACTTTACAAACTGGACAGTTGGAATCCAATTTCATAGATTTCACAATACATGAACTGAAAAAAGCAGCAAAAATAAATAAAAATACAGCATCAGTTTTAACTTTATCTTATTCATAAGAAATGATAAATAAACAACCAAAACAAAGGACATGAGAAATTAATCAGAAGAGCTTACTTGCAGAATACGTGATTGCATGTAAGTGATACTGCAGAGTTCAATAAGCTCAAGCTGCAAAATTAAAGGAAAATAAAATCAGATATTCCAAATCATTAAGGCCCCAAAAGAAAACTCTCGTACTAATATACAAATTTGAAGCAAATTCAAGTTCTAATTTATAATTAAAAAAAAAAGGTTTTAAGTATCAATTAGATTGATACTTTACAACCTTGCTGAAAAAAGTGGAAAAGAAGAACAAAATGAAATTTAACCCTGAAAAGAAATTCTCAACCCCAGATAAAGATTTATAGGAAAAATCAATCAAATATATATAATCGTATTGAAAAAAACTAGATTTCAAGTGAAATCAACTATCGGAAATTACAAAATTTATTGAACCGAGGCTTCACAATCTGTTTTTTTGCTGAGGAAATGTAGGAAAGAGAAGAGATAAAAAATTTCACCGTTCTAGCTCAGCTGAGGTGAGCTCCTTTTTTTTTTTTTTTTTTGGGGGGGGGGGGGGGGAGGGACCCTAGTAAATGGATTTTCTCTCTTGCAACCAAGCTGGAAAAAGTAAAGCTAACTGATGGGAAATCAACGTAGATGTTGGAGATATTACCAGATGGGGCATTTGAGTTCTCTGCCCATTCTCTCCAGGTGAGAAGTGTCCCCCATTTTCCACTCTGATTTTCCTCCTCCTCTTCTGATCTAAACCCAACTATAAAAACCGCCCAAGAACTTACACAGAGAGAGAGAGAGAGAGAGAGAGAGAGAGGGTTATGGAAGAAGAAAAGGAAGAATTCTCAGAATGCGAACAGTTAAATTAGGAAAAGAAACCCAGAAGAGAGAGAGAAGTGGGGTGGCGCGAGATGTTGGAATTGGATTTAAAAACTCGGAAATGAGAATGAAATTTTGGCGTTTGGGAAACTTTTGAATTTTAAAACCCCGCGGAAAACCCTGATGCTCTCGACCCCACCGCCTGATCGAGTGATTTCACCTCGCCACGTCAGATTCAACTCATCATCCCAAATCTGACGTGTCATGATGACCCAAAGACATGTCCGCACATGTATCCTCTTCAATCGGGCTGACATTGGCCCAGAATTTACTAGGAGTACGAATTGAGCTCAAGTTGTACCTTTTTATCCGGTTCCGGTTATTGCAACTTCAAAACAAACGGTTATTGCAACTTCAAAACTTTGTTTGTAAACTATATTAAATTTGATTTTTTAAAGTTATGTATATATATATATATATATAAGTAAAAAAGTTTTTATGAAAAATATCTATGTAGTCTCTCAGAAAACATCATTTTGAATAATTTTGTAAAAAAAAGTTTTTCTAAAATATAAAGCTTAAATTTAACTTTTTGGTAAAAAATGAAACAATAAATAACCAAAAAATCTACTTAAACGATAGATTTTGAAAAAACATTTTTGTGCAAAGTTGTTCAAAATGACATTTTCTAGTGGATAACATGACCAATTTTCATTAAAAAAAACTTTTATATTTTTCTTAAACCTTAAAAAAAATTAAAATTAGTGGGATGTACTAACAAAGTTTTGGGGTTGCAAGATTGACACATCCCCAGATTGGCCTGAACTCAGCCCAGCGGCCCCAGCCCTGTTGGCGCTTTTTGCTGCTTACCTGGTTCCATTCTAGCTAATACATTTGCAATTTGTTTGGAAAGTACAAAAGACATGGCTAATTGAAGATGAGTCTGATTGACAAATGTGTAAAAAGAGGCAACATTTGAATAAAGAATGACCAAGGTCAGCTGAGAAAGTGATTAAAATGTGTGTTTTGAACTCAGCACAATGTTTTTACACTGCTTTATCCCAAAAGAACAGTGAAGAAACCAAGTCTGGTGGCAAGAACCATAGTAGTTTAGCTGAATTGAATAAAGTGCCTTTCTTGGGACTCCTTTTAACTTAAAAATTCCATTATTTCAAAGAGTCTACGTATCATATCCCCGGTTCAAGTTTGTGAGATCATAACTCTTCAAACATTTCAAAACAATCACAATCACATAGAAATATAGAAAAGGGATTATACTTCTAACATGTACCACTTCGGAAAAAGGAAAAAACTCCCTGTTGAGGACAACAATTAAGACTGACTACAAAAGTCATCATTCCCACTGGAAAAAGCATCTAGAGGATGAGATAGTCTGAATGTCGTCGCAAAGGAAATTTAAGATAATAAAAATAACAGGGGAAAAACATGTGACCTAAACTGTCCTGTCCATTTCTGGTCAGAATACATCACCAATTATAATTTTACACAAATAGCATTAAGATTTTGTAAGAAAATATCAGGGTAAGTTTCTACACCTTGTGAATGCCTAGGTGTTCAAGTTTTAACCATCTGATACTGTGTCCAACATGAGAAATTTGAGTCTAAAAACAACAAAATGTTGGAGTGCTGAGAATAATGATATGAGGATACATTCTGCACAAAGTTCATAACATCTATATATAATGCCATATTTGTGGGTGCCTAAGCAGCTATTTTTCATTCTAGCACTCGTACAAGTATAACTGTGACTATTATACTCGTCAAGTTTTTGTTTTCATAATGCATTTTAATATTTACATATGATATATAAATATTATCTCTACTGGTAGATGCAATTTTTTATTTATTAGTAAAAGATCACAAGAGAGCAGGAAAAAAATATAAACAGTAAAACAGATAAAAAGCAATCTTATTCATTATTACTGCAGCAATCATTTTGAACTCATAATCCTCCATATATAAATGACAATGTTTTGAGATGTCTTATGTTAACAAATAAATTATGCCACAATGGCAAGCAGGGGGACATAATTATCTTTGAAGATTGTCATCAACTCACAAGCCATTACAGGGAGGTTGGCACTGAACATTAATAACTTTAAAGGTGTTGAGATGTTCATACAAACAAATCATTACTGTGAAGACTTGAAGCAAGAGGGAAACAATTATCCTCCAAAGTTGCCATTGACTCCTAGGCCCTCATAAGGAGAATAGCAATCCAACATGTACAGGGAGAGGGCAAAAAGTGGGCAAATATCACAATCTAAGTCTTTGAGAAAAACCCATCTCTGTAATTTAAATTGTACATGTACTCGATCATTTTAAAGTAACCACTAAACACTAGCCCTTCCGCACATTACCAATAATCCCCACAAGAACAATATCCATCTCTGAAATGGTGAAAGCGGCTACGATCCCTCACAACAATCTCTCGATCAAAAACCTTTGATATGAGCTTAATTGCCAAATGGCAATCTGCACACACCCTCAAATTCTTCACAACCCTAATCGGGGTCCTTGGTGCCGTATTAATGAGCATAAAAGCAATTGCAATCTTCTCGCTATGATAACTCAAAGCATTCTCCTTCTCCTCCTCCTCTATGTCTGCTAGCACATTTGCCGTATGAGGAACATAACCTTCCAATTTCAACGACTTAGTGATCTCTCCTAGCATTGCATATATTTCCTCATTTTGGGGATGAGATCTATCGCCCATGACAAATTCATGCATACAATTTCCCAACTCAACAAGACTATGACCAGGAGTTTTCTTCACCCCCTTGTTCAACATTGTCCTTCTTACCTTCTGCGCATCTGACCAACGACGCTCAGATGCATAGAGATTTGAGAGAAGCACATAATCCCCACAATGTTTAGGCTCTAATTGTAGGAGTTGGGCTCTTGCAACCTCCCCAAGTGCCAAATGCCCATGTATTGTGCACGCTCCCAATAAGGTCCTCCAAACAACAGCATTGGGCTTCAATGGCATGTCTTGAATAAATTCATGAGCTTTTTTCACAAGGCCTGCCCTACCCAACAAATCAACCATGCAACCATAGTGTTCTATTTTTGGCACAATGCCATATTCCTCTTTCATCCTCTTGAAATACCCAAACCCCTCATCCACCATCCCACAATGACTACAAGCGTACAACACACCAACAAAAGTGATCTCACTAGGCACCAATCCCTCTCTTTCCAACTCCTGAAAAAGAACAAGTGCTTCCTTTCCAAACCCATTAACAGCCAACCCAACAATCAAAGAAGTCCAAGAGACGACACTCCTTTCCCCCATTTCATCAAATACTCTTTGTGCCTCCCTAATGCTCCCACACTTTGCATAAAGGTCCAAAAGGGCATTACCAGCATGCAAGTTCTCATTCAAACCAAGCTTAAACATGTACACATGGGCCCTCCTACCCAATGCCAAAGCTCCAAGCTCAGCACAAGCAGACAACAAGCTAACCATGGTGAACCCATCAGGCGCAACACCCTCCAAAGCCATTTCCCTGAAAAGGGTCAGAGTCTCATTGGGCCTCCCATTAAGAGCAAACCCATTAATCACAGAATTCCAAGTCACTAGATTCCTCTCAGGCATTAACTCAAACAACTTGTGTGCACTCTCAGCATGTCCACAAGCAGCATACATATGAACCAAAGTGTTCTGAACAAATACCAGTGACTCAAACCCATTTCTTACAGCAATGGAGTGTACCTTTTCACCCTCCCTAACAGCCATTGACTTGGCAATGGCCTTTAAAAGAAATGGGTATGTGTGCGTATCAGGTTCTATAGAAGACAAGTGCATTTGATGGTATAGTTCAATAGCAGGCCTAGGGTTTTCACTCTCAGCATAGCCTCTAACCATGGTGTTCCAAGTGAAAATGTTTGGGTTTTGAATTTGAGAGAAGATATTGTGGGCATAGGACATGGGGGCTGATAGGGACACGAGGGTGAAGATGAGGTGTTTGCCCATGTCTGGGTTGCTGAGTAAGGCACCATGTCTGACAGAGAATGCATGGATTTGCTTCAGCTTGTGTATGGAGGAGGCACATGTTAACAAAAGGGCGATGCATTTCTTGACAACGTAAGGTTTTATTGGGTTTTCTTGAGAGGTTGATGTTAGAAATGGGAAGTACTTGGTGGCGTTGTGAGCTAAGGTTGATGAGACAGACTGCGAGTGCATCTGATCATGTTTTGCGAGGGAAAGGGCTTTCTTTGTGGTATTATTAACGGGTTTTATTGGGTTTCTTCAGGCTTGTGGCAATCGAACTTCCACTGTCTCCTTTGCTTGAGAATTCAGCGAGCTGATAGCTGCCCCCAAATAGGCGAGTTCGGATTTGCTGCTGTACTACAAAACACGCATGATGCTGTGCCTCTCTCGGATTGCGACACGTGGACAATGAGCATCAGATGGCGAGGAAAAAGGAGCCTGGTAAATACCCAAAATCGCCGTTAAACGGCGTTAGACTGCTTATCTCTCTCTGTATGTGCATCTTTTTATCTCAGCAGAAGATTTCACCATGATTGCCAACGTTTGCCGCCTTCAAGACCGTTGGTGAATCTAACCGGAAACCCAAAGGCCCATTTTTTATGCAGATGCCGTCGTCGGAGGTTGAAGATCTGCCAGTTCAAGATCCATGGATTGCAGTTGGCCTGAGGTCGAAGATGCTGCCGTCGGAGGGTGGCCTAAGATTGAAGACGCAAGGGATTAAGATAAGAAAAATGGGTTTTTTTTTTTCCCACGAGGAAGTCTCTTCCTTCATCTTCATGATTTTTTTTTTTTTTTTTAAATGTTGGGAAGTTTTGGGAATTCTACTTGCCGGAAAACATGGTTTTTTGCCGGTAAATATTAGCGAACCAAGCTTGGGACCAAAGGCCATGGACGGAAAATATTAACGTGGTTTTTAGTAGGGCAGAATAACAGGGATGGCATCGTCGGCGGCGAGGGATGGCGTCGTCGGTGAGACAGAAAAAGATGGAGATCGTTACTTGCCCACGGCGGAATAACGGGGACTACGAGGTTCGCCAGCGGAGAACTTTGCTGTCGTCTGAGGATTTTTGGAATCAGGGAAGGGTTAACGCCGTTTGTGGAGTTTAGTTGATTCAAATGAGGCGAAACGATGAGATTTTCAGCGATTTGTACAGCACCGTCCATGTTTTTATCCACGTGTCGTAATATGAGAGAGGCACAACATCATGGTTTTGTTGTACACGTAGCGAATCCGCAAACTGCATTTACACGTCGTCGCAAATAAAAAATTTAAGGTAATTTACAGGAAAATGCTGTTAATGTTTGACCCTCTTCATGTAACCCCAAAACGAAAAAGGGGGAATTACCGATTAGGTTCATCATTTCATGGTATTGCCCCATAAGGATGTTTTGACTATCAACTTGTTTTTGTTTCCAGTAGTTTATAATAAAGTCAGTAGTCAGTTTGTTGAGGCAATCCTTCTGAGGCAATTCCATGAAATGATGAACCTAATTGGTAATTCCCCCAAAGAAAAAATAGTGGTAATGTCATTATCTGTTCCAAACAACACAAATTCAATCATCACCGTCACCATTTATCGTTATTTGTGAAATGAGAAGGAAAAACATCACACCATACTTGTTAATTCCATAAATGAGGCGTTAATTGTTGAACTTATAAGTTGTTTAAGAATTGTAATCATTTTTTCTTTATAAGAAGTTACGTAAAAAATGGATAAACTCTAGAGGAGTTTATGCAGTTTACCCATAAAATTTAAAACAAAAGAAGTGTGTTTTAACACTTTTGAATACTGAAAAATATATTACAAAATAATGTGAGGAAGGTTAGTTGCGACCGTAGCTCCCTTGGCCCTTATTACTTGGATTTTGATTAGAATCTTTTCATGATGGAAAGCTAAGTGTATGTTTAAGTGTCTAATTTGAGATTAAATAATTCAACAATGGATATCAATGGTTTTTTATAAACTTGAACTCGAGATCAATCACATAACAAGTATTGATGACACAGATCTATCACCTTAAATTAGAATATATTTACAAAGTTAGAAATTGTTTGGAAAACTTGAAAACTTAATCAGTTTAAGATAAGTCTAGCCATTTTTTATTTTATATTGTTTTGTAAGTCTTATTTATTTATTTTTATTATGCTAATCAGTTCAGCCTTTTTATAAAAATAAGACAAACATAATTTTTTCATTTTAACTATGAAGTGATTTATTTGAAAACCAAATAATAGTTATGGATTGGATCTAATCTAATCTAATTTTTGAAGTTCCCAAACAAGCTCTTAGAGTGAACCCTCAAATTATACTTTGGGAATCCGTGAAGCAAGAATTGAGTATTTATGGAACTTTCGAACCTATTTGAATGTCAATGTCATGTTGCATATTCACATTAAAAGGCATAAATTAAACAAAATGCATAAAAATTCTATAAATAGGGATTTTTTTTATTTTCTTTTCTTTTCTAAAGACCAAATTTGGAAGGTGCTCCATGTTTCCAGTGTAAGTTTCAAGGTTGTCCCATGCTAAAGTAGGAGTTTCTCAGACACATACTTCAAAATGATTATCTGCTTAGTTTGAATTCTAAATCGTATAATAAGGAATCGGAGATTCGGTGCTGAGTTGAAATGTCAAAGTAATCCACATCCCTGAATGAGAGATTAGATGACTTAGATTGAAAAGTTAAAAAATGAAAAAGGTGACCAATAAGGTTATTTTAGTCATTTCAGTAGCGTTTTTTTAACTTTTAATCCAAACCATCTAATCTCCAATCTCTCATTTAAGGGTATAAATTACCTTGGCATGGTGTTGAGTTTTATCAACTCAACACCAAATTCAAATCCGTATAGTAGTACGTTCATTCGAATTGAATTGCATATTTGCACCCAAATGTAATTCTAACCAGACATTCATATCACAATGTCTAACAAAACTTTCGGTATCTAATTATCATAACCAACACTTATTGGCAGAGCTCATGGAGAGAAGGGCTATAAGTACAAGTAGAGTAGCTCATTCATGGGGTTTTTTTTTTTTTTTTCTCAAGCTAAATACATAAAAATGAATGACCAAAGAAAATTATAATGGGGTGAAAATATCAATCAAAAAATTCCCAATGAGCCGTAGTTGGAGGAGGATCAAAGGTCTCCCACTTGGTCGTGACAACGACAGGCTTTACTTTACCATTGGATAGTTTCAGCGCATCAAGGGTTTCGACACATTTCTGCACTCTCTTGCCCTGCAAAGCAACCATTAAAACCAGCTAATATTAGTTGGATTTTCTCTACTTTGAATTGTTTTACCACCATTAATCGGCACCAATGAAAATCTGATCTGTTAAATTGTGTGGACAGAAAAGCCAAACAATGCAGATGTAGGGAAAAGGATATGTACCTGCAGATTTTTCTGAGCAGATGCATCTCCTTCTGTTGAAATGCTGTCCAGCTTAATTGCTTGTCTCATGAGCATCTCAATCAAAGTAGTGATTTGAACTTCGGGTACCTTTGTCCCATTTGAGACAGCCTTTTCGATCGCAGAAACCTATATATAGGAGAAAAAAATAAATCAATTCACATATTAATAACCATATATGGTGGTAACATATGTGGTATGGAGACAATGCATTTACATATTAATTACCGAAAAGTCTAATGTATAGGACTTATGTAGGCATAAGTCTATAATAATAAATTATGCGGCCATAAGTTTATCTTTAAATGAAAGAATAGTTATTTTGTGTGAGTCTAAAGTGCACAAAGTTAGTTATATCCTATTTTATGGACCTGTGGCCAAAGCGCAACTTAAAAATCATTGACAAATAAGGAAGGTTAGCATAGTCTTTGTGCTTAATCCTCTAAAATTATTTTCTTTGCCTCTTTATTTTAAATTCTAAAAATGCCTCTAAAATTAATGGTTTATCCCAAGATTCAAATGATAATTCTCAATGAACTGCATTTCAAATGAATATGGCCGGAAGCAACTAAATAGTTGCCCTAACAATTTAGGGGATGAGCCAGAATTTTCTCTAGGGGGGAGGGCCGGATAGATTATAGATAAGAGTAATATTATTAAGTAGCAACAAAATTAAGAAACATATACCTTCATATGCAACTCTACTGAGAAAAACTTATACTCTATGTAACTATTATACGATTGACGTGGTATTACAAGCTCCTGCTCGACAACCTAATTATAGCCCTAGCCGGTTCCACTGATCTGTAGGCTGCTTGAGCCGCCCATTCATCGTGGTCCAACACAGTATCATCTTTTTCCTCAGGGGACAGATGGAAAACAGGCTGACTTGAAAAGGTCCAACGAGGCAACCTACTTAGCCAGGAAACCACTTTACTTCCATTAACTTAATGTAACGGCATGGACCCCACTTAACAGCTGCATTATGGCGGATCAAGATCTATGCCCCAATCATGACATCAAGCCATCTCTTCGTGCCAGCTGTTTTTTTATATGTCCCTAGTGCTGTCATGGTGTCTACCCACTTTTTGACTAATCATTTTATTCTCCACATCAACGGCTGTCATTCATTCCTACTCCCAAGCATTGCCTCCAACACGTACGTCTCCCCTTTATTTTTATTTTTATTATTTTTTTCTTGGCCCTTTTACTTACCTCGGACTACTAAATTAAAGGACCTCCACGTAATCATGAAGACATAAACCTCAGGTTAATATTTTAAGAGGTAGTAATTAAAATTTTTGCTCTCCTGTTTCACAAAGATATAAAGATAGGTTAAATTTGATAAAACATAAAATTTAAAAAAAATAATTATTATATTGATTTATCATTTATTAAATTTTATTTTTTTAAAATTACCCTTCATATTTGGTATTGAGATTTGTGTTAAAAATAATGATTGAAATAATAAAGAACAATATAAGAAAGTAAAAAAAAAAAATTATACTTTTGACTTTTTTGAGTGGACAAACATTGTGGGACAAAAAAAATAAAAAATTTGGCCTATCTTATAGAAACGGAATGAGTATTATTTATTTTAGCTTGTTATCTAAAATTAAAAATTTCCCATAATATATAATTTTAATGTTTGTACTATATTATATTAAATTCTCCACATTATGACTCCATTTGTTTGTTGTTGTTTTTTTTATTTTATTTTATTTATACAAACAAAAATATCTCCAAACCACTAGATTCCGACTAATTCTTATTAATCGAATAGTGAAAAAGTAAAAATTTAATTTCAGAACTTATGATTTTTGAATCGTGTTTTCGTTTTTGTCATATGAACTATTCTCACTACTCTGTATTTGAATTTCAGTAAGAATTGTCACAACACCTATAACATTATTTAACAAGCAAAATAAATAATAAGTAATAATACTAATAATATACTCCTATGAGACACAAAATAAGTGAATTAATTTTTAATTTTGTTTTGGTAAAATAAATAGTATCTTCCGTGACTATGACACGCTTTATTACAACGTAAATCACATTACACACGAAGTCAAAATTAGAAACCTAAACACTCAAATTTTAATACACGTAGACTAGACGTGTCTTATATACGAGTAGTTTAAAAAAATCATTTGCACCGACAAGCAACCAAATATAAAACCAATTTTGTTTTAATTTTTAAATAATCAATAATTATAGACTAATGAAGAACTCTCTTTAATATTATTGGTATGAGTTGAGTTTTGGTTACCTGGTCCGCCAACTTATCAACCTCCATGGACACGTCGGAAATGGCGCGATGTGCGCTCTGGATCTTGGCGTTTCTACGCATCTCGATGTATCGCCTCTCCTTGCTCGATGGATCCTCCATTAGTAATGACTTTTGATCGGTCTTTGACTCCGCACATGTCCAAATACTCCCCATTTTCCCTATCTTTTCCCCGGAAAATTAGCGTCTGTTCTCCTGGCTGTAGCCCTGTCTCCGCCGTCAGAAGCTTCTTCAATTCCCCTGAAAATCCACCCAACTCCCATTTTACCATTTTACCCTCAATCAAGTTTACACCAACATCATTATGCTACTTGTAAAAGTAAGGTAGTCTCGTCATTTTCACTCTAAAACAATCATTAAGGAATTCTAATTCTAATCCGTTTGGTTGCCTGGAAAATTGGGGAAAAGAAGAGAGAAGAAAAAGTTTGAAGAGTTGACTATTATGAGGTTGGAATGGTGGTGATGATGGCTACGTTGGTTTCACAAGTCAAACATACCAGTGGCATTCGACATTTTCATTTCTTGTTCCTCTATTTTCTCAGTAACCAAACAGTTAAACCAAAACAACAAGAAAGAAATAATTCATATGTATGCGTATAAACACACACAAAAATAGATACGAAAAGATAGATCCATGAATCTCACCAAAAGTCGCCTGAGAATTCACGGAGATCTCGTACCGGGCAGCTCCGAAAGCGACCCGGACCGATAAATTCGGAGCCGAAACATCCAATTTCTCGGTCCTCTTCTGCACCAGCATTCCACCGGGTCTCATCTCCCACTCAACCTCTTCATCTTTCGACGTGGCAGGCGCAGAGCTTTCGCTCATTCTACCATACACACCTGACCTTCTCTTCATCATCTTCACGTCAAATTGTCCGGGAAAATTCCAATTTCGACGGAAAAACTCTCAAAGAAGGTGTTATTCCGTGGACCCTTTTTTATTGGGGGAAGAAATAAAATATCTGTAATGGGTGCAGCTATTTTCTGCCGACACAAACAAGGTGCAATGTGAGGGGGTGTGTGGGGTTATATATGTGTACGTGAAGGTGGGTTTGCTTAGAACACATGACAGAAGTGAATGAGAAAAATGTTTGGACCAATGGGAGAGCTCGTACGTGTTGGGTCTGTCAGATGTTGGTATTTTTCTTTTTCGGAGTGACGGGCGGACAGCTAAGCAGAGGTTGCCGACAGTCTACGGAAGCATCCAAGGGAAGCAATGAAAGGGTTTCTATGCTTTCTGCAGGTAGTGTTGTTACATCGGATACGTGGAGGTGTGTTATTGGTTGATGATAATGGTTTTGTGTTCTGTTTTATTTTTTTTTATTTAACAACTAAAATTCATTAAAAATAAAATTGTTTGCGTCGTGGAAGACATAGATAATCTTCTGAAATTATATTCCATAACTTTTTAAGAAATTTATGTTTCCATATTTTAACATTATTAGTATAAT
This sequence comes from Liquidambar formosana, assembly GCA_039720395.1. Classification (NCBI taxonomy): domain Eukaryota; kingdom Viridiplantae; phylum Streptophyta; class Magnoliopsida; order Saxifragales; family Altingiaceae; genus Liquidambar; species Liquidambar formosana. Next base: position 14,648,457 of record CM077835.1, on the reverse strand, counting down.
TATAATTCAAATTGGTTGTATAATCAGTTATTTTATTTGTTTGTCTATATATATATGTCTAATAGCCATTTGATCGGATCGAAACAAAAGACACTTGATATCTTGAACGAGATTAATTATGCTCCAATAAAATTGATATATGCTACAAATTGCGTTAATTACCAATTGCGAATCACCTTTAATTTAAATTTTCCTAATTGCTTTATTAAGTGCTATAGCAAAACCATTACGTAAAGTAATGCATTCCGCAATAAGGATCGATGCATTACCAAGCTTATAAGAAGCAGCAATAGACACTCTACTTCTGTCATCCTGGAGTACAAAACCTCTTATTGTTAACTTTAACTGATTGATGCCTCGTTGAGCCATCAAAATTAAGTTTTGTCCAATTGGTAGACGGATTCTTCCAAGCAATAGATCTGTAAAATGGAGGAAAACCATACTGATTATTATAGTTAGAGCTAAAATGGGTCAATAGATGATCCATCTTTTCATTATTAATTTCCTTAAAAATATTTTGTTGCAAATTCTATGACTTGAGCCGGATTTAGATTATGACCTTGAAATACCACTTGGTTTCGATATTCCCAAACACAAGAATTGTGTTATGTTGAAACAATTGTATGGTGTGTGGTTGGTTTGGTTTGAGCCTTTTTTTTTTTTTTTTAAATTATGGGTGATTTTACCGACTAGGCATGTATCTAAGTCTATGCAATGGGCTAGTCCGGCATTTTTTTTTTCCCTTCTAATTTCAAAGACTAATTTCACGATGGTTTAGTGATATTTTCTTTGTTTGTTGAGTAAGATATAAATATATGAAAAAACATTGATATCAATTTATTGATATTGAGGAGTTTAAATACAAAATATAGATTTGATCGATTATGTCACAATAAAAGAAAAAAAAAAAGAGCTCAGAATTCAAAGGATTGAATGAAGGGTCTTGCTTTACACCTTATAAGAGTATAGTCGAGGAGGCAACTAAGCCATAAAGGTCCGTTAAGGTGATTGGTTTACAACAAATTAGTACATTTAAGTATCCCTCGAGAGATGCTTATTAAAAAAAAAGAAAAAGTCATCCCTCAAGAGAGAATCATTTTCATTGGTTGAAAGGGAAAAATGAAAGAGCCGTGCTACAAGAAGGAAGTATCCAGAAGAGTGTGAATTTCTATTGCGCGAAGCTGTTGGGGAAGTGGGTATGTTTGGATCATCATGGTCATCCAGACTGACCCTTGTTGGTCAGATGATCGATCATGGGTTGTTAATTAGGTTTTTGTTCTTTTGTTTTTGGGTCAGCAAGGTTGTTAATTAGTTTATACGTCTGTCAGTTAGGGTGTAAGAGTCAAAGCAACTAATCAACCTTTTTAGATAAAGTTTTCGCTTATCAGTGGTTCAAAGGTAGTGTTGAGTGTGCTGGTTATATTACATGAAAGGACTTTGAGAAAAACTTTTATGTAACTGTGAAAAGGTTAACATGGTATTACGGGTTAATGAGAGTCAAACGAAGTGAAATTGTTATAGTACTTTCTGGTCTTACAATCGACAATCTCATTTTGTTAGATTTTTATTGACCTATGACACTATGTGACCACATTACAATTACATCAAAAACGTACTCATCCGAAGGTTTTTACTCTTTACCAACCACGCGTCCTTGTAGACGGTTGGCTTTGAATGTAAATGTGAATGTCAATGTGAAAGGTGAAGCCCAACTCAAGGGTTTGATAAAGGGAAAGAAGACACATTATACATGTGTCGTTTGGATCATTCATACGACGTCACAGTGATTCGTATCGTCTGTAATTAATAATCACACATTGGCTCATGAAATTCATGCATGATCACTGAAAGCTTGAATCCTATGCGACATACGGAAGGTTGCATGTGACAACCAAACGCTAATGTTTGTGTGTACGTGTGGTTTTTTAGTTTTTTTCACCTGGCCTCGTTCACTTGAACTCTTAGGCTATGTTTGGTATGTCAACAAAAAAGTTTGATATGCATGATAGAATTGTTAGATGAAGAAGAAGTATATGGTAACTTTGTTTGAAATGGGAAAAATGGCTTCTTGGATATTTTTCTATCCCGTTGTTTCTTTTAATGGGATAATATTTTAAGATAAAAATATACCGGTCGATCACCTCCCTCTTTCAGGTTTATTATCTCCCACATATATATAGAGGATATAATCATCATAGGATAGTATGTCCCTTAACCAAACATATGAAAATGTAAATTTATCTTATCCGGTATATCCGACATACCAAACATAGCCTTAGACGATTATGAGGATGCCTATTTACATAATCGAACAGATAATTATGGAGAGCCTAATTGGATTAAGGAGGAATATCTGAGCTGTAATATATATGCATGTTTATGTATAGAGATGATACCCATTCTTGTATACATGCATGTATGGATGTACACTTACAATTTGTATATTAATATGTACTATCTCTGTACTCTCAAATATGTATGGAATGGCCGGTTTCATTTTTGAAGGTCATTTTGACTTGAAAATCTAAAATAAAAAAGAAGAGATATGATGTTCACATCATTCGTAAATTTCGAGAAGTGGCGTATTTTAAGCTTAGCACATCGATCTCATATATTTACACGCATAACATTGGAATATAGTATGTGTATGCTTGTACATTTGTATGAGTATATACATATCGATCGTTTTAGATGGAAGACTCCCTAATTCCAGTCGTCGTTGCCTGTTTTTTTGTTTGGTTGAAAGTATGTACGAAGAAGAAATTAAAGGAATGATGAATTGTAAATTATTGCATGGACCATCTGAATCCATACGAGCCCCCTTCAATTGAAACAATCCAATAATGAACTTAGACCGACACATGCAGGAGATGCATTAAAGCATTGACAGGTCGAGTGGTTGGGCCGACCCAGGTTGGATATATAACTGTTTGTTTCAGCATGTATATGGGATGCCATTGCATGTAGCTTCTACATACTATGGATATGCAAGGAACCCGGCCAGCATTGAGACAACGCAGGACAGACCCACTGCTTATAAGTCTTGACCCACCATCCCTTGTGCAATCAAATCCAAGAAATCAACCACAACTAGCTCTTTTCCACCTTTCCCTTTTGAAGATTTTTACTTGGAGTTCTTTAAGAGTCAGATAGATGGGTTCCTATTTATGCGTAGGAGTGGTAGATGAACCAAGTAGGTTTAATTAATTTAGCTCTAGCTCGGCTTCTTAAGGAGAAATTATTTCATGTGACTATGAGTGATGCTATATACACCAGATGGATCCATCCGTTGAAGGGAAATGCAGTTTTTCAAAATAAAAGACTAGCTTGTTATTCTTCTCGATCATAAATTATAAACGCGCTTTGCCTTTGATACCTCATCCGATTGTCCAAACCGGTGAATGTTACTAGTAAATGTATCATTTCTCAACTCATATACGCTCACAATCACCTCTTTATATGCTATCACATGATGGGTGCAATGTGTTTGGAGGACATCGGTGTGTAATTTTCTATCTTTAAAAGCTGCTTAGTTGTTTTTCTTTTCTTTTTTTTTGGTCCTTTCCATCTTCTTAGGCCAAAATTGTTGACCCCACTTGCTTAACAAGTCATGTTCAAGTGACATTATGGCAGTGATTTGAAACCTATATTATTAGCTCACAATTAAATAAATTTATGACTTCAATTGAACAAATATTTGAAACCTGTCAAAACTAATACAATTAATGTTGATTGAAATTAAAATTGGGACACTCAAAACTAAGATCTACTATGAAATTTAAAAGTTGGTATTTAATTAGGGTGCTATCTATATAAAACTGGCCAAGCTAAGCATAAGTTTTTGATGAGCCGTGCTAGCTTAACCAAGCTTTTAGTTCTACCAGATCGAGGTGCGTGGACCGTGTAAGAAATTGGTTCACCAACCTTTTGTACGTGCTTCATTAATTTATTGATAATTTTTAATTTACAACTACTAATTTGGTGTTAAAAAAAATGGAAAATTTCGATTTTTTTTTGAACCCACGTATGATGATTTTTATTTAGATATTAAGTGAAGTGAGAAGTCAATCATAATTTAGTTTAATGATTGCATCAATTTTTCCTATTAAAGAAAAATTTTAACCCCAAGGAAAAGTTTATTTGAGATATTAGTACTGCACTACTTCGACCTCTCAAAGTGTTTAATTTATCCCCTTGGCAGCATAATATGTTTTTTATTTTATTTTATTTTAATGATGAAACCTTTTGAGTAAACCTTGGGTCTATATAATAACCCACCATCCAAATAAACCATGTAAGTCGAAGATCCACGAAAATCATGAAACCTTGTGTGGTTAAAGGTTTAGTAAGAGTTGAATTCAATAATTCATCTTCCTGAAATGTAGCCCTTTCCAATTGAGCAACCCCTTGGGTTACATTTAGATTTGTAACTGTGCGATTGGAATGAAGAGGAATGAAATTATAAATGGAAATATTCGATCAAAAGAAAGATATTTGATGGAAGTCTCCTTTTGTGATTTTCATTTTCTTAAGGGATGGGAATGAGCATTTCTCTTAGTTTGGGATGAAATTATTATTTACTATTTTATTCTATTTCTTACTTAGAGGAATAGGCCTTTATAAGGAAATGATTATTCCATTATTTAGGGTTATCAAATTATCACTTTTTTTTCCCTTGCTAATCCCTCACTCACTCACTCTTAACAAACGCAACATTGGATTAATGCACAATAAGTCAACTAGCACTATAGATGTATGACATTTGGCATGTAGATTTTCTCTCATAGACTGACATGTTACACATCTAAGTGCCAAACACCGTGTTTGGGCTAAGGAAAATGCTATTTCAGTTATATTTTGCCATTCATATTTACCACTAACTTTATGTGTAAAAAGTGTAGTAAGTGAAGGTAAGGGCGGAGTCAAGATTTGAAATTATCCTGGACTAGGGTAAAAAGCTAATAAATACACAATATATATAGGGACTACTATTGACATCATAAAACTTTCTTTTTATCCCCCACTTTTTATACTTCTCAAGATTTTATGGAAAATACAAAAAGTCTTCATAAAAAATAGGCCTTGCTGATTACTAAAACTGCATTATTTTGAACAACCTTGTAAAAGAAATTTTTTCAAAAATATGTTATTTAAGTGAGCTTTTTAGCCATTTAATGAAAGAGACTGTGAATGGTTAAAAAGTCCACTTAAATGAAGATTTTAGAAAAACTTTTTTTTATAAAATTGTTCAAAATTATGTTATTTAGTAGGTAGTGTAGCAATTTTTCATAAAAACTTTTTGTATTTCTCATAAAATGTTGAAATTTTTTTAAATGAGAAATAAAAAGCAAGTCTTTGATGTCAATAGAGGCCTTCAATTATATATGAACTAAACTTATAACACATTTTTTTTTTCTTTTTAATATATTATTGTAAGCATTTGGAGAATATAACCCTAGGCTAGTAGATAATTTCTTATTTGGGTTAAGAATCCTTTAGATGTAAAACTCAACTTAATCGATATAAATTAACAAAAAAAAAAAAGAAAAAGGAAAAAATGAGTAGGGCTAGTTATGCTACCGCCTAGGGTAGCCCTCATAATAGTAGCTCTGCCCTTGAGTGAAAGGCAACCATGCGGGGTAAAATGCTTACTTGCAAGTTGTCAATGTGTGTGGTGGGACAGGGCTGGTGTATGATTGCCACGTGGTGAGCTGGCTGGAAGCAATCGAACGAGGGGTTAACCCCTGGGGCCTGAGCTGTCCTTGACAGACACAGAATCGTCGCCTTCTCTTCCTTTAAAGTGACAAAACCGCCACCATCCTTCTCAGACTAGTAGCCTGATGGGAAAAGCAGAGACGGTCCACGTGGCAATTATTGATTTCCTGACATTTTCAACCAATAATGAAGTGCCAGGTCAGCAAATTAGAGTGACACATCACACAGCTCTTCATGATTGACTCGTCTGACCCGCTTGGTTTGTAGGGCCGTCGTTTTAGCCTACCAACAACAATGGGGGAGAGAGAGAGAGAAGGACACATCACACATGGTGTTGAGCCCACATAATGCATTCCCATGAGTTAAGCAATTTGAGTAATGAGTGGCATATTAAACAGCAGAAGAATGATGGCCAACAAAGAGAAGAATACACCAATAAGGAAATGGGCCACACTTGTAGCAAGTCTATTCTAGGAAATGGATTGTTATTCACTATTTCATGGGGTCCTAATACTAAATTGATCCCACCAACAATTAATTTGATTTCATGATTTCTTGTCAATTATTCGCAACTTTTATCCTCCTAGCAAACCAAACTTTTTGAACAAGTACTCCCAAAAATGAAAAAGAAAAAGAAAAAAGGTTTGAAATCTTCTAGATGAATAGTTGTTTTATTTATTTTATAAGGGTAAGGTGGAAAAATGAAAAAGTCACAAGTCTCTTTCACCATAAAAATGAGAAAAGAAAAAAAAAAAGATGAGTTGTATCCACTAAACTGAGTCGAAAAGGATAATTGCATGAATTTGTACATGCTCTGAAATGGATTTTAAAAATCAAACTTTATACTGAATAATAGTTGGCTACCTTTAGTCTACTATGGAAGAACTATTAATATTTATTTATTATTATTAATGAGGGTTGGGAATAGAAGTAGGTTTTAATTTTTTATATTGATTTTATATTGGAGTCTATATATTTGTTTTCATAGCATAATTTAAAAAGTATTAAAAAAAGGTAGGGTGGGATTGGAGATTTTATTTTATTTTTTTAATAATGTTTTGGTAGTGTCTTTGTGTACACAAGACTTCACAATAGGTTGCCTGGCTTGGAAATTGCCACCCTCTAATTTATTTACACTTTCACAATTTAATGAAATTCGAGTTTCTAAGTTTAAATAATAAAATAATATTAATATTTCTTTATCTACTCCCCACACCCATACAGCCATACTAACCCTATTCTCGTTCAAACCCTAAACACCCTTACCACAAATCCATATACCCTAATTAAGCTTAACATGGTGAATCATGATGACCTCCTCATTCTAGAAAGACAGGTATTTTTAAATTTAAATATCAATTATGCTCGATTACTTCTGGATGCATGACTTAAAAGCCAATCTTCATCGCTCGTCGAACCCTATGCATTTGTATGGTTGGATAAAAAAGTTTCGTAAATTCAAGTCTAGGTCAAAACTTTGACTTTGACAAAAATTTTATGGAAACTTGATTCCTTAATATCTCATGATATAGGAATTGTTACGCGAAGCAACCATTTAAGTATGAAATAAACTCGTAAAGTTGTAGCACATCTATATGGTAAGATCATCCATCTAAGGTCATTCGTGAAAAAATCAGCATTTTGGAGCCCAATGCACAATTTTTGCGAAACTTGATATGTTAAAATCTCATAACCCATAGAGAGTTATGACTTATAAGAACTAACATATATGAATACAAATATTTTAGTGGGGGCAATACCACAAAAATTTTCAGTACCCCTGGCCCCACTTATTTTAAACTTCTAATGTTTTATAAATAATATAATACTATGTTTGGAAAAGAATTTTTTGGTGAAATTTGTAAAAAATTTTATAAGGAGTTTTAGCAAGTTATACATAACCATATACTAAGATCATTCATCTGAGGTTTTTCAGCATAAAAGCAACATTTTGGACCCCCAAGGCCCAATTTTTGTGGAACTTGATATGTTAAAATATAGTGACCTCTAAAGAGTTACTTCCTTCGTCTTACAAAGATAGCATAAGTTTGACAAAACTTGTATTTTAAGAAAAGTCATAATTGCATTGAGTTATCATTTATTAAATTCTATCTTTTCAAAAATATCCTCTATTATTTGGTATTGGGTTTTGTGTTGAAAATAATTATTAAAACAAGAAAAGGTAATATAGGAAGTTCGAAAAAAATTATGATTTGACTTTTCAATGTGGACAAACATTTTGGAACAAAAAAAGGTAGAAAAAATGGCCTATGTTTGTGGGTTGGAGGGAATATGACTTATGAAAGCTAACATACATGAATGCAAATATTTCAATGGGGGCAAGTACCACAAAAAATTCCTCAATACCCCAACTTATTTTAAACTTCTAAGGTTTTATATGGAATATTATAAGTTTTGATGAAAACTAGTTGCGCTGTCTGCTAAAAGACATTGTTTTGAACAACTTTGTTAAAAAAGGTTTTTCTAAAATTTATCGTTTAAGTGGACATTTTAACTAATTTTTTTATGAAAATTTTTGTAAAAATGAAAGAGATTGTAGATGGCCCAAAAAACCATTTAAACAATAGATTTTAGAAAAACTTTATTTTACAAAGTTGTTCAAAATGATATTTTCTAATGAATTACGAGATTAGTTTTCATGAAAAACGTTTTAAAATTTTCATATAACATAATGATGTTTCAATAAACCCCATCCGTATGATTGGATCGTCATTGTGATGATTTCCCTTAAAAAGTGGATTTCGGATCTCAGACGTCCTAGCAAGGGTCTGAATCTTAATTTACTATAGAGTAATTTAAAGGTAATGTGAAAAATGTTAGGAAAAATGATGAAATGGTGGATCAAAATAAAAGTAATTCTTAAAAGAAGATTAAAACTCTTCTATTCCATTTAAAGTGGCAATAATGAAATTTAATTCCAAAAATAGGGGATTTAGGGTTAATTGTCCATTATAACATTATAGAAAAAAAAAATTCATTTTTTTACCCCACCCAAATCCTATAAGATGCTTCTTTATCTCCTTATTAAATAAAATTTAGCCAATATTGGCCTATGTGTCGAGTTAAAAAAAAAAAAGGTGGTTCTGCATTTTATTTATTTAATTTTTTGTTGTTGTTGCTTATAGAAAAAAAAAAGTATGATTTAAATTTAATTCACCTACTCATGTATAATCGGCTTTCTTCAAAAATAAAGTTTGTAATAATGGCCACCAACATTATATAGAAAGGGTTGCTAATACTTTACGTAGGAGACCAAACATTGCCACAAAAACTACTCATTTACGCTTTGTGCATCATCGTTGAATGAAGATTGTTGAAAAAAAAAAAGAAAAAAAAGAAAGAAAGACCACTGCTTAATTTTCATCATCTATGATATAGACCTATTTATAATTATTTTCTTATTCAATAGATTGATGTTTTCTTATTATCAATTTCTATATCATCCATTGTGTCAAAAATTTATTACCATCTTCGAAATAAAATAACGTAAGTTTAAACTTATTATAATGCTCCATAACACTATGAATGAAATTTTAAATCTTAATGGAATGATTTACTAAACTTAACACTCATATGAACCCAGTTATGGTAGAACCATTTAAAAGAACATTACTTGTACGAGATCAAAAATTACTAATTGCAATGATGCCCTCCAGCCATTGAAAAACTAAAAAATAAAAAATAAAAAGCTTTCCAAATCCAAGTGTATATAAATGATTATTATTTGTTCTTTCAAAAAAATATATACGATTAGTCTTCTTGAATAATGTTTTGAAACTTTTAAATTTGGAGAGAAAAGATGAGTTTAATGTGGAGAAGGCACTTAGATAAAATAAAAAGATAAAATAATTACTATAAAATGACAGATAATAAATCCTTCTTTTATTTAGAATTACTTTTATTTTGGCCAACCATTTGATCATTCTCCCGAGATGTTAAGAAGAAGCTCCAGGGTTATGTCAGAAAAAAAACAAAGGCCTTAAAAACGCTGCCTAAGGGATTTTTTTGTCATTTAATTCAAAATGAAAAAAATGAAACGTTGAAAACAACGGAACCTTTCACTGCCCTCTTGTTAGGGGTCGGCCCATAGTTCCCTTTCCATCGCCGGCGGTCAAGCTATCAGCTCAACCGTACAATCCCCGGTTGCAATTATAGCAGGCTTGCCACTCACAGGTAATCCCCCATCCCTCTCTTCCTCTATCTCTCTCTATATATGTAAAAACTAGTGTTCAAATATCATATTGTCCCTCAGAAGAAATTGGAACCAAACAGAGCAATAATCCATAATGGTTCTCTGTTTTGAAGCTCTGGGTTGATCACATTCACGATATTTTTTGAATTTTGATGGGTCTCACATTGCTTTTTGATGGGTCACCAGCATTGTGCTTTTCCAAAGCAATATATGCCCCAAAGTATCAATGCTAGGGCGAGAATTAAACTTGATTTCACGTGTTTCCTATATTTATTTGATATGCTAGCTGGAAGATTTCAATAGTCAGTAGTTATGTTACAATTTTCATTTTATGTGGATTTTTGGGTATATTTTGTTTGGAGTTTATTGAACTGTATGGGTGTTTTTGGAGCAAAATGTGTTGTGGTGGTATTGCGATTACTGTGAGATTGTAATTGAATTCACCTTTACGGTGCTAAGAATGTACCGTTTATATGGCTTATTAGAGGTAGTGGTACACACGATGCATGATTGCGCACAACACCCTAGTTATCAAATATTCAGATTTTTTATTCTTTGCTCATATAGAAATCCCTGGTCATGGTCCATTTGTTCAGTGCAGGTAATCCAAAAGCTATCACAGTTTAAGGATAGATTCAGGACCTAAATTGGAACTGTTTGGACATTTTCAACTGTGGCATCAAGAGTTGCCATAAAAGTGAGAAAGTAGGTTCAAAGTCTATGAGATTATTCAAAGCCCATTCTCATAGATTGTAAAGTGTTTTGAGTTTTCTTTTATATACCTTATGTGTACAGGGGCTTTTTCCTTTTGCTATTTTCTATAATAAATTTTACTTTTTTAAAAAAGGTCTCAGATTATTCAAGATAACACACATTTAAGGTCCTCTATACAACTGTGCATATGTTGAGCTACCCTTTTAAATATGTAAAGGCAATGAAGTACAGTAGTATACTATGTTGTTTTAGGTGATCTTAATGAACAATATAGGAACCTTCATCTTATGGTGATTATTCATACGTTTGAAGACATGTTTTACACTTAATTTGGTTGCTTGGTGGTGGTTAATAAAAGGTAGGATCATGCTTGGTTCTATACTTTAATTTACTTATTCTTAGCTTGTTTATTTATTTATTTATTTTTTCTGGTTCTTTGTCTCTTTATCTATTTGGAAGCTGTTGTTCAGTGTGATATGAGTAAATAGCTTGTATTCTTTTAAGTTCTCAAACTGCTATGCTTAAGTCTATCCTCAATATCTGTTTTACATTGTTCAGTTAATGTGTTACTTGGGCTGTCATACACACTGATAGTTGCTGATCTTCTTCTTCTTCCTTCTTTTTTTATTTTTTATTTTTTTTTTCTCCAATAGCAGATGAAGATGCCCTGCCCTCTATCGTGTTATTAAACTGATGGATCCTCAAGGCAAAATGTTTGGAAGGGGTAAGATGTGGGGGATATGAGTGACTTATTTAATTAATAGTTTCTCTTGTGTAGTTGACATCCTTTGACCATAGCAGGAAGCGATATGGTATCTATAATTAAAGAGATATGGGATTTCTTTTCTTAAGATTAGGATGAAAATTTACTTGTGTATTTTATCTCTTTTTTTGGATACTTGCTAAGAGGTATGTCAGAGCAGTTGGATAGTTATCCAAGCTAATAAGAAAACAGCTAATTTGACAAGCCCTCCATAGTCTGATATTTAAGTATGCAAATTTGAAAATTCAATAAGAATTGAATCAAATTTGGAATATACACCAATATGAAAATAACTCGATACAATCATACAATTGTGTATATTTATCTATATGCATCATGTATGCATACTATATACATTACTACTGTACTTGTATAGATAATATAATTGAACACATATCAAATTATGTGGATCAAACGTCAGACATTGGTTTAATGCAATGAGATGAACTCCTTATGTTCTCAAAACCATCGCTAAGTCCTCCATGCACTCATTTTCACTATTTCTCTATACCATTTTGCCATTTCATGCCAGTAAAATGTTTAGAAATGTGGTTTGGTATGTTGTTAGAGACCTACTTTGAAAAATAGCCAAAGGAGCCTATCCACATACTGCGTCACACCTTAAAGTTCAACTTGTTTCACTATCATATATGCAACTCTCCACCTATTTTGACGGTTTCAACCATCTTCGGACCTATAGTCTTGATGGCAATGACTTCCTTGGTGAGAACTTCTGGCATCATCTCCTTTATAGATTCAGATTGTTCAAAAACATAGAAACAATATAATGGAAACCAAATTGGTGCTGTTGAGCTGACATCTTAAAAAGGGAGAGGAGAATACCTAGATATAATAACGGAATTTGTAGATTATATCTATTCAGTCAGTATTATTTTGCGTCACCTCTTCAAACTAATTCTGAATAGTTAGAAAAAAAATATTAGAAGTGAAGGGCAATGTTTGAATTTTGGAAATTACACAGTAACTTGAAGTAGTTGGTGATATGCTCTGACAAAATTAGGAAATGGGGATATGAACATCAACTAAGAAGCACAGACACTTCTAAAGAAGAGTCATGTCCATGTCGGAAGTGTGTCAAACAAACAGTGACACTTCTGACACTCCTTGGACACGTATCAGACACTCAATGTTTTTTCCCTTTTCTAAATAGAAATGAGTTTAGTGATGTTATCTACGTATATATATATATATACGGGTCTGGTACTATAAGGACGTGCTGATGTAAGTTATATTAGCACCATGCATTGGGTGTTGTACCCCATAACCCACCAATACAAGGGGTACAAGCCCCAATGCATGGTGCTGATATAAGTTATATCAGCATGTCCTCATAGGACTTGATCCATATATATATATATATATATATATATATATATATATATCTATATATGCATGTGCACACACATTTATATATAGCCATATCCTTGTTGTGACCTTGTCCTATTTTTTATTATTGTTAATGTTCCATGTCAGCGTGTTGCATCCCTGTCCTGTGTCCATGTCCATGAACATGGGAAATCAGTAATGGCATAAGTTAATTTTTTTTCTGAGGTTGTATATGATCCATTATTGAAAATCTCATTCAACATTAAGTGCCATCTAAAGCGTATTGAAGGGATCCATATCAATTCTAGGCTCAAAGTCTTATATATATATATATATATATATATATTTAAGGACTGTAGTCTTTTCAACCATTTTTTAGTGTTTGATGACAGTTTATGACTATCCAAGATGCTGTACAAACTTTTGCTAATCGAAGGGATTTTACACTTTTGAGCTTTCCAATGCTTCGTTTGGTTCACATATCAAAATTCACTGTCTATTAGAGCTTCACGATGGGAAGATTGTCTCGTGAGGTTTAAACCAGTGATATAGCAATATTAGAGCTTCACAAATCCCTTTTGATCATGAAAGGATCACTTGGGAGGAGTTTTAAGAAGACAATCACTCTAACATTTACCAACGACGCATGCTTATAAAGAATGATTTGTGAATGATTTTCTTGTCTTAAGAGTTATTAATTGATACATGACTAAACCATTATCATATTTTCCATTTTCATATTCAATTAATTAATGATTTTCTTCTTTATTCCTAGAAGAACACCAATTGATGATAAATTGCGTGGAGTTTCTGAGAAACTACTAAATGGTCTAACATATTCTTTGTGTTGACCATTTAGTAATTTACTTTGAGTGAGAATGCAAATTGGTTCTGTATTCAATTTCTTCATTAACTGATAGATAACATTGGGAGGTTGTTGCTCTGTGGAGTCAGCTCTGATGTCAGTAATGCTGTAGGGTTCAAGCAACTGTGTCTATGGAAAATTTAATATTTTTTTAATAGATAAATTTAATACATTTTTGCATCATTTTAAGTTTAATATTTAATATTTTATTTTTTATTATATAATCGGTTTCATGAGTTGTGGCTAGAAAATTCCCAACTTGCTTGAGTACAACCTCCCTGGTTTAAGCCTATTGTGATTGTAAATTCACGTCTCTTCTCCGGCCGTTTTAACACTAGTTACAGCTCTATCACACATGTCCTTGATTATATTGTTATATCTACTTGATACTCCTTTCCTTTTTAATACCCATTGCATTATATCCTAGGGACCTTATTATATGTTTTTTGTAAGTCAATAAACACCATATGAAGATAATCAAGTAAAAATACTTTATTAAACATATGATAATCAATTAAAAGTATGAATACCACAAATTTTATTTATTTATTTATTTTTTATGAAGTTAGAAGTACGAATACCACAATGTACAAGGTAATAAAGAAATTGTCTTTTACCTAATAGTGTGGCCAATATTTAGGATTCTGACAAATGTATTTTCTAACCTCATCATACTAAATAGGTGGTTTTATGAAGTCCATGGATAATAAAATGATGGCTTTTATTTTAAAAAAATAAAAATGGATAGATAGTTTGAAATCAGTCTTGAATCATCCTATTTCCCCTGTTATGACCAAGTACCATGAGAAACATTGCTATCTGCTAATCGACACCTACATCTAAGCTATCCTTTAGTTCATAGTTATCTTTCAGCTTTACGAAGGCTGCAAAATACATGCTTTTCCATTCTAAACTACAACGCTTGTCACTTCCATTCATAATATTTGTGAGAAACTTCCTCCCCCTCTATGAAGCACGGATACGGATACGGGAAACAGATACGATACGATACGGATACGCCGATTCGGTAATTCCAAAAAAATGTAGGATACGATACAGCAAGGATACGTTAATACATAAATATATTAATATTAATATTTGGTCTAAAACATATATCATAAACATAAAAAAAGTTTGAAACATTTACAAAATCAATTAATATGCAAGAATAGAAGTACAAAGAACACATCTATAAGCATCAACCATGTTCATCATTCATAGAAAGAAACTAGAAAGACATTAACACTACAAAATAGCCATTTAACTCTATTGCTTTACAATTGTTGACCTAAAGATAGATAGTGGAAAGAGAATTAAAATGGGTTTATTGTTTCAATCAAAGTATGGGTATTATGTTTCTTTAAATTTACCCCTGTTTATTTAAAAAATAAATAATTACAAACTAACTCTAAAGGAATCCCAAATGTATGCGAGATGTATCCGAGGTGTATCCGAGAAGTATCCGAGGTGTATCCGATGATGTGGCAATGTGTGTTACTGTTCCGATACGTACGGAGAGTATTTGATACGTATTGGGGAGTATCCTAGGTGTATCGTATCTGATACGGATTCGTTGGGGGTTTTGAAGTATCCGTGGTTCATAGCTCCCCCTATATGTGGAATCCCTAATGGCTCTTAAAATATGCAGTTTTTGGGGACTTTCGGTATAAAACTGGTGCGATACAACTTTTTTCTTGTATATGTATGAATGTATATTGTTCTCATGGAATTTTGTAATTAGAACTTGAAAGTCCAGACTTTGAGTTTGAGGGCTTTCAATTTTTAAAAATCTCAGTAGGGTGTTGAACTCAAAGGCATGTAGAGCTTTTTTGCTTGCCAATAAGATTAATCTCCCTATCCTTCAAATAAATTTTTATCCAAAAGAAAAAGAACAGATGACGACTTAGATTAAAAGGTGAAAAACGATATACTTCAAGTTAGGGAGATGATCGTAGACTTGATGAAAATTTCATCTCTTCCTTTTTGAGTTACAAGGGCACTTTTCCCACTAGAAAGTGTTTTTGGGCAACCTCATTGCTTTGGCAAACGCACCCTAACTATGGTATAGAATTAAAAACAAATTAAATAGAGTTTTTAAATGCCCTTTTTTTGAAGTATCTTTTAGAACAAAAATTGTGATACTTTATTTGAAGAAGGAAAGATTTCATAAACACTGTAAAATAATTGAATTGTGCACAATGAGATACGTATCGGCGGTATTGTTGCTTCAGTGTGAAACATATTATAGACATATTCAAATGTGTATTGTAAGACTCATTATGAAGGAGCTGTTTGTGGTTGCTCTAACCACCGCATCTTATTGAACTTGGAAGAGCTTGAAGGTTTGTATTGGCCTTGATGGCCTTGTAGGGGCTGTTTATAACTTTCAAACATATTGCCACAAGTTTGGCAGGCAGACCTTTGTAAAATTCTTCCCCTCTTTTATATATTTGTAATTTAGTGTGGTTCCTATTTATTTTGTTTGACAGAGGCCCTTTATTTGAATATTCAGGGCCAAGGGAACTTGGTGGTGCTATTGATCTTATAAATCATTACAAACTTTGGCCTCACCATGAATTTTTCTGCAAGAGGTCACTCCCTTTGTTAATTTCGGAGACTCACTATCTTCACAATGTGGTGGGAGACACGGAAAATCAGGAAAGGAGAAGGAATGGAATTGGATCAGCTCTTTCAGAATGCCTATTTGAGAGAAAGAAATGCACCCTTGCATCCTTTTGACTTGGATATTCTTAGGGAAGCATTTCAGATGAGAGAAACAACTCCCATAAACCAGCCTTCTGTAACACATCTGCTTCATCTTTATTTGTCTATTCTTTATAATGCCTTCGGTATTTTTTGTTGCTTCAAGTGGTAATGTGATGGATTCTTTTTGCTTTGTGATTTTTCATTGCCATATGTCCCTACAGTGGCATGTATTAACATAGGTTGCAACTGCCCTTCTGGTTGTGCAAGTTTTGTGGCATAGAGTGTTAGTCCTTTTGTTCTGGTGTCAACAGGCAGAGAAGGGGATCCCTGCTATCATGGCAAAGTTGAAAATCGAGTCCAAAGACAAAGAAAGGATGCACAAAAAGCACAGAGACAGGGATAAGGAGAAGGATAGGGATCATAAGAAACACAAACACCATCACTAGGACAGAAATAATGATAAGGATAAAAATTCAAATGCGCATCGTGATTCTGGTCCCGAGTACTTGAAGAAACAGAAAGACAAGGTCTGAACAGAGTTTCCCTTTTGTTTCCTTCTCATACATTGCATGGATGACCATTACTCTTTCTTCTTTGTTGGGAAAACATGTTATAATGGCTGACCAGTTACAAGATGTTATTACTTGATACCCAACTACAAAGCATGGACATAGACACAAAACACGGTTACAACACGTCACAAACACGTAGACAATACAAACCTCAAAATTTTAGCATTCTGCATAACGGGGACATGGAATTAATGAAGTATATATATTTATACTTGTAATTTTATATCATGTAGTATCACATACATCATTTAAAAGGCATCCTTTTGTGTCATTTTTAAAAATCCTGGTTGAATTGTTCACAAAGAAGAGAGAAGGGGAAGAATAAAGAGGCGAAGAAAAAGTTGTTGCGTTGGAGGCGTGTCAGAGGAGTGTCGTGTACACTGCCACTTCACCTAAGGAAGTGTCCGTGCTTCTTAGATTACTCAATTACCTTTTTTTTTAATTTTATGTTTTGTTTTTGTTTTTCATTTTAATTTTTGTGCGCATTCATGTTAGATTACAATCTACGACTTAGTTAGCTACTCGAGTGTAGAGATAATATTAGAAAAGTTACCCTGTTTCCTCATCAAGAGACATTATTAGTGCAGTCACCCTGTTTCCTCATCATGTTATTGAAAAGCCCACTCCCGTGCTCTTTGGGTCGAATTTTACACTTAAAAAGAAAAAGAAAAAAAACCTTAACTTCAATGGAAATGGAATTTTGTACTATCTCATTTCTTTTGCAGTGACCATTCAACATTGGATCCAATCCAATGACGGTCAAGAATTGCATGCTTTGCTCACTTAACAAGGGTAGTCTTGTCTATGTTAAAGATTCAGGACTAGAACAATAGGAGACTGTATTATGCTATCTCTTCCCCTTAAATATGGCTAAAAGCATGGTTTTAAGTTCGTAGATTTTCAAACTCGTATGATGTAGGACGGATAAGGGAAAATATGGAAGGTTAGGGTAGTAGGCTTTGTAGTGGGTTTAGGGTGGGGATTGGTTAAGGTTTGAAGGTTGGTTTGCTGGAATTTCTGGAGAGTTGTTGCTAGAGGGTTTAACTGCAGCTATTTGAGGGTTTGGGGTGTTAGGATGAAGAATTGAAGGTTGGAGAAGGATTAGGGTTATAAAAAGTAGGATTTTACAGTTTAAAATATTTGAAAATAAGGGCTATACAACAAACAGAAGATTTAGAAGAAAAGTAGTAGACAGAGAAATAATATCGGAATCATTCCTAGAATCTGTTACGCATTACACCTAGGATCCCCAACGTATCACACTTAGGGTTAGGGTTTCATCACTCCTAGGGCTAGGGTTGCATCACACAGTCCTTCAAGAGCATCAATGGTTCTGGAAAATTCTGCAAACTTCATTCATTAAAAGAAAGACTTACATTAGAAAGCGGAGGTCCTGAGTTTGACTCTTGCCATCCCCTTGGGGTCACCCAAACAAGGTTCCATAGTTTTCATGGGCCTTGGTCTTACGTGGTCCATGTGGGTTGTGGGGTCTTACATGGGTCCGGGGTTTTACCAGAGGGTTTCCTCGTCGTCAAAAAGAAAGACTTACTTGCCAACAATAAAACTAATAAGAAATAGAAACTAGGACCAGCTAACTATAATACCAATAAGAAAATAGTAATTAATTTATATTGAAACTAATTAAAATAGCACTTAACTGAAAAAGCAACTTAGTTGCTGCACCAAGTGCACAAAATGCTGGCCACACCTTTGTGGGTTGCTTAGGGCCCAAATAGACTTTTGCATCATTCCTTCACAATTAGTGAAAACTTGTTCTTGAGTGTTAAAATATTGAAGTATCCAAATCCACACATCCTTAAATCGCTTCCTTAGCATACCTGTTGAAGCTTTGTGATATACATTGTCCTCTTCTATCTAATGGCCCAGGATGTTACATGAGTTGTTTAGTTAACATTGTATCAGAGCAGGAGGTCATGTGTTCGAATCCCTACAAGTATAGTTCTACCTTGGTGCTGCCCCTATATTCTATCAATGAGAACTAACTTGGCAATGAATGCCCCTTGGCAATGAATGCCCCTTGGATAAGGGAAAATATCAAAGATGGATAACGCAAAATATCAAAAGTTGAGGTAGTTGGCTTTTTAGAGGGATTAGGGTGGGGATTGGTTAAGGTTTGAAGGTTATTGTTAAATATCAGTTGTTATTTATTTTATTGTTAACTATCAGTTGTTATTTCCTTGTTCTACTCGGACTAGGTCTTATTAGAGCTCTATATATAGGCTCGTAAGTCTTTCTTTTAAATGAAGTTAGTAGAATTTTCCAGGATCATTGATGCTCTTGAAGGATTTTGTGATGCAACCCTAACCCAAGGTGTGATGCCTTTGGGACTCTAGGAGTGACTACTAGATTATTTCTTCTTCTTCTTCTTCTGCTTATGCTACCTCTCTTCATTTTCTATGTTGCTGCATTTTCTTTAGAAGAAACACCAATAACCCTTTTTTCAATTCTTTTAAACCTTAAAACCCTACGTTTCATAACCCAACCCTTCTCCAACCTTTAAGTCTTCATCCTAACACCACAAACCCTCAAATAGTTGCAGCTAAACCCTACAGCAGTTGCTCTCTAGAAATTCCAGCAGCTTATTTCTTGAATTCCAGCAACTTAAATTAATAAGGAAACAGAAACTAGGACCAACTAACAATAATACGAATAAGAAATTAGTAACTATAAAAATAGCAACTGATTAAAATAGCAACTAGGGTTACTTCATCCAAAAAAAAAAAAAAAAAAAAGGGAAAAAAAAAAGGGAAAAGAAAGAAGCAACTAGGTCCATATAGTGCTGGCCACATCTTTGGGGGTTGCCTAAGGCCCAAAACAGCAGCTTTTATGAACTCCCGATAGGTGTTTACATAATTGTATGAGTTTGAAACTCCGATAATACTAATACTCTTGATCTAGAGAGAGGAGAGAGAGGGGGGGGTGGGTCTCTCAAAATTTTACCAATTAAATATATTACCCAATTGAAGTTATTCAATCAAGACCCAAATTGCATTGATGTAACAAATAAATATGCAGAATTTGACTAACCCCCTTAATTAAATATATCAATGATATATTTTGACTAAGGTTATTAATATGATTCAAATCAAACAAACAATGACAGGTAGTACGTAGGCAATTTTTTAAGTGGAAAACCTGACAAGGGAAAAACCACGGGACACTAGTCCAGCAACTCAATCCACTAAATAAGGTTGCTTGATACAGACACATAACACACTGTTGCTATAGCCGTGTTGTATGCTCCTCGAAGAAGCCAGTACGCTTCCTTGTACTTCCTTGTAGTGATCCTTTTGTCTCTAGATTCTTGGTCCATACCATGTTGAACTCCATGACATTCCGTCCATGAAATCCCTTAGCAACTCACCAGATTTGGTACCTTGGATAGTTGGATCCTCTCACAACGATGGTAGAAAGAAGATGATTTGTGGTTTAAGGTCTCTAGAGCATGCACATGGTGATTCTCTCTCAGAGGTAGCCTAGAGTGGGGTAGAAAGCTCTCACAAAGTTGGAGGTACTTGGGGTAGGCTCTCTTAGGGGTTTTAAAAAAAATATAAGCTTGATATAGGTTCCCAAGCAAACCCCACAAATTAGGTCAAAGTTTGAATCAAAAAGGAATTTAACACGAAATAGGAAAGTTTTGTTTTAGCAAACCCCAATTGATTGAAGATGAGTTTCCAATTGACCAGAGTCAAATTGAAGCTAAATTAACTTTCGGAGCAAGTCCCAATCAATTGAACACAGTCAGAAGCAAACAACACTTTCCAAGCCAGTTCCAATCGATTGATGAATCCCCAATCGATTGAAGATGTCCAGAAATCAATTTTAACCACCATATGAACCTCTTATCAAGTTTTAATCAAACCTAAGGTATTGTGAAGTCCATAGCTCCTTAACCAAAAAAAAAAAAGACGAGAAAGAAGTCCATAGCTGACCACCTAAGGTCATTTTGGTCTCCAAGTTTCTTACCTTTCCTTTCGGTGTGAGAGATCCACGCCAATGCAGCTTCAGTTGAACAATCTTGAGCACTCTTTCACATGAGTACATCAACACAAGACATGACCAACTGACCAATTTGGCACGGAATTTTCCAACAAAACAAACTTTGACTTTACAGAGTTGAATTAACTTATTGATATAAACTTCCGTAAACTTCCCTGCACTTAAAGGAATTAATTAAACTTTTGGCCATTCTAACTCGAATTTGAATTGAAGCTTTTTCTTGAAACTACTCTCAAAGGCCTTAATAGTGTGTTCTCCTCTCTTCTTATCTGTTCTCTCAGATCACAAGGTTTGGCGGAAGTGAGGACCTTTCCTATTTTCTCAGACACCAGAAAAGAGAGGTAATTGGGGTGAATGCTGGAATGGTCTGGTTGTTTTATATGGATGTTCTCAGTCTTAGTTCATATCATAATCTGCTTAATCTTCACTTTTCTTCAGATATCTATTTTTATTGCATTTTATTTCCCTTTTGGTTGAGCCTGATTATATATCCCTTAAATTTTGTCAGCACAAAAACTCTAAGATCAAAGAAATGGGCAGGCAAAAGATAGCAGGCTGAAACTTGTCCATTGTGCTTATCTGAATCTCTTTATACTTTGAAAAATGTTAAGGTACAAATTTCTATTCACTTCATTATTTAGAATATTTTTTTTTGCTTCTACAAAGTTGAAGGACAAAATTTTACAGGAAAATCAAAGATGTTACAGTAGCATATTTGAGCCATGATACTAATTTATCCTATGCCCTTCCTGTTTGGCCAAGATGTTGAGATGCAAGAGAGAATCCCCCTCTTGATACAATGGGCTGTGCCCTTTTTTTGGTTTTAATACTATTCTTTACATGATTAAAAAAAAAAAAAAAAAAAAAAAAAAGGAAGAGAAAAAGGAAAAAAAATGAAAAAAAAGGAAAGAGAAAAGAATCACAGAAGATGTGAAAACATTCTCCAATTTTCCAATACATAATGATGAAACCCATTTAAAAACCTCAAGTGCAGGTTTAGTAAACAGCTGTACTAATTTTTTTTTTATGACGAGGAAACGTTTGGGCAAACCCCGGGTCCATATAAAACCCTACAACCTATATGGACCAGGTAAGTCCAAGGTCCATGAGAACCATGAGACCTTGTGTGGGTGGCCCTGAGGGGTTTAGTAAGAGTTGAACTCAGGACCTCTAGCAAAGCAAACACTGTAGTATGAAACCTTGTTTTGTTGTAGTATACAACTGTACCATAGGAACAAAATTCTCTTTGTTGGAATTATTGGTTTTATCACTAGGAGTATTTGATCATTTCACTGGACTTGTCCATGTAAGACTTTATTCTTATGTTGGTGGTAATACCATAGATTTAGGTTCAAGTCTTCTTCTGGCTTGGACACGGGCTCCCCTTCTATACCCTTCCCTCATTTACAACAGAAAAAAAGGAAAAAAAAAAAAGGATACATGACTGAGAGTTTTCTCTTCATTCCTTCTCCTTTTTTCTCTTTGTTTTTCTACACCAGTTTATTGAATAATCTTGTTATGATCAAGGACTTAAATATTGATATTGATGGATATATTTAGAGCCCAAAAACATAGATATCTTTGATATATCGAAAATTTCGATATCGATTCAAAGATATGACAAATATTGGTAGTTAAACACGTTTATGTTCATTGAAACTTTGAGAAACAATGATTAGACTATAATAAATAGTTTAGAAGCAAAATATTGAAATTTAAATGTGTTTGAGACAAGTATGTATTGTATAGTGTATAAAAAGTGTACCACACTGGGCGAAAGAATGAATATGTTAAGAGAGTAAATGAAAGATATTACTCCATAACACTAAATTAAGAATTAGTATAATTAAAATATTTATATAAATCAATGCTAAAAGAGTAAGATGTGATAATTTTGACATGATAACAAGAGAATGAATATTTTGATATCGTCGATATATATCCTCGATATAGTGAATACATCTTGATATATTTGATACACGTGGAAAAAAGAAGATATAATGGAAATATCGATATTTTATCAATAATATTGAAAATATCAACAATATCGTAAAGATATTTTGTGAAAAAGATATGTTTGTTAGATATTGAATTGAGGGGTCCGGATATATAGATATTATATGGTGAATATATCAGATATTTTAGTCCATGGTTATGATTCCATACTACCTCAATCTGGCATTTAAATCAAGTATCTCTGCCCATGTAACCAAGAAGAAAGATCCCTAAAGTCTATCGGGTGTTGCTGATAATAGCACAGTATTGCTGGCTTCCAGACAACCTTATGGTCTAATGTTTGCAATGTAATGTTCGAAGCTACTTTCCTCGCTGGTTTTTGCTGCGGTTTGAGGTGGTTTGGTAATTGTCTGAACATGTTTTGAAGATCTCCCGATTTCTTCTCTGAAACCAAATTGCCGTTGAGTCTATTATTCTAGGATTGTTTTAGGGACTTGCTGAGTGGCTGAGTCACCCAAGTGTAGCTAAGGACTGAGTGGTGTTGTTCTGACGTTTAAATCATGCTTCAAAGATCTGACACATGTGTGGTAGCAGTCATTCAAGTTCTCTTATATATGTGACTTATGCGTTGTTTTTGGGGTGATGAGGTAATCCATTCCTTCAAATTCTTGGCACAGTTTTTGAGCTGTTCCTTATCAGGCTTAAGTAAATGCTTTTGTTTCATTTTTATCAAAGACTGACATAATGGTGCTTGTTCCTTCAAAGTTTGTGTGGTATTTAACTGTCCCTGGTTGGGCTGAACTATGTGTGCTTGGATCATTTGCTTCAATGATTGATAAATTAATGAAGACAATTGGAATTGATATTCAGCTTATGCACTTGGTAGTAGTGTGATTAGTCTTATTTGAACTTCAATTCCTAAGAAGTGACCCTTGTTGGGTGTTCGTTAGTTTTTTTGTTGGATGAAATATCTTGGGTTTGCTCAAGTCATTCAAAGGCCTCCATAGTGTCCACTTTTGATGGTAGCAGTTATTCATTTTAAATCGTGGAGGAACTTGTGGAAGTGGTAGTAAAGGGCTTGTCCATGTATGAGGGTGTGCTGTGATTACTCCAAGCTCAACTGGAGGAGGTTGGGTCGTCTTTAGGATGTTTTTCTCTCAATCATGCACCTTCATGGGTCGTTGATAGATAGGAAAGTCATCCATGTTCTTGCTTTGGATAAGTTAGTTTCTCCATCTGATGCCATTTTAGCTGATGGCAATTCACAAGTTATTAGACAATTAGGTAATGTACATCTATCTTTGTTCCTCTTCTTATTGCTGGATTATTATGTGGTGTTTCCATTTAGCCTTCTTCGGTTTGTAAATTAACTATGGTCCTTCGATGTTCTCTGACCACTTATCCCTT
Source organism: Liquidambar formosana (assembly GCA_039720395.1). NCBI lineage: Eukaryota > Viridiplantae > Streptophyta > Magnoliopsida > Saxifragales > Altingiaceae > Liquidambar > Liquidambar formosana. Next base: position 14,624,179 of record CM077835.1, on the reverse strand, counting down.
ATCATGTGTCTTAGGTTCTCAAGATGAAAGGATAATTGGTACTGGCATGAGAGGGATGGCAATTTTTACCATATCCTTGATCTAAAAGTTTGTATTACAACATTTCAATCAATTGAATTTGTCCTCAACTATGGCACTATAGACGCAGTGAAAAAAAGAAAAGAAAAAAAAAGCCACTATAGTCTTGATCACCGATCTCTTTCCTTTTTTTTTTAATGTTTTTTGTCTCATTTTGAATTTAAGATTTAAAGTAGAATATGAGGCTTTCTTATTGGGCAAACGTCATAGTCTCTCATTTCAACTGGGTTTGTAGTCGTTCTTCAAGTATGTTTGGGTTTTGCTTATACTAACATATTGGTTAGTACAAGACATAAATCTTCATTTCTTGTAATTTTTTTATTTGATAAATGGTTTCTTCCGAATTTTAGTCCCTGAAGCTTTCTATAAAGAAATCGAAGTGCATTTATGCAGCTTGCAATTGTATCTTACTTGTGAGATATGAATACAACTTGTTTGGTACAAGTTTTAGGTGGGTCGACACCGGCTAATTTAAACCTGCCAACTTGTTGATTTCGACTCAGGGTTTGTGATGTGCTTGTGAAGTTCCACAACCAATCACATTTAGGCCATGGTAAAAAAGTTTGGACCCAACATTCAGTGGGTCTCATTTGGTTCACCTATTTGTTTGGTTTACTTGGGATATGATTAGGCCTGGCAATTGGGCGGGTATGGGCGGGTCTAAATGGGTTGTAAAAATTTCACCTAAACCCAACCCAACCCAACCCGTTTAAGTACCAAACTTGTATAACTAGCACCCAACCCAACCGAATTATAAACAAGTCCAACCCCTTTAAACCCATTTAATGTATAGTTGTATAGCACTGTACTTTACTTAAAAACCCCATTCCCACCAACAGCTCCATCTAATACCAGACGGGAACTCACTCCATTGGCCAACTCACTCCCACTTGCAAACTGAATTCACTATTGCCGCCGATGGCTTTATCGCCTCTTCTCTTGCCAGCTGATAGACCTCACTCCCATCGATGGTCTTCATTAGATAAAACTTTATTTTTTATTTCTAAATTTTTTTGGTAAAAATACATGATCTGATCTTAGGTAGTTACGGTTTTTTTTTTTTTTTTTCCCCAGATCTGATGTAGATCCACCACCTCCTCTCCAGTCGGCCAACTGATTGTTCCCAAAACATCCCAAGATATATATTTTTTCAAGAAAAAATCCCATTTTTTTTCGACGGCGTGGATAGGTACGATTGATCCTCAGCGTGAATGATGGCGGTACTAATGGGGTGGCGGCATCTTCATCTCTGACATGTTTAGCGCTACTGGCGAAAGGAACCTCGTCGGCGAAGTTTGTGTCATTAGTGATTGTTGCTTTGATGACAGGTTCTAGAAAATTTTGGGATGGAGGAGATAATGTTGGTGTTTGTGTTTATATATATATATATATATATATATATAAATATATATTTTTAATTATTTAAAATCTCAAAGGAAATGGAATAGGTGGGTTACCCTGTAAAATTGTGGGTTGTTTTTTTGAAGGTTGAAATAGTTTATGGCGATTTCGGTGGCAGGAGTTTTCAATTTTTCTAGTGAAGAGGGATTAACTTTGGTTTCCCAGAGAAGATGGAGGTGGTTGTGTACCTGAACTGCCGAAGCTCGATCCAAATGCACGATGTAGCAGGAGAGTTGTGGTGTTGAAGGAGATGAGCAGCGGCATAACAGGAGACGAGTGGCGGGGTTGAAGGAGATGAGCGGTGGCGAAGGTCGATTGAACCTAGAGGAGCGATGTGCGAAGGAGACCTACATTTAGATTTCAGACCTTTTTGGGTTTATTTTCGCCCAACAATTTTCATATAAACCTGGTTAGACCCAATTATTAGTTGGGTTTCTCATGGGTACCCATTTATAATCCAATTAATTAAATCACCCATATACACCCATTTAATTTGAGTAGGTTTGGGCGGGTTTGTGGGTTTGGGTGTAAATTGCTAGCCGTAGATATAATTATACCCAGTCTAGTAAGTTTCAGTGACCAACCATGTGTTGTCATCATCACCTTCTAAAAGTAAAACCAGCAATTAGAAGCAGTCGGTTGGTTAAAATTGTCTAGCTTGTGGAATGAAAAATAAGATTAAAAAAAAAAAAACTTTAGAAGACCAAAAAAATAGGAAGTTTAATCTACAACAAATAATTTTAAACCTTTGGTGAAGCAAATGTGATGCAAGTGTGTTGGGGTCGTTGGAGAAAAAGATGGTGTTAGAGCTGGCAAGTAATGGCGAAGAAGGAGAAGACTATGTGGGGGATGGTGTTGAATCCAATGTTGCACATTTTGCAGATTCTTAAGGGCCTGTTTGGTTGTCCAATTCGAAATTAAACAATTCAAGAAGTTTTACATAGAATTGAAGGCATAAATTCATCACCTTGAATTAGTCCTTTTATTCCACTAAGTGATTGCTTAAGGACCTTAGAAGTTGATGTTGGAGTATGTTATCAATGTTGTAGAATCAATTTTAAGAAATTCATGAAATGTCATTATTTAGAATTTTCACTCTTATTTGTGATGATGATTATTATATTTTAAAATTTTCAATTCAACATGATGGATTGTGCCTTTAATATTATGTAAAATTTCTTGAATTGTTTAATTTCAAATTAGACGCGAAAACAAGCTCTTAAGTTTTTTTCAAAATACAATTTTTATATTAGGTGGTGTATCATGTCATGTATGCATAAATACTCAGTCTTTCTCATTTTGTTTGATAATAATTTCTATTTTGGAGATCCTAAAATGTTTGTTACTCAAGAGAAAACATTACTTACTTTTCCAATGTACCCCTTTCTATATTTAAAATTACAATAACTCTAATCATAAAACAAAATAAAGTAAGAGGGTAAAAGTGGAAAGTTGAAATTAATGAGTCATATGATATCGAATTAAATGGCTCACTTTAATATGCATGCTTAGTTCAAGTGACTCAAACAATTTGGGACGAAAGAAGTACATGATACTTCCATTGTTCCTAATTTATTGTCCTCTTTGAAAAAACACGTTTTTTTTAAGAGACCTTATTAAATGTTTTTACATTAACACTTATGTTTGAACATTCTAATTTTATCCTCAAGTGTACAAAACATTGAAAAAAGAGATTTCCTGTTCAAAGGTAGTTTAGGAAATTAACTAAAAAAAATCATTGACTTTTTGAATATTACAATAATTTTGAAACATTCCAAAATAAAAAGGAGGCCAATTAAATAGAAACGGATGGAGTACTAACTTTCTAGTGCATGCGATGAACACACTCATCGCATGAAATGTAGTGGTGTAACGTACATCTCAAGTCGGAGCCTTTTTATTTATTTATTTATTATTATTATTTTTTTATGTGTGTGTGTGGAAAACACCCCGTGCTAGGAGGGTAGGGGTTTAGGTAGACCTGTGTGTGTGTGTGGAAAACACCCTGTGCTAAGAGGGTAGGGGTTTAGGCAGACCTTCTACTAGGTTTATTAATCAAAATGATAAACATTACATATACAAATGACCTAACTGAAGATGATCATAAAATATAATGAAACGTAAGTTAATAGGTTGGTTCAGGAAGTCCAAAGAGCAGCAATACCATTGTATAAATTACACTAACCACCGGGGAACACGCGATGCGTGTGCAACATGTTGCAATGTTCAATGCGGAGAGAATAATTTGGGATTAGTTGATGATTAGTTTTGATAACTATCAAATTTCAAATTTTAAAATGACATATTAGTTTCTAAGAGAGAGAATCGGAGAGAGATCTTGGGAGAGTGGGAGAGTGAGAATCCATGGCTAGTTGAGAGAGTAAATAACTAATTGTAGTTTTTTGTAGTTATTATATTGTCCCCTAAATCTTCTTAAAAGTAGATAGTTAAAAAAGAGTTTTTAGTAAATTCAAGTACACATTAATGACAAAGAGAATTGGCTTTATATAGTAATATAGATTACTTAATGTTCATAAAGCACCTTTTGGTGCGTTTCCTAATCCTGGTTGTGATGATTCAGCAGTTAGGCTGGGACAAGATTGGATGTTGTTGAATCCAGTGTCGCAGATAGTGCAAGACTTTCAACAACGTTAAATCAAAATTGTTGAAAGGCTAAAAAAAAAAAAAAAAAAAAAAAAAAAAAAGGAAGAGGAGAAAAAACCGTTGTCACCACTCTCTTTTCAAACGTGTTTGGATCATTGTAAAATATAGGTCTAAAAATTTTGGGTGTGGTCTTTAAGTCTTTAACTAGGTTTTTTTAGAGGATTTTACAACTTTCGTGAAATGTTCTTTCTTCTTCATCATTTTTTTTTCTTTCTTCTTGAACTTTTCATATATGGTATTTGTGCTTGTTAACAGTGTATATGAAAAGAGTAATCCAAACATGCCAATAACTTTAAAACCACGACTAACTCAAATCCCATATTTTTTTTTTGGCTGAGCTCAAATCCCAAAATTTAGAAATCCATTTAATTAATCAAGTTTATATATTAAAAGCATCCAAATGTCATTACGACTTCACTTTTAAATAAATAAATAAATCAAGAAAAAGAAAAAATCGACAATACACGTAATGAGCATCCAAAATACGAAAATCCGACGAATCATCAACCTTCTGCCTTTGTAAAATATTGCAAAACACATCCCTAGCGAGAGATCACATTCGTACCTAGAACAACCCCATATCGAATTATTATGATAAAAAATTCTTCAACCATGACGTTGTCGGCTCAATACAATTTAAGGCTTAAGGAGAAAACTTCTACATTAGAAGTTATTTTATTTTATTTTATTTTTGACAATTGATAGAAATTATCCTTACCCTTAATCCTTCCCTTAATATCAATAACTATGTATCAATGTTCTTCATAAGGTTGAATCTGAAATCACTCAATTAAAAAGTGAAGTAAATTCCCTTAATCTATAATACCATTGTCATAAATTACATTAGTTAATGTTTATATAATATTAAAAAATATTCAAAATTCATCATTCTTACTTTTTAATATGAAAAATTACTAACTAAGTAAATTAAGTTTTTGTATTCAAATTTTGCTAACATATCATTTCTAATTAATAATGTGGTTAATCCATTTAATCTTTCTTGTGATCATGTCAAATGTGACAACTATAAAAAAAAATAAAAATGTAAATAAATCAAAACTCATTAAAGGCTAGTGTGGAATACACATGCAAGCATTTAGTATGGGCCCTTAGACAAGCTTGCCAAATGGGTGAGCCGCCCATGTGCATGTATTTGGACCTTTTGGTGCAGAAAGGTAGATAGCCAATTAATTCGTACTTATAATTGACAATAATCATGACCATTCATATATGGTCTGATATCTACTCATTACCACTATTCCAAGTAGCAGGACATTGTTCATTCAACTTCAATTTTTTGTTCAATTTTTAGGATTTAATCATATCAATGGTCTCACAACTTTATCATTCTATAATCTAAGTAAAGCAAGATTTGTAAAAAAAAGTGCAGAGTTAACTAGCATTTCCGTACCCAATTAGTCAAAAGCAGAGGAATGACTTAAACAACAACCACACATACTTGCCCAAAAAAACGAACAAAAAATCACCACCACACACATCATGTCAAAGGGTAAAACCCTCCATTATTAATAGTCATACTCAGTTACAAAATTAGCAGGCGAAGAAGAGCAATGGCACCTTAAAGATAGAGAAGGGTGAGACTTCAACGGTTCAACTTCTGGGGATAGGAGGGGGACACTTCAACTTGATTTCAACTTCTGGGTAAGTTTGTGCTATTTAAAATCTTAGTTTAAATCACGATCCCATAAGACAAAGGGCAGCCGTCCAAAGTCCTTTGCTCATCACTTCTTTTCTTTCTTTTGCTGTATTAATTGAAGGGTCTGAAGGCACGGTTTAAACACAATTCTTATTATCTTTTGTATGGCTCGGAAAAAATCATTGTTATGTTAGGGCATGGTTGTTTGGTCGGAATCGGAGGGAATTCAAATGGAACGAGATTTTAATAGTAACTAGTTATGCTCACCATTGAAATCTCATTCCATCGGAATGCCTTTCTTTTAGCCTACGCACGTAAAATGAAGTAGTATCCTAGTGGAATATGATTTATGACTGCATTAATCTGGGCACGAAAGAGTGATTATTTTTTGTAATCCACAAAGCCATTTCAAAGAAAATACATAGCTGACGGCGGTTTGTTTGCATCAACATGAATGGAATAGTTGATCAACCAGCTCCGACGATAACGACTGAGCAAAAACAAGCGAAACACGATATTGCATGAAGTATTAAAGACAAGTTTGATAGATTACAACCTTTTTCCCCTGAATCTTGTATCTACAGAGTGCACAAGGGACTACGAAAATTTAATCCACATGCCTATACTCCGGTGCTAGTTTCTATAGTCCCTTACCTTCAAAACTCCAAGGTTTTGTATTTTAAAAAGGAAACGTTGAGCTATTTGGCTCGTAGTTTCAGGGTCTTTTTTGTCTACATATTTTGGTTTATCCATTAGTATATAAACATTTCCGGTTTTAGGATCTTCATGTAGATACTTTACGTCTGGTTGTATTAGCTCTTTTGGAGATACTTTTTCTAAAGTTCATAAGTTTTGAAGATTATTAAGCATTTCTCCTGTATTTCGCACACTATAGGAAACATTATGGTCGTGTTGACTAGCTCTGACTAAGATCTGTTCATTAATTCGGCCTTTGGCTATTCCAGAAACCATTCCATCACTATCTTTTTGGTGGAACATGACACATCTGATAGTGTATTGTCATATTTCCATGTCTCATATCAAATCCTTCGTAACCCTTTGTGGTTACATAAAGTTTAATATTACTAGTTGCTTCAACTGGGATTGTAAATCTAGGAATTACATTAAAGTAAGTTAGACTGTCTGCACATTGTAACTGTGCTAATCCAATAAATTTTTGATGAAAGTTAGTCCGTATTTCATCTGTAAGACTTATCATGATTAATAATCCGTCTGAAGGCTTATGTAATCCTTGGATTCTAGCTTGAAATAACCCAATCGTCATGGATGGGTATCCTTGTTTTAGTCCTTTTCTTTCAATCCATTCTTCGGGAAAAATTTGAATCTTTTCTGTCTTTTTCGTTACTTGTATAAGTTGACTACAACTTGTAATATCATAAGTAGGACCCTTAGGTCTATATCCTTCTATAAAGATGTTAGCATATCTCACAGGAGGTAATTCTCTTTTTTCACAATAGTCTTGAATAGTTTTCCAGTCAACCTCTTTAAATTCTTTCCAATTTAGAGATTCTGTTGGATATGCTTTTTCTTTGAATTGAAAACTTAAGTTAAGGGTCTCTCTTTTTAATCTTCTCATTATTAAGAATCTAGTTTCTCCTATAGTTGTCTCTTTTGATTTGAAGCTTAAAGTTCTGTCTTTTCCATTATTTATAATTCTAGTGTTTCTAGAATTGGTCCTCTTATTTTCTATTGGTTTTTCCAGAGATTTTATATCTTCTAAATTGAGCTTGCAAGGTGATAGATTTATTTTTTCTATATTAGATAGAGTTTCAGTCTTAAATTCATTTATCAGTCTTTGAATTTCTAATATTTTATCATTATTTTTTGGAGTTGATGATATTATCTTTTGAATGGTCTTAGATTCTTCATTTATCTTTGAATATATAGTGTCTAACCATCTTTTGTTATTTAAGTCACTATTAATTTTTACAGTCTTATATTCTTCATCTATTTTCTTTTGTTGGTCTTTTAAATTTATTAAGTCTTGTTGGATTACTTTAAATCCATGGTCTAAATCAATCCTTTGATTTCCTATTTCATTAACCATATTTCCTATGATTTGTTTTAAGTCTAGATTCCTTTTCTCGGAGGTTTTTAACTGGTCTAAAGCTTTGTCAATGTATTCTTTATATAAGTTTTCTTGTTGACTAAATACTTTAATAAATTCTTCAAGAGTATGTCTTAAATTTTCATTAATATCTTTATAATCATTATTACTTTTTTCTATTATTTTTCTAATTAGATTTCCTTTTGAACGTCTATTTTCATCTTGTCTCTCTAATTCTTTAGCTAACTTTTGATGAAAGTCTATAAGGTATGTGTAAAGATCATGAAGTCCTTTACGTTTTGCTTCTAAATCATTTTTTTATGTCTGTCTCAAATTTATTAAGTTGTTTGAACATTATTACCAATCCAGATGCCATCTAATTTCCTCCTCGGACAACATCTCTAGTCATTTCTAATTGTTGTCGAGTAGTTGAATTAATCCATTCTCTATCTTCCTCAGAAAGTCTATTAATTTCTTTAATGATCGATGTCTTCTAAAGTTTGAGAAGGTGGATATCTTAAAGGTTCAGCATTGCTAAATTTCCAAAGATTTATATCCATTTTTTCAGCTTCCAAGAACTTTCTTAATATGTTCTATATTACTTTTTATTTCTCTTATAGCCTTGTTCTGTTTAAACTCTTCTCTTATAATTCTCTTGACTATAACTTCTAATAAGTCTTTTTTCTCTAAATTTTTCTTAAAATTTTCTAAGATCGTCTTAAGAACTTCACTTAAGTCTAATGGTCTTTGATTGTCTAAATCTTCTAAATCTGTATTTAAATTATTGATTTAAATTATTATTCTTTTATTAATAGCTTCTATTTCTTTAACAATATCTATTATATTAACTAGAGCTAATGTATTCCACTGTTCAGAGTCTACTATCTTATTTAAATAGCTACTACAGCTTGTTTATTTTCTATTTCTCTGGTGTCTATATGATTTAAATGATTACATTCATTATTAACCAATAAATATCATTGTCTTGGGGTATAGTTAAATATTCTAGTTTACTTTGGTCTAAATTTCTAATCTTAGAATATAACCAAGATAAAGCCAGATTTATTTGTTCCTCAAACGAGGCTCTGATACCAATCTTTAAGGATTGTAAGGTTTATGAGGTTTCTATTGAAAAGTCTAAAAATATGTTTCTTAAATTAAAATTTTATAAGACTTTTTGGTCTAAGACTTTGAATTTATAAATCTATCGGGTCTATTTTTAATTTTCAAAACTTATAAAAGTAATTAAGTTTCTTTTTGCCATATCTATAGATATACTAAAAGAGAGGATTGCTTTGGGTATTGTCCACTTTTTCGTTCACTTACTGTTCATTGGACCAAAACGATGTATCCTTAGCGCGTGAAACGGCACATCAGGTCCCCCACTGATCAAAACAGCATCGTTTGGCCTAGGCGGATGGCTTTTGGGGTCTTCTCCACTTTGTGAAACAGCCGCGTTTTGGCCCTTTTTCTCTCCGAGCGGCATCGTTCTTTACACCGTTATATATATATATATATATACAGAGGTGATCCCATCAGCACGTGCTGATATAAGTTACATCAGCACTATGCATTGGGGGTTGTACCTCTTGCATTGATTCAATGCACCTCACATCTCACTAATGCACAAGGTACAACTCCCAATGCAGGTTTTGATATAAGATATATCAGCACGTGCTTACCTGATCATCATCCTATATATATATATATATATATATATATATATATACAGCCCCGATCCAATATACTACAGCTGATATCCCCGTATATCAGCGTGAGTGATCTTGGCCCTCCGTTCAAAAGAGAAGCAGATCAACGGTTGGGGATGCATAGACAAAGCTTCTAGCGTGTGTCACATCAGCGTCTTTTCTCGTCTCTCTCTTCATGTCTTACGTCCTCTCCCTCCTTCCATATCCAGGTTTGAACTTTGAAAGCTTAAGCACTCTCTCTCTCTCTCTCTCTCATGGCAGCCGGTCTCTATCTCTCTCACCTTCGCTGTTTCAAGGTTTGAAGCTCACACAACCCTCATTGTTAGCAGCAGCACACGACCCTCACCGTCGACTATGGCAACTCCTCTCTTTGACCACGAACCTCACTTCTCACCGCTGCCGTGAAGCCTCACTGTTAGCAGCTGACACGACCTTCACCGTTGGCAATGGCAGCTCCTCACTGTTAGCAGTTGACACGACCTTCACCACCGGCAATGGCAGCTCCTCACTGTTAACAACAACACACAACCCTCATCGCTGCCTCTTTGGTTGACATCGCCGCTGCCGTGAAGCTTCTCACCGCTATTGTGAAGCTGCTCATCGTCGTTTACCATCGCCGCTGCTCTCCATGAACCTCGCTGCCGATAACCAGCTCCGGTGAGTCCTCCATGTTCGATTTATGCAATTTTTTTTCCCCTCTTCTCCAAACCCTCACCTGACTTTCCTCTCCCTCGCAGCCACTCGCACCGGTGACCTAAGCTCCCTCTGCACAAACCCACCACCGGCGACCAAAGCTCTCATATAAAAGAACCTCAGCGCGGGCGACTTGAGCTTTGGTAAGCTTTTCTCCCTTTGCAATTTTTTGTTAAAATTGGCTGAAAAAAAGAGAGGAAGAACTCATGATGATGAGGAAGAACTCGTTCACTAAATTCGACATGATTTCACTATTTTTTTTTTCTATTGAATTATAAGAAAATTGATTCATGTTTTTCATTTTCATTTTTTATTGCCACATCAACCGAGAGAGAAAGTAGATCAATTTATCTAGTGCACCAATTATTATTATTATCATCATTATTTTTTTTTTCAAAGATATTTTACTCATAAAAAAATAAGTTGTTCTGTTCTTGAATCTTTATTCATTTGACAATAAGAAAACTAGAAACAAGCATTACGCAGGCTATAGTGTTGTACATATGCCTTATGCTCATCAAGGAAAATAAGTTATGTTTAAACTAAAATTGAACAATTTTTTGTGCAATCTTAATATGCAGCTTGAACTTTGCTTAAATGTTTCACAAGGATAAGATAAATATTTAATAGAAATATGTTAAATATGAGTGTTGAAGTGTACGAGGAAATAGTTGAACATGTTTGTATGAGGAACTAGTTAAACATCTGTATCTCGGATGCCATTACTCACAATATGTGCAGGTGTAGTTTACCTCTTGTTTATATTTTATTGAAATCCCAATCATCTGAATATTCCTTATGTAATTTTTTTTTCCCTTCTTTTTAAACATAAATTTATGCTCACATTCAATAAAAAATATATATTTAGTTCCATTAATGGTTGGAAATTTGTTAGGGAATTTTGGTTATGGGTGTATGAATGGCATTCGAAGGAAGCTCATGCAATACAGGTCTAGATTTGTGAAGATTTTGTGATTGCAGTTGCCAAATGTCATGTGAAATCAAGATTGTGTATAGTAAGATTGACAACTTCGGTAAATATTACTATGCATCGACATGCAATGTGAGAAACTAATTATTATTAATCATAGCATTATCACCCATTATTATTATAATGCGAAACTAATTATTGTTACTCATTATTTTTTCCATGATTAGGTTGGGGAATGCAATGGATTTGTGTAGTGGGTTCGTGTATGGGAGGATGAATTGCAAAGGCGATGGCATGACGGACAAGGTTAGAGTGGTAGGCGGGGAAGATATGAAAACATTGATAGTCAACCATTGTCGCAAGGAAATGATAACCAGATTCGAGCAATACGCGAAGAAATATTAATGTTGAAGCGTTTGATAATTTTGCTACTAATCATTGTAATATTAATGTAGATGTTTAGAAATTAGTTTCTTAATTTCTCTGTGTATATAACTTTTAGGCACCTTAACTTAGGATTGGTTTGGCACCTTGACTTAAGGAATAAAAATTTTTCATTAAAATGATAAATTTTCATGTGCTATTGTGATGACTGCGACGTGATTTGGTTGACATATATGCATGAAAACTGTCATGTCATTTAGATAAATAAATTTGAGCAAAAAACTGTCATGTCATTGATTTTTCTTTGTTCTTCCTTAATGGGAATGCCAAACACGAAGAGAACTTAAATGGGAACACAAGGTCACAAAAAGATTAGGCCCAAAACAAGGTCATCAGTTTCTTTCTCCTAAGCATGCCTCAACACAAGGTCATACCCCATAAGAACTTACATGGCTCCTGCCAAGGGTGAGCAGATAGGCCAAAGAAGAAGCTACCACACACCGTAAATCATGGGATTTAATCCATTGTAAATCTTCTGCATTGGTTTCCTCCCTTTACTAAATCCGGCAGCCAAGTGCTGACCACTCAAGATATGGGCCTCAAGTGAACTTAAGTCCCAAGTTCATTAAGTTAGGCCTTTGGATGCCGTCTGATCTCTAAAAAGAATCAAAGAGGCCACTAACAATATCTGCATCTGTGATCCTTTGCTTGAATGCCCAAATTGACTAATTTCGACGCCAATACCCTTGCAAAAAGAAGAGTGTTGATCTTTAAGGGCTATTATGAAAGTCAAATGCCTCTTTACTGGAGTTACCTTGTTTTCTTTCCTTTAATGTAACCTAATTTAGAGAGCACTTTAGTTAGCTAGAGAGGATTTTAACATTCTAAATATAAAATTGGGATTGAGGCACAACTGTGGTTTTCTTTCTTCAATTTCCAGAGACCTCCGGAATCTCATTTCTTTAAGGCCTTCCTTCCTATGTCTAACAAGCTAATTTATTGGTTTAAAACTTCACATATGCTTAAGTTTTATTACAACTAAAAACTCATAACCAATTAACCATGTATGGAAGGTCAACAAGCCCAATAAGTTCTCAATAAGGACTAGTGACCAAAAGCTTTACCAATTAATGTTAGCATATTGCTCTCATTTTGTAGCAAATCCACGTAATTAAGATATAACCTCCCAAATCAATAATTCTATAAATTAGAATTATTTTGGATTAGCCTTAGAGTACAGCGCATCAAGCCATTAGAAGCATATAATGAATGCAGTGAAGTGAAAAATCTATATGAATTATTTAAGGATCATGTATAAGATAGAATAAACAAAAATAGATACAGGCATGCATCTTAATCAATTGCATTAAAGTAATCTATTAATCAGACCGAAAGATAATCAAGCCTGATGAATAGGAGGGTACATAGCATTTAAGCACACTGGGCATTCCAATAGTTCACGGACACTACTAGAAACAGTCACATTAGGTTTAATAGCATTTTGAGCAGGATTGTTCACATATTCACCAACATCCATCATGTCTTCATTTGGGAGAGGATCAATAACCTCAGGTTTGCTTCGGATGTCATCAAAAAATGGGTTCACAGACGCCATCTGGCTAGTAGCAACTTAGTCTATATGACAAATATATTAATGAAAACTTAGATTCTATCTTTTATAAATGCTGTGATCATTTTTATTTTTATTTTTTTTAGGCCATAAATGCAGGGATCTAAAAATGCAAATTTTGCTGGCAAATGACAAGTAGACCAGGAAGTATACAAGCTTTGACATGTATAATATTAATGCACTAATCTTATCAATATGTTTCAACTAACAGTATAGTATCCAACCTACTCTAATAATAGTAGCAAGCAGGGAAGTGGCAATCCTAATTAAGAGCAACCTAGAACAACATGATTAGAAAAGAAAGTTTGGATGAACAACATCACATGGGGTAAAGTCCTTTTTTTTTTTTTCCCCAATCATCATCACCCAAGCCAACATGGGTAATGCAATTGAGAAGGGAGAAATTGACAGATTCTCACAACCTAGGTGCATGTTGAAATCTTCTGGAAGCCAAATCAATATATTATGGGTTAAATCCCTAAACTATCCTCATAGTTGAAAATGACAGTGAAAGAAGAGCTCTCACTTTAAAACAATATTTCACAACCAACCCCAGACATGAAAATTCCGCACTATAAAATCAACAAAAGAGCCAGCCTAAAATGAATAAAACTAGAAATGAAATTGGACCTATTTAGTTATGTGCTCCAAAATAGTTTTCTGCTCCCAATGGCCCATCAACTATCTGTGAACCCTACAAAAAAAAAAAAAAAAAAAAACAAAAATAATAATGTTAAAAACAAAACCAAACAATTACAACAAAAAAAAAGAAAAAAAGAAAGAAAACTAAACAAATAAATTAACCAAGTTAATAGTACTTACAATTAAATCTTATCATGAACTGTAACATATATCAACTAATTATGTAGTAAATATAAATCCTATTAAATCTTATTCACTTACCCGTAGAAGAAAACACTTCATCATTGGATATAGGATCACGATTACGTGAAGTTCTAACGTTAGTGCTAGGAGCGGGTCTAAAAAAAAAAAATCAAATACTCAACTATTAACATGAAGTTATAAAAATAAATCATAGACAATAAGTGTTTTAAATGTGTAAAATGATCAACTCAATCAAATTTAACTTTAGAACAATATAAAGTGATAATAAAGGTAAATAAATATTAGCAATTCCATCAATAATGTGCTATGGCATAAACAACTATATATCTATATTACATTGTCGAAGTTTTTGTATAAATTAAATAAGTAAACTTACATGTTCATTAAGGCTGGGCAATTTCTCTTGTCATGGGACTGTCCCCATTGACCACATCCATTACATTTTCTCAAATTTTGTTCCCTAGCCTTTTCTTTTCCTCCTTTTATTCTTCTCCCACATCCCTTAGCCCTAACTTGATTGGGTTCTAACAATACAGGAGTAGAATTGATTGGGGGACAATTGCTTGGAACTCCCAAATTGTTGCTACCCTCTCCAATAGAGAGTGATTTGATCCTCATTTCACTAGCTAACAAATCTTTTCTCAACATGTCAGTTCCCTCTACACTTACAACGGCTCCATCAACTACCCTTGCAAAAACTCCATATAAATCATTATAGCGAACTAACACGCCCCTATCACCTACATCCTCCATGTTCACTGCACTGCCCTCCATTAAACTCAGACATTTTGCACTCTTTGTCCACCTCTTCAAGATATATTTACATGGCAACTCATTGTATTGTTTTCGACAAAAAAAATAGTGCAACAAGTGTCTGCAGGGAATTCCCTCCTACTCAAAATTCTTACAACTGCAGCTTGTAAAATCAAAAACCTTATAATCCACAATTAACCAAACCCTGTCTGGTATTGCTTTTTCACCATCCTTATTTTGCCTTTGGATGCCTTTGCCTTTGCCTTTACCTTTGCCTTTGCCACCATCAAACACCCACTTTTCAACCTCATAGATGGTTTGGAACTCATCATCCACCTTAACAGTACTCCCATATTTCATAGATTCCCACAACTCATCTTGAAATTTTTCAAAGATAGAACGTGTATAAATATTAGCCATTTGTCCCTCTAATGCAATCGGAGTCTTCAATATGGGTTTCTCATTATGATCAATATGGTCGGCTTGTAACTCGCCATACCTTTGCTTGGCAAGTGCCCTATTGAACCTTGTAATAAAGTCCCACAAAGAATTACGCCTATCCATATACTTCTTTGCAAATGAATGGTTACTCTCTACTCTTTGGCTAGATGACATTTTAGCTGAGAAAACATGTTTAACAAAAGCAGGAACCCACCTATCCCGCTTGTTAAACATTGTCTGTAACCACCCATTCTCATGTAACTCACTTCTTTTAATGAGAGTAGCCCATCTACACTCAAAGTCCTTTGGTCCCTCTGAATCCCAAATACATTCACGAAAGCTCTCGTAGTATTGGCTATAAGTGCGAGCACCAAGTTTCTCAGAGAACTTGTTCAAGATGTGCCAAATGCAATACCTATGACATGTTGTTGGAAATACATGTCTAATGGCAATCTCCATGGCTGGATCTTGATCAGTAATGATCATCTTGGGTGGCTCACCTGGCATAGCTTTCATCCACTCCTCAAACAACTAAATAAAAGATTCATGGTTCTCGTTACACAAGAACCCACAACCAAACGTTATTGTTTGCCCATGATGGTTAACCCCCAATATTGGTGCGAAAATCATATCATACCTATTTGTTTGATAGGTAGTGTCAAACACCACAACATCCCCAAAATGTTTGTACGCCTCTCTACTTGATGCATTCGCCTAAAAGATATGTGAAATCCGATTCTTATCATCTGTCTCAATGATGTATGTGAAATTCGGATTTCTCTCTTTTTGAGCAAGGAAATGCTTATTCAGCATATTTGCATTATGGCCATCAGTCGCTTTTCTTGCATCTCTTCTAGCATTTCTCATATCCTGTTCAATGTAGCCAATGTTTTGTGAACCACCCGTTTACAGCTCCAAAACACTCATCAGTTGGGATGAAGGGATATTTGCATTGTTGAAAGTTTGCATTAGTGCCCTTTGGGCCGATGAGACATGTCGATGAGATGGCAAAAGCTGAACTTTGCCGGGGGATGAAAAAGTGTGGTTGTATACCTCCACAAATATAGATACTTTAAATTTATCACTCGACTTGAGAATGGCGAGTCTTGCATTGCAACTCTCCTCGTGTTATCCCTCGACGCTTCTTTGGTTGTTTACTATCAAGCTTTGGTGCTCGGAATATTTTCTCACCTTCTTTTGAACAAGTATATACCTTCCTGGTTACTTCATTGTCACGATTCTTATTACTACTCCCAATTCGAACACTAAACCCAGCTTGCCTCGCATAATTGTTGTAGAAGGCATAAGTCATGTCCAAAGAGTCAAACTCTTGTCCTATGAAAGGTTTGTGTCTTTGCGTTACATTGGGAACATAACACACTTCCGAATTGATTGAGGAGGAGCCATGGTGTTGTGTTTCTGACTCATCTAATTCAACATGAAAGTCCTCCATTGATCTGTATTAAGAAGGAACCATACTATTTTTTTTTAAAAAAAAAAAAAAAAACATATTTCATAGATGAACATTGATTCCAACCAATATTTCTTTAAACATTAGATGAATCCATTGAAATTGGAAAAATTAATTAAGGAGAACAAATGAAGAAAGAACAGATCGAAAGCAACAAGCCAACAACTTAATTGCTAAAACAATATTTAAACTAAATACAGAGAAGCTGTGTGATGTGGGTGTCATTGGGGAATATGGATTTGTTTTTAATATGTTGCTACTAGCTAGTAAATTAAGTTACAATGAGTTATGGTGATCAAAATCATGATTGTATGATGATCCTAATTCTCCATGTAATATAACAAATTAAATAGATATTACTAAGAAAAATTATGCCAATATCCACATTATCTTAATTCTCCATGTTATGGTGTGTATCCATGATGATCCTAATTCTCAGAATAAACATTATGCCAATATCCACATTTTTTATTATTTATTTTTTTAAGAAAAATTATCCACGAGGAGAAGAGTTTGCCATTTATTTTTCTTAGTTTCATATTGCAAGAAATGATGAACAAAAGTGACTATAAGCTGGATTCATTTATTAATTTATTTTTCGTTTGGATATCAATATAAAAATCCTTGCAGTGATAATTTTTTCAAAGAATTGAAGACAATGTATGCTGCTTAGTGTTCCTTCTTGTGAAACATTTAAGCAAAGTTCAAGCTGCATATTAAGATTGCACAGAAAATTGTTCAATTTTAGTTTAAACATATATGACTTATTTTCCCTTATGAGCATAGGGCATATGTACAACACTATAGCTTGTGTAATGCTTGTTTCTAATTTAATTATTGTCAAATGAATAAAGATTCAGGAACAGAACAACTAATTTTTTTATGAGTAAAATATCTTTGAAAAGAAAAATAATGATGATAATAATAATAATTGGTGCACTAGATAAATTGATCTACTTTCTCTCTCGGTTGATGTGGCAATAAAAAATGAAAATGAAAAACATGAATCAATTTTCTTATAATTCAATAGAAAAAAAAACAGTGAAATCATGTCGAATTTAGTGAACGAGTTCTTCCTCATCATCATGAGTTCTTCCTCTTTTTTTTTTTTTTTTGGGAGAGAAGCTTACCGGAGCTCAGGTCACCGACGGTGAGGTTCTTTTATGTGGGAGCTTTGGTCGCCGGCGGTGGGTTTGTGCAGAGGGAGCTTAGGTCACCAGTGCGAGTGGCTGTGAGGGAGAGGAAAGTCAGGTGAGGGTTTGGAGAAGAGGGGAAAAAAAAATGCAGAAATCGAACATGGAGGACTCACTGAAGTTAGTTGCCGGCTGCGAGGTTCATAGAGAGCAGCGGCAACGGGAAGTGGCGGTGAGCAGCTTCACAACAGCTGTGAGAAGCTTCATGGCAGTGGCGATGTCAACCAAAGAGGCAGCGCTGAAGGTCGTGTGTTGCTGCTAATAGTGAGGAGCTACCATTGCCCACGGTGAAGGTTGTGTCAGTTGCTAACAATAAGGAGCTGCCATTGCCGATGGTGAAGGTCGTGTCAGTTACTAACAATGAGGCTTCACGGTAGTGGTGAGAAGTGAGGTTTGTGGTTGAAGAGAGGAGCTGCAATGGCCGGCGGTGAGGGTCATGTGTTGCTACTAACAGTGAGGATTGTGTGAGCTTCAAACCTTGAAATGGTGAAGTTGAGAGAGATGGAAACCGACTATTATGAGAGAAAGAGAGAGAGAGAGAGAGAGAGAGAGAGAGAGAGAGTGCTTAAGCTTTCAAAGTTCAAACCTAGATCTGGAAGGAGGAGAGGATGTGAGATGTGAAGAGAGAGACGGAGAGGACACTGATGTGACACACGCCAGAAGCTTTGTCTATGCATCCCTAGCCGTTGATCTGCTTCTCTTTTGAACGGAGGGCCAAGATCACTCACGCTGATATACGGGGATATCAGCTGCAGCGTATAGGACTAGGGCTGTATATATATATATATATATTTGTTTATTTTTTAGTACAACAAAAGGCAAAGAGACGTAATAGGGGAGGCGTGAAGGCATGATTCCTCTTCGTACCCCGTTCCAGAGGCGGTGGGTTTTGCGCATGGTGCTCCTCCCTCCACGTCTCTCGATTGCAGGTGCTGCAGGCCGCGATGTGTTCTGATGTTGATGCACTCGTACCTCCGGGAAGCATGGACGGTTTTGATGAGGATGACCCTAAGGGGTTGTCTTCTTGGAAAACGCTTCTTCTCTTCTCTTTGGTAGAGCTTCTGCCATTGGTGCCCGAGGAAAGGGCTAGTTTGTTATTGTTCCTAGCTTT
This sequence comes from Liquidambar formosana, assembly GCA_039720395.1. Classification (NCBI taxonomy): domain Eukaryota; kingdom Viridiplantae; phylum Streptophyta; class Magnoliopsida; order Saxifragales; family Altingiaceae; genus Liquidambar; species Liquidambar formosana. The sequence goes on along the minus strand of CM077835.1, from coordinate 14,605,149 downwards.
TGGTATTCCATTTTTGCATCCATCTCTGTGTTCCTTCTTCGGTTGCTTCTCAGGTATGACTTCTTCCTAGGTGTTTGTGTGGCTGGGTTTGCTCCTTGGTTTGCTACATTCTTTATTTGGGCTTGGGTGGATTTTTTTTTTTTTTTTTTTTTTTGTATTTATGTGCTGTTTTCGTCATATATATATATATATATATATATATATATATATATATATATATATATTTTCCTCCTTCTTTTTGTGCTTTGATTTACTTGTGTTTGTGTGTAGAGGTATTCTGTATTTTGTGCTTTTGAGGTTGGATTTTTTGAATGGGTATTTGTATGCTGTTTTCGTTTTTTTTTTTTTTTTTTTTTCCCCTCTTCTTTTTGTGTTCTGATTTACTTGTTTTCGTGTGTAGAGGTACCCTGTATTTTGTCTTTTTGAGCTTGGACTTTTTTTGATGGTTAGGATGGCCCTGGTAGAAACTGAATATGACTATTTAAAAAAGATGGGGTCATCACTTTAGTTGATATTATGGAATCAGTTTTTAGGAACTTATATGAAATGTTGATATTTTTAATTTTTACTATGATTTATAAAGATAGTTGTCGTTATCTTAAAATTTTCTTTTATATGATGGATTTGTGATATTAATATTTTGAAATATATACAGTTTAAAGTTAAAAAAATGATGAATAGTACTCTTTATTTTAATACTGAGTATGAACAATTTTAAGAATTTTTCCAAAAAACATATAGCATCTTAGATGGCTCAAAAAATATGTAATACGTAGCACTATAATACTTTATTTCTTGTGGGAATGGTTTCTTTGTGGTGACAGTAAGTAATTTGAAAGATATTTTTATCAATTAATTTATATCAAATAACGTTTTCTTAGTGGACTATGCATTTGGTTTTCGAAAAAAGCTTTTAAGTTTTTCATAAAATCTTAAATAAAAAATAAACTAAGGCGGGCTAGAGTACTTTCGAAAGATTTCAATTTTGATTCTCCAAATAGAAATTAAATTATTATAGTATATTAGGAGTACATAGTATTGAAAACACGGATCTATTGTATTGGATAAGAAAATTGAAGAGAATGATAATCGTTGTTACAAATAAAAGTAAAAAAATTTAAGATATAAGTATTTTATGGATTTCTAAATAGTCTCTTCAAAATAATGGGGTTGTGATTTGAAGAGTACATTCATTTAATTTTCATTTGGAGAACTTAAAAAGCCTATTAAAGATATAAAGCAATGGATTAATTGGGTGAATTTCTTAACCAAAAGACAATTTGCATTTGTCTTCTATAACTCCTAAAAGCTATGGCTTAAAGGCTCATTTTGCCCATTGTCTTCCTAAAATTTTCTCCAAAAGCACACCAGTATGATGGTTCAAGGGTTTAAATCAAAGTTCTATTGCCAATGCATCGCCTTGTGGCTAAATGGGAAAATTTCAGTTCAAGTTCCTCTAGTGTTTGAATTATTAGGAATTTACGACTAGATTAGGATAGGAGAGAACTTATTCTATGTATATGCGGTAGGGAGTTAGGGATTATGATGGGTTATTATGTTTGACTTCTACCATAAACAAAAGAAAAAAGGGAAAAAAAATTGTAATATTATAATACCCTAAATTTTTGCCCAAATCCTCTTACCCTAAATGGTAATTGGGTTAATGAATCAAAAATTTATAAAAAATTAATAATTCGTAGTGGGATAATGTATCAATTGCTAATAATAAATAGAAAACAAATTAACTAATTAACTACAACACAGACACTAATACGAACTAACTAATTAAGGGATTGATAAATCCTGGTAGACAGGATCCACCAAATCAAAGGACTCATCCTCGAATGGTTCTGTCCAACGGGACCTTAGTTTACCTGGAAACAAATGCAATCTAGAATTATATAAAAGAACTTTTTGAGATGGTTCAAAAGATTTCCTCAAAATATTTTTGTCATGAAAAACTTTCATTTGTTCTTTATAAATTCTAGAATTGTTATAAGCATCTCGCCGAATCTCTTCCAAATAAATTATATGAGTGCATTCTAAACAGACAATTCCCTTAATAACAGAAACATTCAATCCTATCACACCCTTGTGCTTTTTTAAAATTTTCAGCAACTTACCTTCTTGCAATGGATCAAGTTTAGTAGATATTACCATAGAAAAAATCTCCTTAGGTTTAAAGAATGCATACTTGAGTTCCACTGGCAAAAGCTTTAATTTCAGCTTATGTACTTTCTCATTTGATGGAAAAAGTTTAAGCTCACAGGGTGGTAGCTCTTCAAATTTAGGCCTCCCCGCATTCACGCCCAATTCATGTGCATGTAAAATCCAATAAACAATAAAGATATGCAATTTCAGGATCCTTATTAAACTCCAAATCATAAGAATTAACCAAACACTCCTCTAAAGGATCAGAAAAGTAGGACACATTAAATTGTTATTGAACAAGTGTATCAATCAAGTTAATTTCATGAAAGTCATCATCATCCCTAGGTTCTTTGCAAGTATTAAAAATATTCAATTCTTGGATCATATTTCCAAAAGACAATTTAAGTACACCATTCCTACACTTTATTAAAGCATTGGAAGTTGTAAGGAATGGGCGATCCAGAATCACAGGAATTTGAGAACTAGCATTCAAAATAGGGTGTGTGTCCAAAACAATAAAATCAACAGGAAAGTAAAATTTATCAATTTGGACTAACACATCTTCTACTACTCCCCTAGGTATTTTCACAGAACGGTCTGCAAGCTGAAGAGTTATTTTGGTTGGTATTAACTTATTTAGACCTAATTGTTCATATAACGAATAAGGTAAAATATTCACGCTAGCCCCAAGATCAAGTAAAGCTTGCTCTACTTTAAAATTACCAATAACACATGAAATAGTAGGACTACTTGGATCTATATATTTAGGAAGAGTATTGTTTTGAATGATAGCACTCACTTGCTCAGTTAAAAATGCCTTCTTTTGTACGTTAAGCTTACGCTTGACTGTGTACAAATCTTTCAAAAATTTAGCATAAGAAGGAATTTGTTTTATTGCATCTAACAAAGGAATGTTGACTTTCACTTGTTTAAAGATTTCAAGAATGTCTGCATTCTGATTCACTTTTTGAGGTGGTTGTAATCTTTGAGGAAAAGGAATGGGAATGGGGCATTTCTCAATTTTACTTGACTCGGGCTTATTAAATTCATTATTACTCTTTGTTTTTGAAAATTCTTCTTTTTTTGTTTTTGGGTAGTGAAATAGTTTTATCAATAACTTTTCCACTGCGAAGAGTAGTAATGGACTTAACATGCTTAAGTTGTGTGTCAGATAAATTAGAACTACTAATACTAAATTGACCTTGAGGATTAGGTTGTGGTTGAGATGGAAATTTACCTTGTTCTTGAATACTCAATGAAGTGGTCAACTTAGTAAGAGTGTTTTTAATATCACTTATGGCTTGAGAGGTCTGATTATTTATGGTGGCTTGACTTTGCATAAACTGTTACAATGTTTCCTCTAAACCCATCTTAGGAGGGGGATTATAAGAAACAAAATTAGAATGGCCTTGAGGGGATAGTGCAACATTATCATTCCTCCAACTGAAATTTGGATGATTTCTCCACCCTGGATTATAAGTTTTAGAATAGGGTGAAGAAAAAGGTTGTTTATTCATATTTATAGCATTTGCTTGATTATGTAACACCTCTTTAAAAGTAGGGATTGTTGGGCAATCATTTGTAGAGTGTCCCACGGTCTCACAAATACAGCAAACATCATTCAATTTAGGAATAGGCATAACTTCATTAACTTTTCTTAATTCCCTCGGTTCCTAAATTATCTAGATTGACAGCTACTCATTGATATATACTCCCTCGGTTCCTAAATTATTAACCTCCTTTTATTTATTTATTTATTTATTTTTGGATGTTTCAAAATTATTGTCACATTCTGAAAATCAATAATTCTTTTAATTTCATTTCCTAAAATACCCTTTAAAAGGTGTTATCTCTTTTTCTAACATTTTGCATATTTGAGCGCAAAATTGGAATGTCAAAACATATGTATTGATGTATGTGAAAGCATTTAATAGATTTTTTTATAAAAAAAAAACATGTGTTTTTTCAAAGGAGATGATCAATTAGGAACATAGGGAATAATATTTAATATTTATGGCTGATAATCATTGGAAGGATTTTGTTTTGTACAACCATCGACCATGATACTTTACAATCTATAATTCAACTATTTAATCTTACAAAAAAATGATGGTTTAATTAAACACTAAACATGGGTTCATATCCTTCGTAATTTTCTTGCATTTCAACAGCAGGAGCATGATGGTGTTGTGCTTCTCTAATAGGTGAAGGTATGTCTTCTGGGTCTCTTTTGGGTTTAACCCACCTCCCATGAGCATTCCTTTCTAGTCCCTTGTTTTCCAATTGATACCAACATTGTGGTATTCTCAGCTCATCCACCAACATGTCACATGCCTTGTTCACCAAAGCTACATCCCTTCGAGCCTCCAATCGAAACGTTTCGCTTGTGCTCAGCGAATCCATCTACGAGATGAAGGTACGTCTCAAGACTATGAAACCCTAGAAAATTGAATCCACCACGTTTGAGGTAAGGCGAAGAGCGCACGTCAAGTTTTAATTCGGCCCCAACGTGCGTATACACCCATTCTAATGTTCCTGTGATATCATCAAACAGTTGTAAACCCTCGTTAAAAACAAGCCCTGGCATTTTAGGGACTACATCTTGCTTCACTACAACGCGTAGCGTTTTAACTCCCATTTGGTGGAGCTCATCGCGAAAAGCGATGTTTCCAACCCTAGGCGCGCCAAAGGAAATGACGCTGATGGGGAGGCCGGGGAGAGCGGCGGCGGCTTCATACGCATTGAGGAGAGCCAATGCACCACCTAAGCTATGTCCAGTGATTGTAAGGCTCACTTGTTCACCTCTTTCCTTGTACAAGTTTACTAGCCTTGTTACCTCTTGCATGACTTGTTCTGAGGCACTAGACTTGTTATACCTAGTGGAGTCACTCTTAGATTTGTAAATGCTAAGGAACCCATGTTCAACTTTGGCATCCTCATGCCCAATTGGCTCTAATTTCCTCTGTAAGTCCTCGTACCACTCTGAAGGTGCCACGGTCCCACGCCACGCGACGACGATGTCTCGTCGTCCGATCCGACTGTGACTCTTCGTTGTCACTAACCGCGACAAATCCCATCCAATTGGAATCTTTGCTCCACGTGTCGCCTAAGTGAGACCTCTCTAGCCATTGGGGCATGTCTATATGGGACATGGCATAAATATACTTGCTGGCTTTGTAGCCATTGTGACTGAGGCCTAATTTGTCGAAAAGCTTGTGACGATTATACCGGCAACTCCCACAGTACTCCGAAAAGGAATCGAAGTCGAAAGCATCGTACGTTGCTTGCGCGAATTCTCCATACTTGACGATCTCTCGTCGGAGCCAAGGGTGGAGAGGGTCAAGAAGATTATCCCAATCAGAGAAACCATGAACCTCATGCCATTTGTCCCATATATCTTCTTTGGGAGATTTTGTTGGAGTGGTGTGCTTGTCCTCGGCGTGGAAACTCCAATCGTGATGGTGAAGGTTGTTTTTGGGTGGGGTTTCGATATGGAGATGGAGGAGGTGAGAGAGTGATTCGGCGAGACGAGTGGCACCGTTCGAGGTCTTTGCGTGTGAACGAGTGTCGACGGCAACTTCTTGATGGGCACGAATGATGGGAAGCCGGTGGATGCCGGCTTGGTAAGGGGCGGAGAGATGGTGGTGTTTAGTGGATGATGATACTGCCATCATGATGGTGCTCAAAATTTCTAAGCAAAAAATCACTTGGAAATGCTTGGAAATTTGGTGGGTGAAGCTTAAAGATCAGTTAACAATTGAGAAAGAAAGAGATGAGAGAGAACATATATATAGTACTAGCTAGGAGATGATCGAGTTCTCAACATAGATTATGATTTATGAGCCTTCCAAGAAGATCTTCGACAACTTCTCAATAATATTCAAAGAACGACACCGCTCCATTGGTTAATTTACATAAACAAAGGAATTCTGGCCTATCAAGAAACCTATTGAAACCCAGTAAAAGATGGAAAAAACATAGACTTTTTGAAACTTTCCTTCACGCGTTGTTGGCATGATCGTGGATGATGAAATACTATGGTTGACTCTTTACACAGCAGCTAAGTTTTTAAGTCTAGACCTTGCTGTTGAGAAAATTATCCAAATTGCCACTTTTAACAAAAAAATTTTAATTCCTTCTTTAAATTTTTATTTTGGGTTGAACCGAGTTAGGAAAGGGTTTGTACCTATCCTATCTTCAAAGTCCACACTATAAGTTGAAGGGTTGATAAAAATATAGGTCAAGATATATTTAATAAAGCAAAAATTACATTGGAAATTGTTTGTTGCACAAGTTTTTACTTATTTTTACATTTTTCGATGCTATCTGCATCAATTTTTATGTATTTTTATATTTCCTCCGTACACTTTTTCTTTAATTAAATCTATCTTAACATGTGCCTTGAGATTTAGGGCACACCAAACCGTACTTAGGCTTAGTTTGGGTTGGATATAAATGCAGCTCATTTTGGTTGTTTAGGAGAACATGTCAATTGATGTGATGTCTATTTAAATCTGAATTGATATAGATAATGCAATATGGAATCAACTCAAGACCAACCCATAAAATTTTAGAGGTGAAAAGGGGCTAATTACCTCAAAATCCCACCTGTATAGTTCATTTAGGCTAGCTGCAAATCACAGTGCAAGATGAAACATTCCAAAATGCCTAAGTCAACTCTAATAAACTCGACCTAAGCCAGATTTTGTTAAATTTAGTCCTTTATACATATTTAATTAATTTAGATTGAGTTAGTCCCTTCAATTGTACTTTTTTTAATAAATAAAAAAAGAAAAGAAATTGTTCCCATAGAACAATTTGTTAGACTTAAACTACCTATGCACCTAGCTTTTTAACTTTTATTCTTTAGTAGACCTTAATCAGTTATGGAAAAATAACAGTAAAATTTCACAATACGTGTATAAAATAGGTCAAGTAAGACATTAATCTAAGTCCGCATCGACTATGATATTTGTTCCAAAAGTTAAATTCTCTAATAAATTTTAACCATCTTATATTAATTATCTTTTGTAAAACCATTCTCAAATGTTTCTCCACATTTCAAGGAACTAGGCCTAACCTCCTCCTCTTTTTTTTTTTTTTTTCTGGGGGGGGGGGGGAGGGGGGTACGTGTTTGGGTGGGGCCCCGGTGGGTAATAAGGAAATAGGTTGAACTTAAGTACTGGCTAATGCTTATAATCAATTTGCTTAATGGTAATCACAATTGTCTAGATCTAGTGATACAACCCATAAGATCAAAGCTAGCTGTGGTCTACCAACATGTGTAATGTTTAAATCCGATCTAGAGTTAGGATCTTAGGTGTTTGGGTTCATCTAAGGGTTCTAAAAAACTTAGCCTCCATCTCGTTAGTGTGTGTTTGTTTGTTTGTTTTTTTTTTTTTTTTCTATCGTTAATTATCCAAACACCCAAGTAGAGGATCTTCTCTCTTAAATCTGTATATAAACAAAGACTCTTGAATGCATGTTGCCCAGTGACAAAATGAAAAAAGGAAATAATTTCTTTCGGGGCTCTATCCTCCACCCCTTCCCTACACAAGTCCTCTTTTTGGCTTTTGGGTGAGCTGTTTCTGGTATTGCTGTCTTCTTTTTTAGCTGGTGGGTGCAGCTATTGCCGTTTGGTATCTCTCTGGGTTTTCTGGCTGTCTGGGCGTCAGTTTGCTTTTCTCTTGTGCCTCCCAGGGGCTTGTCTTTGTTCCTTGAGGTAGGTGCATTTGTTAACGCGCATCGTAAATAACAAATAAGAGGAAGGCCCAAAATAACATATTGTGATTAGTCAAAATGGACAAATTTTAAATATTTAACAAAAAGATACAGTCCTCAATAAAACCGAATGGCATAAAAGGATTCACACAGTGAATCTCAGATAGATGGGATTAAGATTTTAATGAGTTGAGTTGTTTATCATTTCAAAAATGAAGACAAAATGAAAGAAAAAAAGCTAGAAGAATGAATAAGAGAATGGAAGCTAGGTCAAAAATCCTTTTTTTAAAAAAAATGCCACGTTAATAGAGAGAATTTTACCTAATAATATAGACTTTGTATATAAAGTCTTATCTCTAAGCAATTGCTTAGTCCTTGCTTTGAATGCAACGTGAGTCGCTGATTGGCTATTTGGTTTCATTTTGATTGAAAAAGAAGGGGCCCTTGCAATGGGAACGTACATGGTTAGGTTTACGTGTTGAAAGTCAAATTTCAGGTTTTACCAAAAAAGAAGAAAAAATATTAAAGAGTCAAATTTCATCACCCGGTCGTCCTCAATATTCTATTACATCCATATACTACCAGAAAATTGTTCTATTACATCCACCCGTCAAAAGTCAAATGAGAGTATGCTGACTACCTCAATTACCAAATCACCCCTCTTCAGTCTTCACCATCAGTTACTATTCAGTGTGTCCCATCCTGCGTAGGGAAGGTTTTTGTTTTGTTTTTTTCTCCAAAATCTCCCAGCACACCCCCAAGTCCCCAACAGCCGAAAAACTCCCAGAACACCCAGCTAAGCCACACCAAGGATAACAAATGCACTTACCTCAAGGAACAAAGACAAGCACCTGGGAGGCACAAGAGAAAAGCAAACTGGCGCCCAGACAGCCAGAAAACCCAGAGAGATACCAAACGGCAATAGCTGCACCCACCAGCTAAAAAAGAAGACAGCAATACCAAAAACAGCTCACCCGAAAGCCAAAAAGAGGACTTGTGTAGGGAAGGGGTGGAGGATAGAGCCCCGAAAGAAATTATTTCCTTTTTTCATTTTGTCACTGGGCAACATGCATTCAAAAGTCTTTGTTTCTATACAGATTTAAGAGAGAGAATCCTCTACTTGGGTGCTTGGATAATCTAACGATAGAAAAAAATAAAAAACAAAAAAAACAAACAAACACACACTAATGAGATGGAGGCTAAGTTTTTTAGAACCCTTAGATGAACCCAAACACCTAGATCCTGACTCTAGATTTAAACATTACACATGTTGGTAGACCACAACTAGCTTTGATCTTATGGGTTGTATCACTAGATCTAGACAATTGTGATTACCATTAAGCAAATTGATTACAAGCATTAGCCAGTACTTAAGTTCAACCTAGTTCCTTATTACCCACCTGGCCCCTACCCAAACACTCCCCTTCCCCCACCCAAAAAAAAAAAAACAAGAAGGAAGGAGGAGGTTAGGCCTAGTTCCTTGAAATGTGGAGAAACATTTGAGAATGGTTTTACAAAAGATAATTAATATAAGATGGTTAAAATTTATTAGAGAATTTAACTTTTGGAACAAATATCATAGTCGATGGGGACTTAGATTAATGTAGTACTTGACCTATTTTATACACGTATTGTGAAATTTTACTGTTATTTTTCCATAACTAATTAAGGTCCACTAAAGAATAAAAGTAAAAAGCTAGGTGCATAGGTAGTTTAAGTCTGACAAATTGTTCTATTTCTTTCTTTTTTTTTTAAAAAAAAAAAAGTACAATTGAAGGGACTAACTCAATCTAAATTAATTAAATATGTATAAAGGACTAAATTTAACAACATCTGGCTTAGGTCAAGTTTATTAGAATTGACTTAGGCATTTTGGAATGTTTCATCTTGCACTGTGATTTGCAGCCTAAATGAACTATATAGGTGGGATTTTGAGGAAACTAGCCCCTTTTCCCTCTAAAATTTTATGGTTTGGTCTTGAGTTGATTCCATATTGCATTATCTATATCAATTCAGATTTGAATAGACATAACATCAATTGACATGTTCTCCTAAACAACCAAAATGTATCAAATACATATAACAATTATATATAAGAAGTTTGAAAGGTTTATTAGATTATTCTAAAGAAGGAATAAAATTTGGGTGTGTTCTTGGTGTGATACTGAGCTGTTTGAGCATCCCAACCCATGTAGTGATTTTTCTTCTGTACAATAATGGAGCTTGTAATATTACCTACCAGACCTTGATCACCATTCCTAGCATCTGCTAAAAATTCCAGTGAAGGCCAATCTAACTGCCCAATGTCACAGGATTAGACAATTAAGAGCAACATCTATTGTTGAGATAATCCACAAGCAATGTATATATGTGTCATGACTCATGAGCAATAAAAAAGGACTAATAAATCCTTTAAGGAAGCATGTGAAAGAGGATTGAGAATGGCCTAATCTTTGTTGAAGTGCTCTCATGGATTGTTACTAGTGATGCATACCTAACTTGCATAGCTCAAATAGATCTAACCATGGTTAAGATAAAGCTCATATATCCAATTGCTTCTAGAAACTGCATGAATAAAGTGGAGATGAAGAATTTATTAACTTGAAATTCCTTGCAAATGGCAGAAGCATTCAGCACTCGAATTTGCTTCCAGAAAACATTCTCTTTATGATGAAAAAAAAAAAAAAAAATAAAAAAATAAATTCTCATGCAGGGATCACTTCTTAAGATCATTCTTTTTTTTCTCCAATACCATAGATCTCAAAGAAAAGGTTACATTCTTAACTTTACTGACTAGTTTGATCCCTAAAATGAATTGTATTGAACTTTATATTTGGCCTTGCTCTAGCATAAAACATTTGGATCAGTTAAAACCAGGAGATGATCTATAGCAACACACATGCACTTTATGCAAATTGATACAACAGTGTCAACTTGTTATAAATTGACTGCAAACTGGAAAGAAATTGACTAGTAATTTATTTTCATTGGTATTAATTTGGGAAATGAACACCAAAATGGAAATTTTTACAATAATTTAGATGGGTCCACATGTTAAAGTGCTCTGCCTTCACAGTCAGTAGTCCTTACTTTCTTGAATTCACAATCAGTTGGGGACCACTACACCATTTTCGTGCATAACAGTTACTGGGAGCACATTCACCTCCCATGCAATACTATATTTCATCAACTAACCATATTCTACTATGACAGCAACAAAAGCCATAATTTTTTGCTCATTACACTATCCAACAACAACCCTAATATCTCAAGATTCAAACTTTTTCTCAATTTCTCTTCTAAATAACACATGTATTACAAATCTCAACAATATATGGGGTTTCGTATGGCCTATTACACTAATTTCTTAAAACCCCTAAAAACTAACATATTTTCTTGATTATAACCCTAATCACCGATCAATATAGCATAATATAGGAAAATATCACATGCACCTACTTCCATTACTTTAAGATGGAGAGATTAAGAGTGGATATTGGGATATATTTTTGCAAAACCAAATGGTTACCTCAACCCTATGATATTCGACATCGTCAAGAACGAGCTGTTTGTATCCTCAGATGTTGATGACGAAGATGGTGGGAATATTACCACCGTTTTCCTTCAACGATGGTGATTATGGTGCAACACCATGGAGAAGACCATATATAGCACACGAAATGGCTGAACGACGCTGGTCTGGAAGCTTCCTGTTCAAGCTGCTGGTCTCCTAAGATGCTGACGACGACGATGGTCTGAATATTTTCGTTGTTCTCCTACAACTATGGTGCAACGCCATGGAGGAGCATGGAGGAGAAGACCATATAGAGCAGACGAAAAAGGCAAATTGCATCTCGGGTCTCGAAGCTTCCTGTGGAAGCTTTTATACGGGGAAGACAAAAAGCAGGAAATGTTAATGGGGGCATCTTCGTCATTTCGCTTCTTCAGCATTAAGGGCAAATTGGTCATTTCATTGATTTCGTTAACGCCGTCAACCGATTTCTCTGTTCCAGTATTTCGGGAGGATAATTATAGGATTTTGTAGATGAGGGGTGAAAAGTGATTTCCGGAAAAAGATGGAGGGGGCAAAGTATAATTTTCCCTAAACATTAATACTTTAGTACTAGTGTCCGGTTTTTTCATTCATGATTGTTGGAGGATTTGAGATTTAAAAATCCCAATTTTTTATTCACAAGAAAATATTTGCTACTTCTCTTTCTTTATTATAGATTTGAAGAGAGATGGAGCGGTAGCAAATTTTTTTTTTGGTCCTTTGCTATTTCTATTGGTAGTCCTAAAAAAAGAATTTGCTACCTTTGTTGGAAATGCTCATCTCTCTAATTGAGACTCAATCTATACAATTGATCAGTATGTGCAATGTATCGTTGCGATATGCCCTTTCAAATAAATATAGATCTTCCTGCTTCGTTGCACTACTCTCTAAGCTCTTTCGTCCCCTATCGCTTCCTCTCGTATACTAGTTCTTATCTCTGTTTAGCAATTGTAGTACAATTTATTTAGTTCATCTCCTGCCCTTGTTAGTCGTAATCACTATAGACTTTACATTATTGGCAATTGGCGTTGGCATTGTCTCTCTTTCTCTTGTCGGGTGCCCCATGATTGTAAGTCACCACTTTCTCAACAGGAAAAAAAATAAAAAATAAAAAATAAAAATAAAAATCAACACTAACCACTGAACTAACCCAAACCCAACAAAATCAAGACAAGAGCTCGCGTGAAGCTTTTACTTATACTTAATTAAATGAAAAAGTTAAACAAAAGATAATCCAATCTCATCTCAGACACATTATCAATGGCTATCTCTTTCTTAGAAAAACCCACCAACATCCATCATTATCATTATCCCAAAATAACCATGGCTACCACCACTACTCATCTATATCACTCTTGGTAAAATATAAAACCCACCTCATGTTCAAGAAAATAAATAATGATTACCTAAATTACCTATTTAATCGATGACTTTGTTTATTTAACATTTACTTTCCCTTCAACTTATATATATATATATATATATTGAAAAAAAAAAGAAAAAAAAAGGGTAAAATGCAAAAAACCCCCCTTTATTGTTACCCATTTTACAGGATACCACCCTCTAAAAAAAAAACGTAACAAAAAACCCCTCATTTGTGCTAGGGGGTACGTCGTTAACGGAAATGTTAAATTACCATTATATCCTTGTACGGAAAATATTAAAATATTAGTTTTTGATATTTTTAAATGGTTTTTTAAAAATATAGAAAAACAAAAACAAACAAAAAAATACAGAAAAACAAAACAAAAAAAAAAAAAAGTTTTTCGGCACAGGTGTGTCTTCTTCTTCTTCTTCTTCAATTTTTTTTTTTTTTTTTGAAAGATCTGTTTTGAGTTACTTATTCAGATCTGGATTTTATTCCCCCCTTTATAGATTAGGTTTCAATTGCCCCTCTTTCTCTCTCCTTCTTCACTGTGCCTAACGTTGGGGTTTGGGTTTTCATACTAGGGGTTTAACGCCGACAACTACTACAATGGAGAAGAAGATAAAATCTGATTTTTTTTTTCTCTCTCCTATTTTTTTCAACGTACGTGGTAATAATGAATTTTAATTCCAATAAGAGGAGGTTTGGGGTCAAATGTCATTAATACCATTTTCGTAAATTATTTATTTATTTATTTATTTTTTACCTTACTCAAATCCTATTAAACTGTTTTAATTTCTCCTTATTAAATAAAACTTAACCAATATTCCCCTCTATGTTGAGAAAGAAAAAAAATGGTTCTCTATTTATTTATTTATTTTATCATTGCTTATAGAAAAACATGATTTAAATTTAGTTTACTTACCTTTACACAGTCGTCTTTCTCCCAAAATAAAGTATGTAATAATGGCCGCCAACATTTTATGAAGAGGGTTGCCAAGTATTATACGAATGAGTCCAAAAATGGACCCTGTCATGATAGAACTATTAAAAAGTGTATTACTTGTAGGAGATTGGAAAAGGATGCCCTGTCGCCACTAGAAAAAATTAAAAATATAAATTTTTCCAAATCTAAGTGTATAGATGATTATTACTTTAGTTGAAATATATATATATGAATGGTCTTTTTGAATTATGTTTTGAGACTTTTAAATTAGGAGAGAAGTGATGGGCTAATGTGAGAAGGGCACTTAGGTGAGATTAAAAAACAAAAAATTTATAAATGGTGGAATGGTTATTATTAGATGGTTGATAGTAGATCCCTTTTTTTGGGAATTAAAGTCCATTACTACCGTTTTCAATTTAATAAGAGATATTTAACCTTTTATTTGGAATTACTTTTATTTTGACCCATTATTTGGTTATTCTTTTTTATTTTATTTTATTTTATTTTAAATGTATGTAGGGGGTGGCTTTGACTCTCTCTGAATATGTCATTTAGCATTATTTATTATTGTGCAATAGATTCTTGCACGGTTTAATGAAAACTGGATGGGTTAAATATATATATATATATATATATATATATAGTGGGGAAGATATATATTTTTTTTTGGTTCCTTGTGTGTGAGGCGGCGGCTTTGACTTTCCCTTGATATGTTATTTAATATTTTTTATTGTTGTGGAAGAGATTTTCTCTATTGCACTAGGCAGTTCATAACTATGGAGAAGATCTTTAGGCTAACTAGAATGACCCTTTTGTGCTGGTGGAGTACTAGACGACTATGACTTGGTCTGGGTAGGTCGTCACTACGTTGTGCATGTAGTAGTGTAGGGCATATGATTATGTTTGTAAAACCTTGCAGATTTGAGAGGTTCCAAGGTGTGCTTGACTGGAAGGTATCCTCCTTTTTCATTTTTAGATAAACGCAAAAAAAAAGGAAAGAAAAGTAATGACACAGGAATGAGGAAGTTTACATATATGATATAGTCTAAAAAGTAGTCAGAAACCCATTAAATTAACTCACACTCAACCTCTAAAAAACCTTAAATTCTTAAAGGAGAGACATTTTTTATAGAGCTTTTGATCAAAATTTTAACTAGAGCCTTTGGGCCTTAAGAATTAAGGCTCAAGACTTTTTATATATTTATTGGGGATTGGGGGTGGGAGGGAGGGATTATTGGAGGAGGGAGGGAGGGAGGGAGGGAGGGGGTGGTGGGGAATCAAAGTTACTCTTAACCCTAGCTCAACATAATATCAACAAATAGATATCAATGTTCTTCCGTGAGTTTAAACTTGAGATCCAAAATCACTCATTTAATAAAATAAACCAATGCCACTAAATTAACATACCATTGGAAGTTGGCCTTAATTGAAACTAGTGTAAAAGAAGAGTAGAAGAGCCATGGATCAGCACATTTAAAATTTAAAAAAAAAAAAAAATTCATCGCCAGCTCTGTCTACATCTTCTTGGCAAGAGTTAAATGGTTCAACCATGAGATGATTTCTGAAGAATGTATGCCTACAATATAAAAATAAGAGAAATGATTTATAAATAATACTCCGTATGTTCTTAGATAGATTTGAATAACAACAATAAAAATGACATTGAGTTGAATTCAATCAACGCTGATTAATTGCCCAAAATTGGAAAACTATTTCGATGCAATTTTGTAACACAAAATGTTTAAGTTTCCAACTTACAAGACTAAGCTTATAAGTGGAGGGTCCAAACGAGTATATAAAGTCATGTTAAGGTTTATAATTAACCAATGTGGGATGTAGTATATTTTTAACTGATCTATCACGTGGACAACAAAGACGGGCGCATAAACAAATGGCCCAAGAACAACATGCTCTGATAACATGTTAAATTTTCAATTTACAAGTCAAAGCTTATAAGTAGAGGGTCCAAATAGGTATATGAAGTCATGTCAAGATTTTTAATTAACCAATGTAGGATGTGGTATATTTCCAACACAAAACATGTACAAGTGAGTATTTATTTAAATAAATAAATAAATAATTTATACAAATATAACAATATTTTTATAGAAAAAAAAAAGAGAGGAAAATCTAAATATAATTGGGGTCAACACTCAACTCGGCTTCAAAATTGCATACAGCAGAGTCTGGCTAGATCCCATCCAAATTAAATAAAATTAGAACATAACAGCAATGATTACATTTTTTTTTTTAATAGGTTGGAGGGTATTTCACTATTCTGTCTTTCTTTGTTTTTTGTGTAGTCCTAGTCCTAGCTTAATGATAGCACTACATAAATAGTATCTAATATGGCGATAGATCTTTTGTAACAATACTGAATAAATTGAAGGATATTTTTATCAACCAACTTATACCACATTAGGTATTGTAACTAAATGCCATATCTAAGAATTGTCTATAATATTTTCCTTTTTAAATATACACTTTGCTCCATGTCAGAAAATTGAAAGACTTGTCCTATTTGTATAGTTTATATATATGCACACTCATTGTGTGAGCAAGCATAAGGGACTCTTGTGCACACGAGACAAAGCCCAAGCAAGTGGATTCGGAACGACAATTTCAAAATTGACTTAGTCAAGTGCATTGATAATGTGTCAATGGAGTGCACGCAAGGATGATACACATGAATCATGTTCTCACACGCATCAATCAAAATCAACTTTTAATTTAAATTTTTTTTTTTTTTTTAGCTGAGTAAGTCAACTCTTTTTTTTATTTTCTTGTTCAGTGGCTTCTATTATTTTCCAACATTCTATACCTGCCTCGTAACTCATGAGTATGAAAACTTGTTTTGACATTAAACAGTACTTGGATATGGAAAGACAAACTGTCAACATACTTCTATCCTTAACATGGTTGTAAAACACACGTATGTATAATTCACTTCCAGTCTAAGATCCCGACTGGAATTCTTATCCGAGTCTTCTTTGGAAGCCGCCAATAGGAGTCCATGTGGATTAATAATTTGTGATTACAATCCAACGACGGTTTAAAATAGAAGTTGGATGGAAATTCTGTTTGGAATTCTAGATTGGAAGACGGTTATATATTATTGATTATCGATTTTTTAGTTATTTTTAATTTATTGTGATATTTTCTCCAAAACACCGTAGTTTGACCCACATAGCAATGATTTATGCACTAAACATAATAAAACTCTGTTAGCCTGTTTGAGAATTTTCGAAATTCTATCAAATCCATTGGCATGATGCTATCTATATTTTAAATAAACCGACACACCACTCATTTAAATTATTATTATTTAAAAAAAAAACATGTTAATGTGAAACAAGACCCGCAGCATGTGGAACCCTGATTCTGACCCTTCGACCAGCAACTTTCCCGGAGTTGCACTTCCTTATCATAAATTGAGTGTCAGGGTTCAGCCCACCAATCCCGAAAGGCTACTAACCTGTGCAGGTGTCCTAAGCGTGTAAACTTACATTCAAACATCCATGAAAGAAATGGGCCTTCATTAGTTTCAATATCATTTCATTCATGTTGGCCTGATTCAGGCCAAACAAATGGGCCTTTATTAGTTTTAATATGCTTGGTCTGCTAATTAATTAAACTCACCAAATTTTGTTGCATCTCAATCCTTTTTTATGCTAAAATGATAGCAATCTAATTGAGCAAGAGCCTACAGAAATAGAGTTAAAAAGAAAGTGATATGGTTGAATATGGATATTAAATAGCCACCTGCTAACGGATTTTTTTTTTTCCTTTTTTTATTTATTTTAATACACTAATTTTTTATAGTTATGGTGGGCTCACCTTTTACATGGAATGATTTTCAGTGTTAACTGAAGAAAAAAAAAAAAAAAAAAAAATTGAATGATCTTCAGTGCTTAATGTGAGATAAGGACTTCTAGGTATCCAACCAAATTCAATGAAAATTATTGATGCTATATAACCGCTACCCTCCATTCTAAATTCTCGGACTCTCCCTCTTCCGATTCTCCTTCCTTGATTGCTTCTAGCCACATTGAACCCACCTTGATGGAGAAATTTTGGTTTTACCTTTCCATTCCAATGTTGTTGGTGAACTGTTTTGTGGCCTGCTTGGCAATTTCTTCAATCAACTTCACCACAGATCAATCTGCTCTCCTTACCTTGAAAGCCCACATCACTTTTGATCCCCTTAATGTTTTGGTGCATAATTGGTCCATTGCTACCTCTTGCTGCAATTGGAATGGCGTCACTTGTCCTAATCGCCACAAAATAGTCATAGCCTTGAATCTTTCCAACATGGGCCTTATTGGCACCATCCCTCCACACATTGGGAACCTCTCATTCCTTACTGTTTTTAACATTGAAAACAATGGATTTCATGGCCATTTGCCTAACGAGTTGGCTTTTTTGCGTCGATTGGAGGTTATTGATTTGGGAGTCAACAACTTCAGCGGAGAGGTTCCGTTTTGGTTTGGCATCTTACCAAAACTTCAAAGCTTGCTTCTCTTTAATAACAGTTTCTCAGGTTCCATCCCAACTTAGTTATTCCCCATGTATTAATATATCAAAGCTGGCGACTTCTTTTTAATTGCTTTTGTTTTTTTTTTTTTGTTTCTTTTTTCTTTGGGGTTCAAATTAAAAGCTAGATTTGTCTTTAAGCATCAGCCATCCACATGGGTGTATTCCTAAAGAGATTGTTGGCCTAACAAACGCGAAGAATTTAGCAATGGATTCTAACCAGCTTTTAGGTGTATTATACCTTGAACCATCTTCAACATATCTTTATTGCAAATATTTGATCTCATGCAGGTAGTCTCCCAGAAGATATGTGCAACGGTCTTCCTCAACTACAAGTGCTTAATCTTTATCAGAATCAGTTCTATGGCCAAATCCCGTCTGGTATATACAAGTGCAATCAACTTCAACAATTAGTATTGCCCCTAAATAAATTCTCAGGAAGCATACCAAGGGAAATTGGGAACTTAACCATGCTTCAGGATTTATTTCTTGGCCATAACAACTTGGAAGGTATTATTCACCCTCTTTAGAGTAGTACTATTTATCCCAAATTCAACGTCCCAAATGATCGAGCTGATCAATTGCACCGTCTTGCCAAAACTACCTTATACTTTAAATGGACACCATAGCAAATTTTTTTTCAAGCTTTAAAATATTGTAACTTTGATTCCACATGCATGTCCCTTTTTGATAAAATTTAAATTTTTGGAATCCACATGTCAAGATCTTTGAAACCAGATCTACCGAATAGGAAATTTTCCACGTATATAAAAAAAATTAGAGTCAAGTTCCAACTCTCAAGTTAAGCTAGCTTTACTTCAAATTTCAAATCAAGTTAAGTTTCTCGAGGGAAACATAATGTGATGTGTAGCAGCAGCATGTCACACCAAATGAGGTAGGACGAACTGGCAGAAAGTGACTTTTTTTCCCGTTTCTAATGTTGTCATGCTTTATTATATATGGAAAATTGTGTTTGATTTTGAAGAGAGAATCATATACTCTCAAGTGCCACCACAAAAACTTCTAAACACATCATTGGCTTTAAATTTTTTAAGGTTTCATAAAAATATAAAAACATTTCATGGAAAATAATTGCGTAGTCCGCTAGAAAACATCTATCTTTTAAATAAACTTTTTGTCTATTTCTACTCTTTATTTTATTTTTACAAAATTTTCATAAAAATTCCAACTTAAATGATAAATTTTAAAAAGACTTTCTTTTATAAAATTGTTCAAAATAATGTTTTTTAATAAATAACGCTTTTATCTTCATAAAACCTCAAAACATTTAAAATACGTAGGCGCCGTGCTTAGAAATTCTTAGGGTGGCAATAGCCTCACCCGCGTTGGATTTGCTGCAGTCCTAATAAAAATACAGCACATGCTGTGCTAGTGGAAGATCGCGACACGTGGTGGATTTATTACATCGACGGCTCATGCTTAAAATATAGCCATCTAGGGTCGTTTAGGGTTTAGAAGCGCAAGTGACTTAATGCTCAATGACGTTAAGTCTTTTTGCACACAGCACAGCAACGTTTTGGTTCTCTTCCTCAAAAAACCACAATGCTTCTCCACTCTTCCCAATTTCGATTTGCCCATTCAAATATTTTGCACTCAATCTACTCTCATTTCTCACCCCGCTTGCTGCCGTCACCGTTGGCCACCGTCGCCATCAAAGTTGTCGGAGAAGGAAGGCAGTACAATTTTTTGCTTACTCGTCTCAGCATCGTCAACCCGTCTCTCGCACCCCATAAACATTTGCTGTCGATTGCCAACATTTGTGGCTGTCAAGATTGTCGGTGAATAGGGACTTAACCCCCCCCCCCCAAAAAAAAGTCCTTAAGAGTGTAATTTTTTTTTTAAAAAAAAATTGCTATTGTTGGCAGCGGTGGATCTGATGAGATCTGAAGAAAAAAAAAAATCCTAAAAACATTTTTTTTAAACAAAATGATGAGGGAAACGCCTTGAAAACCACTGGGCTGATGTGGAAGGACAGAGGAGGAGGTGGATCAATGGGAAAAAGAGAGAGAGAGAGAGACAGAGAGAGATCAATCAAACATACCTAATCGATGAACAACCAGTGAAAGATTTCTGTGATGTCGATTGCCGGCGGCCAAGTGAAGCTTCGAGGGAGAGATTATTGCGATGTTGGTTGTCGGCGGCCAAGCGAGGTTTCGATGGAGAGAGGAGCGGCTAAGGGTTTGGCACCGATGCTAACGCCTGACGTTGAGAGAGAAGCCTTGATGGTTGTTGAGTTTTGAAACGTTGCCGTTTTGCTGTGTACAAAAGGACTTAACGCTGTTGAGCGTTAAGTCACTTAAGCTTTCAACCCTAAACGATCCTAGATGGCTATGTTTTAAGTGTGAGCCGTCCATGTAATAAATCCTCCATGTGTCGCAATCTCCCACTAGCATAGCATGTGCTGTATTTTTATTAAGGTAAATTGCATAAAACCCTTTTGAAATATGAGGGGTCAGTAGATAACCTTTCTTATGTTTTAATTTTGTCAATGTGTCCTCTAGTTTAATTGGAAGACAAAACCAATCATCAATGGTCACCCAATTGGCTACGACGCCGGTAAAGATTCTAGCGATTTTGGGCAATATGGGTCCTTTAACGGTATCACGTGCATAACCATATGACTAATTTTTATTAATTTTTATTAACAGCAAGTGACGGTGGGATACATTAACAAAAATTAAAACATAAAGGAAACACATTGACAAAATTAAAATATAAGAGGGGTTATCTGCTGACCTCATACTTCAGGGGGTTATTTACAATTTACTCTTTTTATTAGGACTACAACAAATCTGAACACGCCTCACCCATTTAATAATAAAGACAATTATTATTCTTGTTCGCTTTTTCTATCCAAGCCCCTCCACCCATGATTACCTCATTGTTTCGGCCAACCCTTTAAAAAATAATAATAATAAAATAAAATAAAATAAAACTAACACACATGAGAAATTTCTTTTTAAAAAAACACCAAAAGGAGAAGGTGTGGAGTTTCTGAATTTTTCCCTTTGCTGCTACTGCTTCTTAAAAGGTTGCAATGGTTGCAATTTTGAATCAACATAATTTAGATAATGTAGGGTTGCAATTTTGAAAGGTTGAAATGATTTGAATCAACATATCTCTTGCCCGAATTATCTATTGTATCTTATTTACATTAAACAAATAGTATGCAATCCCATGATTACGATCACATGTGTATCCTGTGCTATGTGCCAAGTGTTGCGCCAAATGGCACTTCAATGTCCTACAAGCCACTTCTTATGCCATGCATGTGCATTGGATTTTTGTCTCTCCCCGTTTTCCAAAAAAATATTAATTAGTATTTGATGAGCATTTTACTTCTCTAATGTTGCAGTATAAAGTTTTTTTTTTTTTTTTTTTTAACAATTTAAAAAGTGAAAATGAGTTTGTGTAGAAAGAAATGGAGGTTTGAAATAAGTTTCTAAAGTGCCAATAGAACCACCCATAGTTAATACTAGTTATGGGTCATATGCTATCTTTAAAGAAAAATAGACCTACGAAGTATGAAGAAATTGAATCAATGTCCAGGAAAAGAATAGGCCCACCACCACTATCTATCATCACTGTCGTCGCCACCATTATTACATCACCACTTAACATTATTACATCACCCCCACCCATCACCATCACCAACTCACCCACCATCACTACCATCTCCCATCAACATCCCACCCAATAACACCACCTACCTACCCATAATTTCCACCTCCCATCACCACCCCCACCACTCACCCATTACTACCATAAACATCAACAACTTACCCCCACTACCACTGGGGGCGAAGCCAGGAATTTGATTCAGGGGAGGCAAACTTTGGTACAGTTCATTTTTTTTTTTTTTAAATTTTATTTTGTAATTTTGAGGTGAATAAAATTACAAAATTATATAATCTATTGATAAGTTATATTTCAATTCAATACATTTGGAATTATCCTCTATGAGGCCTCAAACATTAATGTATAAAATGAGAGATTGGGAAATGGATTAAAGCTTTTATAGGAAAGAAAAAATAAAAAATGAGAGGGTGGAAAAGAAAAATAAAGGATTTTGAAAATTTTTTGAGAAAGTAAATGTAAAATTTCAAAAAAAATTAAGCTATAAAATATTTTTGGAAAGAAAATGAGGGGAGGCGGTTGTCACACCCCATTTTTGCCACCTTAGCTAGGGTTTGTCATTTTATGTGTCTTGATCGTGTCAAAATCAATTACCCGTAGGATGCAAGAATTTGTATACAGTGGTAGTACGGGTGTCGTACCACAGGGACTGTACTGGGATTATTTTAATTTTGAAAACTGAATACTAAAATAATTCACAAAGATGATTTTTGTAGTTTTGAACTCTATGGAATGCAAGCAAAATAAATTTATATTTTCTTCAAGAAAGGAAATACTTAGGGTCTCGAATCCACCACTAATCTTGTATAAAAATGCACTTATTGTAACGTGTTTCAAGAAATTATTATTTGGTATGAGCAAGACTCATTGTAGCTACAAGCCCAATGACATCATCAAGAAAGATTCATATATTTGTAAATTAGGCATAACTCATCAAAGATATAGCATGAACCGTCTCACCTATTCTACTCTAAACTAATTTGTGAGCACGACTCATCTTGTCTAAGCATGAATCATCTTAATCTCCAAATATATGTACAGTGAAAACCATTGCATAACCATTGTATTTAAAATCACAGAAATTAAACACAATTTGAGATAAAAACACTAAAACCAATTGTATCAATAATACAATCCTCCTAGTTATGCAATCCTCATACACAAATAATCAAATCAACAACACAATACAATAAAATACACCATACTTGATTAGGGCTTCATCTCCCCCCTAAGACAAAGATTAGTTGGCCATGTAGATAACCAAGAACTAGTCTTTCCCCTTTGCCACCTTTGTACCTCCTCCTCTTTTTCTCTCCTCCCCTTTGTTATGTGAATTCCCTTGGTATTTATAGGAGATGGGGGAAGGATCCAGCTGATCCTACAAGTCAAAAGCAATGCCTAATTTCTTTGAATTCTTGGCTGCCCATGTTCTCATTTTGACAAATGCTGCCAGATTCAGATTTTTGCAGATAAGTTCACTTCCAGCTCATTTTTGACTTGGAAAACGTTTGAATCAGGAAATGCCATAAACTAAACAATTGTAGCTCTTTAAGTCCTCTTTCCAGAGCCACAAATTTCACCCAAATCGGATATGGGAATCACAAGTTATGGCTAGATTACCAAAACTTGGTCAATCTGTCCAGATTTGCTGCTGATTTTGGGATCATGAATTTCTTTGCCTAACTTTGAATTTCAGCTGCTCAAATCTTCAAAATTGTTGACCCAACTCTTGTTGCAGCTCCATAAAATTTTAGGTAGGTGAGAAACCCATTTCAAGTTGCATTTATTGGCTTAAGTAGTCCTGATTGTCCTGTTTTCTAGTATAAACTCAACAGCCCTGCAATAAATCAAGAATACTTTAAACACACAAAATTAAATATAATAAAATAACTAGAAAATATAAATTAGGGAGTAATTTCAATGAATATTTTGTGCTTATCAAATACCCCCCAACTTACACTTTGCTAGTCCTCGAGCAAAGCAAAATAAAATAAGACAAACAAAATAAAACAAAAACTAACTAGTCCATTTTCGCAGGTAATGCGATTGCATTTAGCATATGCAATAAGCCTTTAAACCCCTAGGTTTCCCCTAGTGGACGAGTTATAGTCTCGTGAGGGCTTCCAGTGATGACACCCACAAACATCTTTTATTATCACGGATGCTGTTCATGATTCTGCATTTAGATAATATCTTGCTAACTCAAACGAAAATTCTCATTCATTGAAATCAAACAGTTGCACAATGCATTTTTTTACCAATCTAGTAAAGTCCAATCCACTTGTACTCAAATAGAAAATTTATCACAAGTTCATATGGTGTAAAGTGAATTTTTATACAAATGTGTGGCCCCCAACATATCAGCATTCCTTAATTTGTTAAATTCACCGTAGCAAGGTAAACCAAGGCTTCAGCTCAATACGCACACAAATAATAATAATACTAATAATAACAACACTTTTTTTTTTTTTTTTTTTTTGACTGGGTACAATGTTCAGGTCCATTAAGCTTTCTAATTAACCCATGTAATGAGCGTTGGGCCAATGACTCCCAAACCAATTGGCTTTAGGGCACTAGGTGTAGAGACACCCCTATGGGCTTACTTACTCAAGTTAAAAAGGCTACGAACCCAAACTGGTTACACCCATAATTCTACTAGACTACTCACTGTTTGACGCGAATACTCATTGCTTAGTGAGGCAAGAGGCCCGGTTACTAGGTGAGTAGTATGATACCAGCACACATTCTTTTTCTTTTCTTTTTTTTTTTTTTTTTTTTTTTTTTTTTTTAATAAATAAACACAAAGTTAAGAGCTGTTGCCAAGGTCATTTATTTACGGTTTATTCAACTCATCAAAGATTAACAAGTTTAAGCCCCACAAAATGAATAAATGTGATTGTGCAATTAGATATACAAGTGATAAATTCTCTATGCAAACATAAATATAAAGGACTAAACTAGAATTGCCAAGCTAATGATGTGTGTTCAAAAGTTTAATTTCATGAATGATACTAATCCAAAATTTAGAGTCATTCAATAAACATTATTTGAATGCAAAATCATGATCTAGAGGCATCCATTTAGGATTTTTTTTTTTTTTTTTTTTTTTTTTTTTTTTTTTTTTTTTTACACTCGGGCCTCCTATTCCTGTTGGTGGGCGAATAATGGGCCAGTGGCCCAATAACGGCTGATGGGCTGATACAGACATCCAAGACTTGGTATACCCAAACCTTTGGACCCAAACCCGAAAATCTACTCTCTTACCCGACCGCCCAAAACTTTGACTGCCGACTATAATTGGACGGCTGCAATATCGAGATGGGACCGTTTTATCAATAAAGCAATAGTAAGGGTGGATTATTGCAGGTCTCGAGGAGATTTAGAGGATTATTTAATCCTTAATGTCTGATAGCGTGCCAAATTTTTCCACCGTGCATCGATCATTGAACCCTGCTTTTTGACTCTTGTTGAGTGGGTTTTAAAACCCATAGATCGACTGCAAAAATTCAACAACTCTCCTTCAATCCTTCAATCCTCAAAAGCCTCACTTTCTCTAAGCCTCCCTCTCACTGATCCCATGGCTTCATCTTCTGCTTCCCACAATCGCCCTAACGTGAACATGGTGCCAAAACCAGAAGCTTGGCAACCAATATTCTTAAACTCCCGATACCAACCTATCACAGTCAATGATTCCCTTATGTATAATTTTGCAAATGCCACAGCAGTGGCTGCAAATCTCGTTACTCCTCGTGACGAGAAGATTTTGAGTGAAAGGTCTGATATGGACGTTATGAGAGATTCCATGGCTCTAAGTGTCCAAGCTGCTACAGTCACTTCCAACATGGCTCGGCGTTTACACGCCAAGACTATGGAAGTGCAGGGGTTAAGAGATCAAGTACTAAACCTTCAGCAACTACTTACTGGGTCCCACCGGAGGATGAAGATCTTGAGAGAAGAGAACAAAGAACTGAAAAGACTGGTGGACTCCTATGCTAGGGGTCATGAACCCAGAGTTGTGGAGCTAGAAGGGCTCGAGGAACAAATTCGGGAGCAACTTGAAAGACTCTCGGATAAGGTTCAGGGAGAACCTAGTGTTACTTCTCCCAATCCTTCTCCTTCTCAGAATGCTACTATGGAGTAGCATTTCTCTTTTCTCTCTGTGTTTTTTTTTTTTTTTTTTTTTTTTTTTTTTTTTTTGGTTGCTGCTGCTATTGTTGTTTTTGTTTGTTTGTTTTTTTTTTTTTTTTTTTTTTTTTGTTGTTGTTGTTGTTGCTGCTACTAGAATGAAGATGGTTTTATTTGCTAAACTCAAAGAACAAACAGATAAAATAGCACACAAAATGAATGAACACAACAAAATACTATTCATAAATAGAAAACACACTGGAATACTTAGCACAACTTCTAAACAGACAAATCAAAATAAAATAAAAATAATAATTATCGAAAATACAAAACGTACACTAGCAATAAATAACATGGCAAAATTTCAAGAAAGACCAGAAATGGGACCACTGGCAGAATTGGAATCTCCTCATGTACACAATATTCCAATATCCAGAAAATGAGTGGAATGACAACTAAGTACCACGGGAGCATGACAGTGAAAAACCCATTCATCGTTGCAGAGACGAGGGTTTTGGGTAGGAATAGCCATGATATTTATAGAAAAGTCCTATTTTTTTTTTTTTAAAAAATTTTTTTTTAAAATTTTTTTTTTTTTTTTTTTTTTTTACAACACCAAAATTCCCTCCCCCCAACTTAAAATTTACATTGTCCTTAATGTAAACAATAAAAAACAAAGTAATAGAAATTGTGGAGAGTACCTTTAATAGAAAACAAACAAGCCTGCAAAATTGATTAGCTGTGAAAAATAAACTCATCAATCAAATAAAACTAAAACACACAAAGAAAATAGGTTAGACAAAATAAATAAATAAATGGTCTTTTAAAGCCAGATTCCAAGGCTATTAGTGAATTTAAACAGTAACATATTCAGGATCCACCAAATTTATGGATTCAATGAGCTCTTTATCTATGTCTCCTTCCACATATGGTTTTAGTCTTTGGCCATTGACCTTAAACATAGAACCATCATGTGGATTTAAAATTTCAACAGCACCATGGGGAAAAACCTGGTTAACAACAAAAGGGCCGTCCCATCTAGATCTCAACTTACCAGGAAAGAAGCGCAACTTAGAGTTGAAAAGCCACACCTTTTGATTGGGTTCAAAGGACTTTCTGTTGATGTGTTTATCATGAAAAGCTTTAGTCCTATTCTTGTAAATCCTAGCATTCTCATACGCATCATTGCGTATCTCTTCCAATTCACTAATTTGAAGTTTTCTGTGTGAGCCCGCATCAGCTAAATCAAAGTTAAACTTCTTTACAGCCCAAAGTGCCCTGTGTTCTAGCTCAACTGGTAAATGACAAGCTTTACCAAACACTAAACGGTACGGGGACATACCTATGGGAGTTTTATAGGCAGTACGATACGCCCACAAAGCATCATTCAAGCGTAAAGACCAGTCTTTTCTATCAGGTCTAACCGTTTTCTGAAGGATGTTTTTGATTTCCCTGTTAGAAACTTCGACTTGTCCACTAGTTTGGGGATGATATGGGGTGGCAACTTTATGGGTAATGGAGTACTTGCGAACCAAAGCCTCAAAAGGCCGATTGTTAAAGTGTTTACCCCCATCACTAATGATAGCACGCGGAAAGCCAAAACGACAAAAGATATTGTCTTGAAGGAATTTGACCACAACCTTGTGGTCATTTGTTTTTGTGGCAATCGCTTCCACCCATTTTGACACATAATCTACCCCAACCAGAATGTACTCAAAGCCAAAAGAAGATGGAAATGGACCCATGAAATCAATACCCCACACATCAAAGATTTCCACTACCAGGATGGGATTCAGAGGCATCATGTCATGTCGGGAAATGGACCCCATTTGTTGACATCTTTCACAGGCATGACAAAATGCATGGGCATCTTTGAATAAAGTAGGCCAATAAAACCCACTTTGCAAGACTTTGGCAGCAGTCTTCTTCCCACTGAAATGCCCTCCACAGGCAAGGGAATGACAAAAGGTGAGGATACTATTGATTTCATTTTCTGGGACACATTTTCGAATCACTTGATCTGGGCAATATTTGAACAGCTCTGGATCCTCCCACAGGTAAAACTTAACTTGGGAAAAAAATCGATCTTTGTCTTGCTTAGACCAATGAGGTGGGATTTGACCAACTGCAAGATAATTCACAATATGAGCAAACCATGGTAATTTAACATGAGAAACCTCAAATAATTGCTCATCTGGGAAAGAATCTGGTATTGGTAAGTTGGTACCAGAATGTTCAACTACAATCCGGGACAAATGATCTGCAACCACATTTTCTGACCCCTTTTTATCCCGAATCTCCAAGTTAAACTCTTGTAGCAACAAGATCCATCTAATGAGGCGAGGTTTAGTGTCTTTTTTGGACAGTAAATACCGTAAAGCGGCATGATCAGAGAACACTACAACCTTGGATCCTAAGAGATAGGATCGAAATTTATCAAGGGCAAATACTACAGCTAGTAATTCTTTTTCTGTTGTGGTATAATTCAATTGAGCATCAGAAAGAGTTTTACTAGCGTAGTATAAGACATGGGGTTTTCTATTCACCCGTTGCCCCAAGACTGCACCAACTGCATAGTCGGATGCATCACACATAATCTCAAATGGGAGTGACCAGTTGGGTGGTTGAATGATGGGAGCAGTGGACAATAATGAGCGAAGTTTCTCAAAAGCTTCCAAGCAGGCATTATCAAAGATAAATGGTACATCCTTGACAAGAAGATTGCACAAGGGTCGAGAGATTTTGCTAAAGTCTTTGATGAATCGACGATAGAATCCTGCATGACCAAGAAAAGATCGCACTTGCCTAACAGATGCTGGGGGAGGAAGGCTAGAGATGAGATCAACCTTGGCTTTATCTACTTCTATCCCCCTAGAAGACACAATATGTCCCAAAACAATTCCTTTTTGAACCATAAAATGACTCTTTTCCCATCTCAGAACAAGATTTGTCTCTATGCAACGTTTAAGAACATTAGAAAGATTTTGGAGACAATCATCAAAAGTGATCCCAAATACTGAGAAATCATCCATGAAAACTTCAAGAAATTTTTCCACCATGTCAGAGAAAATAGACAACATACACCGCTGAAAGGTAGCAGGTGCATTGCATAAGCCAAAAGGCATACGCCTATATGCAAATGTACCAAATGGACAGGTGAAAGTTGTCTTTTCTTGGTCATCGGGGAAAACCGGTACTTGGTTATATCCAGAATAACCATCTAGAAAGCAGTAGAAGCTTTGGCCTGCTAACCTCTCTAAGATTTGATCGATGTAGGGTAGAGGGAAATGGTCTTTTCTAGTAACCAAATTAAGCTTCCGATAATCAATGCAAACACGCCAACCAGTTGTTGTACGTGTTGGAACTAGTTCACCATGTTCATTTTTTACAACAGTAATTCCTGACTTTTTGGGTACCACTTGAGTAGGACTTACCCATTTACTGTCTGAGATGGGGTATATGATACCTGCATCTAATAACTTCACAACTTCCTTTTTTACAACCTCCTTCATGTTAGGATTTAACTTCCTTTGCATTTCACGAATTGGCTTGGCATTCTCCTCAAGATGAATGCGGTGCATGCAAATGGAAGGGTCGATCCCTTTTAAATCAGCCACAGACCATCCTATAGCACCCATATGTTCTTTAAGCATGCTCATAAGTTGACTTTCTTGTTCAGTAGTCAAGTTAGATGCTATAATGACTGGAAGGGTGTCATCAGGTCCTAAGAATGCATACTTAAGTGTATCGGGGAGTGGCTTCAACTCAAGTTTGGGAGGCACTTCAGTGGAAGGAAGGGTAGGTTCACTAGACAATGGAGGCAAAGACTCAAATTTGGATTTCCAAGGTGCATGATCCTGGAGGGGTGGTAGTTCAAGCATAGCATTCACTTCCTCAATAGATTTTTCAATATCAAACTCATCATAGCCAAAATGAGCTAGACATGCTTCCAATGGATCCTCGGTTAAAATGTAGGGTAAGGCTTCTTCAACTAAACCATCGATGACATCTACTGCAAAACAATCATCCTCCTTGGAAGGTTGTTGAGCAGCATTAAACACATTTAGCCTTGCTTTCATGTTACCAAAGGACAAATCCATCACTCCAGACCTACAATTGATGTAAGCATTAGCTGTAGCTAAGAAAGGGCGACCTAAGATGACGGGAATTTGTTTTCTTGGATTGCATACTGGTTCCATATCAAGAATAAGAAAGTCTACAGGGAAGTAGAACCTATCTACCTTAACAAGAACATCCTCAATTATTCCACGTGGCACCTTAACAGATCTATCAGCTAATTGCAAAGTAACTGATGTTGGTTTCAACTCACCTAGCCCAAATTGCTCATATACCGAATAAGGAAGGAGATTAACACTTGCCCCTAAGTCTAAGAGTGCCCTGTCTATGGAATGATTTCCTATCACACATGAGATGGTAGGAGCACCTGGATCCTTAAACTTGGGAGGAGTGCTATTTTGCAAAATGGAACTCACTTGCTCGGTTAGAAACACCTTTTTGGACACTTGTGCCCGAGTCTTGCGCTTTTGAGTGCAAAGGTCTTTGAGAAATTTGGCATAGGATGGGATTTGTTTGATGGCATCAAGAAGGGGAAGATTGATTTTCACTTGTTTGAACATTTCCATCATATCTTCCATAGATGTTCCTTTTTTTCCAAAAGGAGAAGGTGCATCAAGACAAGTGGGAAAAGGAGCTTTTGGCAAATATGGTGTTGCCATAGGATTTGGTGATGTGGAAGGAGATGGAGGAGGATCCTTCTTTGATTCATTTATTTTTTCAATCCCTGAATCCTTGGACTTGCTAACTGACTGGCCATTCTTTTCCTCATCCACTCCAGGCCTAGTATCAATCACTCGCCCATCCCTTAAGGTCACGATTGCCTTTGCTTGCTCTTGGTAAGCAGCATCAGCCTGTGAATTTTCCATGGAATATTGACCCTTAGGGTTGTTCACTGGTTGGCTTGGAAGTTTTCCCTCCTCTCGTCTACTAAGAGCATTTGCTAATTGCCCGATTTGGGCTTCAAGCTTGGCTATTGACTGAGTATGGGAATGCAGCATTTGTGTGTTAGCTTCAAGTCCTTGAAGACCTTGCAGTACTCTCTCCTCAAAAGATGGATTTCTTGGAGGTGGAAGATTAGAGTGTGGGAATGGCTGCTGTGGTCGAAAAGGTTGATAACCAGAAGGGTTGAGAGTATGAGGCAAATTTGGCCTTTGAGATTGGGCAAATGAATTCCCTGGAGCTTGTTTCCAAGAAAAATTGGGGTGGTTTCTCCATCCCGGGTTATAGGTATTAGAGAAAGGATCATTACCCGGTCTAGAGAATCCTTGAGCAGCATTGGCTTGTTCTTGGACAAACTCAGGGAATTGGGAAGCCATTGGGCATTCACTTATGAAGTGAGCATGGCTAGAACATAAAGCACATTCTTCTTGTAAGGTGGGAGGCTGAGAAGATGTTGTAGGGATTTGTCCTATGGACAACAATTGATCAAGCTTTTTAGATAAAGCATCCACTTTCCCATAGATATCTATGGAGTGCCCTACTTCATAGATACCTCCTCTCTTTTGAGAACTAGAAGATGTTGGCTTTTCACTCCTAGAGGCCGCAACATGTTGAAAAGAATTCTCACTAAGGTTCTCAAACAATTCCCAAGCCTCATTTTCACTTTTCATCATGAAAGTCCCACCACAAGAGGCATCCACCATTTGACGGTGATTTGTGGATAAACCATCATAAAAGCATTGAACCAGTTGCCACTTGGGCACTGCATGGTGAGGACATTTACGAATGAGGTCTTTAAATCTCTCCCAAGTCTCATGAAATTGCTCACCATCGAGTTGTGAGAAACTCGTGATAGCTCGCCGAATTTGGTTGGTCTTGCCTATGGGAAAATACTTCTTTAGGAATTCTTGTTGCATTTGTTCCCATGTGGTAATTGTGTTGCCTTCTAAGGAGTTAAGCCAGTTTTTGGCATCATCCTTAAGTGAGAATGGAAACAGCCTTAATCTGAGAGCATCATCAGAAAAATTTGAAAATTTGACTGTAGAACAGATTTCAAGGAATTCATCAAGATGCTTATAGGGGTTTTCATTTCTCAATCCGTAGAAAGATGGAAGCATTTGGATCACACTGGACCTAATCTCATATTGAGCAGCAGCTACAGTGGGTAGCCGAATGCAGGAAGGTGATGTGTATGTGGAGGGGGTGAAGTACTCTCTCAATGGCTTGGACAGGTCTTGGTTTTCTGGATTCATGATTTTAGGTGTACTAATAGTCTTATTAGATTGTGAAGACAGTCTAATAGTCCTAAGGGTGTACTCTATTTCAGAATCAAAGGGTACTAAGTCAGGAAACAAAGAACGACGTCCATGCATACAACACCTCAAAACTCCTTTTTTTAAAATTTTTTTTTTATTATTTCTTTTTTTTTTTTTTTTTGGTGTGTGTGTGCAGCTGCAAGAAAACAAGAATAATTACAACAAGGTAATATATTTCAAAGATAAAATGAAATAAATAAAGTAAAACAGGCGGTACAACCGTCCTTGAAAAGAAAAGAAAAGAGAAAAAAAAAAAAATGTATATATATATATATATATATATATCAGTAGGCGGTAAAACCGGCCATAATAATGATAATAATAACAATAATAATAATAGTACTGAAATGAAAAAAATAAAATAAAGCAGGCGGTACAACCGTCCTTGAATAGCATAAAAATTTATTTTTATTTTTTATTTTTATTTTTTAGCTTGTCTATGTAGTCTACCAATTACCTGCACATGAAAAAAAATAAAATTAGTAAAAACAAAAAAAATTCTAAACTAAGAATTATAGTAGAATATCAATTCTCTAATTAACGCAATCGCACTGACAGTCCCCGGCAACGGCGCCAAAAATTTGATCGTGTCAAAATCAATTACCCGTAGGATGCAAGAATTTGTATACAGTGGTAGTACGGGTGTCGTACCACAGGGACTGTACTGGGATTATTTTAATTTTGAAAACTGAATACTAAAATAATTCACAAAGATGATTTTTGTAGTTTTGAACTCTATGGAATGCAAGCAAAATAAATTTATATTTTCTTCAAGAAAGGAAATACTTAGGGTCTCGAATCCACCACTAATCTTGTATAAAAATGCACTTATTGTAACGTGTTTCAAGAAATTATTATTTGGTATGAGCAAGACTCATTGTAGCTACAAGCCCAATGACATCATCAAGAAAGATTCATATATTTGTAAATTAGGCATAACTCATCAAAGATATAGCATGAACCGTCTCACCTATTCTACTCTAAACTAATTTGTGAGCACGACTCATCTTGTCTAAGCATGAATCATCTTAATCTCCAAATATATGTACAGTGAAAACCATTGCATAACCATTGTATTTAAAATCACAGAAATTAAACACAATTTGAGATAAAAACACTAAAACCAATTGTATCAATAATACAATCCTCCTAGTTATGCAATCCTCATACACAAATAATCAAATCAACAACACAATACAATAAAATACACCATACTTGATTAGGGCTTCATCTCCCCCCTAAGACAAAGATTAGTTGGCCATGTAGATAACCAAGAACTAGTCTTTCCCCTTTGCCACCTTTGTACCTCCTCCTCTTTTTCTCTCCTCCCCTTTGTTATGTGAATTCCCTTGGTATTTATAGGAGATGGGGGAAGGATCCAGCTGATCCTACAAGTCAAAAGCAATGCCTAATTTCTTTGAATTCTTGGCTGCCCATGTTCTCATTTTGACAAATGCTGCCAGATTCAGATTTTTGCAGATAAGTTCACTTCCAGCTCATTTTTGACTTGGAAAACGTTTGAATCAGGAAATGCCATAAACTAAACAATTGTAGCTCTTTAAGTCCTCTTTCCAGAGCCACAAATTTCACCCAAATCGGATATGGGAATCACAAGTTATGGCTAGATTACCAAAACTTGGTCAATCTGTCCAGATTTGCTGCTGATTTTGGGATCATGAATTTCTTTGCCTAACTTTGAATTTCAGCTGCTCAAATCTTCAAAATTGTTGACCCAACTCTTGTTGCAGCTCCATAAAATTTTAGGTAGGTGAGAAACCCATTTCAAGTTGCATTTATTGGCTTAAGTAGTCCTGATTGTCCTGTTTTCTAGTATAAACTCAACAGCCCTGCAATAAATCAAGAATACTTTAAACACACAAAATTAAATATAATAAAATAACTAGAAAATATAAATTAGGGAGTAATTTCAATGAATATTTTGTGCTTATCATGTCTTTTTGAGTCTAGTCTTTTGCATTGCGTTCTAAGGTCTTGAGGATGATGTGTATGAATTTTGGTTTGATTTGGAGTTTATTTTGAGCGTTAATAAGAACTTTTGCAACTTGAGGGACATAATCGTCTTTTAGGTCACAACCTTTCCATTTGACCTTGAAATGATCTCCGAGTCGTCCATTGGAGTTCATATGGATGCATTTGAGGTATTTATGGGTTCAATTCGATGAATTGATGGTTTAGGATTAGAATGGCTCAGGTTGGTTAACAGACCTACTTCGGGTTAGCTCGAATCGGCTCATGATTTTCACTTAATTTTCACTCCATGCCCACTCATTTGACTTTGATTAGTCTTAATTTCATCCCCAAATATGTTTTAGAAGGTTGAATTTCGAATTGGAAGACATTCAGTGCAACTTTGTGTGCATACCTAGGCAAAGTGATGATGGTGCATAGCGGTTAACCGCCTTTGTAAAACCTAACCATGTAGCCATGGCTAGGGTTTTTTCCCCGAAAGTGACTCAACTCATATTCCCCTTCGAAACACGGTCGTTTTGGCTTTCGTTTCGTCAAAATCAGAGTTGATTTAGGCCTTGAAACACATTTGGAAGCTGAATGGGTCAAAATAAGGCAAGAGGTAACAAGGCCTTGGGTGACCACCCGGGCCTCGGTGGCTAGCCGCCTGGGCCCAGGATGCTAGCTACCCAAGCCCAAGTGGTCACCCAAGACACTTTCCTTTTTCGAGTGCTGAAGCGGACTCCCTCCTATTTTCTCAAACTATTCCGCCTCCAGCTGCCATTCCACCTTATTTTTAACCCTAATTGACCTACTTGAGCCCCAAGGAAGTCTCTAAGGACCCTTGGATCAATATTTAGGGTTTTAATCCCAACCATTGAGGGATTCCTCTCAAACTCTATAAATACCACCTATACTTCAGTATTAAGGGGGCACTGAGAGGCAATAATAGCCATCCTTAAGACATTTTAACCTAATTTCTGAGTGAGAGATAGAGAGAGAGAGCTTGAACGAGGGCTGGAGTTTTACTTGGAGGCTTGAAGGAGAGTGTTTCCATCTATTCATAAGAAGAGAAGGAGTTTCTACCGCAACAAGAAGGCTCCACTATAGGTATACCTTCTTCTCTTCTTCTTTTTTATTAAAATTAGGTCTTATGCTTAGAATAGCTGTATTTCATGTTCAAGCATGCATTTTTATTATATGTTGATACTTCTATTAGTTAATATATGTGATGAAAATGTCTTTCATGGTTAGTTATGCATGTCATAGTATTATTCCATGTGATTTTATGTGAGTTTGTGATTCTAGGGTTTCTATGGTGCTAAAATAGGTTTTTTGTTTAGAATAGCATTGTTTCATGTTCAAGCATGCATTTTTATCATGTGTTGATACTTTTCTGAGTTAATATGCATGATTAGAATGCTGTTCATGATTAGTTTTGCATGCTAGTGAGTTGTTTTATGTGATATAATGCATAGTTGGGATTCTAGGGTTTCTCTTGTGCTGAAATTGAGCTTTTACTTAGAATAGCTACATCTCATGTACAAGCTTGCATTTTTATCGTGTGTTGTTACTTCTATTAGTTAATATACATGATTAAAATTTTATTCATGAGAAGTTTTGCATGCTAGAGGATTATTTCATGTGATTTTAAGCACAGTTGTGATTCTAGGGTTTCTATCATCCTTGTTTTAGGAAATTTGCATATAGCATGGTAGCTTAGGGTTTTTATTTGTTTTTTCTTCATAGTTGCTGTATATGCACTGCATATAGGATAACTATGATATTTTCAGTATTCATATAGTAGATTTTAGGGTTTTTATGCATGTCGTGGTTCTAGGATTAAATTAGGGTTTATGATTGTTCACTATTTCTGTTGTT
The DNA here is from genome assembly GCA_039720395.1 of Liquidambar formosana. NCBI lineage: Eukaryota > Viridiplantae > Streptophyta > Magnoliopsida > Saxifragales > Altingiaceae > Liquidambar > Liquidambar formosana. The sequence continues at coordinate 14,568,916 of CM077835.1, read as the reverse complement.
TGCATGTTTAGTGGATGAATAGAGGCTTTAATACCATTCTGTCTAGATTTGTTTATTGTCCTTAATGTTATATTTTGAGCATTTATGGTAGTAGATTTTAGGGTTTATTGCATGTCATTACATATAGGGCTGAATTAGGGTTTTACTAGTTCATGATTTATGTTGTTCACATGACTAATGGGTAATTTTAGACTTTATTTCAATTCTGTCCAGATTTGTTTATTGTCATGGATATCATATTTTGAGCATGTGATTGCCTATGTTTTAGCATGATAATTGCTTAGATGGAAACTAGTTTGGTTTGTTGGTATTTTTGGTGTATATTGCATGCAAATTGCAGGTGTTTAATAGGTACAAACCCATAGAAAGTGGGATATGACAGGTGCTATTACTCCACCAATGTGGGGTGATTATTTTGGCTATAGCAAGATGAAATCTTGCAAATAAAGTAATTACCTTATGAGATAGGGTGGTTATTTTGACAGGTTGCTTTTGCTCAAGGTAAGTAGGGTTTGAAGGTGTCCCAATTCACCTTTCCTTTCTTGAAACTTTCCCTTTCTCCCTCCTAGGGTTATTTCCTAATAAGGGGATATGGTAAGCTACTATAGTTTCCTTTCATAGAAAAAATGCCTTTTGAATAAAAGTTTCTATCTTTGTTGAAATACCATATTTTATAAAGATTTTTTGAGAATCATTTATCTTTAGAAACTCTTTTATTTATGGAAGGAAATTTAGGGTTTCCCACAGGCCATTATTAGGTTATAACCCTATTCTCATTCGAACCTACGTGGACTTTGATCCATGTATTTCTATACATGGTACGTAGGTGCTCTTCGTGAGGTTCAAGTCCGCCCTAGGATACTAAGTATCCTAGGTTTCCTTTTCTCCATTTTTCTCTCCTTTTTTTTTGCTTATGTGGATGGATGAATGGATGATAAATGGATGATATACATGCTGCCTTGTAATGATAATTGTTTGATTTGTATGAGTTTAAGACTTTGATTTAGCCCAATTAAATTAAGAGACCATTTAGGGCGATATGGGTGCCTATAGGCTTTGTCTAGAACCTTCCCATATCGTAACTTACCCTTCGAATCCATAATTCTTGATTTTCGAAAGATCTTTTACCTTACCATTTTTAAACATGGAGTCATTTGTTTTGGAAAATAAAACATTTTAGCGTTTTCCTTGTTTCCTTTAAAAAATGAGGTGGCGACTCCCTTTTCACCCATGTGGGCCGCTTTTCGGGGTCCACAGTGGCTGCCCCCCTAAGCCTAAGGTGGCTCGCCCTTGACTACCACTAGCCATTAACATGAACTTTCTACAAATTAATTGTATATATGCTTCAAAATGACTGCCAACTTTCTTGTTTAGTATTACATTGGAAAGTGGTTACTAAAGGGTACTTTCCCTTTAATCACCACCACCATAACCACCACAGCAACCTATATTACTAATCACTTATCAACACCACTCACCTACCGTTATTATTTAGTCAATTACGGAAATTCATAAATGATGTAAGATTGTATATCATAAATGATGTAAGATTATATATATGAATTATTTGTCCATTATATGCACACACACAAAAAATAAAAAATAAAAAATAAAAAATATAAGGAAAAAAATTAATGATGTCATCTTATCATTGATGCATATGTTAAAAAACGGATTTGGATTTGGTGTAGTTACTGCATGGTGCAATAAACGTAGGATCAATGACACGTGGCAAAGAGGAGAAATAGAGGATTGAAATTCAAGAGATGTATTTGATGCCCAACACCTAACAGCCCTCTATTTCTCCTCCTTGTCACATATCATCGATCCTACATTTATTACACCATACAGTAAAAGTAGCCAACTGCACCAAATTCGAATCCATTAAAAGACAATGTGTTCTATAGAGAGAGAGAGAGAGTAAACGATGTGTTTTGGAGGAGTGATGACGAACGGTGCATTCCAAGGATGGTAAGGGGATGGAGTGATAACATATAAAACTGGCAAATTCAGACACGATGTCATTCCAAGGATGGTTCAATGGTGGGGATCATGCGGCTGCTTGCAATTGGTGTGTCACCCTTCATCAACCCGAGATTGTAGAGAAGAAGAGAAAGATTGGTAGAAAGGAGGAGAGGTGGTTATATGGTGAGGAGATTTCTAGGGGTAAAACCATCATTTCTCGTCAAAATATTTTCTTCCATTTTGTTCATATTATCCTATTTCGACTTTTTACCAATTTCGTCAATAATGCTACTCCCTCTATCCCAAATTGTTTGAGCCACTTTGACTAAACAGTAAACACGAATATTAAGGTGAACTATTTAATGTATTATCATGTGACTCATTTACTTTATTTAGTGTCATGGTTGGAGTAATTGTTTTTAAATGTAATAAGGGGCATATTGGGAAAGTAAAAACAAATTTGTCTTGAGTAGCAAACATTTTGAGACTTCCCAAACCAAAAATTGATATCAAACAAAGTGGGACGGAGGGAGTAAAAATTAAATCCCTCATGGTTCAAAGAGAGCGAAGTGTTCAGCTTGAAGGTAGGGCGATAAATTGTCAAGCATCCCATACGTAAGAGCAAAATGTAATTTTCCCTGATTATAATCGCAACTTTAAGCTTATGAAATTCATATTTTCATTGACCCCAATAGGTTAAACTAGTAACAAACTGAGTCTTGATAAACAACTTAAGAAGGGTAGGTCAGTAAGTGTTTGAGACCAAGCCAACAAAAAAAAAAAAAAAAAAGTGTTCAAGACCCCATAAATGCATTTGATCCCATTAGAAACTACCACTATGCTATAGTAATTGTCCAATGTGTATAAGACATAAAAACTAAACATGTCTAAGGAACACTTTTAGATTGGATGAATGTGATAATAAAGGTTTTCAATTTGCAACTAAAATGAGCGTTTAAGAGTTTTGATGTTGAATCTGAAGTACTGCACAATATTCGACATCAAAATCATTAGCAGTGCACCAACCTTGATTCTCGAGTACATGCCTAATGGGACCCTTGACCAATGGTTATATTCTCCTAACTATTATCTAGATATCCTACAGAGATTAAACATAATGATAGATAAGGTATCAGCATTGGAATATCTTCATCATAGTTGTTCAACACCTAGCGTTCATTGTGATTTGAAACCCAGCAATATATTGATGGATAAAGATATATTGCACACATAAGCGATTTCGGCATCGCAAAATTCTTAAGTGTAGAGGAATCTATGAAACACTCCAAGACCTTTGCCACAATTGGATATATGGCACCAGGAGATCTTCCTAGCACTTAATTTTATATATATATATTTTTTTTAAAATTTTTTGATGCTTATGCTTATGTTTAATTTAAGGTTTGACTTATTCTATTTCAACATTATGGATAATATATTATAGGGTATTTTAAAAAGAAAAGAAATATCACTTGTAGAGTATGGATTAAAAAGAGTTGTTTCTACGAAAGTTGATGTGTACAATTACGTCATTCTATTGATGGAAACTTTTACAAGAAAAAAGCCCATTAATGAAATGTTTGTGGGAGAATGAGCTTAAAGTTAGGTAGAAGAGTCATTACCTCATCAGTAACCGACGTAGATGCCAATTTGCTGAGAGAAGAAGAACGATTTGTTGCGAAAAAGTATTGTGTATCATCCATTCTAAAATATTGGCTTTGGATTGTTTTGTGGAATTGCCTCAATAGAGAATTGACATAAAAGATGCCATCATTACTCTCAACAATATCAGAACCAAGTTTAAAAAGATTGTTGTAAGGACGGAAAATATATATATATATATATATATATTTGGATAAGTGAGGACCCAAAATATTTAAGTGTCAAGTTTGTAATTTTTTTTTTTTTTATTTTTTTTTTAAGTCCATAGGTTTCTCCTTGACATCTCATTGCAATTGTAAAATTGAATGCCCCCCTTAATTGTTTTACGCGAGAGGATTTGGTTGCTAGTTACGTTACTCTCCAGTACTCTTTCACCTGTTGGACGTTTGTATTTTATCTATCCTTTTGCTAATACCACGGGCAGAGAAGCAAGAAGTTATTTGTTTCCCTCTTGTATACTATTATTATGTCTTTTGTGCATACTTAAATATAAGATAATTGATCCAAAATATCTATAATAGTCACTTTTAGATATCTCTTGGTCACCAATTTGCACTATGCTTTCATTTCTATCCATGGTTAAACTAAATTTACATTTCATAGATCCCGTTTTAGTGTGCTTAACATATATTTTTTAGATTCTAGGGTGGCTCTCAACCAGCAACTCTTGATAAAGAGAGAACCTGCCCTAGGTAATTGTAACCGGTCCAGGGTAAGTGGTAGATACTTTCGCAAGTAGGGGAAAAAGATAAAAGACTCTATCAATCCCTGGAATATCATGGAACGTATTCTTGAATATCTGTAGTTAATTAATCCATAATTAAAGTTAAAAGATAAAGACTCAGTGTCAATCCCTAGCTTAGGCGATACTCCTATTATGTAATGGACAAAGCTTAGCTATTGGACCATGTGTAGCAGCTCCTATTGAAATTAAATCCATGTGGTCTAATGGTTGATTGACACATATTGAAACATACATGCCAAGCATGTGAGTTTTAAAGCCAAAGAACTTTAATCAATGTGAACCTGTAAAGGTATAGAATTGGTTCTTGTTGGTCCTCTCCTTAAAGGGACGAGGAACAATGCAAGTTTCTCAAGGATGTAATGATGGCGTATGGGGAAAGTTTTGAAGGTAAAATTGAGCTGTAATGAGGCTATCCCTAGGGACTTGGTCGCCTTACATGGTAGTGGTTTCTTAGTGCCAGACAGTGGGATTGCTAATAGAAATAAGATTATTTTGGAAGAAGCTAGAAATACCTTGGAAGTAGCCAATTTGGTAGGATTAGATATTTGGGTAATGAAAATGAAGTTGTGAATAGAATTGTGGAATCGGAGTTGAGAGATTGGGACCAATTCGAGAAGTATCAAGAGAAGATTTAAATGAGATGTCCTTATTTTTGGGATATGTTTTTGGGGTTTGCTCAGTGTAATTGGGTTTGTTGTCCCTGATTCAGGTTTGTTCTATAGTTTAGGCTTTAGCTTTATTAGTTACACAATGTTGGTGGTGTGGTTTTGGTGTGTTCTCTGTTCCTTTAGGCGTGTTGTTGCTACTGTCTCTTCCTCATCTTAGTGCCTCCTCTTCTTATTTCTCTTTAGTTGAGTTCTCTCAGTTGGGTGTTCTTTACTGTTATTTGGGCGTGCAGCTGCTAGCTGCTGTTGTCTTCTCCTCAGCTAAGTGTTTTTTTTTCTCTCTTCATGCTTTTTAGTTGTTTGGTCTCATGGTGTTCTTTGCTGCATGGCTAGTTTTCTTTATTGGTAGTTAGGTGGAGTTGTTCTTAAGGTCTTTCAATTGTGTCAGCTGTTGCTATCCTCGATTTTTGGCTGTCCGGGCACCTTTATTGGATTTTTCAGTTAGCTTTCTTTTGTTCTCCCTAGGTGCTAGTGTGATTATGTTTTTTGGGGGTTTTCTTTTTGGTGCTTTGTTGGGAGTGTTAGGTATGTTTTTGGTGTTGGGGTGTGCTATTTGGTGTATTTTCTCCTCTTAATATTAATAAAATTTATGTTGCTTATCAAAAAAAAAAAAAAAAGAAAGAAAGAAAAAAAGGAAAAAGGATGTGATGATGGCGAACGGAGTGATGTCAAAAATTGACAACCTTCTCCTTCCGAAGAAGAACAAAACTTCTGGATCAAAGCCTTTTGTTGATACAACAGTAGAACGGTGAAAGAGAGGTGAATTCAATGGTGGCCATCAATGTAAAAAACCTAGGGGCGTTCTACAATTCTCTCTGAGGAATTTTATTCATTTGAGGGCCATGATAATGTAGTGATTTTATAAATGTTATCCTATTTTCTTTGTGTTCTGTTGCTATAATTTTGTCATGATGGTTAGGGGGAAAAAAAAAAGATTAGTCACAATTTTACAAACACGTAGTGAGTATAGCCATACTCATGACTAAGATTTAAACAACAAACCAGCATGAGAGATTTGGGAAGTAGTAGATTTAGATAAAGATATATCCATAAAGAGAGAGAGATTACAGTTGAGAGAGAAAAGAGGAAATAAGAGATATGAAAAAGAAATCTCATGTGAGTTTTGTAAATGCTAGAGGCATAGCTCAAGTTGCAAAGGGTCAGAGGTAGAGATGTCACAAACTTCGGTGGTCGATAAGCTTGGATTTGCAAAGGAGAGCACTAATAGAGGCTCCCTTAGGAAAATCGAGGCAAGGAGAGACGAACAATCTCCTTGGGAAAGAACTAGTTCTTTGCCTTTATAAGTTCACATGTGATCCAAAAAAACATAGGGTTCATGTTCTTTGACTTTAAAACTCACGTGCTTGGTAGGTGTGTTTCAACGCATGTCAATCAATCATTGGGCTATCTGGATTTTCAGGAGGAGTTGCTACACATGGTTCAGTAGCCAAGTTTTGTCCGTAAGTAATTTTACACTTTCAAACATATGCAGAATTTTCAACACTTTCAAAATAATTTTGATCGTTCCTTGAAGATTGTCCCTTTGAAAAAACATGTTCTCTTAAGAAATTGCATTTAATGCATTTACATCCACTAATTTGTTTTGGTGTTTTGATTTTATCCACAATAGCTAGCAAAGGGTTAATTGCTTCTTTATCCTTAGTGTATACTTCACCCATCTTTGCCACCCACCTTATGTGTCAAAAGTGTATAGGTAAAAGTTATCATGTAGAGTCCAACATGAAATAAGGAGAAAGTGCTAGATATGGATGAGTACGTGGGAGAGTGTGGGTGAAATAGACGAGTGAAATATCATTACTCTTTATATTTTGGGAGATGGTATTTCGGACAATCAATTAAGATTAAGTTATTGACGTTTTGAATATCCAAAATAGAAATGAAGACAATTTATCAAGAAATGGAGGAAGTACAAATGGATATGGTTCATGAGAGCTAGTTGAACATAAATCCTGTGGAGGATGCTGGTGATACGAATGGGATTCATGAAGATCTTATTTGCAAGATTGTGCAGGAAGTTATATATAATGCTGCAGATATGTTGTTTGATGATACTGCTGAGACAGTCCTAAGAAGTGATCAAGACAAGGGTGCTGATTGTGTAAACTTTGTTACTACAAATTCTGCTATTATGCCTTCTGTAGATGGACATAATGGTCAGACTGGGGTAGCAGATTCAGCTCAGGATCAAGGGCAACCTATTGCTCCTCATTAAGCTACTACTACTTTTGATGAAGGTAACTTTCCTTCTTTTATTCTTGATCAAATCAATTTAATCATTAAGGAGGTGAAAGACAAAAGGACTACTGAAGACTCCTTTATTCCTGCTTTATCAAAGTTGCAACAAAAAAAACTTTAATAATAGGCTAAGAAGGACACGTCCAATATGCCTTACCATTTTTGAGACAGGAATTCTTCAAAAAAAACTCCAAGTATGAGGATTTTTTGCTTGACCGTTAAAGGTTTTAATTTATATCCTACTTGTGAGTTAGAATGTGACATTCTATAAGTCACAAAGCCCAGACCTATCCTTTCTTTTATTACCTTTTTTCTTTATTTTATTTTCTTTCTTTTAATAAAATTTTATATTACCTATTAAAAAAAAAAAAAAAAGGGAAGTACAAATCATATTTAAAGGAGCTCATTAAATTCTATATTTCACTAAATAACGTAATGTGATGAGTTTTAATTTTCCCGACACTAGTATAATTGATTGCTTTTACTCGGCGCTAGTATAATTGACTAATTGGTTGCTTGAATTTGCAAGAAATGTAATTTGTGGGTATTAATGTGAGCTCCACATGAGGCTAAGAAATTTGATGTCTTGACGATGGTCTAACTCTCCACCCCCCTTCTTTAAAAAAAATAAAAATAAAAATAATCATTGTCCACTCCACTTTATTTTATCACATTTGACTATACACACTTTTTTTTTTTTTTTTTTTTTGGGTCAAACGACAAAAAATCTTTATTGAAGAAAACTGAAACTGGTTACAAAGGTAAAGACATATTGTCCTCAAGATAAGGGAACAGCCAAGAAAGGAGAATTTTTGACGAAACATCAAAGTCATTTACCTTAAGGTAAAATTTTGCCACTGCATCTGTAGCCCCATCACAATTCCTGTGCGCATAACTAATCTCCATAACATATGCTTCTCTAGCCAGCTGCTTCAAATCCTCACATTATATATTGAATTGCCATGTCACTCATTTAATTTTAATTTTTCAATTTTCCATCTACTTCTGTAATAGTTGTAATTATAGATATAGCAAAAGGTCTTTTTGAAAAGTATAATTTTTCAGATAACGTGGGATCATGGGTCTCAAGATTGCCTGCGATCATGGTTTCACTTCTCTCCTGGTGGAGTCTAACTGCAAGGGGGTTGCTCATATTATTCAGAGCAGAAATCCCCAGTTTCACCCAAGGGCCTCTAATCATTGATTGTAGAGATCTTCTTTCGTGATAGGTGTTGCTCCTATCTCATGTCTTGCGAGAGGGAAATTCTAGTGCTTATTTCTTAGCTAACTAGAGCCATTTTTATCATGGGCCAGTTCTGTTGACTGAACCATCCCCTAGCCTAAGGCCTCTTCTTTTAGCTGATATTGTAGTTATTCCAGTTGTTTGGCTGTAGTCTTTTTGTTTATATCCTTTTCACCCAAAATATATATATATATATTACATCCTATAAAAGGAGTTTTGATGACATCAGCCTCCAATGACATGGCTTTTTAATAACCCTTCCCTCCAAAATTCATCATGCTCCTCATTTTTGGGCCCACACCATGATGTCAGCCCACCCTTCCCCTAGGAAGCACGGACACGCCTAAAATAGTGCTGTCGCTATGTCCGACATGTGTCGAACACGGACACTGCCTCCGATATGGTTCCAAAGTGTCCGAAAAAAAAAAAAAAAAAAAAAAAATCGGATACAACTCCGACACGGCTCCGACACCTACGAGATACGGCTCCGACACTTTGCGGACACGGTATGAGAAGTTAACAACAAGGCATCATTATCACCAAAAGTGGACATCCACAGTATGCTGGAAAAATCAACCAAAAAAAAGAGAAGAAAAAGAAAAAGAAAGAAATTGTTGCGTCACAGTTACCGGAGGTGGACAAAACATCTCTGCAAATCGTCGGCTCGGCAGTGTAAGCCTCCTTTCTCTCTCCGATTCTCTCTCCATCGCTCTCTTTTCTTTGGCGCGGCAGTGTAAGCCTCCCTTCTCTTTCTGATTCTCTCTCCATCACTCTTTTCTCTACGGCGCGGCAGTGTAAGCCTCCGATTCTCTCTCTATCGCTCTCTTCTCTCCCTGCTTTTCTCGGTGCTTGGAGCTTGGAGAAGAGTGTGAGGTATTGAGGTGTGATGCCCAACCTTCTTGTCATGTCTCCCACAGTCCTACTTCCCACAGTTGTAAAGTGCTTTTTGAAACCATGGTTTCCCTCAATTCTAACCAGTTAGTCTATGAAAAAATTAAAGGTGTGTTCTGCTTTTACAGAACAATGATTTTGTACATGGGGTGTACGCCCCTTATGATGGAATGCAAAAAATCAAGACTCTTAGTATCCAACGCATTTTTTAAAACAATTACCCCATACATATATATACATATACAATTCTATACATATATAATTATAAATATACATATGTAGTTATAAATGTACAATTACCATTATATACATATATAATTATAAATATATAATAATTATTTATTATTTATATATAAAATATTTATTTATTTATTTATTTTATTGCTGTATCCTTACCGTGTCGTGTCCTGAGTTTTTCAAAAGTTGTCGTGTCAAGGTGTCCATGTTGTGTCATAACCGTGTCCCGTGTCCATGTCCATGCTTCTTAGCCCTTCCCTCTTTTTTCTTTTTCCTTCACTTCCCCGTACAACCTTTCCTCTCCCTCTTCCTTCCTCCTATCCGGCTAACCCTTCTTTTCTTGTTCTTCCTTTTTTCTTTTTTTTCACCACACCATGATGTCGGCAACAACCTTTCCTCTTTTTTTTTTTTTTTTTTTTTCCCTCCTTCTTAAAGAATGATTCTACTTATATCATTATGTTAGATTAACAAATATATTTTTGGTGTTTTTTAATTTTGTGCCAAGTTTATGTTGCATCAATAACCACATTATTATTATTATTTTACTCCCATTGAGATTTGAGCTCGAATTAATCCCTTAACGACACATGTGATGATGTGAGACATCTCATTCCCATACAAGCAATAATAATTGCAAGGAATTGAAATGATGACCTTTGGGGAATACACCTAAAATTTAATCGCTCGATTAATCCTGCATCAATAGCCACATCGTTAAAGAATGAAATTAGGAAAATATATTATGGATCACTAGCATTTTCTTAAGATATCCATATTTTTTAGCACATGAGTTGCCCTCATTTTTTTCTTTTTTGGCCAACTAGGTATCACTTTTACTTTGTTTCAACTAACACTTAAAATATACAAAACTGGTGATGGTCCAAAGAGGAGTGAGAATTTTAACATGTGACATGTGTCCCAAAGTTTGCTTTTCTACACATCGCACTGGTCCATTCTAGGATCAACACTGAGGGTTTGTTTGGCAAACTTGAAAACCTAACCACCTAAGTTTAGCCATTTTTTGTTTCACATTGTTTGTTATATCTCTTTTCCTGGTAATCCTGTTTAACTAGACCCAAAGTGAATAATAGTATTTTTGGTACTTATATAAGTACTTTAAATAAAGTTACTGATTAGTTCCCGCGCATCACGCGGGTCCATTCTAATATATATATATTTTCTTTGCTTTGATTTACAATGATAAAATATTTTGAAACGTCTAAAAATAAAAATTGTGACATACATTCCTTTTTAACAGTCCAATAGGGGAGGAATAGACTCAATAATAACATAAAGGTGTCTAGTGTCCAAGAAGTTGTTTCAGACTTCCAATTCTTTGCAAGTGACCACCCAATCTAATTTAATTTAATTTTTTGTGTGTAATAATAGGGTGCTACAGAATTCAACCCGTTGTGTCATTATTGACACTGACAAAAGTTGATGACATGTTCTAACGTTTTAATTTACCACTTCTCCTCTTTCTCAGGATGTTCAACTCAATGGATCCCGAATAATCATAAAAATAATAATGGAATGTCGTCATTTACATCACCATTTATCAACACCACCGATCTTCATCAACTTACGTACCCACGGCCTTGAGAAAATTCCATTTACATCACCTATTTACCAACATCTCGACCCTGGAGCTGTAAAAAAAAAAAAAAAAAAAAAAGAAAAAAAAAAGCTGTTATAACTTGAGAAGCGATTGGGTTATCTTTTGTTCAACATTTTTATTTTATTGAGATAAATAAAATTAAGCTTGAGTTCAGCCCATGCAAGTTCCCCTCTTGGTTCTGTTGGACTCAGATTAATTGGTTCAAAACTGCAGAAATTGCAACCAAGATTCAAGAGATCGAGAGAGAACCCAGTTCAAAAGAGTATTAATCAGCTCTTGATTACAATTAATTTTGCAGTCACAATGTAAGTGGTGACCTAAAATCATGTGCTCCTCAAATTGGAATGGGTCAACCGGACTTGGTTCATCTCCCCTCGCCTATCTCTTTTAAGACTAAATCTCACATAAAAATAGGCAAATATATCCATGAAGTTGGAAAGGGTCAACTAGATTAGGTTCATCTACTATCACTTTTAAGCCTAAAATCTCTTATAAAATGACTATAGCACCCTAAGAGCTATGCAGACATTAGTTGCCATTGGTCAATATATTCTTTTCTTTGGTGAGCCATCAATATATTCTTTTCAATTCTACCAGTTGGACTGATAAAATTAATTAATCATACTTAGGGAATGCTGACTGTCATGTGAGAGTATCAGAAGTTTACACGGGGTAATGGTACTAGAAATAATATTGGTTGTCATTTTGTATCATGGCGACAGTCAATTTGTAGCCAGTTCAGCGAAAAACCCTTTGTTTGTAATTACATTGGGAAAGGGTCACCAAAAGCTCATTGGTCATTTGCCCTTTAGAGTACTCCGTACAAGACAAAGTCGTCACAACTCACAATGTTGCTCAGCAACCCACATGGGCCATGGTCGATCGAGCCGAGTCAGCCGACCCCCAAAGGCGTGCTTGACGGTCAAACTTGAAATGAGAAATTAATCGGTACACCTATATATAAACCCATCTTCTAACTTTTCATTCGCACCCACCGCTGCAGACTCTCAACAATAGTCCAAGCTATATTGAAGCCCCATAGAATCACCATGGAGGTCGTATCACCATCCAAACAGGTCACAAGGGAAGAAATTACAAGAAAAACAAGGAGGGTACGGAAATTTAGAATCAGGCTGAAGGTTATCAAGAAGGTAGTGTTTTCGACCATGAAGAATTATCGTCTTCATTTGTCTTGTGCATCAAGCATGAAACAACTCTCCATGGTTCGCAATCATCAAGAGGTGGCCTCGGAGCCATTTCAATGCGCCAAGACGAAGCAAAATAATGCTTCTTATCGCCCCAATTCACTAGCAAAGCACCTCAAATTCATTCGTACTGCATCGGATTTTATCGACCGGGGTGTATACATGACTCCTGCTAGATCCCCCAAGGAGCATTTATCGACGAAATGGCGTGAAATTCATGGCCTGTACAATTGGGACAATCTCCTCGACCCACTCCACCCTTGGCTTCGCCGAGAGATTGTCAAATACGGAGAATTTGCTCAGGCAACATATGATGCCTTTGATTTTGATCCTCTCTCGGAGTTTTGTGGGAGTTGCAGATACAATCGACACAGGCTTTTCGACGAGCTAAAACTTACAAAGCATGGTTACAAAGTGACCAAGTACATTTACGCCATGTCCCACGTAGACGTTCCTCGATGGTTCGAAAGGTCTTATATCGGTGAAACATGGAGCAAAGATTCCAACTGGATGGGCTACGTCGCAGTCAGCACAGATGATGAGTCCGAAAGGATCGGACGGCGAGACATAGTCATCGCATGGCGTGGGACGATCGCGCCATCCGAGTGGTTCACAGATCTAATGGCAAAACTAGAGCACATTGGTGATGAAAATTCTCCTGTTAAAGTTGAATGTGGGTTTCTTAACATTTACACATCGAAAAGTGAGTCTACTCGGTATAACAAGTCAAGTGCCTCTGAACAAGTCATGAAGGAAGTGAATAGGCTGGTTAAGTTCTATAGAGAAAAGGGTGAAGAAGTGAGCCTCACCATCACTGGTCATAGCCTAGGTGGTGCATTGGCTCTCCTCAATGCTCATGAAGCAGCAACCTCACTCCCTGATCTCTTTATAAGTGTAATTTCTTTTGGTGCACCGAGGGTTGGCAACATTGCTTTCAGGGACAAGCTCAATGAGATGGGAGTGAAGACGCTACGAGTCGTGGTGAAGCAAGATATAGTCCCAAAGGTACCTGGGATTGTGTTCAATAAGTTTCTACATAAGCTCAATGCTATAACAAGAAGATTGAATTGGGTCTATAGGCATGTCGGAGTCGAGTTGAAGCTTGATGTGTCGATGTCACCTTATTTAAAGCAAGGATTCGATTTGTTGGGGTTTCATAACTTGGAGATGTACCTCCATCTTGTAGATGGGTTTTTGGGGAAGAAACTGAATTTTAGGAGGAATGCTCGAAGAGACGTGGCGCTGGTGAATAAGGCTAGTGATATGCTGATAGAGGAGCTGAGGATACCGGAGAACTGGTACCAGTTGCCTAACAAGGGACTTGTGTTTAATAGCTACGGTAGATGGGTTAAGCCTGGTAGAAACTCTGAAGACAAGCCTTCTCCATTTAGCGAAGCGTCGTCTACTCATGATCCTTTAGGCTATAGTGATGGATATTTCAAATTATAGCATTCAGCCTTTATTGGGTGTGTCTTTTTGAATTTTGATGAGGATTTTTTGCACTGAAGTTGTAATCGATTGTCTTATTTTGAATTAAATTTTGATGGTTCTACATGTATTACTTTTGTTGTTCCTTTTTGTAAGACCACATTTATTTATTTATTTTTGTAATAACATATTTAATATGCTAATAGCTAAACTCTCCTGATCAAATTAGTCCCTATTTCTTTTTTAAAATAATAAATAAATTTCTGCCAATAATTTGAAATGGGGGGAATATTAAGAACAGTCACAATAGTTGAACCGTTGCATTGTCTTTAGTGCGTGATGTGTACACACGTATAGGCTCATGGTGCGTGCCTACACGTGTGTGCACATCACACATTAGTTAATGAAAGGCAACGATCTAACCCTTGTGACTATCCTTAATTAACATCTCCCAGAAATGGGGTTCTTTTTCACAAATTTGAAGGCCACGATTGGTCAAATTGAGGAGAGCATGCACCTAGTGGACTAATCAAGCATTATGAGACTAATAGTGCAAACCAATGGTGGTACCAAGCCGTCGACCACAAGGGTGGATTAGTAATTTTTGGGACTTATATTTCAGGAGGGATTAGGTTATGGGATTTTCTTCTCATTCTCTCTTAAGACTAGTTATCATATATCCAAATATATATGAACTTTTTTTTTTCTTTTTTGATTTAAAATAATAATAATAATAATAATAATAATAATAATAATTAAAAAAAAATAAAACTCTTTATTCACTTGAAAATTAATAGTACATCAACTGAAAGCAACCCCTTACATATCTTCCCTGAAAATAGTTTACCCAAATACATGGCTCATTAAGAATATATATGACCAAAATTCACTGTAGCTTCCCTATATAAGCATTTACTAAAGTGTAATACATAGTGACCTTGCCCATATTTAAAAGATTAATTAGTTTGAGTATAGGAGTTGGGTGTTTTGGTAATCATCAATCTTGGTTGAGTATAATAGTTAGTCGAGCCAAAGTTCTAAACTTCTAATGTCCTTCGACTCCAAATTTTAATCACGATGAGTATTTGAGGAAGGCCCAAACCCAACACGAATCGTAGGCTTTTTGGAATTAAACCCAGGATAGGCTTATCCCAGGTTGTTTGAGCCCACTGAATCGACAGCACACGAACTACTAAAGGATCCAAAGGAAAAAGATGGACATAGTCGCTTGACGATTCTATTAGCAATTTAGCATTAATAATTATAAATAAATAAAAAAGGGTTGAGATATAAGGTCACTTCGTCTGAATGCTAATGCAGCATTGTACTTTCAAACTTGAGTCCCCATGAATAATTAAAGGGTAATGCTACTTTGCCCTATTATGTGTATTTAGGAGGATTTCAATTTTTAGGGTTTAACCATAACAATGAATCCCATAATTTTACCCTTTTAAATGTACATAGTACGACAAAGTGTGGGGTAAAGTAGCATTACCCATAATTAAAATAGTGGTAAAAGAAGAGCGTGGGCAGAGCCAAGGGAGCCTTTGGGGGCACGTGTCCCCACTAGCTCAACCAAGTGTTTTTTTTTTTTGGGGAGAGATATTACCAATTGATGACTATTTCTCAATCTAATGCCAAAAGAGAAAGATGGTAGCCATTTTAAAGTATATTTACAGCTCAATTTGTAATAAGTTGGCAAAAAAAATCCTTTTTTTGGTATTAAATTGAAAAATGATTACTAAAATGTAATTTTTTTTATAAAAAAAAAATGCTTTCTAGAGGTTTTAATTCCCAATTCCCACTTCACAAAATCATAACACAGTGCCCCCATTGGAAATAAATCCTGGCTCCGCCCTTGGGCCTAACCAAGAGCTCAAAAGAGCTTTATTTAGAATTAGAGTAATTAGGGGCACCCTAGGACATTCATTTTCCTGCTTTCGACAAGAGAAAGAAGATTACGCCAATGCCAATTGCCAATAATATAAAGTCTGTAGCGATTACGACAAACAAAGGCAGGAGATGAATTGAGAACAAAAAGATACGATTATTGATGGAGAGCTTTGAGAATACAGCACCGCCTCTTTCTTTTGAAGAGACTGATCACCTCGAACGGAGTACCAAGAAATCTACGGCCCCGTTTGCTTATGGCCTTTCACCTATGGATGAGGATAACCGTCCTCCTTCTTTTCTTCCTGATTCTGAATTGCATATGGCAAATGCTCCTTCCCTGCCCACCGTTCTCCCTTATGGGTCAGTTATTCCTATTGCTGAAACCCCTGTTTCTTCGGCTATTATCCCCCCTGTTACCTCCTCTGCTT
This sequence comes from Liquidambar formosana, assembly GCA_039720395.1. Classification (NCBI taxonomy): domain Eukaryota; kingdom Viridiplantae; phylum Streptophyta; class Magnoliopsida; order Saxifragales; family Altingiaceae; genus Liquidambar; species Liquidambar formosana. Next base: position 14,552,680 of record CM077835.1, on the reverse strand, counting down.
CGTCTCATGCTCATCATGGCGGTTTGTCTTTCAAGCAGACTTTAGTGGCGAATACTGGCCCTAGACGCGACAACAAACCTCGCTGGTTTGAACCAAACCTCATTACTGATTTGGAGAACATTGAAGTCTCTTTTACTAAGGAGGCAAGTCCCAGAGCCAAGTTTTTCTTTGAAACCTCCTTTTAGAGATTGTTTGAGACAATCTTGGACCACAACTCTTATTGTCAAATTACTTGGGAAATCCATCAGTTTCTCTCTTTTGAGTATTCGCATACATTAATTATGGCGACCAATGGGTGATTTGGAAATCATTGATTTGGGTAATGGATTTTTCTGGGGAGATTTGCTAATGCTGATGATGTTGCTACTGCTCTTACGGAAGGTCCATGGCTCATCGGTAACCACTACCTCACTGTCAACCGATGGACCCCTGGGTTTACACCTTCTACTGCCACCATTATGTCCACCACGGTTTAGGTAAGACTTCCTGAACTACTTGTAGAATATTATTATGATGATGTTCTTTATGTCATTGGTAAAAGTATCGGAGTTCCTTTAAAGGTTGATTACAATACTTCCTTGGCTATAAGGGGTAGATTTGCTAGAATTTATGTGGAACTTGATTTACAGAAACCTCTAGTTAGTCGATATTGGCTTGATGGTATTCGGCTCCATGTCGAATACGAAGGACTTCCGGTTATTTGTTTCACTTGTGGTTGTGTGGGTCATCGGAGTAGTGATTGCCCAAGTTCTATAATTCCCACTAATGGCACTTTGGCTCATCAGCCAGTAATGCAAGATACGGTAGCTGTGGATCAGCCGGAAACTCGGTATGGACCCTGGATATAAGCATCTAAACATATTACACGAGGCAAAGCTACCTCTAATATTGGTGTTCAGAGCACCGCTGCTAGTGGTGGCCGGAATCGGTTTGCTCCATTATAGGAGGGTAATGGTATAGATTCTAGGCTGCCAACTGACTCCTTGCAAGTTAGCGAGAATATTAGGGATGTTATCACAACTAGTGTTGAGGCGGTTAGGCCCCATAAGAGTCCAGATACCTCCAAAAGGAATGCTACCTCCCCTGTGGTTACTACACGTGGCGATTTATTCTATAAACGGTCAGACAAGAATCCTTTATCGGATAGGAGTAGAAATCCTAAAATGGATAAGGGCACCTCGTCTCTTAGCCACCCTCCTTTAGTTGAGAAATCCTACCCCTCAAAAGGTTCTAAATCTTCTTTGACTTCCATCCCTACCCGTCAGATCCCTCTTGAGATTTCCCCTACGACACCAGCTGAGCACTTTGATATGTCCACCTCCCTTCCATCTACTTTTATCCTTGCGCCTCCAGCTGTCCAAACCACGGTTAACCTTTCTCCCACCTTAGTTAGTAGAGCAGTTCCCCCTAATCCACTAGATCCATCGTCCCACTCTTCTTCCATACTTGTCCTTCCAAATATCCAACCCAGCTATACCCCCAATCCAAGTCCCCCCTCCACTCATGGCCAACCCAGTATGGCGAGCCAGCCCATTTGCCTTACCAGTAATGCCGTTGCACTACCAAATTCATCAATTGAACAGCAATCCCCTATTTCTCCAGATGGAATACTTAAGGGAGACTGCCCACATCGTCGAGGTCACTCCCCCCTTCCACTGATAGACGTTACCGTGAAATGCTCAATGTTGCCAGAAGCAGGAGTCCCCGTCCTCGACGTGGTGCTCACCCCTCAACCACAGTCAACTGTTCGACAGCCAACAAGCTACAACTCACAGACAACCACTCTTCTTACTCCTCCTAGTTCTTTAATGAAGATCATTTCTTGGAATTGTCGAGGTGCGGGGTCTAATATTTTTCGTAGACATCTATGGGAACTCTGTCGTGTGCATAGTCCAGATTTGTTAATTATTATGGAGCCTCGTATCAGTGGGGAGCGAGCAGAGCGTGTTTCCACTTCTTTAGGCTTTCAACAAGTTTTTCGTGTTGATAGTGTAGGCTACGATGGTGGCATCTAGCTTCTTTGGAACCCTATTAGTTTTGGAGTTCATATGTTGGGCTCTACTTCTCAGTTCATTCATGTTTTAATTTTTCCAGATAAGCAACCAGATTGGATCTGTTCTGCGGTGTATGCTAGTCCTAATCCCAACCTTAGGGATACTCTCTGGACTTCTCTCACAGATTTTTCGGCTAATCAGAATTTATTTTAGTTGGTTATTGGGGATTTAAATGATCTCTCTTCTATTAATGATAAACAAGGAGGTGGCCCAGTTAGTATGGCTAGATGCTCTCATTTTCACCTATGGATGAATCAGTGTGGTCTTTTTGATATGGGGTTTCAAGGCCCTGCCTTTACTTGGATTAATTCTAGACAGGGTTTGGCTTATATTAGGGAACGCCTTAATCGAGCCCTTAGTCAATCCTAATTGGAGGATTCTTTTCCCTGAAACAGTTCTCTTCCATTTACCCAGAACTCATTCTGATCATCATCTGCTTCTTCTAAACCTTGAAGGTACCTCTGCTCCTCCTATTACTAAGCCTTTTCGGTTTGAACTTCCTTGGCTTTCTCATGATGATTTACCTCTTATTGTTGATAATGTCTGGAATTATCCTGCACAATCCCTCACGGATACTATCACCAATCTTACATCTAATTTGACCACTTGGAATCATGAGATTTTTGGTAATATCTTTCACAAGAAACAAAGTTTGATTGCTCGTCTTAAGGGTATTCAACTGTCTTTGGGGTTTAGATATTCTTAATTTTTGATCAATTTGGAACATGAGCTGATTGGGGAATATAACAGAGTTCTATCTCGAGTTAAATGGTTGGCTCATGGCGACCATAATACTAGGTTTTTTCACTTATCTACAATTACTAGAAGAAGGAGAAACAAGATCAGTAATCTGAAATTGGCGGATGGAACTTGGTCTGCTGATCCTGATGCTCTCGTTTCTCATGTTCAGACTTACTTCAAAAAAATTTTCAACCCTGATTTAAGCCTTCAACCACTATGTTACCGTTCGTCTCTGGGTCCTGTTTTACCTGACATTGAGGCTTCTGGGTTGTCCAAACCAGTTGAGCTTTCAGAAGTTTACAAAGCCTTATTTTCTATGAAACCTTATAAAGCCCCTGGTCCTGATGGGTTTCAAGATTTTTTCTTTCAAAAATTTTGGAATATGGTGAGTCCTAAGATTCTCTCCTTTGTTACCTCAGCCTTCTCAAATTCTTCTTTTTCCCCTACTTTGAATAGAACCTGTGTGGGGGGTTTTTGCTCTTCTTAGCGTACCCCCCCTTCCTAGTGGTACACCCTTCGCCTACGCTCAGGCTAATATGGCAGGGTGGGAGGCGCCCACATTCCGATGTGGGACAAACACATAATACCTACCATGGGGGGGGTACGCTAAGAAGAGCAAAAACCCCCACACAGAACCTTTATTACGCTGATTCCAAAAGTGCCCGCCCCTGAATCTATTTCTAATTTCAGGCCTATTTCCTTGTGTAATGTGATCTATAAAATCCTCACCAAGGTTATTGTGGATCGTATTCGTCCTTTGTTACCTGATCTGGTGTGTCCCCTTCAGAGCAGCTTTGTTCCAGGAAGACATACTACTGACAACATTCTCCTTGCTCAAGAATTGATCCACACTATTAAAAGATCCAAAGGCAAAGTGGGTTACATGGTTTATAAGATTGATTTAGAAAAGGCTTATGATCGTGTGAGATGGGATTTCTTAGAACAGAATCTTAAGGACTTTGGTTTTCCTGTTGCTCTGGTGAAGTTAATTATGTGTTGTGTTTCTTCTTCTTCTCTTTCTATTTTATGGAATGGAGAACCTCTTCCAGAATTTACTCCCAAGTGTGGCCTTCATCAAGGAGATCCTTTGTCTCCGTATCTCTTTGTATTGTACATGGAAAAGCTCTCCCATCTTATTTGCAAGAGTGTTAATTTAAAGTCTTGGCATCTTGTTAAAACTTCTAAACTGGGACCTCCCATCTCCCATCTTTTTTTTTGCTGATGATCTTCTTCTATTCTCTAAAGCTACTATAGAACAAACACGTATAGTTATGTCTGTTCTAGAAGAATTTTGCTTTGTATCAGGTCAGTCGATAAACCTCCAGAAATCTAAGCTTTTTATTAGCTTAAATACACCTTGACATCTCACAAGCCAAATTCATCTACACTCCCATATCTCTCTCACTTCTAATTTGGGTAAGTATCTTGGTGTTCCTCTCCTTCATAACAGAGTATCCAAATCCACCTACGATTACATTGTTAATCAAGTTCAAAGTCGCCTTACTGGTTGGAAAGCAAAGTTCCTTAACATGGCGGAGAGAGCCACCTTAATCCAATCAGTTAATTCTGCCATCCCCAACTACACGATGCAATCAGTATGGTTGCCTACTCATACCTGTGATAGGTTGGATAAACTTAGTCGTCAACTCTTATGGGCTCGTGATCTAGACATTAGAAAAGTTCACTTGGTTAAATGGGAGAAAATTACTACACCTAAAGCTTTTGGGGGATTGGGTATTTGTGATACCAGACTAGCAAATGTCTCCTTGCTGGCCAAATCTGGATGGCAGTTGCTTAATAATTCTGCTGCTCTTTGGGCTCAATCGATGGCTGAAAAGTATCTCAAAGGTGCTCCTTTACTGGACCACTGATCGTGTCAAAATCAATTACCCGTAGGATGCAAAAATTTGTATATAGTGGTAGTACGGGTGTCGTACCACAGGGACTATACTAGGATTATTTTAATTTTGAAAACTGAATACTAAAATAATTCAAAAAGATGATTTTTGTAATTTTGAACTCTATGGAATGCAAGCAAAATAAGTTTATATTTTCTTCAAGAAAAGAAATACTTAGGGTCTCGAATCCACCACTAATCTTGTATAAAAATGCTCTTATTGTAGCGTGTTTCAAGAAGTTATTATTTGGTATGAGAAAGACTCATTGTAGCTACAAGCCCAATGACATCATCAAGAAAGATTCATATATTTGTAAATTAGGCATAACTCATCAAAGATATAGCATGAACCGTCTCACCTACTCTACTCTAAACTAATTTGTGAGCACGACTCGTCTTGTCTAAGCATGAATCATCATAATCTCCAAATATATGTACAGTGAAAACCATTGCATAACCATTGTATTTAAAATCACAGAAATTAAACACAATTTGAGATAAAAACACTAAAACCAATTGTATCAATAATACAATCCTCCTAGTTATGCAATCCTCATACACAAATAATCAAATCAACAACACAATACAATAAAATACACAATACTTGATTAGGGCTTCATCTCCATCCTAAGACAAAGATTAGTTGGCCATGTAGATAACCAAGAACTAGTCTCTCCCCTTTTCCGTCTTTGTACCTCCTCCTCTTTTTCTCTCCTTTCCTCCCTTTGTTATGTGAATTCCCTTGGTATTTATAGGAGATGGGGGAAAGATCTAGCTAATCCCACAAGTTAAAAGCAATGCCCACTTTCTTTGAATTCTTGGCTGCCCATGTTCTCACTTTGACAAATGCTGCCAGATTCAGATTTTTGCAAATAAGTCCACTTCCAGCTCATTTTTGACTTGGAAGACGTTTAAATCAAGAAATGCCATAAACTAAACAATTGTAGTTCTTTAAGTCCTCTTTCCAGAGCCACAAATTTCACCCAAATCGGATATGGGAATCACAAGTTATGGCCAGATTACCAAAACTTGGTCAATCTGTCCAGATTTGCTGCTGATTTTGGGATCATGAATTTCTTTGCCTAACTTTGAATTTCAGCTGCTCAAATCTTCAAAATTGTTGACCTAACTCTTGTTGCAGCTCCATGAAATTTTAGGTAGGTGAGAAACCTATTTCAAGTTGTATTTATTAGCTTAAGTAGTCCTGATTGTCATCTTTTCTGGTATAAACTCAACAGCCCTGCAATAAATCAAGAACACTTTAAACACACAAAATTAAATATAATAAAATAACTAGAAAATACAAATTAGGGAGTAATTTCAATGAATATTTTGTGCTTATCAACCACTCTCCGAAATTATATTCCTCTCATACTTGGAAGGGGATTAACAAGAGTTTCTCTCTCATACGGCAGGGTATTGGGTGTCGTGTTGGTAATGGAATTTTCATCTCTTTTTGGTTTGATTGCTGGGTGGGAGCTCAACCAATTTATGAAGTTTTGGTTGAAGATATTAATGAATCAGAACTCTCTTTGACTTTAGCTGATGTTATTTATGGTGGTAAGGAATGGAATTTGCATGGGCTCAGAACCCCTATACCTGATGAAGTTATTCAACTTATTCTGGCTATTCCTCTCTCTCAAGTTAATCTCACTGAAGACTCATGGTTTTGGAAACACTCGTCTAATGGGATTTATTCTTCTAAGACATCTTACTCCTTCCTTCTCTCTTTGAATTGCATTAACTCTGATCCCAATCTCTCTTGGAAATGGCTCTGGCGTTTGAAAGGTCCTCATAAGTTGAAATTCTTCTTTTGGTTATACCAACATAATAGGCTTCTTACTAATGAAGTTAGACACACAAGGAACATGTCTGATACCTCTATTTGTCAACGCTGCAATAGTACTAGTGAAGACTCTTTGCATGCTCTACGTGATTGCCCAAAAGCTCGGAAGATCTGGATGGTTTTTCTGAACCCAGGTGATGCATTTGATTTCTTTAATCTGCCTCATCAGGTATGGGTAAAACATAACTTGCTCTCCCATTCTACTTCGAATATTTGTGGTTCCTCCATTTCCTAGCCCGTCCTCTTTATGGCTATCTCTTGGTCTATTTGGTTAACCAAAAATTTGGAGGTAATTCAAGGTTCTTCCCAACCTATTATGGTTACTTGCAGCAATATTTTGCAGCTTGCACAAGGTATTGTTACAGCCTTTCCAGTTAATACATCTAGTTCCTCTTTGGATTCCATTCGCCTTATCTTTTAGGCTTTCCCTCCGACGGGGTGGGTTAAACTAAACACTGATGGTGTTGTTTTTGGTAATCCTGGAGTTGCTACTATAGGGGGTCTTATTCGAGATGCATCTGGAAATTGGATTAAGGGTTTCATGGGGAATCTGGGTATCTGCACCAACACTACTGCAGAACTTTGGGCCATTAGGCAGGGGTTGTCTTTGCTATGGGATTTAGGGGAGCGCTCTATTGTCATTGAGACTGACTCACAAGTCTCCATTGATCTCCTCAGCTCTGCCCCCAACCCTCATCACTCTGATGCTATCCTCATCAATGATTGCTGTGCTTTAATATCTAGAGCCTGGAGATGTAAAATTCAGCACACTCTTAGAAAAGGCAACAAGTGTGCTGATTTCCTTACTAGAGAAGGGCACAAAATTAGTTGTAATTTTCAAGTTCTTGTTTCTCCCCCTAGTGGGATTTGTACTTATCTTTCTACAGATCTGGCTGGTATTTCTACCATCAGATCTAGTTGACTGCTTTTATAAATATCCTTTGAACCAAAAAAAAAAAAAGACAGGAGATGAATTAAATAAATTGTACTACAATTGCTAAAGAGAGATCAGAACTAGTATTAGAGGAAGCGATAGGGGACAAAAGAGCTCAGAGTGGAGTGCAGCGAAGCAGGAAGATCTTTATATATTTGAAAGAGCATATCCCAACGATACATTGCACATTCTGATTGATTGTATAGATTGAGTCTCAATTAGAGAGATGCGTATCTCCAATAATCCAACAAAGGTAGCAAAATCTTTTTTTAGGACCTCCACCGGATATAGCAAAGGATCAATAAAAAAAATTTGCTACCACTTTATTTCTCTTTAAATCTATAATGAAAAAAAAAGGTAACAAATATTTTCTTATGAATAAAAAATTGATACTTTTACATCTCAAATCCTCAAACAATCATGAATTAAAAAACCGGAGACTAGCATTAAAGTATTAATGTTTATTACTTTCTATTGGAGCACACATTTCTAAATGAGGTAGAACCGTAAAAGAATGCAACCTAAGGTAATAAAGTATAATTCTCTACTTCTTTAAGGGATGCTCTTACAAAATTATGACCTATCTAGAGTACCTTCCTTTGTGTACTTTCTAACTCGGCATAGAAGCTACCAACACTTTAATACAGCTAGAAATCCGGATTCGTGGAGGAGGGACAGCCAGAGAACTTCCAGAAGAGAGGATTGATGAACGATTAAGCGTGATGCTCAAATTGGAAATGGTCAACCGGACTTGGTTCTTCTTCCCCATTTCTTTTAGCCTATAAAATAGTACCATGTATGCAATAAGTTGGAAAGGGTCAACCGCACTTGGTTCATCTTCAACCATTTTTAAGCTAAAATCTCTTATAAGATGACTAGAACCTCCTGAGAGGCATACAATGGTTACCATTGGTCGACATATTCTTCAGAATTCTACAAGTTGGACCATAATAAATGAATGAGTCACACTAGGGGAATGCTGAGTCTCATGAGAAGGAAAAAGAATGGTTCATTTATATACTAGACGACAAAGGCGTCAGTGAACAACTCACCATGGGGCCATGAGCCCATGAACCAACCAGCTTCAAAGGCGTGCTTGACGGTTAAAGTTGAAAAGTTGTTAACCGCACTTGGCTCATCTTCAACCATTTTTAAGCCTAAAATCTCTTATAAAAGAGAAACACTTCTATGTAATTGAGATATGATCAAGTGGTATCACAAGCTAATAGAAGATTTGTAGAGTAACATTATGAGGTCAAAAAATACATTGACAATCTCACTTTACAAATCTCCTATTAACTTGTGATACCACCTGACCCTATCACAGTTACATGAAAGTTTTTCTCCTTATAAAATGACTAGAACTTCCTGAGAGGCGTACAATGGTTACCATTGGTCAACATATTCTTCAGAATTCTACAAGTTAGACCATGATAAATAAATGAGTCACACTAGGGGAATGCTGAGTCTCATGAGAAAGAAAAAGAATGGTTCATTTATATACTAGACGACGAGGGCGTCAGTGAACAACTCACCATGGGGCCATGAGCCCATGAACCAACCAGCTTCAAAGGCGTGCTTAATTGACGGCAAAAGTTGAAAAGTCGAAAGACTGTAAGTCCTCTGTATACCTATCCAACTAGCTAGGAGTATATATTAACCCGCTGTCTAACCTCATTTGCACCCATTACTGCATAATCTCTGTATTAATCGTACAAGCTATCAGCTATCTTGGAGTTCCTAGCTAGAATCACCATATATGGAGATCGTATCACCACCATCCAAACAAGTCACAAGAGAGGAAATTACAAGAAAAACAAGAAGGGTACGAAGATTTGGTATCAGTTTGAAGGCGATCAAGAAGGCAGCATTTTCAACCATGAAGCATCATCATCTTCATGTAATTACTTGTGCATCCAGCATGAAACAACTCTCCATGATTCCCATTCATCAAGAGGTGGCCTTGGAGCCATTTCAATGCATCAAGACGAAGAAAAACGATTCTTATTGCCCCAATTCACTAGCAAACCACCTCAAATTCATCCGTACCGCATCCGATTTTATCGACCGGGGTGTGTACATGACTCCTGCAAGATCCCCCAAGGAGCATTTATCGACGAAATGGCGAGAAATTCATGGCTCCTCCAATTGGGACAATCTCCTCGACCCACTCCACCCTTGGCTTCGCCGAGAGATTGTCAAATACGGAGAATTTGCTCAGGCAACATATGATGCCTTTGACTTTGATCCTCTCTCGGAGTTTTGTGGGAGTTGCCGATACAATCGACACAAGCTTTTCGACGAGCTAAAACTTACAAAGAATGGCTACAAAGTGACCAAATACATTTACGCCATGTCTCACGTAGACGTTCCTCGATTGTTTGAAGGTGGGACATGGAGCAAAGACTCCAATTGGATGGGCTACGTTGCAGTCAGCACAGATGATGAGTCCGAAAGGATCGGACGGCGAGACATAGTCGTCGCATGGCGTGGGACGATCGCGCCGTCCGAGTGGTTCATGGATTTAAAGGCAAAGCTAGAGCACATTGGCTATGGAAATTCGAAACGTTAAGGTTGAACGTGGATTCCATAGCATCTACACATTAAAGAAGGAGTCAACTCGGTATAACAAGTTAAGTGCCTCTGAACAAGTCATGAAGGAAGTGAATAGGCTGGTGAAGTTCTATAGAGAAAAGGGTGAAGAAGTGAGCCTCACCATCACTGGTCATAGCTTAGGTGGTGCATTGGCTCTCCTCAATGCTCATGAAGCAGCAACCTCACTCCCTGATCTCTTTATAAGTGTCATTTCTTTCGGGGCACCGAGGGTTGGCAACATTGCTTTCAGGGACAAGCTCAATGAGATGGGTGTGAAAACGCTACGAGTGGTGGTGAAGCAAGATATAGTCCCAAAGGTACCTGGGATTGTGTTCAATAAGTTTCTACACAAGATCAATCCTATAACAAGAAGATTGAATTGGGTCTATAGGCATGTGGGAGTCGAGTTGAAGCTTGATGTGTCAATGTCGCCTTATTTGAAGCGAGGATTCGATTTGTTGGGGTTTCATAACTTGGAGACGTACCTCCATCTTGTAGATGGGTTTTTGGGGAAGAAATCGAATTTTCGGAGGAATGCTCGGAGAGATGTGGCGCTGGTGAACAAGGCTAGTGATATGTTGATAGAGGAGCTGAGGATACCAGAGAATTGGTACCAATTGCCTTACAAGGGACTTGTGTTTAATAGCAATGGTAGATGGGTTAAACCTGGTAGAAAATCTGAAGACAAGCCTTCTCCATCTAGTGAAGCATCGCCCACTCATGATCCTTTAGGCTATAGTGATGGATGTTTCAAATTATCGCATTAAGCCTTTATTTGTATTAGCTAGGCTTTTTGAATTTTGATGAGGATTTTTTGTACTGAAGTTGCAATCGATTGTTTTATTTTTCATTAAATTTTGATGGTTCTCCATGTGTTATTTTTTTTGTTCCTTTTTGTAATACCACATTTATTTATTTATTTTTGTAATAACATACTCCGTATTTAATTTGCTAAAAGCTATACGCCTCTAAGGTTGTCGACTATCTACCCAAAAAGAGCGGGGTAAAGCATAAGAGTTATTTTTGCCCAGAATTCTTGAACAAACTATTAAAAAGAAAAAAAAATTTCTAATCATAATTTGAAATGGGGGAGAATGCAAGGGATAGTCATCAAGGTCAAGATGTGCAAGCACATGTGGGTCTTAGACTTGTCTAATTCATATTAGTTGTAGGGTCTTATATAGACTCAGACTTTGTCCAAAGGATTTTCTTGTCATACTAAAAAAAAAAAAAAAAAAAAATTGTTATAATTAGTATCTGTTCCCTGATTTGCTTGCCTATATGAGAATTTCGGATCCCCAAATTAATACAAAATATACCCTTAGTGGAGAGATTGGTAGTAATTCTTAACCCGATAGGGATACTTCGATGATTCTGAAAAACCTCCCCTTGCCATAGAAGGTCCGGATTACCTTTCGCAAGACCCTCTGTGTTTAGTGCAAGATGTTTAAGAGAATAATTAGTCTGAATCTAGTAATTAGTCGATCCAAAGTTCTGCAATCTTTGACCCAAAATTTTAAAATAGTAATAGTATTTGAGCAAGGCCGAACCCAACACGAATCCCCAGGCTGTTTGGAAACTAAGCCCATGATAGGCTTATCCCAGCCCGTTTTAGCTCACTGTATACACGGCACACGAACTACCAAGGATCCAAGGAAACAGATGAGCAATTGAGCATAATCAACTGACTATCCTATTAGCAATTTTGTCAATTCAAGGAATGACAGCAAAACCCACAGCCACGAAAAATGCCACAAAGTGAAGACTGATCAATTCTATTCAGTAAATGATGATGTGATTTTCCACCAAATTATCATTTTGATGGTAACTGTGATTCCTTATAATATTATGAATAAAGCATTTTTCTTAGATAGACAAGAATTTCAAGTTTCATTTCTCGTCCAAACAAACAATGTTCGTCTCAAATGTCAAGTAACAAACCCGTTGAATTCTTTGAGTGATGATGATCATCAAACTTGAGATAAGGCATCTTCAGGCTCATCATCATCAAACTTCTCAGAGCTCAAGCATGGTGGGATGTAAGATCGGAAGATGTGTTCCATGTTGGGAGTTTCCTTCACCTCACAGAAAGCCACTTCAAGCGCTGTGGAACTGAAAAACCGGTAGAATTTCTTCCTACAGATGAAGGCGAAAATCAAGGACATTATGGGAAGTGGGAGTAGGATTGGAGCATAATAGAATTTCTTCACTCCAAAATAACCAAACATGGTGACTTGGTATAGAAACAGAGAAGCTATAATGCGCAATATGCATGTGGGGCCACATCCTTCCATTGCTCTCGAATGATGGAACGTAAACTTTGAGTGCCTGTAGAAACAAAAATAATAATATTAAAAATAAAAAAATAAAGAGGGAACACACTTTAAAAAGCAAAGATTCTTGGGGAATAAGCCTTGGGTGGGTGGGAGTTGTGTTCAATGATAAGAATTGGACCTCCAACTCACCCCGACCTCAACCTCACCCCCGCAGTGCCCTTACCACCGGATGGTTTGCTAATTCTTTGAATCGCAACGAATAGCTAGGTGGTCTAACATTTGAAAAAGCCAAACACCTAAATGAGTTTGGTTCGCTAAAGCAACTCATTTTTCTCACTTACACTAATCATAAGGATTTACCAGAAAACAAGACGGTTTCTGTGGTTTCATGAAAGGGGTTTCGTCGCAGGTTAGTGTACAATAATAGCTTCCAATTTAAAAAGACAACATACAGTGCATTTATAGTCCTCAATTAGCTTTGAGAAAAAATAAAAAATGCATTGACACATCAGAATTAGAAGTGTGAAAGAGATCATGGGACAATACCTGATTCCGAAGAATAAGCCATCCCAGGCCAAAGTATAACACGCCAAATGGGATAAGCATAGGAGATATTACAGAGTAGCAGAGGACAATTGTGAAGATTAGCATATCACCAGGCAACTCTAGTTCCATACCCAAAACCTCCAGGAACCCAAGCTTCTTTCAATTCAGCTTCAGTCTTACAAAGATACTTCCTCTTCAGATGGTATGTAATTAAAGCAACTATTCGGGACATCTCAAGCCCATAACCAATAAAGAACCTGGGATCAATAGAATCAAGAAAAATCAGTTCACTTGTAATAATAGCAACAGGAAAACTTTTTGGGCTCAGGCCTTCACAGGTTAATGCAAGTATAATTACTGATTGCTATTTAGAGATGTCTCCATCTCTAATGGATATTTGAAAACTGAAACCCTCTCAAAAGAACACAATTGAATGTTCAATGGGCAGTCATTATACTAACAAAAAATTGCTTCTATTTCAAAAATTGCTATTGGCCTTAAATGTTACTGTCTCCTACCACTATGTAGAATGATTAATATAAGAATCTGTCAGCGTTTAAATTCTTATATTAACCAACAGTGGCAATTTGGATGGCTTAAAACCATATCATTTGAAACATAGTCTATAATTCTAGGTGCAAGAAAAATGAATAAAAGTTTTCTACTCTTCAAAACAGAGATGATAGGGATTGCAGAAATTGTAGACTTACTTCAGAGCCACATAGGTCAGGAAGAAAGTTGCATTGCCTGGGAGGCCAGTCGCCAGTATTTCAACAATAGCGTGTGGATCCTTCTGAATGGTCTTGAATGTACTGAACAAGGTTCCACCCACTGTAACTCCGATAAAGACATTGAACACTGTAAAATAAAAATATTTCCCCGAGGTAGCCCTGATTACATGGCTCTCACAAGGAATTCCCTCGGTTTTGGATAGAAACAAAAGAAACTTGGGCAGCAAAGCCAAAAACACAAGGAGTGCAATCTGAGGGAGGTATGCTTCCAACACCGTTTTAATAGCTTCAATATCCACAACTGGTTTCAAAAAGGGGAGATACTTTTTCAGATTTTCCAGCGTTGTGAATGCAGAAATAAACCCAATGGGAATCATGAAAAACATTACGGTAATAGCCACCACAACATACACGACATACTGTCGTATTTGCCTATCAAAGAACTTGATTGTAAGATTGTTCCATATTAGTTCACGAGATTCAGGAGCATCCATCACTGTCCATGTGTCACCCATCCGGGCATGTAAAGTCTGAGCTGCAACAGATGCTGCCACCCTGCTCGTAAAGAAGATCAGAGCCGAAGCTTGCTGTTTCTCTTTCAGGGTGACTTTTTGTTCAGATTCTAATTTCGGGATCAGTTCACTAATCTTCTCATTGTAGTATTCTATGCTATCTACTTTATGGCCAATGAGACCAAGGAAGCCAGTTCTATTTGTGGGCCTTTCTCCTTCCGGCTTGCCTTTTGCTTTGGACTCACCATATACGGCTTCAGCATGGGCAAGCTTCTTTTTGAACCCTTCCAACTCTTTCCAAATTTTGTTGACCTGAGAGGATCAACCAACGTAAAGTTACAAATCAACTTAAACTGCGGAGTAATGCATCATGCTTGAGTAAACATAAACATAACTATGTCTTCTATTGCCTTCTATTTCATACCTCTCTGTTCTTCGTGACCACCATTGATCTGTAAAACGTCTCAGGATACATAGTTCTAAAATATGAATCAACCTGTTGCTTTCTAGTTAGGCCTTCAGGGACAGGAGGTATATCTCTAACAAGAACAGAAAATTGCTCAGCTTTTACTTCAGGACACATCAGAGCAGCAGCTCTGAGCGCAGAAACATGATTGTATGCCTTCCATAACAGGTAATATGTAACAAAAGAAACCCAGTAGGTGGAAATCAGGAATGGCCACAACCTCGGACTCTGCTCCTGTATCATGTTCAAAGAGAAACAAATTATAACATAAAATTTTAGAGAGAATTTAAGAATATTCCATTAAACTATGGATATAATATTGATTCTATCAGGGATATCTTATTGAATATAGCTCTGCAATGAGGACTGCTGAACCTACTGATAAATAATATTTAAGTGGGACTAGGTGAACTCCTAATGATTACTTTGACTTATGTCGGCTATCATAAATAGTTACAATCATCTATCAACCATTTTTCCCCTTGATAAAATAGGGAATGGTAAAGAAGAAACAACTCCAGTCGATGAGGTTATAAAGCTTACTCTGACGTTTCCCATGGATAACTTGTCAAGGTCGTGAAAACTCCCATTGCTCGTGGTGCTGCCAACTGACATCACACTGTCATCAGTGGCAGCAACAGGCAGAAGAATCGGAAGCAGCGCAACACCAGAAAAGACCAATATTCCCAATGCTGGAAACATTAATTGAAAACATTAGCAGGTTGAAAAGATTACATGAGCTTTGTCCCCAAAGTTAAAACTCCAGGTTAAGCCATGCAACTTGAAATACCAAGAAAAGATAAATCTAATATGCACACACAAAAAGACTCTGGGCTGCTAATGACACACACATGCACAAACACAAAACCACAATTCCGGGGAGGAAAATAAAAACTTCCAAGAAGTGCAAATATGACAGAAAAATATATGCACACAAATTACTCTGAGAAATCTTTCCTTGATTAGTTCTCTAGGCAAATGAAGTTCAATTTTCCTGACGACCCTCCTAATGAACTTAATTGCTGTATGAGAATGACTAGAATGGCATAATTTATCAGTCTATATTTACTTTTCTCTGTTCTTTTTTTTTTTTTTTCAAAATTGGGTGCTGTTTCACCATCCAATTAAGACAGTTTCTCCAAACACCTAATAGTATGACATTTGAACTGTTATTGAAGTATCCGGCCTGTGGTCAGAGCATCATTCACTCTATTACATGGGTCCAATTATCACTTCAGTCAAAATACAAGAGGCCCCCAGTACCACTCAGTATTATACAATATACACACTAAAACATGCAATAATATATGTATTAAAAATAAAATAAAAACAACAGGTTGAAAATTAGAAACACACATTAGCATGATGAAATAGACACCAGACACCCCTAAATTAATCATGTGCATCATAGCTCTAAGTATTATTATTATTAATAAAGGAGTACTAATTAACACAATATATAAATTTTAAAAAAAGGGTAAAAACATACTGATAATAAATAATAAATAAAGAGAAAAAAAAAACAAAACAAAACAAAACATAAACAACACTATATATAGTAAATTATATATCCAATGACCTCCCTCCAAATCCACCCACAAAAAAGGAAGTAAATTTAACAAAAACTCACCAGATCACACCAAAAATTGTGCAAAATTACAAACATAGCCACAGAGAGAGAAAGAAGGGCAAACCAGTGCTGAGGAAGACGAAGTACACGGCAGTGTCGACACCAGAGATGGAGATGACGTCCCCCTCCGTGGAAGAGAGTGCCTCATGGATCCAAGAGAACGGGTGGCGGGTCTTGGACCCTCCTTCAACCGATTCCAAGCCTTTGAGGATCCGGTTCGGGTAGTAAATCACGGCGTTCCCGGGCTTGCTCGACAGCCAGGCGAACAGGATCAGGAGGACCAGGAATATCACAAACGACGTCCCTAAGGACGTCAGAAAAGAGCTCAAATCCATCGCCCTCTTCTCTCGTCTCTCAAAAGCTCTCAAGCTCTGCTATATATGGGTTTAGTTTCTCTGCGAGGGAAAGGGGTTCTTACTTCATAGAGGAGAGGACAGATTAAATGTATGCGTCGGAGGTGATCGAATGAACTTTCTGGCATGTGTGGGGTCACTGCGTTTCCTCTTTTATTTTCTTTTTCTCCTTTATTTTCATCTCCATCTAGCTGCTTGTAATGCACGGATATACGAATGAGTGTGAAAGGGATGGGGAGAGAGAAAAGCAGAGACTATCTGTAAGAGCAAGCTACAGCAGCTAATCCGATTCCAGAGAGCGAGGCGTGTTTCCGTTCTCGCGTCTAGTGTGTGAGACTGTTAGTCGATATCCTGGGCGATGATCATGCAAGAGAGAGGCAGGAGAAGAGTGGATCCCAAAAAGACTAGAGGCCCGTGAGGCGGTGCGTGCCGTTAGCATTTAAGTACCTTTTACAACTGTTTAGCATGCAATCGGATGTGCGTTAGTGGAAAGAGGAAAGAGGATAAAAGCTCTTTTACTAGAAGTTAGGCGGGGACAGTTTTTCCGAGTAGGATAAAACCTCTACACGGGGAGGGAATTTGATTCGGCACTGAATTGGTAAAATTTAGTACTTTCTCTTTTTTATAATAAGTGTCTTATTTTTATTTTTGGGAAGTTTCAAAATTAATGTTCTATTTCAAAAATTAATGGATTTTTTTTACTCATTTCTTAAAATATATTTAAAAAGGTGTTTTTTTCTTTTCTAATATTTTACGAATTTGAGAGCAAAATTGAAATTTCAAAATATATACATTAATGTAAAAGCATTTGAAAGGGTTTTATTAAAAAACGTGTTTCTTCAAAGGAGACACCTATTATGAAATAGAGGGAATATCATGTTAAAGTAATTCATACATTTAAAAGAGAGATTGGATGGTTTGAATTAAAAGTTGAAAAGATTGTCTAATAAGGTTATTTTGATTATTTCAGTAATACCTTTTTAACTTTTAATTCAAGCCATTCAATCTCTCATTCAAAAGTATGAATAAAACTCAATACCAAATTCAAACCCAAATGGACCTTATTTCCCATATTGGTCTCCAACTTCATCTGACACGTTCTTTGGGTTCCATGAACCATGTATATAGTTATATTACTATATATTTATGTATACATATATATATCACCAAAATATAGTTCAAATTATGTCGAACAAAAAAAAAAAAAAATTTGTAAACAGTTCAAAGGAGCAAAACCTGAGTTTTTTTGTTTTTTGTTTGTCTTTTGGCTCACACAAATGAAAAAACCTACATATAAGAGTGTGATTAGAATTTTTGGACTCATCACTTATACTCTAATATACATACACGACATAGTTCAAAAGAATTCCATGGAAACATATAAATATATATATTTGGTCAGGTGGGATATGTTGATATAAGTTATGTGAGTATCATACACTGTGAGATGTATCTTGTATATTAACGCATCCAACATATCTTGTAACCGATCAACGCACGTGGTACAAACCTCAACACATTCTTACTTGTCATATCCTAAGTATATATACAAAATGGCATACATATTTGAAAGAAAGCTATGTGGTATATGTCTATATAAAATCTAGAAAGAAAAAACAATAAATAAAAAGTTATTTAGTTGTATGATATCAAAAAGAGAGATAAATATTTTTAAAAATGGTATTATAGTCAAATTCAAGGTTAATAAGTGTTTAAATAAATATGATTAACAAACACATAAAAATCACTTTTTCCATTAAAAGTTCTTTTAAGTATCCAGCAACCAAACACTGTAATACCTTTTTACAACAATCTCTTCTCTACATAAATCTTTTCAATAAAGTACTTTTTCAAAAGAAACAGTTGCACCAAATGGGCCCTAGAGTTTGTTATGAGGGTATCCCTCAAAAGAGAGGGTGGGGGGGAGTTTGGCATCCTTTCACAAAATCTTAGGACCACACGAGTAGGAATGGCAATGGGGCGGGTCGGGGGCGGGTTGACCATATACCATCCCCGACCCTAACATTAAAACCGTAGTACCAAACCCGCCCCTAAACCCGACAGGTTTCAGAAACTAAAACCCATCCCCGACCCTATGGTTTCCTGGGAAAACCCGCCCCGCCCCGCCCCGCCCAAGCAAAAAAAAAAAAATTTCCAGCATAATTTTTACAAATATAAGAATATCAAATAAACATAGGAAAAATAAAAAAAAAAATGTAAAAACACTAGCTCTAGGAAGGCAACAACCATAGATTTCAAATATTACAAGCTCTAACAAGGCAACAACCACACATAAGGTGTTATATATATATATATATATATATATATATATATATATATATATATAAGGGTAAAAATGTAAAAGCACATGCGGGGCGGGGCGGGTCTATGGTGCGGGTCGGTTCGGCGGGTCGGGACTTGTAAATACCATCCCCGAACCGAACCCGATGAAAATTTAAAAAAAAAACCCATACCCGAACCGAGAATCAAAAATTTTCAAAAAAAACCCGCCCCTATGAGGGCGGGGCGGGGCGGGGCTCCTATGGGGCGGGTCCAAATTGCCATCTCTACACACGAGTAGACGACAGTCATCATGTGACATCTAGTATCCTCTTGGAATATGTGGCGATGATTTGATCGATAAAGGGTCTATTTATTTACAATTGATGATTTGGAATTGGTTTGGTTATAGCTTTATTTTAAAGTTATGGCCCTCCCGAAAAGAAAATATTCACAATAATGTGAAGCTTAAAGTCGTTATCAGTTACCAATTTAAAAATATAACTAATCGTCTTTGATTGTATTCAAAGCCAGCGACTAAATATGACTTGAATTTTAATGATTCCTAAAATCATAGTTACCAAATATATAGATACACAGGTTCGATTGAGGAGGGAGAAGGTATTAACACTCTCTTACACCCATGGATTGGAACCACCGAAGCCATGTACGTCCTATATTGCATCATCTTAAATTCTGTACTTTAAACAAATTCTCATCTTAAAACATGCATGCGATCTTGACATTAGGTTAAGTAAAAGGTGGCTGTAGCTCGTCCAAAAAATCTTTTTGAATGAAGGCATAAATTTTTATTTTGAAAGATACATTGAAAAATAGCAATTGATTTTAACTTCAAAGATGCATTGAAAAAGAGCAATTGATTTTGATTTGAAAGAGGGGTGTGGTAACCTAATGTCACGTGCAAGTGTATTACAAAATATGGCATTGTAATTTTATTTTGAAAGATGCAAATAAAAATAATATTTTTGTTTTTGATAGTTGCAAAAAAAAAATTTACATACATATGGATTGAGGATCATTGGAACCCTATGCATTCAAGTTGGCTTGTATGCGAATCAAACAAAATGACACTGATTTTAGCAATTGGTTGCGCAGCTTTAAGAAACATTTGATTTACTTTGATTGAAAAATATTGGACCCAATTTGGTTTGAATTGAGTTAAATTAAATTTAACGTGGAGAAAATCTGAATTTTGAATTGACTTGATTTAATTTAAAAATTAATTGAATAAAATGGCATGAATGAAATATAGTATAGCTATTTGGTAACATATATACAAAAAATTCAAAAACCTTTTGGCGTAAAAATTTTTAAAAAAAACTATATATTTTTTTTGGTTAAAATATTTATGAAAATATCATTTAATCATACATATCCCATTGCATATGTTCAATAAATAAATGAGTAATAATAATAAAATCTTGCAAAAGAACATCCTTTTTACAGACACGCTGGGTTGGTTCCTTTCAGGTCTCGCTACCCGGATGCAATGTATGCTTATTAAGCGTAGATTGATAAATATAATTGAATTACTTGCTTTAAGTCTTTAACTAAATGAACTGAGCAAAACAAAACAAAACAAAACGCTCCCTTTCCCACACACGCAAACACGGGAAATTACATAAAACTGAAGGAAGAAAAAAAAAAAAAAAAGCAGGCGTGATCGAAAAATATGATCGAAAGAGTGGTTGAAAACGAGAGACAACATAGGCGGGCATATTTTGTCAATTCAAGGAATGACAGCTGCTCCACATGCTGACAGCCATGAAAATGCCACAAAAAGTCTAAGATCGATCAATTCTATTCAGGGAATGATGATGTGATGTTCTACCAAATTAATATTTGGGTAAATTGTATACAACCCCTCATATATATAGTTATATACAACCCCTCATATATGGGTCATCAGATAACCTCTTTATATTTATTTTATTAATGTATTTTTTTAATTTTAATTTTTATCAATGTGTCTCACATTACTTGTTATTGATGAAATTTGACAAAAATTAATCACATGGCTACATATGTGATACCATTAACGGACACCCAAACTCGTCAAAACCCTTACCAGTATCATAGCCAATTGAGTGACTATCAATAATTGGTTTTATCTTCCAATTGAATTAGGAGGCACATTGATAAAAATTAAAATATAAAAGGGGTTATCTACTAACCCTTATACTTCAGGAGGGTTTTCTGTAATTTACCTTTAATATTTTGATGGGAGCTGTGATTTCTTAGGGTATGCTTGGGAACGTGGATTTGGGGGGGTTAGATTTGGATTTGGGTCCCCAAATCCAAATCTCTTGTTTGACTTACTAAAATGAAAGAGGAGTTGAATTTAAGCCAGATTCACAGTGGATTTGAGTGCCCAATTTTACACTTGTTCAAATCCAGCATCATTTAACACTATTACATTTTTAAATGTTCCAAGTTCTCATAAATTCTCAACTCCCAACTGCTCCTAAATTTAACGAAAATCTAACTATCGATAAATTCTCAAGACAAGTCCCAAATTTTGCAAGTTTTCAGAAATTTCCTAGTGCTCCTAAATTTATTTATGTTCAAATCAAGCATCATTAAACACAAAATAAATTCTCAACCACAAATCCCAAATTCTCAACAAATTTGTACCACAAGCAATAACAATATAAAGAGCACAGAAATAAGAAAAAGGATGAGATTCGAGGATCACATAGTATGGCTAATATAAAACCAAGATTTATTAAAAGCATGGAAATCACAGGGATTGTATTTTATGCGCGCCTCAATTGCATTTTTAATTACACAGTTTATTCCTGCTAAAACACAGGTAGTTTAGCGGGGTTAAGTACAGACTACTATCAAAAGGGGTGGTTAATCCACCAGGATATCGCCTATTTTCATACCTCGATTAAATATAGCCACTTGAAAAATATAGAGCTTAGGAAATACTTATCTTTCAAGTTTCAACCAATGAAACGAGCACTAGTAGCTTCTCTAAAAATGCAGAGTGGTGCCTACTCTTTGAAGGAATCACTCTGACACTGATATCCCATTTGAAATGTAAGTAGTTTTACAAAATAAACATAATCCATACTTATCTCAGTGTCCATTAGAAGCCAAGCTTCTTTAAACATGGAAATTACAACTCTGTGTTTTGAGTCTTTGTCTGGTAGCTATCTCTGTAGACTGGTTGGTTTTTCTGTATTGCTCTGCTCGGGTGCTGTGTGTGTATCTGGGTTCGGCTAGGCAGTGAGGCCTGTTGTGGTTTGGGTTTTGCAGGGTGTTGGTTTTCCATCTTTCTTGCCTATTAAAAACAAAAAACAAAAAAAAAAACACAAAAGCCTTATTGGGGTTGTACTGGAATCTGGTTTTACACTATTTTTATGCTGGCTAACCAACCAACATCTAATCAGTGCTCAATTAAAAAAATAAATAAATGAATGCCCCTGTATGGGAGCTATTTTCCTAGCATATAAATTCTTGCTAAGTATGACAAGGTCCGTTTTTTCGTCTTGCTAAGGCCTCATGGCCCAGTGACATCAGTGGAATAACGGCCTTCTCCTCAAGGGGAGTTTAGAGGTTGGGCGTAAAAAAAGAAAAATACTTGGAATAATATATGCTTCTATATTTTGATATATTCTTATGTATTCCCTCATTTATTTTTTTCACTGCATGTAGTTATGGTTCCACTTGTCAATGGAACGCACCAATTACCTTTGGTATTTATTTTATATTTTGGTATTTAAAATAGATTCTTAAATCCGTGGATTTCAAATCTATGAATTTCAAATCCATAGATTTGAAATCCATACCCCAAAAAAAAAATAAAAAAAAAAAAAAATATATATATATATATATATACCCAAATCCAAATCCACGTTTCCAAACGCAGCCTTAAAATATTATTGAGCCATGAATAAACCATTTTTCTTAGCCAAACAAGAACTTCCAGTTTCATTTCTCATCTATTCACACACCCATAATCCCTCTACTCAGTTCATGGGGTGACGCAATCTTCATCTCAACTGTTAAGTGACGAACCCGTTCAATTCCTCTCACATTTGAAATTACATAAACAGAAACTTTTCACACAAATTATCGACACTTACATAATATATATTTTACAATCAACCTAATGACACAGTTACTGGCGTAGATAACCCAACAAATAATCAAAAGTGTCCAACAAGTTTGCATGCTACACATACAAACACTACGACGAACACCATAAAAATCCAGTGGAAATACACAAATAATGTACACCAAAACATCAAACTGACGATGCCGATCTTGAAATTTGAGATAGGGCATCTTCATACTGATCATCATCCAACTTCTCAGAGCTCAAGCTTGGAGGGATGTATGATCTGAAGATATGTTCCATGTTGGGAGTTTCCTTCAATTCACGGCAAGCCACTTCAAGCGCTGTGGAGCAGAAAAACCGGTAGAATTTCTTCCTACAGACGAAGGCGAAGATCAAGGACATTATGGGAAGTGGGATTAGGATTGGAGCATAATAGAATTTCTTCACTCCAATAAAACCAAACATGGTAACTTGGAACAGTAACAGAGCAGCTATAATGCGCGTATGCATGTGGGGCCACATCCTTCCATTGCTCTCGTACGATGGAACGTAAACTTTGAGTGCCTGTAGAAACAAAATAATATTAATAATAAAATTAAAAGAGAAAACACAGTTAGAGAAGCAAAAATTCTTGGCGCATAAGCCTTTGGCGGGTGGGAGTTGTGTGTTCAATGATAAGAATTGGACCCCCAACTCGCCCACACCTCTGCAGTACACTTACCACCAGATGGTTTGGCCATTTCTTTGAATGGGTACGACTAGTGAGGTGGTCTAACATAAAAATGCCTAAATGCCCTAAATGAGTTTGGCTTGCTAGAAAACTCATTTTTGGCTTGGTAGAAAACTCATTTTTCTCACACTAATCATATAAGGATTTACTAGAAAACACTAATCATCGCAGGTTGGTGGATAGTGCATTTATAGTCCTCAATTTGCTTTGAACAAAAATAAAAAATGCGTTAAACCACTGGGTCTAGCCTAGTGATGAGGGAGGTGGGGAAAAGGGTAAAAGTAGGATAGGTTAGGGGTTCGAGCCCCTCCCAATGTTCCAAAAAAATAAAAACAAATAAAAAATGCGTTGACACATCAGAATTAGAAGTGTAAAAGAGGTTATTGGACAATACCTGATTCCGAAGAATGAGCCATCCCAGGCCAAAGTATAATACGCCAAATGGGATAATTATAGGAGCTATTACAGAGTAGCAGAGGACAATTGTGATGATCAGCAAATCACCGGGAACTCTAGTTCCATAACTAAGATCACCAGGAGCCCAAGCTTCTTTCAACTCAGCTTCAGTCTTACAAAGATACTTCCTCTTTAGATGGTATATAATCAAAGGAACTATTCGGGACAGCTCAAGCCCATAGCCAACAAAGAACCTGGGATCAATAGAATCAAGAAAAATAAGCTCATTTGTAATAATAGCAACAGGAAAACTTTTTTTGGGCTCAGGCCTTGACAGGTCAATGCAAGTATAATACCGACTGCTATTTAGAGATGTCTCCATCTCTAATGGGTATATGAAAACTGAAAAACATTATGGTAACAATTGAATGTTCAATGGGCAGTCATCATACTAACAAAAAATTGCTATTGGCCTTAAATGTTAGTGTCTCCTACCACTATATAGAATGATTAATATATATAAGAATCTGTCGCAGTTTACATTCTTATATTAACCAAAAGTAGCAATTTGGATGGCTTAAAACTATATCATTTTAAACATAACCTATGATTCTAGGTGCATGAAAAATGAGTAAAAGTTTCTACTCTTTCAAAACAGAGATGATGGGTATTTTTTTCTCTTTTTTTTTTTTTTTTTTTTGAGGGTGGAGTGGGGGAGGTGGCACAAAACGAGTCAGAAACTGTAGACTTACTTCAGAGCCACATAGGTCAGGAAGAAAGTTGCACTCCCAGGGAGGCTAGTCGCCAGTACGTCAACAATAGAATTTGGATGCTTCTCAATGGTCTTGAATGTACTGAACAAGGTTCCACCCACTGTAACTCCGATAAAGACATTGAACACCGAGAAATAAAAATATTTCCCCGAGGCAGCCCTGATTGCATGGCTCTCAGAAGGAATTCCCTCAGTTTTGGATAGGAACAAAAGAAACTTGGGCAGCATAGCCAAAAACACAATGAGTGCAATCTGAGGGAGGTATGCTTCCAACACCGTCCTAATAGCTTCAATATTCACAACTGGTTTCAAAAAGGGGAGATACTTCTTCAGATTAGCCAGCGTTGTAAATGCAGAAATAATCCCAATGGGAATCATGAAAAACATTATGGTAAGAGCCACCACAATATACACGACATACTGTCGTATTTGCCTCTCAAAGAACTTGATTGTAAGATTGTTCCATATTAGTTGACGAGATTCAGGAGCATCCATCACTGTCCATGTGTCAACCATCCGGGCATGTAAAGTCTGAGCTGCAGAAGCTGCCGTCGCCCTGCTGGTAAAGAAGATCAGAGCTGAAGCTTGCTGTTTTTCTTTCAGGGTGACTTTTTGTTCAGATTCTAATTTCGGGATCAGTTCATTAATCTTCTCATTGTAGTATTCTATGCTATCTACCTTTTTGCCAATGAGACCGAGGAAGCCAGTTCTATTTGTGGGCCTTTCTCCTTCCGGCTTGCCTTTTGCTTTGGATTCAGCATATACGGCTTCAGCATGTGCAAGCTTCTTTTTGAACCCTTCCAACTCTCCCCAAATTTTGTTGACCTGAGAGGATCAACCAACGTAAAGTTACAAATCAACTTAAACTGCAGAGTTTTTTCATCGTGCTCGAGTAAACATAACTATGTCCTCTATTGCCTTCTATTTCATACCTCTTTGTTCTTCGTGACCACCATTGATCTGTAAAACGTCTCAGGATATATAGTTTTAAAATATGAATCAACCTGTTCCTTTCTTGTTTGGCCTTCAGGGACGGGAGGTATATCTCTAACAAGAACAGCAAATTGCTCAGCTTTTATTTCAGGAGACGTCAGGGCAGCAGCTCTCAGCCCAGAAACATGATTGTATGCCTTCCACAACAGGTAATATGTAACAAAAGAAACCCAGTAGACGGCAATCAGGAATGCCCACAACCTATGACTCTTCTCCTGTATCATGTCCAAAGAGAAACAAATTATAACAAAAAAATTTGGAGAGAAGATATGAAAATTCCATTAAACTATGAATATAATCGCTCATAAACATAATAAATTAATAGTTCTAAGTTCTAACACATTACGATATGTTATAGATAAGCAAGGATATGTCATTTTGTATTTCTAACGGGTACTTTGACTTACGTCAGCTAGCATAAAGGATGGAATATGTAGTTATAATCATCTATCAACATTTTTTTCCCCTTGATAAAATAGGAAAAGGGAGAGAAGAAACAACTCCAGTCCATGAAGTTGTATAGCTAGCTTACTTTGATGTTTCCCATGGATAACTTGTCAAGTTCGCCAAAAGTCCCATTGCTCGTGGTGGAGTTGGCACTTAACTTCCCATTGTCATCAGTAACAGCAACAGGCAGAAGAACCGGAAGCAGCACAACCCCGGCTAAGACCAATATTCCCAACACTGGAAACATCAATTGCAAATATTAGCAGGTTGAAATGATTACATGAGCTTTGTCGACCCAAAAGTTAAAACTCTAGATTAAGCCATGCAACTTGAAATACCAATAAAAGATAACTCTAATATGCACACAACACCTATGACCGATTGACCGGGGAGCAAAATAAAAATTTCCAATAAGTCTAAATATGACCAATATATATATATATATATATATATATATATATATATATATATATGCACACAAATTTCTCTGTGAGAAATCTTTCAGTTGTTTAGTCCTTTAGGCAAATGAAGTCTAATTTTTCTGAGGAACCTCTCAATGAACTTAATTGCTGGATGAGAATAACTAGAATGGCATCATTACCAGTCTATATTTACTTTTCTCTGCTCTTTTTTTAAGAAAAATTATCAAAATTGGGTGCTATTTCTTTTTTTATTTACTTAAAAGTATTCAACTGAAAACAACAGAAATAAGCCAATTGGGAAAACAATTTTTTTATTTTTTTATTTATTTTTAAAGAAGGTAAAAAGCTTACACATAATGGGGAACTTAGCAGGAAATGAAACCCCCCACCCAGACAGACAAAGAATAATAAAATTAAAAAATGGTGTGAAATAATATGAATTAATTCATCAGGAATTGAAGTGAATCAATAATTTCTATCGAAAAAAAAAAAGGAAATTAAAAGAGAAAAAAAAATCTCGAGCCCATCATATTAAAATACTAATAGGCTAGATTTAACAAATAAACAGAACAAGTACCAAAATACAATGACCTCCCCCCAAATCAACCCACAAAAATGGAAGCAAATTTAACAAAAAAAATAACCAGATCACACCAAAATTCTGCAAAATTGCAACAGAGCCACAGAGAGAGGGAGAGAGAGAGGAGCAAACCAGTGCTGAGGAAGACGAAGTAGACAGCAGTGTCGACGCCAGAGATGGAGATGACGTCCTCCTCTGAGGAAGAGAGTGCCTCATGGATCCAAGAGAACGGATTGCGGGTCTTGGACCCTCCTTCAATCGATTCCAAGCCTTTAAGGATCCGGTTGGGATAGTAAATCACGGAGTTCCCGGGCTTGCTCGACAGCCAGGCGAACAAGAGCATGAGGACAACGAAAATAAAAAACGACGTCCCTAAGGACGTCAGAAAAGAGCTGAAATCCATCGGCCACTTTCTCTCTCTAAAACACACACACAATCTCTCTAAAACTCTGAGGCTCTGCTGTATCTGAGTTTAGCCTGTGAGGCAGGGGAGGGAGGGGGATCTTAGAGGAGAGGAAAAGTGGCCGTTAAATGCTGCATTGAATGGGAGGAAAAGTAACCGTTGAGATGAAGGGGGAATGGGACCGTTTGTGGGAGGATTTGGTGGGTGGGGTATTTTACGAATACGAATGCGAATGCGTGTGTTGGAAGAGAAAAAATATCTGGGTGGAGGAGATGACACAATGACAGATTGATTATCCGTCCGTCTGTGTAGGGTCACTGCGTTTCCTCTTTTGTTTTCTTTTTCCTTCTTTTCATTTCCATCCTTCCAATGCACAGATTATATACTCCATATATTATTATTTGTGAAGGGGAGTGGAGGAGAGATCGAGAGAGAGGGACAGGGTGTTTCCGTGTTCGTGTCTAGGGTGTGTGAGCGGATAAGGTGGGTGATGATTGCAAGGGAGAGAGAGACAGGAGAGACAGGAGTAGAGTGGAGTCCAAAAAGACTGAAGTACCCTCGCCCCTAACTTTCTGAATTTACTTAAAATGACGAAAATACTCCCGGGCATTAGAGGCCTGAGGTTCGGTACAGGGCTGCCATTGGCTCAACCCAAATTAAATATATATAGATACTTACAACAAAGGACTATCTTCGATCACAAAGCAACGCGTAGGAACATTTTTCTCTTAATTTTGTTACATTGATGACAATTTACCCATTTGCCCAAAGCACGAAACTTTTTATATTTAATTTTAGTTCCAAAAAATGTCAATTTAGTGGATTGTAAAAGGTTGTATTCAATTAATTTCTTTAATTTATAAAGTTCTAAGACCAATTTAAAGCTATTTGTGTAGGTATAGAGTATCTCACACGGGTTGTTAGAGAATAGTCTGAACTAAAACATCGGCGGAAATAAGACTTAGGATATCCTTAATAGTTAATCCAAAAAGAAAAAAAAGACCAATCTTAAAAATTAAAAAACAAAAACGACATTATAGAATTAGCTAAAAGTAGTTCTCATTAGACTAAATTCATGTCTCTATCAATGTCCATCACATAGTAAGTCTTAATTTATTTAGTTCTACTATAGTGTTGTGATGACTTGTAATTAGTTGATCAAAATTAGGTCAGATTCATCGAAAATGTATTTCAAAGTACATTTGCAAATGACGACGATGATAATAATAATAATAAATCCTATAGGGTATTTAATTAATTGACCAAATTATGATTTTTTTCATTTTTCGGATAAAACCTCAATACATCATAAAACTAAATGACTAAACCTACTCTACCAGGACTGAAAACCGAGACCTACCCCCTCCTGGCACCAAACTGTAGCTTAAAGCTCTAAATATTCTTTCCCCAAAAAACGAGTCCTCTCCAACTGGATACTCTCATTCATTTGCACTAAAACATGTCCCAGTAAAAAGGAATTTAATGGGACCTATCACTAAATGATACCCGTTGGAGAATCAAGGATGTTAAACGTAAACTTGGTTTAATTTATTTTTAAACTTACCTATTTGGCAAGAAAACGTTGGAGTGGTTTGAATATATATATATATATTGGAAAATTCCATGATTAAAATTCACCACATCAAATTATTATTTTTTTTTTCTATACAGTTGGTCTGCGGCCCCACTTCAGCATGGGACATGGGTCCTAATCAATTTTGCATGATAACATGGCTAATGTGCTTGGCCAAGTCTAATGTGCTTGGCCAATGTGCTTCCCTGCTCACCCTTTCCCTCCTTTTTTGTGGGTCTCATTCTTATGCATCAGCATCAACCTCTTCTACCTAATTTATGGCAAGTCACTTATTAAAGACATTCTTTATGACATAAATGGAATCTAAAATGAAAAAAGAAAAAAAAAAAGTACTCAGGATCTTTCTTTTCGGATATTGGAACTCCATCGATCTCCTTTTTCTTTTTTGGATAGAGGGAAATGGAGGGAATTTAGTTGTTAACATTTCAACGGATAAATCTTTAGCATCCAAATGAAAACTCACCCAAAATGGGCATCTTTTTTTGAATAAAACAGGAGAAAAGGAATCATAGGATTAGTTTCCATTTTCACATGCAACTTTCAGAACATGTTCTCCCTTAGTGACCAGAAAAAACAAATCACAATTCACAAGGCACATCTACACCTGTTTCACACCAAAAAAGAACCTTGGGTTTCCCTAACCCTCCATTTGGTTTTCGAAAAGAATGAAAGGTTGAAAAAAAAAAAATGCTAAAATTCTAAAAATGATGGAAGTCATCTTCCAGCATTTTCTTTCTTTTTCTCTTTATTTTCAAGTATCAAACAAAGTGTCACTCTTCATGAAAAACACAATAGTTGTTCATTTCAAAACATTTCTAGAAGAATATGGTTGGTACTACAGTTTCTCATTCCTAGAAGAATATGGTTGGTACTACTCATTCCTTGGAGAATGTGGTTGGTATGACAAATATATCTTCACTAAAAGAATGAACACATGGACACACGACATCATCAATCTCTACACGTGAGCATTTGTATCCCTTTTATGTATTACCACATGTCTTGTGGATTTAAATTACTTTTATATTACTTTTGTGGTGATAGACTGTTATGAGAACATTTATCTTCATTGAATGAAATACCACAAAATTTGATTAAAAAGATGACCAAAAAAAAAAAAAAAAACGCTTAAAAGATGACTTTTATTTCATTGAATCCTATAGAAGTTCTCTTACAGACAACAAATAAAACATAGAAAATTCAAAATAAAATAAGAAAAGTAATTCATTTTCAAATGTTATGCGAAACGTAAGAAATATGAAAACCCATGATAGCCATTCTCAAATGGTAGAAGCCATAGCATTAAGGGAAGGCCTCCAATTTGTGATTGACTATGGGAATTAGAGGATTAATGGTGGAGAGTGATGCATAGGGAATCATTGATTGCCTAAATAGGAGGAAGACTATGATTAAAAAAATTGTAATCCTATGTGATGATATTTGACTATCAGGCCAAGTGGCTTAAGTGATTGAATATAGTTTTGCACCTAGAGTTGGTAATAGAATAACAAATGTAATAGCAAAATTTACGCTTAAGGTAGATGATTTTGATGTATGATTAGAACATCATCCTTTTCTTAACTTGCCCCTCTTTTGAGGAGGACTTGTCTTTGAACATGTAATCGTTTTTGCTTTTTAACTTCAATGGAGTATTTCTATCATTTGAAAAAAAAAAAATAATAAAAATAATAATAATAATAATGATGATGATGATGAAGAAGGCAACTATAATCAATTCCATCTCAAAGGGCAGTAGGTGTTCAGGTAAGCTTCAGCTGATATACCTCAACATCAGCTGAACATCAGCTGAAGCACTCTCAGCCGTAGATCTTCATTAAAGGAGATCTGATGGCCCAAAATCACCTGCAAGGTTTCCATCCGGATCGACCCGATTTGCAAACAAACACGGCTGAACCTTTTCCCTTTTCATTTCAAACGAGATTTTAGGGATTTTGAAATCACATTCCCTCCTTCCCTCCTCCCTCTCCCTCTCCCTCTCACTGCCTTACCATACCCTCATCCCTGCCAACCTTGACAGTCCGACGAGAGTGTAGATCTTCCATTTTCTTTTTTTGCTGTAAATTTTTTTTTTTTTTTTCAAATCCTGTCCAACCCCCAACCCCTCACTGCGTAACTCCGCCCGCAACAGCAAGTCTTCATCGTCGACACACCAAAGGGAAGCACACCGTCGAATCTAATAGTCGGGGTAAGTGTTTTTTTTTTTTTTTTTTTTTTTTTTTTTTGGGGGGGGGGGGGTTTATTTTCTCCTTTTATTTTTTTGTCTCTGTTGTTTCTCTCTAAACCCTCACGACCCACCTCTCTTTGGGCGCAGTGTCACGCTCTCCCTCCGCTAATCGAAGCTACACCGCCGGCGAAACGAACCTGAAGGGCAGTCACCGGCTATTAATGTTTAGGGTGTGAGGCACACTACGAAAAAATCATATCTGATCTGACTCGCATGACCCTCTCCATCCCACCTGCGACCCCCTCTTCCTCGGCCGCTGCAAGATCCAAACACTCACCGAACGAATGATTTCTGATGCCGACCCTCAAACCTTTACGCCAATGACGCCCAAAACCAGGTATGATATTATTCTTCAATTCTTCAAATTGATTTTGGGGTCGTTTTTCTTTGTAATCATATTTATAGAATTTAGGGTAATGCTCACAAGGGAAAAAAATATTGAATTTAGGGCCGGCAAAATATACCCCTTACTCTAATAAATTGATTTTAGGGTTTTTTTTTTTTTTTTTTTGGTCTGGGAACGTGGAAATTAGACTTCTATCTCAAAGCAATATTCAGAAAAATTCAAGAGAAATACTGTAGGAAGAGAACCCAAAAGAATATTTTGAAGGAGTATTTTTTATTGGATGAAACTTTAATTTAGATTGACCATTATTTTTACCTACGATTGTGTATTGTCTTTATTTGCAAGAAGTCAAGTAAATGGTTGTGTATTGTTTTTATTTGCAGGAAGTCAAGTAAATGTTGTTGGAGCCTTGGAGGAGTTGATGGATGGCATAATTTTGTGGAGGGCAATTTTAGTGGAAGAGATTTAGGATTGCAGCTGCAATTTTCTGGCCACTGATTTATGTTCTGTGCAGTTTGAATGTGTAACTTGGAATTGTAGTAGTAATTTTTATGTGGGCTGATTTGCCTTTTGAAGAGAGTTGGGATGACTGTAAACAGAATGGTCACATCAATCCACAACCCTCTTATTTGTTTATAATCGGCTGGTTTTGGGTTGAATTATCTTGTATTTGAGTTAAAGAGTTTTAGGATATTGTAACAGATTATGTTCTTTTGTTTTTTGTGAATAAAAATTATAGATTTGTCCTTATTCAGAGTCACTTTTTACATATTTTATTCACAACAGATGCGCATTTCATGGAAAATATTTTATACGCATTAGAAGTGGCCAACAAGTATTAGAAGTGGCCAACAAGAGCTATTGCTCCCGCACAAGATGTGATGGAGGCCTGCTTATTTTGCGGATTTTTTTATTCCTAGCAATTTACTTCAAATCTTACAATAAGGCGATTGATTAAAAACATGCAACCTATAGCCGACTAATTATGATTGGGTTAGGAAATCCTAATCTAAACGCAGGCAAAATTATTGTTGGATGATAAGAAAAGCAAATTCTAGAATCCCATGAATTTCCCATATGACTCAAGTCAAGGCATACACATTGCCATTTTGCACTAATTGGACATATCGCCAATTGCACATAAACGTGGGCACTCATGGTAGAAATGGGACTATGGGACTCAAAGACAAGAAAGAAAATCTTGCATCCACCTAAATACATATTGACATTTGCTCAATGAAGGGACATTTATTTTATGAATAAAAGAAAAAAACATATATTGAAGGGGACAAATTACCATTTGCACTAACTAGATCAGAGACAACTAGTGCTAATAGAATATATTTGAAGATAAAACCAATAATTAAAATAAATATTTTATACAAACTTTCAGAATTCTTTACATGAGTAAGGAAAAAAAATAAAAATAAATCCCTACAACCTTTAGAATTCTTTACAATGTGAAAATGTCAAACAAATCAATTTTATGAGCATTACAAATAAAACCCTGAAATTATATGAGCATTACAACTAAATCCCTAAAATAATTTTATTTTGAGCAATACGATTTTATAAGCATTACAACCAAGAAAAAAAAAACCCCCTGAAATCAATTTATTAAGGTTAGGGGTACATATTTGGCAGCCCTAAATTCACAATTTTTTCCCGGTGAGTTTTCGGATCTTGCAGCGGTTGAGGAAGAAGGGGTCGCAGGTGGGATGGAGAGGGTCACACGGTTAGATCAGATCTGATTTTTTTCGCGGTGTGCCTCACACCCTAACATTGATAGCCCGTGACTGCCCTTCAAGTTCGCTTCGCCGGCGGTGTAGCTTCGGTTGGCGGAGTGAGAGCATGACGCTGTACCCAAAGAGAGGTGGGTCGTGAGGGTTTAGAGAGAAACAACAGAGACAAAAAAAATAAAAATAAAAGGAGAAAATAAACCCCCCCCCCCAAAAAAAAAAAACACTTACGCCGAGTGTCAGATTCGACGATGTGCTTCCATTTGGTGTGCCGACGGTGATGACTTGCTGTTGCGAGCGGAGTTACGCGGTGAGGGGTTGGGGGTTGGACAAGATTTCAAAAACAAAAAAAAAATTACAGTAGAAAAAGAAAATGGAAGATGTACACTCTCGCCGGACTGTCAAGATTGGCGGGGATGAGGGTATGGTAAGGCGGTGAGAGGGAGAGGGAGGAGGGAAGGAGAGAATGTCACACCCCAAACCCAAAAGACTGGATTTGGTGATATGATAGACACAACTTGCAAAGGTTTACGCCCTACATAAGCCAACCGACTTAACCATATCAACCTGTAATAATGTTGTCTCCAATAATCCATCCACAATAAAATTCCATCCTATTTATAACTAAAATCTCAACAATTAATTGAAATAACTAGATAAATCCATAATCATCAAATAAATTGTCAACTTCAATAATCCACTACAATGTCCACTGAAATAATAAAAAAGTAATTCTTCTAATCATTAAAATAAAGTTTCAACTAAACTAGCAGATCAAGCTGTCGACACCCTAGCTCTTCATATGCGGAAGCTACTCACATCAAGATAATCATCTGTGGGGAAAAAATATAAGGGGTGAGCATAACGCTCAGCAAGAAAACATTACACAATATATACAGGAAGAGGTCAAGCATATTCGCACGATTGATTTAAAAAACATGAGTAACAAAACGATAGAGTTTTACAATAAATCATTTCTTTCAATTCGATAGGCATATAAACTTTTAGAAGTAATTCTCTTGCTTTCAATTCAATAAACAATGACACTGAAACGCTTTCGATAACAATTCATTCGATAACAATTCATTCAATAAATCACTTTAAAATCACTGATCGATAATACAAATCAATAAAACATTAGTTCATACAAGTATTTCCTCTGGCTAGACTCACATTTAATAGGCGCCCATCATCGTGAGACTTTACACTACATCAGTACTGATGACCAACAGTATTAGAATCCCCTGCTGGCACGGACCAATTTTCCAACAGTATTAAAATCCCTTGCTGGGACGGACCAATAATCTAACCAGAGTTCACACTTATACAATAAAAACATTTGGCAAATATCTTTCATAAGTAAATAGATTCAAAACACGTATGTAAACAATTTCAATAAATGACTATTTTGCTTGACCCATAGTACATAAGAAATAACCACTTTAATAGTAAAACAATTTTGAAAACAATTGTCCATAAATCATTGGCTCATAAAAGAGAAATAAAAATCAAATTTATTTTTATTTAAACAAAGAAGGCGATACATTGTGCAAGTTCCCTTACCTCAAGCCAAACCTTCAACAATCCAAGCGATCAAACTCCTAATAATCCCAACGCTACTCAGAACCTAAAATCAATAATATTATTTATCAATAAATCATACTTAAGCTAAAAAGCCTCTCTAACTAAGTGGTGCGTTAAGTATTCAACGTCTAATTCTCATGGCCTTATAATGCTTACTATATTTAATATAATATACACCCTAATGTGGCATTAAAATAGACTCATTATAAATTAATAGGTTTGAATTAATTTTTAACACAGAAAAGTTACCAGTCAATCCGAGAGAAGTTGACTGTCAACAGATGTGAAGTTGACAGTCAGAATGTAGTAAAACAGCAGCAGAGTTTGTATTAACTTCCTATGCTACCCAAGGCAAAAGCAGAGGTTCACCCACTGATTTTCCCTCAACATCAGTCCCTAAATCTGTGGGAAAGATGTTTGTGGAAGGGTGTATGGTAGGGTTTGAGAAAATTTGTAGTGTTAGACATAGGAAGTGGTGGAAACCACCATTTTTGGCTTTCCTTGTCACCCAAACCCAAAGAAAGAGATTTTTGGTGGTTGGATGATCTTGTGTAGCAGTTATGAAGGGGTTTTTGAGTGGTGGTGATGATGGTTTAGTAGTTGTAGAAGTGATAGAGATGGGGGATTGGATTAGAGAATAAACTTTTGGTAACACAGTAAAGTTACCAGTCAACAAATGGTAAGTTACCTGTAAACAGACACGAAGTTCGTAGTCGATTTGTACAAAATAGCATCAGCTCCTTTCTTTTTCCTTCTCTCTTGCTTTCTTTTCCCCTTTTTCTCTCTTTATATTGTTTTCAGTCAAAAGAATATAAATCCTCCATAAAGGTTTCTTATATAGGGTGCAAGTTAATCCTAACCTAATTAGGATTACCTTCAAAGTGAGTGTTTGATTAGGATACGAACACTATCTCTCATTGATTAGAAAACAATCACCTTGTTTGGCTACAAAGTTGAACGTGTTCGAGGTTAATCATAAATTAACTCATACGTTTAAATCTAATTAAAGACAATCAATTTTATAGTTAATTAATTAAACCTAAGAAAAATTCGGGGTATTACAGAGAATGTGATTTCAAAATCCCTAAAATCTCGTTTGAAATGAAAAGGGAAAAGGTTTAGCTGTGTTTGTTTGCAAATCGGGTCGATCCGGATGGAAACCTTACAGATGATTTTGAGCCATCAGATCTTCTTTAATGAAGATCTACGGTTGAGAGTGCTTCAGCTGATGTTGAGGTATATCAGCTGAAGCTTACCTGAACACCACTGTCTCAAAGGGACTCTTTGGCCTAAACTTCAAGTCGTCCATGCTCAAAGCGTCCAAAAGGTTAGTTTGGTCATTTAAGTAAAAATAAGGTCACTTTATCCACAAAACTCCGTTTGACTGTCAGCTACACTTCACCTTTCAGGTATTAACCGCACTTTGCTATTATCTCTCTGAAAAAGCAACCTACTCGCTACCCCTAACCGACACCTGTACCCTTCCAAGGATATTGGCAGCGTGTACGACAATTCAGCAAGTACACTGGCAATACCTACTCGAGCGTATAGGACTCCTCCCCTTACATTGGGTCCCACGTGGCGCAAAGCGATAAAACAAGCTTGTTTTTAGAGGCCACGTGGCGCAAACAGACTCTGCCGACAGAGTAAAGGAGCTCGACCGTTTTTTCGCCTCAGAGACCGCAACGGCTAAACCTTACAGGTGGAGGGACCCACTCACGCTACCGACGAGGGGACTTGGCAGGCTGTCAATCACTGTTTGTATTTATAGTCCAGTCAGCGTTAATGCTGTCCGTTTCGGAAGCTTTAGACTTGAGAGGCATTCGTCACTTGCTCGGCACGTGGGTGTCGCTGATGAGCCGTGTGGGCCTTGTGGCTACGTGTGCATACGGGAATAGTTTAGTTGGGGACACGGACTGGACTCAACAGTGGGACTCATTGTATCCAAACGGTGGGACCCAGAAATTTAATTCAGTATATATATTGATTAAGAGACGTACTGTTTTTTTTTTCCCCCTTTTCTTTTAAGGGTCTGCTTGGGTGAATATTTTGAAATTAAACGGTTCCATAAATTTTATATAATACTCAAAGTTCAAATTTATTACATTAATTTAGAATTTTTAGATTGCATGCAAAAGTCATAATTATTGTTGATGTTAAAAGATCAATTTTTAGAAATTTATGAAATATTGCTATTTTGAATTTTCACTTTTATTTGTGATGATGGATATCATTTTTTGGAATTTGTCAATTTAAAGTATTGGATTTGTATTTTTATTTATTTATTTATTATTTATTTAATTTATTTTTTATATTAACTATTAGGGGTATCTTAAGTTTTACTCCCGCCGAGGTTTCGGTCCATGTGAGATGCCCTATACTCATATAAGCAACAATCTCTATGAGAAGTTGAAACGTTGACTTTTAGAAAGCACACCCAAAACCAGATTGCTCAACCAACCCCGCAAGTGAATTTGTACCTTTAATACTATATGAAATATTGCTATTTTGAATTTTCACTTTTATTTGTGATGATGGATATCATTTTTTGGAATTTGTCAATTTAAAGTATTGGATTTGTAGTTTTTTTATTTATTATTTATTTATTTAATTTATTTTTTATATTAACTATTAGGGGTATCTTAAGTTTTACTCCCGCCGAGGTTTCGGTTCATGTGAGATGCCCTATACTCATATAAGCAACAATCTCTACGAGAAGTTGAAACGTTGACTTTTAGAGAGCACACCCAAAATCAGACTGCTCAACCAACCCCGCAAGTGCATTTGTACCTTTAATACTATATAAATTTTGTTGAATTCTTTAATTTTGAATTAGACAACCAAGCTGGCCCTTAACTTTTTGATACAAATTATCTATTAGTTCATGTCCAAAAGTATCCTAAAATCATCTAAAAATTAAGTGCAAAAATTGTGTTATTTAATCCCAACCTTATATCTTTATAAGTATAGATGTTAATATCATTTTTTTAATATTCATATTTTGCTTACATTAGGTATTCTCGTCGTGTATCTCACACATGAAAAATCTCTAATTAACTTAATATCAAAAAGCATATGATCGGTAAAGTCATTTTTTATTTTATTTTATTAATAATGTTATAAATTTTAGTACTCCATAGACAGGATAGTTATAATTCCTAATATCTTATTAACTTGATATTTAATGCGCATAATAAGAAAAAGGGACAAAAACAAAGTACAAAAATAGGTTAGATAGAATATGTGCATCCTACCAAAAAGTTATGCTTGTAAAGATGTAAGAGTAAAAAATTGTGTCCCAAGTATAATTTGATCTCAATTTATACTTTTAAAACTGTTTTCTCTAACATATTATCTCAACTCTTGTGGTAGGTTTGAGATGGGAAGTTTTGATTAAGTAGGAAAAAATTTGTGGCTGCTGGAATTCAACATTTCACTTGTCTGAGTGATTTTTCAGTCCTTATCTCCTCTTTCCTCTTTTTGTTTTGTTAGCAGACATGGAGATATGACTTCGACCTCCTTCTATCTCTACTTCCTCTTTTTAATACAAACATTGAATTTA
The DNA here is from genome assembly GCA_039720395.1 of Liquidambar formosana. Taxonomy (NCBI): domain Eukaryota; kingdom Viridiplantae; phylum Streptophyta; class Magnoliopsida; order Saxifragales; family Altingiaceae; genus Liquidambar; species Liquidambar formosana. The sequence goes on along the minus strand of CM077835.1, from coordinate 14,513,916 downwards.
AAGATTCCTCCTTTTTTAAAAATTTTTTTTTAAAGCGTGTATTTTCAATTTTAAGCTTATGAAATAATATTGATTATCATTATTAGTAGTAAGAAAGACTAGGAATAAAGATTTGTTGTATCAATTTTTAAATAAAATAAAATAAAACACCTAAGTACATCTCTGCGAAAAATCTGTGGCCCGCACAACCAATAACCACTAACAAATGAGTGAGACGAATTAACGTGTTTCCTACCCTTCTAGCATGACCCTTACTTTTGATTTTTTTTTAATGATATGATATGATAGATAAAAACAGAAAGGTGAAAAGATATCCCAAAAAAGGAAAAAGGAAAAAAGGAAGAGAACCAGTGGGGTATGAGGTATTTCCATTTTGCAATGATTAGGATTACATTAAGCAATTAGGCCATGTTTGTTTAATTAGAATAGAATAGATGAGAATGAAATTTGATTCCATGTTTAAAAGAGCATGGAATGAAAATGAATTTGAAATGGTTTTATAGACATATTGTTTGATTTCATTCCCATTCAAATTTATTTCATCTAAACATGCTGTTTAGAATGAATTGAAATGAGATTCTATTCAGTCAAAACAAACATGGCCTTGGTGTTAGGCTAGTAGTGGTGAGGAAGAATGAAACAAATAATAGGATTAAGATAGGTTAGGAGTTTAAATCCATTTAATTATACCTGAAATGAAAAATAAATAAATAAATAAATAGAAGAAAATCAGATTACATTTTGAATCCCATAATCAGAACTGTGATAAGAGGTATGGCGGGCAGGTGGCCTAATTCATGATTAGAAAACACCCTCATGATTTGATCCACACTCTTGCCATGCAGTTACCCGTACCTAATTCAGCCTAATCAAAGGCCATTAGGTAGACTTCCAAATGAGTGTTTTGTTTTGTTTTGTTTTGTTTTTATTTTTTTGTTTTTTGTTTTTTCTTTAACGATTAAGATTATTTCAGATCATATTCCTGCTAATTCAATGTAAAATAATCTTCTAATGACTCGTGTGAGAGGCCTTTTATTTATATGATCAGTGATAACTTTAAGAGATTGATACTCGAAAAAGTAATCTTTAGGGAACACACCCAAAACCCGAAATTCAACTGTTTGACCAACCCTACGAGAGCCAAAATGAATAATAGTATTATATACATCAAATTTTTATACCAATCCTTTGCACCAACTCACATAGTTGATTGGATGGTGTTGACTCATTAAAAGAATAACAAATCATCTAACATTATCTCATCTGACACATGAATTGGTATAGATAGTATTTTCTTTTCGAAATTTATTTACTCCATTTATTCACAAAATCATTTTTTTAAATTTAAATTTAAATTTTATTTGTTTTTTTTTTGGGTGTGAACCATTCATTCACAAAACCAACACAGCAAAGAAGGGAGAAAACATTACCTGATTTTGCTCTAATCCCAATGATGTGTAGAGGGGAGGAAGAGAATAATTCAGCCTTACAACATGCCTCAAGAAAACTCTTTTTTTCTTCTTTTTTTTTTTCAAATATTATCGGCCTCAGGAAAATTCTTTCTAGGGAAAGGCTATTGCAACCCCCCGAAGGGATAAGTTGTCCCCTCTAATATTTTAATTAAAAAAATTATTATACAAAATTACTAAAAAGGGCTTAAGTACCCCTTGCCGGAAAACACAGATCTAACCAGCCCACTGGTGACGGCGAAGGCAGCCCTCCTCCCGTCGGCAGCCTTTTCTTCTTCTTCTTCCTCCCTTTTTTTTTTTTTTTTTTTTTTTTCGGCAGCCTTCTTTTTTAACTTTCCTTTTCTTTATCTTCCCTCCCGTCGCTGCCACCCCACCCCACCGGAAAAAATGGAGGTTTTGAAAAAAAACCTCCCTTGTCGGAAACACATGGATCTGACCAGCAGCAAAGGGAAAAGAAAAAAAAAAAAAAGAAAAAAAGAAAGAAGAATAGGAGAAGAAGAGAGAAGAGGAAGAACCTCCCGTCGCCGGCACCCCACCCCATCAGAAAAAAATGAAGGTTTTGAAAAAAAAACCTCCCCCCACAGATCTAACCAGCAGAGGAAAAAAATAAAAAATAAAAAAGAAGAAGAAGAAGAAGAAGAAGAAGAAGAAGAAGAAGAAAGAAGAGGAGGAGGAGAGAGAAGGGGAAGAACCTCCCGTCGCCGTCGCCATCGCCGTTCTCCTGTCGCCGTCACGTGTAGGTGGGGGAGTGGGTTGGGTGAGGGTTAGGGTTATTTAGAAGAGGGATGTTTTAGTCTTTTAAAGGGGTGGGGATATCAGGTGGGGGTGGCTTATCCCTTTGGGGGATTGCAATAGCCGTTCCCTTCTTTCCACAAGTAATTTTTCCTCGGCATTTCAACCCAAGGCCTCAAAGCCCATTTAAAAAATGAAGGCCTTGTTAAACTCAGCCACATGCTTAAAGACTAGCCCACCCTTGGACTGATAGATTTGGGGAGACAGATAGAATCCTACGCCTTTAGCACTAGCCCATGATTCTTGCTTTCTTTATTCTACATTCCACCAAAATATTAGAAGCAAGGATCGGATGTTTGAGCAATCACTTCTAGAGTGGGGTAGGTTTCCAACTTTCCATGGTCTGTGAGGGGATAGTCATACTCTCAATCTTGTCATATTAGTTGGGCTCCACCCTATGGGTATATATGTACCAAAAGAACTTTAGGCGATCCTCTGAAATAATTATCATGATGGAAGTCATGTTATAGAGGGAACTCGACTATTAAACGCCCAACTTTCTTGCTAGCTTCATAAAGTTGGGCGTCCTTAGTGCAAAACAAAAGGAAAAAAAAAAAAAAAAAAAAAAATCTCATGAACAGAGTGGGGCATAGTTCTCAACTAATAGCTTGACTTACTTGACGAGTCGATTCCGAAAGGCGCATCCTAATTATCTTGTAAAATATCATATATAGTAGATTCTTTTCATAATAACAGAAGAAATGAACTAATTAAAATTTAATTTTTGGGGTGGATTAGAGAATCCAACATGTGGTCGTGCTCCGACGAGAAATCTCTAATGTAACAACTCATGATAAAATTCCAAAATTGAAAGAGCTTTGGAATGATAGTAACATGAAGTTGATTCAAATGTGAGTCGTGGCAACAAGGCAAGGTGTGGTGAAGTAATGGGCCGGGCTGGGGTTTTGTTGAGTTAGAACTTAGAAGAAAGAGGTTTGGTGGGCTAGCAAAATTATTTTGGTGGGCGAGCAAAGCATTATTTTAGTGGGCTAGCAAAGTATGTTGATCTCTTGTGGGATTGCTTGTGGGTGCTCTATCGTATTAATGGGTAAAACCATAGTTTGAGATGGAAGTGATCAAACTTGAAGAAGTGGGACTTTTTTCCAAAACTTTCATATACATGACCTAATATGATTTTTGAAATTGCTCTAAATTGCAACTTTACAATCTTTTCAGCTGATCGATGAAAGTTTAGCTTTGAAAATGGAAAGTCAAGAAGTTTACATGATATTAGGATTTGGTGTTATAACAACAGAACGGTGATAGTCCTTATATATGTTGCAAGATTAATTAGTCCGTAAGTTAACCACATGATCTAACTATCCGCTCTCACTATGTATGTTGCGAGATTAATGAGTCCAAAAACCGCAGTGATCTAACTATTAGAGTACTTATAAAAAGGGGAAGACCAATCTCTCTCTTACTGTAAAGTGAGAGTTGGTGCTCCATTCATATATATAGATGAGATAATCTATGACAGGTCACTGTCCCATAAAAATTGATGGTGCAATATCATTTATATGCAAATGGTAGGACTATATATTGATCAAGACCATTGAAATGGATTTAATCGTATTAGAATAGATATATTTTTAATTTCACTAAGGATCAATAATGCAAAATGTTAAATGTCTTAGTTTCTATTTGAATGGCCAATGTAGCTATGTAGTTGAGCAAAAAAAATGAAGCTCATTTTTTCAGTGCATAAACTTTTTAATTCAAAATTTTATTTTGTCACTACTTCTATAAAACATCTTCAATCTATTTAAAGGTCTAAATTGTCAAATAGACCCGACGTTTTGTATATAAAACGATGTTGTCCTATCATGTTTGATGGGGCGGTGTTCCATCATATGCTCTCTCTATGTATATATATAACATAGTTTAACAGTTACAATATCTTACATTAAGGATCAATTATTCTATGCAATTAAACATTTTCTAGAACAATTCTATATTTATTAAAGGCATGAATAATGTGATTGTGTCTAGTAAGATTTCCTAGGTCCATGTGAGTTTGATTTGGTGTTGCATGTTGCAAAGTAATTGCCATATATGCACCATTTGGGACAGATTAAAGTCTCCATTACTAACCAGTAACCTCCAAATTAAAATACTAAACTTGTAAAGCAAACTAAATGTTTCAATTCCATAGCCCTGATTGAATTCCTTTCAACTGAATGTCTGCACATCAGTGTCAATATCTCATATGTTTTATCACGAAATACAATCAAAACATTCTTCACAACAGGCCCAATACCAGTTAAATCTGCATGAATTGGGTTGATATAGTAGGACAGGAGAAGAGTAATGAGATATAGTTGTTTTTATTATTTTTTTATGGTACAAATCGATTTAATCATAACTTGGAACAACACATTACACAAGAAATTCGTGCGAGTTTATTGCTTATTGTAAGTTGTAACACGTACTAATACCACATTATTTTGATCATTATGATCTAAAGCCAAATTCAACATAGGAAGGATAGATAACGAAGGAGATTAAGGGGGACAAAACTACAATTTATCTAGTAGCTCTCTTATAAAACTCCATGACGTAAATCCCTTGTCCAATAGGGAAGAACTTTGTCTCAGCAAAGCCTGCAATTTTGGCTAGATCATCAAATTCAGCCATGGTTCGCTCCTTGGCACCAGGTAGCCACACCATCATCAAGTAGTCTGATGCCGTTGAGTTCAGTGAGTCGGCATTGTTTCCCAATTCTTCAGGGATCACAAACTCCACCACTATCACCTTCCCATTATCAGGCAACGCCTTGCAGCAATTTCTCAACAACTTCATGCAACGGTCATCATCCCAGTCATGGAGTATCCTCTGCACCCATTAATAAGAGTCAGTTTTCCTTTCATTTTTTTTGGGGGGAAAAAAAAAAAAATAAAAAAAAACTAGCTGTGAGTTCAAAATAGAATAAGCAAGGAACAGACCTTCAATAAAATTGCTTGTGCGTTTGGTACTGACTCAAACATATTTCCAGCAACATGCTCCACATCTGCCAAATGATAAGATTACAGATTAATTATAAGGAAAACCAAATATTTAACCAAATTGATTCCAAAACATATTTCCAGCAACATACGGCAGTCCAGATTTCAACTCTGTGAGTCTACGTGGGTGCATGTGGGTGTGGGAACAGAGTTGTCCTAATAAATTTCTATGCACTAGCTACCCAAATTTCATTGGCAATTAATTAATGTTGGATATGTGGGGAACCGGCCTTCATGGTTGTACCCTTAAGTACTGCCATGAAAAGCCCGAATTCCTGCAAAGTAACAATGAGTCACCTTTGTTAAACATAGAAAACAATAAAATCACAGAACATAATGTTAGAGAAAAAAATAATTAGAGAGGGAGAGAGGGTTCTCAAGAGACCTGGGTATTTAGGAGCATCAGAAATGACATGAGGCAAGTCAAAGTTTACACCATGAATGTGTGGATAAGTGGAAACTATCTTCTTAATAGAAGTTCCAAAGCCACCCCCTACATCCAACAGCTCTTTCACCTCTTCAAAACCAGCATACGTCTTGAGCACCTTGTCGAAGAACACTTTCGTGCTTGTCGCCATTGCCTCATTGAACAATTGACTCAATTCAGGCTTCTTCGAAGTATAGTCGAAGAAACTCGCTCCATTAGCCTTCTCAAAAGGAGTGCACCCTGGTTCAAGCACGGCGTCCTTGAGCATATAAAAGCTGTCCACGACCTCCTTTTCGCTTAAAAAAACCGTCATTGGGGCCGTAGAATTTCCACCCTTGTCTGTCAATAGGCAACGGGTTTCGTCTGTGAGGCCATAAACGCTTTCTTGCCTCATCTCCCCATTTGGGCATGGTCTGAGAGACGCCGTTAAGAGGGCATTTGCACTAAGCATTCTTAGTATGCGATCCAAAGCGGCTGCAGCACTTGGATTGGTTGTAGGAATTTTGGAAACAATCTCAGCTGCAGACAATTGAGCTTTAGGCCCTGAATTGGCAATGTTGTTGAAGACATCCAGCTCAATTGCAGCTCTTAGAGCCATTTGAACGCTTATCAATCTTGACAAGCCCCATGATGAGAGATAATCTAAATCATCATGGCCTTCCATTTTTTTTTCTTTCTAAATTCTCTCTTGTTTTTTCCCCCTTTTTTGGCTAAGTAGTTTTTCAGTCTCTTACTCCTTCATTCAGTAGCATGAGAAAACATTTATATAGAGCTTGCTAGCAAATGGTCAATACTATTGTTACGTATCGTTGCTTGCAAGGCAGCCCATGTGACAGGAAAAGTCATTGTTACATAAATTCATGCATCTTCTTATTTTAAGCCATGGAACTCAATGTATAACAAAATTAATTGAAGCCAAGTATAGACTTGATTTAGCATCTATAGGATTGTTTGAGCAGTCAGGTTCTAGACGTGTTCATAAAAGTCATTATTCCAACGTCTTGCAACTATCATTGCCTATGTGGATATGAGACATTTCACTGCACACGTGCCGTTAGGGAATTAGTTTATGTATACCAAAATTAATTAAAACCAATTATGGACTTAATTTAGCTCCCTGCAGGGTTGGTTGAGTGATCAAGTCCTAGATGTGTTCTTTAGATGTCATTGTTTCAACTCATCGCAGCTATCGTTGGCCATGTAAGTATGTTATTAGGGGATTAGTGTGAGTTGGAATCTCAGCGAGAATAAAACTTGAAATACCTTTAATCGTTATTTACTATTATTATTTTGTTAAGCATGGACTTGATTTCTTTAAATATTAATTAAGCACTGTTTGAAGTTACGTAATGGTTTTTGTTTTTTTGGTTGGTGGCAGCAATGTATATTTAATTTTCAGATGGGACCTTATATTATGTTGACCACGAATCGACTAAACAACGGCATATCCCGGTAATATCGGACAATGATATCTTGTTTGACTGAGAAAATTCGTAAACTGATAATCAGACACTCCCTTCCATCCAAAAAAAAACAAAAAAACAAAAGATAATCAGACACTCCCAGCCCAACCGAAGTTGGTTGTTGTGGTTAGGGTGTCTCATACAGGCATGTGGGTCCCATATGAAGCATGCATCAAGAATAATTCTTTTCTATAACTGTCATATGGTCATGTGGTCAACCACGGAGGCACATTGAGCTTAGGGGGTGCAGGTGACTACCCTGACATTTTATTTTATACCCTTAATTTTAGTGAAAATTATAAAGTTGTCTCTCCTAATTTTTTTAAGGGTAGGGATCAACTCACTTTTGGGGTGTAAGACTTTCTCCTCTTATCTCAAAATATTTTTTATATGAATAATATTTCGTCAAGCCTAATGTTGGATTAAATACTCTATTCATGCACGTCGTAAATATTAAATTTCAAATTAATTAGAAATTAGGAACTATATCATTTATAAAGTGTCTCAAATTAAAGTTTTACGGAGTTGTAAAAGAAAAGTAAGTTTATAGATCAAAATGCTTTTCGATATCCGATTGGCTTGAAATTCAGCATTCATGATGTGTATGAGCAGAGTATCTAATCCAATGGTTAGATTAGAGAAATATATTTTTTTTTTACAAAAATATATTGAAAGATGTAAGACTAAAAAGTCTTACATGGAGTGTAAATGGATACCTCCCTTTTTCTTCTTAAACACCTCTATTTTTCTTTCATAACCTTGTCTTTTTATATTTTTCCTCCCTAAAAAAGCCCTAATCTCCCCATCTTTCATTTCACTTTTATTTTTCCTTCCCCTATAGCGTCCCCTAAATTCTACCCACCTTTCTTTTGTTTTGTTTTTGTTTTTTTGTTTTTTTGTTTTTTTTTTTTAACACCTATACATAAAGCTTTAATCATGTGCGAGATATTCTAAATATCTCGTTCGATTACAGCCTTCTATGAGCGACACGCACGGACGCGTGAATGCACATGTGTCACTCACGAACGGCCATGATCGAATGGGATACTTAAGATATCCCGCACATAATCAACCTTACCTATATATATATATTTTCGGTAAAAAAAATCAATTGCATGATAACACGGGAATCAATTTATGAATGACAGCTTAATTGTTTTTTATTGAGAGAAGGGTATTTGATAGCGTTAATAATGAAGCAATTATCATACAACATTTCTAAGTTTTAAAAGATGAGGTCTCGTGGGGGACAATTGAAATGTATTAAATTAAAATATGGTTTGTCAATGGGTTATAATTTTTTACAATTTTTTCTATCTTAAAATCACAATATAAAAGAAAATTTTGACCTAAAATTACTTCTTCAATTTTCTGAACTAGCCGCCTTCCGTCGTCTAAATTTCTAGCTTCGTCCCTGCATGTGGTAGTACTAATCAATAGGAGCAGAACAAAGTGATTTAGTCCACATTCCTACTTTACTCTACTCCCATTAGCTCCTAATACTACATCAACCGTATAATATTGTATAATACTACAGTTACATGTAAGTTTTTCTCAGTGTCATGCACTAATCATAACAAATGTTTTAAAAGGTATGGACGTAAGGTGTGGCATTTTTAATTCCTCTCATCGGCGAGGCCGAGGTGTAAGCCCCATAGGTTTTCAATTTATAAATGTAAATATTAAAAAAATATTAATATCTAAATATAGTGGGAAAAAAATACATAACAAGTAAAATTTATTTAAAAAGTGACCTATTTTCAAAAATTTTAGATTTTATTAAGTTGAAAGCATTATATAAAAAGATTAAATATATTTTTCTACATTGCAAAATTACTATTATCCTTCATGGTTCAATCAACCAAGATATAAAATGTTCATATAACCTGAATTCAAAAAAGTTGTATATATTCTTAGAGGGTGAATACTGTGAATATTAGTCATCATCATCATCGGCCAATCGTCTTTTCCCTAACCTATCATAGTAGCAATCACTAACCAGTTGTGCAGCTACTTAACCTAAGATTTTATTCAAATGGTCAACCTTTAAATTGACTGTAGTAACTTTACTAAATGAAAATAGTTGTTCCTCTTTAAGAATTACAGTTTGGTCTCATGAGGTGTATTCCTATGACCTTGCGGTACCAAAGGTGTACTTCACATGCATAGGGCATGTGAACCAATGAAAGAACATACGCTAAAAAGGAATCTTGCCTATTTTTTTAGAGTCCTGGGGTCATAGTTATTAAACTCGGACCGGTCATTCACCCAGTCTAGAAGGTCAGGGTCACTGGGTTATTGGTTCAACCGTCGGGTCACCGATTGAACCAGTTATATAATTAAAATAATAATAAATAATTAAAATAATACCAAAAAATAAAATGTATACATTTAGACTTTAAATAATATGTGTTGTGAAATTTTTCACATAAGCATTAGGTGATTTAGTGTTTAAGAACTCCTTTGGTGTATTCATCCACGGTTCTACTCTCCATACTCACAAAATGTAGAATTTTTAAGGTATTAGTACCAGTCCAACCGGACCGGTTTGCATCCGGTTCACATAAAAAACCAGTGGTTTAAACCAGTTTAATTTGGTTCTTCAGTTCGCATGTGTCACGACCCAAAATAATTAAGCCGTGATCAATAGTAATAAAATAAGCTTTATTTTAATAAATTCTTTGATAAAACGTGGATGACATGTGTCAAAATCTCTACCATTTTGAAAATTTTCTCCTTTTTTCGGACATGACCCATCCATAGATAGGATATACCATCATAAAACCTGTTATAAAAAAAAATCCATTATAAAAATTTCTTGTCATCAATGAAAGCGATATCATCCCATGCGTCGCATTCCACAACCACAGCAACCATAAATAATTAAAATTACAATCTTGATTAAATTTACATTTACATTAGCCATTGGCTCAATTAAAAAAAAAAAAATGAATTAATACATATTCTTCCCATTAAAATACATCAATAATTAACATAGGTAATTTCCTATTAAGAGCATCCCCTATGTAAAAGCATAATTCCACTTGAAAATAATCTCTGGAAAACATGGAAATAGATAGGCGTGAGTTCGACGACTCAGTATATACAATTTAACATAGCAAACTATAGCAATGATATAAATAAACCAATTATCTCATTTAAAACAAAATATACTAGCCAATGTATTACAAATCTAAAATAAGTTATAATCCATAACTTAAAATGAATGAAACATAATACCCAATGCATGTAACTCATGTCTAATTTACAATAATTCATTAATTACCGACCACTCCTGCAGGAGTCTTCGCACGGAAACAGGAGGATTTAAACCTAACCTCCAAGAGGACAACACAAGGGTTCCTACCTGGAACCGGAAAGTAGCCTCTGATTCAGGAACACAAGGGTTCCTACTTGGAACCGAAAAGTACCCCAGGACCAAAGGAATGAAAAATACCGCAAAGTCCCATTGACTGCAAGTAGTCCAATTCCAATGATCCCTTTTTATGCAATACTTTTACCCAGTATTCATTAAGTTCATTTAATGTATGATTATGCCTAACATGCTGTGCGATAAACCATAAAATGATTTTTAACCAAAATCATCTCCCAAAATATGCTATATAACTCATAATCAAATAACCTCATAATTATACCTAAAATTATGATAAACAACATAAACTCTCATTATGATTATAGTTTTGAAATCATAATTGAAAACATTAATTAACATAGAAATTAACCATAAAATGCATACATCTCTATTCCATAGAATGTATAAAATAAGCCAAACTCATAACTAAACATAATATCCAATTTATGTTATCAAATACCCAAAGTTTCATATTCAAAATTTATTCCATAAATCAATTATATACATATTATAGGCCCAAGAATACCAAATACTATGATAATATATACCATATTATCATGTCAATAGTTCAAACCTATGTAAATTGCACCTACCTCCAAGAAACGTGTAGAAAAATGCGAACTTGATGTTATGGGTGTGTAGATCCAAGCCTAGGATGCACATGTAAGCCCCCAATCCAAGTCTTAGCTCCCAAATGCCATGCTTGATGAAAATAATGGAGATTCCAACTCCAAAATAAGACCAAATCTCACAAATACCATGAATAAACATAAGATATGAGGATATGATGACTAAAACTCAAAAGAAATGCAAACGCTAACCTTATACATGAGAAATTACCTATCAAATGTAAGATAAAGACTACCCATGCTTCCAAAGTGCAGTCATGAGTGATTGAGGAGCCGATCTACTCCACAAAGATGCATGTAAGGGCCGAAATGGGTGGAACACCCTCCATCTCTCACCACCGTCCCCTCTCTCTCTCTCTCTCTCCTATTCTCCCTATCTCTTTCTCTCTCTCCCAAACACTTTAAAGACCAAAAATGAGTGTATGGGTCGGGGTTTATATAGAAAAGGGGGCAAAATGGTCATTTTAACCCTTTTATTAAAACTGTCTGTGGACATTTTCAGACGGTTGAAAAATATTTTCAGACGGTTGAAAAATATTTTCAACCCGTTGAAAGTACCCAATGCAAAACAATCCTCTCTGGAATTTTCAGTCGGTTGACACAAACTTTCAACCGGCTGGAAATTGTCTTTCAGATGGCTGAAACATGTTTCAGCCATCTGAAATACACAAACAGCTGAAAATAGACAGTCAGTCAGACAATTCTCCATCAGCACAGACATCAGTCTTATTTTCATCTAAAACATTTAAGTAATCTTTACTTTAAGTTATTTAATGACTATAAGCAAATAACCACCCATTTGAATCCAAATAAAATATCAAAAAAATCAAATTCCCAATATATCAAAATCTCATTTCTAAGTTTTAGTACAAAATCCGTCTCCCGACAGATTTTCCTAAAACAAACATGTGTGGAACCCATCTAAACGTGCTAATAAATTCCCATAAAATCACCACTGTCTTATAATATTATAAACTTCCATTGCGGTCAAAAATTATCTTTCAAAACGTAGTTTTATAAAAATTCACTTTTCCCTAACACTTAGCCAAATTTTAGCAGGTTAAACCCTTAAGTTGCAAATAAGGCTAAACACACCCGAAAGATACTCGATGAATAAAAATAAGCATCAAAACACATCCAACATCATAATATCATATACATGCATTACCCATACATGAAATCATCCGAAAAATCAAGGGATTAGCTATGTTAATCATAAATTAAGCCCTTAATACCCTATTTAAAAATTACGGGTGTTACAGCATGCATTTCCAATCCGATTATAAAATCGGACCAGTCTAATGTCCGGTTCACCAGTTTGACCAACCGGTCCGGTCCTGGTTTAATAACACTGCCCGGGGTGTTTTTGGCTTGGGCGAGCCCTAGGCGAGTGTTTTAAAACACTGTATTCCTAACACTTGACAGTTCGATAAGGAAAAAGACAGGAGGGGTAACCCGGTCAAATCCCAAAGAGGAGATGTTTAATTTTCTATGGTTGGTGGCAGCAATTAATTAAGGAATTCAGCAGATTGGATCTTACACATGGTTGGTGGCAGCAATTAATTAAGGAATTCAGCAGATTGGATTTTACATTCTTTTGACCATGTATCCACAAAACAACATTATATTTCCACTGGAATATTAGACAGTGATGTCTTGTTTGACGGAGAAAATTCTTTGCCGAAGTTGGTAAGAAACTTGGGAATTCCTATTCCACTCTAGCTAGTTAGAAGTTGAAGGATTAGGCTTAGAGGACACAAATTTTATATTCAAGTTTTTTACACTTTGATTTGTAGGATAGTTAGTAGAGCTTGGGCAGTTGCACACGTTCTTTTCTTTTTTCCTTCTTAAAAAAAATAAAAATAAATAATATAACATAAACGTTAGATCTTGTAGATTCAAGAGCTCAAGAATTCTAAAAATAAAAAAAATTATATATAAAAATTATGCCTTCGGATTTGACCCAAAAGTATAATTAGACAGCGCCATCTTGTTTGACTGATAGATTTTGTAGACCAGTGAGAAGAGAGTGAAGCGAGACCAAGTTTGTGAAACTATAGTCAATAAGCATAATCGCTTAAATCACAGGAAAATTCTAACATAATCCTAAGGGGTAGCAATTTAATGTTAGAGCACCATTTGATCCTAAAAGCTTAAGTTTGTAAGTGGAGGGCTCACACAAGTATATAAAGCCATGCCTAAGATTTATAATTAATTAATATGGGATGTGGTATATTTTTAACACTTCTCTTTCACGTGCAGGTCTAATAAGATTGAAACGGGCATGTCACGTGGATAACAAAAACGGGCTCACAAATGAACGACCCAAGAGCGATATGTTTGATACCATATTAAGTTTCCAACTTACAAACCTAAACCTGTAAGTGGAGAGCCTAAAAAGATGTATGAAATCATGTCAAAGTTTATAATTAATCAATATGGGATGTGATATATATATTTCCAACACTATCAGAGGCTGATGATCGTGGGTGAATTCTTCAAGCGGTGGAGTGCCTGTTTGATGGACTCTTGATTTGGAATCGCGGTATCGCGATGTTTGGTCTGCTGGGTTGCTCCTCCCCAGTGTTGACGTGGTATATTTCCTACATTTAATGGGTTATGGTACTTATACCTTCAACTTCACGTATTTCTTAAGGGAGCTACCCACCTTAGTTTTCTAGGTTTTACAAGCTCAAGTGAATAGTGACCTTCCTTGAAACTTGGAACGATCAAGTAAAAAGCCCGAATACCTCGGAGATAGCCAAAACAAAAAAAGAAGGAAAATTTCAAAGACCCCTATCTTCTTTCATTTGTAAACTAAATTCCTCTTGCTACATTGAGGTCCAAATTTGTGAAATTAAGCAGAAAAAGACGGTACAAGAGTAAGTCTTCGGTGTAAATGTGATATCACAAATCAATGAGAATACAACAAAATAGAAAAATAAAATAATATTCTCACGTATTGTATTGTGTTCCTATTGACTCGTGATATTTACTGTGTTCCTATTGACTCGTGATACACGTTGCCGTATCACAAATTCACAATCAAATACGAGTATAAGATTTTCTCGGTGGTACAGATGTGGCTGCTGGAGTCAAATTAAGCAGAAAAAGATGTGTGGCTGCTGGAATTCAAGCTTGCTATATATTGTGACTGCTCTTGGCTACCATTGGTACAGATTTCTCTACCCCCGAGTCTTCTCAAGAAGATTCAAAGACACTTTTGTACGCAAACTTTTAATAGAAAAATTGGAAGAAAAAAAAGGTCATGTGGCTGGTGGAATTCAAGCCTACTAGAAGATTCAAACACAATTTTTTCTACTCAATTTCTTAATAGAAAAATTTTAAAGATGTCGTGGCTGCTGGAATTCAAGTCTTTTGAATTCTAGCGCGCAGTCACATAACTTTTTCATTTTTTTTATTTCCCATTTTATTTTCTATTAAAAATTGATTGTTTTTTTTAAAGTAATAATAATAATAATAATGATAATACTAATCGGCAAAAATGAAAATTTTGTTAAATTTAACTGAGATAAAATGGATATAATTAATAAATAATAGAAGAATGATTATATATATATATATATATATATATATATATATATAGATATTTGGGAACAACAGTATTACAAAAGTCCTTCCTAGATCGTTGATAGAGGTTCATTGCAAATTCCAGATATATCATTACATAATAATATAAACCTAGCCAATATTAGCAACACAAACCGTCACGTTATTAACTTGTCTATTAATACCAATCTGCTCAAAGCTACGATGACGAAGACTTCAAATGTCTTGAACGAGATCAGTCGATGCTCCAATGATGCCTCATAGTCCAATAAATAGCATTAATCACTAATTAAGAGTCACCTCCTATTAATTTGCAGCCTCTTAAATACCTCTCTATAGAGCTATTTCAAGATCCTTCCTTAGAGCAGCACACCAACTAATCTGATGCATTACTAAGATTAAGAAAACATGCCAATAACACTCTACCTTATCACAAAACCTCTTGTATGTTGCCTTTCTTTTGTGAATTTCTAGAATATCAAATAGCCTTCTTTTTTCCTTTTTTGGGTACGTATAATGGAAGGGTTCGAATCCCTAACTTATCCTATTCCTACTCTTTACCCCACCCTCCCTTACCAAGACTAACAGTGACTGTGCAAGTTTCCTATCTTTACATTGATTGGTGTAGAAATATATACAAGTGAAAAACAAAAAAAGTAATAGACATATTCCATAATTGTTGGGACTTAGGCTGTGTTTGATATGCTTGAATGGAATGAGAATAGAATGGAAAAGACAATGAAAGGAATGGTCATTCTCAATGACCATTCCATTCCTTTGGTGTAATTGAGGAAATGAATGGAAACATATTATAAGAATTGAATAAAATAAAAAAATATATTTGAAAAAAAAAAAAAAAAGGTGGGTCCATTGGAGTGTAGCGAAGAGAGGAGAGAGGAGAAAAAAGAGAGATGGGTGGGTCCCATAGTCATTATTGCCATTCTTTGAGGAAAGGAATAAGTATCCCTTTGTATTGAGAAATGAATGCTCATTCTATTAAATGAGGGAATAATAAGCTTTGAGGGAATAGGGGTTTCTTTCTTTTGGCCAACCAAACAGTCCACTTTTTTTGACAAATGGAATGAAGATTCCATTCCTTCTTCCATTCCCATGTACCAAACGTTGATAGGAAAAAGGAAACCAATGCATTTGCCTTATTAGGAGTAATTCCCAAGAAGGATGCTTTGACTATCAACTTGTTTTTATTTGTAGTTGTTTATAGTAAAGTCAGTAGTCAATTTGTTATAAGTCAATAATCAAAAGAATTACTGCAAAAGAGTGGAATGTTTAGGTAAGCCAATCAAGTTTTTGAGTAGACTACCCAGCTCCAATGGCTAGGCTTCAACCATCACATCATTTTGTATTTCCTCAGTCAAACAAGATGTCACTGCTTTAATATTCCAAAAAGGGGATGTTGTGAAGCAGAATGTCACTGTTTTTCAACATGTTGTTAAATGGGTTGTTGTGATGTTGAGGCATTGCTAGCTTGATATTTAATTCATGAATGGTCCAATCAAAACTCACTAGCTATTTCTACAATGGCTGCTACCAACCATTGGAAATTGAAGAATGCATGGGTGCTTAAAGTGGCGCGCACAAGAAAGTCCCCAGTCCTTAGCTCGCATCCCCTTAGGTGGGCTGGATAGGACCAATATTAACTTATTAAGATGCATGAATCTTTTAGTGCCGTGCTCCAAAGTCTAAAACAATGCTGAAATTTAATAGTCCTTATGACAACATGGGCGGCTTTTTCAGAGTCCTAAATCTATTGAGGACACTGAACACATGCAAGCTCCACTATAAATATTTTATTTTCCCTACGTAGGGATGAAGCCAAGAGTAAAGAGTGAAGAACTTCACAAAGAGAGAGAGAGAGAGAGAGAGGGGAAAAAATGGAAGGCCAACAAGGTTTAGATTATCTCTCATCATGGGGCTTGTCAAGATTGATAAGTGTTCAAATGGCATTACGAGCTGCCATTGAGCTAGATGTCTTCAACATCATTGCCAATTCTGGCCCCAAAGCTCAACTATCTTCGGTTGAGATTGTTTCCAAAATACCCACAAAAAATCCAAATGCTGCAAATGCTTTGGAGAGGATTCTAAGAATGCTTAGTGCAAATTCCCTCTTATTGACGTCTTTGAGACCCTGCCCAGATGAGGAGACAAGGCAAGAAAGGACGTATGGCCTAACGGTGGAAACCCGTTGCCTAGCAACGAATGAGGATGGAGTTTCTTCAGCCCCACAGGTGATTTTTTCTTCCGAAAGAGCGATCGTGGAGAGTTTTTATGTGCTCAAGGACACGGTGCTTGAACCAGAGTGCAAGCCTTTCAAAAAGACTCATGGGCTCAATCTGTTCGAGCTTGCCTCCAAGGAACCTGGACTCAACAGATCGTTCAACGAGGTTATGTCGAGTAACTCAAAAGTATTGTTTGATAAGGTGCTCAAGGTGTATGGTGGTTTTAAAGAGGTGAAAGAACTGTTGGATATAGGGGGTGGCATTGGAACTGCACTAAGGAAAATAGTTTCCGTTCATCCACACATTCATGCCCTAAATTTTGATTTGCCTCATGTTATTGCTGATGCTCCAAAGTACCCATGTTACTAGCTTCACTTATCCATTCTCTCTCTCTCTCTCTCTCTCTCTCCTCGATATTTGGTTTTTCTGATAATTAACCTGTAATCTTATCTTATCTCATTTGGCAGATGTGGAGCATGTTGCTGGAGATATGTTTGAGTTATTGCCTAATGCACAAAACATTTTACTCAAGGTCTGTTCGTTTGTCAATCCACCTTTGACCGATAGTTAGCTATGTTTCCGCTTAAAATATTTTATTTATTTTTTATTCAAAAATGAAAATTACGTAATTTTATTATGTTTTATTATATAACTCCTCTATAAGTGATAAATTATCTTACAATTGAGAAGGGATCGAAAGGGTGGGGGTTTTGGATGGAGGGTCTCCTCCCAACTATGCTTTGATTTTGATATCAATTTCTCATAGGAATCCCAAGTCTAATTTGAAAATCTCATTCTTATTTCATCTGCTTAGTGGGTAGATTGGTTGGGCCGTGTTGGGTTCAAACAACACACCTTACAAAAAATTCCCAAACTCGCTCCAACCCATTAATTAAGATCTTAATCAATCCCGATAGGGTTAGGACGGGATGGGATAGGAAAGAGATAATTATAGTGTGCTCCCTTCAAGTATGGCTCATTTTTACTTTACCACCTTACAATCTTTTTGTTACAAAGTGCTCCTATATACGTGTTTCAACTTTCAAGCGATAGCGCGCATAACACCCCAACAAGGAAGAGAAGTGAAATCAATGCCAAACAACATATCCATGCATAATTGAAGAGGAGTAAAGTGTTATTTTCAAAGGGGAGTAAAGTAAAAATGGGCTAAACTTGAAGGGGCTAAAGTATAATTAATTTTTCTGAAAAAAAAAGAAAAAAAAAAAAAAAGGAGAAAGGGAAAAGAACAAAGAAAAGGAAAGGAGAGAAAATAAAGAACACTTAGTAGTGATATGGGATATATAGGAGAAATGATCGAGTGGTAAAAATTTCATAAAATTAAATGGAAAAAAAAGAAGGAAAATCATTCAAGATGAATACCACATAGAGAATTTAATTAAGTGTGGAAATAGATACATGAACTATGAGGTAGGTAGATCGACGAAGCCGTGTGATGACCAAATTCTATATGTCATTTAATAGTAGAAATAAATTTTTCATACACATTTAAAGGATGCTATAAACATGAAATTCATTTGTATTCATGCAGAATGTACTCCATGACTGGGATGATGTCCATTGCATGAAGCTACTGAGAAATTGTTGGAAGGCATTACCTAGTAATGGGAAGGTGATAGTTGTGGAGTTTGCAATTCCTCAACAACAGGGAAACCACACAGACTCACTGGATGCAATTGCATTAGACTTCTTCATGTTAGTCTATCTACCAGGAGGTAAGGAGCGAACAACAGCTGAATTTGATGATCTAGCGAAAGCTGCAGGGTTTGCTGAAACAAAGTTCTTCCCAATTGCACAAGGGATTTATGTCATGGAGTTCATCAAGAGATCTATGGACTAAAATTAAAGTAGCATGTCACTCTCAATCTCTTCATATATCCTTAACATGTTTGATTTGGCATGGGGTCCCTGTGTTTGAAATAAGTGCAAACTTAAACAATAAAGTCACCCTTTATGTGAATTGTGCTGTTCTATTTCAATTAAGGTACTTAGTCTGCTATATATATATATTTTTATAAACAAAGAAAATAAATGAAAACTAAAAGATAGAAAAGTCATATATCAGAGACCGTAAATAAAGCTCAAAACACAAAGTCCCACATCCCCAAATCATTAATTCAAGGAACGGCTATTGCAACTCCCCAATCTTGTAACTCCACCCCTTTCTTTTTTGTTTTTAAGATTTCATGAAAAATATAAAAGGTTTTTTGCAAAAACCGATCACATGTTCTACTAGAAAACATCATTTTGAACAACTTTGCAGAAGAAAGTTTTTCCAAAATTTATTGTTTAGGTAGACTTTTTGGCAAAAAATGAAATAAAGGCTATAAATGGCTAAAAAATATATTTAAACAATATATTTATGAAAAGCTTTCTTCTACAAAGTTGTTCAAAATGATGTTTTCTAATTGACATCATGGCCAGTTTTCATAAAAACCTTTTATATTTTGTATAAAACCTTAAAAACCTAAAGGATAGGGGGTGAGGTGATAAGAATAGGAGGTTGCAATAGCCATTCCCTTAATTCAAGCCACTTGATTTGACCCCAAATTATTCACAGAGGTCTTGGGTTCAAAAGATAAGAGCAAGTTACTTTAGGAGAGAGAAATATCAGTAAGAGGCTTAGTTTTTGGTTGGTGATGGCAAAAGCAAATTTTTTTTTTTTTTTGGTTCAGCAAGGATAGTGTATATATATATATATATACAGAAATGATCCTATCAGCACGTGCTGATATAAGTTTATATCAGCACGGTTACAAACCTACAATTGCTGATTACAAACCTACAATTGACTGATTACAAACTTACAATTGATTGACTACAAATGGACAATTATCGGCCTGTGGGCGATTGTAGTCAGTCAATTATAGGTTTGTAGTCAGTGAAATGGGATGTTTGTAGCTATTTAAAAGCCGTCCATTTGTACATTTGTAGTCAGTCAATTGTAAGTTTGTAATTAGTCAATTGTAGGTTTGTAATCAGCAATTGTAGGTTTGTAGCCGTGTTGATATAAACCTATATCAACACGTGCTGATAGGATCATTTCTGTATATATATATACGATTCTGTTCCAGTCAGCTTCAGCTGACATATGGTATATCAGCTTAATGCAATCTCAACCGTCCAAGCCTTTAAGCTTCATCCAATGGCTAAGGAAAAAAGACACAAGCTGACACACTTTTCAGCCTTTGCAGGCAAAATTCACATCACCCTCCCTACCAGCGCATCCTCACTGTGAAGCCCCCTACCAGTGCATCCTCTTCACCGTGAAAGAAGTAAGCCAACGTTCGCCGGCGTTCCCCTCCCTAACCCAAGCAAAAGTGTTCAAAAAATAAAAAAATTCCACCAAACCCAAACCCTTCATGCGTCTTCTTCCTTTTTTTCTTTCCCACTTTTTTTTCTTCAGAACAACCTATGGCAGATCTGAGGGGTCATCGACGGGCTACGAAGAGGAGGGAGAGAATAGTAGCAGCGGATCTCATGGTCGGCGGTGGATCTGATGGTCAACAGCAGCGAATTTGATGGTGGTGGCTTGGACTAATGGGTTGATGTTGAATGGGGTTGGGCTCATGGCAGATCTGATGCTCTCATCTCTCCCTTTCTCTCTCTTTCTTTTTTTTGTGTGTTCATGTTCAGAGAGCCATGGCCGGCGGTTTTGAATTATTTTTCCTGTGTTGGCCAGGGATGGCTCCCACCGGCGTCAAATCTCTCAGCCCCTCCCTTTCTCTTCTCTGATCCCTCATGGACTCTCTTTCTTCTCTTATTGAAGTAGTCAAATATGGGTCATTACAGGGATCAACAACACACATTGTGTTCTTGGCATCCCTTATGGACTCTCTTTCTTCTTTTATTTTCTCTTGAAGATCAGTACCATGGCTGCTAAAAAAAAATAAATAAATAAACAAAAAACAAAGTTCGTCAGCGACTTGACATAGCCGTGCGTGTGAGCGCCACGCCCTTAACCATATAGCTCGAGAATACGCATTAGCCTCAAAGGACTAACACGGAGAGGAGTCGCCACCCAATAATGGGAACTGAGTGAACCCTAGCAGGGTCTAGCTCGTCATAACCAGAGATTCGGGTTCGGAGCTAGGGTACGCAGCTGGGAAGGTGTTAGGCACCCAGCCACGCCTGGTCGAAACCGGCCCCCACACATGATTAATGGCTTTAATTAACTTAATGTCTAATCAAAATTGACCCTATTCATTCAACCACAACAGTACGCAAATCATGATGATATGATACAGATAAAGGCACGAAATAAACATAAAGAAATAAAATACGAACTAACCAACTATCAGAATAACTACAATAAAGAAAGAGAC
Organism: Liquidambar formosana; assembly: GCA_039720395.1. Taxonomy (NCBI): domain Eukaryota; kingdom Viridiplantae; phylum Streptophyta; class Magnoliopsida; order Saxifragales; family Altingiaceae; genus Liquidambar; species Liquidambar formosana. The sequence continues at coordinate 14,492,608 of CM077835.1, read as the reverse complement.
TGTCTGCCAATGCTTTATGTGCGTACGCAGTATTAGTTACTGCGTACGCAATACAATAATTGCGTACGCACCCATTGGCGATTTATGTCATTTCTCGAAACTCACTGTATACGGTCAGAAATTATATATGTGCGTTTTTGCAGATCAAAAATCTGAAACCACTTCTATGGTAACACAGGAGATTTTCATACCAGCAAATCATCATATAATTAAGCCCTAGTCTATTGCATGATGCTTATGCAGAAATATACATGAAGTCCTAGGTTCTCTTATGGAAAGAGTCCACTATGTGATGACATGCAATTAATATCATGCAGTTAACATGGCATTTATGGCAACACATTACCTTACTGAATATGAATTTTCATGCTTAGTAAGTAAATTATGCATGCAGAATACAGATATTACCCTCAGGATTCTCCACTCTGATTCCTTTAAGGACTACTCCTTCTTGAACCTCCAGAATTGCAGCCTCCTTCTCTCTCTTTCTGTTTCTATAGCTTTACTTCTCTCTCTTTCTGTTCCTATAGCTTTACTTCTCTCTCTGATTTTCTAGTCCCCCTTCTTTAGGTGTCTAGTGGGTTATATATAGACATAGGAAGTAGGGTTAGGAGTCTCTGCTGTTTTTCCCGAAATCTAGGTCTCCTAAGCATGTTATAACACGTTCCTTGAAAAGAGTTCTGATCTGGAGGGCAAGTGGCCCGAAAAGAAAGGTTCTGGAAGCATAAGCTGCGTACGCACCACAACTCCATGCATACGCACCTACATTAATGCGTACGCATTAATCTTCGTGAATTCACCATATTTCTTAGCTACAATTCTTTTGGCTCATGTAGGCGAATTCCAAAGTTTATCAAAGTATATGAACTAACCTCATCATAAGGCGTTTCCAATCCGACTCATCGGGTGCAAAATGGGGTATCTACAGCGCGCAGCAAACACCCACCTCCGATGAACTGAATTCCGGTGACCCCACCGCCGCAGCAAACCCCCAAACGCATCTCAGAGAAGGGAGGGTGATGTGAATTTGGCCTGCAAAGGCTGAAAAGCGTGTCAGTTTGTGTCTTTTTTCCTCAGCCATTAGATGAAGCTTAAAGGCTTTGGACGGTTGAGATTGCATTAAGCTGATATACCATATGTCAGCTGAAGCTGACTGGAACGGAACCGTATATATATATACAGAAATGATCTTATCAGCACGTGCTGATATAGGTTTATATCAGCACGGCTACAAACCTATAATTGCTGATTACGAACCTACAATTGACTAATTACAAACTTACATTGACTGACTACAAATGTACAAATGAAATGCTTTTAAAAAGCTACAAACATCCCATTTCACTGACTACAAACCTATAATTGACTAACTACAATCGCCCACAGGCCGATAATTGTCCATTTGTAGTCAATCAATTGTAAGTTTGTAATCAGTAAATTGTAGGTTTGTAATCAGCAATTGTAGGTTTGTAGCCGTGCTGATATAAAATATATCAGCACGTGCTGATAGGATCATTTCTGTATATATATATATATAGATATAGTCCTTTTTAACATCAAGTGTTGCATAAGGTGTACTTTAAAATTTTTACCTGCAACTTGTATTTTGCAAAATCAATCATTGGATTAACTTTGGTTCATATGTAAGTCATACATATTAAAAATCAAGTTGATCCAATATTAATAGCTATTTCATCCATGAACGTCTATAAATGAGTTATTGTTATTGACTAAAAAATATTACTTTTGGATCGAATAGCAATCAGTCTTAGATCAACTTGATTTTTGGCATAAATGAAAAGGCTATCTAATCGAATGATTGATTTCACAAAGTACAAATTAGAATAAAAGGTTTGGAGTGCACTCGATACAAAGTTAATTCTATTAGGGTGCACACAATATTAAAATGAATATATATATAGGATGATGATCAAGTGAGCACATGCCAATATAACTTATATTAATACCCGCATTGGGCTTGTACCTCGTGCATTAGTGGATTACAGGATACATTGGGTCAATGCACGTGGTACAACCCCCAATACATGGTGCTGATATAATAATACATGGTGCTGAGATAACTTATATTAACACGTGCTGAGCTGATTAGGACTATATATATATATATACATACACCCAAAACACCATTAATCCATTTTCTACACTTTGGTGCCTATATATACATACACCCAAAACACCCTTAAGGGCACATGTTAAACTGCATTTAATGATCCAATCATTGCATTGGAAATGATGAAAATGCATTATAAATTGTGAAAGTTGCTTGGAAAAATGTGAAAATACTTAGAAAACTGTGAAAACACATTTTTTTATGCAATGATTGAGTTATTATTGCAGTTTAACATAGGCACACAGTAAGAAAACTCTTTTAATTATAAGCTCCATAGTCCATACAACGCTATACGATTAGAATATTTATAAAATTAACCATAACTATTCGTAATCTAAAGCGAACACCACAATGCTTGATATCATCAATGATAAGGCCAATCTCAAAAAACTTATCTACTTCCTTCGTAATCTCAAAATTATCTCCTTTTAGATTTTTTATTTTTTGGGTAGCTAGGCACACAATCGTCCCCTTTCACAACTATGTCGTTTAAACCCAACTCCTTAGCAAAGTTCACTGCAAATCTTATTGGCATAGCTTAAATATGAGATGTTAGAACTATCCCACTCTTTTAGAAGCAGTTGTTATAACTTTTCCCCTTTAATAAAAAAAAAAAAAACCCCTACATGCATTGGAGCATTTCAAACGCTTGAAGATTGTACTATTATTAAAATTAAGTTTGATTTTGACGATTCAAAAGCTTAAAGAATCATGACTCAATGTCTTATAATTCTAAAAGCTTTTTGGGTCAAAAACCTCTAACCATGGTTAGATGGCTGCATTTAACAAAGCATTTAACCGTCAAATGTCAATAATTAAAAGTCATTTTTACAAAATAAAGGTTTCACGGATTTAAAAACGCTTGAACAGTATCCCCCTCCCTCCTCTCCCCCCTAGTTTGTATAATTATGTGTCTTCTTGCAAGTTTATTGCGTTGGAATTGGGAAAATCTTTTACTACTCCTTCCATTCTTAAATTATTGGTCTCCTTTCTTTTTTGAGATGTTTCAAAATTATTGTCACATTCCAAAAGTCAATGATTCTTTTTATTTCATTTCCTAAGATACCTGTAAAAGGGTATTATCTCTTTTTCTAATGTGTTGTATACTTGAAGGCAAAATTAGAATGTCAAACATATATATTGATGTGAAAGCAATTAATAGGATTTCCTAAAAAACACGTGTTTTTTTTAAAGGGGACATTCAATTAGAAACGGAGGGAGTAACTAAATAAAACTTAATTTTGATGGTTTAAGAAAGATCAACAAAGATATTAGAAAATATGCTAAAAGTCTGTAATCAAAATACATAAAAATCTTATACGCCCACACATAAGATAAGACTTAAGAAAAGAAGATATGATGTGCCTATTGCTACTCTCTTTGTGAAACTTTACTGCTTAGAGCATCTCCAATGGGAGAGCTAAACAAGATTGCTAAGAACAGTAAACAATATCAAATACAATACAAACAAAATTGTGAAGAAGAAAGCATAAGCATAATGACGACTACATTAGAAAGAGGGGGAATTTTAGATTGTCCAGACTACCGAAAAATAATTAGAGTTCAATATATATTACTATTGACTTCTTAATAAGTAATTATTAACTTAACTAATAATCAGGGGCGGAGGGAGGGGGGTGCCAGGGGGGCAGTTGACCCCCTTCACTCATAGGAATTTTTTTTTTTAGTATACATATTTGCTTATATTTTTAAATATGCCCCCTCTAAAATATATTTTTGATCCCTCTAATTTTATAATTGACCCCCCTACTCTTCTCTCTTTCCTTTTCTTTCCCTTTATATAAATAGCTCTTAGTCTCTTACCTATGTTTTACTCAAGTTATGTCTCCAGTCTTTGGGCTATGCCATTTTTTGGTTTAATACATACATTATTTCATTATATATATATATAAAAGTTTATAAAGTTAATTATTAAGTTTAAAAAATTTTCTTTGTTCTCGTTAATTTTTATTATATAAAGAAGGCTACTTCAAATGATTATTTAATTTATAGAATTAGAAAGAAAAAAATTAAACAATTACATCCAAATGAAGTCGCCCCCCAGGATAAATTCCTAGATCCGCCACTGCTAATAATGACTAACTTTATTAACTTAACTAATAATAACTTAACTTCAATATAAACACAATTTTTTTACTCAATTTCTTAATAGCAAAAATGAAAAACTGTTGTGGCTGTGTGAACTCAAGAAAACTGCCCACGAGAGATTGCAAAATGTGAAAGACAATAAAGAAAATGAGTCGCCACCTCATTTTTTAAGGAAAAGAGGAAAGCCATAAAAATGTTTTATTTCCAAAACCTCATGATTTCATTTGAAAGAAAAAACAAAGTCTTTAAAATCAGAAAATCGGATTTAGGAGCAAAGTTATGATATGAGAAGGTTCTGGGCAAAGCCCATAGGCACCCACATCACCCGAGTTGGTCTCTTAATTTGATTGAGCTAATTTAATGACTTAATCACATGCAAATCAATATCAATTAATAAAATACAACATACATATCAATCACAAATCCATCCTACTCTTCTAACAATTATATGTGATGGATAAATTCATCCTAATCCACTAGCAATCACAAGCATGAATCATCCTACTTCACTAGCAATCATATATGATGGACAAATGAATAAAAGAAAAAGAAAAACCTAGGATAATTAGTATCCTAGGATAGACTTGAACATCAAAGTGAGCGCCTACGTACCACGTATGGAAATACATAGATTAAAGTCCACGTAATTCGAATAGAATAGGGTTAAATCCTAATATAGACTCATGGTAAAAACCCTAAGTTTCCTTATTTAAAAGAGAATTTGATAAGTAAACTAAGTTTGAAATCAAGTAACTTCCACAAAATGGAGACTTTGAGAAAATAGGTATTTTGTTTAATGAGAAAAGCTCTAGTAATGACCATGTATCCGTATTAAGAAATAACCCTAGAAAGGGAGAAGAGAAAGAAAGGTTAGGAAAAGTGAATTAGGACACTTTCAGACCCTACTTACCTTATACAATTTTTTCCAAGCAATAGCAAATTTAAGCGATAGCAACCTTATTTGCAATAAAGCAATTATCACACCTATTTGCACCCTTACACATGCTCGAAACCATGAAAAAAAGAACAAAATACTAATCTGGACAGAATCATATTAAGGCCTAAAATCATTCATTAATCATGCAAATAACAAGAACAATGAATTAATAGAAACCCTAATACAACCTTACATGCAATGACCTAACTAACATGCATAAAAACCTACCAAAAATCATGAGAACATCTAATAATATCAATAAACATGATAACCAAGTCTAATCTAACCAAAAAGACAATATTTTATGTAAAATATGAAAAAAATGCCTTCCTACGGTAAGCTTTTTTAAGCAAAACTATCATAAGATAATTTCATATAAAAAAGTTATTATGGGGATGTGCAATCATCATATCCTATGTAAAATATATATCCTAGAATATAATAGAAGTAATTTCATGCTTAAACACATCACAGAAAACTTTCATGCAAAACCCTACCTAACAAAAAGGATAATATCTCCAAAAAACCATATAAAATCCACTACATGAATGCAAACCTAGCATGATTCAACTATATAAAGTATATATAGAACAACCATGAGGAGTAACAATTCACAAAACTATCCTAAACATGCTGTATGAAACTTGCATGAAATTAAGGTTACGGAAACCCTAATTTCACAACTATGCATAATAACCCATGAACTAACCCTAACACATGCTCAAACTATCATGAATATCATGTATATTAACTAACAGAAGTACCAATTCATGACAATTATCATAGCAAATAAGCTACATGAAGCATGCATGATTTAAAAGGATAGAAAGAATAATGCTTTCAAAACCCTAGTAAACTCAGGATTATCAAGCATATTAAACCATGAATCATCTTAAAATCATACATATATCATCACAAAAAAAATTGAATTCAACTAATATATAGAGCTACTACATGCACTAGAACTATTATAAAAAAAGAATGAGAAGAAGAAGGAGAAACCCTAATTTTAGCAATTAAAACTATGGTTTACCTCTTGTAGAACTTCCCTTGCCTTTGAAATACTTGTTCTCTTGCTTGCTTAGGGTTAGAGAACCTCCCTTTGATGTTTTTTAACTCTCCACTCCTTCTCTCTAAGTATAAAGTGCACTTATGGCCTTCTTATGTGTTGAATATCATGTTCTTTATATAGGAAACTGACCTAATAAACCAATGGATCAAATTAATTCATTAAATAATGATCCTGGGGCTATTAGAGACTCTCTTGGTGCTCAAACAACTTAAAATTACTCAATCTTAGGAGGAAACAACTTGCAAGGGCGGAAGAATCCGTCAAAAAATGGAAAAAGCGGCAGAATCCTAAGTAATGACGGATTCCCTCGGGGTGACCGTCCAGCCCTAGACAGTCGACCAACTTGGCCTTGGCGGCTGACCGTCCAACCTTGGTTGGTCACCCGAGGGCCCTCTTTAGCTCACTTCGGTTTAGACTTCTAAGCCTTCCTGAAGTCCTTCAAGGGTCAAATTAAGTTCGATTTTGACGAAATAAAAGCCAAAACAATTGTAGTTTGAAAAGGAACACATTTTTAGATATTTTAGGACAAAAATCCCCAACCATGCATGGGTGCATGGTTAGGTTTTACAAAGGCAGTTAACCTACTGTGCACCACTGTCGCAAAACTAGGGTTTGCACACAAAGTTGAGCCAAATGCTTTCCAAATCAACATTCAACCTTTTTAAGCATGTTTAGGATGTAATAAAGCCCAATTGAACTTAAATAAGAGAAAATTGAGTGGGTCACATGAGCTAATTTGAGCGAACCAAGAAAGGGTCTTTTAGCCAACATGAACCATTATGAGCCAAATTGATTTTTAAACCATTAATTCATCAAATTGAACATATATATAGACTTTATATATCCATATGAACTCAAAGGAACGACTCAGGACTCATTCCAAAGTCAAACGAAAAGTATACGACTTAAAAGACAATTATGCCCTTAAAGTCGCAAAAGTTTTTATTAACTATTGAAATGAACTCCAAATCATTCCAAAATTTAATCACATGATATTCAATGCCATAAAATCCTAATGCAAATGTCTAGACTCAAAAATAAAATAAAAACTTACATCAAATAATGACCTCTTACTAGGGTGACAAAAATGGGATGTGACAGGCTGTTGTAATTCAAGTCTTTTGAATTATAGCAACCACATAACTTTATTTTTTTCCATTTTTTTTAATTGAAAATTGAATTTTTTTTTTTTTTAAAGTTTAACAAAAAAATATCCGCAAAAAGCAAATTTTGTTAAATTGACTAAGATAGAGTAGATATAATTAATAAATAATATAAGAATGATTACATTTGGAAACAACAGTATTGCAAATTAAAAATCTTCTTGGATCATTGACAAAGGTTCGTTGCAAATTCCCAGATATATCATTACATAATAATACCTGATTAATATTTGCAACACAATCGGTCACGCTATTAGCTTGTCTATAAACATGCCTAATACCAATATATTCAAAGCTACGAAGAAGACTTCAAATGTCTTGAACTAGATCGTCAATGCGCCAATGATGTCTCATAGTCCCACAAATAGCATTAATCACCAATTAAGAATCGCCTTCTATTATAATTTTCAGCCTCTTAATACTTCTCTATAGAGCTATATCAAGACCCTTCCTTAAAGCAGCACACCAGCTAATCTGATGTATTACTAAGATTAAGAATCCCTAACCTATCCTATTTCCTAGCCTTTACCCACCCTCCCTCACCACTAGACCGGCTAGCCCTAGTGGCTTTACAATATAGGCATATCATATCTTCTTTTCTTAAGTCTTATCTTATGTGTGGGCGTATAAGAATTTATGTATTTTGATTGCACTTTTTTAACATATTTTATACTCCCTCCATCCTATGAAGATAGGTCAAGTTTGAAAAAACACGCAATTTAAGAAAAGCTATCATTACCTTGATTTATAATTTATTAAACTCGATCTTTTTGAAAATATCCTCTCTTACTTGGTATTGGTTGTTGTGTTGGGAGTAATTACTGAAATAATAAAGGGTTATATAGGAAAGTTAAAAATATTATAATTTGACTTTTCAAAATGGACAAATATTTTGGAATACAAAAAGTAGTAAAAATGGCCCTTCTTTGTAGGACAGAGGGAGTAATATCTTTGTTGATGCTTTCCTAAACATTCAAAATTAAGTTTCATTTAGTTAGCAAGAGACTTTCTTAGTTCCCACGCAATCTACTTGCGAGAAGATGAGAATTATACAAACTAGAATATATATATGGTGAGAGATCCGTTGACACGTGATGTAAAATTTTTTAATCTTACACCCCTCAATAGCTTTTTGTACGATCGATATTTAACAAAACCAACCGTTAGAAATTAAAATAAATATAAATAAATAAATAAAATACACGTTATTGAGATTTTATAATGTGTTCTAAGATTGGTGCACACATTAAGTTAATTATTTTTTTTCATTTTTTTCTCTATTCGTGCACGTCATGCGTGCCGAATTTCAAGCAAATCCGATATCGGGAAGTGTTTGATCTGTAAACTCACCATTTTTTATATAAAGAAAACTATAATTTGGGGCACTTTATGAATGACATAGCTCCTAATATCCAATTTATTTGAAATTTGGCAGTGCATGATGTACATGAATAGAGAATCTAATCCAATGGTTGGATTATCGAAATATTATTCTATAAAAAGATATTAAGGGATGTAAGAATAAAAAGTTTTATACTATTTGCAAGCGGATCCCTCTCCTCTATATATATATATGTATAAAAAATATTACTGTGACCTTTAATTTCCTTTTTAAAGAAGCAATGTTCTAATTTGAAAATAAGATTGACTCGATCAGAGCGTGAAACCTTTATTTTGTATAAATGACTTTTAATTATTGACATTTGACGGTTAGGTGCTTTGTTAATTAAATCCATCCATCCAACCATGGTTAGAGATTTTTGACCCAAAAAGCTTCTACGATTATAGGATATTGAGTCATGATTCTTTTAGCTTTTGAATTGTCAAAAAACAATCTTCAAGCGTTTGAAATGCTCCAATGCATGTAGGGGGGGTTGTTCAAAGAGGAAAAGTTATAGCAGCCGCTTCTAAAAGATTGGGATAGTTCCAACATCTCATATTGAAGCTATGCTAATAAGATTTGCAGTGAACTTTGCTAAAGAGTTGGGTTTAAACGACATAATTGTGAAAGGGGATAATTTTGGGATTACGAAGGGTATAACTGGGTTAGTACATGAATTTTTTGAGATTGGCCTAATCATCATCGATGAGATCAAGCATTGTGGTGTTCACTTTAGATTCATACCATTTTCAGAGTCTTTAGAGAAGAAGGTAATGAAGTAGCAACCACCACCCACCCAAAGAAAAAAAAATAATAATAAAAAATAAAATTTGCTTTTGCCATCACCAACCAAAAAGTAAGCCTCTTACTGAAATTCCTTTCTCCTAAAGTGACTTGCCCTTACCTTTTGAACCCAAGACCTCTGTGAATCATTTGGGGCCAAATCAAGTGGTCTTAATGATTTGGGGATGTGGGTCTTTGTGTCTTTGAGCTTTGTTTACAATCTTAAGATTATGACTTTTCTATCTTTTAGTTTTCATTTATTTTCTTTGTTCATAAAATATATAGCAGACTTAAAACCTTGAAATTGAACAGCACAATTCACATAAAGGGCGACTTTATTGTTTGTAAGTTTACACTTATATCAATCACAGGGACCCCATGCCAAATCAAACATGTTAAGGATGAGGAGATTGAGATTGACATGCTATATTTTAGTCCATAGATCTCTTGATGAACTCCATGACATAAATCCCTTGTGCAATGCGGAAGAACTTTGTTTCAGCAAACCCTGCAGCTTTCGCTAGATCATCAAATTCTGCTGTTGATCACTCCTTACCTCCTGGTAGATAGACTAACATGAAGACATTGTATCCAAACGGTGGGACCAAGAAATTTAATTCAGTATATATATTGATAAAGAGACATACTGTTTTTTTTTTTTTTTCCTTTTCTTTTAAGGGTCTGCTTGGGTGAATATTTTGAAGTTAAACGATTCAATAAATTTTATATGATACTCGAAGTTCAAATTTATCACATTGAATTAGAATTTTTAAATTGCATGTAGAAGTCATAACTATTGTTGATGTTAGAGGATCAATTTTTAGAAATTCATAAAATGTCACTATTTTGAATTTTCACTTTTATTTGTAATGATGGGCATCATTTTTTGGAATTTGTCAATTTAATGTGTTGGATTTGTACCTTTTTTTTAAATTATTAATTATTAGGAGTATCTTAGGTCTTACTCCCGCCGAGGTTTCAGTCCAAACTATTTCCCTAACAGCGATCTTTATGAAGAGTTGAAACGATGACCTTTGGGGAGCATACTCAGGGCCTAACCGCTCAACCAACCCCGCAAGAGCATTTGTACCTTTAATACTATATAAATTTTGTCGAATTCTTTAATTTTGAATTAGACAACCAAGCTGGCCCTTAACTTTTTTATACAAATTATCTATTAGTTCATGTCCAAAAGTATCCTAAAATCATGCAAAAATTAAGTGCAAAAATTGTGTTGTTTGATCCCAACCTTATATCTTTATAAGTATAGGTGTTAATATCATTTTTAATATTCATATTTTGCTTACATTAGGTATTCTTGTCGTGTATCTCATACATGAAAAATCTCTAATTAACTTAATATCAAAAAGCATATGATCGGTAAAGTCTTTTTTTTTTAAATTAATAACGTTATAACTTTTAGTACTCTATAAACAGGATAGTTATAATTCCTAATATCTTATTAACTTGATATTTAATGTGCATAATAAAAAAAGGGACATAAACAAAATATAAAAAATAGGTTAGACAGAGTATGCGCATCCTACCAAAAAGTTATGCATGAAAAGATGTAAGAGTAAGAAATTGTATCCCAAGTACAATTTGATCTCAATTTATACTTTTAAAACTGTTTTGTCTAACATATTATCTCAACTCTTATGGTAGGTTTGAGATGGGAAGTTTTGATTAAGTAGGAAAAAATTTGTGGCTGCTGGAATTCAACATGTCACTTGTCTGAGTGATTTTTCATCACTATCTCCTCTTTCCTATTTTTGTTTTGTAAGCAGACATGGAGATATGACATCGACCTCCTTTTATCTCTACTTCCTCTTTTGATACAAACATTGAATTTAATTTTTTTTTTTTTTAAATTTTTAAAAGCAAATATTTTCAACTTTAAGCTTATGAAATAGTATTGATTATCATTATTAGTAGTTAAGAAAGATTAGGAATAAAGATTTGTTGTATCAATTTTTAAATAAAATAAAATAAAACTCCTAAGTACATCTCCACGAAAAATCAGTGGCCCGCACAACCAACAACCACCAACAAATGAGTGAGACGAATTAACATGTTTTCCACCACTCTAGCAGGACCTACTTTTAAAATTTTTTTAATGATATGATATGATGGATAAAAACAGACGGGCGAAAGGATATCCCAAAAAAGAAAAGAAAAGAAGAGAACCAGTGGGGCATGAGGTATTTCCATTATGCAATGATTAGATTACATTAAGCAATTAGTGTTAGCTTAGTGGTGAGAGAGGATGAATTAAATGATAGGATTAAAATAGATTAGGAGTTTGAATCCATTCAATTATATCTGAAATGCCAAAAAAAAAAAAAAAAAAAGCGCAGAAGCAGCAAAAAATAGAAGAAGATCAGATTACATTTTGAATCCCATAATCAGAACTGTAATAAGAGGCATAGCGGGCAGGTGGCCTAATTCATGATTTGATACACACTCTTACCATGCAGTTACCCGTACCTAATTCAGCCTAATCAAAGGCCAGTAGGTAGACTTCAAAATGAGTGTTTTGTTTTGTTTTGTTTTTATTTTTATTTTTTTGTTTTTTGTTTAACAATTAAGATTATCTCAAACCATATTCCTGCTAATTCAATGTAAAATAATCTTCTAATGATTCATGTGAAAGGCCCTGTATGAATTCATACAGTCAATGATAACTTCAAGAGGTCGAAACTCGAAACAATAATTTTTAGGGAACACAACCAAAACTCGAAACCCGACCGCTTGACCAACCCTGCAAGAGCCAAAATGAATAGTAGTATTATATACATCAAATTTTTATACCAATCCATTCTACCAACTCACGTGGTTGATAGGATGGAGTTGACTCATGAAAAGAATAACAAATCATTCAGCATTATCTCATCTGACACATGAATGGGCGTAAATAGCATTTTCTTTTCGAAATTTTTTTACTTCATTTATTCACAAAACCATTTTTTTAAATTTAAATTTAAATTTTATTTATTTTTTATTTTTTTTGCGTGTTAACCATTCATTCGCAAAACTACCATAACAAATAAGGGAGAAAACATTACCTGATTTTGCACCAATCCCAATGATGTGTAGAGGGGAGGAAGAGAACAATTCAGCCTTACAACATGCCTCAAGAAAACTCTTTTTCTTTTTTTCCTTTTTTTTCAAATATTATCAGCCTCAGGAAAATTCTTTGCACAAGTAATTTTTCCTCAGCATTTCAACCCAAGGCCTCCAAGCCCATTTAAAAAATGAAGGCCTTGTTAAACTCAGCCACATGCTTAAAGACTGGCCCACCCTTGGACTGATAGATTTGGGGAGACAGTATCCTCCGCCTTTAGCACTATCCCATGATTCTTGCTTTCTTTATTCCCCATTCCACCAAAATATTAGGAACAAGGATCGGATGTTTGAGCAATCACTTTTAGAGTGGAGTAGGTTTCCAACTTTCCATGGTCTGTGAGGGGGATACATATACTCTCAATCTTGTCATATTAGTTGGGCTCCACCCTAGGGCATAACTATATTTATTTATCTATGTATCTATCAATATCTATACTATCAATAAAAGTCTGTATCTCAGAAAAAATTTTGATTGACCTTTTTTACCCTCAATTAAAAATATAAAAACAATATTACCATTTTTATTTATGACCGTGCAATATATATATACCTTGAAGAGACTCCAAGCGTGTAAACTACTTTTTCCTTTGTTTTCATCTGTTAACCTTTCCTACAAACGTTCTCCAATTGTTTTGAGCATCTGAAACTCCTTTTATTCATTTAAACCAAAACTCTTTTTTTGAAATCACAATCCATATAAGATTTATATATATATATATAATGCTATTACATGAAGGTCGAGGTTGAGGATTGAGGCTAGAAGTCTTAAAAAGTCACTCGCCTTTTAAGAGTGGAAGATCTTCCAATAAAAACTGCCATAGGGGGTTAGGTTGAGGATTGAAGGATGTTTCGAAAAACCTGCCGTGTGCCCACTCTTTTACTTTGGTTATCAAATCAGAAATTGTGGTATGTTATTTCAAAGTTTGGAGTCTGTACACCTTATGAGCCCGAAAGGCTTTAGCAGTTTTTTTTTTTTTTCCTTTAAGATTATATTTTTAGAAAAATAATAGTTTTTTTTTTGAAAGTTTCAAAACTTTGGACCACAAATGCATGCATGAAAAATCCTGAATTTATGGTGCAGGTTTTAGCTGTTTGTAGCAAGGACGATCGTCTGGTGGTGGTAAGCACATTTTGCCCTGTTGTTGAATTGCTCTATGTAATTCCCCCAGTGCAATTTGCATTAAAAAATTAAAAAAAAAAAATAATGGTAATGAATTTGCATGGTTTAGATTAATTGAGATTGGGTGGAAAAGTAACAGTAGAAAATGAAATGGCAGGATTTCAAGCATGCGTTCAACATGGGAGGAGGCTATCTCGCCTGGGTGGAGGGTTTCCTGTGAAGAAACCAGAGTTGGTGGAGAATGAGAGTGCTGTGAAGAAACCAGAACCATTGGCAAATGGGTGCACTTGAAAGAAGGCAGATTCCGAGGAGCTCTGATTTAGTTAGGACAATGCTACAGTCATTTGTAAGGGATCCTAAACCCCTACAGCGTATAAGAACGCCCCTAGAGTTTTTTTTTTTTTTTTTTCTTTTTAGAAAATGTCCTTAGAGTATTATGTTATGACATTTGAGTCTCATCTGATCCATTATTGTGTGACACTTGACTCCTAAACGGATCAAAACGGCCTCTAAAATATAATTGTGTACTGCTACTCATCTCCGTTAGTGTGTTGATAGTAAAATTGATGGAAATTGCCAAATTCGTCACATGATATGTACATGATGGACAAACTTTGCTTTAATAATAATTCTACCCTTACTCTTTATTGTATGGAAAGAGAGAGAGAGGGAGAATTTGTGTGTATTAAGAATTCAATCATATTTCATTACATTTTAATAATTCATTTGTCAACATCATTAAATAACAAATTCATATTATGTTAATTTTCATGAAACTCATTTATTATTTTAATGCTAAATCGTTTGGGAAAAACAATTATTTTAATGCCAAATACTTCTTTGATGTTAGCCATTCTTTTGCCCTTTTATTTGCCTATGTAAAATGATCGATTAATCCACATTCACGAATGAAGCCACCAAAGCCACTTGTGTTGTGCACAATGAATGTCACTATGCACAGAACAGTACCAGCCACGGTCCTTCAAAAGCCTCGCTGGTTTGGACCAGTGACGACTTCCACAGTTGGGTATTTGATGCAGCGGAAAATGCACGGTCAAGACTAGCTCACCAAAAAACAAACAAGCGTCCACCAATCTGTTGATTGTCGCAAGAACAATGCCAGATAGTAGGCAACCACAATCAATATTCTCTTAAGAACACAAAAGTAGGAAAATAAAGGAGAACTCTCTCTCTCAATATTATTAATCAAATAATCAAAGTCTGAACTAAAACTATTTGCCATAAGGCTTACATCCCTTTATATAGAGAACTATTAAGAAAAACCTAGTTCTACTAGAACAAGACAACCTAGTTCTACTAAAACAAGAAAACCTAATTCTACTAGAACAAGAAAATATCAAACTACCTAGGAAACAAATTAAATTAAAAGCAATAATTAAATAATAATAATAAAGATTCCTAAAATATCTAAATAAACTAGAATCCCGATTCAGCAGCAAGACGTCCAATAGCCCATAGTGCGTATGCTGATGCAATCTGCATCATTCTCCCCTGTTTGGAGAGAATTCGCCCTCAAATTCATAGCCTCATCCTCGAAGCTATCTTCATGATAAAGAATCAAGTGCTTGATATCAAGCAAACTATGAGTACGAATACTACCACCACACTTGTAACTGCTGATATCACGGATGGAGTGCTTGATCCGCAATGGTTCAGTTGCACAAAAGTGATCATTCCACACCTTGCATCATCCTCCTTATTCTCCCCTGTTTGGAGAGAGTTCGTCCCCGAACTCTGCGGGTTGGTTTCACAGAAGTATTGATGTCGACCACTCCAACTAAATAAATACTTTGAGAACTTTTTGTGTTTCAATTGCCTCCAAAATTTATTTTCCCAAAATTTCATAACAAAAAAAATTTTGTCTACACCCTTCATCTCACTCAAAATTTTCAGCAATAGAGCATTAACAACACAACAAATATTGTCAACTCCAATAAAATCATAATGCTTCAACTCTTCAACGACCAAAATTTCATCTTCTTGAAAATCACCAAGTAGTTTAACACGACAATAAAAATTATTGCTTGAACAAAGCAATAATTTTTATTAAGTGTCTCATAGGTTATAGCTTCCTCTTGCCCTTCCAAATTTTCAATAATATTTGCCTCAATATCATCCTCATCATCATACTCATCAAAAATAGGCGGAGAATTAAAATCCACTAATTTTTTATATTTATCATAACCAAAATTATTAAAAGAAAATTTTCCTGTGAATTCAAAATTCTTACCTCCTTCAACTTCATTCAAATCTTCATTCTCTACAACAACATCCTCAACACAAATATTCTCAACCAAAACATCCTCATCACTCTCTTTGTCCATAGAACGCGGAGATGGAGGTCGATGACTACGACACCGCTCAAGACAATAACTCTTGAATAGGGCACGTACCTCATCTTTGATTTCTTGTTTAATTCGGGCCATGTCCTCGCGATAATACACGTCCTCCAAATTGGTTTCACGGCCTCCGGCACGTCTTCCTTCTCGTATTGGCATAACGACAAGAACGAACTGGACTCTAATACCAACTGATGTAGCGGAAAATACGCGGTCAAGACTAGCTCACCAAAAAACAAACAAGCGTCCACCAATCTATTGATTGTCGCAAGAACAATGCCAGATAGTAGGCAACCACAATCAATATTCTCTCAAGAACACGAAAGTAGGAAAATAAAGGAGAATTCTCTCTCTCAATATTATTAATCAAATAATCAAAGTCTGAACTAAAACAATTTGCCATAAGGCTTACATCCCTTTATATAGAGAACTAATAAGAAAAACCTAGTTCTACTAGAACAAGACAACCTAGTTCTACTAAAACAAGAAAACCTAATTCTACTAGAACAAGAAAATATCAAACTACTTAGGAAACAAATTAAATTAAAAGCAATAATTAAATAATAATAATAAAGATTCCTAAAATATCTAAATAAACTAGAATCCCGATTCAGCAGCAAGACGTCCAATAGCCCATAGTGCGTATGCCGATGCAATCTGCATCAGTATTGGAGATGCTTGTTTGGCGAAGCATAAACACAAAGTCATTGGCCATGGCCTCTCTTTTTTTGGGCCTGATGAGAAATATGATTGTGCATTGGGAACGGCTATTTTAACCCCCCATTCTTATAACCCCACCCCTTTCTTTTAGTTTTTAAGATTTTATGAAAAATATAAAAGGTTTTTGCAAAAACCAGTCACTTGGTCCATTAGAAAACATCATTTTGAACAACTTTGCAGAAGAAAGTTTTTTCAAAATCTATCGTTTAGGTAGTCTTTTTGGTAAAAAAAAATGAAATAAAGGTTATAAATGGCTAAAAAGTATATTTAAACGATAGATTTAGGAAAAACTTTCTTCTACAAAGTTGTTCAAAATGATGTTTTCTAGTAGATAACATGGCCGGTTTTCATAAAATCCTTTTATATTTTGCATAAAACCTTAAAAACCTAAAGGATGGGGGTGGGGTGATAAGAATTGGGGGTTGCAATAGCCATTCCCTTGTGCATTTGCAGCTGATATTTCTGCATCCACGCCCATTTTTCCAACACAAACATAGGCCTACTGTCTCGTTCAGAGCAGGAATAATCTCTGAATTCGTATAGCCCAAAGAGCTAGAAGCGGGTAAAGCTGAAGAATTACAGAGCAGAGAGAGGGCTAGGCTGGAACAATATTGTTTTGCTGCGAATGTGTATATGCCTAGCTTGGCCTACGAGCAGCTAACTCGGCTCTTATCACTTTTGCTTGCTTCCACTAACTCCCTATTAAGGACACCCATTCATAAAAGTATCTCCTTGTCTTATGCCGCCCGAGTTGCATTACAAGAAGATTAATGGGTAAGAAATTTCATATTTAATCATCCAGAATGAAAAAGTGTGGTGAGCTATTGACAAAAAGTTTGCTGTTGAAATCAGGAGGCTGTGAACCCTTCATTCATGCATTTCCTCAATTTTACTCAAAAGCTTCATGGGACCCTTTTTAGTATGTTGTTAACATTTTATCTTAATTCTATGAATTAAATATATTATTGTTATTATTATTATTATGATTGGTGTGGCTGGTCTTCAAACTTTTAGTCTTATTAATTCCTACATTACAGGTAAGGCTATAGTGTCCACTTTGTCCACTTTGCATTAGTTAATTCTAAAGATAAACTTGACTGGTGGCTGGCCATTAGAGGAAATGAAAAGTTAAACTCAAGACTTTTGCTTCTTGAGGCATGGTTTTTAGGAACCATCAGTCCACCTTTTGAAGTTAATTTAAATAAAAATTAATTAATTAATTGACTATAATATTTTACAAAAATTCTTGATAATAACATCAACAAACTAAAGAGCATAAAAAGGAGTAATAAATTATAAAAACTTAAACATTCATTGATAAATATCTATTACAAGTTTACAACAATCAAGGCCTTTACAATTTTTAGTTTACTAGATATAGCACACATGCGTTGCATGTGAATATTTTTAAATAATATTAGTTATACAAAATAATAAATACATAAAGATTTTATATTTTTTTCATAAAAGATCAAGTTTAAAATTCAAAAGTACATTTTTCTTTTATAATCAAAATTGTCAACGAAAGATTAAAAACTCTTCAGATATACATTCATAATTTTTTTTCTTCATAAAACAAAATATTTAAAGAGTTTATATTCATATATATTATTATGCAACTTGATAGTTGCTCTAGGAAAAAGAATTTGAGTAATAATCTAACTTTAATTTGTTAAGAGTTTGAGTTAAAATCTAACTTTCATTTGTTACCAATATTTTAAATTTTAAATACACAACTATCCTTTTACATAGTATACATTGATCAGAAATAGTAAATTGGATTGAAATTAAATTAAAACATAGTAAATCAAAGAGGAAATATAGGAATATATATAAAACACATACATAAATAGGAATTCTAAGTAAACTATAATTCATGAATTCTAAGTAAACTATAATTCGTATAAATCAAACCCTAAACCCTAAAAAATATCAATTATACAATTGGCTTATGGATTTATATCTAAGTCTTTTCCTACCTGTACTTCCAGAACCAAACACATTAGAAGGCCTGACTATGTGCAATTTTCTTCTCTGGTCTGAATGTATACTTAATGATAAAAATTAACTTTTACTTTGTCCTTTATCTTATAATTAATTAAAGTTCCAAATAGAGCAGATGAAAATTCT
This sequence comes from Liquidambar formosana, assembly GCA_039720395.1. Lineage (NCBI taxonomy): Eukaryota > Viridiplantae > Streptophyta > Magnoliopsida > Saxifragales > Altingiaceae > Liquidambar > Liquidambar formosana. Next base: position 14,473,576 of record CM077835.1, on the reverse strand, counting down.
AGAGCTTGAGAAATTCGGTTCCCTATTGTAACATAATTAGGCTGAAAACGCTATTTTTTTAGGTTAAGTTTTAGATAATATATACATTTGTTTCCCTTACTATATATTTCGGGAAAATAAAATACAATAAATATTTTAATGTTTTGTTTTATGTAGTTTAGCATAAATTACTCTCTATAACACACTATTGATATCTGTCAAAAATTTCAATTATTTATTGATTTGTTTATTTTCTCTCCATTTGGTTGGTTGAAGGAAAAAAATCAAATAAGGCTTCGTAGGAGAAAAGAAACCAATGGTACTCAGATGATAGTAGGAAGAAGTAGAGGTCTAGAGACTAATGTACCTTTGAAGATTGAGGTCTTTGTTTTGGATTAATAGAATCAAATGTAGATTCCTCGATCAATAACCTTCTTCAACTTCTAATTTTTGTTATTAGGAATCCAACTATAAGAGAGAATAGTTTGGAATTAAAAAGATTACGTTTGGATGCTCCAAAAAATTAGAGGACGTACCAGTTTTCGAAACCTAAACCAATAAGGAAAAGTAGAAGAAGAGTTTTAGACGGACATGGTTTGTTCAAAGGTGTAATGGACGGCTTATTCTTATTTTATTTTTTAGATGAAGACGATATAATGGACAGTTTATAATTGAAGGGTAGTGTTGTTATTTTATTTTTTTATTAAGGTTAATATAATCAATCAAAAGTTTTTCTGATTTACATACTTTTATAAGTAGTATAAATAGATATAGATTATTTCCTTTTTATGTTTTATATTTTATATTCCTATTTCCTCTTCCAATCAATGTACCATGTATAAGGGTAGTGATGTATTTAAAATATAAAATAAGGGTATATTGGTCAATTAAAAGCTTTTCTGACATTCATTTTTTTATAGGTAGTATAGATATAGATATAAATTAGGATTTGGTGTTATAACAGATAGAACGGTAATATATAATCCCTATATATGTTGCAAGATTAATTAGTCTGTAAGTTAACCACATGATCTAACTATCTGCTCTCACTATATATGTTGTGAGATTAATTAGTCCAAAAACCACATGATCTAACTATCACAGTACTTATAAAAATGGAAGACCAATCTCTCTCTTACTGTAAAGTGAGAGTCGGTGCTGCATTTTTATATATAGATGAGATATATAATCTATGACATGGCGTTGTCCCATAAAAAATTGATGGTGCAATATCATTTATATGCAAATGGTAGGACTATATATTGATCAAGACCATTGAAATGGATTTAATCGTATTAGAATAGATATGCTTTTAATTTCACTAAGGATCAATAATGCAAAATGTTAAATGTCTTAGTTTCTATTTGAATGGCCAATGTAGCTATGTAGTTGAGCAAAAAAATGAAGCTCATTTTTTCAGTGCATAAACTTTTTAATTCAAAATTTTATTTTGTTACTACTTCTATAAAACATCTTCAATCTATTTAAAGGTCTAAATTGTCAAATAGACCCAACGTTTTGTATATGAAACGATGTTGCCCTATCATGTTTGATGGGGCGGTGTTCCATCATATGCTTTCTCTATATATATATAACATAGTTTAACAGTTACAATATCTTACATCAAGGTCAATTATTCTATGCAATTAAACATTTTTTAGAAAAATTTTATATTTATTAAAGGCATGAATAATGTGATTGTGTCTAGTAAGATTTCCTAGGTCCATGTGAGTTTGATTTGGTGTTGCATGTTGCAAAGTAATTGCCATATATGCACCATTTGGGACAGATTAAAGTCTCCATTACTAACCAGTAACCTCCAAATTAAAATACTAAACTTGTAAAGCAAACAAAATGTTTCAATTCCATAGCCCTGATTGAATTCCTTTCAATGATGTCTGCACATCAGTATCAATATCTCATATGTTTTATCACGAAATACAATCAAAACATTCTTCACAACAGGCCCAATACCAGTTAAATCTGCATGAATTGGTTGATATAGTAGGACAGGAGAAGAGTAATGAGATATAGTTGTTTTTATTATTTTTTTATGGTACAAATCGATTTAATCATAACTTGGAACAACAACACAAGAAATTCGTGCGAGTTTATTGCTTATTGTAAGTTGTAACACGTACTAATCCCACATTATTTTGATCATTATGATCTAAAGCCAAATTCAACATAGGAATGATATATAATGAAGGAGATTGAGGGGGACAAAACTACAATTTATCTAGTAGCTCTCTTATAAAACTCCATGACGTAAATCCCTTGTCCAATAGGGAAGAACTTTGTCTCAGCAAAGCCTGCAATTTTGGCTAGATCATCAAATTCAGCCATGGTTCGCTCCTTGGCACCAGGTAGCAACACCATCATAAAGTAGTCTGATGCCGTTGAGTTCAGTGAGTCGGCATTGTTTCCCAATTCTTCAGGGATCACAAACTCCACCACTATCACCTTCCCATTATCAGGCAACGCCTTGCAGCAATTTCTCAACAACTTCATGCAACGGTCATCATCCCAGTCATGGAGTATCCTCTGCACCCATTAATAAAAGTCAGTTTTCCTTTCATTTTTTTTGGGGAAAAAAAAAAAAAAAAAACTAGCTGTGAGTTCAAAATAGAATAAGCAAGGAACAGACCTTCAATAAAATTGCTTGTGCGTTTGGTACTGACTCAAACATATTTCCAGCAACATGCTCCACATCTGCCAAATGATAAGATTACAGATTAATTATAAGGAAAACCAGATATTTAACCAAATTGATTCCAAAACATATTTCCAGCAACATACGGAAGTCCAGATTTCAACTCTGTGAGTCTACGTGGGTGCATGTGGGTGTGGGAACAGAGTTGTCCTAATAAATTTCTATGCACTAGCTACCCAAATTTCATTGGCAATTAATTAATGTTGGATATGTGGGGAACCGGCCTTCATGGTTGTACCCTTAAGTACTGCCATGAAAAGCCAGAATTCCTGCAAAGTAACAATGAGTCACCTTTGTTAAACATAGAAAACAATAAAATCACAGAACATAATGTTAGAGAAAAAAATAATTGAGAGAGGGAGAGAGGGTTCTCAAGAGACCTGGGTATTTAGGAGCATCAGAAATGACATGAGGCAAGTCAAAGTTTACACCATGAATGTGTGGATAAGTGGAAACTATCTTCTTAATAGAAGTTCCAAAGCCACCCCCTACATCCAACAGCTCTTTCACCTCTTCAAAACCAGCATACGTCTTGAGCACCTTGTCGAAGAACACTTTCGTGCTTGTCGCCATTGCATCATTGAACAATTGATTCAATTCAGGCTTCTTCGAAGTATAGTCGAAGAAACTCGCTCCATTAGCCTTGTCAAAAGGCGTGCACCCTGGTTCAAGCACGGCGTCCTTGAGCATATAAAAGCTGTCCACGACCTCCTTTTCGCTTAAAAAAACCGTCATTGGGGCCGTAGAATTTCCACCCTTGTCTGTCAATAGGCAACGGGTTTCGTCTGTGAGGCCATAAACGCTTTCTTGCCTCGTCTCCCCATTTGGGCATGGTCTGAAAGACGCCGTTAAGAGGGCATTTGCACTAAGCATTCTTAGTATGCGATTCAAAGCGGCTGCAGCACTTGGATTGGTTGTAGGAATTTTGGAAACGATCTCAGCTGCAGACAATTGAGCTTTAGGCCCTGAATTGGCGATGATGTTGAAGATATCCAGCTCAATTGCAGCTCTTAAAGCCATTTGAACGCTTATCAATCTTGACAAGCCCCATGATGAGAGATAATCTAAATCATCTTGGCCTTCCATTTTTTTTTTTTCTCTAAGTTCTTCAATCTCTCTCTCTTTTTCTCTACCTTTTTTTGCTATGTAGTTTTTCAGTCTCTTACTCTTCATTCAGAAGCGTGAGAACATTTATACTAGAGCTTGCTTGCAAATGGTCAATAGTATGTATTGATACGTATCGTACGTTGCTTGAAAGGCAGCCCATGTGACAGGAAAAGTCATTGTTACATATATTCATGCATCTTGATTGGAATGTTTTAAGCCACGGAGCTGAATGTAAACCAAAATTCAATGAAGCCAAGTATGGAATTGATTTAGCATTAAGTTGCGGGGTTGGTTGACTGATCAAGTCTTAGGTGTGCTCTGTAAGGTTATCGTTTCAATTTTTTTCGTAATTATCATTGCTTTTGTGGGTATGGGTAGGGGTGGAGACAAGAGTTACCTCCAATGTTGGTGACATATTGAGCCGTCGATGATCGTAAGCCGACCGTCCCCTTCCTTGGAGAAGTTATCTTGTGGTAACCACTTCCCAATGTAATACCAAAATAAAGAATTTTGTCCGTTAGCTTACAACAAATTAACAAACGACTACCAAGTTCTTTTTTTTGTATTACACCAGAAAATAGTTACCAAAACATAATTTCTCAAAAAAAAAAAAAATTTATTCGAGTCAGTAGGAGCACATGTCTCTACCCCTAGGTATGAGACGTCTTACATAGAATTAGTTTATGTATACCAAAATTAATTAAAGCCAAGTATGGAGTTGATTTAGCCCTTACAGGTTGGTTGAGCGGTAAGGTATTGGGTGTGTTACTTAGAGGTTATTGTTTCAACTCTTCACAATTATTGTTGCCTAAGTGAGTATGGAAAATATCAATGGGATATTAGGGATTAATTTGAGCCAAAACCTATACCCCTAATCATTATTATTATTATTATTTTTTAAGCATTGACTTTGTTTCTTTACATATTAATTAATCACTGCTTGAAGTTACATAATTGGTTTTTTTTTTTTTTTTTTTAATTTTATCTGTTGTTTGTATTATTCCCCGTTGGTTGGTGACAATATTTAATTTTCAAATGGGACCTTCTTATATTCTTTTTTTGGTCTTTGACCCAGTGTATCCCCAAAGCTGACAACCAAAAGACTAAAACTGTAGCGACGGGTGGGCAACGGTAAATCGCTGGCCTAGGAATTTTTTTCCAAAATACTAAGATTCGAACTCGAGATCTTTTACCTCCACTCGAGACAGCCACTTTGAAATCAAATATCCAACCACTAGACCAACTCACTGCGTTAACCTTCTTGTATTCTTTTAACCAAGCATCGAATATCCCCCGTAATATAGGACAGTGATATATTGTTGACTGAGAAAATTTGGTACGAAACCTAGGAATTGCTTTTCCAACATAGTTAAATAAAAGTCGAAGGATTAGGATTAAGGACACAAATTTCGTGTTATGGGGCAAGTAGCAATTAATAGTCTGACCATTACAATTCCATGTAGGGATGTTTGTTGTGATTAGTGTGTCTTTCAGGCATGTGGATCCATACGAAGCATGCATGACAAGTAACTTTGTATAACTATGATCACACGGTAAAGGATGGAGGCACATTGAGCTTAGGGGTTGCAGGTAACCACCCTAACATTTTATTTTATACCCTTAACTTTAGTGAAATTATAAAGTTGCCTCTCCTATTTTTATTTTTATTTTAAATTTATTTTGTAAGGGAGGGATCAAGTTACATGTGTAAGACTTTGCACTTTTATACCCCAAAAAATATTTTTTTTATGAATAATATTTTGTCAAATCGACTGTTGGATTAGTTACTCTACTTAAAAATATCATGCATGCCAAATTTCAACTTATCGGATATCAAGAAGCATTTGATCTATAAATTTATTTTTCTTTTACAATTAAAACTTTAATTTGGAACACCTTATGGATGACATAACTCCTAATTTCTGATTAACTTGAAATTCAACGTGCATGATGTGCATAAGTAGAGTATTTAATCCAATAGTTGGATTGATGAAATGTATTTTTACAAAAAGATATTGAATGGTGTAAAAAGTCTAACACCGGGTATAAATAAATCCCTTTCCAACACCTTTATTTTTCTTTCATAACCTTCTCTTTTTATATTTTTCCTCCTTAAAAAAGCCCAACTCTTCCCATCTTTCTTTTCTCTTTTTCCAATTTTTTATTTTATTTTTATTTAAAAACACACACACACACATATATATATATTTTTTCCCGGTGAAAAATTGATTGCATAATAACATGGGAATCAATTTATGAATGAAAGCTTAATTGACTTTATTGATAGAGGGGTATTTGATAGCGTTAATAATAAAGTAATTATCATATAACACTTTTAAGTTTTAAAAGATGAGGCGACAATTATAAATGTAATAAATTACAAAATGGTTTATCAATGGGTTGTAAATTTTTATAATTTTTTCTATCCTAAAATCACAAGATAAAAGGAAATTTTAAAATAAAGCTTCTTCAATCTTCCAAATTAGTTGTCTAGCTTCCCTCATCTAAATTTCTAGTTCCATCCGTACACATGGTATTACGAATCAAAAGAAATAAAACAAAATAGTTTAATCTATATTCTCATTTTACTTTCATGTCATGCATTAATCATAACACTCTTAAGACAGCTCGATGAGGAAAAAGATAGGATGGGTAACCCTGTCTAATCCCAAAGACGACGTGTTAATTTTCTATGGTTGGTGGTAGAAATCAGTTAAAGAATTCAGTGCTTAGAAAATGAAGCGCACTTACTATTCAGCAGATTGGATCTCACGTACTTTTGACCATTTATTCCACAAAGTGACAAAACAACGTTATATTTCCACGTCCCGTAATATTGGAAAGTGATGTCTTGTCTGACGGAGAAATTCTCTGTTAATGATACCGGCTGATCTGATTTAAAATTATAATTAGACAGCGCCATCTTGTTGGAATGATAATTTTGTAGACTGGTAAGAGAAGAGAGGAAACGCCATCTTGTTTGGAATGATAATTTTGTAGACTGGTAAGAGAAGAGAGGGAAGTGTGACCAAGTTTGTGAAACTATAGCCAATAAGTAGAATTGTTCAAATTAAAGAAAAAACTTCTGACATAATCCTAATGGGGCAGCAGTTTAATGGTACAAATCGTTTTAATCATAACTCAGAACAACACATTACACTGTGAAATTGGTTGAGCAGTCAAGTACTCACGTTAGCTGTTTAATTATAAGGGGTTGCAGTTTAATTAAAACCAAGTATAGATTTAGTTTACCACTTATAGGGTTGGTTGAGTGGTTAAGTACTCGTGGGTGCATATATTATTTAGAAATCATCGTTTCAACTCCTCGTAGCTATTATTACATATGTGGGTATAGAGCGTATCACATGTGGTATTACTAATCAATGGAAATAGAATAAAGTGATTTAGTCTACATTCCCACTTTACTCTATTCTTATTAACTCGTAATACCACCACATCAACTGTATATTACTACAGTTACTTATAAATTTTTCTCATGTTATGCACTAATCATAACAGTTGACGGTTCGGGAGAGAAACGATTGAAGGGGTAACCAGCTGGTCAAATCCCAAAGACGACACGTTTAATTTTCTATGGTTGGTGGCAGCAATTAATTGAAGAATCAAGTAGAAAATGAAGCGCGCTTAGTGTTCAGCTGATCGGATCTTATATTCTTTTGACCATTTATCCACAACACAACATTATGATTCCACAGAAATATTAGACAGTGATGTCTTGTTTGACGGAGAAAATTCTCTGCCGTAGTTGGTAAGAAACTTGGGAATTCCTTTTCCACTCTACTTAGATGTTGAAGGATTAGGCTTACACGACACAATTTTTTACACTTCGATTTGTAGGATAGTTAGTAGAGCTTGGGCACATAAGTTCTTTTCGTTTTTCCTTCTTAATAAAATAATAATAAAATTAATAATATATATATTAATAATAAATAATATAAAATAAACGTTAGATCTTGTGGATTCAAGAGCTCAAGAATTCTATAAAAAATAAATAAATAAATAAATAAATAATTATATATAAAATTATACCCTCTGATCCAAAATTATAATTAGACGGCACCGTCTTGTTGGACCGGTAATTTTGTAGACCGGTAAGAAGAGTGAAGAGTGACCAAGTTTGTGAAACTATAGTTAATAAGTATATAGAATTGTTTAAATCAAAGAAAAGTCTGACATAATCCAAAGGGGTAGCAGTTTTATGGGTTCTGGTGCTTATACCTTCAACTCCTCGTATTTCCAAAGGGAGCTACCAAGCTCAGGTTTTCTAGCTATTTACAAGCTCGAGTGGATAGTGCCATTATTTAAAACTTGAAATAATCAGGCTAAAGGTTTGAATACCTTGAAGATAGCCAAAACAAAAAAGAAAGGAAAATTCAAAAACCCTTCTTCTTTCATATGTAAACTAAATTGCTCTTGCTACATTGAGGTCCAAATTTGTGAAATTAAGCAGAGAAAAAGTAGTACCGGCTAGAGTAAGTTTTCGGTATAAATATGATATCACAAATCAATAAGAATACAGCAAAACAAAAAAATATTGCACTGTACTGTACTCCTGTTGACTGGTGATATACGTCGCCGTATCACGATCAAATAAGTTTTTCTAAGTGGTCCAGATGTGGCTGCTGGCCTGGAGTTCAATGAAGCAGAAAAAGTTGTGTGGTTGCTGGGATTCTAGCTTGCCGTCTATTGTGACTGCTCCTGAGTCTTGGCTACTATTGGTACAGATTTCTCTCCCCCCAAGCCTTCTCAAGAATATTCAAAGTCACTTTTCTACGCAAATTTTTAATAGAAAAATCGGAAAAAAAAGTCATGTGGCTGCTGGAATTTAAGCCTACGCTAAGAAGATCAAACACAATTTTTTTTACTCAATTTCTTAACAGCAAAATTGAAAAACCGTTGTGGCTGCTGCAAGTCAAGTCTTTTGAATTCTAGCAACCACATAACTTTATTTTTTTCCATTTTTTTAATTGAAAATTGATTTTTTATTTTTTATTTTTAAGTTAAAAAAAATAAAAAAATTAAAAACCCCGCAAAAAGCAAATTTTGTTAAATTGACTGAGATAAAGTAGAGATAATTAATAAATAATATAAGAACGATTACATTTGGAAACAACAGTACTGCAAATTAAAAATCTTCTTGGATCATTGACAGAGGTTCGTTGGAAATTCCCTGATATATCATTACATAATAATACCCGCTCAATATTAGCAACACAATCGGTCACGCTATTAGCTTGTTTATAAACATGCCTAATACCAATATGCTCAAAGCTACAAAGAAGACTTCAAATGTCTTGAACGAGATCGTCGATGCGCCAATGATGTCTCATAGTCCCAATAATAGCATTAATCACCAATTAAGAATCGCCTTCTATTATAATTTTCAGCCTCTTAATACTTCTCTATAGAGCTATATCAAGACCCTTCCTTAAAGCAGTACACCAACTAATCCGATGCATTACTGAGATTAAGAATCCTTAACCTATTCTAACCTATCCTATTTTCTAACCTTTACCCACCTTCCCTCACCACTAGACCAGCTAGCCCTAGTGGCTTTACAATGTAGGCACATCATATCTTCTTTTCTTAAGTCTTATCTTATGTGGGGGCGTATCAAATTTTTATGTATTTTGATTGCACATTTTTAGCATATTTTCTGCTCCCTCCGTCCTATGAAGATATGTCAAGTTTGAAAAAGCACGCAATTTAAGAAAAGCTATCATTACCTTGATTTATAATTTATTAAACTTGATCTTTCCAAAAATATCCTCTCTTATTTGGTATTGGTTGTTGTGTTGAGAGTAATTACATAAATAATAAAGTGTAATATAGGAAAGTTAAAAAGATCATAATTTGACTTTTCAAAATGGACAAATATTTTGGGATACAAAAAATAGTAAAAATGGCCCTTCTTTGTAGGACGGAGGGAGTAATACCTTTGTTGATGCTTTCCTAAACCGTCAAAATTAAGTTTCATTTAGTTAGTAAGAGACTTTCTTAATTCCCACACAATCGACTTGCAAGAAGACAAGAATTATACAAACTAGAATAGATATGTATGGTCAGAGATCCATTGACACGTGATGTAAAATTTTTTAATCTTACATCCCTTAATAGCTTTTTATACGATCGATATTTAACAAAACCAACCGTTGGAAATTTTTTTTAAAAAAAAAAAAAGGAAAAAGAAAAAAAGAAAAGAAAAAACATTATTGAGATTTTATAATGTGTTTTAAGATTGGTGCACCATTAAGTTCTTTTTTTTTTTTTTTTCTGTCTATGCACGTCATGCGTGCCGAATTTCAAGCAAATCCGATATCGGAAAGTGTTTGATCTGTAAACTCATCATTTTTTATATAAAGAAAACTATAATTTGGGTCACTTTATGATTGACATAGTTCCTAATATCCAATTTATTTGAAATTTGACATACATAACGTGCATGAATAGAAAACCTAATCCAATGATTGGATTAGCGAAATATTATTCTTATAAAAAGATATTAAGGGATGTACGAATAAAAAGTTTTACACCATGTGTAAACGGATCCCTCTCATATATATATATATATTATTGTTTATAAAATATTACTGTGACCTTTAATTTGCTTTTGGAAGAAGCAATGTTCTAAGTTGAAAATAAGATGGACTCGATCGGAGCGTGAAACCTTTATTTTGTATAAATGACTTTTAATTATTGACATTTGACGGTTAGGCGCTTTGTTAATTAAATCCATTCACTTTACCATGGTTAGAGATTTTTTTACCCGAAAAGCTTCCAATGCATGTAGGTGGGATTGTTCAAAGAGGAAAAGTTATAGCAGCTGCTTCTAAAAGGTTGGGATAGTTCAACATCTCATATTGAAGCTATGCCAATAAGATTTGCAGTGAACTTTGCTAAAGAGTTGGGTTAAAACGACATAATTGTGAAAGGGGATAATTTTGGGATTACGAAGGGCATAACCGGGTTAGTCGATGAATTTTTTGAGATTGGCCTAATCATCATCGATGATATCAAGCATGGTAGTGTTTACTTTAGATTCATACCATTCTCTCAGTCTTTAGAGAAGAAGGTAATGAAGTAGCACCCACCCCCCACCCAAAGAAAAAAAAAATTTGCTTTTGCCATCACCAACCAAAATGTAAGCCGCTTACTGAAATTTCTTTCTCCTAAGGTGACTTGCCCTTATCTTTTGAACCCAAGACCTCTGTGAATCATTTGGGGCCAAATCAAGTGGCCTTAATGATTTGGGGATGTGGGTCTTTGTGTTTTGAGCTTTGTTTACAGTCTTAAGATACATGACTTTTCTATCTTTTAGTTTTCATTTATTTTCTTTGTTCATAAAATATATAGGAGACTTAAAACCATGAAATTGAACAGCACAATTCACATTAAGGGCGACTTTATTGTTTGTAAGTTTACACTTATTTCAATCACAGGGACCCCATGCCAAATCAAACATAAAAAGGATGAGGAGATTGAGATTGACATGCTACATTTTAGTCCATAGATCTCTTGATGAACTCCATGACATAAATTCCTTGTGCAATGGGGAAGAACTTTGTTTCAGCAAACCCTGCAGCTTTCGCTAGATCATCAAATTCAGCTGTTGTTCGCTCCTTACCTCCTGGTAGATAGACTAACATGAAGAAGTCCAATGCAATTGCATCCAGTGAGTCTGTGTGGTTTCCCTGTTGTTGAGGAATTGCAAACTCCACAACTATCACCTTGCCATTATTAGGTAATGCCTTCCAACAATTTCTCAGTAACTTCATGCAGTGGACATCATCCCAGTCATGGAGTACATTCTGCATGAACACAAATGAATTTCATGTTTATAGCATCCTCTAAATGTGTATGAAAAAGTTATTTCTACTATTAAATGACATATAGAATTTGGTCATCACACGGCTTCGTCTATCTACCTGCCTCATAGTTCATATATCTATTTCCACACTAAATGAAATTGTCGTTTTGGTATTCATCTTGAACGATTTTCCCTCTTTTGGCCCACTTAATTTTATGGAATTTTTGTCACTCGAGCATTTCTCCTATATATCCCATATCACTACTAAGTGTTCTTTATTTTCTCTCCTTTCCTTTTCTTTGTTCTTTTCCCTTTCTCCTCTTTTTTTTTTATCTTTTTTTTTTGGAAAAATTAATTATACTTTAACCCCTTGAAGTTTAGCACATTTTTACTTTACTCCCCTTTGAAAATAACACTTTACTCCTTTTTCAATTACGCATGGATATGTTGTTTGGCATTGATTTCACTTCTCTTCCTTGTTGGGGTGTTATGCTATCGCTTGAAAGTTGAAACACATATATAGGAGCACTTTGTAACAAAAAGATTACAAGGTGGTAAAGTAAAAATGAGCCATACTTGAAGGGAGCACACGATAATTCTCTCTTTCCTATCCCGTCCCGTCCTAACCCTATTGGGATGGATTGGGATCTTAATTAATGGGTTGGAGCGAGTTTGGGAATTTTTTGTAAGGTGTGTTGTTTGAACCCAACACGGCCCAACCAATCTACCCACCAAGTAGATGAAACAGGAATGAGATTTTCAAGTTAGACTTGGGATTCCTATGAGAAATTGATATCAAAATCGAAACGCAGTTGGGAGGAGACCCTCCATCCAAAACCCCCTCCCTTTCGATCCCTTCTCAATTGTAAGATAATTTATCACTAGTAAAGGAGTTATATAATAAAACATAATAAAATTACGTAATTTTCATTTTTGAACAAAAAATAAATAAAATATTTTAAGTGGAAACATAGCTAACTATCGCTCAAAGGTGGATTGACAAACGAACAGACCTTGAGTAAAATATTTTGTGCATTTGGCAGTAACTCAAACATATCTCCAGCAACATGCTCCACATCTGCCAAATGAGATAAGATTACAGATTAATTATCAGAAAAACCAAATATTGAGGAGAGAGAGAGAGAGAGAGAGAGAGTGGATAAGTGAAGCTAGTTACCTGGGTACTTTGGAGCATCAGCAATAACATGAGGCAAATCAAAATTTAGGGCATGAATGTGTGGATGAATGGAAACTATTTTCCTAAGTGCAGTTCCAATGCCACCCCCTATATCCAACAGTTCTTTCACCTCTTTAAAACCACCATACACCTTGAGCACCTTATCAAAAATTACTTTTGAGTTACTCGACATAACCTCGTTGAACGATCTGTTGAGTACAGGATCCTTGGAGGCAAGCTCGAACAGATTGAGCCCATGAGTCTTTTTGAAAGGCTTGCACTCCGGTTCAAGCACCGTGTCCTTGAGCATATAAAAGCTCTCCACGATCGCTCTTTCGGAAGAAAAAATCACATGTGGGGCTGAAGAAACTCCATCCTCATTCGTTGCTAGGCAACGGGTTTCCTCCGTTAGGCCATACGTCCTTTCTTGCCTCGTCTCCTCATCTGGGCAGGGTCTCAAAGACGTCAATAAGAGGGAATTTGCACTAAGCATTCTTAGAATCCTCTCCAAAGCATTTGCAGCATTTGGATTTTTTGTGGGTATTTTGGAAACAATCTCAACCGAAGATAGTTGAGCTTTGGGGCCAGATTTGGCAATGATGTTGAAGACATCTAGCTCAATGGCAGCTCTTAATGCCATTTGAACACTTATCAATCTTGACAAGCCCCATGATGAGAGAAAATCTAAACCTTGTTGGCCTTCCATTTTTTCTTCCCTCTCTTTGTTTCTCTCTCTTTGTGAAGTTCTTCACTCTTTACTCTTGGCTTCATCTCTACGTAGGGAAAATATTTATAGTGGAGCTTGAACGCTTCAGTGTCCTCAATAGATTTCAGACTTTTGAAAAAGCCGCCCATGTTGTCAAATGGACTATATAATATATTTCAGCGTAGTTTAGAGCACGGCACTGAAAGATTCATGCATCTTAATAAGTTAGTATTGGTCCTAGCCAGCACTGGCGGAGCCAAGGGGGCTTTGGGGGCACGTGCCCCCACTGGCTCAATCAAGTGGTTTTTTTTTCTTCTTTTTTTTTTGTTGTTGAGAGATATTACCATTTGATGATTATGTCTCAATATAATGCCAAAAAGAGAAAGATAGTAATCATTTTAATCATATTTATAGTTAATTTGTAATAAGTTGACATCTTTTTTTGGTATTAAATTAAAAAATAATTATCAAAAAGTAATGTTTAAAAAAAAATGTTTTTAAGAGCATTTAGATCCCAACTCCCACTTCAGAATTATAGCACAGTGCCCGAAAATTACTCTCGACTATATCCTACTAGCCAGCCACGTAAGGGGATAATGCGAGCCAAGTAGGGACTGGGGACTTTCTTGTGCCACTCTTTTTTATCAAATGAAAAGGGGGATATTATTAAAGTGAGTAAATCCAGTACAGCAACACCCAATCAGAGAAACACTACCCCCTACCCCCTCAAGCTGGGTACGGCGACACCCAAGCGAGGAAATTCTTCAATTTCCAATGGTTGGTAGCAGCCATTGTAGAACTATCAAGCTAGAAATGCAACAACGTCACAACAACCCATTTAACATGTTGAAAAACAGTGACATATTGCCTCACAACAACCCCTTTTGGAATATTAAAACAGTGACGTCTTGTTTGACTGAGGAAATTATACAAAATGAAGTGGTGGTTGAAGACCAGTCCTGTTTTAGAGCTGGGGAGTCAGGGAGTCTACTCGAAAACTTGACTGGCTTCATACAACAGACAAAATTATTGTGACTTGCACGAATTTGGTCTAGAGAAAAGTATTCAAAATTAATGAAGCACGTGCTATTTATTTTATCCATAGAAATTAAACAAGACTGCTAGGAACAGTACACAATATCAAATTCAAATACAAACAAAATTGTGAAGAAGAAAGCATACGCATAATGAGAACTACATTTAGATTGTTCAGCCTACCGAAAAATAATTACAGCTTAATATAAATTGCTATTGCCTTCCTAATAATTAATTATTAACTTAACTAATGACAATTACTAATTAATTGTAATTATTTTTGGGTAGCCCGACCAATCTAAAATTCCCCCGGGAATATGTTCATTCATTCAAAAGAAAAATATATGTTTATCTATCACGGTAATGTTTTCAAAGATAATCATGGAATTTTTAATCTTTTATTTTATTTTATTTTTAAATTATCATGGAGAAATAAACATTTACCCACAGTATACGCACAAGTGCAAGGAATCTAGGATATATGGCCAAACCCATGCATCCACTCCCAAAAGGCTGAACTTTGGTTTTCTCCCTCAAAAGTTGAGATAATATTTTAAAAAGGTGCTGATGACAACAGACTCTATTTCCACATAAAGGATCAGTCACCAAATAAAATAAAATAAATAAAAATAAGGGTGGTAAAACATTTTTGTGCGTTTTGGCGCATATGATTAAATCATAGTTATGAGAAAGCCATCATAAAAAATTTTTGCACAAAAACGGAAGATTGATTAGTGTTAATATGAAAGCATTTAATAGGCTTTCCTAAAAAAGTGTGACTTTCCAAAAGTGACGGTCATTTAGGAACAAAAAGAGTATTTGAGTCCTATTAATGTGTATTTTTAGGGCATATGTTAAGATTTATTTAATGAAAAAAAAGTATATGGGAAAATGTATTTACTCAATTTTCTATGCTATATGCATCATCTTCTATGTAACTTCACATTGTTTTCAATGCACTTTACTTCACTAGCTAATAGCACATGTACATTGCACATGAATGCTTTTAAATTATATTAATTATGTAAAAAATATAAAAATACATGAAGGTTTCAGATTTTTTTCCACAAAACAATAAAACTTCAATAAATGAGTGATTGCCCTTCTTCGACCCTTCTTACTTCCCAACCTGAGAGCGAACAGCTAATGCATTCCACTTATTGAATAAGGTTCTGGTTCACGACCCTTGGATGCCGAAGGCGTCCATGGGGTCAATTCATGGATTTTCCTATGAGGTGGAGGCGATGGGGTCGGTCCATGGATTTTCCTTCGGCCCATGGATTTTCCTTCCTTTTTGCCGCATTTCACTCAAAAAGATAGTGCATCAAGCTGTTTCGCAAGGGCCAACCCTTTTTTTTTTTTTTTTTTTTTTGGGAAAGTAAGCAAGGTCCAACTTGATCATTCACTGGACAAAGACTTTAATCACTAGCGATGAACTCATACGGGTCCTAATATAAATATTTTTTCTATTTCTTTTCTTTTTTATTTTTTTATTTTTTTATTTTTCAAGTAGAGGAGTTTGATGTAGGATAAGAAGCCCATGGTAATAACTACATACCATTAGATTTTTATTATTATTATTATTAGTATTTATTTAATTTTTCGTTTTTTAGTAGTCTAGGTCTTTGTTTCTTATTTTCAGTAGTTTTTATGGTTTTGATAATCAAATTTGAGTCCGCATAGTTTTAGGATACTAAATTAGGTTGGATTAAATTTTAATTTATTTTCTTTGTTTACAAAAAAATGAATATATATAGCAGACTTGGAACCTTGAAATTGAATAGCACAATTCACATGAAGGGCGACTTTATTATTTGTAAGTCCACAATTTATTTCAATCACAGGGGTCGTCCTACATACCAAATCAAACATGTTAAGGAAGAAGAGATTGAAGGAGACATGCTACTATTGGCCTAAATGGTTTAATCCCCGAGGTTTTGATGATAACAATACATAATAAGATGTTTAAGGACTAATGAGCATTTAAGTGATGAATCTAGACAGGTACCAAAGCCATAAAATGGTTCAAGAATGAAGGATCAAATTACACAAGCCAACAAAGCAATAGATCATTTGAAAGCAGCGCTAATGGATCCATCATATGTTCAAGAACAGTCAAGCTTTGTTGCAAGTCAATTTGTGAGAGATTTAGGAAAATCTTGTGAGATTAATTTCAATCCTTGCTCACAAGTTTAAAGGGCTTAAAACATTGCAAATTCAATGATCTTAAAGGACTAAAATGACTTACCTTTAGAATAGACTTAATGCTTATTTTTGTCTGAAAATAGGGATTTTCAGACGGCTGAAAATGCTGTTTCAGCAGGCTGAAATTTTTCAGCAGGCTGAAAAAGCATCCCTCTAAAATTTCAGTTCTCTGGAATTTTCAGACGGCTCCTTGTGCCGGCTGAAAGATCACTTTAAGCCGGCTGAAAGAATGATCAGACGGCTGAAGAACAGGCTTGTTCATATACCAAATGTTACCCTCTCTGGATTTCTCAGCAGCCTTGTCCAGACTGCTGAAGGAGAAGTTTCGGACGGCTGAAAGATGTTTCAGCCGGCTGAAACCCTCGGGCAGAAGTATAACGGCTAGTTTTCTAACAGACTTTTGAAGCATTAAATGCCCACCAAACCTCTTTTCCCGACATTTATTGTTCCAGAACGGCATTTTGGACCCCTTGAGTATAAATACAAGGCTTGAGCTCATTTATGAGCATTCATTGAGCTACAAACAAGAAAATCAATTACAAGCCCTAATTCCTCTTGTGAGCATTCATTGAAATCAATCAATAGCTGAGTGTGCTTTCAATTCCTGTGTAATTACTCTTTGAGAGAGCTTTCTTTGAGTACAAAATCATCTCCAAATACTTTGTATCAAAAGGGTTGTGTATACCCTCACTTGTAAGCACTTGAGAAGAGTGCATTTGGCTAAGTGTTGGTGAAAAACACTCAAGTTGTAAAGGTTTGCTGCTCCACCTTGAAGGAGAGTGATAGTAGATTGGTGAATCCTCAAGCGAGCTCTTGAGGCGAGGACGTAGGCGGGAGGCCGAACCTCGTTAATATCGTTCATTCTCTTCCTCTTAATCTCTTTATTATTGCATTGTCTTACATTTAATCTTGCTTGCAATAATTTGATTTTTAGATTGCTATTAATTTTTAATTTGGCCAATAACCCTATTCACCCCCCCTCTAGGGTTATTCTCTTGGGACAACAGCTACTATTTAGTCCATAGATCTCTTGATGAACTCCATGACATAAATCTCTTCTGCAATGGGGAAGAACTTTGTTTTGGCAAACCCTGCAGCTTTCGCTAGATCATCAAATTCAGCTGTTGTTCCCTCCTTACCTCCTAGTAGGTAGACTAACATAAAGAAGTCCAATGCAATTGCATCCAATGAGTCTCTGTGGTTTCCTTGTTCTTGAGGGATTGCAAACTCCACAACTATCACCTTCCCATTATTAGGTAATGCCTTCCAACAATTTCTCAACAACTTCATGCAATGGTCATCATCCCAGTCATTAAGTACATTCAGCATGAACACAAATGAATTTCCATGCTTATAACATCCTTTAAATATGTATTACAAAGTGAATTATTTCTATTATTTTTTATAGGGGGGATTTGAGATTGGTTGGTCTAACAAATTACTACTAAATTACAAGTAAATGACTACTAACTTAATTAAGAATGACTACTAACTGTTATTATTTGAAACAAGTAGTTCAACTATTCAAGCTCCATTTGAGCATATTGGCAGTAAGATTATTGAATGAACTATGAGGTAGCTAGATCAATAAAGCCAATGTGATGACCAAATTATGTCATTTCTCATTGTGTGTACATATCTATTTCCGCACTTATTTAAATTGTTTTTGTGGTATTCATCTTGAACGATTTTCATTTTTTTTTTCATTTATGCAATTTTTACCACTCGATCATTTCTCTTATTTATCCCATATAATAAGTGTTCTTTTCTTTTCTTTCCCATTTTTACTTTACTCCCTCTAATTTGAAAATAACACTTTACTCCATATATTTTCAGTTACGTACGCATGGATATGTTGTTTGGTATTGATTTCACTTATCTTCCTTGTTGGGGTTTTATGCCATCACTTGAAACTTATAGGGGCAGTTTGTAACAAGAAGATTATAAGGTGGTAAAGTAAAAATGAGCCATACTAAGGGAGGAGAGTATAATTATCTCTTTCCTATCATGTCCTGTCTTACCCCAACAGGGATGCATGGAGTTGGGATCTTAATTAATGGGTAGGAGCGAGTTTGGGAATTTATTTTAAAACGTACCCAGTTGGCATGGGTTGGGATAAAAAGGAGGAAATTTTTTTTTTATCCATTTCTTTTTTGATTTTCTCTCTTCTTCCCAACTAAGTTAGTAGGGTGTGATGTTCGAACCCAACATGGCCCAACCAATCTGCCCGCTAAGCATAATCGGGACTAGATGAGCGGAAATGAGATTTTCAAATTAGACTTGGGATAAGAATGAGAAATTGATATCTAAATCGAAAAGCACTTGGAATTGGGAATTTCTCTCTAGGGCTCGAGGTTGGGAAGAGACCCTTCATCCAAAACCCGGCCCATTGCCATCCGTTCTCAATCCTAAGATAATTTGTCACTTATAAAGAAATTATATAATTAAACATAAGAAAATTATGTAATTTCCATTTTTGAATAAAAAAATAAATAGAATATTTGAAGTGGAATGAGAAACGAACAGACCTTTAGTAAAATATTTTGTGCGTTTGGCAATATCTCAAACATATCTTTAGCAACATGCTCCACATCTGCCAAATGACATAAGATATATAAGATTACAGATTAATTATCAGAAAAACCAAATATTGAGAAGAGAGAGCAAGAGAGAGAGAGATATTTGAAGTAACCTGGGTACTTAGGAGCATCAGCAATAACATGAGGCAAGTCAAAGTTTAGGGCATGAATGTGTGGATGAACAGAAACTATCTTCCTCAGTGCAGTTCCAATGAATATCCAATACTTCTTTCACCTCTTTAAAACCACCATACACCTTGAGCACCTTATCAAACAATACTTTTGAGTTACTCGATAAAACCTCGTTGAACGATTGGTTGAGTCCAGGATCCTTGGAGGCAAGCTCGAACAGATTGAGCCCATGAGTCTTGTTGAAAGGCTTGCACTCTGGTTCAAGCACAGTGTCCTTGAGCATATAAAAGCTCCCCACAATCGCTCTTTCGGAAGAAAAAATTACCTGCGGGGCTTGTTACATATGATTTAAATTAATGCAAATAATTGCATTAATAAAACATAAGTAACCAGCGTTGCTTAGTCTTCATCTTCTAGAGCTGTTGGTCTTTTTGACCGTTGGCAACTTTATTGCATAGAGCTGTTGGTCTTTTGACCATTGGCAACTTTATTGCATCCGTTACATATGCATGTAACAGCACCCATTAACACCATCAATTAATTATCATTTACACACCACAAGCATACCATAAGGCACATAGCCGTTGGATACATAGCATCTAAAAGAATAGGTATATATTATACTAAAAAATCTACTATTGTTTCTATTCCATTATTTGTTTTTTGAGCTTTTCCATTTTCATTGAAATATATATATTTTCGTGAGCATTGGGCAATTTAAGGTTTATGGGAAGTCTTAGCTGCACACAAAGCTACCCGGACGATCATTGTATCTTGGGAGAGAAGCGTCAATCAAACCCAGTGCAGATGGGGGCGTATTTTCTCTAAGGATAGCGCATCACGCGTGCCTTGATCCACAGCCTATTCTAAACTCTTTTCTGATTACATAATTATCTTGGTTAATTGTTATTTCATATCATTTGTTTATTGCTAAAATTTATAGAATTCCTCACATTATTTGTAACATTTTTAGAGAAAATAACATAGGAATTTCTATAAATTTAGTATTGACTAATTGATAATGGAAACTAGTTCTTGCAAACCTGAGAAATTCACGGGTCTTAATTTTAGATGTTGGCAACAACAAATGAAATTTTGGCTCACAACCTTAGGACTTTATTCTGTAATTCATAAGTCCTCTAAGGGAAAGGAAAAAGTTTCTGAAAAATCAGGGACGTCTCAGTCTACTGATATAGTGGAGACTGGTTCGGATTCGACTCCGACGGTTCCTATTGGAAAGTCTCAAACCAGTGATGGTGATATCGATGAGAAAGATCTTATGTGTTATGGTAGGATCTTAAGTGCTTTAACTGAAAATATTTATCCTATCTTTTGCACTACAAAAACTGCTATTGAATTGTGGGATGCATTAGAATGTAAATATGGATTTGAAGAAGTTGGCTTGAAAAGGTATTCTGTTGAAAAGTTGATTGACTTTCAAATGATTAAGGAAAAATTTGTTAATGAACAAATTCATGATTTTGAGAACATTATATATGATATGAAAATGAAAGATATTGATGTGCATGAAACTATATTGGTCACTACTTTGATTAAAAAATTGCCGCCTTCTTGGTCTAAATTTGGAAGAATGTTAAAACAAAAACTTGAAGGTTTTTCTTTCAGTGATCTTTTAGTTTCTTTAAGAATTGAAGAAAAGCATCGTAAGTCTCTAAAACAAAATGTCAAATCTGAATTTCATGCTAAAGCACATAATGTTGAAAACCAGCTTAAACCTAAGCCTAGGAATTTTAAGAAAAATGGTTTTAACAAAAATAACAATAAGCCAAAGGATAAGAATGCTAATCAGAAAAAGATGGTTCCTTGTTGGGTTTGTGGAAAAACAAATCATAAGGCAAAAGATTGTTATTTTCGAAAGGGTCAACCACCTAAGTCTCAAGGACCTCCAGTAGCCCCTAGACCACAAGCGAATATGATCACTGTGGGGGCCAGCTCCTCTAGCCCTACTGAAAGGTACTGTGTTAGTAGCCCCGAAATAAATACAATTTTTAATTCAGTTGATTGGTGGATTGATTCAGGAGCTAATGTACACGTGTGCGCTGATAAAAACTTATTTTATTCTTATCAGGAATCAGGCACAAGATCTGTAAGCATGGGAAATGGGAGCATGGCCAGGGTACTAGGAGAAGGTCAAATAAATTTGGAGTTGTCTTCTGGAAAAATTCTTACTTTAGATGGAGTCAAACATGTTCCTGATATTAATAAAAATTTAGTTAGTGCATCTTTGTTAGTTCAACATGGTTTTAAGGTTGTTTTCGAGTCCAATAAAGTTGTACTTAGTAGACATGGAAATTTTGTTGGGAAAGGATATTTGCTAGATGGTCTTTTCAAGCTTAATGTAATGCCTTCTCATGAAAATAAAATTTCCAGTTCTTCTTTTTCAGTTGAAATTTCTAATTGCACTAATGTATGGCATGGTAGACTTGGACATGTAAATTTAAATAAGATTAAAAGGATGATGAATTTAGATTTAATTCCGAAATCTCAAATCAATGTACAAGAAAAATGTGAAATTTGTGTACAAGCTAAACAACCAAGAAAACCATTTCAATCTGTTGAAAAAGAAACGAAATTGTTAGAATTGATTCATAGTGATGTTTGTGATTCTAATAATGTTTTGACGCGTGGAGGTAAGAGATATTTTATAACTTTTATTGATGATTTTACACGATATTGTTATGTGTATTTAATAAATTCTAAAAGTGAATTGTTTGATAAATTCAAAATTTATAAAGTAGAGGTAGAAAACCAATTGGAGAAGAAAATTAAAATCCTGAGATCTGATAGAGGGGGTGAATATGCTCCAACTGAAATGGGTGAATTTTGTGAAGCGCATGGTATTATACATCAAGTAACTCCTCCTTATGCACCTCAATCTAAGGGAGTAGCAGAAAGAAAAAATCGAACATTATTAGACATGGTTAATGTAATGCTAATTAGTTCGGATTTACCTGATAATTTTTGGGGTGAAGCTTTATTTTCTGCTTGTTATATTCTTAATAGAGTTCCCTATAAAAAATTTGATAAAACACCTTATGAACTTTGGAAAAATAGAAAACCAAGTTTGAGATATTTTAAGGTGTGGGGGTGCTTAGCAAAGGTAAATATTCCAATTAACAAGAAAAGAAAAATTGGACCTAAAACAATTGATTGTGTTTTTATTGGTTATTCTTTAAATAGAGTTACCTATAGATTTTTAGTTATAAATTCAGAAGTTTCTGAAATTTCTAATAACACTATTATGGAATCACGTGATGCTACTTTCTTTGAAAATATTTTTCCTATGAAAAATAGGTTACCTAGAAATATTGGTGAGAGTTCCAACTCTAATTCTAATTCAGATAGAAATTTGAATGCTAACTTAAATAATAGAAAACAAGTTGAAGTAACAAGAAGTAAAAGAGGAAGAATAGAAAAGAATTTTGGTAATGATTTTTATACTTATTTAATTGAAGATGATCCTAAAACTTATAATGAGGCTATGACATCATTAGATGCTTCTTTTTGGAAAGAGGCAATAGATAGTGAGATGAATTCGATTATGAGTAATAATACTTGGATTTTAACTGATCTTCCACCAGGTTGTAAAACAATCGGCTGTAAATGGATATTTAGAAAAAAAATTAAGAACGGATGAAACAATTGATAAATTCAAAGCTCGACTTGTTGCTAAGGGTTTTAATCAAAAAGAAGGAATAGATTTCTTTGACACGTATTCTCCCATAACAAGAATAACAACAATTAGAATTTTGTTAGCTATTGCTTCAATTTATAAATTAGAGATACATCAAATGGATGTTAAAACGGCTGTAAAGTCCATTTTCTTAGATTGGCATATTCCGTGGCAAAAGTGGTGTCTATCTAGTGTCATGTGTTGCTTCAAAAGTTCAGAACGCTTCTACAACTGACTTGAGTGCAGACTTCAAGGCAATGCGACTCACACTCATTGTTAGGACAGGTAAGTGTCTTTAGAAGCCGGTTTTTGAATCGTTTCAATTCATGTTAATTCTTGTTATGAGTTTTGAACAAAGTGAAAAAGCTTTTGAAAAAGATTTCAAAACATTTTTGTAAGTTTTGGAGGTTAGGATCGATCCTAGGGATTGGAGGATCGATCCTAGGGTGTCCTGAAATCCTGGTTTAAGTTCTGTTTTCTAGGATCGATCCTAGGCATTGGAGGATCGATCCTAGGTGCTCTATTTAAGATTTTTTGCCTCTGTTTTTTAGGATCGATCCTAGGTTCCTGGAGGATCGATCCTCAGTGCTCTAAAAAGTGTTTTTTCACTTCTGTTTTCTAGGATCGATCCTAGGTTCCTGGAGGATCGATCCTTGCTCGTAAAATTCAGTTTTTAAGTTTTAATTAAATTACCTATTTGACCTTATTTCGAATCCCAGTCTTTTGGGGTCTCTTAGACTCTTTAAATAGGTTTTGTTCTGATAGAGAGAGGCAAGCAAGCCTCTCCCAATTAGGTTTTCAAAAGCCCATCCTCTCAAATCTTCTCTAGAGCTTTTTAACCTGGTTTTTCCTTTCATGCTCTAGAGACCTTCAAACCACACAATATTTTTCACATCCTTGAGTGTTTGTGAGTCCGTTGCGACGGTGATCGAGCTTGCGAGTTCGTGGAGGAAGGAATCACTGTGAAGAGGTTGGTTGCGACCAAAGCCGTGAAGACGGAGATCGATCGTATGCGGTCGTGGGAGTGAAGACTTTTGCTTAAGTCCTTTTGGTCTGTAAGTGTGTCTTGTACTCATTTAATTCATAGTGGATTTGCTTCAACTGGACTAGGTCCCGTGGTTTTTCCCATCTAGGGTTTTCCACGTAAAAATCCTGTGTGCATCTTTTTATATGCTTTCATACTTGCTATGCGATTGGATTAATAGTGATACTTGGTTTTGTGAGTTTCATAATTAAAATTGGGTAAGGTTTTGAGTAATACCTATTCAACCCCCCCTTCTAGGTATTCTAGGGTTATTTAACCGGAATTTCAATTGGTATCAGAGCGAGGTTCACTCTTAAGGTTTAACAACCTGAGTGCTGATCCTTGTGTCTATTCTCCGGTATTATGGACCCTGTGAAACCTTCTATACCATTCTTTAATGGTAAGGACTATGGGTACTGGAAAGCCCTCATGCGAGGCTATCTCAAATCAATTGATGAGAGAGTGTGGCTTGCTGTGATTGATGGATACACTCCACCCAAGGTGGTTGTGGAAGGTGTATCTGTTGACAAGCCTAGAAGTCAATGGACTAAAGAGGATTATGAAGAACTCAAATGGAATTCCAAAGGAATTAACGCTATTTTCAGTGGAATATCCCGCGATGAATTTCGTAGGGTAGCTCATTGTGAATATGCAAAAGAGCTTGGAATATCCTAGAGAAAACTCATGAAGGAACCATATCTGTGAAAAATACTAAAATTCAAATGCTTACTTCTATGTATGAAAAGGAAACTATGAAAGAAGATGAAGTATTTGATGATTTTAATGCTCGGCTGAGTGATATTGTTAACTCTAGATTTTCCTTAGGTGATGAGTTGTCTGATGCTACCATTAATAGGAAAATTCTTAGGTCTTTACCTCTCAGGTTCTTGCCTAAGATTACTTCCATTGAAGACAACAAAGATCTTGACACCATGAAAAAGGAAGATTTAGTTGGGGAAATTCAAAACTATGAAATGAAATTTTGTAAGAAA
Organism: Liquidambar formosana; assembly: GCA_039720395.1. Taxonomy (NCBI): domain Eukaryota; kingdom Viridiplantae; phylum Streptophyta; class Magnoliopsida; order Saxifragales; family Altingiaceae; genus Liquidambar; species Liquidambar formosana. The sequence goes on along the minus strand of CM077835.1, from coordinate 14,448,405 downwards.
GAGTCTAAAAATAAAGGAATAGCTTTGAAAACCATCACTGAAGAGTCTAGTAAACCTGATTCTGGATCTGACTCTGCTTCTGAAGTCTGTGATGAGGATATTGCCTTCTTCGTGAAGAAGTTTAGGAAATTGTTTAGACCCTCTGGAAATAGTTCCTCTAACTCAAGGAATTATGTTCGTTCTAGTTCTAGCAGAAATGGTGGTTCTAGTTTCAATAAGAGTAGAGGTTCCAACTCTAACAGAAGTAATAGTTCAGGGTCGTCCAAAGGCAATGGGTCTAATTCAGGTAGAAATAGAAGGGATAGTGATAGGTCCCAATCACAGGCTAGTGTTCAGGGGGAGAGATCTAACAATAGGAAGCCTCAAGGGGCTCAGTGCTATGAATGTCATGGTTTTGGTCATATTGCTCCTGAGTGTGCCAATACCAGGAAGAAGAACTCCAACTACACTAGTCAAGGAAAAGATAAAGGATATAATGCTACCCTGAGTGATAGTGAGCATGAATCCGGTTCTGAGGAAAGCTCACACGGTGAAGAAGATGAGTCAAACTTCATGGCTTTTACTTCTATTCACCTAGAGTCTGGAGAGTCTTCTGAGTGTGCTAGTAAGATCCTGAGTCAGGAAGAGCTAGATAAGGTTGAAGTGGTTACTGAGAGTTCTGAGGACATGTGTGTGTCTGATGAAGAAGAAGAAGATCTTCAAGTTGCTTATGATAAGCTATTTGAAGAATGTCTCAAAACTAAGAAGTCAAGACAATCTCTCTACATTAAAGCTAAAACTTATGAGAAAGAGATTGAATGCTTGAAGCTGGAGTTGACTGAAACTACTGCTAGTGTCAGTCAATTGAAGACTCAGAAAGGACATCTCTCTAAAGAGATTGTCCGTTTGGAAAAGGAGAAGTTTGAGTTGACTGAGTCTAGGAAATGTCTTGAGCTGAGAGTCTCAAGTCTTGAAAAAGACTTAAACTCTAAAGTAGCTGGTCTAGAAAAATTGTCTAAAGGAAAGGAGACCCTAGATAAGCTATTAGGTGTAGGACAGAGCTCGAGTGACAGACGAGGTTTGGGGTTTGTGAATGAAAAGGCCACTCCTAGTTCTTCTAAAACCCAGTTTGTTAAGGCTCAAGAGTCTCATGTTGCTAAGTCTACAGCTCCTCCACCTATTGTTCCTCCTAAGCAAGTTCCTACTTGTGTCCATTGTGGGAATAGGGGTCACATTAGGCCTAAATGTCCGATTCTTAAGAAAAGTCAACCTAGGAGGGTAGAAGAGCATTATCATAGGCAAGTGAGTAGACCTAATGAATTTGACATCTCTTATGCTTGGAACAGACATTCACCTAGAACTCCTCCTGTTTGTCATCATTGTGGTGAGGTTGGTCATATCCGTCCGAATTGCTTCCAACTAAAGGATAGAATGTCTAGAACCTCTAGAAACCCTGTCTTGAGGATGAATAGTGTTGGAGAGTGTCTCAGGAGGCTATGCTTAGAGGTTTCTGATCTGAGACAGATGGCTCATAAAGGTCTTAATACTTCCTCTAGTCTGTCTAGAAGAAACCACTCCAGAGTCAACAGAGTCAACCCTTTCACGAAGGTCAACATTCCGAAAGTGAAGACCGAGTGGATTGTCAAGAATGACCTTAGGTGTCTTGTTGTCCACACTGTTCTTAGAGCTCATAGTTCTACCATGTGGTACTTAGACAGTGGGTGTTCTAGGCACATGACTGGAGACAAGTCCTTGTTTGCTTTTTATGAGGACTGTGATGGAGGTACTGTGACATTTGGAGATGGGAAGAAGTCTCAAGTTGTAGGTAAAGGTACTATCACTGCTCCAGGTTTTCCTAAGCTTGACAGTGTGTTGTTTGTTAAGGGACTTAAGGCCAATCTTCTCAGCATCAGTCAAATGTGTGATGAACACCATTCCGTACAATTCACTCGCAACAAATGTTCTATTCTTAATGATAAGGGTGTATGTGTCATGGAAGGTGTGCGGACTAGTGATAACTGTTATGGTATTTCTCCTACATCTAACATAGTCTGCAACAGTGCTAGAGTTGATGAAACTGAGTTGTGGCATCGTAGGTTGGGACACTTGAACTATAAAGATCTTACTCGTCTTATTAAAAGAGAGTGTGTTAGAGGTGTGCCCAAACTAGGGAAGTCTCCTAATAGTGTTTGTGGCCCTTGTCAGCTAGGAAAACAGATTAGGTGTTCCCATAGGAAGATAAATGAGATTGTTACCACTAGGTGTCTTGAACTGATTCATATAGATCTCATGGGTCCTTCTAGGACAGAGACCATAGGTGGCAGGAAGTATATCCTTGTGATGGTAGATGATTTTTCTAGATATACTTGGATTGCTTTGTTGAGAGATAAGACCGAAGCATTTGGATGCTTCAAGACTATATGCCAACGTGTTCAAAATGAGAAAGGGTATCTCATAACTCGGATAAGAAGTGATCATGGTCGTGAGTTCGATTATTCCGAGTTTGAGGCCTATTGTGATGAGCGTGGCATTATGCATGAGTTTTCACCTCCTAAAACCCCTCAGATGAACGGAGTTGTAGAAAGGAAAAATAGGGTTATTCAGGAGATGGCTCGTGTTATGCTCCATGGCAAGAATTTGCCTAAGAGATTTTGGGGAGAAGCTGTCAATACAACTTGCCATACAATAAATAGGGTCTATCTGAGACCTAGGACTAGACAGACCTGCTATGAGCTTTGGAAAGGTAAGAAGCCTAACCTTAAGTACTTCCATGTGTTTGGGAGTAAGTGTTACATCCTCCGTGATAGAGAGAGTTTAGGAAAATTTGATTCTAGGAGTGATGAGGGTATCTTCCTAGGCTACTCTAATAACAGTAAGGCGTATAGGGTTTATAATCTTAGAACGTCTACTGTCATGGAGTCTGTCAATGTTGTTATTGATGATGCTTCTGCTGATCCTGTGAATGTTGAGTCTATAGAAGAGGATGAAGATGAGCTAAGTGTAGAGTCGGAGGATTCTCCTTCTTCCACATTGGAAAAGGATGAATCTAATTCTGTCAGTGAGATAGTTCCGAACGCCCAAGAACCATCATCTATTCTAGAACCATCGGCTAGGGTCAAGCTTAATCATCCACCTAGTCTTGTTATAGGTGAAGTGTCTGATAGGATGAAGACCTGTAGACAAGTGAGGAACGAGGTCAGTCATTTGTGCTATATTTCCACCATAGAGCCGAAAAATGTGATTGAAGCTTTAAAGGATGAGTATTGGATTGCTGCCATGCATGAAGAGCTCAGTCAATTTGTTAGAAATGATGTGTGGTATCTTGTGCCTAGGCCTAAAAATGTTAATATCATTGGTACCAAGTGGATATTTAAGAATAAATCTGATGAAAGTGGTACCATTGTTAGAAATAAGGCTAGGTTAGTTGCTCAGGGTTACACTCAGGTTGAGGGCATTGACTTTGATGAGACTTTTGCTCCTGTAGCTAGGCTTGAGTCCATTCGTCTTCTTCTTGCCATAGCTTGCTATCTTAGGTTCACCCTATATCAGATGGATGTGAAGAGTGCTTTCCTGAATGGCATTCTTCAAGAGGAAGTTTATGTGGAACAACCTAAGGGATTTGAAGATCCCCATCACCCCAACCATGTGCTTAGATTGAAAAAGGCCCTATATGGTTTGAAACAAGCCCCTCGGGCTTGGTATGAGCGTTTAACTACTTATCTGCTTGCTAGAGGCTTTTCGCGAGGGGGAGTTGATAGGACCTTATTTATTAGGAAGGTCGGGAATGTGATTGTCATTGCACAGATCTATGTGGATGATATAGTGTTTGGTTCCACGTCTGACCCACTTGCTCATAAATTTGCTGATGAGATGAAAAGAGAGTTTGAAATGAGTATGGTGGGTGAGCTGAATTACTTCTTAGGTCTTCAAGTTAAGCAACTGAGTGATGGGATTTTTATATCTCAAAGCAAGTATGCTAAGGATTTGGTTAAGAAGTTCGGTTTAGAGAATGCTAAGCATGCTCGTACTCCTATGAGTACGACTTTGAAGCTTAGTAAGGATGCTTCTGGTGAGGATGTAGATCACACTATGTATAGAAGTATGATTGGTAGCTTGTTGTACTTGACTGCTAGTCGTCCTGATATTTCATTTAGTGTGGGTGCTTGTGCTCGCTATCAGGCTGCTCCAAAGAAGTCCCATGTGGAAGCAGTGAAGCGTATCATCCAATATGTGAGTGGTACACTTGATTTTGGTCTTTGGTATTCGTTTGATACGAATTCCGAAGTTGCTGGATATTCCGATGCCGACTGGGCCGGAAATGTCGATGATAGAAAGAGTACTACTGGTGGCTGTTTTTATGTGGGTAATTGTTTAGTATCTTGGCTTAGCAAGAAACAGAATTGTATATCTTTATCTACTGCTGAAGCTGAGTACATAGCCGCTGGGAGTTGTTGTACTCAACTCATGTGGATGAAACAGATGTTACTAGATTATGGGATTGAGCAGGGTACTATGATTGTTCATTGTGATAATACTAGTGCTATTAATATCTCCAAGAATCCTGTTCAGCACTCTAGGACTAAGCACATTGATATTCGTCATCACTTTATTCGCGACTTGGTTGAAGAAAAAGTGATTTCATTAGAGTTTGTTCCTACTGAGAGTCAACTAGCAGATCTTTTCACTAAACCTCTAGATTTTCTTAGGTTTGAATCCCTTCGGAAATCTATTGGTGTCTTTTCGGTTGATTGAGTCTGTGTGTATGTTTCACCATATTCCTTTGTCCTCTCATGTTTCATCTTATTCTTGGTTTATGGGATAGTTTAGGATTTATGGCTTTCGTTTTTTTTTTTTTTTTTTTTTTTTATTTTCTTTTATTTTATTTTCTTTTTGTTTAAGAAAAACATAAAAAGATTTTTATGTGAGTTCATGCATTTCTCGTTCTGATGGGTGTCAGTCATATATGCTTTGCACTATCTTGTGAGACGGGTCCTTATTGACTATTATATTGTACTGAGGTTCCCACGATAACTTGTTTGATATTTAGTGCTGTTCACTTACGCGTGCTTAGTGGAACATTACAATGCGTTACATGCCTGCACTTTACACTGCACCACTATTCTCTGTTTTTGGGATTTCTCAACTAAAATCATGGCATGGTAATTTTTGTTTTCTAATTCCTCGGGATTAGTGAATTTGAATGACCCGTATGTTATGCATATCCTTATATCTCATGAAAAGGGCTACCTTTGCGTTGTCCGAAACTAACGTGAGGTAATTCATGAAGAGGGCTGGCTGCGTGAAAGTGTGAAAGCCATCATGTTAAAAAGAAAGATATTTTGAAGTTGAGCGTTAATGTCAAAAGACATTCTAAAAGAAATTTGGGAAAGGTGCGAACTCTTGATTCCTTCCCAACAATTCCCACAGCGCATTGAAAAAAAAAAAAAAAAAAAATACTATTCAAAAGGGTGAAAAGCAATCTTTTCGTACTTAACATGGTTTGACTCTTATTCTCAATTTCTTGGGATTGCAAATTATCGATTTTCATGCGTGGTTTTGGTTAATTAACCCCGTCACATTGATAGTGCATTCTTACACGTGGCATGCAATGTCTCTTGTTAATTTTCGCTAATTATGCCTCAGTTGCAAGCCCTTGTTGATAAATTGGTTATTGGTCGTTGAACTCCAATTTTTTTTAATTTCACGTCTCACCTGTTAGTACTTATCTTATATATTGATACCCTTCTTAGTGGCATGCATTGAGACTCCCTATTTTTTTTGTTTGTCATAATTCAAGAGATTTTTTTTGGGATATTTACAGTTGTTTTTGTGAATTTGGTACTTTGTTTTTTTTTGTTTAAGGGCAGTTTGAGGATTGTGTGTTTTAGGGGGAGATTTTCTTTATCTTGTTGCAATAGTTTTCCAGGGAATTTTGTTTCTTTTATTTAGTTATTTATTTTTTTCTTTTATCTTTTATTTTTTTTTGTTGTTTTGATCTGGGTATTTTTTTCAGATTTTTGTTCTCCGGGTTTGGGTTTTATACCCAGTTTTCTTTGTTGGGCCCGCTACCCAATCCTTCCTCGGGTATCTTTGTTTTTGGGTTATTTGGTCTGTTTCCCTTGTCGGGTTGGAACCCATTGGGTTGTTTTTTTTTGTTTTATGTTTTCTGGGTTGGGTTCCACCCATTTCTTTTGGGTATCCATTTTTTTTGTTTTTCGGGCTTGGGTAATTTGTTTACCCCATTTCTTTTTGGTTTGCAACCCATTTTTTTCTATTCCTTTTCCCTGTTTCTTTTCCCCGTCGCCTCTTTTGGAGCCCTAGAAGTTTTCCGGTGACTGCCGTGCCGTGCTGCCTTCTCCGTAGTCTCGCTCCCCTGTTCGTGTGCGTTACCGTTCCCTTCGCCTCCCCCCGCTGTGTGTGCCCTCGTTTGCCGCCCCTTCTTCTCTCGGTCTTCTCGCCGTCGGCTTGCTGCCCTCCTTGTCTGGGTTCTCGTCAGCGGCTGTGCTTGTGGCGGTTTGGCGTGTCTCGCGTCCCCTTTCTCTTGGTAAGCCCTCTCCCCTCTCGTGTTCTATTTCGCCCGCTGGTGCTCTGTTAGCCTTTTCTGCGGTGCCCTCTTTCTCTCTGGTATCTCGTGCGTTTATGTTTGGAAATGTAGTTTGTTTTATTTTTTTTTATTTTTTTTGTGGTCCTTCATTGCGGTGTTGTGTGGTTCTGTGCTGCGGGTGTTTCCCACTGGGAATTTTTGTCGTGATTTGAAGGGTGTTTAAGCACTGGGTTACCTTGGATTTTTCAGTTTCGGTACTTGATTGGATGGTGTTTGATTAGTTGTTCTGTACCCTGAAGTTGTGGTGCTCTGTCTGGCTGGTTTTGGTTTTTGTTGCTTGGTTTGACTGTGGTGCCCTGTGCCTTTGGATTACTGCCCAGGATTACTATTGGTATGTTTGTTGGGCCTTCCCCCTTCCCTGTATTGCTTTGGCCCTTGCATTTTGTTTCTCTGTCTTCCTGGTGGTGGTGACTGGTTGGTGTGGAGTGGTGCCTGTGGTGTTTTGGGTGTCGCTGTGTGCTTCTGGCGTTGGGTTGATTGCTTCTTGTCTTGGCGGTGTAGTTCTCTGCATTGTGAATCCATGTTGCTTGCCCTTGGTGTTGTCTTGGTTGTGCTGATGGCTGGTGGTGTTGGTCGTGGCCGTGGCCGGACCAAGGGGATTGTCATTGCGGAGTCTGCTGGTTCTGGTCGTGGACGTGGTCGTGGACAGACCCATGCCTCTGACAAAGGCAAAGGGAAGGCTGTTGCCTCTAGGTCTGGGTCGAGGAAGCGGTCTACTCGCTCTCCCACTCCTTCTGCCTCCTCTTCGAGTTCTAGTGAGTATAGTGAGGCGGAGGCTGAGCCCTCTTCTGATGATGCTGGTGCTTCTCTTGATGAGCCTGATTATGGTGCTCCTCCTCCTGTCGGTCCCGGGACTGATGTTCTTGCTGACATGGTTATGGACATGTCCGTGGTTGAGTCCCGGTGGCGTTCTGCTGATCACAAGCAATCCTTTCTCTCTCTGTACTCCAAGCGTCCAGTTTTGGGTGAGCGGGTTGTTAATCTTGATGGGATTGGAAATGGCTTCGTCAATATGATTTTTCAGCGCCGACATTGGCGTCCCATCTTGAATTTGCGGGGCCGTGTTTATTTTCGCTTGGTTCAGCTCTTTTATGCCAACATGTTTCACCAGAATACCGACAATTGGGTGCTTCAGTCTCGCGTCTTGGGTGTGGATGTGACCTTTTCTGCTCAGTCTGTTGCCACTTTTCTGGGCTTACGCCGGGTTCCTGCTCCTGATCTCCCGAATGACAAGATTACTCAGACTCCTGCTATTTCTCTTGTTTATAATACCTTATGTGGTCATGCTGTGGAGGTACACGGTGCACTGCGGGCTAGTTTGATGATTGAGAATTATCAGGTGCTGCACAAGGTTGTGTGCAATACTATTTTTCTGACCACCCATCAATCTGATGTCACGGTTGAGCGTGCCCGTTTCCTGTATGCTTTGGGTACTGGTGGGACCGTGGACTTGCCATCTTTGATTGTTAAGCTTGTGTTCCAGGCGACGACTGTCACTAATGTGTCGATTGGACTTCCTTTTGGGCTTTTGATTTCTAATTTTCTGCTGTCTAAGGGTGTCCCTGTTGATATTCAGTCTCGCGCTCCCCAGGGTGAGATTTCTGCTATTACTTTGAAACAGAGCCGGGGACAGCGTCAGGGTAAGCACGCTCGGGTATCTTCTACCTCGACTTCTACGGTGCCTCCTGTTCCTGATCCGTCTGTTCCAGTGAATCCTTCTCCCCCGCCTCTTGATCAGTCGGCTCACATCCTCGGCTTACTTACTAAGATTCTGGATCGGCTTGGTCGGATTGAGGATGTTCTGGTTGCTCGAGGTGGCCCATTGCCTCCTTTGCCGCCTCGGGATGGTGGTAGTTCTTAGTGGTCTTTCCTCCCCTAGTTGGTGTTGGGTTGTGTTCTGGTTGGCCATTGTGTTGTGGCATTTTGGGGGGTCATTTTTTTTGGTTGCTTTGTTCCTTTGTCCATTCCTGACAAAAAGGGGGAGATGATTTGCATTGCCTGATATATCTTGTTCTGTGCTGCATGCTGTGATATTCTTGTTTTTATGTTTAACTATGCATGCTGTGTTATGTTCAGATATGTTTATGTATTGCTTTTTCATATGTGATGCTATGCTGGGTAGTTGTTGGTATTGTGTGCAGATCACAGGTTAAGCTTTGAGCATTGCAGATGAGTGTGATGGGATGTTTGTTCGATTTATTGAGTTGTAAATTTCATTGTGAGTATAGGGCCTATTTAGTTTTGTGGTTTGGGAATAGGTTTTATATCTCATGAAGAGATTAGGTGGGTTTTGTCACGGAATTGCCAAAGGGGGAGATTGTAAAGTCCATTTTCTTAGATTGGCATATTCCGTGGCAAAAGTGGTGTCTATCTAGTGTCATGTGTTGCTTCAAAAGTTCAGAACGCTTCTACAACTGACTTGAGTGCAGACTTCAAGGCAATGCGACTCACACTCATTGTTAGGACAGGTAAGTGTCTTTAGAAGCCGGTTTTTGAATCGTTTCAATTCATGTTAATTCTTGTTATGAGTTTTGAACAAAGTGAAAAAGCTTTTGAAAAAGATTTCAAAACATTTTTGTAAGTTTTGGAGGTTAGGATCGATCCTAGGGATTGGAGGATCGATCCTAGGGTGTCCTGAAATCCTGGTTTAAGTTCTGTTTTCTAGGATCGATCCTAGGCATTGGAGGATCGATCCTAGGTGCTCTATTTAAGATTTTTTGCCTCTGTTTTTTAGGATCGATCCTAGGTTCCTGGAGGATCGATCCTCAATGCTCTAAAAAGTGTTTTTTCACTTCTGTTTTCTAGGATCGATCCTAGGTTCCTGGAGGATCGATCCTTGCTCGTAAAATTCAGTTTTTAAGTTTTAATTAAATTACCTATTTGACCTTATTTCGAATCCCAGTCTTTTGGGGTCTCTTAGACTCTTTAAATAGGTTTTGTTCTGATAGAGAGAGGCAAGCAAGCCTCTCCCAATTAGGTTTTCAAAAGCCCATCCTCTCAAATCTTCTCTAGAGCTTTTTAACCTGGTTTTTCCTTTCATGCTCTAGAGACCTTCAAACCACACAATATTTTTCACATCCTTGAGTGTTTGTGAGTCCGTTGCGACGGTGATCGAGCTTGCGAGTTCGTGGAGGAAGGAATCACTGTGAAGAGGTTGGTTGCGACCAAAGCCGTGAAGACGGAGATCGATCGTATGCGGTCGTGGGAGTGAAGACTTTTGCTTAAGTCCTTTTGGTCTGTAAGTGTGTCTTGTACTCATTTAATTCATAGTGGATTTGCTTCAACTGGACTAGGTCCCGTGGTTTTTCCCATCTAGGGTTTTCCACGTAAAAATCCTGTGTGCATCTTTTTATATGCTTTCATACTTGCTATGCGATTGGATTAATAGTGATACTTGGTTTTGTGAGTTTCATAATTAAAATTGGGTAAGGTTTTGAGTAATACCTATTCAACCCCCCCTTCTAGGTATTCTAGGGTTATTTAACCGGAATTTCAACGGCTTTCTTAAATGGAGAATTAGATGAAGAAATTTATATGGATGAACCAGAAGGTTTTGTTGTTTTTGGTCAAGAAAAGAAAGTATGTAAACTTGTAAAATCACTTTATGGATTAAAACAGGCTCCAAAACAATGGCATGAAAAATTTGATAAAGTGATACTTTCTCATAGATTTAAAATAAATGATTCTGACAAGTGTGTATACATAAAACAATTGAATAATGCTTATGTAGTTCTTTGCTTATATGTTGATGATATTCTTATTTTCGGTACTAATTTAGAAGTAGTTAATGAGACAAAGAAATTTTTGTCCAATAATTTTGATATGAAAGACATGGGTCCTGCGAATGTTATTTTGGGGATTAAATTAATTAAGAATGATAGTGGAATTGCTTTGTCTCAATCTCATTTTGTTGAGAAGTTATTGGAAAAGTTTGATTATTATGATGTTCAATCTGTTTCTACTCCTTTTGATCCTACTATTAATTTGAAGAAACATGATGGAGAAGGTATTTCTCAACATAAATATTCTCAAATAATTGGTTCTTTGATGTATCTTTCTAATTGTACTAGACCTGACATAGCCTATGCTGTGGGTAGATTAAGTAGATATACAAGTAATCCTAGTACTGAACATTGGACTGCCATAGAAAGGATATTTAAATATTTTAAAGGTACAATTTCATATGGAATTTATTATTCTGGTTTTCCTGCAGTATTGGAAGGATTCAGTGATGCTAACTGGATCTTAGATTCGGATGAAACCAAGGCTACTAGTGGTTATGTTTTTACCTTAGGAGGTGGTGCAGTTGTTTGGAGATCTGCTAAACAAACTGTTATATCTAGATCCACAATGGAAGCTGAATTTATAGCCTTAGATTTGGCTAGTGCAGAAGCTGAATGGCTAAGAAGCCTTTTAGCAGACATACCATTATTGCTTAGACCTATTCCAGCAGTCTCAATACATTGTGATAGCCAAACTACAATAGCAAAGGCTAATAGTAAAAATTATAATGAGAAAAGGAGACATATTAGAATTAGACATAATTCCATTAAACAATTATTGTCTCATGGTGTAATATCACTTGACTATGTGAGATTTGAAAAGAATATAGCAGATCCTCTTACAAAAGGATTAGCGCGCAGGCTAGTCATAGAATCATCGAGGGGAATGGGACTGAAGCCTATAAATTAGTCATCGCAGTGGACACCCAACCTCTATGATTGGAGATCCCATGAAGGGGGTTCAATGTTTAAAAACGAAACTGTAAGGTGACCAGAAGGAGCACTAATATATTTTGAGGGGTATTCCCTGGTCCCATGCCTATGGTGAAGTGCTCAAAACTGTGATAATTAAGGAGGAGCTTAGCTCTGAATGAGCCGAGGTAGGAATTCTGCGGGGTGTTGATCACAGATCACCCTTGGAGGTTTCACCTAAGTGAGTATAGTAGTGGGGTCGCTACTATGAGAAAATGGGCTACTCTTTAAAAATACTCATGATACGAGATACGTGCGCATGACCGTTAACGCGAAACCTAGATTAGAACCTAGAAATTGCCCATACTGTGTGTGTGGTAAATTGAAATTTGAGTCAAAGGACCTAGTTCAAGACTTAGCTCACTACGGCTCCTTCAAGTTGATATTTTCTAAGACTAAGTGTAGGTTCAAACCCGGAAGGTACCTATACCCATTGCACAGTAAAAAATGCTCACTATATTTTTGTGTATATATATATATATATATATATATATATTTATTTAAAAATTTAAATCTTGTGGGGGAATGTTACATATGATTTAAATTAATGCAAATAATTGCATTGATGAAACATAAGTAACCAGCGTTGCTTAGTCTTCATCTTCTAGAGCTGTTGGTCTTTTGACCGTTGGCAACTTTATTGCATAGAGCTGTTGGTCTTTTGACCATTGGCAACTTTATTGCATCCGTTACATATGCATGTAACAGCACCCATTAACACCATCAATTAATTATCATTTACACACCACAAACATACCATAAGGCACATAGCCATTGGATACATAGCATCTAAAAGAATAGGTATATATTATACTAAAAAATCTGCTATTGTTTCTATTCCATTATTTGTTTTTTGAGCTTTTCCATTTTCATTGAAATATATATATTTTCGTGAGCATTGGGCAATTTAAGGTTCGTGGGAAGTCTTAGCTGCACACAAGGCTACCCGGAGGATCATTGTATCTTGGGAGAGAAGCGTCAATCAAACCCAGTGCAGACGGGGGCGTATTTTCTCTAAGGATAGCGCATCACGCATGCCTTAATCGACAGGCTATTCTAAACTCTTTTCTGATTACATAATTATCTTGGTTAATTATTATTTCATATCATTTGTTTATTGCTAAAATTTATAGAATTCCTCACAGTATTTGTAACAGGGCTGAAGAAAACCCGTCCTCATTCGTTGCTAAGCAACGGGTTTCCACCGTTAGGCCATACGTGCTTTCTTGCCTTGTCTCCTCATCTGGGCACGGTCTCAAAGACGTCAATAAGAGGGAATTTGCACTCAGCATTCTTAGAATCCTCTCCAAAGCATTTGCAGTGCTTGGATTTTTAGTGGGTATTTTGGAAACAATCTCAACCGAAGAAGTTGAGCTTTGGGGCCAGAATTGGCAGTGATGTTGAAGACATTTAGCTCAATGGCTGCTCTTAATGCCATTTGAACGCTTATCAACCTTGACAAGCCCCATGATGATAGATAATCTAAATCTTGCTGTCCTTCCATTTTTATTTTTATTTTCCTCTCTCTCGTTTTGAAGTTCTTCAATCTTTCCTATTAGCTTCATCCCCAAGGTAGGGAATATTTATAGTGGAGCTTGCACGAGTCAGTCAATAGAATATGGACTTGGGGGCCTCTATTGGCACCCCAAGACTTGGTTTTTCATCCCCCACTTATTTTGCATTTTAACATTTTATGAAAAATATAAAAAGTTTTCAAAAAAACTGGTCGTATATTCTATTAGAAAACATCATTTTGAATAACATTTTAGAAGAAAGTTTTTCCAAAATCTATCGTTTAAGTAGACTTTTTTGTAATTTATAGTCTTCACATCAAAAATAACTACTAAAAAGTCCACTTCAACGATAGATTTTGAAAAAACTCTCTTCTAAAAAGTTGTTCAAAATGATGTTTTCTAATAGACAACGCGATCATTTTTTATGAAAATTTTATATATTTTTTATAAAATCTCTAAGGTGAAAAATAAGTGAGGATGTAAAGCAAGTCTTTGGATGGCAATAGAGGCCTCCTGTTAACTTTAAAGCCCTCCATGTTGTCATATGGACTATTAAATTTCAGCATTGATTTGGAGCACGGCACTAAAAGATTCATGCATCTTAATAAGTTAACATGGTCCTAGGCTCCTAGCCAGCCCACGTAAGGTGATGCGAGCCAAGTAGGGACTAGGGACTTTCTTGTGCCACTTTAAGCGCCCTTCTACAATTTCCAACGCTTGATACCAGCCATTGTAAAATAAGTGAGTTTTGATTGGACCACCAATGCACTGTCAAGCTAGTAATACAACAACATCACAAGTCACAACAATCCATTTAGCATAGTAAATATTGCAAAACAGTGACATTCTGCTTCACAACAACTCCCTTCGGAATATTAAAACATGCGGTGATGTCTTGTTTGCTTGAGGAAATATAAAATGTTGTTGGAAGACTTTTGAACGAGGGATTTGAATGTGGGATTTGAGTCAAGCTGGGATTTTTAAATCCCAAGTTAACCAATTATTTTGTTTGGGAAACTTAACTTGGAATTTGTCAAATTCTAAATGAGATTTCAAAATGGGATTTAGGACCCCAGATCCCACATTCCCACATCTAAATCCCTATGTAATGGTGTTATATTTGCTAAATCCAGGTTAAATCCAAACTTCCCCCAATCCCTTGTTATATGTGCTTTATCTGGATCCGGGCAAGAATTAAAGAGGTCTGGAATAATGAGAAATTCAGATATTGAGAAGCAAATATATGAATATACAAGAAACTTTGCGCACAAGAGAGATCTGCGCGTAACAAAACTTCGAATTGGAACGTCATGACTAATATGTCATAAATCATATACAATATACTTCTACAATGTGGCCTGACATCAAGTCAATGAGCCAGAAAAGATGCTGTGATTCTGAACGATGGCCAGATAAAATTACAAGCAATTTGCATGGGCTGTAACTCAACACAGCCATCTCTTGCGCCCCACTTGTCTGGACAAAAATCAGCCATTGCCACAAAGATCTGAGAAGGGAACAAGAGGAGTAAAATCTGTCCAGCAATAAGAGCTGCAATTATCATCTAAAGTTGCAGCAATGAGCCCGCCCCCTTGCTAACTGGTCCCACAGACAGATCATTTGTCTTGGGGATTGGTAATGCGCAGTGTAATAGTCCTCCATGCACCCATATTGACAAAACTTCCAGTTGTGAGAGTACTGGACTACTGTGGAGCTGTTAAATTGCTCAACCCACATTCCCATGCTCACATCCTCCATCTTGAAGAGCTGCCATGAAAAAGTAACAATTTCACTTCATGAACTGATGAACTGGGGTGGAAGGTAGCTGACAATGTCCCATAAATTCATAAATCATAGAAAAAGGAGAAAAACCAGCATCTTTCAAGGGGGAAAAAAACCAATAAATAAGGTTTCTGGTGCTACAAACCCTTAGGCTTCGATTGCCATGTTGAGAGATGACAAATTTAGCGATATCACTGGAAATTATATATCCAGGCCCATTAGCATAAGGAGGGTATACTTCTTGCGGCCATTCCTGTTACATTAGACAATGATCTTTCAGATACAATAAAATCACAAAGAGAATCCAGCACACAACCACCTCAGAAACATTTTATCCTCTTCATATTCTATTTGTCCAAATTATTACAAATTATACAACAACAAGAAGCTTCGGAAACAATTTGTAGGATAATTATTTTCTTCTTCCTTTTTTATGATCCTACACCCCAAATATCCAAACTTTCAAAAAGATAACAAAAATGTGAAATGAAAGCTTAGAGTAAATAATAAAAATTTATTAGTAAAATGAAAAGAGCTCCCCTCAACAAGAGCATATCAGATGGGTCCCGACACCCCAAACCCCATTACACAGCACAAAGGTTGGACGAAACTGTTGTGGTATATGTATTGTACAAGTTTCAGCATAACATTGGTAAAGTCCATAATTCACATAAATGCAAGCAGACATAAATGCAAGCAGAGTTTCATACCTCATAAGCAACAGCCCATTTCCCACTTCTGAGAGGTCGATGCAAGAGGTTGAGATTGCCCATATAAAGGGACCTTTTCGGAGAGATGCCCTCGATTTCTTTTAAGACAGTGTCTACTCTAACAAATGTGTCATCATCACATTTCATGATGTATGAAGCCGTCACATTTTGAACCTGGGCATGAAGAATGTTTGGGTTATTTAAGTGATTAAATACAACTAAACATAGGGCCCAACCAAACCAAACATCAATTCAATAAATAAAACAAAACAAAACAAAGAAACTTGAACTCACCCCATACTCACAGATGGCAATAGTTTTAAGAACCACGAGCTCATAGCGATCCATAAATGGCAAAATCACAATATCACCAAAGTAAGCAGCTTCCTTCTTCAGCACTGCATTCACCTCCTTCCTTGGATTCTACATGTCAATTTTTATAGGTAAGTAGAAACCCCAAATAAAAGGATTGAAAATAACAACCATAGAAGAATCTCAAAACGGAGAAATAAAAAGGTAAACACGTGCACATAACAAGTACATAATATAAGCATATCTATATATATAGAGAGACATATATACACCATATAAGTTTTGTTTGTTCATTTGCATACATCCAATGTAGAAAAATCCATATTTCAAGAAAGATTCAAGACTCACAATTATCAAAACAAC
Organism: Liquidambar formosana; assembly: GCA_039720395.1. Classification (NCBI taxonomy): domain Eukaryota; kingdom Viridiplantae; phylum Streptophyta; class Magnoliopsida; order Saxifragales; family Altingiaceae; genus Liquidambar; species Liquidambar formosana. Next base: position 14,432,387 of record CM077835.1, on the reverse strand, counting down.
TTGCAAATTGGATTGGGAACATAAGCTTCAAATTACCACTTGTACAATAACCAAGCATATATGGAGAGAAAATAGATCTCATGTCCTGTGCTCATGAGGGGCAATAAGCCTTATGGATAATTTCTCCTCAAACTCATCAATATTACCATTCTTTGTTCCTTTTTTTTTTCCTAAGTATTACCACTTCTGCTTAACCAATCCAAAATATCAGTTTACGAACATTTAAGATTGGTAACCTAAGTAGCATGAATACTTCTACAAAGAAGCCATATTGTGTCACATATGTATCTGAAAAAAAAAACTTCTTAGATACTCTCTGCTATCTCTTAACATATCCAAATTATGAAAATTAATTTAAAATTTTGGAATCATATTTGATACTTCTTGGATGCTCCTGAACATGTATCAAACACACCTCAAATGTTAGGATACACCCTTTCTATAGTATAGAATAGGAATATAATCATAAGGAAAATATAAGGTGTATGACATACATTTTAACCCTTTCAATGTGAACGATACCTACTTTTTTTACGTGTAACTGAGAGATGTTTGCATGATCCTACGTCAAGGATTAATATTGAGTCCTTATGTTTTTGCTTTAATTAAAAAAGAGCCGACTAGATATATTCAAGAAGATGTTCCTAGATGTAATTTGTTTATTAACGATACAGTATTAGTTGATAAAACTATAGTAGAAGCTAATTTTAAGTAAGAATTATGGAGAGACACTGCGTAATCTAGAGGTTTTAGATTAAGTAAGACTTTAATATATATATATATATATATATATATATATATATAGATAGATATATATATGGAATGCAAGTTTAGTCAAACTACGAATAGAAATAAGGGCACAGTGTAAATTGATGGCCAGGAAATACCTAAAAGTGATCATTTTCGATATCTTGCATCACTTATCCATAAAGATCGAGAAATTCAGAGAGGACATTGCCCATAAAACTAGAGCACGATGGATGAAATGGAAAAGTGCAATCGGGGTGCTATGTGATAGTAGAATACCTATCAACTTAAAAGGGACAATTTATAAGACAGCCTTTCTCAAGGGAGGGGGGGGGGAGAAAAAAGAGAAAATTTTATAAGACGGCTATAACACAAACTATGCTTTAAAATAATAAATGTTTGGCCTAGTGTAGCCGAAATGAGGATATTACAATAAATAACTGGTAATATACAAAAAGATTTAAATAAATAAAATCATTCATAAGAAAGTAGGAATGGTACCAATTGAGGATAAGACAACACAGAATCATCCAAAGATCTGATCATGTAAACTGAAGACCTACCAATGCACTAGTACAAAAAGTGGTTTAATTCAAGTTGAAGGCCCAAAACAACATGGCTAGAGCTAGTAAGAAAGGAAGTGTGTCCCAGGGGTTCAATGGAAGATACAACCCTTCATAGAGCTGAATGGAGAAAAAGGATTCATGTAGCCACCCCCATATAGTTGGGATTAAAGCTTTGTTGAGTTGAGTTGTACATTATAGAACATTTATAAATTTAATTTTTTCATATATAGGAGATGATAGAGTCCGACTCTGCACCTGATCATATTCAATATATATTTATTGATATCCATGTCATAACCGCATCACGATTCACTGGATCAACATATCCATATCCATGTTTCATAGTTGTTAACACATGTCCCATTTGACCTTTTGAGCATCTTAAAAGTCATTATCTTTGCTGAAAGACATGAGACCTAAAATTTTCTTCTAAAACAATCAATAGCCATTTCACCCTTCCTCTCTTAATCCCATCTCCTTCAACTCGCATGAGTCACTTATTTTATCACCTAATAGGACCACTAAGTGGCATTTAGATGTGTCAATTTTTTCTCGTATCTTTCCTAGTCTATCCAACCCAATCACACATACTTCATGAACATATTGGTTGCTGAAAATTCTGCTCCAAAAGCATACATGATCTTACTGTTTTTCAGCAAAACTCACTTTAGTTTCGTTGAAATGCTAGTCACATACATACCGCCTAAGAAGCAAAATCTATAAGCAACCCAATTCCTAACCTCTGGGAAACACCCTTATTATCAACTTCCCAATAGATACTCATACTAAAAAACAAAAAACCATAGCTCTAAGATATATTTCGCCCATCTTAACCACCACCAAAACCATGGAAAGAACATCTTACTAAAATTGCATTGTGTAATATGTTTCAGTCTACTTTGTAAAAAACCAATGTTTTCAAAGGCAATGGCGCAAGGCAAGGAGGGGTGTTTTTCCTCCCATGTGACGAGAGGTAAGTGCAGAGGCATGAGGCATAAGCCTGTCAAATTTTTAGTTTTTATATTCAAAACATACAAAATAAAAATAAAAAATAAAAAAAATACATATCAAGTAAAATTTATTTCATTGTTAAAAAAGTAAGCTAATTTTTCACATTTTAAAAATAATCTAGGCCTACAAACTTACTATTGTCTTCATAGTTCAACCAACCAAACTTGCACTAGGAGGTGAGCACTGCGAATAGTTGATGTTACCATTGCAGATCGATTGTCCTCTCCTCAAGCAGTCGCAGTCACAGTCACTGGCTAGTTGTGTTGCTGTCTCTTCCATTTTTTCCTTTTTTTAGACTTTGGCTTAAATTAGATTTTACTCAAGTAGTCAATTTTTATACTAACCATGACAACTTTACCAAATGAAGAGAGTTGACCCTCCTAAAATTGCACTTTAGTCCCAGGAGGCATATGCCTCTTACCATGGCACCAAAGACGCGCCAAGCAAAGGGCGTATGCCCAAAAGGAGTCCCACCTTGTTCCTTAAGCCTCAGGGCATTTTTGGCCCACCTTGCCTTGAGGTGAACCCCAGGCATGCCCAGGGAGCACTTTTTAGAACATTGTAAAAAAACTATTCCAAGGCATGATGCACTTACAACTCTAGTTCCGCATCTACCCCACTTTTAGTATCATTAACTAACGCCATATCATGCGTAATTAATATACACAAATTAACCTTAATTGAATACAAGAAATCAATTCAACCGCAAGATGTGCAAACACGTGCACTAATATTTTCTCACTACAACCTAATTGTAGGTTTAGTTAATGCTCCCCTTTATATTTACCTAGCCAATATCAAAGTATTCTCTGGCATTCCTCATCTTCTCAAATCAACCATATTAACCCTTCAAGAACTCCATCCAATGTTTTCTCAAAAGTCATTAAGCACCATGTTGAGAAAACTTTAACTTCTTCAATTGTCTTGATAAAATGATAGCATCAATGCCAAATCACCCAGTTTCTAGCATAAACCTGTGTTCATTTTATGAAATTCTAGTCTTATTCTTAAAATTTCGACCATCAATTGATGGTTGGCTCTCTTTTCTTGTACACAGGTAACAAAATGCTTCTCCTTCAAGTGTCTATCATTTTCCTAGTCTTACACAAGTGAATAACATGTGGAGGTAAGCCTAAGAGAAGAGAAACTTGGATAGAGGAATTGAGGTGGAGCCAGTGGAGAGAGAATACTTGTTTACGGCCAAAAATTTTGGTCTGGATTGTAGTTAATAAAATTTAGCCACGTGCAATGATAGGGAGACAAGTATTCTAGCTAAGATACTTCTTTTTCTCGAATGTCTCATTCCTGCAAATGAAAC